>OU426882.1:36642871-37894758 GCA_911387805.1 Cantharis rustica
AAAAGAAAATAACTAGGCCTAAAATTAAGTAAACATTATTGGATAATTGGTAGAAACTCAAAGTTGACGATCGAAAACAAACTTTTAATCTACAAGGCAATAATAAAACCAGTATGGACATACGGAATCCAACTATGGGGTTCAGCATCTAACTCCAACGTAGAAATCCTAGAAAGGTTTCAATCAAAAACACTCCGCATGATCTCCGATGCTCCTTGGTTTATTCCAAACAAGGCAATTCTTCGTGATCTTGAGATACCCACCGTAAAGGAGGAAATTGAAAATTTTAGTAAACAATACCATGCAAGACTTAGTGCTCATCCCAACAAACTAGTGAAAAAACTAAATACACGAACCAACAACATCAGCAGGTTAAAACGACGAAATATTGGTGATTGGTTAAATAGACTTTAATTATTTAATTATTTTTACAGCCAGTGCAATAAACTTTGATCATTATTTTTTATAAGTTATTCATTACTAACACCAACCAAAATAAGACACTTAATGTGATTGTATGGATAAAGGGACGCGTCATTGGACAATCTCTACATGTTAAAATATAATGTCAAACTAATTACTTATTATCCAACAGGATAGATTGTAAATTATTATTGAGTTAAATAAAAAAAAAAAAAAAATATTTTAATATTTTGTTTAGTTTGTTTACTTAACATTACATATTACTAACTACCACACTATCGACTTTTTTAGGTTAATTTTTCATTATATAAATTTTAATATTTATATTTTTGACATGTGCGTTATAATCTACCCTTATTTTATTAGAAATTTTTTTATTTCGTATGGATATTTTGACAAAGAATATTATTGCCCTTCAACTGTATCTGAACTGCTGTGTTGGGGAGGGGGGAGGTTTGCGTGTTTTAAGGAAGTCATGGGCGTGTAAACTACAAATCAGAGACTTATTATGGCTAGCTGGGTACGAGCCAAAGCTTAAAATCCTTCGTTTTTGGTCATTCAGTCTGCTTATAAAAACGAGATGACGGAATGGGAAAATTCACATGGATACAGCGGTGCCCTGTACTGTGCGCGATGACTCGAACTGGGGGATCAAGAAATTTTTGTAGCAGCAGTAGTTCTTCTGGGACTGAAAATACTCCACTTTGGGTTTCCACTTAAAAGGACGGTCCAGACTAGTCCACCCGGATTAATCGGATGTGTAATCCCCCGTTGCTGCGAGAAAGATGGAGTGCACAAATACTGAGGCTTCAAAGAGGGCGGAGAGCTCTAGAAGATGAAAATGAACTACTTCCACATAGTAGGTTGGCAAAATCCAAAACGGTCTCCACAGCAAATTTGGAGTAAAATATTTTGAATGTTAATACGGAAGGGGGGTGGGACAAATTGATGTGCTATCTGAATGGCGCAAATTATGACTAAAATATGACGAATTTGAGCTACTGGAGTGCAAGCTGTACCCATCTCTATTATCTCTATTAACGTGTTGTATCACCCGGTATAATTAATCTCTTAAATCGTTTTTATATTGGCTATGATCCGCTCAAATGATTATTATATAATATATTGTCGTGTTTCAAAGTGATTCGGACCTACCCTGTGCATTTTGTTGAAAATTTTGTTTTAATAATTTGAAGTTGTAAGATTGAAAATTTAACGGTTAGTTACCTACATTGAATAAATTATGAATTTAGTGAATTTCAATCTTTTTTAAGTTTTTTTTTATATATTTTCCATTAAATATCTTATAAATTATAAAATTCACTAATGTAAACCAAATTGATTTAAAAAACACGATTTTCAATACTGCATAAGTCAGACATATTGTTTTAGTACAGCGCCACCTATCGGTAGTGAAAAATGCGAATTGTTTACTATAAAGTTTCCTTCTGTTTATACAGGGTGTCCCCGGATACACTTTACATAACTTAGGTTCTGATAAAGGACATTTTTCTAAGAAACATTTTTAACAAAAAATTTTTTTCTAAATTTAAGCCTTCGAGAGTTAGGCCTCTTTAAAGTTTTTTTATTTTCAATTTCCACCTTCATGTGGTCATAGCCCAGAAAATATTGATTTTTGGGTAAAAACTAATCAGTGCTTTTTTAAAGAGCGTGAAATAATCTACAAACTAAATTTAAACCTTTTATTGTCTAAAATTAACGGCTTTCGAGTTATAAATTAAAGTAAGTAAAAAAATGTTGAAAAATTCCCAATTTTTTTATTTTGTTATTTCTCAAAACTCTTGGATCTTTTAAATGAAACATTTTATATTACAAAAATTCTGACGCCTCATTCCGGATAGGAAATTTAACAGACTATAACTTCTGTCTAGTAAAATTATTTTAAAAAACCAATCCCTTTTACAGAAAATAGTAAACAAGGTAAATAAATAGTAAATAAAAAAATGTTTCTTAGAAAAGTGTCCTCCATCACCACCTAATTATGTAAAGTGTATCTGGGGAGACCCTGTGTATATTTTGTATTTTTGTATGAATTTTGTTTTCATTTAGAGAAATAGTAATAAATTGACTTTTTCTATTTTTAACTGACTGCAAAAAAAGAGGAGGTTATCAATTCGGTTGTAATTTTTTTTATGTTTGTTACCTCAGAACTCCGTCACCGATTTTCACAATTCTTTCGGCGTTGAATCAAGTATAGTTCCAAGTTGGTCCCATTATAATTTCATTCGTATTGGATCTTGAACTTTGAAGATAAACCGGAAAAATTCTCAAACTTCTTCTCAACTTTTCTCAAAATCGGCTTAATAACGCATTAAGTACTGAGTACCGGTGCCTGTTTTATTACCTGTTCCTTCCCGGTGGGTCAACTATGATCGGATTTTCAAAATCCTTTTTGCGTTTAGTAGGTCTACCCATACTCGCTTTCGATAAATAGTTACGGAACTCAACATGCACTAAAAAGCATGAAATAAAAAATTTAAAAAAAAACCACTGTGAAAAAAATGCACTAAAAAGTAAAAATTAATTAAGTTACTTCAACTAGCTGGGTCAGGCGGCCAATTATTGTTATCTTAGGAGTCGGTAATTTTAATTTACAATTCTATACAACAAGTTATTTTATTTTTCGACACCGCGGCGCCACCTGTAATTCTGCTACAAGCCTATAATTATTTTGTGACGTACTGTATAATATTGTTTTATTGTGAACGAGTCATACCCTACGTCAAGACATTTATTTGACAGTTGGTGTTCGGTTGTTGTCAGATATTGTAGTAAAACGTAGTGAAACGTTTAATTAAATTAGCAAAATGGGTAAAGGTTTTAATAACTACATGTGTAAGAAATTCTTCCACCCCGCGTCGAGGGATAACCTTAAACGGGTATGGATGGCAGAACAGAAAGCGGATGCCTATAAAAAAAAGCAAGAAGAATTGAGACAACAATATGAGAAGGAACAAGATCTACACGATAATAAAGTGATGCTAAGTAAAGAAAGTAAGGATAAACTGAGTATAAATTTTATGTACGAGCCACCACCTGGTGTACGGAAGGAAAGAGACCGTGACGATGCAGAACCGGAATACAAATTTGAGTGGCAAAGAAAGTATAATGCTCCACGTGAAAGTTACTGTAAGGGTGATCAAGAAATTAGGGATCAACCGTTTGGTATTCAAGTGAGAAATGTTCGTTGCATAAAATGTCACAAATGGGGCCACATAAATACAGACAAGGAGTGTCCGATGTACAGCTTATCTATGAGTGCGGCTAGATCGTTGGAGGCTGCTCCTACTTGTGATCAAAGCACTTTGGTAAAACAAATGTTTGATGATGGTTTGGCGTTGAACAAGAGACACTTGAGCGTCCCAGATTCGGTTCGTCACAGTTTGTTGATGAAGGAGAACGATCAAGACGAAGACGAAAAGTACCTTAGGTCGTTGAATAAAAAACAAAGGAAGTGCTTGCTGAAGAAGTTGGAAAAGATCGAGAAGAGAATGGAAAGAGATAAGAGGAGAAAACTCAGAAGAGAAGCTAGACGAGATAGTGATTCCGATAATGAAAAGTTTAAAAGTCGTGGAAGAGATAAGAGGGACAGAAAGTAATAATCATGCAATGAAGACAGAAGACTTCTCTATTGTTAGTGAAGGTCAATTATTTCGTAGCAAGTTTACTTACTTTGATTTTTTTATATAATTAAGATTTTTTTATGATGTATGGTATTATTACCATAATTTGTCATTATTATCGTCAATGTAAATAATAGAAATTCTATAATGTTATTTTAATGTAAATAAACAATTAAATATTTTTTATTCTAATCAATTGTTTTTAAATCATAAAAATGGCTGGTGGCAGTAAAGTACTTTAGTGCCTTGGAGATCTTATTAAAATATTTTTTTGGCTTGATCGTTCAAAACATTTTACTTTGCATGGTTAACTTTCTTACAGATTTTAGTTAAATGCTTCGTTTCTAAAACTGCGTTAGTACTTTTTTGAATTTCTTATAAAATATATCTCAGTTATATGTAATTCGATTATAGAAACAGGGTTTGCAAATAATATAACTGGTTAGTTTTATTTATTTTTGTCCATAATTTCTTTTTAAATCTGGAGTAGCACTTTCTACTTACGCCACTGGGATGACCTCTAACCTAACATTTAATGTAAGACTTTTGGGACTTTATTTATAAATGTTGAATTTATTGCGTAGATTTTATAGAAAAACCTGAAAATAATTAAATTTGGTTAACCTAACAGCGAAATAGAAGAAACTCATCGTTAAACTTTTAATTTGTGTTTTACCTTAACCTAATAATATGATTGTAAAAAATGTTGATTACTGCGCAATATTATTTACGTAAAAGGTAAAGAACTTAATTTTATAAAGATTCAATCTGTTAAATTTAGGTTATTTTTATGTCTATATTATTATAGGGTGGTTTCTTACTTTTCGGTATCGTAAGAGCCTGTTGTGTAGAAATTATTCTCGAATTGGAGTTAACTCAAACCAAAAGATATATTAATCAAGAAATGTAGGTGGTTTTTAGACAACAAACACTGACAAGAGCAACCTTTCGCTCGAGTTTCGATATTGTGTCATCGTCAATTGGATCGCTAACAATTACGAAACCAAATTAATGGTTGCCGGTATCGTCGAAACTCGATGTTAATGTGATTTTCATTTTTATACATTCCCTCCCTTCTCGGCAATAATAATATGTAAATAATTCATACAATCAAAAAATATCACCGTAATTTATTAATAATCAAACTAATTTACAGGAATAACCAAAATGGAGGAATCAAGTAAGACGACTTATGCAGAAATATCCCACTCGTTTACAGATCCGGTTAGTTTGCATTTAATAGAACCACATTTTTATCTTGGAAATTTAGCGGCTGCCTCAGACGTAAATACGTTGACAAAATATTCTATAACTCACATACTAACGATAAATACGTCTCCATTGCCACAGCACATTGTAGAATTAAAAAATGTTTCAACGAAATTCATACAGTTACTAGATTTTCCAAAAGAAGATTTATTGAGACACATGGACGATACCAAGGATTTTATAAACGAGGGCATAGCTCATGGCACAGTGCTAGTTCACTGTTACTATGGTATATCACGCAGTGCAACCGTCGTCATAGCTTACGTTATGCAAAAATACAGACTGTCTTATTCTGAGGCATTTAAAATAGTTAAGCGTAAAAGATCAATTGTATGTCCGAACAAAGGTTTCATTTCCCAACTTCGACTTTATGGCGAAATAGGTTATAAAATTGATAAAACCAATATTAAATATAAACTGTATCGTTTAGGAGTGGCGGCGGAGAAAGTTAAAAGTGCAAAAGTTTTACCACAAGACTTTTTCGATTTGATAAAACCTGCCCCTTCAATAAATCAACTGCAACCGAAGTCAAACGTTCTACGTTGTATTAAATGTCGTTATATATTAGCATCAGAATCCAACTTGATTATACATAAAGATTATACTAACATCAACAATATGTGCTCTAAAATTTATTTTCTTGAACCGATGTCTTGGATGAATGTCACTCAAACTACTCAAGGTAAACTGTGCTGTCCAAAATGTAAAGTTAACTTGGGTTTTTTTAATTGGATTACGGGTTGTAAATGTTCTTGCGGATGTCAAGTTTTTCCGGCGTTTTATCTCACGCCTTCCAAAACGGACAGGATCAATGTTGTTAAAAAAGATCCCACATAAACTGTAAAATTATATTTGGAAACAAAATTAAAATTGCTATTATTTGGTGAAAAGCGATCTGCTTTGTTAACATACTTGGACATAGATGGCTACTGTAAAATGATATATTGCGATGCTGTGACGAATGACTAAAAAATTGTTCTAGCTTTAATGTCCGATTACGAATCTATTAGATAAATAAGCGGAATGGACAAACTGATCTTTTGAATTAAATTCTTCATACGACTATCATCGATTAGAAGATAACCGATCCAAGCAATCACAGCCTTCGCATCGCTACTCCATGGTCCACGGTCTCTACAGTGGAAGCTGAGAAATGATAATAATTTTTTATTGATTTATATTTTACTATATTTTAAAGTTTCCACTTTTGTCGCTACTCAACCAGCCATTTGATTCCCAAGTGAAGCTGCTCTTTCAAAGAAGAAACCTTGCAATCAAATTTTTGATTTCTTACCGTGCATTTAAATTGGTTAATTTATCGAATAGATTCGTATTAAGGTAAATAAATCCAGTATTGCTATTTTTCTTATTCTAACAAGCTGCGGGAAAGTAGTATAAACAAAACAAATTTTAAAAAACGTGATAATTTAGTGATAATGATTCGACAATCATTTTAAAATGTAATTTGATCTTCCTCTATTGAATGTGATATAAAAGTCATCGTTGTTTTGATACCCATATTTGGGTCTAGTTTCGGTTAAAATTTTAACTATATAAAATTGATAAAAGTTTATATTCTAAAATGCTCGGAACGGCACCAAAACTAAACACATATTTAATGAAGTGTATCAAATTTGTATAAATTTTGTATGTTCATGAATTTTAAGTCGGCATTTAAAATAGCAAAACTTTTTTATAAATTTACTCTATATGATGGCAAATGTAGAATAATATTAATTTTGAATTGAAACAGGTCTTGAAGTTGTAGTGAAAATAGGCTATTTCCTTCCTCATACAGTAATGATATGCAGGGGCCCCTAAATTTTAGATCGTAGAACTTTATTTCGATGTATAATTAAATTGCAATTATATGTTTTTCAAAATATTGAATAACGTACCTGCTGTTATAAAATTAAAATAAATATGATGTTTTATAATAAGCACAAAGTAGTTATTTTTATTTATAGCACCTCTCAGGTTTTCTATAAGCTAATCTGTAACTTTAAAATTTATTCGTCAAATGCAAAATAAGTTGAACTTCCTCGTAGATTTAAATTTGTCACTCGTTTAATGGTGGCGGGGCCGGCTCTATAAATTTTAACAATTATATATATTATTGACCAATTGTAAAATAAAATTGAATTGAATCCAAACTGGAATCCTACTCTTCCACTTTTTCTAAATATTTAAAATGCAGTTCAATGAAACGGTCAACTTTCTTGTGTTCATTTTCAGTGAATTACACCTAATTAAATTAAATATTTACATAAATTATGCTTCCTTTGAAAAAAAATATAAAAATATTTATCGGCTTGTAATTTACAAAAACAAAATCACAATTGAAACTGAAATCGGTGGATAAATCGTCCACCGGAACTGACATAAAACTGTCAATTAAATTTTTACCAAGATAAAGGAAACGAATTTAGTTTAGAAAATTTAATTAAAATTACTTCCATCAATCAAAAAAATTATTATGGTTAATTTGGAAATTTTATTTGAATAAAACGATATTTTTTAATAGTGAAATATGCCAACCGAGCATATTTGGAACGTTCTGGGATAATACTTAGATCAAAACATCTTCATCAATCAATTTATGTGGTCAAATAAAATATCCACAATATTTGAATCTTATTCGCTCTCTGATGCACATAAATGGATTAACGAAATTCCCGCTACATTGATTTTTCAAGGTAGGGGTTGCCTTCGGGAATGTTTTTACCAAATATGTGGGATCAGAAACCTATTCACTTCGAAAAATCCCCGCTTCAAGCCCTGTGGGACTCTTAGGTTACATGTTATCTAGTGATATTTTTGTTAAAATATCTCTCGTTAATCCATTCGTGCGAGTCAACGCTAGAATTTGTTTTTAAATCTAGAGCCACGCCTCCTAGTTACGCCAGTGGGGCAACTCATAATATTTAACGTAAGATAGAACCATTTTAAAGATGAAATGGAATAAAATTTGTAAATCGAGAATGAATCTATTGCCATTTTCCAGCCGGTTGTTACGCCACTGTCCTTATACCGGAATTACGTTTACCCGCTTAGAAGACCAGGAATAGCAAAATTATGTTAAATACAAAAATTAAATTGTTTAAAAGGAAGGATTTTTGTTCCAAATAAATAGGTTTCAATTCAAAAAATTTATTTCGAAAAACGAAAAAGTATGGTTAAAAAATTCGCGACATCAAAGCGAAATGAAATATTTGAAATCGAGGTGCACGTAATGGGGTGAGATTTGAGACCCATGACAGAAACAATTGAGACCCCACACCTACGCGAAAGATCCGCCCCGGCGACAGCGAAACTGCAACGATCGATTCGCGCGTTTACGGTTTATTTCGCTTTCGCAGTAGATTCGCGTGTCAAAAAGTGATGGCATTTACAGGAAGTTTTATTGAAGTTGTGAAAAAATATCCGAGTTTGTATGATGCATCCCACGACGATTACCGAAATTCTAAAAAGAAGGACAAAATATGGGAGCAAGTCGGAGCAGAAGTAAAACAAAATGGTAAGTTGAAAATCGTGACTGTATACTTACAAATTCTACAGTCGGCCAGACAAATAATCAATATTTTTTATAAGTTCATTATTTTATTGTGAGATATAATTATTAAAAGGTTGAAACTTTTCGTGTTCAAAAATAAAAAAAAAAAACAAAAATTCCGGACTGATCATTAAAACCGCCAACTACAAAATTTTTAAAAATGAGCAACTTTTCACAAACATTTTGATTTCGATTACAATAAATTTATACATGGTGACACAAAAAATAACGTATAATTATATTACAATCGTAAATATCCCTGGGCTGAATTCAAAATTTGCCTTTATAGTCCAGTAGGAACCTTACAAAAAGGGGGTAGAAACGTTTTTAATAAGTTTCGACCTGGGAGGGGAAGGCGCGAGCTAGCAAGATGCTAAAAATGTTTTTTCAACATAACTCTTCAACAGTTAATCCTACGATAAAATTGTTTATGAATAAATTTGAAGACATCATATTTGTAAGTCTAATATGTCTGTATGGCAAAGTGACCATTTTTCTAAAAAATCTTCAAATAGGACTTACAATTTAACGTGGAATACAAACCACGGTGTCATAATATGTTATTCATATCATTATTTTCTATTTTGTAATAAATGTGTCACACCTACCACACATGGAAAGCCGCGAGTTGACCACACTGTATTCGTTTTCAGTATAATTTTTGGATCCATTGGAGTGCTTGGAAATTTTCCAAACAATTAGGGGGGGGGGATCTAAATTGAAAAAATTATCATGGCGTAATGATTAATGGACGTTTTATTAATATTATTATTATTTCTTTTTAGGTGAAGAAGTTAAGAAAAAATGGAAGAATCTTAGAGACACTTACGTAAAATATATTAAGTCGACAACTGGTCAGGCTCCAGCAAATAATAAAAAATGGCAATGGGCAGATCAAATGGAAGCGTTTCTCCCCTATTTGGCATTTTCAAAAACTACCTCCAGTCTTTCCGACTTGAGTTTTGAAACTTTCAAAAGTGAAGATGATCCTCTGCAACTTCCGCAGGAAGATTTATCCGAAGACACTTATTATGACGATGAATCTGAAAATACCACTTCGTCGCACATTTTAAATGTCACCGAACCGCCTGCGTTAACCCCAGCTCCAACTATAAAATCAACTTCAACTGGTAGCACCACAAGGAAGCGAAAATTATGTACAACGGATGATTCAAAATCCACTTCTTCGGTAGAAGAATCCTTAATGAACTATTTCCAAAATCAACAGAAACCTGTGATGGATCCAATAGATTTACTGTTTCTAGCGCATGCAAACACCGTTAAAGCATTTTCTGGAAAGAGACAAGCGATTACAAAAATGAAAATTGCCCAAGTTATTATGGAGGAAGAAATTCTTCATCACGAAGAGCATTTAGCAACTCAACACCACATTGAAGTATATACTACATAAGTATTATCCTATCCAACATACCTACAAGTATTTAACATTTTCCTTGACCCCCCCCTCCTTTCGTACATTTGACATATCATTGCGACTTTATAATCATGGCTCTGAATTATTATAAGATTTTATTTATTTTTTATTAATATTATGATTTTGTACAAAAAATAAATGCTCAATGACAGAATCAGTCGAGAGGCTCCGCCCATAAGTTTTTGTTCACCAATAATGTTAGTGTAATGATATCAATAAAACGGAAGTATACAGCTTAGGTCACTGGCGTGCCTAGAGCGTTTGCCGCCCGGGGCGGACTTAAAATTTAAAACTTCCTATTACCAAAACAATTTACCCCCCATAAATTCGAAACACCATCCTCCATTTTACCCAAAACACCTGTTACGCATACCATCGTTACAAAGATTTTCCCAAGGTCGGAAACAACTTGGATAAACAATTCTTTTGTTACATAACACTAATTCTCGCGTAAATAAATAATAATTTATAAATCATAATCTCAAATCAATATAAATCTTTCGTGAACTGAAGATATAGTAATTTTAAAATAGTTTTAACTCAAGCAAAATTTACTCTCCTCGGAGTCGTTACGTTACTACGTATTTTGAAAATTCTAACAGCCGATCCTGTTCATTATTTAAAATAAATACGTTATAATTAATAAGTATTTTAAATTTGTTAATAACTAAAATATTGTAATATTTGGTTCTTCAATTTGAATTACCGCCTTCTCAAATCAAAGTTCCAAACCAAATCAAAGTTGTGATCGTCAAACAAACCCTGCACGTTGTGATCCCCCTCGTAGTAACACTTACAAGTCCTTTTAAATCTGCGGATGGCTCTTTGAATGTTAACGTCGTTACCTTGTTTACTAACCTCAAACTTCACCTAAACTTCTATGTGCCAGTGGCGTAACCACTGACAGGACACCTGAAGGAATAATTAGTACACACAAATTAAATAAAACACAGGATTCGGTTTAACGCTAAATATATATTTAACCGAAAAGAAAAAGGTAGCCCAACAACCAATTTACCAGCACAGTTAATCTCCTTGATATCATTTAATTCAAAATACTTTAGTTCGAAATTTGATTTAATTACTGTTCGATAATTAATCCCTCTAATCGTAATATTTTCTAATTGTTTATTCATATTCACAATCTTTATAATACTTTGTAAAGAAGCCCCTATATATATTTCGATGATCAACTCAATTGTTTTTATATTATGTAAGATTTTTAAATAATAAACCCTTATATTATGCTAAATTATCCGCTCTTAACTATAAATAAATCGCCCATACTCAAAACCACCGTCATCATCTTAAACTATTATGTAGCCGCAAATAATCATAAAGAACTTTGTTAATAACAGTTCTTAAACATCGTAATTGGTATTATCTCATATGTGGTCGCAAATAATCATAAGGAACTTTGTTAATAACTGCCCTGAAATATCATAATTGGTATTATCTCATTGAGAGATATTAAAAAAAAAATCAAGCAACATGTTCACTGAACTTGCCCGACCACTTTGTAGGTCATAGTTGCGGTTACCACTACCAGTGATTAGCCATTTCTGCGACATATTGCCATGGCCATCTTATGATTTTAAGCGTCCACCCCCCTTTGTTGTGCAATTCATTTAAATAAAATTATCTAATATGTAATATTGTAAATTTGAATATAATGGGCGCGAAATTTTAAATTTAGTTCATATTGGTTACTTTAAAATACAACGATTTGGCAACTGCGGATTTTAAAAACGCAGGAAGTGGGGTTTCCGTTAGATTGGACCGTTAGAGATCTAACAAAGGCTTTACATTTTTGGACGTCGTAGAAGTCGAATTTAATACAGGATTACGTTAAAATTTCAAGTAATAATCTCACAACCACGCGGTTAGATAATTTTTACATACGAAGTTGAATCTAAGTTTTTATTAATATATCTTCAGTTATAAGATTTAATTACTGTTCGAGATTGTGATTTAATACTATTATCATTTAAAACGGGAGTGGGATTATGTAATGGAACATCTAAAACGATACAAAATGATTTAATAGAGTGTAACTTGAGTTTTAAACTCAATAATTATTATGTACATTATTTAGATACATAGTTAATAAGTAACTACTGTTATTAGTACTTTTTAATACTTCAGACTTCCAGTCTCCCCAAATTACTTACTCACGGACCGCCACTGGTCGATACTGCCTTTACCAACTTGCAAAAAATACCAAACGATTGTCAAATACTCTAGACCTCTAGACTTGAGAAAATTACAGTTATTTGAGGTTAGAAGTCATTCGTGCTTGTTATTGTGGTGCAAGTATAATTCATACAACAAACATGGATTTAGTAAGCCTTATGCCTGCTCCTATGCAAAATATATTTGATCGCGATGACGAATTGAATTCTTACATTGCAAACAAAACTTCCAACGCGGTGGTCGTTACACATAGCATCGCACCCCCTTATGGTCAACGTAGAGGTTGGGTACCCAGAAAAGTATCCGACTACGCCGATGGAGGTGCTTTTCCTGAAATTCCCGTGGTACAACATCCACTGGAAATGGGTCAGAAAGGTAAAGAATCGACTTCAAATGCTTTAGCCGTGCAGCTCGATGCCGAAGGAAAAGTTAAATACGACATCATTGCTCGTCAGGGTCACTCGAAAGACAAAATTGTTTACTCCAAATTAACAGATTTATTGCCTGCCGAAGTTGTGTCAGAAGGAGACCCGAGTTTACAAAAACCTTCGCAGGAAGATATCGAAGATATAACAGAAAAAACTAAACAAGCTTTACAAAGATTAACCAATTCAAAAATAGCTGCTGCTAATCCGGTCAGATGTGCAGAAAAGTTGGGACCTGCACAATACTTTCGTCTTGCACCATCGCAACAGGGCGCCAGTTTTAATTCGGGGGCTAAAGATCGCATAATTAGAATGGTCGACGCACAAATTGATCCAATGGAACCGCCGAGGTATAAAATAAATCGTAAAATACCTCGAGGACCTCCCTCTCCACCTGCGCCGGTTCTACACAGTCCAACTCGGCGAGTTACCGTAAAAGAGCAAAAGGAAT
This sequence comes from Cantharis rustica, assembly GCA_911387805.1. NCBI lineage: Eukaryota > Metazoa > Arthropoda > Insecta > Coleoptera > Cantharidae > Cantharis > Cantharis rustica. The sequence continues at coordinate 36,656,265 of OU426882.1, forward strand.
GGAGAATACCTGCCTGTATTTCTAATTGGAAGAACGCTAAAGGTTATACGATTCCCTTAGACAAACGGCTGGCTGCCGATGGTCGTGGTTTACAACAGTTACATATAAACGAAAACTTCGCAAAACTTTCCGAGGCTTTGTACATTGCCGATCGTAAGGCACGTGAAGCGGTGGAAACACGATCACAATTGGAACGAAAATTAGCACAGAAAGAAAAGGAACAGAAAGAAGAGCATTTGCGCCAATTGGCTCAGAAGGCGCGGGATGAACGAGCGGGAATAAAAACTAATGTTGGTAATGATGGAGTTCCTGCAAACGAAGATGAGTGTGAGAGAGATGTATTGCGACAAGACCGTCATAAAGAAAGAGCGAGGGAACGTAACCTTGCTAGAGCGGCTCCCGATAAGAGGACTAGGTTGCAAAAAGAAAGGGAACGCGATATTTCAGAACAAATTGCACTGGGAATGCCGGCTCGTGGACCTTCAAATAATGAAACGCAATTTGATCAAAGGCTTTTTATGCAAGGGCAAGGATTGGGACAAGGATTTAATGATGACGAAGCTTATAATGTTTACGATAAGCCATGGAGGGAAGGGACCACAACGGCAAATACATTGTACAGGCCCAGCCGTAATGTCGATAAGGACACGTATGGTGATGACCTGGAGAAGTTGGTGAAAACAAATCGTTTCGTTCCAGATAAAGAATTTAGTGGAGTTGACCGTAGCGGAGCAGGCCGTTCTGGACCAGTTCAATTTGAAAAAGAAGAGGATCCATTTGGTTTAGATCAATTTTTAAATCAAGCAAAAAGATCTAATAAACAACCCGACAAACGTGACAAAGATGGTGGCCATAAAAGAAGACGTCGTGAATAAGTAAGTTACAATATTTTTATTGCGGTAATTATATATTTCACAATTTAAAAAATTAATTTATTAGTTAATTATTAAGTAATCAATTATTTTATAGTTTTATTTATTCCATTTTATTGTTTTTTAGTGATTCCGATAATGAAAACTTTAAAAGTCGTGGAAGAGATAAGAGGGACAGAAAGTATAAATCATGCAATGAAGACGGAAGACTTCTCTATCGTTAGTGAAGGTCAATTATTTCGTAGCAAGTTTACTTACTTTGCTTTTTTATATAATTAAGATTTTTTTATGATGTATGATATTATTACCATAATTTTTCATTATTATCGTCAATGTAAATATTAGAAATTCTGTAATGTTATTTTAATGTAAATAAACAATTAAATATTTTTTATTCTAATCAATTGTTTTTAAATCATAAAAATGGCTGGTGGCAGTAAAGTACTTTAGTGCCTTGGAGAATTTCTTATTAAAATATGTTTTTGGCTTGATCGTTCAAAACATTTTACTATGCATGGTTAACTTTCTTACCGATTTTAGTTAAATGCTTCGTTTCTAAAACTGCGTTAGTACTTTTTTGAAGATGATATCTCAGTTATATGTAACTCGATTATAAAGACAGGGTTTGCAAATAATATAACTATAGTTAATTTTATTACTTGGACATAGATGGCTACTGTAAAATGATATATTGCGATGCTGTGACGAATGACTAAAAAATTGTTCTAGCTATAATATCCGATTACGAATTTATTAGATAAATAAACCAGTAACAAATAACAACCGAAGCGGAATGGACAAACTGATGTTTTAAATTAAATTCTTCATACGACTATCATCGATTAGAAGATAACTGATCCAAGCAATCACAGCCTTCGCATCGCTACTCCATGGTCCACGGTCTCTACAGTGGAAGCTGAGAAATGATAATGATTTTTTGATTTATATTTGCTATATTTTAAAGTTTCCACTTTTGTCGCTACTCAACCAGCCATTTGATTCCCAAGTGAAGCTGAACCTCACAATCAAATTTTTGATCTCTTACTGTGAATTATTTATCGAATAGATTGGTATTCGTATCTGCACAACCCCAAAAATGTGACTAGGATGGTGGCCATAAAGGGGCCTATACACTATGAGACATGTTGTAGAACATGGAACTACAACATTCAATCAAGTTCTATCGACATCGGAAAACAGTAATTATTTTATTTTTCCGATGCGTACGATGCCGATAGATTAACGTTTAACAACACAGAGGAAGATTAAAAAGTCAAAATATTTCTTAACAAGTGTATTTAGGAAGAATTGTAATAAATTAATGGAAAAAAACATTACAACATATTACACGTTTGAAAATAATATTTAGAGAAATATAAAAAAAAATCAACAGAGAATAACAAAACATACAAATATGAAATGTATAATAATTATCATAGAATAATATCTATTAATGCATATTTTCCCATCAACGTGATAACATCAAAAACGGATGTTTGTTGAAAATCTATTGATTACTTACTTTTATTATGTATACCATCGAGATCTTCTTAAAAAGTGCTACATTTACAATAATAATTAATAATATTAGTGATCACAGAAAAACTATTTTAATGAATATACACGACACGGGTAAAATAAAATCAAATATAAGTAGGTATATTCATTTTAAGACATGGGAAATAACATTTACTCGATGAAAATAAAACATAACAAAAATATATTTCCTTACAATTTAAAATATAAGAAGTAAGTATAGATAGTCGACATTACAAAAATAATTAATTGGTAACACAAAAATAAAATAATATCTCCATAATTGTACACAAATTTAAATCCAATGCGTTCTTTGGTTTGTACAACAAATTATGTTACTGATGTTCATTTTCTCTCCGATTAAATAAAGAAGAGCTGCCTATCTTAAAATCACAAAATATCAGTTCTTGTTCTTTTGGTTATAAGCACCGTGTTGTATAAAATCCACTAACAAGAACTCGTAAAATAAAATAATCAGGCACAATTTTATAATCTTTGTTGTTGATACAAATTTTTTATGATCCTCAAAACAATTTACCATTATAATTATACAAGGTGGCTCCTCAATATTAAAATTTCTAAACAAGTAACCAAAATTTCCACCACCCTGTACGTATTAACTCTCTTACTTTTACTAAATATAAAAATTTTTATAGTATGATTAATATTGCCACAAATAAAATGTTAATATTTACAATTTTCGCTCAAGAATATTAAAAATTTGCCAATTGAAATAAAATTATGCGCAACTGCTTTACTACTTCGCAATACCTTATCATTAAATAAAATAAAATGCAAATACCCTGTCAGTGTCACTTTTTGATTTAAACATCACTATCGGGATCCGTTTCACTTCGAGGCTGACCGAAATTTCGCGTAATACTTTCGCTCATCGATCGAATATTGGCGAGATGAACGTCGTTTGCAGGCACAGAAAAATAGTTCAGTCTATCTAATTCAGGTATGGTATTTAAATCGTCGTCCGTGCGGTAGCAGTTGTCGTATTCAGAGTCGTAGAGTGCACTCAACGAGTCCAACGACATCATGGCGTCCGAATCGAATATCCTAGACGAGGCTCGAGACGACATGCTGGTGTTGTCGTCCATATCGCCGTCGTGGTTGTGGTCATTGTAAGCGGAATTTACATCACTCAGTGCACCTACATACAAAGTTTGCTATTACGTACCTAATAACTTAAAATATTCAAAGTTACCTTCCGCGTCGGTTAGACCAGCTTCGTGTATCATCGATATGTTTTCAAGTGCCGGATCGTCCGTCGTGTAGCCCGTGGACTCCCTGTCGTTAAGTAACGGTTCAGAAGCGCCACCCTCCTCATCTTCGCTCCACTCAGACTGACTCCCCTCGTTGTTAGGTGCTTGGTTCATCAAATCCCCGTTTTCAAGATTACGCAACTTTTCTTGAACCTTCTCATGTAACAGACGCTTCACTTCCTCCTCCTAATATGTTAAAAAAAATTAGAAACGTTCAAACAAACTAAAAGATTTTTGTTACCAAATCTTTATCCACAGGCTGCAGGAAAAATTAAAATTATTAAAAAAAATTTTTAGGTGCAAAGTGAGCTATTCGATACGATCGGTTTTATCGGTAAAATAAAAATGTTCAACGGAAGACGATCATTGACTTAGTAAGTTAGCCGATCAACTGATAAATTGATCGTACCAAATAGTACCCAATTGCGACGTGGGGGTTAAAATTAAAGTGAGACTTACCCTCGCTGCTTCCTCTTCCATGCGTTTCTCGTCACGTTCGAAACTTTCTATATCTGTGTCGTCGCCTTGATTATGCTCTGGCATGTCGCAATCATTATCAAGGTCGACTTCTGTTCTTGGACTTCTAAAAACACAATAAGTTAGTTTTAAAATTTTCCTTGCGCGATGTTTCGCAGCAGGAAGTGTTAAAATTATTTAAATATTGCGAAACACCCTGTATATCAATAAAATAAAATTTAAAAGCGAAGTCTATGTAAGAGGTTTGAATTGGATATTAAAAACAACTTTCGCGTTGCCATGACAACCAAAATAATATAAATAAGCTAACGCATGTCAGAGCGTGCAATTTTGATCAACTTTAAATTATAAAAAGTCTGAACATCAATTTATTTTTATTTTTTTTAAACTTCACTGAAGTTGACATGTTAGCTATGGGGTTCCCTTGTAAGAAGAATTACAAAGGGTGTTTTTGTTGAAAATGTCGAAACGGAGTTTTACGATGAGTAATTTAATATAAAATATTAATTTTCATAAAACAGTGCCGTAGACGATTTTTTTAATATTTTGGCAATTTACAAAATTATTTTAACAAAATAAAAGTTATGAAAAATAATAAATCAGTAATTGTATGAAATTTTAATTGAACAATTATTCCGTTTTATATTAGGTAAATTATGCGTTTATTTGTTTACGTTTAATGAGTAAGTAACTACTATTGAATTGTAATTCGGTCTGGCGGTTTTTTTAATGTAAAAATGATGTATCCGTAAATTATATTTATAAATCAATACGTCTGTAGTGGAAATGAATACAAGAAAATATTAAAATTGGCCTAAGTATATCAATTTTTGAATAGAAAAGAGATTTTTAAAAACTTAAATTTATAAAAAGTTAATAACATTCTAAAGGTGAAATTTTCAAGAAAATATTATAAAAAGCTTAATTTTATCGGAAGTAAATTTATTTTTTAATTATAAAATTTTTATTTTTAAAAATTGTAAAAAATATTACCCATACTTTCTGGTTTCATCATAAATTAACTTTTCAAAGTTTACAGCATTCGGTGTCTCTCACCCCACACCTTAACTAATATTTATATGTAGTCCTGGACTTTTCTATATTAATGTACAATATTTTTGGCTCCCAATCAAAACTACATTAAATTTATAAAAAGTTAATAACATTCTAAAAGTGAAATTTTCGAAAAAAAAATTTAAAAAGCCCAATTTTATCGGAAATAAATTTTATTTTTTTAATTATAAAATTTTTGTTTTTAAAAATTGCTACTTTGTAAAAATGTTTTATCCTAATGAATATTACCGATACTTTCTGGTTTTGTCTAAAATTATTTTTCAAAGTTTGCAGCATTCGGTGTCTCCCACCCCGCGCCTTAACCAGTATGTATATGCAGTCCTGGACTTTTCTATACTAATTTACCGTATTTATGTGATCAGTATTTATGGCTCCCAATCAAAACTAAACATTAAATTTATAAAAAAATAAGAACATTCTAAATGCAAAACTTTCGAAAAAAAAAAATTAAAAAACCAAATTTTATCGGAAATAAATTTATTTTTGAAATAAATTGAATTTTTAAATATTTAAAATTTGTCAAATTTCAATTTTCAATCGTTGATTCGAGGTAACATGCACCTTTTTTGAGCATGAGACTCTTATTTTATTTTTAACATGAATTCTCGTATCGTTTAATGTATGTCTTTGAAATTTTTATTTTATTTAAATGTAATTATTGTTTAGTTTTGAAATTGTTATTTAAAATTGTATTAGTCAAAGCACGGCAACTTTGTAAATTTTAATCGTGAACTCATTGGTTTACTCATAAATTTAAGGGGGTAATAATGCCGTGTTTTGAAATCGTCATCAAAAACTGTTTTGCTATTTTTGTAAATTATTTTAAAATTTGTTTTGCAGTCCCGGACTTAATTTTATTCAAAAAATATGAAAGCCTCTTACATAGACTTAACTAGTAAAAAAAGCATGTTTTAAAAAAATTTACCTAAACAGACACTTCCAGATGGAAATGAATGATTATATTGGTTAGTGCACATAAGCAAACACAAAGCGTATGAGGTGCCGAGCAATCAGCATGGAGTTTGCGTGTTATTAAAGCAAAAGTGTCAACGATACAATTAAGCTACCTAATGATGGTGGTTAATGGATTATACCTATTTACAAAATTATGTTAATGTTTCCGTTCTATTTCATAGGTACCTGTCTAAAGGTGAAACTTTTTGCTGTTTATGACATTCAGATGGTCCAGGAGAAGCGCCCCTTTTCAAAGATCCCTCCTTGCTGCTTGCTCGGGTTGGTGATATACACTGTAACGTTAAGCTACCAGTCGGATTCACTCGTAATCCAAGTGCTAAGGCTTGAATGGCAGCTAAGCCAACTTGATGTGTGTTATTGTTAGGTGCGTACCTTACAAGTGGCTCTAGAGCCAGATCTTTATTATGCGGCGTCAGATCGTGTTTCGGCGGTATATTTTGCAACAGATTTTGTTCCTCCAAAAGTTTTTGAATTTCTCTTTCGAATGGCCCGACGCCATTTTCGATGCCATCCTCTGTGTTATTCAATTTCGTGCTCGGCGACTGTTTTTCCTTATGACCATTCGGCGACGAATGTAACCGCCGCATATCTTTTTTGTCGGTTTGGCTGCATCCATCCTTTTTGCTATTCGACTTGCTATTAAAATCCTTATCCTTCAGCAACTCTTTGATTTCTTCTGCTTCTTTAAAACTAGGAGACCTTTTACAATTGGCACTTAACTTATTACATTCTAAGATCGAATCGCTGTCGTTACGTGTACGTTTTTGTTTGTTGTGTGAGTGCAACCGCGACACGGCGCCGTTCGCACTGTACGCTTTTTGTTTCGCACGACCGATAAATTCGAAACTAGCGCAACTTTCGCCGCGACCGCTTTCTTCGCCATCCAAAACGGGAGGACTGGTAATTATGGAGGAGTCTAAAGTGTTGGCGTTTCCTGCCAGAGCTATCAGAGCGGTAGGTGGTAAGTTATTGCGTTTGCCCGACCTATCCGTCGAGTTATTGCGTAAGGAACAATTTGGTGGTATGTAATCGAGCGATGCACGAGGGGAAACTTCGGGGGACGAGCAAGGATTGACTTGAATGTCGGAAGGAAATAGAAATTGTTGTGGTTCCACGTGAATGGGTGGCGAAACGCACGGCGAAATGTCGGCGTCCGTCGTGCGACTGTAACTTTCGTCCGAGCTACTTATGCTTGGCGAGTGATTTAGCGAACTAATTTCGTCGGCAGACGAGTGTATTCTTTGAGGAGCGCCAGTGGGATACAACGCTCCGATGCTTTCGTCCGAGTAGTGCCTTTGCAGAGGACTGTGTCGATTGTGATGGGGACTGCTTCGGTTATGCCTGAGTGGACTGTGACGATTTTGTAGCTTGTTTCGTAAAATTTCGGGAGTACGCTCGGGAGTTTTCTGGTGCGCCATAGCCATTACGGCGGAGTAGTGAGGTGGAGGAGTCGGAGTAAATTTACGTTGGTGTCGATTGGGAGATTCTTTTCCGGGAGGTTTGGGTAAAGGTTTTAAGTACGGCACGGCATTGTCGACGTTATTTTTAGGAACTACCGAATAAGGACTCTGCCCTTGAGGCCAGGGAGGTAAATATTTTACATCTGACGTGTAAATGACGTCATTTGGATGCGAAAACTGTCTTTGCACTTGTTGATAGTTATTTTTGTGTGGAGGGAGAGGCGGTAACGGCAAATTCTCTTCCAAGGAAAATTTCTTGCAGTTTCGTAAAGGCTTGGGCGCTATCGTCGGAAGCAAGGGATCGTTTTCACAACCGTTAGTCAAAATTTCTTGTTCGCGATGGTTCGTTTCGCGTAGGGGCGGCAAACGCGGCGCGTTCCTCGAACCGTTAAACGAGTCGTCCCGACTACAGTTGGCACGCTTTTGGAAAGAATTATGTTGTTTTATTCTACTGTTCACTTCGCCGTGATGAAGAAGTGCCAGTGGCGTGGCCACACCTCCATACAAATTATTTAGAGCTGAAATAAACAAGATATTCGGTGTGTTTGGGTTTAAGCTACGAATAGCGTACCTCTCAATTGATTTCGTTTAGAACAACATAAAAGAGTTAATTATTAGTAAACAAAACTACGACGTTAAGAAAGCGTTGCATTTAGGTGCCAAACGCGTGACAAATTTAGCTGCAATTTTATTTTGACTTTTTTTCGGCAAAAAAGAGGTAAGCTGTCCGATTGTTGATCATTGAGATAGAAGTCGAGACTTACCAACGTTCCCAGCTTTGAAATTCTGCAAATCATCGACGCGTATTGTTCCAGGCTGTTTTCGGTCGGTCAAAAAGTAGGTCGTCATATCACCTTTACCCTTCACTTTCACTTTACCACGACACTGAAACTCGTACGGATAATTTTTTAGCACTTGATACACTTCTTCGGTAACTTGAGTATGATTCGGCAATCCTGTGGAATCCATTCGGCTAGCCACGTTTACGGTATTCCCCCAAATATCATATTGAGGTTTGCGGGCTCCTATCACTCCTGCTACCACCGGACCGATGTTAATACCTTCGTGAAAACGATATTTTAACTTTAATAAATTGATTATTGATTTGATCACTCACCAACTCGCAACATAAAATTATTATAAGAGTTTTCGTTTATGTTCAGCAATCGCTCCCTCATGGAGAACACAAATTCGACGAGCGTGCTGAGATGCGTACCGGCAGAAATATCATCGTCATCTAATATTCTCAAATCTGGAATGAGACCGATGGCGGCCATGTACGTAGAACCGACGGTTTTAATTTTATCGATTGCTTTAAACCTTTCGTCGCTTAATAAATCATCAAAGTCGGCGATAATTTCGTTAAGCAAGCGTAAGCACTCGACTCCTTGATTGTTACCATCAAGTTCGGTGTAAAATTCGTGGTAATTTGTAATCGAAGCAAAAACCACACCTACTCGCGAATAACTTTGATGATAAAGTTCCTGTGATAGAGTATTCTGTAATGAATTATTAATCCTCATAAGAAATGATTTGTTTAAAATATTCTACAACACCAACTATATCTTGAACAAAACGACAGTGCATTAATTACATTGACAAAAGTAATGGCGAATTTTGTGGTTTGGTGACTACAAATAAGAAGATGACAACTTCGGCGGGGAAGTACCGACGGAACTTCTGGCGTAAGTCTTCTGGATCCGATGAAAAACTGTTCAAAATTATCATCAACTGATTTGTAGAAAAATTCTACCATTTTGATTAACAAAACTAACATAATAATCATGCAGAGTGCAGTTTCAGTGTTGCATATTTTAAACATGACATAGTCATAAATTGTGTCTGTACGTTCCAGTCAAACTTACCATGTTGTTTCTGAATTGATTATCCAAAAAATGAGTGGCGACGTGCGAGGGCAACAAATTAAACAAAATGCGTTTATTCGAATGCTGCAGTGCGTCCATTTCGCGCTTTTCTTCGTTAGCTTGAACTTGCCATAAGAAATCTAATCGAACTGTCCATTCTACTTGACGGCCATGTAATAAAACTGCTATTACAAACATTAAAACTTGCACGACACTTAAAATGTGTTCAGGAATGAGCGTACTAAAAAAAAAAGTTTCGGTTAACTGGCGTAACACCTGTCGCCCAACGTGGGGCGCCAATCTCACAGTAATGGAAACTTACGTCACACGTTTGTCGTAGCATAAAAATAATTCCAAATGAGACAATTCGATCAGCAAAATGTATACAGTCGACATAATACTTAATAAGGCAACTTTGAGTAAAATTGGTAATCTTAAGAATAGAGCAACAGCTAAATAACCGAGAGCACACGATAGTACAATATATTGAGGTAAAGTGCACGCCCTGTGATCGCGATCCAAACTTCCGCCATCCAAGGTTGCATTGGCGGTAGAGAATTTCGAACAGGGTATGTCAGAACGGCAGGTAAACTGAAAAAAATTATATTAAATTTTCGTTTGGAAAAATGTCGCAACGAAATACTAACCACATTAACTTGTGCTACCGTGTATATTAAAACGATTGTAAAAACTGTTATTGCTAATCTCAGTACAAAACTATGTGAAATATCCCATAATATCCATCGTAAACGTACGGCTAAGAGTAACATGAGTACTACCGATATCCATACGAAAGCAGTGAGAAACAGTAACAACAAAATTATTGTTTTTGGCAGTACTACGGCTTGAAGTCCACCGAGTAGCACCAAAAGCGCCAGTGCACACACCAAAGATGAACTAAAACCCACATCTAGTTCATCGTGATACTAAAAATAAAAAAGATTTGGTGAGATCGGCTAGAATCGTTGAGTAATAAGTTGAGTAATCGCTGAGTAATCAAGTGGCGGATTGGTACCAATTGCATATTCCGAAACCAAGACGGTGATTTTTTTCAAAAAGTCTGAGAGAAATCCGGTCTGGTGATATCTGTTCTTCCACAGCCTCCCGAAGGCTGTTACAGAGTTTATTTTGTAGAAAATTATGATTGAGAGTTTCAAAAATACGGTAAAAATTGAAGAACTTGATCAAAAGAATAGCTAACTTGTGACAGCACTAGAAGCAACAGGAGTGCAAGACAGTGAAAAGAATAAGAGAGAAACAGGAAATGTGGATTGGTTTAACCCAAGTCACAAGACTCAGAGAGAAAGACGGTGAACAAACTGAAGGAGGCCCAAAAGTAGTTCAAGACAATTGAAAGACCACTCTACGAAAAATTAAAAATTACGCTCCAACCACAGGGTTAAGGGAACTCAAAACAGTGACCTCGTAGTCACTGGCTGACCGGTACTTTAAGACCAAATTAGACAGGAGTGTATGAGAGGCAAAGGTGAAAGACTCATAGAGGATTTTTACTGTTTGACAATGATCTGTTGACATGTATTTCTTATCATAATACATTGGGTGCTGTGCGCCTACCCTCCCCGCATCTAGACCCAAAAGGGGGGAGGGGGAGTTCTTTTGTGGTTCTTGGATCTATGCGTGTTGGGATAACTGATGTTCCCGAGTCTGTACTTAATAAGCGCTGGTGCCGTTTAAAACTCAATTAAGATAAAGTGAGAAAGGGCCGGCGAGGTTGGTACTCCGGGCCCGGTGCTGGATATAAGGCAAGATTTATTTCAAACCCCGCTCGCCCTGATCATTTCATTGCAAGAGTAAACCAAAGCATCGGGTCGGTCTTATTATCAACCGAACGAAAAGCAATCAAATTATTGCGCGATTATTACTCCCTCCCTCCCCCGAGGAGGCAGGAATAGCTAACCTTAAATCAAACCGGGCTTAGCACAGCCGAGAAAGAAGTGATAGTCAGAGCATTGGTCTTAAAAATAACGTCGACCACACGGACCAATCTAAAAAACCATTTTTGGTGATCGCAAAAATATCAGATACTATGGGGGGGGGGGGGATCACAAGCCGTAACCTTTCGGGTGCGCCTGTCCGTGAAGAAGTTGAACTCATAGTGGTTGTGGTTAACAGGTCAATACGACTAACCAGATGGACTCTGAAATGAGACCTCCGCGTGTAAGTTGCGTTGCCAACAACTATGGCGCTGACGCCGATAGTTGGAATCTGGTATGGAAGTTTCATCGGCAGTAACAAAAGAAAATTGTAAGGTCGGGTTGAAACTGTAGATAACCTGTCCTAACTGTCCTAACCTAGCTCGATTCTATCACCTATGCAACACCAGCAATGTGGTATAAGGCTTAAATCGATATGCTACGGAGCGGGAGACCGCATTCAATGCTTAATCGCGACGACTGCACTGTTGTGATCTAAAGTCTAAGTTTGATCTATAGATTATACATCTAGCAAGGTTAGCACCCTACTAGAATATTATTCAAGAGCTCACAGAACCATGAGCACCAAGTGTTCCAAATGTTCGGGTCATTTAGTAACCATTATAAACTGGTGGTACAAAGTATGCACAAAGTTGCTGCTTCTCATCTAGTCGCCGATCTCAGAACGACGGCTAAGAAAGAATTGGACGACAGGAGGCGGATAACTCCAAAAGAGTCGGTTCAATCAGGCCTCAGACCTGAGGTTGAACTTATAGTGAAAATAATAAGCAGACTAAGTGGAAGAACACTGCGTAAAAACTATTCCGGCTAAAAGAGAGAAGATATTAAAAAAACTAGATGGCATCTAAAGGATGTCTTTGGTCAAGACCGAATCTCGAGGGAATTCTTTAAATTTATGCTTTCAAACTGCCATAGCATTAAAACTTACCTGAAAACTAGATTATAACTGTTTCATTTTAAATTACAAACCTACAAAAATGTGAAGGTTATGCCGGCTCAGTGCGGCCTTCAGGCCGCACAACCTATGTAAATATTGAAATCTTTGATCATTTGACATGTAAGCACGGTTTACACTGCCATGCTGATATTTAATACATATTTCGTTACATTTTGAAGAGTTGTCGCTTTTTGCCGTTGTAGGTGCTGACGTCACAGTATCGTTAAAAATTAACAGTCGGTTTACATCTCCGTTTCGAAATATGCAATAGAAAAAACTGTTCAAATTTTTGCAACTTACGTGGCTTTCCTTTTCGCGGTCCTTAAAACACAACGTAATCAAATTAACGTGAGTGGATTTTTCACGATCGACGCTTCTGGCTTCGATTGCTTGAGCTAAATATTTATTAACACGATTCGACGGCTGGTGGTAGACGCTCGAATGTCGCTTCTTGAAAGGCCTCTTAAATTTTTCAGTCACTTTATTCTAGAAACAAAGATGAAAATGTTGTAATGGATGAAGAGTTTGATACAATGGTTTAATGATTAAGAAGCATCGCAATCCCAATGTTTTTCGTTGTTTCATGTAAGAAAATGGCGATTTCGTTTGTTGAAATTAATGAAATGAGCATTGCAGCCTGCACTGTATAAATATTATGAACCAAATGTAAACTGAAATACTGAAGTGGTGAAATGTGTAGCTCATAATTTTCCCATTATGAATTTAAAGAAAAACACATAAATTTTCGTTCTTTAATTTTTATACTGAGGAAGATGGTTAGGAAAACGATTAACACCGAACCGAAACCACGCGGGTTTGCAAACATTTTCGAAATTGTTTTAATTTTTTTCAAGTAGACATAACTGCAAACGCACATGGTTTTGTTCGTAGATAAAAAATTCAAAAATAAAAAAGGTATTTTTGAAAATTATTTTATCACAGTTTTGAGTCAGAAGCATCGCAATTAAATGTTACAGGTAAAATGGAAAACATAAATTTCGAATATCTAAACACCGAGCAAGGATAAACGCATTCCCATAATAATTATATCGAAACTACGTCCACTCGGTATTAAAAGTGGATTAAGTCTTCCGGTAAGGTACTAAAACTATTTTTCGAATAGCGCAAGAACGTCACTAAAATCTAAATTTCTTCAGGTTGTTAGTGATTAAGCAAAGCTGCATATTAAGAAAGCATGCAATTTTAAGCAAATTCGAGTTTTAATATGCAGGGTTTTTGTTATCTAAAGGTGCGTATACACTTCAGCGAGCATTCTAAGATTCGATCGTGCGCGCTCCGGTGTGTACGCAGCTTAAGGACGATGTAATCTTTTTTCGTATATGAAAGGAATACGTGCTCTTAATGGCAAATGCTATAAAGATTTGGAACACCTGCAGCTCTAAAATCTTACAAGGGAATTATATGACCTCCGCATTTTTGTAATTTTTGCCACTTATTGTACTGAAGGTTTAGCTCTCCAATAAGAACTCCTCAAAGTAATAGGGCCAGATGGCCAGAAATTTTCGAGAAAATCGACGAAAAGAGAAAAAAAAAATTAAAAAAAAAAACTAGCGAAGCTGGGAATAGAACCGTGGATCCACTGGTTCCTAGTCCAACTCGCTCGTGCCTGTGCTATGAAACTATTTGCTAATTGTTTCATATCTTGTCGTCAAACTCCTTCGACAATATTTCAAAGTCGATTTTCTCGAAAATTTCTGGCCATCTGGCCCTACTGCTTTGAGGAGTTCTTATTGGAGGGCTAAACTTTCAGTACAATAAGTGGCAAAAATTACAAAAATGCGGAGGTCATATAATTTCCTTGTTAGTAGAGAAAAACCCTGCATTTTATCACGACACATTCATTTAGATTGGATGAATGAAAGTAATGGAATGGATAAGCAAATACGATTGCGTATATTATAAAGCAAGCAGTGACTCACTTCTGTATTATCGATGTCGGAAGGGTCCCCAGATGGACCCGAAGACGGTGGCTCAGCATGTAGTATCTTCTGAAGATCTAGCACCTACAAGCCACATTACACCGACTGTTCACCGTGCTACTATTATAGACACAACAGTTATATAGCATGCATTAACATTAAGAGAAACAATTGAAATTAACAATGTAACTGTTAAGATCTAAAGGAATAGGCAGGGCTCATTTAAGTTTGCTTAATGAAAGAGAAAAAGCAAGTTTTAAATGAGCACTGCGAGAATCGTTACGACGTCGAGTGCTGTTGTGCAAACTAAAATATATTTTGAAGAAAACTTCCATAACACATTTAGTTGGTGCGTACCTACGGTGAGCTGATGGAATTATTGTGGAACAATTTGCAAAAAAGCGAATTCAACGTAGAAAATATCAGCACTTACCAAAGTGCAGTCTTGATTACTTACAAGATACAACGAAAGAAAGACTGAAGAAGTGTATGCACACACTTACCGGATCCTAAAATGCAAAAGTCATGCAGACCACAACATCTAAGTGCAAGAAGTTTGGAATAAACTAAATAAATTATCATAAGTCTTAAGAAAGAAGCCATTGCAAACTTATTTATTCAATGTGCAAGTGTAAATTTAAACCAAACTTAAAAAATAACATTGTGAAAAAAGTGCACGTTGTAAAAATTTGTTGCTAATTTTGAAGAGCACCGGATTTAAATTCCCATTAAATCCGGCCCTGTTCATTTGTGTATTTACATTGGATATCTAATAATATGAAGGTTCGTTTAGGGTTTTTTGTTATTTCCCTAGTTTAATTGAGGAAAAAGCAACCGTTACCCGTTTTTTTTACAGCAATTATTTCAAAATTGACTAATTCCAAAGGAAAACTGATGGATAAACTACTAAAAGATTGCTTACGTTTGGGTAAACATTTCTACACAAAATAAATCAACTGTTAAGATAACAATTTTATTTTTTAAACAATAAAAATACGACTTGATGAAATATGACAAGATAAATTCCTCGCGAATAAAACAACTGCACGCAAAACTAAAAATTTCATGAAAGATATATTACCAGCGGATATTTTGTACGCCCACGCAAAGCTTCCTTAAAGCGGTTACGCATTTTGGTTATATACTTTTTACCGCTATTAAAAAACCATCACCTTTTTTTAGTATTATTAAAATGCAGTTACCAAAATATAAAATAATCATAAATTTTTCACTGGCTATGCAAAAAAATCGCGGAGCTTTCGGAGAGCAAGGACTCTCGTCAATGTGCATTAGGGGTGGCAGACGACATCAACTCCGCCAACATTTAATGTCTAATCTTATCAGAATAAAATTAAAAATAAGCGCAGATTTTCAACTTTACATCAAATGACAAATTCTGTCGAAAAATGTTTAATCAGCATTGTTCGATATTGTCAAGCTGATTATTACCAAATACTGTAAATAAGTTAATACGCACAGCTCTTGGCATTTTCAATGCATTATTAAGTAAAGCTGGTTTCAACGCCATCTGTTGATGAGAGTTGTTTAGAATAAATTTGAAATAAAAATCTAATTATTGTGACAAATTTTTTTAATTTGATATTTTTACATTTTATTCTTTTAACCAACTTCTCTTAATTGTCTTCGTTAATTTTGTTTACATAAAAAATGTCGTGTTTCGAAATGCAAAAAAAAAATTAATTTTATTATTTTGTGAAATGATTTATAAGTTTGGATTTTGTTTATTTATTTATAATCACATTGTATAAAGTTGTTAAGTTTTGCTGTATAAATAAAGGTGGGAGAAGTAAGAGTAGGAGTGGGACCAGCAGGTCGATGCAGGAAGACTTAGGCTGCGGCCGTGGCGTCGAATAGACTGGTGGACGAAAATCATTCCCACAATTATAATTAATTGTCTTTGAAAATAAATTAAGTTGATTTGATGTTTGTTTTTGTTTTAATTAATATTAAAGTGAAGTGCCGAAAAATTGGAAATTGAAAGAAATTGTAAAATTTTAGTCGATGCAAAGGTGCATAACAACGCAGCAAGATTTGTTTGAGGCCAGCTGCAGGATACCATGTGCGGTCGAATACCACATGAAAGGTAACAGAAATTTGAGCATTTTAATTTACAATTTTTAAACAATTTGAAGAGTCTCTTGCTACACAAAAAAAATGGATGCCCAGCTTTAGATTAAAATTTGGAATTAAGCAAATTTATAAGATTTGCATAGCTCGGGTCATCTCAATATATACAAAATTAAATTTATTGTATCATGCTTTGTCACCCTACTCAACTCTACTCGTTAGGTGCCGCTAGTGCGGCATAGTATTTGTTATTACTAATGTCATTAATATTTTGACAGACAGAAAATTAAGAATTTAGATTTTGCAATCCTGTTCATAATAAGTGTAATCAGTTCCAACGTTGCAAATACGAATTTCCATCGTTCCACATTTGTTTCTTTATTGGTGACCGTTACCGGTGATTCAATCCAAGATATTCAATCAACCATGGTCAATTAATTACTAAATTTTTACCTATTTAGCGATGAACCTGCCATCCACAATAAAGGATGCCCAGCGCAGCAGGAGAGGAAAAAGCTACATATGGGTGATTAGATATACTGAGTGTCCAGGTTAGAGGAATGATCGGGATGGTAGTAGCCGGCGGCGATTTGAAGGCCAACTTGACAAAGTAAGGATCTTCGGAGAAAAACTACAGAGGCCGGGCACTACGTGCCTAGGGGTGTGCAACGTTGGGAACACGCCGACATTTGACCTTGACGGTGCACCTCTACAGAGTTACATTTTGCGAGGTTCTGGATATCGAGCAACCACCGCCGAAGAACCTACAGAAAACTTTCTAATGGGGAACCCTCCAGAGGATGGCCGGCGCGCAAGCTAAATTTAGAGAAGTTCTAAAGCGCGTTCACCGAAAGCCTTCAAAAACATTAAGCCGGGGAGCTGATAGAGATCGGGTCTGTGATAAAGCGAAACCCGGACGGTTCGGCCCCTTGCACACCGCCCGTTCACTGGTGCACGTAAGAAATTGCAAAAGCCAGGAAAGCAGACACAAGGCCCAGACGAAGAGCTTAAAAACAAACCACGGGAACATCCACAAGAACAGAGCAAGGCGAAAAAAGAAATAGCCAAACTGATAAAACACAGCTTCCCTGTTTCTGGAACATGGTGTGTTCACGAAGTAGCGGATGGACTCACCCCCAGAGACCAGAAAAGAAAAACGGCCCGCTGAACTCATTCATGATGAGGGCCGACTGGGAGAAGCAGGAGAAGTCAAAGAAGAGCTGGCATAAGCCGGAGAGCGCTTTTTTATTTTGTTTAACGACTGTCTTGAAATTTTCCTGCAAAGTGGAAGATCGCCAGGCTGATGCTCATCGAGAAGGCACAAAATCCGTCACCAAACTCCTTGAAAGGATGATTATCATCGGTCTCCAAAAGAAAGTAGATCACAGCGGCGGTCTCTCCGATAACCAATTTCTGATCAGGTTCTTAAGAGATCAGAACCATTTTCATCCGCATTCTGGCCCGCAGTGGACTTTATGGCTCTAGAAAAGGCTAAGAGGTACAAGGAGAATGACAGCTACGACAGTGAATTGTTCACAGAGTAGAAGACTCAGTGGAGCATCTCCAAGACGGTATTGAGATGAAGCACGGCGAGTTGACATATCATCTTACGACCCCCGATCCCCCCCCCCCCAATTTCGAATTTTGGATCCAAAATAGTATTAATCATTTGTATCTTCTTTATTCCCGTTTAAACCCATGTTTAAACGAAACCACGATTGTCAACACAACGAAATTGGCTGAGAGACAAACCATGAAAGCAAGGTGTCAAAACATGAAAGCAAGGATGCCAACTGCTCAACGAGTCTCGGACGACAAAGTACGAGCAGGCTGATAAGCTCGACAGGCACCCTCAGGGTAGACCAGATGAAATACTGAGAAGCGAAACCAAGTCCCCTGAGGTTGGATAGAAAGTTTAGTGAGTGAAATCTCACACGTTCGGAGCCTTTTTCAAGATTCTCACCTTCCAGTTCAAAGCTATAAAGACAAGAGTGCTCTTCATGGTCGTCCACTCAATCATGCTATAACGGCGCCCATTTGGCGCGACTTCTGAAGATACAAAGATGCGTAGCCCTCAGAGTAATCAAAATAATGAACGTTGTCCAACGAAGCCGCATAGGCGTGGTATGTCTGGCCTGGTACAGATCGGAAACACACTCCAGACATGAAGGTTTCGAAGAGGACACCGTCACTTGGTGGTAGCGCACAGTGGCGCAGCCAAGGGGGGGGCTAGGGGGCTATAGCCCCCCCCCCCCCAGACACTCTTCTTTTTTTTAATGACCATAGCCGCTGTTTTACCGGTGCAATGAAAAAAAAACCCAAAAAGCCAAGCCAGTTAATTTAAGTCTGGCATCATCGGGCCTCCAAGAGCGGATTTATCAAATTGTCGCCTATGGGCACTACTTTGAGATGTTGCCCCTGTTATACTTAAGAGCTAACAAGGGTGGACCGGCGCAAAGAGAGGGGGAAATTTTAAATACAAAATAACTTTACTATGGATAATTAGCAATCAGTTTCAATTCTTAACTTTAAGGCTGCTATTTATTGAAAAAAAATATAAAATGTGGTGTCGTGGGACACCAAGAGTAGCTTATATAGCCTATCACTATTAATTTTAACAATACCCATTGTGGCGTAGAGCAAAGGGCTCCGCCTACACATTTTAGCCGAGGGATCGAATCCCGGTGCAGGCAACTTTTTTTCTAGAGAAATTTGCAAACTTATGACTCGTGGTTTCGGAATATGTATTAATGCTGAGCAGATGTTCCACTTTTGACCACCAGATGGTGTAATTATCGAACGATATAAAAATCTTACGCATTTTCGTTACGGACGTTTTTTTCCGATTAGGGTACCCCCTTCGCATCCTCCCATAAGGAACTTCGTTCCAATAAAGATAGGTATATTACAATAAAAAGATTGGCAACAAAAATCAATGATAAATCTTTCGCCCTGAGTTATTTCGGAAATGCCGTACTTTAATTTTCACTTTAATTTAAGGTAGGTAATAGTGGTAACACAATAATTATACTCGAAAATAAGATGACCACGCCCCTTTTTTCAAAAATTTTTTGTCTGCGGCGCTCGCCTACGGCACAGCTCGCATCTTTTAGCCCCCCCCATAACAAAATCCTGGCTGCGCCACTGGTAGCGCAGATGGGCGAAGTCAGAGGTCAGATCACAAGCATTCAACGGCCACTTCTGACAACATAATGCCCGGAAAACTGGTAAAGTGTTAAACACCTCACCCACGCAGTCATCAGCAAAAAGCAAGCAGCAGAGAGAGAAAAAGAGCCTACCGAAGGAACCGTCAGGTCACGAAAGTAATCTGTAACAGGGATCCTCACGACCAAATATGTAGACGTAAAGGAGGGAGGTTTTAGTCAGTGAAGATCACGATCATAGATGGCGATGATGTCGTATTCGAAATTTCCTCCTCCCTGCAGATACGCAAAAAAAAATTAAGTAGGGTTAGGTTAGAATTAGATTGAGTTAGGTTAGGTTTAAGTTGGATTAACACTTCAGATTGTAAAATTACTGGGCGGGAGTTTAAGTTCTCCGTTTAAGAGTTTAGATTCCTAGGAATAAAATCGCCAAATATAATGATAATTCGAACTTGTATCGTAGGTCAGTGAGGTGAATTGCACTTGAAATTCTGTTTACACTTTTGATTTTTGAGAATGTTTTGAACACTTGTGTTGATTGAGTTTGATCCGATTATTTTTTTAAAGTTAATATTAAGTTAAAACTCCTTGGTTTACTCCATTTTTACTTTGGTTCTAGTTTTCAGCAGAATAAGCAATGCTCTGAAGGTCCAACCAAGCCCTTGTTGACCCTCTAAAGTCTAAAGGCGTTTACCTTTAATTACAAAAGATGATATCGAAGATATCACCACTCTTGATAGTAGAGAGGCTATAGAGGGCACCTAGTTCACTTTTAGTAGTCCAAATTTAATTAATCAAAATTTTGATTTTTGGTTGAAAAAAAATTGATTGATCTAAGAAGTACATTTTTATTATATTAGCTTACAAGCCCACTCTTTTAGATATTTCTATTGGAAATCTCGTAAAAAAAGTTCCCCTCTTTCTCGGGCTTACCGTTCATATTTTTATTCAAAAAACAGTTTTCTTCACTGTAGAGTAGAAACGTTGGTGCCGGGCACTGCGTAATCTTGCACTTTCTTATTCTAATCATGGTGATCGTAAATCAGTAAGTATTTGAAGATGATGAATCTTTTAGAGTAATATCGAAACCGGTCATGCAATAATATTAACGTAATCCATGTTTTGGACTGCTATCTGAATTCAATGTCAGCCATACCATAATGCTATTGAGCTCTTGGAAAAAACCGCCAATTTTTTAGAAGTCATGGATTTCTCAGGTTATTGGCATATAGATTATTACAGAAATTTGAAGACTATTCCACTATTCGCAATTTCCCTCTGGTTTCAAATCTTTCAACTTCTTCTTCTGAACGTAAGCCTCTTCGATTTTTTCCCATTTTCCTTTATTTTGGACCTCAACTCCAGAAGGTCAATAACTAAGCCAAATTCTCAATATTGACAAGAAAGAAAATTGTGATGATTAAAATAAAACATTCTAGTTAATTTAATTCTGAGAAAATCAGTTTTACCCTAATTAGAAATGCATTTACTACAATAATTTACAAATTCTGCGGCTTAATGAAATCGTGCCACCCCTAAAGCATTGCACAATTTACGAAGAACCGTCCTTAATTGTCACGTGACCGATATGAACAAATCACATTTGAAACAATTGAAAAGTAGCAAATGTGACGTCAAATTGCATCAAATTTGATAGGATGCTGCCCATTGGTTATTAATGCAGCAATGTTCGAATGAAACTTCAAAACTGAATTGTAGACCTGTTTTTTTGTGTGTAAAATTTTGAGTGCAACAATTTTCTTTGGAATCAGTCATTTGTGTTAGGTGCGTGATTTTAGTAAGATCGAGTAACTACAAGAAAAACCGTGTGCTCTGTAGTAGAACGACCGATTTAATTAAATTCGAACGATTTATTCTTTTGTTGTGAAATTCACGCATTTCCATGGAGGTCAATTAAAGCTGAGCAAAAGTCATTACCATCCGAAGTAATTTAGTTCATCACCTGCTGCATTAAATTTTAAATCAATCGAAGAGATGTTAAGCATCGATGGATTCCAAGGACTATAAAATTGCAGCAGGCGAATAATTGATCATGCAAAACAAATTTTAACCACGTAATATTGCATCTAAATTCTATTTTCGAGTAATTAAAAAAATTAATTTAAAAATTAAACTTAAGAAGAATCGCTCACCTTCCTGGTGTTGCAGTTCTTCAGATCGGTCGCTTGAATCGCCATGTTCGAAAACGGCACTTCCATGGAGTACTTGATCGAATGGAGGAGTTGGACCACCACATTGGAGACGTTCTTGAAGCTCAATTTTCTTCTCTGTGCAGCACCGAGGGCAGATCGGACCTGTAGCGTGTTGAACAACAGTGGCTGGAAGAGATCCGCCGGGGTTCCGGGGAGGGCAGGTTAGTCACAGGGTTAGCACAGGTTTAAATAAAAAAAAGACGTCTAAGCTTTTCATTCTTATTAAATTTTGAGAAAAAAACTAATTCGATCGATTCCGGTTTCTGTACAAAAATTTAATTTGCGAACCATTTACCCTCGGGCTTAAAATTAATCAAGATTGAATAATTATTTACGCATCGTTCGGCAATCAATATCAAATACATTAAATTTATTCGAAAAAATTTCCGTTCCACCATTGGCGTGCTAAAAAAACAATTTTTGTTTAATTAGCTACAAAAACAATGTCACATAAATGTGCTCGCTGTAATAATAAATGTTCAACCTGTTATAATGTAAAGCCTTTAAAACTTTGACCTTTCAAATAAAAAAAAAAGAAACGTAAAAACTTTCGCGTTGTTAAAAATTTTATGTTGGATAATACCAGATTTTCATTAACGAACCTAATTGACATAAAAAATGTACGAAATAAAATTAAATTTAATTGCTTAGACGTTTTTAAAGTAAAAGGTGTAATATAATGGATAGTAAAATCGAAATGTAAGGGTTGTTTTAATAAAGTTAATTTTCCCAAAATGTTCAATAGTCTGCATTCACCAATGAAAATATTTGGATAACTTTTTGTTGGGTATAAACTGTGGTACAATCATGCAAATTTTGAATAAGTATGTAGGTGTGGTGGTGTTTGTATAAAAGGGGTGTAAATTGTTTGCATACAAAACGGAGAGAAATTAGGAAACAAATAAAGCAAAACAAAGGGGCAACATATAAGAAGCAACCACCTGTTTAGCATTACACTCGATAATTTTGAAAACTAAAGAATCAATGCTAAACTTGATTAAAAATTCAATATACTGTACAAGGTGGTGCACTATCCACCAGCCTATACAGTACTGCATTGCCAATTCAATATTGTGACTGAACAGCATTCGAATACGAAATAAATATTTTATTTTTCATTAAATAGAAAAGTCAGTTTTTCAATATTGAACGACAAATATTTTGAAATAAACAATATTAAGGGTTCATTTAAATAATATACCAAGATATATTTAAGATTTTGGGAATCCCCGAATCGTGACTAAAAATATATTATATTAATTGTTGTAATATTTTCGAATTAACCACGTAAAACGTAAATAATTAGGCATATTATTCAAAAGGACTCTTAATATGTAAACAAAAATTGTAATATAAAAAAATCGTTTGTAAGTTCGAGTCTTCAACTGTTTATTTGCTACCCTATAATTTATTCCAATCGTTCCGTTCAGGCTGAAATGAGAAGGAGCCAACCCTTTCAAAACCATTATATATTTTGTCGTTTTTACATTACAATTATAATATAATTGCCCCCCCCCTCCATTCAGGGTATGTCTGATAAGAAGGAGGCGTCTAGAAATTGTAAGGTTATGTGAAAACGACGAAAGCGCCATCTTTACCTTTTGCTTGTAAACTTTTTATAGGATTAAATTTATTATAAAATGTAATATAAAAGTCGCCCGCTAAGAGTTTCGAACCTGGAATTCCTAAAGTATTTAATGGTGCTCTGTGTACAAAGACCAAATATTCGTCTTATCTGTTGCACTATTTAAGATACGTTTACTCCGCTACACTAGTTCCCCATTTTTTGTTACAGTTATCTGGATGTGAACAATTTAAGATCTGATTTTAGTTTAAAATTCTTCCTGCCCCCCCCCCACGGTACATAATATGTTTTGAATAAAATTAATAAGCTCCTGTGTAATAAAAGAAATTTCGAAATATGCACACAAATCTTCTTAAGCTCTGAAACCAGGGGTACCTCACTAATTGTGTTCGATTTTGGTAAAAAGAGAACAAAAGCCGTTAAAATGTAATGCGAATATTCAATTAGTTCTTTCTATAAAATTAGCTCCGCCCATCACGTGACTTTATTTATAGAAGTAAATAAATGCAATATTCTTTTAGTCTAAACATAGGAGTTTTTAAGTAAAACTTGAAAATCAGTCCAATTTAAAAAAACATCCCTTTATGCGATAGATATTCCAAATACACGGGTCTGAAAGTCTCTGTTTTTAAGTAAAATTCGGCTGTAATTAACGAAATCTAAATGAGAATGGAATTTTTGTGCAATATTGTACTTCTTGATATCAACTGCGGCATTGAAAAAATTGTAATTTAACTATTTACATAAGTTACACCCACCGTCAACAGAATGGAGCTAAGCCCCGCCCACTTCGATGACGTAGTGTATCAAAATTTTATTATTGATTACTTCCTAAATTAATCGGTATTTGAAATTAATCCTCAGTTTAATCGCTCCATAGTTGGCTCGATACCAGCCAAATATTAACGGTACAACGATTAAAATTTCTTTTGAGAACCAAATTTTTTTTTTTTTAATTTTTAAGTAAAATTTTTGTTTTGTCAAAGCCGGAAAAGCAACATTCTTGAGCCCATTGCAAGATTTCTTCAAACAATAAACTTTTTTATAAAACTGTCATAAATACAATGAAACCATTCATAAACGCAGTAAACAAAGTTATATGTATTGTTTGAAATGCAAACGTTGCTCAGACCGCTAAAATTGGCAATAGAAGTTAAAGTCAATAGATTTGTAAAAAAAATTGTGCGTAGAGTATTTCAGTAAACATAATACAAAATAAAAATTATTGTAAAGATTGAAAAATTATCTACCCCCCCTCCCCGGGCGAAAATAAAACCTGGCTACGGTACTGCGATAGAATAATTAGCTAGGCAGATAATAGAATCGAAAATTGACATTAATAAAAAGAAGAAAAAAGTTTCAAGCTGCTGAGAATTCTGAGAGTCACAGGCATTTTCTTACGCATTGTGTGCTATTTGAGTGTACAGTAGCGGTCATAAAAATAGAATCAGCTTAAAAGTGTAAAAATTACAGAAATTTTTTGATTGTTAAATTTAATGTTGAAATTAATTATTAAGCTATTAAAAAAAGTTAAGAAAATAGGGAGTAAAAAATTTTAATTTCGTAGTCGTCGTTTTTTGTTTTTGAATGCTACCGTTTTTCCGCTCCACACTTTGGGTTTTTACGATATGATATTTGTGAAAGTGCTGATGCAAACGTTTTCGAAATTTTCAGTAACAAAAGCCGGTTTAAAAAAAATTGTTAATTTCTTCACTTTCTTATTTTTTATTTTGCGTACATTCACTAGAAGTACAATAAAAAATGTTAGAGATAAAGTACTATTTGTGCTTTCGCAATTTTTCAATTTTTAAATATGACTCACATTCTTAACTACGACCCCCCCTCCCGCCAAATTACTTTATTTTAAAAGCCCACATCCCACAGCTGACCTTCGTTTCGAATTATTTAAACCTAGCGAAAGCCTGCCGTAATTATTAAGTCGTAGCGTTGTTCAGCTAATTAAAAAATTGAAAAATATTAAAAATGGATTTTGGATTAATTCATCTTTCTGTAATTCTAGAGCAAATGTTGCCTTTACGCATTCCCCCCCCCCCCCAATAATTAATATTAAAGCAGTGGTAGCTATATAAATATCAAGTTTTAAATCATTACAATATGAGTACCTAGCGGAAGCCAGCCGTAAGAATTAAGCCGTAGCAAAACTGCTGTTAATTTAGGAATATTGATTTAAATTTAAAAGCTGTTCGATGTTTTTGAAAATTTTAGCCCACCTTCGAAAATGATTTTTTTAATTGCTTTAAAAAACGAATTTATATAGCAACACAATTTACACATATTTACGTCTGTAAAAATAAAAAGATAAAAAAAGCTAATTAGTGATATACTAATTTATTATTTGCTGCCAAGTGCTTCCTAGAAAATTCTATTTAATTTGCAGAGAAAAGCTTGAATTTATTGTAAATGCCCGTCTATGGAATTTATATACTCTTTCCCTGCGTAATAACTATATTTATTGCTTAAGGATTCAGTAATTCAAGGATTATCCATTTATATAACTCAAATTTAATCAAATTATATAATTTAAAAATATAAGTTGAAATTTTCAATGCAACTATTTAATTTAACTAATTAACGAGTAAGTACGAGCTGTAATTCTAAACAACATTTTTAAGGGTTGGGGTTTATTATTATGTTAAAAACGATTTGTCGGATTAACTTAAACCAGAATATTAAATAAGCAAGAAAATAGAATTCTAAAAAAATTACGCTATAGAAGTGGTAAAAATTACTTAAAAATAAAAAACAAAAAAACCTGTAACATAATATAAAGGCCCCTATTTCACGATTATTATAGATCCTCAGTCATGTTTAACAGTAAAAATAACAAGTGAGAGCAAATATACCAAACAAAATTGAAAAAAATTAAAATTTTAAAAATCAGGAAATTAACCAAACTTTAAAATAAATATTGCGCTTACCAAATGACCAAACTAGAAGAGTTCACGTGTCTAAATGAAATTTTAGTTTAAGAAAAGATTATGAAATCTAAATCCCATACAATGGGGTTGAAGTAAAGACATACAATGCCATCTATCACTTCGAAAGTAAATTTGAAAAGAGTTTTCAAATTTTTTAAATTTTTCAAAGCCTTTATATTATGTTACAGGTTTTTTAGTTATTTGTTTTTTATTTTTAAGTAATTTTTACCACTTCTATAGCGTAATTTTTTCAGAATTCTATTTTCAACCCTGTTAAATGTGAATTTTTGTCATTTTGATTTCGTTAAATATTATGGTTTCTTCGTAGTATGTATTATTTACTTATTTGATTATTTTAAAATGATTTAAATGGCTTATTATGTTTCCTAACGAGTTTTATATAACTCAAAATCTCTCACGATGTTTTTTTATCAACAAAAAGACGAAATCTCGCAACGCTCGACTTAATAACCGTAAGCTGGTTCATTGGTGAATAAGTTTTACAAATCACTTTGTATTTTTTAAACCACCCTTTCCGTTGTGAAGCTTTTGCAAAATTTCTGTAGGAAGCATCGTTCGAAAAATTGGAGATTCCATTACGAAATTGGGCAGATTAACTGAATCAAAACAATCAGAATGAAGATAAATAAATATCTGCACAAGTTGTATTTGTCTGTTTAAGTTAGGGGAAACTAAATAACCACCCTAGACACTTGACAACCCTTACTAC
Source organism: Cantharis rustica (assembly GCA_911387805.1). NCBI lineage: Eukaryota > Metazoa > Arthropoda > Insecta > Coleoptera > Cantharidae > Cantharis > Cantharis rustica. The sequence goes on from OU426882.1 coordinate 36,683,346, forward strand.
TAAATAAAATACAAACAACATCGTAACAGCGATAAATCAACGGAAATCCTTGGAAGAAAATCGGACGTTTTGTTGCTTGATGTTTCTTGTCGACCATTATTATTGGACATTTAGCTAACTCTCATATTTAAATGGTCTGGCAGTCGTATACTAACACGCACTATCATTAGTAACAATCACCAGGGTAAATTTAACCCCAACATAAAAAAATTAAATTTTTAGCTCTCCTCGCTCAAACAAAGCAAAACTAATAATGAAAATTCAACTGAAGTTAACTTAATAATATATTGATGGAGGTGAAAGCTACATGTGGAAACCGCACATCCTGTAAAATATTAACTGGATTTTCACCTTTTCAAGCAAGAAAACTGTAGCAATTACAGTTGAAGACCAAAATTATAAACAATGTAAAGCAATTGTAATAATAAAATAGCAAGAAACAAATAAATTTGTTGATACAAAAGCCATACCTTTCAGCAGAGCTTTGAGTAAAATTGAATAACTCAAAATTTTAATTAAAATTTTTTAATATAATTTTCGAAAGATGTAAAATTTTGTCTGCGTTTTGTTTATCAACAATAAATACCTTTCGTCGTCTTGCTGGCGGTACAATAAAATATGTCGTTACACTGTTGTCACGCAAATATTGGTTACGAGTTCCTCCTACACCAGCCTCCACTTCGTATTCGCCCCCGAGGTAATCCAACGTAGCTTGAGTTATATGAACCCTCCTGAAAAAAAAAAATTTAAAGTGATTGAGATTCATCTATAAGTAATTTAACTTCTCAAATTTGAAGCTGTTGAAAATTATGTATCAATTATGAAATTCTCCCTTATGTTAAACCCAGATAGATTATATTACGCGGTCCGGAATCTGTTCAAGTTCGCTTAAAATCGAATTCTTGTCTATTGAATTAATTTGGTCTCTTAACCCTTATTACACCCACAAGTGTAGACTGGAGCGTCTACAGAACGAGATTTCCGATTTTTACCTTTCCGATGATTGAGTTCCTTTATTTACCCTAATTTTTGTAATCAATAAATTCTGTATTCTGAATTAATATTCTCGTTCACTGAATATCGATGACACAAGTTTTCATCAAAGTTAGTTCGAGCACTTGGAGTTCCTTACAAATGTCTGGCAATGTATTGAAATGATGTAAAATGATATACGAGCAATTTAATTTCGTCGGATAATTTATCGGCGGTGTTAAAATGTGGTAGAAACAGTAGAGATCTGCCAAGTTATTAATACTGTAAAATTCTTCTGAAAAAATGTGGTTCTTTGCCCAATAGTGTATGTAATGCGAAAAATTTATCATTGTACATTTTCTAGAAGAAAAAATAAAACATTCCCACAATAAGGGTTGACATTGTCACTCCCCTATTCTGAATGTATAAAAATTCCCCACAAAAAAAACAAAGTGGTACTAACGCAAATTAAAATGGAGAGAAGCGTGAAAACTAAACTTATTAAATCCTAGCCTCTAAACTTGTAGCCTCGCTGTGCTCCGGGCTGCCCGGCTTTACCGGTAGTTCGCTAAACTTTATCGATTTTGCGATATGTATAATTATAATTTGAGAATATCATTTTTCGCGGTTTTGTAACCTCGTAATCAGGTTGAAAACTAAACTTATTAAATCCTAGCCTCTAAACATGTAGCCTCGCTGCGCTCCGAGCTGCCCGGCTTTAGCGATTTTGCGATATGCATAATTTAGTAGTTCAGAATATTCTGGCTAGTTCAGTTCGAGAATCAGATTACATTTAGTGACGCTCCGCCATGATAGCAAACGCTTAAGTTTTACAATTTTATAAATTTGCATATTCGTCGACGATTACCTATTCATAAAAAATCTAAAATTTATGGTTATTTGCTCCGACCATTCGGTTGAACAACATTTATAGTTTCTGTCTCGACTTATCGTTTTATTGAAATGCACTTTAAGAAAATTTATCGCTTTACTAATATTTATCGGATCTTCAAGAATCACGTTCCGCCTTCAAGCGGTTGACTTGAATCCAGTGGCGTGCACTTCAAAGAGGCAAAACTTTAAAGTCTCGCGTGCTATGTAGTTTTGTTTTTTGGTTTAGCTCATTTATTTCACATTATTTTACTTGGGTAAATTTTATCAAGTCGACTACAAATCTTCCTCTCTGATTGGTCAATATTTCCACCAACCTAAAAACTGTGAGTTTTTCACTGTATTCAAAGTATTAGAAAGTCATTGTGTGGTAAGCCGCCTGACTTCCTATTATTTTTTGTTTTATATTATTTAAGTTAATTGCCAAATTATCTTTATTTTTTTTCTAATTTATTTTTGGGGAAAAAACGTCTCGCTTAAACTTTCTTTCAGTCCTTTGTCTTACATAAAATTATAGTGCAGTGGTGTAGTGTGGATTTCTGGTACCCGGGGCAAACCCTAAATTTACCAATTAAACAAAAAAATATTTCTTAAATCGATTTATTAAAATTAAAATAATTAAATTACAATTTAATTCTGTGTGCTTTGTACAATGCAAACGAATACATTCATCAAAGTTGATTTCTACGTCTTATGCTATTGCCAAAATACCTAGATTTCTACATCTTTGCAATTGCCAAAATACCTAGATTTGTTAATCTGAACGTAGACATTGTAGATATTAAATAATTTTTAATCGCTTTCAATTTAGAGAAGATTCTCCTTATTTTTAACTATTTCGCGCCATCTATCGACAGGATTAGCGAGTTCGGCCGTTCCCGGCAACCCCTCACAGAAATGTTGCATGAGGCATTTGCCCTCCCCCAATGCTATGTTACTGCACTGGCATAGTGACCACTTATTTTTATTTTAGAAGGGTTCTCCTGGCAGATACCTAGGTGGTTTGCCATTACCTGCCGAAGAAAGACGACCAGAATAAAGTTTTTACTCCGGCCGGGATCGAACCCAGAGTCTCGGCTGTGGGCTTAGCAGTCGACGCACGTAAGCATCAAGCCGCGACCGTCCTCCTCGTCTACTCTACTAGATGTACATATAAATATGTATGATGTGTTGCCTATATTTAGGCGCATTTTTATACTTTTTATTGCTTTATTCAGTCTTATTTTGCCATTGCATTTTGAAAAATGTAAAACTTCAGTTCGATATTTTCCAAAATTTTATTTTTGACTTTTGCAAGTAACTAGATTTTTGTTATCCCCCCCACCCACAAGTTACCAATCTCCATGCTTTGTAAAAACCTGGCCATCTCAATAAATTGTTAATTAGCCGGCAAGCGCTTTGTAGGTTTGTACAGAGACTGGCGAATGCACCGTTCTTTTAAATTGTATCAAGTTTAGATTATTAATGAACAAATATTTGCGGGGGGGGGGGATAAATAAAATATCAAAAAGATAAAAAAGAACCTAACCGAAAGCTTTTGAATGACGAGACTACACATAATAATGGTATTAAGGACGAAGTGTCTGGAATACCTGTTTTATGAGAGGGGAGGTATACCCTAGTTCCAAGATCTACCCTGGTAGATACTAAATAAGGTAAAAACGTCAAACGACAGAAAATAACACGTCAAAAATTTGTGACACTTCATTGTCTTTTTACGGGAATATTCAATAAAAGAGAGAATTTGTTTAGTGTGATCTGTGAATTTCTACTACCCCCCCCCCCCCGGTATAAGACGACCACCATAAGGGGTACCACGCTGGTCACGCTAGATGTCCGTAACGCGTTCAACTCTGCTAGATGGGACCTAATTATGGAAAAACTTGAAAATAGAGGGGTGTCACACTACCTTCTTAACATTGTAGCAAGCTACCTCTCAGAAAGAAAACTCTTGGTGGAAGAAAAGCTCTGGCAACACACCATGCCAGTGACAAGCGGAGTCCCGCAGGGCTCGGTCCTCGGTCCACTGCTATGGAACATAATGTATGACGACGTCTTCAGGCTCCCCACACTACCCGGGGTGAGCATCACAAGTTACGCAGACGACATCACGGTGGTTGCCGAGGCCCGCACGGAGAGTGAGTTAGAAGACCTAATAAATTGGACAGTAGCGGATGTACACTACTGGATGCTCAACAGCGGCCTGCAGATAGTTCCAGAGAAAACAAAAGCGGTTGTTGTCGCAGGGGGAAGGATGATGAGAGCATCGGTTTAAGAAAGCAGATTCCCCCAACTGCCTCTACTGCGGGGAATACGACGACGTGGAGCACACCATCTTCTCTTGTATCAAATGGGCAGAGATGAGACAAAAGACGAGAGAACAACTGGATACTGACTTCAGCCCAACAAACCTCGTCGAGCTGATGCTAGATAGCGAAGGAAGCTGGTCGGTCTTGGAGCGCTTGATGGTGAAGATCTTGTCAACAAAAGCGCAAGAGGCGGACAAACAAGAGCAAAGACCCGAAAGGGCACAAGAATGAGAGAAGCAGAAGATTGCACGGAAGTTATGCGCAAACGGTTCCCGGCAACTTCATGGAGTGGGGTTTTAGTCGGTAGAAATCCGACACTACCACCCATAACATCAAGGTGGTGTCTTTTGAAGATTTCCCCACTCCCAACGCACACAAAGAAAGGGGGTACCACAAGGGTGACACTTTGAACAAATCGATTTTTTTTCCGCATTTTTTGATAGTTTATACGAAGGGCGTCCAAACTACGGCCCTGCAAGTGATTTTATCCGGCCTGCGAAAGTTTTTGAAAAAAAATAATTTTTTTGGGCGAACCCGTTTAATTTTAAAAAACAAATTATAGTGATATTCTTTTTACTTTTCATCCAAATAAAAAAGAAACATTTTATCAATCAATACCAAACCGTTTTTAAATTTTAAAAATTTTATATTCGCTACAAGGATCGAACTTATAATTTCAACTTATCAAACCAAGTGCGATATCTTCGCGACCACATGTCGTCCTTTCAAATTTTAATTTTAATTTATCCAAAAAAAAATTATTAATTCCAATTATGTCACTCGATTCCAAAATAAAAAAAAATAAACCATTTATCCCATTTATAAAATTTAATCAAAATAAATTCCAACTCACAAAAATAATATCTTCGCGGTCAAATCCGACCAAAAACTTCTCAAATACAATTAAAATCACAATGTTCAAAAATAAAAATTTTGATTATAAAAATTCTAGTCAAAATCGTAGTCAAAAATCAATCAAAACCGCTCGGGCGGTCATCTTTGGCAGAAAGCAATTAATTTTTTCCTCGTTGCTCCCCACCTTCTACTTTTTCAAATCACCAACTTTCAAAAATTTCAATTTAGTACAGGGTGGGTCCAAATCATATTGTTTCACGACAAAAATCGAAAAAAATATATGCATAAAATTTTATTGTCTTGCGGTTATTTACGTGAATATTCACAATATTTAGCATTTGTTTCTTAATACAATAACCCTCCAGTTTTTGATTGGATAAAAGATGTCACTTAGCCACCGAAAAAACATCAGATTTTTAGGCGTAATTTGAAACTATTTTTAAAAACAGACTTTTTTTATTTTTTTATTTCAGGCACCCTAAAAGCCGCTGAAACAGTGGGAGACTCGTGAAATAAGTTGATGAAAATTGAATATTTTCATTTAAGATTTTTTTGGTTATTCTCCTGGTATAATTTTGAAGCCCGCGGGCTGTAAATATACTGAAAGAATAAAGACGTCTTCTCTAGAAGTATATAAACTTATTTTACACCCTTCCGCTTCTGATCGTTATCTTGTTAGATGTTCCTTTGATGGGTGGAATGTGAATGAACTAACTGTTGATCTGGTAAGAAGTTTTTTCGAGTATTGTCATAAAAACTGTATAGGAAGATTTTCTTCGTGTTATACTCCTAGGGAAATAATAAACTAATATCTGTAACCGTGAAGCCGACTTATATTCTCGGGCGTGTAAAAAACATTGTTTATATAACTAAACATGATTTGATGTAATTCTATTGTCATACTTTCATTGTAATAGCAATTGTTTTATTTTAGTACCTGATCTAAGACTTTTCGTCGTCGCCGTTTCGCCATCGCTCAAATATTGCATTTAATTTATTATAAAACATACAAGTACGATTTTTTTAAATTAAGCTATTATAAATTATTGTCTTGGATATTTAGTAATCGTCGAAGTTTTAAGTAACTTTTGAAGTCGATAGCATCCACCAAGTAACTTTCAGTGTAAAAGTACTAATTTAGTCTTAAATTGCAAACTGTGAGGAATCAAAAAACAACTTAAAAACTTTGATTGAAAACTATAAATAAAAAGAAAGCCGAGTTTTCCAACAAAAAGTTTTAACGCTCAAGACAAATGAACTTGTAAACATTTACTCTTAAAAATAGAGAATAAAAATTTAATTAGTATAACTAAATTAGCAGAATTTATTAAATAATAAATTAAGGATGCTACTAACGGAACTTGGAAATTTAATTTGTAAACCTTGAAAAAATCACTGTTTCTCAGTTAAAAAATTGATCTGTTGCAAGTTAGTCAAATTAATTTTTATCATCAGAAAAATGTTTATTTACAATTATTTTTGTAAAATGTATTGTCCGTCTGTACTGTACAAATTATTACAAAAGCGTTGTTTTAATTTAAAATTCAATTCAACCCGCCCTTAAAAAATAATAAAAATAACCGACTCCGCTTGTAAAGAAATTGAAATTCTTTCATTAATTCGTGCGATGCGTATCTCGATTTTTGTTGTTGGATTTGAAACCGACTGCTTCAGATTTATTTGAAAAGGCTTTTGTATAGTTGAAAATGTAATATTTATCGATAAGGTAATGTGAATTTTATTTTCAAATAATAGAACAAATGAATTATCGCAAAAAAACTTACCCAGGTTCTCCACCGGCTTCCATGTTATTGGCAAGGGTTACATCGTTTGACCATACATCATATTGCCATTTTCTCAATCCTAGAACGCCACAAAGTACCCGACCAGAATGTATTCCAACTCTCATGTTCAATTGCACGTCGGTAGCTTCAACGACACTCGCAATTGCGTCGATCATGTCGAGACCCATTTCCACCGTACAATGAGCATGGTCTGAACGAGGTTCTGGAAGTCCCGAAACACAATAGTAGCAATCTCCAAGAATTTTGATTCGCAAACAGTGATTATCCTGAAAAAAAAGAAAGAGTCTCATTTATATGATTTCAAGTACGGCACTGAATAGATTTCTCTTAAAAATAAAATAAGGGAACCATAGGAATCCCGGATCTGCAAACCTTAGTCGGTACCTACATTGTAAATCATCAAGCATCAACAAGCTGAAGAAACGTCGCCGTCGCCTGTCGGACAGTCTTTCTTCTTTATCTCTACTTGGAGAGATCTGGAGACTCATAAAGTCTCCAAGATAAACAAGCGAATAAAACACGAAAGAAATACTAAAAATATTGATTATCAATATTAATGGAATATTGGTGCAATATTGATTACCGATATTGCTGCAATATTAGATGAAGATCGCCAGGCAATATCAAATCAAACAAAATGTTAAAATAATGAATTTTAACTGTTAAGTAAAGAATACATACTTAATTACATAGAAAAATAATATTTAAAAAACAATAAAAACAACAAATTAACATTTAACAGGTTTGGACTAAGAATATTAGAATAAACAAGAAATGAATTTTGAAAAAATTACGTATAATTAAAAATTGACTTCAAAATTAATGTTTAAATTTTGTAGAGGGGGGTCTGAGAATTTGTTGTTGAATGAAGAAAAAAATAATTTTTTTTTTTTTTTTTAAGGGAAAAGTAGTTTTTAAAGTAAGGTGCTTTTATTATTAATTTTTATTTTTAGAATTTTTTTAGTCAGGGGTTTTTAAAATTTTTAATTTTTGTTTTATTTCACTCTTTTTGGAGAATATTTTGACAATAAAATGTCAAAATTGTGCAGGGGTGAGTGCATAAATTTTGGGGTTTTTGGGGGGGGGTAGAAATAGTTTTCTGAGATAGAATTTCTTCTCATGGGTGAAAATTGTATTTGACCAGCCAGGAACACTCCCCTCGCCTTTACAAACATGTTGTCAAAAATGTACGCCGCTACCTGTAACCGTTCGGGAGATATGGTGACACAAACATATATATTGTCGTGTTTCGAAACACTAAAAATCACAATTTTATTTATTTGGTAAATAATTTTGTAGTTTAAATTTGTTTTAGTATTTATTTATTTATCATTGTACATAAAAATGTTTGTTAAATTTGCTGTATAAATAGAGGTAGGGAGAACGAAAAATAGAATAGAAGAGAGCGGACGAAAATCATTCCCGCAATGAAAATTAAAATTGTTAATTGTTTTTTTTTTAATAAATAAGTTAAATTGAGTTGATGTTTTGTTTTTAATTAATAAAGTGAAGTGCCAATAAATTGGAAAACTTGAAGAAAGTGTGATAATTTATTCGATGCACTAAAATTACATCGCAACAAATTTGTTTGACAAGACGCCAGCTGGAATACCATATGCGTAGCAAGCGCGCACGTGAAACAAAAGTTCAATAACACATTCAAGGTAACAAAAGATTGAGCATTTTTAATTTACAAAAATTAAAAAAAAAAAAAAACTACAAGAGCTCATAGCTACAAATAATGGATGCCCAGCTAGAGTGATTATGAAATTAAGCAAAAATTTTATAGATTTGCATAGCTCGGGTCATCTTATTGTCGTGTTTCGAAACACAAAAAAAACATTAATTGATTTATTTTGTAAATAATTTTTTTAAATTCAATTTTGTTATTATTTATTTAAAACATTGTATAAAGTTGTTGGGTTTTGCTGTGTAAATAAAAGGTGGGAGAAGTAAAAGTGAGAGTACAGCAAGGAGGTCGATGGAAGAACAATTAGGCGAAGGCCGTGGTGCCTGGCGGATGAAACGCCATACCCGATAATTGAAAATTGCTTTTATTTTTTTATATAAATAAATTAAGTTAATTTGAGTTTTTGCTTTAATTATTCAATTAAAGTGAAGTACCAAATAATAAAAGGGGAAGAATTTGTGACAAATTAAGTCAATGTGCAAAAATTGCGTCGCAGCGAGTGTAACCAGGCATACTTAAGCCAGCTGCAGGATAACATGTGCACTCCAGCACCAAACGCAAACTAACAAAAGTAAGCATTCAAATTTAGAAATTTACAATTTGAATTTGAAAAGTCGATTGCAACAAAAAATCAATGAACAAATTTTTATAAGTTTTGAATAGTCCGGGTCATTACAATATATAAATAAATAAACACAGATTGTACATAGTAACTTCATATACCCTGTGTTTTTGAAAAAAACAGTCAGGTGTAATAAAAGATGAACATTTAAAATATAAAATGAAAACTTTGTAATACGATTAAAGGCCCCTATTTCACAATTATTAGTGATCATCAGTCGTATTTAACATGCGAAACCAAGAAATTTAAAAATTACTTAAAATAAATGTGAGAGTCACGTGACATTCTTTGGTCTAGTTTGGTAAGTCACATTCATTTTAAGTAATTTTTAAATTTCTTGGTTTCGCATGTTAAATACGACTGATGATCAATAATAATTGTGAAATAGGAGCTTTTATATCGTATTACAAAGTTTTTATTTTATATTTTCATCTTTTATAACGTAATTTTTTCAAAATTCATTTCTTGTTTATTCTAATATTCTTAGTCCAAACCTGTGGACTATCACAGTGGACTGTGTTAATTTGTTTTTATTGTTTTTTAAATATTATTTTTCTATGTAACTATGTATTCTTTACTTAACAGTAAAAATTCATTATTTTAACATTTTGTTTAGCTTGTTTGTTTAAAATTCCATACTACCAACTACCACACTATAGACTTAAAAAATTCATTTTTTAGGTTAATTTTCTATAATATCAAATCAATCACAAAAAAATCCAACCATCTCAGATTTTCATGAAACTTAACACGATTGTTCTATTCATTAATGTCAGTAATCGTACCAATTTTTTTCGTTCTATCTCTAAAGGTTTAGATTTTACAGCCTCTTAAAGTTTTTAGATTATTGCGATTTTTATCGTTCGGCGATATTTATTTTCCGATGAAAAATAACTTGTAACTTTCTTAGTTACCAACCAATGTAGATAAATTTTTTTTTAAGTATATATCAATATGTCAAGAATAATTTAAAATATTAACAAAACTACCAAGTTTTTTATTTGGGGCCAGAAAAAAATCTTAAAGTGCTTTTCCAGGATTTTCGAAACAAAACGTAGAGTTCCACGATAAATGAAATATCTCCAAAACTAAAAAGGATAATCCTAAATTTTTTTTTGTTTTTGATCTAAGAGATATGATCTACCATATGGCACAGCAAAATTCGAGATTCTTTTACTCCTTTATTTTTTTTCTCACTTCAAAATCAAAAAATTAATATTAATATTGACGCAATATTGATTATCAAAAAAACCAAGAAAAATCTTAAAAATGTAAGTCTGGTGTATAAAAACTGAAGTTTAATTAATTTTTGAATATAAATTGACGGTGTTGGAGCGACCCTGCTTAAAACTTGCAAATCAAAACTGTACACCAGAAAAAATAAATGTAATAGGAGTAAAAATTTGATTTATATTCACGTTATCTTACTGTAATACCACTCCTTCATAACAAAAAACATTAAAAATGCAAATATGAAACATAAATTTAACAATTCGGTAATTAGTTTACACCAAACATAATTTTCCAAACAAAACACATATTGCTCGAGATACTCAAAATAGATAACTTTGGTGTGTTTTGTAATTTCGAAGCCGAGCTTAAAATTAGAATGCAAGTTTAAGTATAATCACCATTAAGTTTATGTAAATGTGTGAGTTAAATTTGTTTTATGAACTAAATAATTATCAAAGTCAAGTTTGTATCTACGGGGTTACGTAAATTAATGGTAACCGGTCTAGGGACACCGAAAGACTGTAAATTTCACTGAATTTATTTTAATTACTTGCATCCATAATTTTACAACGACAAAATTATATACAATAATCAGAAGGAAAACGGTTTCGTATACGTTCAAATCAACCCCCTCATACTCGAAACGCCTCGGTGTGTAAATAACCATTGAATAACATAATTTATTCTTAATTTTGCGTTATGTTTGCTTATTTTGTTATTAAATTAAACAAAACGTCCAATTATGAAACTGTCAGCTACAAATTTTATTTGTTTGTTATATTGCATAATGTAAGCGCTTTAAATTTACGTTTAAATAATGAAATTAGCATTAATATTTTAATAAAACTTACAATACGTAACGATTTTAATAAATGGTCCGGACTTGGATTTTCCCTTATTACTCATTTTCTCAAATTCATGTAAAACCTTTAAAAATATGTAAAATTGCTTTTAAAAGAACGCGAGAATGTTTTCCCACGTGAAAATGACTTGTGCCCTAAAACACAATAAACCTCTGTAGAAGCTTCGGGGTTTAATAAAATTATGGTAAAAGATACTTGAAATGAATTAGTAAAAGTGATGGTTGAATGAAGCTCTAATAGAATTATTTAATTAGTTTCGCCCTCTAAGTAAACGAGCCCTAAGTGTTACTTTAAGCTATACGTACACTAATCAGTATCTCATCAAATAAATTTTAAACTTCCCCAGTTTTTGGAACCACGCTGTAAAGTATTATGGTAATGTAGAATTTATACTTATTATGACTACCTCTTACAACAGCTTTACTTAAATATTGTTAAGTATTAGTTAAAATTATGAAGCATTCGATGGCGAACCCTTGCAATTTCGAATGTGGAAATCTCGGTTAAGTGTTACTTACATAAATTACACCGGAGTTGTTGTGATAAAATTTTGTTTACTTTTCATCGGTGCTTGTCGATTTATTTTTGTAACCGATTAAGCTTCTATGATTACTTCTATTATTAAACGAAGTTATTTGAAATTGGAGAGCTACATTACTGTAGAGTAAGTAGATATTTTTTTAATAAAGTTGTATAATATACCAGGGAGGGGATGTTTAAGGAAACATTTCAATTATAATTGCAACACCCTAAAGGGTATTCACTATCCATACAATTCTTCTAGCAAAAAAAAATTTAAACTAGGGAAATGTCAGTTACAAGGTAGTCCCTCATAGTAAGGATTTTATTAAAAGATAAAATAACGCAAGCTTGACAAGTTAACAAAATTCAAAACTGTAAATAATATCAACAAACTATCAATAAAATCAACAATTTTACCCTTCAGCATTGTCGTTCCAGGATTTCCACATTTTACATTTCAGGATAATCTAGACATTAGTTTTAAACCCCTTTAACCATTGAGTGCCCTATTAAAATCGGGGGCAGTCTCTTTTAAGGGACTTTAAAAGGCTATCTAACATAATAATAATAAAATGGTAAAAGTTATTAACATGTGATAATATTTATATTAAAATTGATTTTTACATCTTAGATGAAATTGAAAAATAATTAAGGTTTTTTTTTTGGGGGTTAGTTTAGTTTTCCGGTTTAGAATTTTCCAAAATAAGTTTTTTTATTCATTTTTTTTTTATTCATTTTGGCTTCAAGTAGGTATAATTTTTATTTTTATAAATGTCAAATAATTTGACACTTTATCAGATTTGAATTTTAATTCAAAAGCATAACTTTTCGATAATTTCTACATTTTTCCAGGTTTGCCTGATGAGATTCCGAAAATCGAAACACCAAGTTATAACAGGGTGTCGCAGACTAATTCATTTAAATAGTTTTTGCACAATTTTATGTAAGTTATGGATTTTAATTATTTTTCAATTTCATCTAACATGTAAAAATCAATTTTAATATAAACATAATAATAATATTTCTATTTAACATAATTGATAAGGAACTGGAGGGGGGGGGGATATTCATACCTCCCAGACCCCCGGTTAAATCAAAAGTTTGTGTGCATGTTAGACTAATTGAAGATAATGAAAGCCCTTCCCTCTTTTATAAGAAAATATATCGATCATCTGCATGTCGCGATAGTTACGCACCAGAGAATCTGGATTAGAGATGGGACATTTCGCCGTCGACCATTTCGCCGTCACAAATACCTAAATTTAATTACAATTTTTATATTTGTAATACAAATTTATTTTTGATTAGGTTTTAATTTTAGTTAAAAAAAATGTTTTATTTTATTAAATGAAATCCACATAGGGCAACTGTACGCGAATGTCTAGATACTTGTAATATAAAATGTATTAATTGATAATTTAATTTAAGTAATTATATTAAAATAATTATCATTAAGCATATTAAAAGGTCTGACCACCTTGAAACTTTTTTTTTAATTTTGTTTGTTTCATAATAAACCTTGAAATGTTACGAACAATTTAAGCCGTAGATAATATTGAAAATCGTAAAATTGTCAAAGTTACAAGCATTTTACCTGTCGGCCCCGCGACCAGAGCGTTGCGCTACAGCAAACGTCCGAGCACGTGGATCTTCTCAAAAAAATATCCAGGAAGCTCAATCTGCTACCGAAGAAATTGCTGATTAAAGGTAGGACTCATAAAAACGCACTTTATTTTATTTTTGCGATTTTCTCAAAACTACATTGAAGACGGTCACGTGCGTCAACTGCTAAGCCGAAATCGTCGGTTCGATCCCAAGCGAAGTTAAAACTTTATTCTGACCGTCTTCCCTTGGCAGGTTATGGCACACCATCAAGGTATCTGCCAAGAGACCCCTGTGGTCACCAAGGGCAAAAGAACCGAGGAGGACATTTTTCAAACTGGTGTGAAGTAAATCTCAAAAACTATCGGTCCGATTACTGTGAAAATTGTATATAACAATTTTAGATACATTATTTAAAAAGTAACGTAGAATTTTTGCGACTACTTGATTGGTTCTTTCTTGTTGACGTATTTTCTCGTGAAATTTCGGTGCAAAATACTAATTTTTTTCTTATGCTCATCAAAATTTCCCTCGTTCGTTACGTCGTAGCAACATTTTTTCCCCATCATGACGGCGATACACCTGCAGCAATATATAAGTTTTCTAATATTTTAAACTAAAATTTATTTGAGACATTCTTAAAGCTGTTTTCTACCTTCTGTTAAAAACTAAAAATATTTTGTTTTATACTTTCGAATTTATGAAATTTTTAAAAATATTCCCATTTTGGGAAGGGGTGGCCAGACCCCTTAAAAAATGTCAAGTCTGCTTTTCACCTCTTGAAAAAAAAACTCTAAATGCTCATTTTGATATTGAAAAATTTAATATTAATAAATTTCCGACGGCGCAGTGGCGATGGCGGAATGTCTTAGACCGGTCTAAAATACCCTATAGGGTGCGACAATTAAAATTGCAATATTTTGATTTTTGAACTTAATTTTCATCTACGTTTCTTGCCCCCCCCCCCCCATTGTAATCAGTCACAAACCGCATCCGCATGGTTGGGCAAAGTTATACGAAGTAGGGAATGCGTAATAATTACAAAAATTTGTAATTTTTTTTTGTATAAAATGTTATCGCTTAGTCAGCGTCTCCACAGTTTTTTTACGTCAAAATTTTTTGTTTCTGTTATCCTTCAAGCGACGGAAGAAGTATCACAATTGCAGGCAAACAATTTGGTACAAATAAAATTGAAGTCAAAAATCTTAAAGAAATTGAAAAAACTTTTCAGTCCTGAAACAATATTTAAGTAGTTATCAACTTTGTGTTCACTGGAATACCTAAAAAATTTTTATAAAAAAAAAACGCAATTATATTGAGAACTTAAAATTTTGAAGTTCCGCCACTGCAATGAGAATAGCAAATTACAAAGAGAAAATCGCTGGGAAAATCTGGTGTACAAATAAAGAAAAATCTCAGGAAAATGTTGAAAAATCTAAAGAAATTAGGAAAATATGAGAGTTTTCTTTTGTTCTTTCAACTTTTTCGAAGTGAAATTTCAAGAAAATCTCTAGAGAATTTTGTAAATAAAAATCTGGTGTACAAAAACTTGCGTTGCGATTCGTCCTGGGTAAAAGAACAAACAAAAGACAGCAGAAAAAAATAAAATTAGCCATAAATTAGATTCTAACCCTTTACTATTTAAAATCAACGGCTTGCGAGTTTTAGATTAAATTTATTTAAAAAATTTTGAAGTTGGATTGAAAGCTCAACTAGGAAGAAGGATAAGTAATAAAGAAAATAAAAGGACAAACAAAAAACAGTAGAAAAAAATGAAATTATCCATAAATTACATTCTAACCCTTTACTGTCTAAAATCAAAGGCTCGGATTAAATTTATTTAAAAAAATTTGAAAATTTTCAAGTTGAATTTAAAAGTTCTACTACGAAGAAGGCTAAGTAATAATAAATTAATTTAAAGCATTTGCTGGTGTATACGTCAAATAAAAATAAATAAAATAAAAGGACAAACAAAAAACAGGAAAAAAAATAAAATTATTCATAAATTGCCGTAATAGAGACAACACATCGATATCTATTTGCCTCTCACTTTGTTTTGATAGTTGTATAATTATCAGGTATTCAAAAACTGTATTTTATGTAGCCCTCTCTTGAGTAATAGAAATTATGTAATATTGGTTTATTTTTAGAATTCTATAAGTTACAAATAAGAGAATGGATCAGAAGTCACTATAATTGTAAATATTACTAACATAGAATGAAGTAGTGCGTCTAATAGAATACTCTGTTTCGTAGAAACCACCGTTATTATTACAATCAATTCATACCTTATTAAATTATACATATTATTATTTTATTCTCACAATTACGTGACAATAAATAAAAAATTTGTACAAAAAAATGTTTACACCGTACAATTTATGAATTCGCAGAACTCCATCTAAAAAATAAAATTTTGATTAGTTTTAGAAAAATCTTCGCCATAAGTACTAAAATAAAAATGTACTACTTTTTTTCTACTATCTTTGGTTAATAAGACGATAAGATTTATGTAACTTGGAAATCCATGAGAGCTTTGGCGACAAACTTTTTCCTTACTTATTCACTAATAATACCGTTAATACTTAGCTCGTATAAGAGCTAGGGCAATTTTGAATACGTACAAACCCACAGTTCCAGCTTCGCGCTAAAAATAAGAGGAAAAAATCACTTCCCAAAATCCCAACGCCCGCCGCCCACACCTGAAGAAGCAGATATACGCATTCACCGTGGAACTTCATATTGCCAAGAAGTTCATCGTTCATCAATACGTATGAATCTTTCTGGAGAGCTGCAAATCATAAACCGCATGCAAAATCCTTCAGTGGTTCTCGAAATTAACGCGGTAATACAGACCGCGATAGACGCTCGCTAGAGACTTCTTTTTATACCATGTAACAGGGGCGGTCGTACATCTAATTTCTGGGAGGAGCGGGGTGCACTTCTAAAAATATATTCAGATTTTAAGAACAATAAAAAATTACAAAACATTATAATATTACTTAAAGAGATTTTCTTTATTTATTTTTAAATTACAATTAATTTTTTAATCGATATTTCTATATAAATAATAAAGAAAAATAAATTTTAAAAAATAACAATTTTATATATTCTTTTATTATAATGTATTAACAAATGTATTAACATTCAATTTTTACGACTTCAGAACCGTATGTTACATGCTGTCTAATTCTAGTAATAACGGTAGAATCGCCATCAGCAATAAAAGTTTTATATCGAAGGCCATGCATGAACATACTTAAATTAAATCCTTCCACAACAATATCCCATTCCATAGATGAAGATGAACCCGAATAATTTTTAAAACATTTATGTGCATATGCAACTTCTCCCAGATTTTCAGCTCGTGCACAAATAGCGCAATATTTATTTCGTACGCCTAGAAATAATATTTTACCAGTGCGTCTTCCAATAATAACTGCAACTCCGGAAGCAGCATTATAAGTATGTCCATAGCTTCGCTTGGACCATCCGCCATCTAAACAAACCGTATGTAAGGCACGCCATCTAAATCTACATTTTGATTAGCAATGGCCAGTTGATGTTCTTCTTTTCCTGCTGCATGCATCTCTTCCCACAGGCTATTCTTATAATGACTCCCCAAATCTCTCTGAATATCATAATATAAAGTTCCTGATATAGTAGGAATACTTAAAATTGATAAAAACTCTGATAAATGAGTATAAGTACTTCCCGTTGAAAGAGTGGCCCAAACAGCTGCTTTATTCACTACACCCATTTGAGGATCTTCGGATGTAACAGATTCTTCACGGTCACAAGTATTGCATTTGAAAGTAAAAGTGCTTTGCAGACTCTTTGTTTTTTCGGAAAAGAAAATCAGTGTCCCTGCGGTACAAAATCGGTTGTGCGATGATTGCAACGGAAGAATTTTTTTTAAAAAATAGTCTATTTGAATAATTCTATAACCGGCTATTACTTCGTTCTGTTTTTTATTTTCAATGCAAAGTTTATGCGTAGCGATCGATTCGTACTCTTCAGGCGTTATAAAAGATGGAAAGTCATATTCGTCGTGACAGACGATGTCTAACGTATCATTAACAACGTTATCAACAATTTTTTTGCACAAATTTTTCGTTCGATGTGAAACAATTATGCTTACGTTATCAACAATTGTATCCAAAACTTGATTTATCACATTGTTTCGATCAATCACATTTCTTCGGGATTTAGAAGCCTTACTTCTTTTGACAATTGATTTTACTGCTCCCTTTTTCATTTTTATTTTAATATACTAAATCACTTCACAAATTACACTAGTAGTTATAACGAAAACTAAGAATGAACTGAAAATTATAATACAAACGGCATTTATATATTCAAAATTTCGAATCTACTAAATGTGCATCGGCTAAATATTTTTATAAGTAGGGTCATAAAATCAAAATAGCAAGAAGAAAGGTAATCTTACGGTTTTGTCACGTTTTTAAAAACTCAAAATGTGTATTTTTAAGAATTTTGTTATTATTTCCTTATAAATACTAACGTTTTCTAATAATTTTAATTATAAGTAAGGTAATTCATTCATATAACCAAAATAGCAAGAAGGCTAATCTCACAGTTTTGCCAAGTTTTCAAAAACTCTAAATGTGTATTTTACCCATTTACTATCCATTTATTCAAAAGATTATTTGTAAGTACTTATAGCTTATAGTATACCTAAGAAAACGTAAACATAAGCTACTTCATAATGTTACCCAAAGATTTTAAAACGGTCATAAAACCTCTGTTAGAAATTCAAAATACATACAATTTGTAGGTATAAAAATTATAACAGTAGCATTTACATTTTTTCTATTAGTTTTATAAATATTTGGGTTGACAAATGGTATTTTTTTTATATTTTTAATTCTATAAAATTTTAACTTGTTTAGGCATACTAAAATTAAACTAAACATTTTTATTTTACTAAAAGTGTTATTTTAATATTGCGGCAATAATTTTTTAATATATCAATATTTTGTTACACCTCTCTTTGATTTTATAACTGCGGCAATACGGTTTGGCATAGAATCTAAATTTTTATTTAAAAAAAAATCTTTTTTTCAATATCTGATGTTCAAGTCCTATTTGCCCGAATGAAATTAATTGAAAAATTTACACTTTAAAAAATAGATAAAATAGCATTTTAATAGCAAGGGTAGATAAAGTTTATGCCAACTATATAGCAACCGATGGAGATTCCAAAGTATGTTTGATGTAAAATAAAATAATTTAATGTTAATAATTTAATTTGAAATTGGGATTTCTAAAAAATATTTTCTTTAACATCTGATATAGAAAAAAATTAAATGCTATACACAATGATAAAATTTTATTATCAACTCTCGAAACAACAAATTCTGTTTCGTACTTATAGAAAATAATTATTAAAAAAAAATTTTAAAACTCATCAAAACAAATTTTGAATTGGTCCATCTCTGTTACAATAGTCAAAGCTTTACCAACAATTTTGCAACTTCACTAACTGAAACATTCATTAAAATGAAGGATATTTTATTTTTTCACTTGTGGCGAAGATTTTTTTAAAACTAAACAAAAATTGATGTTTATTTTTTTTGGATTTGGTAGATATTGGTGAACTGTGCGCCGTAAACAATTTTCATAAACATTTATTGTAAAATGATTGTGAAAATAAATATAATATAGGTACAAATTCATTGTAATAATAATGGTGATTTATATTTCGCTATACATTCGTTAGTATTCAACAAAACCGCTTGAATTTTCTTTACCGCCAACGGGTAAGTATGTAGATTCGAAAAAATCAAAAAAAAAGGGAAAATTCTTTATGGTTTACGAAATATCTTCGCCATCAGCAAAGGTTGGTTAGCCTATCTTGCGCTACGAGTGGGAATGAGTGAGCAATAGTATCATGCGTATTCTATTAGGCCCCTCTTAATGTCTAAAATCAACAGCTTGTAAGTTTTAGATTAAATTAAGAAGTTAGATCGAAAGTTTACCTACGAAGAATGCTAAGTAATAAATTACATTTAAAGCATTTACTGGTGTATACGTCAAATAAAACTAAAGAAAATAAAAAGAAAAACAAAAAACAGTAGAAAAAAAATTAAATTATCCATAAATGAGATTTTTACCCTTTACTGTCTAAAATCAACGGCTTCTAAGTTTTAGATTAAATTTAAAAATTTTAAAAATTTTGAAGTTGAATTTGAAAGTTCAACTACGAAGAAAGCTAAATAATAATAAATTACATTTAAAGCATTTATTGGTGTATACGTCAAATAAAAATAAAGAAAATAAAAGGACAAACAAAAAACAGAAGAAAATAAAAGGACAACCAAAAAACAGGAGAAAATAAATGAAATTTTTCCATAAATTAGATTCTAACCCTTTACTGTCTAAAATCAACGGCTTGTAAGTTTTAGATTAAATTTCCTTAAAAAATTTAAAAAATTTTGAAGTTGAATTTAAAAGTTCGGCTACGAAGAAGGCTAAGTAACACTAAATTACATTTAAAGCAGATCTACTTTTCTTCCTGATGGATCCAGGAAGATTAGTTTCAGGTTTAGCGTTTGTTTGTTATTATTGAATCCGCAGACTCCAAATTAAAGATGAAATTATATGTAATGGATTTAATTTATTTTAAGTAATAAAGTCCACTAGTTCTTAGACGAACTTCAGCGTGAGGACAAAGAGTCAAAACTGTTTCAATGTCTTCTCTCTAGAATTTCGTAAATATCTCGAACAAAAGCTTAAATGTTTGACAATAATTTTACCTAAGAATTAAATTGGGGGGGGGAGGGGGTGCGATATGTACCTCAAACCACTTCCTTTCGAGAAGAATTTTTATGAGAGATTGCCTTGAAAACCTTCAAGAGTTTACTTCATTCTGGTTGGTTGAATCGAACCAAATCTAATCTAACCTAACCTAATATTTTAAAATATTTGGGGCTGACGGTGAAAGAGAAAATAACATTCTTTGCCGCACGCAATCAAACAAAATAAATTGTGGTATCAACAAGTAGCACTGAAAGTAAAATTTCTTAATGTCTACAAAAATAAACAAAATGATAAAAATAACTTACGTTTGCTAGTTGATCGAATCGACCAAATAATTCGTTCAGTAACCTCACCAACTCTTGTGCAGTGCATTGCGATGCCAAAACGGTGAATCCGACAATATCGGCAAATAATATGCTGAAAAAAATATATAAAATTATTTTTAAAAAACTATCATCGGATGTAGGATGTATTATTATTAAACATGATACAATTTTATTCTTATTGGTAAACACTAAAGTAATATTTTAACATAGACAGATGATCGATCCGCAAGAGGAAAGTAAGTTTTGCAGAAACAATATCTTAAACATTGTCTCAATGTGTCGCTTCGATACGAAACTTATAAACCAGAGCAAACTTTTAGTTGTAACTTTGCGAAAATTCTTGCAAGATACAACGAAATAACTTGACAAGGAGACACTACTTGAAAACAACACCCAACCTAATTCAATTGATAACCAAAGTCAATAGAGGTTAGAGCTAAAGGGTGGAAAATTTACATAATTACATCTTTATTTCGTTTTGCCTCTATAATTCTCATAACAATAAATTGAAATATTTATTTACACTAAATTAAAACCTTCAAGTAGCTAAATAAATTTAATCAATAGATAAGTGGTATATCAAATTTTTTAGAATAAACCAAAAAATGCACAAACATTTTTTAGAACTAAAATAAGTTTAACACAATATAAATACACTTACTTAGGGGAATTCTAATTAAGCAATTGAGAAAAGCGCGAAAAGACGCAATTTTATGTGTAAAAGGATGCGCAGAACTATTAGGAATAATTATATCACTTTCCGTAGGTTTATAGAAAATATCAAAAGAGTGTTTATTATTGTCTTTAATTATTGTGAGATCTAAGTAATTGATTCTATTGTTTACTTCTATTTCTTTAGTAAATTAATAAAATAATAAATTAAAATATTCATCTTCATTACTAAATAGTCAATCTGATTTAAATAGCTCACCCCTACTAAACATTTTTAATAAATAATACTTACCCCCTTCTAACTTACCCCACATCTACTTACATTATTTCTCTTTTATATTAAATATATCCCTACCCTCTAGTAAATGCACACAATATCATACAATTTTTAAAATTACCCCCCTCTTACCCTCTCTCTTTTCTCTTGCAATTTTGTTGATAAATACGGAATTTTCTCGTTTCTCTTTCTAGTTCATCGCCTGATGATGCCACATAGTATGGTGAAAACGTTTGCGATAATATATTTATATTATGTTAACTTAAACATTTTAGTTCTAAAAAGTGTTTGTGTGCATTTTTTGGTTTATTCTAAAAAATTTGATATGATTAAATAAATTTATTTTGATTACAACAGAAATAGAAAATACGGATGGAGTGGAAAAGATTTTTATTCAAGCAACTTGAGTGGAAAAATGAACAAAATGGAAGCACTTGAAAAAGTCAAGTGAACACATGATTATCACGTCTAGGGATTTCCTCGACACTTGACATAAATTAATAACGAAGACGTAACACTTCACAGATCGTACATAAAAAAAAAACGATTTCAGAAATCAACCAAATTGAAATAATCTCATCTCGGGAGTTTTTACAGTTAAAAAAATTCATTCCAAGTTTGTTCTATACTCAGACGGAAATATCTTTCCATAAAAGCAACTGTACGTACTTATATTACACTTCACAATCTACTCCAGACTAGAAAATTGCGCTTTTCAGCTCGAAAAGGTAAAATGAAGTTAATAAGTTTGGCATCTCGGAACTTCTCCACGAGTTAGCGTTATTGGAATCCAACAAAAAATTCTTAATAAGATTTAACACTAATTGATGCTTTTTCGTTATTGCCAATGAAATAACATGGCAAAACATCAAAGCAACAACGCACACGGCTTTGATGAACATGGAGAGCTTCTAGTACACAGATAAACTGAAAAGTGCACATAGAAAAAAAGTAATTTAATAATAAATCGCATTTCCGTTGCTAGCAAAAAGGTAAATTGCATCATTTGATCCCGAACGATAAAATTTTAAAAAATTAAAAAAACTCACCTGACATTTTCGTGCTTTTGAATATAAATTTTGTGAAATTGTCCTTCAACAGGCGAAATAATATCGTTTTTCATTTCCATTGCTACATGTTGAGGTAACACCGATAATAATAGTCGCTCCTGAAAAGCAGAAACAAAATTTAAAATTTAAATTTAATTACATTCATTTTATTTCCGGCTTAATTTATTTAATAGGAAAGTAAATAAAATACTTAATTTTTTTTAAATTGAATATTCAGATATTTCAGCAAAAAGAGTACATGAATAATTGATCTGCGGAAGGTAAACAAACAAAAATTAAAAATTTAATTTTACTCCTTGATTTATAATAAGGGTAATTTGCACAGAATATCCCTCGCCTACAAGTTAATTAATCTGTAAACACCGTCGCCAACGAGTTAACGACGTCGTGATGACGTTTGAAACACAGCCATCCATTCATTTTTTTTTTCACAAAGTTTTTCATCAAATCTGTGAAGATAAAATGTTCGTTTTGAAGAATTCAAAAACAAGGATGACGGCCAGGATTTAAAACTTAATATTTCAAGCTAATCCGCGTGCTTCAAACATCCCGATTTTGATTAATAATCTTCTTTGCAGCACAAAAATGATATAAATATCAGCTAAATTTTGAACTTATATACACCGTAAAAAAAAGTTCAAGTGCGTTACGGTTGACTTGCCAGCCCATGTGGGTAAGCAGCTTTTGTTTAACATTAATTAAATCACAAAATTACCAGTAATTAAAATTAATTTCGTTTTTTATATTTATCTTTCATCTACTCAGTTATGCCTCCATAAAAATGTACAAAACAATATCAATTTTGATAATGTGCAATCATAAATCAACCCGATTACCAATATTCAAATATAAAAGCAGTAATTTCGAAAATAATACCAATAATACTAAGTGCAGGTTTCCATAAGTTAAAAAAAATTATTAGGTTGGTAGTCAAAAATAATTAGGTCAACTTTTTGTAGCAGAAAATAAATTTTACAGAAACTTGAGCTGTCGTTATTTTTATTATACAAAAATTTATGGCGGATTATATTTCTGCTCCGGGTAGAATTTTGAAGCTGACAAATAGGTAACGGTTGGCCGAAAGCTGCGTATGGCAGCTAGCAAAGTGAAAAAGTGTTTTAGTCACTTTAATTTCGCTGCCAGCTAGACATCAAGCTTTCGATTCGCTAACTGTTAGCTGATATTTTAATAATAATACTAAAAGATTGCTGCGTTCGTTAAATATGGCTTTACGTGCCCTCCGAAGCACAAGATCAAAATCGGGTACTGACGATCTTAATTAATTTGTATGCTATAATTATTTTTCGTTTTTATATGATTGTGATAGCTTTGTATTCGTAATGTTAAATTAATATTAATAGCTTTGTATGATTAATATTGTTTCTGTGTAAACAGCTTTTTATATGTATTACTGTTGATTCTTGCGTGCTATTGTTATCGTATACTGCATTGCATTTCTGTTTCTATACATTTTATAACAACATATTAATTATGATATTTTCTACTTCGAATCTTTTTTATCGATTATAATCTAAAATAATAACAATTTTAATTATGAACTCTGGTCAAGGATAGTTTACATTGTCTAAAACAAATTTTAAATCATAAATAAATTAAATGAGACAGTTTGTTTCATTTATAAATTAAATATTTATTTGCATATTTGGTGAAATGTTTTCCAAGTTTCTTTCTAATGTGAATCTAAGCCCATTTCATATATCATACCTAATATATTGCTTTTTATTCTTAATATCATACTGTAAACTAAAGAACAACTGTTCAGCGTGGATTGTAAACCACGTGAAACCACTTAGCCTTGAAGACGTTTGGAATCAAGTTCATCCCATATTCACAAATATGATAATGTCCTTTTTATGCGCATCCCCAGACTTATTAAAAGTTGTATAACATTTAATTCTTGTATTTAAGCGAATATTAAATAAATAATCGAATAAAAGTTGAGGAGATACGAGAGAATGACAGGTTAATGCTCAGTGCTAGTTATAAAATATTTGAGAAAATATGAAAGGTATAATTTTTAAATTTATTTGAAAGAGCGCAAATGTAGATAGAGGCGAACAAATTTTAACAGCGGCGTCTTATCACAATAGGCAAGAGTGGCTTAGCCTCAGAAATTATGAACTTTCCTTAAAATTTATTTATATTGTTGGTCTTTTCTTATTTAAGTCGCGATCTACCCCTAGCTTTCCTAAATACTTGAAACAAGAAAAGTTAGGTTAGGTTAGCTGAACAACTGCAGACCCTAAGGTACCCATTACAATCTGAAGAGTCTCTAAATTTACTTATGACCGTTTCCGTGCTTCGGATGGAACGCAAAGCCGTCTCGTTGGTCTCTCTGGGTTGAAGGCTGAAGGCACAATCCCTAATCCGGTTTAAGCAGTTGTGGGGTCTAAATGCAGAGTTTCTCTGAGAGAAACAAACTAAATTGTCTTGCAGTACACAGAAAAGGCTGAAGATGATGATGATGAGGTTAGAATTACGTTGACTTAGCTTAGAAGTAAGTTGAATTAACAGGGCGTGAGTTAAAAAACTTTCATTTTAAGATTTTAAATTTACCTACACCTAGAACCCTAATCTTGTAGATGCAAATAAAATAACTTGTACAGCCAATAATAATCAACTAACACTGAAAAATTTTTTTTTGTACTTTAAATGAACAGAAAATTAATAAATTATAATTTCTAACGTTTTTGTATTGACTGTTGGTCAATTTAAGCCTGCAGCTTAAAATATCTCCTATATTCGTAATTTTCGAGTTGGAGTGGCTTCAGGAATGTTTTTAATGAGTGGAACTCAAAACTTTACTGTCTAAATATTGATCGGCAATTTTCTAGTTTGAAAATACTTGTATAACATAAAAACACGTTAAAGGCGGAGCTAACCTTACGAAAAGAGCCAATCGAATAATCCCATATCGTTTTTAGGCTTTTTTACCAGATTTGTTAGAAGATTTATAAATTTTAATGTTTATATTTTTAATTTAGGTCATAAATTACTTTAATTTAATCTGAAAATTTTTAAAATCCGGGTCAAGGTTTTCATATTCTTCTCGAGTAGCAGATTGTTTGGGAAATAGATTTCTAACAAAATTATAACAGTTTATGGCGTAAATTACAAATATAAGCATTAAAATTTATGAACATTCCAAAAATTCTGGTGAAAAAAGCCCAAAAATAGTATACGATTATTCGACTGGCTGTTTACGTAAAGTTAGCCCCGCCAACGGCGCGGTTTTTGGTTTTACACGTATTTTCAGGCATAAATTGCACTAGAAAATGGCGGATCTACTTAAGCTCAACTCATTAAAAATATTCCTAAAGCCACTCCAACTCAAAACTTTTAGAGCTCGAAAGACGGAGATCTTTGAAGACCTGAAGCCGCTTAAACTCGAAAATTATGGAACTAGAAAGACGGGATCTTTGTTTTTAAGTTAAATTCAGCTCTAATTAACGAAATCCTATTTTAAATAAATTTATAATATAATGTTAACAATTTCACGATTAGAAGGTAACTACGGCCGGCTCCGCCCACTAAAGCACATTCCTGCAGCTATTTATATTTCATGTAAAAAATCTAAATTATGACGCCAAAAATTTTTAGAGTTGAACGTAAATTGAGTCGAAAAAAGGTTGCTATATTTTAAAACTTTGCTCATTTGTCAATAGGATTAGTTTTAAAATAGTGTGATGATTGTTGACCTTCCATAAATATATATTGGGAAAAAATTGTTGAGAATTGCGGTCAAATAAAACAATACAATTGTCCGACGTTTCGGGATCTTTACTGTCCCATTTTCAAGGGTATAATATACAAAAAAAAATGAAATTAAAAGATCCCGAAACGTCGGACAATTGTATTGTTTTATTTGACCGCAATTCTCGACAATTTTTTCCCAATAATATATAGGATTAGTTTTGCTCAAAAAAATATTTCTTAATTTAACAGGGAAATATTTAGCCCGTTTCCACATTGTAGAAGTTTCACTGATTTTTATGTTCAATTGTACATTTTTTTTTCTGCATTTTAGCAGATAGTCATATAGTCAGCAAGTCACTCTTACCTCGGCTCTGTTTAATATTCAAATTTAAATCGTTTTTGGAATTATCGCATGTAAATAATTAGTGTACACAGAGAAAAATATTCACTCCCTTGCTAGTAGCACAATTTGCCGAGTTGGACCATCTAAGGGAATGTTTTTAATGGTACAGCGCCTGTAAAAACGGCTCGGAACGGAGGGGACCGGAGCTGAAATCTCGGATCTACCCTAAAATCTAGTCATCTGACATAAAATAATAGAAAACCTTATTTAGATTCATTTTTGACCCTGATAAAAATCGGTGTTCTAATCCGAAACGACAGGTGAGAATCATCAGACCGGGTAGCGTTCAAATACTGCAGCCCAAATACCAATTTCCAATAGGCGAATTTTTATCTTGATATTCAGTTGCAAGTCCAAATTCCTTAAGGTTTCGGCACCACGTTTGACTGACGTGAAAATGTCAGCATTGCATTTGCAAATAAGCATTAGAAGATGTTAGCTTTAGTTAGTTTTCTATATTATTCTATATTTTTTTAGAAATTATACTTAAACACTTTCGTTGTGATTTATGACTATACTGATATGCCCCCCCCTATCTTATAGTGCATTCCATGCGATCAATATATTTTGATACCTTCACAAAACTGCGCCACTGGCACTGTGGATAATATTTTAATTAAGTACTAGTAAATACACCACACTTTGAGTATTACAACTTAAGCTACCCGCACCAACAGCTGGCGCAGTTTATATACATCCCCCCGATAATTTGGTCACCAGGTGATTTCATTGCGCGGCCCTAAATTGAGCACTAGTAATTTCGTTAAACTTAATCCCACTCGATGTACCGGTTTGTGGTGCCCTAGATCGGGCGGGCAATAGTAATAACTACTCTAAGTTAATAAATCGTTTCGGCATTATAGCGTAATTAATTATAAAGTCGCGAATAACTCAGCGTCAAGTGCTCATCGAGGAAGATCCATTCCTTTCCTAGTAGCATACTTTGTCGAGTAGGACCGGTCTAGAAAGATATTTTTAGAGAGTACAGAGTTTGTCAAAAGGCTCGGAGCGGCTGGAGCGGAGGGTCGGTTTTGACAAACGCGACCACGGCAAATCTTGGATCCACCCTAAAATCTAGTGATCTAATCGTGTTTAGAATTAACTGACAGCTTCCGGGTAATTGAGTGAATGAACCAATAACAGATGCGTTGGATATTATATTCTTAGGTTAACTGTTACGTGAAATTACCGCAGGGGGTTAAAATAATTGGAAATGAAATCACCTACATAATATCACCTGAGTGTATTTTGGCATCTAATCCCTACCATTTATTCTTCATTCGAGCACTAAAACTGAACAGTTATTCGGTTGTCCCCCCCCCCCAACGCACAGTTTCTACATCTTGATTAGTATCATCGATTAAAATTGAAGAATATGAGATATTAAGACAAAAAAATCCTAAAATTTTGAAGGGTAGATTACTGTTTCAGGGTGCGAATCCCAGCAAAATGAAAACATCAACCGGTTATTTATAATAATGGCACAAAGCTTCGGCTTAATTAATTATTAATTATAAAAACTAATAATTTCATAAAAAAATAAACAATTTTTGCGTTAGAAGAATTTTACAATAAAAAATTAAAATAAAGTTCTAATGTACAATAATCGGACAGGGGCCATTCATAAAATACGTCAGGTAAAATTTTGCTTTATTGGACGCTGCATCACATTTGCTCCCCCCCCCTTCCATAGCATACAAATATTTATAATTGATGAACTGTGAACGACACGTTTCTTTAGACCCCCCTCCCCTGTCACATACCGCCACGTTAAATAATCCCCCCCCCCATTTTCAAACGCATTTTATGAATGCCCCACAGCAAAAATCGCTAGAAGTTCAGGACCGGACTTGAATTTTTGGTGATGATTTATGTTTTAGCTGATTTTCATGCTTTGACTATCCCGCTGATGCGGAACAGAAATATTAAAGATGTACAGAGGATGTAAAACTTATTTTGTTTAACTTCTTTGTTTATTAATTTAAGAAATATTTTTTTTTGTATTTTTACAGTCAAAGAAAATATATTGCATGCATGATTCTGGAGTGGCTAGGAATGCACTCCAGTTTACCATTGAAAAAAAATTTGTACTTCTTACCAGTTTTTCATTTTCATCCTCCATCTCCAAACGCGCTGCTAT
Source organism: Cantharis rustica (assembly GCA_911387805.1). Taxonomy (NCBI): domain Eukaryota; kingdom Metazoa; phylum Arthropoda; class Insecta; order Coleoptera; family Cantharidae; genus Cantharis; species Cantharis rustica. The sequence goes on from OU426882.1 coordinate 36,712,098, forward strand.
GCAGTTTCTCGTGTCCAAAAACGCCTTTCTCTGTGCATGCTCCATCAAATTATGCATAAAGATGCCGACGACATTGACGCCCATAAAAACGACGATGTTGGCAATCAACTGTAACAAAATAAAACAATATTTAATCGATTTTGTAATTTAAAAAATGTAAAAAAATGCAACAATGTCTGCAAATATTTATATGGTAAATTGTCAGCGATATTTATTACTTCTTATTAATAACCGTACAACATTGATGGATTTTATAATCAATTACATCACCTCAACTTTAATTAACCATTTCATTTGTTAATGGAAAGCAAATGTTAAATTGAAGTGTAATTTTGTGCAAATAAAAACAATCGATAAAATTTACGACTTAAAAATCAAAGGTGGTTTCTTGCTTTTGTCATCGTAAAAGTAGCTGGGATTAGTTGAGCTGACGGTGTCTGCTCAATGCATTTTTTGTTTTCTTTATAATTCATATCCAAGAATAGTTTCGAAGTCTTCCTCGCGAACGCTTTGTCGATCCTCGTGCTTTTTTGTCCCTTTTGTGGTTTTATCTGCTAAAAGCTTTTCTCTTAGTTTTGGGATCATATTGGAATATTAATAACTCCTAACATTGTTTTCATACTGATGAGAACTTCGCAATATGCCCGAATGGAATATCTTTCATATCCGATTTGCTCGATGCTGAAAACTGGAGCAGCTCTCCCAGTTAAAAAAAGTTGGTTCGATATAACCAACTTGGTTGGGAATGACAGGGTTCTTGTATTTTGATTTGAAATAAATTATCTCTTTCGCTTTTGACTCATCCAAGTAGAAACGTCGACTTTGGTAAATCATTCGACCTTACAATATTGCTAATCTCTCGGCGTATAGAAATAGAATCGACATTACAAGATTTTAATGTCAAAAATAAAATAATCCGCGAATTAACGAATGCTGCAGAACCGAAATAAACATGGGGAGGAGCTTTTGCGCTCCAAAAAATATGAATTGAACGTTCGGCGGAGCTGGTGGTAGCTTCTGGAAAGGGTTAGTAAATATAAGAAAAAGTACACCCACTTTAGGAACTCTTTGCTCAATCTAAATATTTGATCAGGCTTCTTTAATGCGTTCACAAATTTAACACCCTAATTTGAGTTAACAAATCGAGATGCTCGAAAATATATTTTACTAAAACGGTTCCATTCTGATGTGCGCCTTAATCATCGTTAACCTCATTACTTCGACAACATCTGGAACATCAATTTAGTGGACGATCAAATTATGCAAAAAGTTTCCTTTTAAGTGAATGTCGTTTATAAAAACAAATCTTCATCAGAGATTGCCTAGCGCAATTTGCAAAAGCTCGATTGTTAATTTTCTACCTCGAAGAAAATTACCAGTGCTTTACAATAAAATTTAAATTTTGAAACGAAGAAAAAACGCCGGCTTTGCAACCAGCTATTATTCGGCTCCATAATTTAATTTAACTTTGTTTAAAGTTGTAACCGCGAAACTGTTTTTGAGTCGAAGATGGTTTGGAAAAGTTTCGCTCGATTTACCAGCACGTTTCGAAATTAAATTTTAATGTACCTAGCTAACCAAATTTCGACTTCCATTTAATCCCAATAAAAATAGAAACAACTTTGATTATTATAATTACGAAGGAAAGTGAAACTTCCATTGCAAGTTCACCTGCTCGGAAAAGCAATTTCCTAATGTCAGACGTCGGGATAAAAACAAGCAATGTTACATTTGATAAGTAAAATACTCGAAAGACAAAAAGAAAAACAAATTGCGGTTAAAAGTGAGAAGGAACCGAAAAAGTGCTGACAGCTTTTTGCTCAAAAGTGTAGGTGGAGGAAAAATGCAGTACCTAATAATTTAGTGGTTCTTTCGAGTGCTTGTTCAAATGCTACAAGATCGCGGTTTAAGGAAGAGTAATGGTTAATTCGCGTCTTACATTTCAAGTTTGTGGATTACTAAAATTTATTGTTCAAGTACGTCGTGGGTGTGCTAATAGTGACCACGGTAAAGTAAAATTTATTAACGTTGGTCTTAATGATCTTTGCAATATCGATTTTGGCATTCCAGTCCAGTCCTGCAGAATTATAACTTTTCGAGCTGTCGTACTTTCAGATTATTTAAAACAAACGTAAAAAATTAAGTTGTCTATGTCCTGGGTTATTTAATACCCGTTGACGACGTTAATTCGACGTCGTAATCAAGTATAAATAATTAAATGTGTATTGGGAGGTATTGCATACCTCCCAGACCTCCCGTTGCCATAAATATATTTTTATTAAGTGAGTGAAAGATTCTTATTTAATAAAACCAAATACAAAACGTTCACGCAAACAGGGGGGGAGGGGGGGATTCACTCGAGTAAGTCAGTAAAATCTCACCGCCAGCTTGCTATCTTGCAAAGAGGTGCCACTTCTTTAAGTCTTACAAATCCCTCTTCCACTTCATCAGATGTGAATGTGTATCAGACAGCCACGAGACTAACTATGCTCCATCCTGTACAAACTCAAACCACCACTGTCTGAAAGATGTGGTTAAGCTCCAAGCTCCATGTATTATGTGCTAATGGCATCCTAACCGCAGCTCGTATACGAATCATATATCACAGAAACATTAACATTTCGAGCACTGGGCAACCGCATTGGTTGGCTTTGATTAATAGTCAGATTCGCCGTATTCATGCCAATCGCTAGTTACTTTTTGCGAAACCAATTTTGTCATTTTTAGCTTGTTCGACATGGCAACAGGGCAAAAAAGGTCTTCAAAGCATAAGAAGTACCGGGGGGGGGGGGGGGGTAACGGACCCGATTGCATCAGTCCACGATTATTAATTATGAAATTTAATCCGTAATCCAATTGATCGGTTATTAAATATTCAACTCAATTTTTATTGAACTCGATCCTCGGAGTAATGCAATTATTATTTTTATTTATTTATGGATGGAGTAGATTAGCCGCCCCTTTGCATAAATATCTGAAAATCTACCGAATATTGTGTATTTTAAATTATATGATTTGAGCACCGAAATTGTGCTGATTTTTAACCCAAAAATTGAAATTTTTGTACCTGAATAATCGTGTAACTTTTAAATTACTTGTTTTAAAATATTTCTTTTAAATTTTTTTTTAAAAATTTTATTTTATTTTTCAAACAATTTCGTCCAACTTTGAAATAAATCTTATTAGAAGAATAAATAATAAATTATTGCACATTTTGTGCAAAAGTATTTTTAGTTTTATAATATAAAATACAGAAATGTGTATTTTCTGTACAACATTTCAGTTCAAAGTTTCATAATTTTGTTCTAGAAATAAACAAAATTTTTGTTCTTGAAATGTACACAACATTGTTGCACAAGTTTTGCCCAAATTGTTGGACTATTTTTCTTCACAAATTATGTACTTAAAAATTACACAAATTGGGTTGTTTATCTGCTCAAAAGCGCTGAGCCAAATGTTAACGTTTTTTTAACCAAAATATTGTTTTGTGCACATTTTTATTTCAGTGCATATTGTAGTCATAGCAACTCGATTACTACGAGAAAAAAATTTGCCTTAAAATTTCCATCGTGAAAAAACTCATCGATGATATTCGTAAGATTTCTAATTTCCTGAGATTAATTGAACTTCTTAAGATTTCCCTACACCCGATTTTCCCAGCGATTCCTCCCTCAATTAAGTGGATTCGTCTATTGATTTTTGCTGTATAGCCGCCCTTATTTCTTGCCCAGGTTGTGCAGTTTAATTGATCTATTGTAACATCCCACTTCTATTAGGTTGGTAACTTAAAATAAATCAATCAACCAGAAAGCATTGGCTTTTTGTATGAAATATTAGTGATTAAATAGTGTAAAACTAAATTATCAAGGTTGTGCGGCCTAAAGGCCGCACTGACAAATCGAAATCTCTCAAATATTTTCGGTAGGTAACTTAAAATATTAATATTATTAACATGTGATAGTGTTTATGATAAGATTAAACTGTTATCATGTTAAATTAAAAATTAAAGTCCTAACTTACGAGTATTGTAACCTACCACTTCTATTAGGTTGGTAACTTAAATCAATCAACCAGAAAGCATGGCTTTTTGTATGAAATACTAGCGATTAAATAGTGTAAAACGAAATTTTCAAGATTGTGCGGCCTGAAGGCCGCACTGACAAGTCGCAATCTCAAATATTTCATAATAAATAATAAGTAAATACATTTTAAAATAAAATTAAAGTCATAACTTACGAGTAGTTATAAGGACAAATCTTACGGGAGAGTAAATAATAAACTATACTCTTTTAGTTACAATGGAAACTCACTTACGATTGTTGAAAATCATTAAATCTTTAAATTTTAAATATATTGCGATGTTTTCTCTATCTGAGCATACTTAGTTCGATAAAAATAAATTTATATACTACTTTTTTTAATCAAAAATGATAAATTGCTACGACATTGATCAATTAATAAATTGATTTGTGATTGTGTTGATTATTTAATTAAACGGGTAGACCAGCAGAGTGCTGCTGTGATCTAAAGTCCAAGTTCGATCTATGAGCTATGCATCTAACATATTCCAAGTATAAACTTAACAAATTAATGATAACAAAATAACATAACGAAGTCCTATATCAAGAGAAAAAGAAAAGAGAAAAGAAAAAAAGATTGCTGATTTGATGTATGTAATTTGACGACTCCCATTCCGACCGACAACACTATAATAATAATAATAATAATAAAATTCCCACCAAATACAGATTATTTTATTTAAAAAAAAAATGCAGACAAAAATGACTGCATACAAACAAATAAATCAGTTACTTTCATTTCCAATATTAATTTTATAGCAATCGGTTGAATTTACCTATTAACCTCTTTTACTCCTTAGTAATGTAATATACTAATATATGGTGAATATATTTCATACAACATAATTTATTAACTGCGTATCATAATAAATTAAATAATAAAATACAAAACAAATTAAAATTAAATTAAAAGAATACCATAAAGCTATTAAGTAATAATACTACAATAATATAATTTTATGATATAATTTTGATAAATTTACAATAAATTACAATTAAGTGCTGTAATTACTACTAATTGTAATTTTTTGCTCTTTTGCTCTTTTAATTGAAATCTCCCATGTGACGTCATTACAATACATAGCCCAGACTTACTATTGGCTAGTAAATACAGGTTCCTACCTTACCAACTGGCGGGAAAATTAATTTTAATCGTGAATAGAATCTTTTTTGTAAAGAAGTTTATTAATTTGATTGTGTCGAGCTTTCTTTTTAGCAAAATACTACGTAACAACTGCAAAATGCAAGGTCGCATGTGAAATATTGTGCGCGAAAGCAGCCCACTGAAAGCTTTCGTGAAACAAAATTATACAAGCTATAAATAAAGAAGCGCAGGTCTGTTTCGTTATTTACACGGATAATTGCCACTGTGTCATAAAATGTCGACTACCTAATGACCCCATAAACTTTGAAAGTTACAATACATATTATTTGATTTTCTTAACGGAAAATTCTCGCAGTAAGTTTTCCGTTTTTAAAAACCTTTACAAACTACCGTAACTTTTTAATTTGTTTGCTGAAGAAAACGCTGATACTGAAGTGATTCGCTTCCGGTTAGTTTTAAGTTCGGCGTGCCAAAAAGATTTCCGCTCGAAGTTCGTTAAAATAAGACCAAACCTTTTTCTTTCATTGTAAAAAAATCAAACTGGAAAAGAATAATTAAGCGCTTTATTGAACAATAAAAGAGGAATTATCTTCAAACTTTTGCATTACTTTATGGCCGTGTACTAAAGAGGTTCTTCGCCCGCGTCACCGACGAAGGGGAAAAAGAAAGATTATTTCATATTGTCATATTATTACAAAAATTGCGTTCAAAATGTTCCCTCGTCGGTATTATAAAAATAGTCGAAATAAAAATAGCTTTGCACGTCAACTTAGTGCAATGTACCGGGAATGTTCAATACTTTCCAACGACAACAAACATCGACATCTAAAAAACTCATCGCGGATGTTGTTCGGAAAACCGTGAGCTTTGCAATGTATCGACCAGTTAAAATTAACTGGTAGCGTGGAATAATCTGATACCGAGGATAGCAGTTTTACACCGGAATTATTGCCGAAAAAGAGCACTAAAAATCAAGTTGGAGAAAATGTGGATATTGAGCATCATTTCGTTCCGTTGTTGGCGATGTCTGAGACACTAAGATAACAACGATTGGTTCTTAGGCGAATTTTGTTCGTTGGATTAAGTGCCTTAACAAAAGCATTTACTTTTAAATTCAATTTAGGCAACGAATTTACTACCTCCATTTTAAAGCTTCCCGGATTAAGAAATTTAAGAATCCCTCGGAAACATCAAATGAAAATAAAAATGCAATTTTATTTCCAGACCGAGAAGATTTATGTAATAATTAAATAATTCAATGAGGTGAAAGGCCGACTCGAACAGGTGTGAACTTCTTGTGGTAAGTCTAGCGATTTTTTCTGTTTTCGATGTTGTAAGTTTTTTTTTGGTTTGTGGTATTTATTAGCACTTAGCGAGCAACAACAATAGCTACGATTATAAATTTACGATAATTATTTAAGTAACATTTAATGTTGAAATATCTAGGTTAGGCTTTGATTTGCTATTTACAATTCCGATACACTTGTTCTCGAGCTTTCAATTGCAAATATTATTCCTTAGGCACATAACTTGTTACTGCTTGATGGCTTGGACGTGTTTTATCGCAATTTTATTATGTACTGCAGGTTCGAAACACATACTAATAAACCTCACATCGTGTGCATTTTAACAATTCAGGAAAGTCCATAAATAAACTTAGTTGGTACAGCCGAAGGTTAATCTCAGCTTCATTGAAAACCTATTAGCAACATTTGTCGGTGATAAAATATCCAATACCAAAGCACCCAATTGTGTCAGTCGGTTGGGATACTAAAACACAGACTTGGGGTTGTAGGGTTTAACAGAATTGTTAAACGCCAAATCCTTAATGAGATCATTGCTGGGAGAAATTAAGCAAAAGCATTGTTTCAGCGATTACCAGGAGTTTCTTGTTAGTCACCTTTACATCTACAAATCCGAAACTATACTACCATTTTGATCAAATTACTCTATTTTTATTGACCGAATTTATTTCCATAACAAAAACCTAAATCAAATATTTTTATTCTTAAGGTTTTTTTTAATAATAATAAATATTGAAATATTACGAACAATTTAAGCCATAATTGGTATTGAAAATCGCAAAATTGTGGAAGTTACAGGTATTTTACCTGTTGACCGCGCGACCAGTATTCGGCAAGCAACACAGAAGCACGCATCGATATTCCTAACAGTTACATTATGCTTAAGAATACAGAGTAGCACAAAAATTATTCCCGGATTAAATATAAAGTATATAAAACATGTGTAGACCAGAAATCGCTGATTGAAGGTAGGACCCACTAAAACAGCACCGTCAGCCGAATATAACTCGCATTTACTTTCTTTTGCGATTATCTCGCAAACTATCGATCCGATTACTGTAAAATACGCACACAATACTTTTAGTTACATTATCTAAAAGATGACGTAGGATTTTTGCGATCACTTGATTGCTTTTTTTCATGATTTCCCTAATGGTCAAAAAATATCGCTACGCTATATTGTAGCGACATTATCGACGAGTCAGCAAATTTTTTTTTCAGAAGCACGATGACGGTGATGCACCTGCAGGAACATACGGGGGTGTCGTACTGAGGACCTCCACGGAAATTTCTGCAGTGCTGCTATTTTGACCTAAAATTTATTTGAGGCATTCTTAAAGCTGTTACTTACGATGTGTTAAAAAATAAAATATTTCGTTTTATACCTTCGAATTTATAAATTTTTAAAAATATAGCCATTTTCTGAGCGAAGAGGCTGAGCACCCCTTCAGAAGAGTTTGCTAGTGAACAGAAAATCCAAAGAAAACTACCGGGACTTAGAATCTAGAATCCTTCTAGAGCAGTGAATAAAACACAGTGACGAGTGAATAAAAAGAAAATGTGCACTGGGGGGTATTCCATACCCCCCAGACCCCCCGGTTTTACCCATTTATTTTGTGTCTTTTTAGTGCATATTTACAGTACATTTAATATCATTTTTTATGTCTTAGTATACCTGGATTGCTCTTAAACCTTCTAGAATTCGTTCTCCAGTTTATATTGACAGCCTCTCCTTCAATATCTCACCTGGACCAAATAGAAAATCACAAAAATTTATTATTCAAGGTAATAGATGGCCTTTGGTTTGATCTGCGCATATCATCCAGTCGTCGTTCAGCCAATGCTAGTAATAAACTTTGTTTGCATTCTGTATAAGTAAAAATGTTGTAGAATTCGATAGATGAGATTAAAATAAAACAATAAAGTGAAGATTAGTTTAGGACATAGTCGATATTAAAGTTTCCATTATTCCATACGAAAAAAACCTACTTACACAAAGTGGACGGGACTTATCTTCATTCTACTGACAGTACATACAACTAACGTTAATATTTATATCATACTTTGCACAGTTGCAACAATAATTAAGATCGCAGCATAATTTCATTAGTATTTTAGCCAAATTTTACTTAAAAACAGAGATTCTTGCTGTTCTAGACCCGTGCCCTGCTAAAACCTGTTGTCCTTTGGTAGTAGGGAGCAAATCTATGCTGAGCAGGAACGCCAGTTCCCTTAGTGTTGGCAAAAGAGTAGCGAATTGACACATGGTATTTCACCTAGTTCGACTATACTATCCTGTACTTCCTCCAGAGCGTTACGGATATGTCGGACCGTTTCGACATAGTATCTGCTAGCAAACAAGAGATTGGAGCTGTTCTCGACAGCAAAGAATATCCCTGTAATGCCTGAAGATCTTATGGCTCCCGGCGAAAACGCTCTGCCAAAGGTCCGCTTCAAAGAAGACACCAGGAACCGCTCAACAACCTGAACAGCTTCCTGTGGTTGCGTAGACTAACCTAATCTAGAGAGGTTCAGGCTATGGCTCCCGGCGATAGAGCTCTGCCAAAGATCCGCTTCAAAGAAGACGTCAAGAACCGCTGAACAACCTGATCAGCTTCCTGTGGTTGCGTAGGCTAACCTAATCTAGAGAGGTTCAGGCTATGGCTCCCGGCGATAGAACTCTGCCAAAGGTCCGCTTCAAAGAGAACGTCAAGGACCGCTGAAAAACCTGCACAGCTTCCTATGGTTGCGTAGACTAACCCAATCTAGAGAGGTTCAGGCGGTAGAGACGTTCAGGCGGCGGACAGCAAGTTTGACGGATATCTGAGGGGATTGATACTGCGATTGATAGTAAAAACTTGCTAGGTGAATGCGATTTTGTAGAAACCCAAAGATTTGGCAAATGGTAAAAACATCCCTCTGTACCGATGGGTGTGACCAGTGTGGCCCTAACAAAAACTGGTACCGTGGGTGACGGGTTGGCCCGGAGAGATTTCTCCTCGGCCGTTTTGTGATTGACTTCGCAGAGGTTATGGTTGGCCAAATACTGGCAAACGAGTTCGACTCATAGCTGGTCGAGCTTAAAAAGTGGTTTAATTTTCATCAAAAGGAGGGAGGGGGGTCTTGCACTCAATTCGATTTGGCAGATGATTCTCTGTATGCGCTTGCGCATTCATGGGATCTGCTGCGTTGAACAGGCGTTAAAATACCCTCGTGTCGGGACTTCGGCTTTCCTATATTTATAAACTTTCTCAATGGGCGCGGCTAAACAGCCAATATGGCTTCTTTTTAGAATTCACTGTTTTTTTATTCAACCACCCTTGCTTAGAAAGCTTTTTAATTTTTTACTCCATTCCTTGATCTAACGAAAACGGATATTTACATTGAGCTACGCACTGCATCTGGACTGGGCCCATAACCTGTTATTATATTATTTGGGATCATTATTATTTCGGGACAGGTCCGGGCTCGGCCTGCGTTTTTCTGAAACTGCGCAAAGATTTAAACCGGGCGATTAAAATATATTGTCGTGTTTCGAAAACCATAAAAACATTAATTATTTATGTTGTAAATTATTTTAAAGTTTAAATTTTTTTATTATTTATTTGTATCATATTGTGTAAAATAGTTAAATTATTTGCTGTATAAATAAGGTGCGGACGATAGGTAACGCACTAAAGCATAGGACTGCTACAATGAAGTCGAAGGTTCAAACCTCGACAAGGTATAAAAAGATACCAGAGGGCTTTACGGCAAGCAAGCCGATGGGAGTGTTATTTCCCTGCAACGTTAATTTTGATGATAAAATTAATAAAAGTGAATTTAATTTTAATAAAAGTTGTTTTTTTGTTTAATTAATAAAGTGCAGTGCAAATAAAATAATAAACTTGGTCGATGCATTAAAATACGTCGCAGCAAATTTGTTTGACCAGGCGTCCAGGTGTGAACAGCTGGCGGAGCGATACCAATTAAATACCTAATTAAACCTTAATTAAACCTAATTAAACTTCACAATTATTGAAAAATTACAATTTGAAGAGTCTCTTGTTAATTAATAATGGATTAATCCGAGTGAAGAATATTTTTGAAAACAAGAAAATTTTATAGATTTGTATAGCTAGGGTCATCTCAATATATTGTGGTCTGTGGATAATTATAATTAATAGTTTCGCTAATACTTAAAAGTCTTAAATTCCATTTTATAAATTAAATAGTATAATAATTAACTTTTATCTTTATTGCAGAATAATCACAAATTTCTATTTACTTCAGTGCTTCTTATATAATAATTACATTGCATCTGCACACACCTGAATGTCGCATCAATGCGGTCAAAACAAACATTTTCCAAATACACAAGAGATTGGATTATATTCAATTGTTTACCTGTGTTCTTGTACCTACAATGTACATAAATCAATAAATTAATCGTAAAATTATGGCTTTGTAAAGTTTCTGGAACAATGTGCGCTTGTATTTTATATTCTAACCTATAATAAATTTCTAGCATATTCAATATGATAAAATTAAGATACGCGTAAACGCCGAGACTCAAAATTAAATGAAATCATCATAATTTTATTTGAAGTAAAAGTATTAATTTTGTTTCCAAAAAAATCTGTATTTGTCGGGTTTTAAAACCGGGGGGTCTGGGGGGTATGGAATACCCTCCAGTGCAACCCCTTTAATTGTGTTCTTAAGAAAAATATTAATGAAATTTTAACCAATCGAATCTTTTAATTCAAAACCTTTTCCTGTGCTAGTTATTTTTTATTTTATAAAAAAATATAAAACGTTTCAAAATTTGGCATTAGTAACCATCACGGATACCCACGTGACAAATATACTAAGATTCAGGAGTGCAAGTGTACATAAAGAATAAGAATTCCAGTAGGGAGTCTGTAACACATTAATTAATCGTGGTAAAAATCCGTCCACTTTACAAAGTAGTAAACTGCTGTTATTTAAACTTCTTTAATGTCGCCTGTCGCCGGCAGTAAAGTAAAGCTACTGTTTTTGCAAATAAGTAAATTTTTAAGCGTTTTTTGTTTTTTAGAAAACTTGGGAGAAAAAAGCACTTGGTTACAAAAAATATCTAGAAGATTGAAGCCTGATCAAAGGATTTGCCCGGTAACTACATTATTACCAATCCAGACTTTTTGGGATGAGATAAGAAAATTTTTTCACAGGTGGTAGCCCAAATATTACCATTACTATTAATAATATTTTCTTCAAGTGCTGCCAAAAGTCGGACAACCACCGTAACTGCCGGTTATAAGGTTAAGTCTACCGGATGCAGCCTGGTCCAGTAAACTCTAAAGCATAAAGTTGGTGTATTTCGTTGGTATATGAACAACTGAAGAGTTTCATGTGTCAATGCGCTGAAAAATATTCTATATCCTTCAGAATTTCGAACACAAAAAATTCTTAGAAAAAATTAAGATCATAAAGTAAAAATTTGGAGTGCTGCCTAAGACCGGACAACCACCTCAATCACCAACTGTAACAACAGTAACGTGTATATTTCTTTCAGTGATCTGAAATTGTGCACTTCTTCACAGAAAAGAGTTTCAGTTCATTTTTAAGAGAAATCCATCCCTGATCTACTCTGGTACTTATTTTCCCAATATAGGAAGAATGAACCGTAATCAAAAATTTTATGTTGACTAAATTCAATTTAGCTTAAACTGTCAATTACGCTGTGTCAACTAAAACATAAAAAATGTTAGTGCACCTTAGCACGACCCTTAATGGGATTTGAGATTAAACCTGGCTTGAATAGCTTACGATTTAAAAGCGAGCATAAATTCAAAGTAGAATTTTCTTCGGCAAAAAACTGCCGCGTTACTTGAATGAATATTTTACCATAATATAATGTCCAAACCAAAATTCATTTCAAATTTTTTTATGTTAGTAATGAGAATGTTAATCGCATTTCGCTTTGTTTGATTACGAATTTAATGGTTATTCATTGTTGAAAAACCAGCGAAACTGCCATTGTCGTTATAAAATTGTGATTAAATGCAAAATGTAAAAAATTAATCGAGTTTATGCGGTTACAGTCAATCCTAGTTGGAACGTTCTTAACCTTTAATCGCTATCTTGCAGTCACTGAGACCGCACCAAGTGTTAATTTGGGTTTATTTTACGCCTCGTTCAAAATTAGTCATTATGGGTTTTAGTACCTTCAAGTTACATCACTCCTAGTATGTTGATAAACAGTGGTGGTCAAAAGTTGCCTTATTTTACTTATAGAATGAAAACAAAAAAGCTAGCGGTCACTGTGACCGTACGTTAGTGGATGATAACCTTTTTTGGGGTTACTTTTAAGTTTTAATTAATGCTAATAATTATTTTTTAATTTTTTTTTGGCTTACTAGAATACCAAATAAAACATCTGTTGCAAAAAAAAGTCAAAAGTTAAGTTGTACGTGAGTTAACAAAAGAAATAAAGCGCGGTCACTGTGACCGCACAGTAGTTACAATGTGACAATTATTTGACGTTAGTTATTAAGGGTTAAATATAAAGAAGTTTTGCATTCGAACCCGAGTTGAACAAATCAAGATAGATAAGATACAAAAATTCTTCGCTTATAATGAGATTTTATAGTACATGAATTCAATTCAATAAAGTTTGCGTTTATTTAGTATTTATTTCTATGTTATTCGCAAGGCTGTAAATGCCTTTGTGTGCAATAAATAAAAACTACGATGTTACAGTTACATTCATAATAGAAATAGCTGCTCTAACTTTTTTATCGTTGCAATTAAAACTGAAAACTTTGTCTGCAAAATTAATACCAATTTCAAAGCATAGAAATAAATCCGACCTTTGTTAAAAAGATAAATAAAAATTAAAGCCACTTGGAAGTTATGTTCGGCGGGTGGTTCACTGTGGAGACCCCTCGTTAGTTAAGAATCAAAAAACTTCGTTTTATATAACGCCTATAAGAAATGCAACGTTGCAAATGCGAATTTCCAGCAACGGAAAATGTTTTGATGTGTAACATCTTTCCACTCGCTTATGGGGGTAATTTCGTGAAATAGGACGGAAATCTGTAACAGGAAGCGCGCACTATTTTATTTGACTAATGAGCGCCAAAATTATTTTATCGGAATACATAGACATCATTTTTATTATAAAATGCCATTAAAAAAACTTTGTTCGACGTGAGGTTCGAACTCGCGATCACCGAATGATCACCACTACGCTGTGAGGTTTCATCTAATAATATTGTTTTAATTTGTATTATCTGTTACAGATTGGGGTTACGGTTACTGGTAACGTAATGCCGTTCCACCTATTTTGCGATTTTAAATGATTTATAATTATTAATTATTTCAAATAATAATGTTGCTTACTACCAAGGTGAATTGTCAGATGTTACACATCATATACGAATACTGTTTAAATAGTTTTCAGGTGAAAAAATATGGAGGCAATAAACTTTGTGTGGTATGTTTTTCATCTCGATCAGTAAAATTCAATAAATTTTATTAATTGTGTTTACAAAAATTATCGTTACGAAAATTTATTTGCGTTTCTGTTTTATTTCCTCACACTTAAAAGATAAATTTTATAATAAATGTTTACATTACGATATAAATCTTACCTGTTGCCACAGAAGATTGGGAAATCCTTTTGCAAAAAATGATGCGACGGCCAAATGAGCGCAGCAAAGAAGTAATCCGAAGAAGGCAGCAACCCACGCTTTGAGAGGCATCATGGCGTAAGCCAAAAATACAACGAAAACCACTTGCCAGGTTCCATCAGCGGCGACTTTGATGACGGAGTTCGACGGATAGAGCGGTAACGCGACTGCACAAAACGTGGCCAAAAAGAAGAGAACTGCGTAGCATACCCACAAGAGATACGCGTCTTGCATAAAACGCGTATGCAGGAATGCCAGCAGAACCGCGAATAATATACAGTGAGCGGCGTGATAAACATTTTGGGCGTTCGGTGCGTGTGCAAAAACCAGACCCAAATTTGCCAAAATTGCCGTTAATAACACAAACAACGCCACGACGGCGACGACGCTTGAATGTTGTAATTTGCAGATGTAACGGTGATACAATTCCTCAAGTTCGTCGTTTTCGAAACGATGTGGGTTTATAAAGCGGCTCAGCAATCGAGGCGATGTCATCGCCTTCACGCTGTGATCCATGATTGATGCCTTCTAGTTTATCCGCTATTTTCAGGAAAGTTTGGGTTTTCGACGTCGTCCCATAACTGTAACAAAAATATTATCGTTATTATAACTTTTGCAATGTATACAAAAAAACTTTTCAATATTAATGAAAGATATTTTTCTTTCATTTCGAAACCAAACGAAATAAAAAAATTCTTTGTTGAAACTATGCATTGTAAGAATGATCCATTGCTCACGAGGTTAAATCATCAACTCGACAGGCATATTTCTACCTTGTCGACTAGAAAAAGCAATTGGCTATGAAAGAATAATAAAATCCTGTAAGGATTTCTAAAATTCAACCTTCTAGTTTGATGATAGTTAATAAAGTTAAACTTTATAAATTTACTGTAAACCCCCATCAGACATAAATCAGGCTGAAAGCCTCATTTATTACAAATTTAATCGTAACGTCGAAAGGATAAACGCAAAATTAATAATCACTTAAAATTTATTTATCGCACTCCACCCCCTGATTACGTTGAAATAAATCTGAAGATTACAAGTAATTTTTATGTAGGTGCATACTAATCATTTTAATTAATAAATCCAGTGACAATGTACGAAATTTCGTCCTCGTCCTTGATTAAATAATTTTATAAAAGTGCAGCTTGGAATAATTTATTGATAAAATTAGAAAATTGTAGTTATTTTTACAGCATCACATAATTTCTATTGTAGGACTTGAACGGGGGTTGCAACCAGTGCGAAAGTAAAATTTTGATGTTGCGGAGTTATTGATAAATTTAAAAAAGAACAGGATAAATTAAAATAAAAATACAATCTGAAGCTTATTTCACAGAGTGACATCTCCATTAGTATTTCCATCCCTCGACGTTTTTTAAATTGAAAAAACTTTTAATAAAGTTAAACATTTTTGTATAAGAAGAAAAAAAAGAAGCAGGTGACGTCGATTTCTCCAAAATGTTATACAACTCTCACTTATAGAAAAAAGTGCCAACTATTTGGCAAGTAAGAACAAAGAAGTTCAAGGATAAGAAAATGACGTCAGAAAAACATCCCCTTATAAAAATTACTTTATATGCGTGTTCATCGTTTAATAGGATGAGACAAAGAGGAATTGTGACATTTTAAAACCTTAAACAAAAGAATCTGTCTTTTATGTCTTGAAAGCGAAGGTAAATTAAAAACCACTTCGATTTTATGTTTAAATCAATAGTCCTTGCGATTGAACGCCAAAATCGATTCTATCTTTGCTTGCAAAGCAAAAGTTTGTACCAATAACCTTTCCTGGTTCTGTGAATACGCTTATTCCCATTTTAGTGGCCAATTTTTAGTCAACAGCGAGCTTGAATGAACGTTTAGACATTCAATATTTACAATGGAAAGCTGTGTAAGTTTGACCTTTAAACATTGTTTTAACAAATAGCGAGCAAACAGAAAGTAAAACGGAATAGAGAAAAAACATTTTTTTGATAAATTCTTGCACTTTCGCCTTACCGAAACTACCTGTTTGGGAACAATAATCTGTCGTCTCCAATTTTCCTACTCGCACACTCCGCTATTACTTTGAAGTAAGGATAATTAATTTGGTACTTGCTGGAAAATTTGTTAATAATAATAGCTATTTATTCAACCAGTGATGTAATGCGACATTTCGTTCAACGAGTGTAAATTTGGAAGAACGAGGGAGCATTATATAACGGGTTAAAAATACAAAATTATACCCGACTATTAAATTAAGAAGGGAAACGTTTCGAAATAATTCTAAAAGGAGGGTGGGGCAGCAAAATCTTACGTACCGTTATATGAGCGGGAGAGACCAGTCCAAAATTAAAAAAATTATCTTAACGTAATTAAATGTCTTGTATATCTTTCAAACAAAATATTTTACCCATTACGATTTACGAATACCGAATTTAACAGACTATAACTTTAGTTCGTTGCCCCCCCCCCTCCAGTACAGACAAATTTGTAATTAAAATTTTATTATCATTAGCGTAGGTTAGCGAAATAACTGTTGACACTAAGGTACCCGATTCAAATCAGGGAAGAGTCTAAACTTTCTTATGATCGTTTCCGTGCTTCGGAAAGCACGTAAAGCCGACGGATTCCTCTGAGTTGATGATTGCCATCAAAACAGTATTACAAATACTCCCCAATGCGGCCTAAGCAACCGTGGGGTCTAAATAGTGAAACCTTTCTGCTGAATGATGATAATAATAATAATTAATTAAAATAAAAAAACAAAGGTGCGCTGGAGGGTATTCCATGCCACCCAGACATAATAATAAATAATATAATGCACTTATTTCATAATGAAACATGGCAACCTCAGTGAGGTGTTTATAGTCCGTGTTTAGAGGTGGACTACTCCTCATCCTACTTCTACGCTTACAAAATCTACAAACTAGTATGGGTTTTCGTCTCTAACACTATATTTTTCCAGGTTACCCTGTCTTTACACTTCCTTCTTCCTTTACACTCCATCCATCCATCTCATTCTGGGTCTGCCTCTCCTTCTTTCTTCACCTGGTCTCCATCTTAGTATACTTTTTATTGTGCTGGTGTTATCTCTTCTTTCTAGGTGTCCTAACCATCTTAGTCAATGGGACTTGATAAATCTTACAATATCCTCTCCACCAATTCTTTCCATTTTTTCATTGTTTGTTCTTCTTCTATACTCGTTTTGTGCGATCATTTTCAGGTCCAATTATTTTTCTTAACATCTTTCGTTCGAATACTCTAAGTTGATATTCCTCTCTCTTTGTCATGCATAACACCTCAGACGCATAGGTCACCGTTGGCCTTATCAGAGCCTTGAACACCCTCATCTTTGTATACAAACTTATTTTCTTGCCATTCAGTACCTTTTTATTTACATAAAATGCCCTGTATCCATTTTGTATCTTTTCTTTTATTTCTTCGCTTTCCGCACCAGTACTACTTATTTGTATTCCGAGGTATTTAAAAACTCTTACACATTCAAAGGACAGGTCATCAACCCTCAGCTCCTTCTCCGTCTTATCCGTTCCTCTTCCACATTTCATGTATTTGGTCTTTCCTTCGTTTATCTTCAGTCCTATCTTATTAATCTCGTTAATTATTCTTCTAAACAATTCTTCTAATTTCTTTCTTGACCTTGCCATGATCACCACATCATCAGCTGGCCCTCTCTGGTGGCTAATGTTCCTTCGCAGTACATCATCTTCACCACTCGGTCAATCATGATGTTAAACAGTGTTGCTGACAGCGCAACAGCATATAACAGTTCCTGCTGTTATATCAAAATACTGCGTCTCTCCCTCTCTACTCAGTACCGTTGCGCTGGTTTCTCTTAGTGTTGTCTGTACCAATCTTATGATTTTCCGCGGTATTTTCAGATCGTCCATTATCTCGTATAGTTTTTTTCTGTTCACTGTATCAAAGGCTTGTTTGAAGTCCACAAAGAGAAGGTGTAGTCCGATACCATGTTCATTGCATTTTTCTTTTAATTGTTTTACTATATGGACGGCATCCACTGTCGATCTTCCTTGTTTGAAGCTGTATTGATAGTATCCTATTATGTTTTCGGTATAAATCTGGAGTCTTCTTAAGATCTCTGTGGATAATATCTTATAAACAACTGACAGTAACATTATTCCCCTGTAGTTCTTGCACTCTTCTACGTCCCCTTTCTTGAATATTGAGATTATTCTACCTATTTTCCACTCTTCTGGCAGTTTCTCTAGTCTCCATATTTTTATAATTAAGTCGCATACTCTATTTTTTAGCTGTTCTCCTCCATTTTTCCATAATTCACCGCACAGCTCATCTCGTCCAGGTGCTTTTCCATTTTTATTACCGCTGTTGTTGCCATTAGTTCTTCATGGGTTGGTTCCTGTATAGTTTCTTCTCCTTCATCTTCTTTCTCAAATATCCCTTCTTGTTGTCCTTCAGTATCTCCATTCAATAAATTTCGAAAATGATTCTTCCACACTTCCAGAATGTTTCCGCCTCCACCGTTCTGCCATTCTCGCCTTTTATTGCTCTTACGTTTATCAGTTTTTTGTTATTATGCTCTTTGATGTTCATGAAAAATTTCATTGTGTTGTTCATTCTGTTATTGTTCTCCATTTCGTCCAATCTTTCATTCAGCCATGTGGTTTTCTTCGCTCTAAACAGGTTTCTGGATAACTTTCTCTTCTCATTGTATATTTTTAGGTCTTCGTCTTTTCCTGTTTTTAGCCATCTTTTTCTTGTTTTTCTGTTCTGTTCGGCGTAGTTCGCACATTCTTCGTCATACCATACTTTATTCCTTTTTCCCTCCTTGTATCCTATGACCACCCTTGCACATGACTCGACAGTGGTCTTTATATTATTCCATTCCCTGTCGATATCATCTGCTTTAACCGTGTCTCGTATTTTATTATCTGTTCTCTCCATATATTTTTCTCTTGCTTGTTTATTCTCCAATTTTTCCGTCGCCCATCTTTTCGTCTTATTACATTACCTTCCTGTGTTTGCTCTTAATGTTTTCCTTGTTTCGGCTATTATCAATTCAAATCAAGGAAGAGTCTAAACTTTCTTATGATCGTTTCCGTGCTTCGGAGGGCACGTAAAGCCGACGAATTCCCCTGAGTTGATGATTAATAATTAATTAAATTAATTATTAATTAATTAATTAAATTAATTATTAATTAATTAAATAATTAATTAAAATAAAAAACAAAGGTGCGCTGGAGGGTATTCCATGCCACCCAGACATATGTACACCTAAATAGCTGTAAATGCTGCTTTCGGCAGCTTATTTGATGATGAGGGCTTCAACAGCACTTGAAAAAATGATTTCTAAACATTTTCTGCGTTTCCAAATTTATAATTACGGTTTTAAATTTTCTAATAAGTTCTCACAACCGGGAGAGAGGGGGGGGGAGGTTATCTACAGCTATTAAACTGAGTCGATTTTATTATTTCGCAACAAAAAATATTTTGCGACAATTCCGGGTTAACAGTAATAATTTAAAAATTTACAAAAAATACTCCTGTGATCCCCAATATCAACCCAATTTGAGCATTAAAGTGACACACTGATTTTGTACCGCTACCTGTTGATAATTTTCTGAACTACAATTAAAGATTTATTCCGAACGCTCTCATAGAGAGTGGTTATGATATTTCGTTCTTTTCGTCTACCTTAAATTTACAAAGCGATGCCCTCCCACTTTTAAGAACCAATACGACTGCCTCAATATATTCTGTAAGTTTTCAACTCCAATCTTATAGTACACATAAAAACTTTTATAAATATAATGAAGAATTCATAAATACTATGAAATTTGTTCATTAATCCTATGAAACTTTCAATCGTATATGACAACTTTTGTTTCAGTGTAAGACTTCAGATGTTTCTAAAACTCCCATAATGTTTGCTTATCTGATACCAGACGAAATCATAAGAATACTTTATAATGAAATACTATACAGGGTATACATTTGAAAACGTTCCACGTTAAATTTCTCGTAAAGTACATCAAATATTAAAAAACTGGAAAAAACTCTATGTTGCAGTAGGAGTCATCCCAACCCCTAATCCGACCTAAAAAAATTAAATACTCCTTGTGACACCTACAATTACAGCTTTTCTTTTTATGACAAAAGAATTAAAACCTATCGACTTGAATTTTCTCAGATTTATTTCTTGTACCTCAAAATTCCACGGAATGTCTTCCAATTAATATTAAAAATACTGTTGAAGTGAGTTATTGTAGAAAAACAAGATCTTTCATTTGAGGTGCCAATTAAAATTTTGAAGTCGAAGTAGCTGAGAGCGAGCGATAGCGCAACGCAGAGTATGCAGTCTAGTCTGCCCTTTGTGCTTTTCAAATCTACACCCTGCATATAAAACGTCATGTCATTCCTTCCATAACGCACTTCCAATTGGTCCATTTTAAGTTACCAACATAAAAAAATTAGGAGGTCACGGAAGAGCGACAAGTCAGTGCGGCCTTTAGGCCGCACAAAATCTAACCCCCCCTCCCATACAGTTCTGTTTATTATAGCATAATTATTATTAAAACGTATTATTATCATCACATTTTTAACAAAACTAAAAAGGAAAAAAAATTTATTTATACAATATGAAATTGTAATTTATGTTTGCTGAATTATTTATCAGCTAAGATGATATCTAATTGTTTGTTTGATAAAAAACATCGCAGTATATTACAATAAAAATGAATGTGATTATTCCCGAGAAGGTTTTTGCGTCACGAGCAGCTAGCGAGTATTGTAATTCGTTGAAGAAAGTAATTCACTTTCAACTCCAATGGAATATTATATAACCATTTTATTCAGTTCGCCATAATTATGGTATATTTTACTTTTTATTATTTGTTTAGGACATTTAATAAAATGGTCTAATTTACTGGTGTGGAAAGTATACATTCAAAACCATAAATATTTTTTGTTGTTATTATAAAAAATATAAATATTTCGCAATTTAATAAATATTTATACTTATTAATGATTATTGTAATTATATATTGCCGTGTTTACGGAGTTTCAGAAGTAGGAGAAAATATACTGGCTGTCAGGGACATGAAGTTTATCTAGTATTGTTTTTGTTAATTAATTAGGTAAAAACCGAACGTAAATTAATAGGAATCAAAATGAAGGAGTACAAAAAAAACCGCAAGATAAGAAATTTACGTGATAATATATCGGGCGACGACCTTTATATTCACACATAGGGAAATAATTAAATAAGTCAGTTTTGTTTAACTTAAAATTATTAATATGGGTATAAATTTATTTTAACTAAATTCCATACACACGAAAAAGCAAATCAAATTTAATTTTTAATTAGCCTGTCAATTTTTAAATTTTATAAATTTTAAATTATTTCAATTTCATCGCCGACACAAAAATAATTAGTAGACATTAAAATCAACAAACAAAATTAGTCCTCGAGTTACTTAAGACTTAATTTATAATAAAATTTAATCCCGATTTAAATTTTAATGGGATTATTATTAGTTAAACAAACCAGTGAAAATCACATTTAACTCAGTAATTCTCTCATTAAATTTTATGATGAAATCAGGCCTAATTAAATTATTTTTCAGGGTGTGAAATATTTAAATTAACGTAGATATTAAATAATTGGCGAACCTTCTGTGACCTACATATTGGATGGCTTCAGACAAAAAAAATTCAATATTTCCGACTGAAAAATTCCGACAGCCACAATGTTTGGCGTCGCTCTATACCTAATTTTCAGTTTACTACTGTAGCATTCGAAGCTCAAAGCTCAAACAAAAGCTCTCAATGTTGTGAAGTGCATTTTCTCAAGGCTCCGGTTGCACGCCATTTGGATGAAGCTTTACGTGTTCAATCTTTTTGAGAAATCTAAAAATAACGAAACCTTCAAATGTTTAGAAAAGGTCGCCTCTTGAACCGCAAGCAATAAATTGGACATTATTAAATACGTCGATATTATTTTTACGAAGCAGATTTACGAATGAGCGGATAAGACGCAATTTAAAAATATTTGAAACGCGTCCGTATAGAATTGAAATAAATTCTCCTTTACATTTCAAACAGCTTAGCACAATTCAATAATTTTCAATCTTAATTCCTACTCTCTTTCACATTATGAAAATGCAATCGGCGGAATTTAAAAAATTTCAAGTCTGAAAATAGAGTTCTCTATAATTAGATTCGCAGGTTACAGGGTCTGGTCTGGAAAAATCGCAATTTCATCTTTGCACAGTTCACTAAGACCAAAACTTAATTATCCAATCGAATTATCAAGGTGCTAAAAGCTTTTCGGTTAGTTTTAATCTAATAAGGTGGTTCTTTAATACTCAACACTGCAAATCAACTAAGCTCTCAAAAGAGACTTCTGAAACTATGGAAGCGCAGAGGTTCTGCTGAATATTATGCAAAAGTATTAGTTTAATGCGTAATTACCAAAACGAAAGCCCAAATCAAAATACAAAGCATCCTCCACTCTAATTGTACATTCCGTCATCTCATTTATCTGCATGGGTCCATGCTATTGTGGTGCAATTTCATCAAAATGAGTTAAAATTAATTCTATGATTATTACAATTAATTTTAATTGCAAATTTACGGCAATTAAATTGTTGTGTAATTTTAATCATAGATTAAATTTTGAATTATTTTGCTAAAACTGGGAATTATTAATTGTGTATGAAAAAACTTCTCGAGTCATAAAAACGCTTATCCAGATAAATATTTAAAATAATTAAATTTGATTAAATAAAATTAAAGTACATCCATCACAGTGACACTAAAACCATTCGCACCCCTAGAGATAACTCGGTTTAAACTTTTAATCTCAAAATAATTGAACAGTTTTAAGTATATTACATGTAGTTCGGTTGCCACTGCGTCTGGCTATCATATAATTTTGATCTTTAAAAGATTTACCCCCCCCCCCCCTGGACTCATTTAAACAGCTATACAAGTTAGTACGTAAACGCTCGCTCCGTGAGTGCGCGCCTGTTTCGTCGAAATTATTTTCTATTAAAATTTATTTGCAAAAAAAGAAAATTTAAATATAAATTTTTTTATTCTATTCTATTCGTCCGATCACGAAAGTCAAGCAATGTTAAGCTCGGTTAGTACTTGGATGGGTGACCGCTTGGGAAACCGCGTGCCGCTGTCTTCGTTTTTTTAATAAAGAAACTATAACGCTTACTAAACTGTAACGCTCAAAAATTGCAACAGTTTCACTTCAAAAATGATGTAAGAAACTTTTTGCCCCCCCCCCCCACTTAAGTGCTTGTCAGATTTTCTCCAATTTTATTGAAACACAACGTAAAATTGATTTACAAAACTATGTATTCGTACTAAATAATTTATAAAAGTTGCCCGATCTTTAGTTGGTGGTCCGATGGAATGGAACTCCAGCTAGGTATTGCTGTGTGGGGGGGCTTTAATAATTTCCTTCGACGATAATCTTTTTGATTACTTTTGTTTTTATTTCTTTCATCACCGTTGTTACAAAATAAAAATTCTCTAGAAAGGCATTTTATAATATTTTGAATACGAAATAACCCATCATCAGTTGAATTTCGCCGCCGCCAAATTTAGTAGTGAAATGTGAAAAGGTGTAAAAAGCGAACTCAAAATATTAAAATTAAAATTAAAAAAATAATAGATTATTTAAACAAGAAACTTAGAATAATTTGTACTGTCCAGAATAAGTGCATTAATTATGTAATTTATTGTAATTTTGTGTTATATTCATTTTTGTAATAGAATCAACCCTTACATGAATGGGTTAAATTTTTTACATGAATACCATACCATTATTGTAATGTATAATATTAGAAAAAAATCAATTTGCTTACTACATTTTGAAAAAAATGTATGGATGCTCCTGACGCTAATTTAAAAATTAAATACTATAAAAAAAATAATCTATAAAAATCAATCAAAGTATACGAATATGTCCGAAAAGTAGTATACTAAAAAAATATTTTTCGGTATGCTTACTTGTTAAATTGGATATCAACGTAATATAATATAAATCAGACGTATATCAACGTCAAAGGCCAACTACATTTTACATTTATAAAATAAAATTCATTTTGAATAACGGGATAAGTTACTGGCGGCTGCTACAGAAAAGGCAATGAGGCACCGTTTTTCAAAAAAAAATGTTTATTACGTTTAAAATTGAGGTATTGAGGTACTCGGGGGGAAGGGGGGGGGGGTTCTAAAACCACCGGTTTTACGTACTGAAGGTTGTGTATTAGTTATCTGATTGATATATTGTCGTGTTTAATTTCAATTTTGACAAAAAATTTTACATGACCAGATTTAAATAAATTAAAATTTAAAACAAAGATTAAACGATAAGAAATTTATTAACAACGAAAATTTGTATTAAAATTAAAAAAGTCTCATGCTCGAAGTATTTGCATGTCACCTCCAGCCCACAATTAAAAATTATAGTTTTATGAAATTTTACATATTAAAAAATTGTTAAAAAGGTACATCACAATGTATTGCTGCAGTGCTCAGCGGGGTGGCGGGGAGGGGAGGGCTCTAATTATTGTAATATTCCAACGTATTTTCAATAATTACCGAAGAATTTAAAGCTGGAATTAAAATATACACTATTCATATTTAGTGTTAGAATTTCTTTTAATAATATTTCCTGAAGAAAATAATGTTTATGCGTAGTGTCGGATGAGGCACCGCCTTCCCAAAACAGAAGATTAAATTACGAGTAAAAATTATGGTTTAAACCGACGATGCCTTGTAAACATAAGGATATGGATAAACTTAAAGATTACAAATAATCAAACTTAACAAAATGTTAAAATAATAAAATTTTTAACTATTAAGTAAATAATACATACTAAATATAAAGGCCCCTATTTCACGATTATTATCGATCCTCAGTCATGTTTAACAGTAAAAATAACAAGTGAGAGCAAATATACCAAACAAAATTAAAAAAATTTTAAATTTTAAAAATCAAGTAATTAACCAAACTTTAAAATAAATGTTGCGCTTACCAAATAATCAAACTAGAAAAGTTCACGTGTCTAAATGAAATTTTAGGTTAAATATTATGTTTCTTCGTAGTATGTGTTATTTACTTAATAGTTAAAAATTTTATTATTTTAACATTTTGTTAAGTTTGATTATTTTAATATCACATGCTACTAAATACCACAAAAATACTTAAAAAATTCTAAACTTTTTAAAGTTATTTTCTATTTAAAGATTACAATTTTCCATTTAGGCTTTCGTTTTGAAAATAAAGCAGTGTACAAATAAAATTTAAAGAATTTCAAGAATAACCGAACTAAAAAAAGTAGCACTGAGCTTGCAGAACCAATCAAATTAAAGTATCTGTAATCTCTCTTAGACTTCGCTTGATTGGTTCTTGCAAGGTCTTACAATATACCTAATCGCTATATATGAATATGAATGCTTGAAAAATAGGCCAAACGAGATAAACACACCTGGTACATTTATCGCCAGTGCAGTACAACCACAAACATAAAACTTTCGAGCAGAGTGCTGCTAATGTTATCGTATTTACTTGTTCTAATTACAACTTTATACGTAGCCATTAACAAAGCCAACATTAAAAAACACAAATATAGATTTCGATTTATATTAGGGCGTGACTCGATTCAAACAAGTTGCAACAATAAAGCAGCGGACAGACGCCCTCGCAAAAAGTATAACCTCAAAAATCGGCCGGATACTTTGTAAATTTTTTCTTAAAAAATTCGTATGCGTTTCAGGTCCGGCCTTCGACAATGGTGTCGTATTTCAACATTATCCTGATATTCCTATTTGAATATCAATTGAAAAACAAATGCTTTCAGGTGTCGATCACCTAAACCTTGCCCTCAAATGCACAACTAAGCATAAAAAAAAAGAATTACGTGCATATGAGTTAATTTTATTAAGTTAATGCATGAATCACGGCCTTCTGTGTGGCGGTTTATATTTTTAGCACTTTTCGTTCATTGCATGCAATTATTCATTGAATTAACAACAATCCGAGTTGTTTGCTCACGAATCACGTGAAATGAATTAACAATTTTATTAACCTCTCTGTAAACATTATTTTTCGAAAATGGGGTGACATCCAAAGTAGGTATTTCACTTAAATTGCTCTTTGAATCATAAAACTCGAACGTGTATTTTATAAATTGGTTAAAGCAAATAATATTGGAAATGAAACCCAGTCGAATGACTTATCGATTTAGTCTCGACTTGGAAATCAAAATGCGAGTTATAGCTGCCAATTATAAAATTACTCTCTGGCGACCCACGGAGTTTGTAACTTATGGCAGATCGGTCTCTTGGACCACCAACGAATTTTTAAGCAAAAAATTGCGAATTAAAATTTAAAGCACTTCCGGCCGATTTATACGGGAGCATCAAACTGCTATCATATTAAATAACTTTGTAACTTACGAAGTCTCGGTGGGAGATCAAAAACGAATCTAACAAGAAACAGGGGGTCTGTATTAGCATTACAAGGGAGTAGCAAAAAAATAAAAATCTCGTGTTAACATAAAAAAAATGAAAATTTATTTCGCAAGATTTCGGTGTGAAATACAACCCAATAAATCAAACAAGATAAACATATATAGTTTTTCGAGTTGCACTCTCATACTTGCTTTCCTGAAGGAAAACGTGATTGATTAAAATAAACCAAAATATGGGGTAGATGTTACATTTGCATCTTCTGAAAAATGCGGCCATAACACAGAATTTTTATTTCTCTACACCCAAAATCTACATCGACGTCAAATACAATAAATTTAAATATTCTGTATATACAAGTCATTACAAAAATTCCAGACCAGACCTCTCCGTGTAGCGGTCTGTACGATGCCTAATTCTAAACCACTTGTATATAAAATATTTAATTGTTGAGCACCCCTTGCTAAAAACCCAGCTAATGTAACTTGAAACTTCCATTCCGTAAATCAATTTTCGAACTTGTTTACCAGCTATTTTTGAAGGTTGTCTCGCTATCTCTATGTTTTAACCACCGTGTTATATAATGTAATTTTGTGTTCTTCTGAAATTGCAGTCCTGACTTCAGCACTTTAATTCGCATAAACGCACGTCACGCCACTGAACTTTCGGAATATGATTGTGATCTGACATCGTTGG
This sequence comes from Cantharis rustica, assembly GCA_911387805.1. Classification (NCBI taxonomy): domain Eukaryota; kingdom Metazoa; phylum Arthropoda; class Insecta; order Coleoptera; family Cantharidae; genus Cantharis; species Cantharis rustica. The sequence goes on from OU426882.1 coordinate 36,739,408, forward strand.
AGTCAACGAGTCGATGTACCGAGTTTTTTTTTTTCAAATAAATTAGTTCTATCTTGGGCTTGTACACCAAAACCGAGTGTATAGAAACTACTCTTACACAGTAAGACAAATTAAAAAAACCATCAGTGTGTTATTGCTGCTTTGTCATGTATTTGTATAATAAGTAATTAGAGTTTGCACCTTTTATGTAACACGTCAGCTTCCAATTATGTCATTTTATTTGCGATTACTTTTTGAATTCATATTTATTTAGAGCAAGGTAACAAGTATTGTGCGTTTTGAAGTGGAATTTGTATTAGGATACTTAGACCTTAACATCGTCAAGTCCATTATGGTTCTGGAGAGAAGTTCTTGAGATCCTGAAGCTGTAATTCAATATGACCTGACCTGGATAACTTTTTTTGTTAAAATAATAATTATTGAACTGCCGAATCAATCGTAATTATTTTTAAAGTTTTAAAAATAAGAAAAGAAAAGAATCAACCATTTCTCATTGCCAAAACATTAGAAAAAATTAAAGCATATTTATGCAATTGATAATAATCTGCATTCCGTCATAAATTTATCGATTAGAGTTCGTGCCAAATAGAAATAGAACCGTCAATCATTATTTTTAAAAAGTAAGAAAAACTACAATTTTGCCAAAAAAAGCATCGGTGCGCTACTGAAGGACTTAGTGTTCTTTTACTGCTTGGAGATATCTTTACTTGGCACCAAGACCACCCTAACCACAGGGCTAAATGGGCTATAGCCCCCGGGCTCAAGCCTTTTTGGGGGCGGCAATTTTTATTTTGATCTTTTTTGGCCCTAAAAAGAATAAAAAATTATTTACGATCTTTTTGGGACAGAGCAAATTAAATGATATGAGTATTTTATATAAATTTGTTAAAGAAAAAGCTAGGAAAATAAATATATTGTGGTGTTTCAAAATAGTTCGTACATGCCCTATACATTTTGTTAGAAAATTTTATTTTAATAATTTTAAGTTGTAAGATTGTAAATTGGAGAGGTGGGGGCGAATGACAGAAGATTAGAATCTTTTTGCCACGAGTCGCCGCAAGAGTTGGCGGTGCGATTTTTGGCTCGTTAATTATTGAGATTTTTTTTGTTTTAATTAATTTGAAGTTGTGAGATATAATTTTTGATTTGAATAAAGTGACTTTTGTGCGATTTCATTTTGATATTTGGAATTGGTTTGAATATTTTTTTTATGAGCAGCTATTGAGCGGTAGCAAATTAATTTGGTTGATAAATTAGAAGAAAAGCAATTGAATTTGAATTATTTAAAATTGGAAAATTTAAATTACATTCGTAGGAACGAATGGTGCTATTGATAAGCGGGCGATTTGGATAACGAAAGTCAAAACTTCGTTCCCATTTAAGAAGTAATAGAAGTTTACATTTACTTTAATTTGGATTGGATTTAATAATTATTTTTGGAGAATTTATTAATTTTTTGGATTAGAAGAAATTTTATTTTATTTTGAAAGACATTTTTTGGAATTTTGTTATATTATCATAACATCTTTTAATTGGCACCCAGAACTTCATTTAGAATTTTATTTTGAGAACCCACCCTGAGATACGACAATCTCATCTCCCGCATTTAAGAGCAAGCTTGGAGCACTTATATATAGTGCATGTGAAAAATGAACCTTTTGAAAGGATCACTGCAATATAAATTACTTTTGTTTTTTGTTTACTCTAAAGTTTGTTTCTGTTTATACAGGGTAATAGAGAACACTTTTCTAAGAAACATTTTTAACAATTTTTTTTTCTAAATTCAAGCCTTCGAGAGTTATAGTCGTAGTACACCATCATATTTTACATGTAAATGTACATGTAGATGTTGAGTGTAGCGTATACTACACTAAAATTGCACTTGTATTTATACATGTATTTCTACATGCAAAAATTGACGGAATAGAACAGGTCCTATTTTTGAAGGTCATACACGTGTATTTCTGGTGACTATTGGGGATTTTACACTTAGGAGTTGGCGTTTCACTTGTTGCACTTAAAATAAAATGGAAACGCAACTGAAATAAGAAATTGGTGACAGTTCTTTTAGTGATATTTTATTTTTCCAACTATAGCCAACATTACTATTTTAAAAACTATATCATTTTTAAGATGTAAATATGACAGTGTACTACAGTACAGCGTACATGTAAATTTACATGTATTTTATCATATATTTTTACATGTATAAATATAATGGTGTACAACCGCTTTTAGGCCTCTTTAAAACATTTTTTTTAATTCACACTTTCACGTGGCCGTAGTTCAAAAAATATTAATTTTTAGGTAAAAATGAATTAGTGCTTTTTTAAAGAGCGTGAAATAATCTACAAACTAGATTTAAACCTTTTATTGTCTAAAATTAACGACTTTCGAGTTATAAATTAAAGTAAGTAGAAAAATGTTGAAAAATTCCAGATTTTTTATTTTGTATTTTTTTAAACTGTATCTTTTAAACGAAACATTTTATGTTACAAAAATTCTGACGCACAATTCCGAATAGGAAATTTAATACCAATCCCTTTCACAGAAAATCATAAAATAGTAAACAAGGCGGCTACAAAACAAAAAATTAAATTAATTAATTTTTTTTCAAAAAATTTTTTTTTAAGTTTTTCAAAAATTTTTAATAGACGAAAGTTGTAGTCCTTTAATTTTTGTAAAATGTTTCGTTTAAAAAATACAAGATTTTGAAAAGAAAAACAATAAAAAAAGCTCCAATTTTTCAACATTTTTTTACCTACTTTTATTCAAAACTCAAAAACCGTTGATTTTAGACGAAAAATGGTTAAATCTAGTTTGTAGATTACTTCACGCTCTTTAAAAAAGCACTAACTAATATTTACTAAAAAATTAATATTTTCCGAACGATGGCCACGTGAAAGTGGAAATTTAAAAAAAATGCTTTAAAGAGCCCTTTATGTTTTCTTTCGAAAAGGGGCGCATTAATTTTAGTAGCCCAAGGGCATCGTATATCTTAGGACGGCCCTGCTTGGCACGAGCTTTAATACCTCACCCAAGAGTAGGAAAAAAACGATGCCAATAAGGGGCTGTTCGCAACCAGCGGAGAAGGGGATGGTGGAATATTGTTTAATGTGACAAGGGGAGAGAGGGGGTTTAAGAAAACGTAACGTTCGCACAGTTCATAAATTTTATTTTATTAACTTGTTAGTTTTTTAATTTTATTTTTTGAAGAAAATAATAGTTGAATTGAATTTAAACGAAAAATTAGATACTTTAATACCGATTACAGATATTCTGAGTTTTTAAAAAATCCTTGAACATCTGACAAATAGAAAGATTATTAATTTGTTTATTTACTGATTGATGGTTTTACGATGTTTGTTATTTTAGATATACAAGTACATTATTTATTTATCAAACTTATTAATTTTTAAAAATATTTTAAATTATAAATATTTGTATGCTATTAATTAAAACAAATTGTTTATAGGGGGAGGGGAGGGGGAGTGTCAAGAAAAGCAAAATCACAATACGGTAGGTTTTAAATAACAGGTGAAATTTTTCACACTGGAAAAAAAAACTCCAGAAAATCAAGAGAAGGAAGTAGGAAGAGCCGGTGCTCAACCAAGAAATAATAAAAAATACCAAGCGAACTTAAACCAATCAAGAGCAGCCCAAGACCTGCTGGTCCATACCTTCGCAGATAACAAATTCAACGTGACCTTTATGAGCAAACCTCACAAAACCTGAGACTTCAATTGGATTCAAGCAAAAAATGGTAACTGTATTATTTAAAACGTCGCAGTGTTGAGATTTGGATACGGAGTGAGGTGGAAACAGAAGAAATGGTGATATACTAGGTGTATTTTTCTCGGTTTATACTCGGTATAACATAACTATCTTCGCCTAAGAGAAACCACTAATAACTAAGACTTACATAGAACATTTTTATCACAGATTAAATATACTACAGATAGCTCGCGTAATGTATTTTATTCATTTCTAGAGGGCTGCCTATCCTTATAATATATTGCTGGTGGGGTACTAGAAAGAGCTCTTTCTCTAAGACGCCTTATAAAAAATGTCTATGTGTGATAATCAATGGCTGGCAGCATGATTTTACCTCAACCGCGGCTAGAAGAGAAATGAAAAGTACTAATCACGAAAAAACACGAATAGCCAGCGCCTCTACGATATATAGTGAATGGCTTCCATACTAAGATAATTGGCTTCCAAATAAATGAATAACGGACTCCCGTTCTCCCATAAGCGCGAGCTATCTGTAGTATATTTAATCTGTGATTTTTATCCTTCATGATGACCAGCAGAAGATTACTGTAACATCGGGTACAAGGAAGAATAAACACTAAGAAAGAAGCACCATACTTTACTTTAGGTAACGGTGTTACAAGTAGAAATTAAAAAACTAAATCTCCCAAGTTGTGCGGCCTGAAGGCCGCACTAATCCATTCTCTCCTATAACCTTTCAATAGTAATCAGTAATCGGATATAATACGGAGCCTAAAACGATTTCCCATTCCACCAAGGGAGGGGGAGGGGTTTAAACAGTAATCCATACGGTTTCACCCATTCGCTCACAAAAACCGGTGCTAGAGCCATATTTTGGTCTGCGTTTGCCTGTTACAACGTTCAATTTTAGGGATATTATTACCAAGTGAATAAACTGCTATACTAGACGTATATATGACGGAAGCCCGCTTTCAAGGGTGGTTATCCACCCTTGGCGAGTTTTATCATCTAGGCGAATATTTTGAATAGTACAGCGTTTGTCAAAACGGCTCGAAGCAGCCGGAGCGGGGAGAACCAAAGCGGAGAGTGAAAATCTCGGATCCATAATTTTTGCTTTCAATTTTTTTTAGATAATAAATTTTTTTAGGGCTCTACTCTCACGCACATGCCGAGTACGGAAACTTGCAAGTTCAATACCCCTACCGCGACCGGTCTCAACGCTATACCGAGTTTTACGTGTCTCCTGAATTGCAAATTTTGAAATGCCGTTTTTTTTCCAAAACTAACTAATCCTATAAAATTTCCTATAGTCTGTAAGAAAAAGTGAATTTCGTAGTGAGGTTTGACTGACAGTTCCCAAATTGTATGTCAATCAAGTTCCACTGTACTCACTTTTATATAACTATTTTATAGTTTATTTTAAAGCGTAAGGAATTTATATTTAATAAATATACTCCGCCCTGAAAAAATTATGTTTACAATAAAGCAATCAACAGAATTTCGGTATATTTATGAAAATTTTTATTTCGCCGCACATCTTCAAATATTGCCTGGACCGATAGAAAATAGTAGTGTACAGAATACACAAATTTTGTGTATAGAACAGCTCTCTTAGTTTTCTTTTGTTTTATTAATTTCAACTGGCGCCCATCAAATTCAACAATTGTTTTCATAATTAGCTAAAAAAACAAAAACAACAATTTTATGGTGAATTTCCATTCGATTGGCAACGAAATCTAAATTTATTGTTTGCTTATTTTAAAAATTACAAAAAAACTCTATTATAAGCATCTTGACTCACTTTTGGGCGACACTTTAGAGAGTTTAAATTTTAAATATGAATTGCAAGCTTGTAACTAAATAATAATTTATGGAGAAATAATTCATTAGTTCAAATAACGTCGATTAAGATAAGTTCGATTTAAAAAACAGACTGTTCAATTCAACAATGATTATTACTAATCGCTCAATATTTATTGCATTTTATGTTTTTATCTGAAGTTATATTAATTACTTTACTATTAAATGTATAGTTAATTTATATGCATTGATGATAAATCGCATCCCGGTTAAAATGGAAAATTTCTCAGTTTTACACATTAAGAAATTCATTCCAAATGAATGGCGGGGCCGAAGGTAATTAAAAAACTCAGATAAATCACCTTGGTACAGAAATAGAACAATGCAGCCAACCTAAAAATAGTTGCAACCCTAACCGTTGGAACAAAATATATTGGAGTTATTACTAACTGGAGAGGAGTATAATTTGTTTTACAGAAGTGAAAACTGGCAAACAGTTTACCGACTGCATTTCAAAGCTCCTTTTATTCAAAACAAAAATAAAAATTTACAGTAATTGGGCTGTGTAAAATCTGTCCTTGTTAGAGGGAAAAAATTTAATGGAAGGATGAAAATGTATGCTATACAAAATAGGGCATAACATGGAACGACATATTAAACACAGTCGAATGATTATAGATTGGACAATTTCTATTACTGTTTGATAAGCGGAGCGTGAAATAATTTCGTTTAGTTTACACGTTGTATCCTTTGTAACTTACGGGAAGTGCTATTTTTATTTTAGACATGTAGAAGAGAAACAATATAATGAGATAGGTCATAAACTTGCTATAATAGATTAAATCTACATCGGGCTTTTATTATAAAATTTATTTCGTTTGGCAGACATGCAGGCAGGTAAAAACTATTCAAGTATGTGATGAATAAATAACTCGTTTTTTACTTTTCATTTACAAATAGAGACACTTAAATAAATAATACGAGTTTGTTTTTCTACACCCTGTATCTCATACATTATCAGGATAATGTTTTTCGCTCATGATTAATATTGTGCAGGTATGTCCTCTCCACGTGAGGAATATGTGCAACAATGATGGTATATTACCTTAACACATCGTAAGTTAGATGGTATATGGCTACATTTTCAGTTACCTATCAGATCGATCAGATCTCCTTCAGACTGATGTTGGCGGCGGACTATGGGTTTTTGAGGTGACTTTCCTCTTTATGTAGCGCTAGGCTTGGACTGGGTGATCTTTGGGTCCTGAGAGCGAGTGATGGGGTTTGGACCATGTGTCCAAATGAAACCCTTGAGCGCGTCCGTTGTGGTGGGATCCAAGTGTTTGATAAGCTTGGTCCACTGGTCTTGGGTTCCTGTGCGATTCGTGGGTGCCTCGTTAGTGACTGCGATCCAAGGTTTATAATTGGTCCTCGGGTGGCAGAGGGAGCGATGAGAAGATCCTTGGGCGGGCGGTATTCAATGTTGAAACCGGAATAGTATTGGCCAAATTGCGCAATTTTCTGCGAATTGTATGGATTCGTACAGGTTCTCCGTTTGTTTCTTGATATATTCGTCGATGGTTTCGATGTTCTGGATCACTTGTAATTTCTTCTCCACAGACTAGAGACGCGTACGTCATCGTAGGCCTGATGATAGCCTTGAAGATCTGAATTTTATTGCCGGGAGATATGAGGCTCTTGGAGTTAAGCATCGGGAAAAGTTTGTGAAAGGCGGCTTTTCCCCAATTTGCGACTGTTTCTGTTTAAACCTGACTCCTAAATATTTCGCTTTAGTTGTCCATGGAATCGGTTCTTCGAACATGAAGACGTTCTTTTTTATCGGGTTCTTGGTATGTCTTGCTCGGAACATCGTTGGGATGCTCTTGTACGAGTTTACCTTGATACGCCAAGTTGCGAACCATTTTTCCACGTCGTTCACTGCTTCTTGAAAGCGAGCGGCGGTAAGGTCCTGGTTCAGCGAATATGAGTAAATTGCTGTATCGTCGGCATATAGCGGTGTATCACTCTCACATATTGGTGAGGATCGGAGCGAGGCTATGATGAATCGCTTGGAAGACCGGGTGCCCTCAAATTTGATCCTGAAGCGTCGTTCCTTTAAGTAGGGGACAACTAATTGGACGAATGCTGGTTGTATGTTGGCTTAGAACACTTTGAATAAGAGACCTTGGTGCCAGACTTTGTCGAAAGCCTTTGAAACGTCAAGTAATACCACCCCGGTGAATTCTTTCTTGTTGTATCTGATGGCGATGTGCTCTACCAGGTGGAGAACTTGTTGCACCGTGCTGTGGTTCAGGCGAAAACCAAACTGTTCGTTCTGAAGAATGCCATTTTCTAAGATGGCTTGGTTGAGTCGGTTACCGATAAACCGTTCTGCAATTTTCCCCAGGAGGGGAGGAGACACAGGGAAGGTTTGGAATGATCACAACGTCGGCCAGTTTCCATTCTTGCGGGAGTGGCAGACGAAGTGAAGCGTTGATGATGACTGTGATTGCCGCGACTGCCTTACGTGGCAATTCTTTGATGGATCAATTTGAAATTCCATCTTGTTCTGGGACTTTTCTGTTCTTCAGCAAACGTATGACTTGGGTGACTTCGGCTATTGTGGTTAGTTCGATGTGGGCGGGGTTCACAATGTCAAGATTTGATTAGACGTACTCTTCAACCATTCCAATATGGTCCTGATCTAGTCCTTCTATTTATGGGATTTTTATGTTTTATTTTCCTGTTCGCTTTTGGATTAGGAGCCATCGGGGCGGGAGATGGCGGGCGTGCGTCGACTTCATCTTCCAAGCGGATTCGATTTTCTCCGTACATTCTTGATCCTTCTTCTTCGCAGAACTTCCACATACTTACAATAAAAGTTGAAGCCCTTTGACAATTGAAGCTCATTGATTGGTCCATAATCAAGTCTGGACTGGTATGGAATATCCCCATCTGGAGCCGATATAATCGACGTAGTAGGATTTTTAAGAATAACTTCAAAAGATAAGGTAAAGATTTCTTTGTTTTACGGTTAAGAAATGTTTTTTTACGAATTTATTAACGGTTTAATGATATTTAAAAGTTTCTAATACCGAAAAATTCCATACCGGAGATGGGACATTTCGCCGTCCACCAATTTCGCTTGAGAAACTTTTTAAGACGTGAATAACAATATCCTAGACCGTTCTATGCCCCCATTTGAAGAAAATGCTGAAATATGACCCGGTAGCCCGGTGTAACCAGGAATATTTACCACAGTGAAATTTTACCCCCCGGTAAAATTTCCCCAGAGAATTTATACCATCCATAAATTTCACTAGTTTTTCACTAATGAAATTTTACCTCTCCGCAAATAAAATAAAGAAGTATAAAGAAAAGGTATAAATAAAGAGAGAAAATAAATATCCCTATGTAATTTTACCCCCCACCCCTGGTAAAATTTCACAAGTGAATTTGTACCTCTTTATTTTATTTGCGGAGATGTAAAAAAATTCTTATGGAAATTTTACCTGGGGGGAGGGGTAAAATATAAGAGGTAAAAAATCCCGGGTACACCGGCAAAAGTTAAAAATGTACTAAGGTTAAATTTGATCAATAAAAATTAGTCGTGTGTAGTCTTATGTGCATTTAGTACAAACTGATACGAACTGAATTGAGCAAAAATTTTCCGAAGTTGGAAAAAAACATTTCGTGGCGAGATTATATTTAAAATAATCAAACCTAAGAAATGTTAAAATAATAAATTTTAACTGTTAAGTAAAGAATACATACTACACAGAAACATAATATTTACAAAAAAAACTAAAATGACAATAATTCACATTTAACAGGGTTGAACTTAGAATATTTGAATAAACAATTTGAAGTATTAGAAAAAGGACTCATTTTTATTTATTTAACCTAAAATTTTATTTAGACACGTGACGTCGTTTACTTTGGTTATTTGGTAAGCACGCCATTTATTTTAAAGTTTAGTAAATTTCTTGAATTTTTAAATTTTTAATTGTAAATTTTTTCAATTTTGTTTGGTATATTTTCTCTCACTTGTTATTTTTATTGTTATATACGACTGATGAGCAAAAATAATTGTGGAATGAAGGCCTTTATATCATATTACAGAGTTTTTATTTTTAAAGTAATTCAATTTCTTGTTTATTCAAATATTCTAAGTTCAACCCTGTTAAATGTGATTTATGGTCATTTTAGTGTTTTTTTAAATATTATGTTTCTGTGTAGTATGTATTCTTTACTTAACAGTTATAATTTATTATTTTAACATTTGTTAGGTTTGATTATTTTAACATCACATACTACTAAATACCACAAATTACTTAAAAAATTCATTTTTTAAATTATTTTCTATTGAGATTATATTTGTTCATTAGGAACAAATAATTAAATTTTTTTTGTTTTTTAATAGGCATAAACCTCATTTTCTGTAATTGGAGTAACCAGAATTAATTGCAAAATTAAATCATTTATTCGGTTTTTACAGCCTGAAGTGTCGATGTTTATTGTTCTTAAAACGTAAAAAAAATGATAATTAAATTGCTTTTAATACTTGTGAAGAATTTCTTTGTTGGAAATTTTTTAACCAATTTCCATTGGTTATTTAATAAACCAAGCTATTTTCATTAAATTTGGCCGAAGCCGAGATGACTTACTAGGGAGCTAGGACTTACAGCTCTCTACGGCTTCCTACCAACTTTTTCTATTTACGCCCCCCTTCTTCAAAGCAATTTTAATTGTTCCTCCTTTGTCGAAGCTGATACCGGGGGGGGGGGGTAAATAATATTTTATTTCAATAATGCTTTTGTTTTAATTGATAGATTTTCCTCAATTTACACTTTTATGCTCCTCCCCTTTTTAATTCATCATAAAAAATTATATTTTATGAATCTGATTTTCTTTCCGTGCGGCTACGTACAAGAACCGCTCGTCTGCTCAGCTGCGGGTTCAGCTGAAATCTTGACGAATCGGACGATATAAGTTTTAATTGTTGTGAAATTTTGCAGGTAATAATTTTTTTTAATACAGAAAAATTTAATTTAATTTACAAACCTTGAAATAATCTTTAATTACTTAAAATTGCGCCCAGATAGTGAAAGCTTCCCTATTAATTATCCCAATAGTAATTCCATCCAGATCTGTTAAACTGATAATTACAGGAAATCAGAGGAAATGATGTACACGATATATGGGCTAGGAAGGATGGCACAGGGAGGATATGTAGCGGTAAAGGATAATTTTCCAATACAAAATGCTAAGCTATAACAAAAAAATTTATACATGGAAGAATGAGTTCACTAAATGTCTACATGCTGACACCAGGTAATATTGTAAATAGCCTTTTGATTATAATATTTGTTTTCCATTTAAACGCACGTTAAAAATTAAAATCTCAGCTTATCAACCTGTTTCCGCTTCCTTGATTTATCCAGTACGATTATCATCAAAATTTAGAACCGCAGTTTTCGAAAAGTTTCCAGAAACAAAATATGGACAAATTTTTAAGCGCTCTCAAAAGATTTATCGGTAAAACTCCGATGGAAGATGCCGTGAGTCGATTGTATTTCCCCTTCTGTAGTTGCTATAAATTTCCGTCTTAAATTTAAAATAGCGGAAATAAGCTAAGAAGATATTTCGGAATATTCACATTTGACAAGAAATAAAAAGGTAATTTCGAGATCTTATCAATATTTTCCCGAATTTCCGCTGTTCCTGACACAGTTCGTCAATAATTTGTTAAGATCGACGTATGAATAAAGAAGTTGGTAAGCAGCTAATTGGCTTAAGACTTTACCAGGGACAATATATTAGTTGTTACTTGTTACATCACAAAAGGGAGCCAATCTTCGCTCGACAAATAAACCACGAAGGTTGCTGGTGTTAGGAAACATTTAATAATTCAATTTAATCCGAATCTTTGAAGTTATAACCAAACAGTTCGTAAGTTATGCAACTTCGACTTTCAGGAAACTTACACAAACTTTGACGATGGAAATGCCGAACCGGATTGACTTGAATCAAAGCGGAAAAAAATTTACTGATTAATTTACATTCCGTTTTTCCGAGTTTCGGATAGAAAAACAACGAGGATAGATTAGACTTGATTTTCCAATAAGCGACAGAAAGTTAGCTGCGCCACAGGCAACTAATTTTGCATGACAACCCAAGTTTCATTTTTCCTGAACGCTGTTGTTCGCTTGTTTTGTTTGCCTTTCATAAGCAGTGCTCCGAAATTCGGCATGGTTGCGTATTTACGATACAAGTCATCTATTATCGCAACGGTTTACAACGGTATCAGATAAGCAAACCTTATGGGAGTTTTTCAGGAAAATATCCTTGAAAAATTTTTGTTCACTGGAAGGCAATAATGAAAACTGGACGTGCGAGATATGGAGGATAAAATGAAATACAAAGAGTAAATTTTTAAATGATGTGGAAACAACATTAAAATTAAATTGGATAAACAAAGAAAAATTTGTTCGTGGATGATTATTTTTTATCAGCAAGCGCAATTTCCTTCGCTTCCTTTTCATTGAATCACAAGTACGCAAATAACTAAAAGATCCCAAATTAGCGACCGAAGCTCGAAGGTTTAAATTTGCAAGAAGTAATTATTGTGTTAATACGAACATTTCATTTGCTCCAACCTTGTTAACCGTGTGTGGGAAGTCTGAATTTAATTAAATATTTATTCGAAAATCTGGATGCAGTATGTTTCGTTTATTCAAAATTTACTAAAACTGCTTTGAAGGTAATGTGGAAATTCTGGAAAATGGGAAGCAAATATGCAGGAAACCACCGGCTGAATTAATAAATAAATCATTTCATAATTTAGCTGGGCACACATTAATAAATTATTACCAAAAGATAAAACAATTATTTTATGCCGCTATGTACTTAAGAAAGTCAACTTCGGCAAGTTTAATTTAGAAATTGCTAAAATCTACTTCCATCCAATAATTTGTATAAATTGTATTTACTTGCCCAACAACTCCGCATTTCTAAATTTAAATAATTTATGGCTTTAATTAAAAGGTAGTAAATTCTCCCAAGTTCGCAGTTACATGGTTTCTTGCTGATAGGAATTCACACCCATTGGGCAATCTGCATTATTCAAAGCTAAATTTTTGAGATGGTTTCTCGCCGGTCTAACAATGCGAACTTTACGCGCAATAAATATTGGTAACGGAAACTTCCCCATCCCCAAAAAAATTTTTTTATTAAAAAGAAGTATCCGTGATTTATTATCCGAAATAATGAAATTATAAAAATTACTACTTCTGCGAGAATTATTTTTAATGTAGAAAAATTAAAAAATTCTACAAAAGCAATTTTTCTTTATGCCATCAACGATTTAGTAAATTTATCATTTTCTTCGGAAAATTAATCAATCCGCTCTCGTGCAATAACCAGCGCTTCGTTTTTAGATTTTTCCTGTTTTCCAAATCTCTGGATATTCTAAATATTTTTTCGATCCTATTCAATGAATGAGATATTAATGTAAACGTTTCGGGGTTTAAGTTTGTGTTGAAATATATAACATTTGGGAATTTTTATTTTCCTTTGGGATTTTCACTCCCTTTCCTTTAGAAACTTTTCTGTTGTTTACTGTTCACGGTTTTTCGTTAAAATTTTAAACTTTCCTACATCGATCATTTCAAGTTCGATGACATTCATAATTTGATTAGTAAATCCCTATTTGAATTTCAAACCTAAAAAAAATTGGCAACGTCGAGAAAATTTTAAGATCTCACTTGTTTGATTTTCCTTTTGAATATTATCAGCTTTTGAACATCTTGACTCAATCCTGAGGGTTATACAAAACCAACAGAACCTAAATAAACATTAAAAATTGAAACTTAAGTTTTGTTTCATCCTAATTTATTCCTTCGTATGATGAGGTTTAGTGTAAATCTGAAAAATCCTGAGCTTACAGTTATAAATCCACTTTCCATAATAATAGTTTTAAAATTAATTTTTTCTGGACTATAAATCGCTCCGCTAACTTAAGATGGCCTAATTTTACTTGCACTTAAAATGAAAGTTTTTAAAATTTTATGCTGAAACTGTGACCTGTAACCTTACGAAAACACGAAAATTACATAATTTGCCAGTGCAATAAATTTTTTAAATCAGATTTGAAGTAAATATCGATTTAAATAAAATCTGCTCCACTTGGCAAACTTCCAATCAACACTACATTGTTAATAATACACGGGCCACATTGTCCTTAAACTAACGATTTTCTCTCAAACCTAAAATTTCCTTCTCTAATGTGTATATAATTAACACACACACACCATCGCTTGTAATAATTCTCGACTCAATTTATTAAAAAAAAATTTTAATTAAAAAGTTTCGAGCGCTCCGTAATAACTTAAGTCGTAAATGTTTTGACTAAATAACTCTTGTAAAAATGTAAACCTTGTATATAATTATGTCACGTTTATCTTCACCATCTTTTTTTAACGTTTTCGAGATTGCTTTCGTTACTTTTTAAACTGACACGTGCCTCACTTACTTAATAGTCGCATTATAGCGAGCACATTAATCATTTAAATTAAGCTATCCTGCAACTGACGGAAAATATAATGTATATAGCATACGATTGCAGCACAGTGATATATAATTTACTTTGAAGAGGATAGAACTGCAAGAACTGCATCTTTCCGGGAGACACAATGCAGATAGATGCTCACCGAGTTCTGGAAAAATTAGTTTTTACTATGAAGATTTAATTATTCCATTTTTGCCAATTATTTGCCGATTTTACCAACTGTCTAAATTTGGGGGGGGGGGCGTCCCTAATTCGTAGATGCTAATTTTCCGAAATTGATTTTTGGACAAATATTTGAAATGTATGTCTGATAATTTTTAGATTATTACTAGTTGGTCCGGCAGACGATGTCCTGACTTAAAATACGCCATCTGTCGGCTACAGAAATCGTCTGCATACGAATTTTCCGATAGATTATTATCCTATTGCAGTTTACACATAAAATATTGCCTGACCCCCCCCCCCCCCCCGTGAAATAGTGGATCGATTATTAAGCATCGTGTGAGTTGAAATTTTTCGCATAAGAATCGGTGTTTGTCTTATTCTGTTGACGGGATGTGTAGTCAACGTCAACAGTTGCAACACTGCATATTATTGGGCGGAGCCGTCCGCAGTTTTCTTCTAGCTGTGCAAAAGTTGGCATTACATCATAAATTCATTTTAAATCTCTTCTTTCAAGTTGGAGTGGCTTCAGAGATGTTTTTATGAGTTTTTAGACCCAAAGATTCACTGTCCAATAGATCTGTCCTTTTTAAGTGCAATTTCTGCCTAAAAATTCTTAACATAAAAACACGCAATGAGCGGGTTAACCTTATGGAAACGGCCAATACAGTGTACTATATTTATATATTGCAGTGGTAATCCCCAAAAAATTATTGGAAGAAGCCTTTATTGTCTTAATTTTGTTTACCTCGGCTAGTTTATCAATGGTCGGCAGCATTGAGCTCTACTCAAGAGTCGGTTCCTATGCCAGTTACGGCGGTTATTCAAATTAATATTTCCAATCGCATATAATTTAAAATTCCATGTAATGTAAATGTTAAATAAATTATTAATTTTATTTAAAGGGAACGAAGTGTCGATATTTATCCTTATCTAATTCGACAAGTTATCAATATCTCGCACTTTCGCTCGTACAAATATAATTTAAATTTTCCACTTTTATAATGCAAATCGAATTTCTTACTCGAAATATTCTTCTTCCAAATTAATCAACCAACTAATCAACTACCGCTCGGCAGCAACTCATCAAAAAATCATCCAAACCAATTCCAAATACCAAAATAATACTTCCAAAAAAAGGCGCAATAATGCATTCGCATCAAATCAATTTATTTAAATTAAATCAAAATATTACTCACAATTTCAAATTAACAAAATCTCATATCAAAAATCAACTTCAGCGGGCATACAAAATCTCGCACCCGCTGTCGGCCATAGTTGACCAAAAAGCCTCCTATCTCCGTCTTTTCACCCCCACCTGTCTAATTTTACAATCTTACAACTTAAAATTACTAAACAAAATTTTCATCAAAATGTATAGGTTGAAACACCATAATATAGTACATATATACTGCTATGCCCCCAACTTTGCAAATTCACGCAATTTCACCCCCTTGTGAAATTAGTCGAGGTTACACAGATTTTTATTCCAGCAAGAGACTCTTGATTATCATTTTGTAAATTTTATATTTAAAATGCTCACTTTTGTTACTTTGCAATCTGGTGTTGTAGCGTACATAGTATCTTGCAGCTGGCTTAAGTACGCCTGGTTACACAAATTTTGCTGCGTCGTACTTTGACAATTCCGATTTATTCTCAGCACTTCACTTTTATTAATTTAAATAAAAACAAAACATCAGATTAACTTAATTTATTTTTTTTAATAAACAATTTTAACTAGAATTGCGGGTATGGTGTTTCATCCGCTTGACGCCAAGGCCTGAGCCTAACTGTCCTACCACCTAAGTGTACTCTTGACTTTCAAGTCCCACTCTTTCCTTTAGTTCTCGTTCTCCCTACTCTTATTTACAGCTAATTTTTCAAACTATTTTATACAACATGTTATAAATAAATAAATAATAAAATTGAATTTTAAAAATTATTTACAAAATAAATTAAATTGTGGTTTTATGCATTTCGAAACACGACAATACATAATACTATATTATATACATAATACTATATTTATATTTACGCCATAAGCTACCATAAAATTTCATTTAATTCACATCACAAACGCAAACTGATTTTTATTGTCCAACTAATATTAGTGACAGTAAGGAAAGAGAAGACATGATAGACCGCCAACCACCCAGAACATAATTTTAAGTTATTACAGGCCCGTAGCCAGGATTTCATTTCGGAAGAGGCACTTGTAAAAAGTAAAATTTTCGGGGGTTCCCCTTCCGGGAATTTTTATTATTACAAAGTTTTTCAATATTTTATTTTTATAAATTTATTAAATTTTTTCGTATTGATTATAAGAAAGAATACAATTTTCTAAGCATATTGCAACATATCTTTTTGAGGATTAGGAATTAGTTGTCGACAGTAACAGCCCCGAGCCGAGGGAAAATTTGAAAATACGAACTTTCACAACGAAATTTTTTTTCAAAACTTCCCGAGGCAAAGCCAAAGGGAAGTTAAAAAAAATTTTCTAGGGAAAGTTATTTTCTAACATTTTCTGTCGGATTGCGGCTCTTTTTACGATAACAACGCGAGAACCTCCAATTACGCGTTTCCGAAGATTGCCGAACAGAAAAATCCAATATGAAATTTGAAAAGCAGACTTTTACAACGCCAAACCTATCGCGCTAGGGGTAACAACTAGTAAGCTTCTCCGCTCCGAGCAATCAGGTTTTCTGTTGACGGTACGTGTGCTGTGATATACTCTTACTGTTTACTGTCAGTTGTAGTCCACTCGGACTTAAACGATGTAAATAGGCAAGTAAAGTCACACCTTAACGAACCAGATCAAAATCCAATAAACCCAGACTCTTACGAAGAAGTACAAGAAGCCATTAAGAAGACAAAAAGGCGCAAAGCCCCAGGTCCAGATGGAATCACAAACAATGTTCTAAAGAACCGCAAAATTACCGCCCAATCAGCCTCCTCTCCGCGATTAGGAAGCTAGCTGAAAGATTAATCCTGATCAGACTCAACAAAGAAATCAACACCCATAAGATTCTCCAGAATGAGCAATTTCGATTTCGCGCCGGACACTCGACAACCCATCAACTAATAAGAATAATAGAACAAATCACGCTAGCTTTTAACAAAAGGGAATCAACGGCAGCAGTATTTCTGGACGTGGCTAAAGCATTCGACAAAGTATGGCACAATGACCTCCTCTTCAAAATGTATAAAGCCAAAATAAACCCGGCCCTGGTGAGACTAATAGCATCATTTCTGAAGAACAGAAGGTTCAAGATCAAGCTAGAGGGGGTCCGTTCATCCGAGAGGAGGATAACGGCTGGAGTACTCCAAGGCTCCCTACTCTCGCCAACGCTATTCAACATTTATATAAGCGACTTACCTAGAAATGAAGGTATAACGGAAGCACTATATGCGGACGACAACGCCATCATCGCTACATCACTAGATCCCAAAATCGCAATAAGACGCGTTCAAGCCACTCTAGATGAGATGGAAAATTGGTACCGCACATGGCGAATAGAAGTTAACACGGACAAAAGTGCCGCAGTAATGTTTACGAAACGCCGCCATGAATATGAAAACATAAAAATCTTTGATAAGAAGATCCCATGGACGAACTCCACAAAGTATCTTGGAATGCACTTGGATAAAGAGCTCACATGGACGAAACATATCAGCGCAATAAACAACCAAGCCAGAGGAGCCATGGCTGCACTAGAACCACTCATTGGAAGATTCAGCCAGATGGAAACACATCTTAAAATAAGAATGTACAAAGCCTTAATCAGACCCATTTTAACGTACGCAGCACCGGCGTGGGCTTTCGCGTCAAACAGTCAAATGAAAAGACTCTACACCGTACAGAACATCGCGCTGCGTAGAATACTAAAAGCATTCTATATGGAAAGAAACGAGAGCATCCTAGCAGAAGTCAAAATCGACCTTCTAGAGACATTCATAAAGAAATTAGCCAAAAAGCTTTACGCGAAAAGCCAAGACTCCAAAAACCCCTTAATTCCAAGCTTAATCCATCATGAGATGTAGGAGTTTTAAGGCAGTCTTCGGCTGCCACGCACTCTACTAGCCATTTCATGCTTCGGCTTCGGCAGTTGCAGTCCACACCCGGACGAGTTCTTAGTCTTCGAGTTCCACCGTTGGCGAGTTCCGTCATTCTACAGAGATATTTTTAAATTAATTATATGAAGGCGTCCGGAAGATCTGTTTAGACAAACTCAACCACGGCCTATCATGAATCTATGTTAAAACAAAAATTTCCCTATTTAAAATTTTTGATTTTTAAATTCGATTTTTTCGAAAACTGATGTCTATAATCCTACAAAATTTTGTTCTAGTATGGTTAGAAAAGTGTCATCTTTCCAATAGTCAATAGAAAAAAGTTAAAATTGTGGGGTTGTTTGATTGACAGATCCCAATTATTTATTATTATAACAAAATCAAAATTTTTATTCACATGAATATTCTTAGCGCTAGACTGCTTAGCCTTTCTTCACCAATAGAATTTCTTAAATAAGTTTTATTCGTTTTAAACTGGAAAAATTTCTCTCGACAGTTGCTGCAGTCACTGGTAATATTGCAAATATTTTTAATATTGTTCTAACATTGGAAAAAAATTCTTCAGAGCATTTTGTCAATGTATCTAATGAATTCTTTGACAAATCGTTGACATTTAACTATTATTGTTTCAATAAATCGAATTCTTCTTCAAGAACTACGCTGTATACCTCCTCTTTAATATATACCTATTTGATTTTAGAAATTCAAATTTTTTACTTTCAAAAAATCTTTTTTTTAACATTTCGGGGAGAGGGGAGACACGTGCCCCTAGGTGCCCCCCCCCCTGGATACGGGCTTTAGTTATTAAGTCATAAGTTCCTGCTTTACTCTTTCAGTTCATGGTGTAAAGTGAATAGCTATCTACCATGATTAATTAATGATACACACATTCCCTAAACTTTCTTTTGAACACAATTAATAGTAGTGTCCTGGGGAGTATTCCATACCCCCCAGACCCCCCGGTTTCAAATAATTAGTATAGTTTGTGTGAATCTTCTGTAATTGATTTAATTAAATAGTAACCTTTCGCCATTGAAAAAAATTGATTACCTACATAGCGCTTCGATACGCACAAAAAAACTGAGAGGGGGTATTATAGAATGGCAAAAAGTACCCCTCTGTTATCCCACTAATTGTCTATATCTATAAAAATTAAAACTTTTTTTACAAATAATGTAGAATTACACTTTGATTATCTAGTTCTTCAACCCCCCCGATTATAATAAATTATATATAAATTTTTTAACGCTCTTGTAACAACTATCTTGTTTTTGTGACGTTAGATGCTATATAACTTAATCTTCAACATCTACCAAATTTCATTAAGGCGAGCGGCTGTTTTCAAATTACGGGTGCCTTCCTCTATGTAGCTACATCTCTCTTGGCCTCCTCGATGACCTAGTGACCAACTTCCAGTGTACACACTTCTGGACTTGAAGCATTCCCATATATGGTACCTTTCGGACTACCATTAAACTGGTATTACCTCTGTAGGCATTGAGGGATTGCTCAGATTATTCCCTAAGAAAACTTCACCAATACTAGGAGAGTTTAGTGACTACGAAGATCTGGAAATTTGACCTCCAGTAATTTGTTTCCCGGTAATTTCTCCCCAATAATATGGTCACCAGGTGATTTCATCTCCAGATGTTCTATACACAGTATCACTACAACCCACAGTAAGTTTTTGCTAACCACTCTAATTTATAAAGAATTTTTCAATGCATATTACCTCGGTAGTTTGCCATTACCCGCCGAAGGAGTTCTTGCTCCAATCGTAACCGTCCTTAGGTATTTTAGTCTCCGGTAATTTCACACCCGATAATTTCACCTGATGACGATTTATATTATTTTATTGACTATTATAAAAAATTACGGCTGGAGCCTTGCAGTAAGAGGTTTATGGGCTCATTGAAACAAAGCTATTGCGTCAGATACACTAACACCTTATGGTAAGAGAGATACCTAATAATATAGTTAAAGCAATCGTCGGCAGATGGCAATACTAAGATTGCAGTCGTAAGAAAGTGATTTATAGAAGCGGATCCTAAAAACTTATGGACAAACTCCATAAGTCGAATAATTTAGAAAATAATCAATTTTAAAGTTCCTATTTTTTGTATTAAACATCGGCAAACAGCTTATTCTGTAGGCAGTACGTGGAAATACGTAGAGAGTCAACCTCAGTTGATGGTTGGCTATGCAGCTGTTCACATCATTTAATAAATTTATTTAAAATAGGAATTCTTTAATTTTAACTGAATTTAACTTAAAAACAAATATCTGCGTTTTCACCGAGTAGGACCGCTCTAAGAGGATATTTTTAGTAAATTCGGCGTTTGTCAAAACGGCCCGGAGCGTCTGGAGCGGAAGAAAAATCTTAAATCCACCCTAAAATCTAGTCATCTAATCGTGGTATGGATTGACCGACAGGTACAGGCCCAAAAATACTTTAATAAAATAAAAACACACTATGGGCGAGGCTAATCTTATGGAAAGTCCTTTTGGTCCTTGTTGCCTAAATTTTTGAATGATCCATAAATTCACTGTTAGGTGAAATTACCAGAGACCAATTTACCAATGGATTAAATCATCTAGTGCCATTGGTCTCTTCCATTACTCTCCATTTCCAAGTTTCCGCGTCAGGATTTTTTATATTTGATTCAAATGCGAGAACAACATACAATCAAATCCATCTTGGTTAAAATCTCTAAACCTCAGAAGTCTTTTGTGGGAAATCCTCACTCTGGTGCTTTAGCATTAAGGTCTCCTCCAAACAGTGCCAGCTGCTTCGGTGACCCCATATTATCGTTCATCTTCCATAATTTTCCGACGAAGTAAGATGAACACAATCATTGGCCTAGTCATTAGCGCGATCAACTGTTAACGTCCAATACCAGAGTAGTTCTTGTCTCCGCTTTTTTGAATGTATTTTGAAAAAAAAATTCACTCTGGTGTTTTCCTCACATCAGTGCCAGCTTCTTCTGTTATA
Organism: Cantharis rustica; assembly: GCA_911387805.1. Lineage (NCBI taxonomy): Eukaryota > Metazoa > Arthropoda > Insecta > Coleoptera > Cantharidae > Cantharis > Cantharis rustica. Next base: position 36,760,737 of record OU426882.1, read on the forward strand.
TAGTTCACTTAAAAGTTGTTTGTCTCAAAAATTCTCAGATCGCTAGGGTAATTTGCGCGTTCAATTGTTCAATACCAAAAAGATACTTTTCAAAGACCACGCTGTATAAAAGTCAATGTATCAATTGAAACTTTCGACATAATACTTAAAAGAGTAAATAAAGCTCGAGGATAATTGGTAAAAGTTTTTATCTTGAAAAATTTTTAATGACGAGAAAAATTAAATTGAAAAGTTACGCTGAAAGTTAGATATAAGAGGAAAAGAACATTTTCCTTATTAAAACTTAAATTTACCTTATTCTCAAACCGTGGCTAAAATTTGAAATATGATTTATTATTGCGGCGCAATGTATTAGGTATTAATAATTTTCGATAACCTTTTATGTCCATACCTCTCATTTTCAATAAATCCTGACTGGGTGTACAATTATTTACTACTTAAGGTTTAAGTTAAATTATTGCACATAACTTTAATTACATCGAAATTGTAATAATTTCGCGATCTTTTGCTATTTCACCAACATAAGTGTTTGTTTGGTCCTGGTACTTTAGATTAAAGAGGCATTGTCTAGGTTAAGTAGTATACTCCACGATATTACATAAGATTTGCCCGAGGCACTAACAACGAGGTTTCGACTATAAATTCATTCACCAATTATTTCGTTTTGCAATATTTTAAATTTATTCAGAAAATTTCAGTATGTAACCTCCCCGAGGCTTAAGCATCACAATTACATACCGCATTCTAAAGAAATCTTACATTTTCCTTAATTAAATTTGGAGAAAGAAAACTTAGAATTAATAAATTGGCGCTTTTTGGGATTATCGACAATAACCTTTGGGAGTCGTTTACACGGGTTAATTTTAAAATTCAATTAAATATACAAGGTTATTCTAAAAAAAAAAACGGTGTAACACAGATGTCAATATCATTTTGTACTGTCTATTAACAATCGATTAAGCAATTAGTAAGTAATAAACTTTTCTTCTAATCTCATTAATTAACGTCTTATTTTTGACATGTGCTTGTAACTTACGCAATAAATTAGTTAAAATTTTAACTAGGCGTAATTAAAGATAATAAAAATACTATAAATTAACAATTTTCTGGGTTATAAGATAAAAATTTGTTTTGATATCATTTTATTTGAATATATTTGTTTGCGTCATTAATTGAATAACGTCAATTAGTAATTATGAAATTAATTGAAAGTATTCATTTATTGTGCGTATTATTCACATCTTGCAAGTTATTAATAACACTCGGCATTTACAAAGATATTTCTCCAGACTGGTTTCTTTAAATGCATTTTCTATATTACATCAATTTCAATTACTTAAAATATCTAAACACGTGCAATCCTGCAGTTTCTTGCCTAGTGATACAAATAACTATTTCGTCAGACTGCAGCAACAGTATTACCTTGAACAAAGCATTTACCTTAAAATCTCTCGAGAAAATTTTTGTTCATTTTGACCATTTAACCTGGAAACACCCTATATATACCAGTTGGCAACCTTTATACTCGAACATAGAGAAAAACTTCGTACATAATTACCTCAAGTTATGTTTAAGGTTAAGCATGATTAAATATTAAATTTCCTGCACAATAGGGGGCGGGGGAGTAAAATCAACATGTTAGAAATAACTCTAAATTGCACCAAAATAATACAACAACTACTTGCCATTACAGCTAGGAAAAGAGAGCCCAACAAATATCTAGTGATCAACTGGACTAAGAGTGTAGAAGGAAAAACATCCCCATATACAAGGAAAGAGAAAAAAACTACGTATGGCTAGATCTTGACGCTATCATCTACTCCTGTTACTCCTCCCCAAATATAAAAAAAGACGAAAGCTTAAAGCACTTCGATTTTCTCTTTCAAGAGATAAGAAGACAAAGACCAACTATAATAGGAGGAGACTTCAACGCGAAATCCTCCAAAATGTGATGGAGTGATAAAAGATGAGAGTAGCACTGACCACCGGTATATCTCCTCGAATAAATCAAACGCAAACAAAATAGACATAGAGGAGCCTCAACAAAAAAAAGTTTTAAACTTACATTAGCTATAACATCTTGGGCAACTATTCCAAAAAGGACATAAACCTCTATCTCACAAGGCTCAGGCGCTCCTGCATACCAAAAATCACCAGTACAAGACCACCGCAATCTACTGGTGGATAACAGAGGTTGCGTCGCTGAATGTTCAAGGTCGCTGCAATACACCTAGAAGCAGCCGAGGAAATAAAGATCTATGATATGGCTAAAGAAAACCTCAAAAAAGAAATGAAGTTAAAAACAAATGGAAAGCTTTCCTCACAGCAATTAACAACGACATCTGGGCTATAACATAGTGCGTAAGAGACTGCGGAGAAAAGCTACATTTGACCCTGCACTAAACCAAACAGAGAGGGTGGTCACTACACTCCTCCCATTTGAGAAAGAAAATATACACGAAGATAGCTACATTTACAAAAGAAGAAATTAGAAACTACAAGAGCCATGAAGATTAACAAGGCACCGGACCCGAATGAAATACTTGTGAGACTAATAAAACGACTGTGCGAGGAGAGACCAGCGTGGATCCTGAAACCACTAAACTCGCTTTTGGCGGAAAAAAGATTCCCCAGAGAGTAGAAAAACGTTACTCTGATCCTTCTAAAGCAGGAGAACAAGGCAGTGGACTTTCCCACTTCCTACAGATCAATCTGCCTGCTAAGCCCTCTCAGCAAGGTTTATGACGGGTTCATCCTGGCCAGACTACAAAAGAAGTTCGGAAACAACAAAGAACTAGCCCAAAACTAGTTTGAATTATACTAGTATTTTACATTACTTTAGTAAAAAGGACATAGAAGACCAAGAAATTTACAATGATAGCTAGACGTAAAAAATATTTGGTAGTGGCCCATGTTTCAGTATTGGCACCCCTACTTTGGAATACAAGCTATGACCGAGCTCTATCACTTCTGGTGCCTCAGAAAGATGGAGGTGGTATTAAAATGCAGAAAGAGGAAACATCAACCCATACGCATCCGCCTAGAGGACATTGAAATCGTCTCAAGTCTTTTCCGGCCATAGGTGCTTCGAAGCATATCTATAGAGATTTAAGAAATCCTCCAGTGATAAATGTCCCTACCGCAAGGAACAAAATATGGAAAAACACGCGTTCTTCCGGTGCCAGTGCTGGAATCAATACCGACAGGAAACCAAGACAAGACTGAAAAACCCTTTCTCGCCAAAAAAATTTCATAGACTCAACGCTCTTCTCACTACAAGCATGGGAAGACGTGGTAAGAATAGCCAAGAAAATTATAACCAGCAAAGCGATAGACCAAAAAAAAGGCAACTAAAAGAACAAGAGCTCAGTCCTGAAAGAGTTGCTTGTGTACGGAAGAAATCCGTGAGCGAATCTCGGAAATATTAACGGATGATAAGGGAAGAAATTCCACACTACCACCAGTACAGGCTGGTGGTGTCTTCTCAAAGATTTTCCCCCTTCTGACGCAAGATAAAAGTTTGGTTTAAGTTGAGTTTTTGGTAACGGGAGTAAAACTCTCAGAAAAAGCAGCCACACCAATCCTAGCCCATTAGTTAAAGTTATGACATGAGCATAACTCCTGTGCAGCAGATCAGATTCCTGAAGGGTCGGAATGCGTTTATATTTCAGAAATTAGCCAGCCACACAACTATAAAGATAACTAAGCCTGTCCAGAGATGTATCCTACTGATAGTCAAGAACTGAATAGTCCTCAGACCCATTCCTCGGAGAAGAGTTGGATCAGTAGAATGAGTTATCGACGCTGCTCTTTGTGATGATATAACCAGATAACAGTTTTTCTTAATAAATAATATTTATGATATTCATCATCAGCTTTTCACTCCACTCTTGAATGGTTGCGGCTGCTTAAACCGGATTGGGGAATGTCGGGTTTCCTCCCCTAATTCGAACCGGGTACCTTAGAATCAGCAGTAGTTCAGCTAACTTACTAAACTAGTCGTATTTATTCAAATTAAGATACAAGATCAGAGACGGTCGTCAGCTAAAGCGGTTAAGTGCGTTGCTGCTAATGCTGAATGTCTGAGTCGACTTCGGGCTTAGTAAAATTTTATTCTGACCGTCTCCCCTTGAAAGAAAACTACTGAGGTGTAATCTGTCTGATACACCCTCTCTGGAAATGAAGTGTATTGTCGTGTTTTGAAATGTTAAAAACATTATTTTATAAATTATTTTGAAGTTTCATTTATTTAGTTTGTAAATGTGTAGAAGTACTGTACATAGAACTTTATTTGTAAATAATGTTGTGTTGGTAACCGTGAAGAAGAACATGCGAGGTGAGACTTCAAGACGACCGTTGCAAAATTATGAACGCTCGCACAAATTTGAATAAAATTTTGATTTTTTTAATGATTTTTATAATAAAAAGTAATTTAATTTGATAAAAAAAGTTGTTTTTATGAACTGAAAGTGTATGGAGATTAAAAATTTGAAGTTTTTAGAAGTTTTTGGTTGTTCGTAAAGATACATCACAGCGAATTTGTTTGACCGGCGTGGCTAGCTGCAGGACGCACGTGCAAGTTACGACGCCACACAAGGTAAAAGTTTAACATTAACATTTTATTCAACACATTTTGGATAAAAATTAAAATTTGGAACAAAATTAAAATGTTACAAAAAATTATACTTTAAGAATTAAACTAAAAAATACATTTAAAATTTATAATTTGAATTAAAAGAGACTCATAGCTCTTCAATTAATAATGGATGCTACCCCAGCGAGAATATTTTTGGATAAGATAAAATTTTTACATTTTGAATAGCTGGGGTTATTCTCACGTCGTGGGAACGTCAACGTCCGAGGAACCGGATATGGCACATATAATCTCTCAAAGAAAACGAGTTCTTAAAAACGAACTACTCTCTCAAGACTGATGGTGAAAGCTAGCTGCTAAAAGATCTAAATGGCTAAGATGCAAACCGTATGTTTTTTTTTATTCACTTTCTGAAAACACGAATATTTGTTTATAAATACAAGGATCCTCTGAAAGAGTCATAAAATAGGATAAAAACTGTGATTCCCGAGTTAGTTTGTCGATAAATAGCGCTCTTCGTAAGATTGGACATTTAGTAAAATTAACGTTCATTGAGGAAGTTGCACTGTCTGTTAGAAAATATGATCAATATAAAAGTCGCAGTTGACAATATAGAGCGCGTCTTCCACCGAGTTCAAATGGCTCCATTAAAAATTTCATTTTGTGAGAATTTATCATCCTCGCATAATTTTTATAATATGACATAGCAGATAGTTTTAATGATAAAATCAAAGTTACTGCATATAATATTTTATCTAAACCAATGGCGATAGTCCTACAGAGACTTTTCTAGTTATAAAACTTAGACATTGGTTGAATCCAAAGGTTGCAGGACTTCATAAATTCAACAAAACTTGGGAAGGTCTAGCAACAAAAACTGATTGAGTTCAGACGGCAATATTATGCCCAACAATTTTGCATTCCTTCCACTTACCTCAGATAAAAATTCAGTTTCGTGCCAAAAATGTTTACCTGCAACAAAAAATTTATTTTAAAACTTAGATTACATTTTTTTATGCGAAATAAAAAAGAATTTGGTGGGTCCTTAAAATTCCCCTTTTTAAAGGTCCCTTGAGTATACAGGCTTCAGTTTTAGGTTGGTGACCATTTTGCAGCCCAGAAATTCACATCCCTAATTTATAAAATATTTATTGAGATTTAGTCTCGTGTAACGATTTAATCTTCGGATTAGTAGAAATCCCCGGAGAATTAAATACTTTAAAATTTTATTTCTGTAGCCTCCAGATATTCCTTTGCATATTTTAATGAGAAGCAATTTTTCAAATATTAAAATAATTTATTTTCCAATTTTTTTTTTTTTGAGAAAATCGTGTGTTGACATTTTCGTGCTACGCTTCAAATATTTACCAAAGAAAATGAAATATTTGACATGGCGGTTTATTTTCTATTGTACAACAGTACAAAATAAAATTAGCAATCAATAGTCCTGGATAGTTCGAACTTTGAACTGGCAAAAAATTATAGATCCAAAAATACATTTAAAATGCTTTTTATGACCACTAAAATTTCTTAGAATAGTTTTCTGTGCAATACTGATTTGCCAAATTTGCATTAGAACATTAAAAATCCAATCATCGCAGAGAATAGACAAGGCAATATAATTTTTTACCACGAGATAATAAATTGGGTTGACCGCTTAATTTTTTAAATGGCGATGGTTTCGTACGTGATATTGCCACATCGACCAAAATAATCTTTTCGCTTCAAAAACTAATTAATTTATTATGTACTTCAAATTATGCAGTAAACCAACAAATTAGTCCAATAAAGTAGACCATATAAAAATGTCATAGAGCAGTGGTATTATCGTCGTGAAAAAGGAAGCAGACATAAGATAAATACACTTTTATAGTAAAGTCTAAACATAATCTCAACTTTATATTTAAAACCCACGCGTAATAAAAACACATACCAGGGTTAACTGTGTAAATAATGGATTATTGCAAGCACGAAAGAAAAACCGTTCACAATTCACAGCTGCAGGCTACCATCACGGTCTTACGAAATCTGTAATTTCTCCTTTCAACCATAAAACACTTGGAAATTAAAAATAAAAACATTTATTTGATACACTCGCCAAATTCAGGTTCAAGGTTGGCGAAAGTACACAGCATTTTTTATAACTCCGATAATCCAAGTTTGTTCCACGATAACCACTATTGGGTTATCCAAAGTAACATCCAAAAATAATAAAATTGGAAATCTTGGAAACCAACCTTCGGAAGCCTACAAGAAATTTCTCCAACCCCTTCTTCGTTGGGAAAAATGGATTAGCAACTCCAAAATTGAGATAAAGCAGATGGAACCCAATTATGGAAAAATCAAAGCGATGAGTAGACGACCTCTAAAATTTACAAAAGCTTAAAGAAAAGAAAATCGACCCATTTGTCTCTTTCCAAAGAAAACCAAATAATGTTTTGGTTGAACTTTCCGAAAGGGGATGGACACTTAAAATAAAGTGATTCGTATATTTCAATATGAAAACCCTAGAAAGGTAATTTTTCGTGACTGCTCTGCGTTAGAATGCAAACAGATGATTTGAATTACATTTTTTCCTAAATTATGTTATCCATAATAACCCATCAAATTATAACATGAACGCCAAGATTGTATAACACACTAAAAATAACGAAAATCTGTCTGAACATAAAAACACAGATGTAATACTAAATAGACTCGACGCAAGTAATTTTAGAATATGATGGTTTCCTCTTTTAGTAAAACATAATATTGAATGTTTTCGTAATTAATTAAAGCAAGCAAACCTGCACATATCAGAACGTTTTCAATTTTTTCGGTTCCAATTGTAAGATTAAGGGGATTGTGGAAAACTAAACAGTAGCATCCGGAAAAATAATTTCTATAACCTTTCATGCAAAATCAACTATCATGAATTAATTCCTGTTATTCTCATAAATAATTCAATTCATAAGACATGAATAATAATAAGCAACATGAATACCATTTCATACAATTTTAAAGCTAAGGTCGACAGACCAACTATTATTGTCTGTACGAAAATATTATCATGTAGTAAATAAAAAAAGGTCAATAAGTTTCAGGGTATTGCAATGATCGCTCAAGTCAACAAATCTGATCCACATAAAACGAAGCGTTACTAATGTTATGACGCAGAACGAATTAATTTATACAATCTCAAATATTGCATCAACGACGTCACGTTAAAGTGGTAATGAACTTTTGCTCTTGGCTTGCCATAATCCTCCAACTGATAAAAACTCCAAATAGGAATATCCGGTATAAATGATCAGATGGCAATCATCAACTCACAAGAACTGACTTTTACGTTCCCTCCGAAGCACCGAGATGGTCATAAAGACAGTATCTCCCTGGATTTTAGCCGGCCACAGAGTCCCATAGTATTAGCAATAGATCACGCGAACTACTAGGTTAACGACTCCCTTAAGACGTCGTAGTCGAACAATACACGTAAGTTACAGCAAGAGGGGTAGTTTATTACTTTTTTTTATTATTATTAGGCTTAGACACACTCTAAACAGCCAAAAGCTAATTATATTAGGTTAGCAAGGAGTTTTGCGGAAGTGAGGCTTTTCAAAGAAACATATGACTTGACGTGGAATCCGAACAGATGAACTAAATTTTCAGCCCGGACTGAGGATAGAACTCGCGGTTCCCAAGCAAGAGTCGTCCTAAAGGACTAAGCTACCTTCCTAGCTATGGTTCATTTAACAACCCAAGTGAAAAAGTAAAAAAGTAAACAACTCGATACAGAACTGTGTGTAACTTAAAAAATTAAAAATATCCCTGAAGCGGCTACAACTTCAAAATTACGGATCTAGCTAAATTCGGCTATAATTAACGAAATCCAATTTAAAATAAATTTATTAAATCATGTTAACAGTTGCACGGGTAGAAGTAAACTGTGGCCGGCTCCGCCCACTTAAACACACTGCTGCATCAGTCGCCGACTTTTATGCAAAAAATCGAAACTTTAAAATTGATTTTTTCCTAAATTAATCCATACTTTCTTTGCTTGATTGGAACAAAGAAACTTATACCTGGGAAGTCACCAACATTCTGCTCTGGTTCCGTGTCCGGCTGTCCGTTTGTTTCAAATATTTGTATAAAAACGAGACTGACGGGCAGTGCAGCTCCGGACCGGTAATAATAGAGTAACAGGAAATAATCAATAGATAAGTGGTTTAGGTAGTGTAACTCGATATTAATCATATCAAATTTTTTAGCATAAACCAAAAAATGCACAAACACTTTTTCAAAAAAGTGTAGAAAAAGGGAAAAGAGTAACAGGAAAACTTCTTACATTTCATAAAAGCAATTTATTATTTTATCTCGATGCTTTCGACGGGTAGCGGCGCTAAAGAATTACTTTAGTGCCATTGATCGACGACAGTAAAATTAATATCGATTAAGTTTTAATAATTACTTTAGTGCCGTTCGTCGATGACAGTTAAATTAATATTAATAATTACTTTTTACGTTGGAAAAGAAACAGATTTTACTCGGAGCAAATGACTATTTGTGACTCATCAGTGGTTTTCATCATAATAAAGCAATAATATACTATTTTTTTTCCATATATTAAAAAAACGTGATTTTGTTTTTACTTTACTGCCTACGACAAGCTGGTCGATTTTTATGTGGTTATTCAGTCAGCGCGTACTCAGTGCACTTTATTTAATTCCCAGTGCCGTAGCAAGTTCTTCTGGCGCCTGGGGCAAATTGGATTATATGCACTCCCCCCCCCCCAAACTCTTACCATTTTAAAAATTCTAAACTATTATTTATTAAGATTTCAGATAAGTATTTATTTATTTATTTTAAGATTTATTACTACATACAGAATAAAAAAAATTAAATAGTATGAAAGAGCATCATACAAAGACATACAAAATTTACCGGAATCACAATAATTGTACTTTTCTTGATTTCTTTGCAGCAAATTCATCAATAACATCCGCGTCCGAGGCAAAGCCTAGTATTCAACACGTGCGTATTTAAAACTGAAGTTACCAGCTAAAAATGTTTTAAATTTTAGTGCCACTCGGCCTGAGTTACATTTTCAGTATTTTTTTCAAAACCACTGTAATATTGTAAATTTGAATTTAAATATAATGGGCGCGAAATTTTAAATTTAATTCATTTCTGGTTACTTTAAAATACAGCGATTTGGCTGTGGTGGTCATTTCCGTTAGAAATTTTTTACCGTTAGGATTTTAAGAGAGTAGACATTACAGATTCGACATTGAAACCGAACGGTTGGTCTTAGTGAAACAAGTGTGTAAATTTTATTCAATAATTTAAATCTAAATTTGTTTAAAAAAAAAATTATCGTAGCCATCGACAAATTTTAAATACGTGTCCTAGCAGTGGTTACGCCTCTGGACATATAAGTTTAGGTGAAGTTTGAGGTTAGTAAACAAGCTAACGACGTTAATATTCAAAGAGCCATCCGCAGATTTAAAAGGACTTGTAAGTGTTACTACGAGGGGGATCACAATGTGCAGGGTTTGTTTGACGATCACAGCTTTGGTTTGGTTTGGTACTTTGATTTGAGAAGGCGGTAATTCAAATTGAAGAGCCAAATATTACACCACATAAGTTAAATTGTTATGGCCCGGCAGGTATGGAGTATCCCTCAAATGTAGTACAATTATACCCCTAGCCTAAATTAAAAAAATCTTCATAAAATAAAAAACCTCAATTTCACTTGTAGTTGCCCTTAAAATTTTGTTAATATTAAATTTAATGTCTAAAATCTAATTCATAATTTATTTTACTACATCAATTACGTTAGGGGGGGGGGGGGATTTCATACCCCCAGTCCAAATTTCTAGATAATTCAAGTTAAAAACCTCGATCTTATTTATATTAGTAATAATTGAGAATGAACTTTTTCAATTGAAATCTTTAGTCTACTACATCAATTGCATCAGGCTGGAGGGTATTCCATACCCCCCAGACCCCCCGGTCTGCAACAGTACACTCTCTTTAATTTCTGTTCTTCTTTTAGACTTCTTTTAAGAAACTTTTACTTGGAAAATATTTGAAAAATATAATTTGTAGAAGTGACACGATGGCGCAATGCGTTCTCCACTTCAAATCCGGTTGTACCGCGATAAGAATTATTTTATTCATTTAACCTTAAAAATTTCATTAAGACACGTGACATTGTTTGTTTCTAGTTTGGTAAATCACATTCAATGTAAGTAATTTTTTTAATTTCTTGGTTTCTCATGTTAAATACGACGGATGATCAATAATAATTGTGAAATAGGGGACTTTATGTCTTATTACAAAGTTTTTATTTTATATTTTAAATTTTCATCATTTTTATAACGTAATTTTTTCAAAATTCATGTCTTGTTTATTCAAATATTCTTAGTCCAAACCTGTTGTATTCTTTGTTGTATAAGTATGTATTCTTTACTTAACAGTTAAAATTCATTATTTTACTATTTTGTTTAGTTTGTTTATTTAATCTAACAGGTTAGTATTAGTAATTGATTGATCTTATTATTTGTAATTATTGAGAATGAACTTTTTCAAATCAAATCTATAGTCTACTACATCAATTGTGTCGGGCTGGGGGGTATTCCATACGCCCCCAGACCCTCCGGTCTGCAACAGTTAAGCCTAGATACTCTCTCTAGTTTCTGTTTTTTTTTGGATTTCTTTAAACAACCTTTTACTTGGAAAATATTTTGTAAGCTATAATAATTATATTAACAAAATCAAAAATATGTTATTATATGTCTGCGTTAAGCTCATTCCAGACGATCAATAAGCTCGATAAGACATGTCGATAAAGCTAACAGGTTAGTGTTAACAATTGATTGATCTTATATTTGTAATAATTTAGAATGAACTTGTTCAAATCAAATCTATAGTCTACTACAACAATTGCGTCGGGCTGGGGGGTATTCCATACCCCCAGACCCCCCGGTCTGCAACAGTACACTCTTTCGAATTTCTGTTCTTCTTTTAGACTTCTTTTAAGAAACTTTTACTTGGCAAATATTTTGTAAGCTATAATTATAATAATAAAATCAAAAAAGGGTTATTATGACTCTACTTTAAGCTCATCGCAGATGATCAATAAGCTCGACATGACATGCCTATCGGATTTCAAAATACCAAAGATATAAATCTAACAAGTACGCTTTTGATTAATCTTATTATTTGTAATAATTGAGAATTCACTTATTCAAATCAAATCTTTAGTTTACTATTATTACCCCCAGACCCCCCAGTCTGCAACAGTTAAGCCTGGGCACTCTCTCTAATTTATGTTCTTCTTTTAGACTTCTTTAAACAAACATTTACTTTTAATATTTTGTAAGTAAATCTAAAAATGTTTTATTATGAGAGTGCTTTAAACCAAGCGAACACGTAAGTGTTAGCAATTGATCGCGTTACCTACTAGGCCGAGGTCTGTATTCTAAAACTTGATAATCAAATATTAAAAAAAAAACAATTTCTAACTTTAAAACAACTAATTTCTATTAGTTTTTCGACAGCCGATGAGGATTAATTCGACATAAAAAAAACTAAAATGTTGCAGGCTGGTCCTTTCACTAAAATTGCAATTTTTCTTGATGTCGATACTCTCGTAACCGATTTAGAAAATTTATTTCTGATGTAATTTTGAAATACGGCGACTTTTTACAATTGCTTAAGGGTATAAAAATAAGCTTCGACGATTTAGGAAGCCTTAAAATGTTGTCAAGTAAATAAAGCTATATATAATGAACACTCGGAACATAAATAAAATATTGAGAGTGTAATTTCCGGTTGGATGACTGCATTCCAGGTTAACGAAAATTGGATCCCCGAATAACGACAATTACCTTCTTCGTTACAAGGAATAGATTATTTATATAATTTGCCTACCTAATTGAATTACTTACAGACTTATGGGATTGAATATTTTCGAGTCATTTACATATCGTAGACATGGAAACCTTAGAACCAATTAGAGAGGCGGTTCAATTGTAATGTCACAATCAGGACTTCGATTTACGTTATCTTGATAGCTTAATCTGATTGAACCTTCCAAGACGATGTATAGCACAGAAGGCAAAAAACAAAAGAAAAACGTGCAATTGTTTGGAAAAGTTGAATCGCCAAAAAACAAAAGAAATAAGAATTTGGTAAGTCACTCGAGATTTGAAATCTTAGATAGCCTCAATTGATTTTAACGCTCGAAGAAAATTATGAATGAAGAAAAGAAAGTAGAAGTGCGGTACACAATAAAAAATAAATTGGCGTAAGGGATTTATAAGCAAGTTCGATTAATGAAAACGAGTCCGGTCATAATTAATAATTAAATCGTCGATATATTAATTAAAATTGATTGAATAACAATGGATATCACAGTTGGCCTTGCTAAACCTTTCGTTTGCATTTTAACAACGCCGTTTGCAATTCGTTAATTATTTTTAGAATTAGGTGCGTCATTTTAGCATTTGGCAGTAGGTGTCTGAAGTATTGATTACACTAAAATCATTTTTTATTATAAAATACAAGTTATTAGCCAAACGCAATTTGCATCTTTTTATTGCGTAATTCCAAAATCTCAAATTTATTTGCACTTTCAATTTTCACTTTTACACCTACGCTCTAGCGCCGCAGAATTTACATGCTGGCTTACAAAAAAGTAGAACAACTCTTTCTTGTTGTTCGTTGACATATTGCTGGTGTAACTTGTAAATGTTAACGCAAAAAAGTGCACCCATTAAAAAAATTATGTTCAACCTTTGGTGTCCGCAGCTTTTTACAATTTCTATACAATGTTGTAATCGACTATTAAAAAGAAATATGTGACAACTCAATACAAGTACCAACCTGGCAATGGTAAATAATTAATTAAAAAAATAAATGAAATGCTTTGACAATCGTAATTAAAATTATATAACATTTCTATAATTTGAAGAAATTATAACCTCGTATTTGTATTTTAATGATACGAGAATATTTCGAGGCAAGACGATTTGGGCGCATGACGAGAAGATAAGAGAAAAGGAGTGCGGGGTGATTAGAGAAAAAGAGCCAGATTTTGTGGACAAAAAAAGTGGGTTTTTACCTTTGATTTTGAGTAGTTATCGGTGATTTTTTGTGTAGTGAGAATTACTGGAGTTACCACCGCTCCTTCTTGCGGATTTGCGTCAATTTCAAGGAAATTGTGTTCTTTTGATTTATTTTCGCTATTAGATTTCTTGAACACCTGAAAGACCGAGCGACAGCGACCACTCCGAGTTTGTTCCCCATAGTAGATACTTTTTTTTTCGTTACGAGAGAGATTGCAAACTTGTTGTAGTTACGCCGGATTCATCCCTGGCTTCCGCAAAACAAAGAGCTTGTTTTTTTCCATCTTGGGTACCTTCACCTAATAAAAGGTTGGGAATTTCTATTTTCAGCCGTGAGGGAAAAAAGAAATTGCTGGGCCTTCTCTAAAGAATCCCAGCCACCCATTTTTTTCATACTTTCTCAACTCATTTCCATCCGGACGACAAAAGACGATACAAGCGCCTCAAGGAACAAATCACCGAAGAAGTCAAGACCCATCACGATCAAGAATCTTCTTCTTCTTTCATGTGCCCTGTCCGGTCTCCCTGACGTTGGCGATCATTATGGCAAACGCTTCTCTATTCTCCATTGTGCGAAACAGTTGTTCAACACCTCGCATGTCAGTCCAATCTCGAATATTTCGAAGCCACGACTGCTTCTTCCTTCCCACTCTTCGTCGACCATTAGTATACACCGTAAGAGTTCACATTTGTCACCTCTCAAAATATGACCTAAATAAGCGATTTTTCGGCACATTATGTCGGTCAGCAGCTGTCTTTCAAAACCTCCTCGTTCGTGACATGGTCCACCCATCTTATTCGAAGTATTCTTCTGTGAAGCCACATTTCAAACGGCTCGAGACGGTTCATAGTCGATATTTTCAACGTCCACGCCTCCGCCCCATACAGCAGCGCAGACCATGTGTAGCATTTTGCCATTCTCTGTCTCGGCATAAGGTTCAAGTTATCATCACAGAGAAGAGAACGCATCCCATTGAAATAAGGTCAAATAGTATATTATACGACAAGGGACTAAAGTGCTACCTTTTTTTTTATTAGCATCCTACTCCTGAAGAAGAAGAACTGTTAATGTTGCTTAGGGTAGTTAAACTTAATAGACCGGGGGGTCTGGGGGGTATGGAATACCCCCCAGGCAATTGATAAACTCTGTAGTACAAAATAGAGTTTTTTTGTGTATAAATTCATAAATCTCGCTTAGAAAACTTTAATTTCGATACTTAGTAGTGTAGACCCCCCGGTATGACACAATCCTTTAAAATATGACATGGTTTGCAGTTTCGGGCCATCTCTATTCGAGTTTTTATCTCCTCGTCCAGATCCAGTTGCTCTGTTACCATGCTTCCCAGATACTTCGCGCTCGATTTGTTGGTTATTTAATTCTAGTGTGCCTGGGTGGTCTTGGCGGCTGACTACTAGTAATTTTGTTTTTGCAATATTAATTTCAAGACCTACCCTTCTCGTGCTTCGCTAATCCGATCCGGTAATAGTTGAAGGTCGTCGATGGAATCTGCAAGAATGACCGTATCATCTGCATACCTGATAGTTCTTATAGGCGTTCCATTTACTTTTATACCCAAATGTGACAGTTCTTCTAGCGCCTCTTTGAAAATTCTGTCGGAGTAAAGATTAAACAACAATGGTGAGATTAAGAATGAACCGACAAAATCGAATCGCTAAACTTCGACGACAAATTCACTTGAAAAATGCAGCCCGCACTACGAGCGCCTCGACCACGACCACATCGCAAGAACTCTCCCAATAGAAGACTCCACACAGTTCGATCCAGCCACCACAACCGAAGTCACCCAGGTCGTCCGATCCCTAAAGAACAGGAAGGCACCCGGACCCGACGCCATCTTAAAGCAATCCGTCAAAGAAATGTCGTGCAAGGCAATCGCGGCACTTATCAACGCCTCGCTGCGACTCTGCCACTTCCCACAAAAATGAAAAATCGCCGACGTAGTAGTCATCCCCAAGCCAGGCCAAAAGACCCGGAAGCCGCAAAGTTTTCGCCCCATCAGCCCCGTCCCGTCGCTAGGGAAAGTCGTAGAAAAAATCACCTCCACACGTCTCAAACAAGCCATTTCCAATCCAGTCCAGCAAATCCTCCCCCTGGTCGAGCACATCACCCTCAGCTACAATAAGAAAAAATTCATTCGACAAAGTTCAACATTGTTCAACGCCAATATTCAACCAGCACTCGACAAACTGGTAGCATCATGCATGGAAAACTGCAAATTCAAGGTCAAATTTGAAGGCATCCAACCATCCGAGCGCTTCATTACCGCCAGGGTACCACAAGGATCCATCCTCGCCCCGACCCTCTTCAACATTTTCGTGAGCGGCATACCAGCCCCACTCGACCCGAGGATGAAGATTTCACTTTATGCTGATGACACGACCATCTACACCTTCTCCATAAATCAGGACATCGCTACCGATCGATTACAAAAAACCATCAACGAGCTCGAAGATTGGTTCGAAACTTGGCCATCGGGGTAAATTCATCCAAAAGCATCGCGATGATATTCAAGAAACGAAGAAGAAAAGCCCCGCCCTGAACAAACGTATTCATGTTCGAACGGCTAATCCCATGGACAAATTCATCGAAGTACCTGAGAGTAACATTGGACTACCGACTACTATGGAAAAAACATTTCGATACCGGGGAAAATCCCGCTCCTAGCCTCGAACAGCAAGATGTCTTCCGCAAACAAGCTGCCCATCTTCAAAGCCATTATCCGACCGACCATGAGCTAAACCGCATCGGTGTGGGGGACAGCAGCCCAAACCCACATAAAAAAGATCCAAGTGGATCAAAACAAATGCATTTGTACCGTATTTTCCAGCTTGTACTACGTCACAAACCGAAGAATTGAACATCATCGACCTCCACATCAGAAAACAGGCAGAAAAACTATACAACTCCACAAGATTCGCTGAAAACCCGCTCATAGCGCAGTTAGAACAATACAAACCCGGCTTCAATCTCAGAAACAGCCAACCAAAAGACATCCTCGTCCCCTTGCCAACAAGAACCAAGTTAATCAAACACTTCGGATCCCGCAATCCCCGGACCAACTCAAAGCCCAAAGAAAAACGTCAATGAATAGGTTCATCAACGCGGGGAGTTCTAGATTTTGTGACGTCAGATGCCATGTGGCTTAATTTTCAACACTTGTTGACATGTTAGAAAAACCCGAGAGGACGGGAGGACGAAAGCCTCCATGTTGCACAGTTTACGGATTGGTATTTATTAATACTTTTTTCATTTTTAAATTTAATATTTCATATTAAATACTGAAAAGCGTTCAAAGTTGCTTGTACGTTCACCGAAATATTAAAAATCATTTCAATTTATAATATTTTTCAATTTATACAAGAAATGTGTGTTCGAGACAGATGTTACTAAACGCGTGTTTAATTAAAAAATAAAATTAATAATTTACTGAAAAAGACTGCAAAGAAAAAAATTAAATATTTACCGAAATTGTTCGACTATAATATAAAACAGTCCGATTTCGGCAATTTATACGAAAATATCGCAATATAACTGATAGGAGTTTTTTATTTTGATCGAAATGGGAAATTTTTAAATTTCCATTACGTGATGCCAGAGAGAACCGTGTTCGTGAACCTCATTTCTATCTGCATTACTATTTCATGAACATTCTCAGTTTTCACAAAGCTCCTGCAATCTTGAACCTTCTACAAGCATAAATATATTGTCAGCACCCTTTGAACTATCGCCAATAAATACTTTATTGGACCTTGAAGTTTGTTATTTTTATCGCTATTTTCATTTAAAAAACAATGAATTTTTGACTTTGAAAAACTTTCGTCGTCCACCGCTATTAATCAATCATACCTCACAGGCAACAGCGAACAATGGCGTTCACACAGATTAAGTCAGATCAAACCGTGACATAATATGACATAAGCAATTTTATCCTTCAGATACTTGTAGGGAATTTACATAAAAATTCTGTTTTTGCGCAACAAATGCCTAGACTATGTAAATTCTATAGCAAATTCACTATACTTATTTAAATCAGATCGACCTCCTGGTAACTCGAAATTTAACATATTTATTCCAATAAATCCAGGTTATGTTTAGTCCCTAATAAAAACTCTACATCAACTTTGGCAATTACTTTTCTAATTAACTACCGCAAGCCGAAGTTCCGAGCAAATCAAATAAAACTCGCAGCGTCGGATGTGACGTCTATTATGAACTGCAACTTGGCCAAAGTATTAAATCCTTCAGATTTATTGAACTATTAGTTCACTCGCGTGAATGATCGACTAATTGTCTTTTATCTACTCAGTCTAGAGTAGCAACTATGTCAAGTCATAAATGCGGCCTGTGCGTGCAAACAGACATTTTGACATGCAAAAACCAAATTTCATCAATGACTTTTGGTCGTTCAAAAAACCATTAGACTAATATCATTTTGCACATATTTACCTTTTTATGCACTTATCACAATTTGCCCAAAAACCAACTTATACCACTTTACCACTACACTACAAACTAAGTTCAAGTAACTTGATGATAATTTAAAAAAAAAAAAAAAAATGAGAAATTTAAAATAAAATTGATGGTGGAATGGAAAATGGTAATAGTATAAATGGAACTCGAGTGGAAAATATTTAAATGAAACAGGAAAACAAATAAGAAAATCTCTAATGAAAATTATATTGTAATTATGACAATATTAAAAAACAAATTATAAAATTTAAATTAATAATCTTGAATAACAATAAAAACATAAAAAAGATGTAGAATTTATATTATTACCTGAGCTATCAGACTTAATTTGTTTTCCAAGCAGTAAACCCAATAAAAAAAATAGTAAATAATGAAAACTAAATTCAATATTAAAATTTATGCATTCCAAGAAAAAACATAATACCGTCAGAAAATGTAATGCTTTATAAAGCATTAAATACCCCCCCCCCCGATTCAAATTTTAAATAAACCTTTTTAATTGTTTGAATAAAAAAAAGATTTGGATTGTGTTGGATCTCTTGATCTTGCATCGAAACGTGGTAATTTATTCGTATCGGTCCAATTTTCATATTTAATAAATGATACTGTTGATGTGAAAAAATCAACCTTGAATACCTCAATAGTATCATCTGCCATTTGTAAGCCCAAATTGAGCAAAACGAAACAAAAACATTTTGTTTTACCCATAAATATTCAAATCATAACAAGTTATGAGCCCAGGTCAGTTATACATTAAAACTTTGCGTATTTTTACGTTCGCATCTTACGTTTTACATCTATATGATTGGTTTCAGATATGCGGCCTGAAGGCCGCATTTAAACTAAAGCAATTGAAAGCCGTTACGAAAAAAGTGACAGTTTGACGTTTTATATTGTATACCATAAACATACTGGTTTTTTTTTTCGTAAATTTTGTCCCGCCCCCTCCGCCAGACGTCCTAATTAAAAAAGTCTATTCAAAAAGAGTGAGAAGTTATTATTTAATAAAATCTTTACAGATTTGCTTTTAGATCGGCTTCTAA
Source organism: Cantharis rustica (assembly GCA_911387805.1). Lineage (NCBI taxonomy): Eukaryota > Metazoa > Arthropoda > Insecta > Coleoptera > Cantharidae > Cantharis > Cantharis rustica. The sequence goes on from OU426882.1 coordinate 36,779,976, forward strand.
AACGGAAATCTAGATATAGAATATAACCCCCTTCCCTTCCATAATTATATTCAATAAAAAAACTTTAAAAGCAACCGATTGTATCATTAAAGCTTGCGTGACATATTTGTATCAACATTCAGTATTTGAATTCCACTAGGGAGTCTTAATTACATTAATTAATCATGGTAAACAACCGTGCACCTAATATCTTAAACTGAAAGAGTAAAGTAATAACTTACGTTGCTAGAAGTGTATTTATGATATTTAAAATCTAAAAGTCATGTTTTTAATCATCGCTTTGACTATTTCGCACTTTACGTGCACTTACTCAATTATATTAAAAAAATGAACCAATTGGAGAAGTGTTGCATAAAGAAAGACAGACAGATCGCTCAGATCGAGCGGCCTTACAGACACACTGATCTGTCACTTTCTCGTCAACTCCCAAATTTTTTACGTTGGCAAGAAAAATTTAATGAATGACAAGTTTAGCCTTTTACATAATAGCTGTATACAGTGAATGAATGAATATAAATTAATAGAACTACAGAATGTTTCCAGTATATAAGAGAGGAAGAAGGGGAGAGGGGGGGTAAAATTAAAAACTTTTAAAGCTCTCCGTTTGGAAAATTAAAATTTTTAATTTTGCTTAAATCTTCAGCCGATGACCGGACATTATCGACACCGGTCGGGAACGGGCTAACACATAGTTTATTTTCTCAATTTTAGCTTACCTTGATAAAATCGCACGCAAACTCAGAGTAAAGTTGAGTAGAGCCCCTTTTAGGTTGGTATATCAAGCAGAAGTTTTGATTGGCGTGACAGGCTACTTACAGCGTTAGAGAAATAAACGTTTTGTAGAAAAGCTCTATAGTTTCTTAGAGTTACTAGAAATGTGAGAAAGTGTAAAAACTATTATTAGTTTGAAACGTAAGAGTTGGGGGGGGGGGGGTCAATTACATCAGTAAACTCTTATCCAGTAATTCCACTAAAACTCCTATCGTATGTAAGTATTTTAATTCTACTAGGACCTCTGATAAATTGATTCTTCTTCTTCGTGTGCCATATCCGGTTCCCCGGACGTTGGCGACCTCTCTGCTATGTTTGTGCGTTTGAAGTATTATCACACATATAGGAGACCTACTGCTAACGCGGGAAGTGTATACACTTCTTCTCCGGAGAGGGTGTACCAGGCAGACTACACCTCGGTGGTTTGCCATTGCCTTCCGAGAAAAGACGGGCAGAATAAAGCTTTTACTGAGCCCGGAGTCAAACCAGGCATTCAGCATTAGCAGCAACGCGCTTAACCGCTTTAGCTGAAGACCGTCTCTAGATTGATTGATTAATCAAGATAAATAGTAGTTCACTTTACACCACAAACTGAAAGAGTAAAGTAGTAACTTATGCCGTTAAGAGCATATAATATTATCCAGAGTTAGCAATAATAATTACATATTTAAAATTTAATAATAACTTAATATTATGTTTTGGGAGGGCAGTGTCCCATTGCCGGGGGAATAACTAATAAATTGGATTATTTTTCAATGCCCTCGATATTGGGCTTTAGATCACAGTGGTATATCCGACGTGACCAGAATTTGAACTTACTTTATTAATCACACTTATGGTTAACGGAATTTAAGTAGTTTGTTTATTTTGTATAGTTACCCTGAGAGAAATCATGACTCTCCCTCACCATCAGAGTACAGCTATTAAAGGACAAACAAGAAACTAGATAACCGGAAGTCTTAAAAAACTTAACTTTAATCTACATATATTTTGCGGGGTAAAATAAAAGAAAAAATATATTCTTTTAATCTTGTTTTATTAATTTCACTTGGCGCCCAGCAAAACTAGCGTAATTATTGCTTTCATAGTACTCTCGACACTGGATATAAACTAATTAGGTTAGCTGACCTCTCATAAAGTGAGAGATTCACAGTCTAAATTAATTAATAAAAAATATTCGTCTTTACTTCTACGCCTATGGTGTTTATCTTGCAGTTTTTCTTTTATCTCCAAACGGACACGATAGCCTCCTTAACGAGTTCTTCGCAATAAAGAAGCAGAGTCCTAAAGATACTTAACGAAATGCAACTTTCTCAATGTTTATAATAATTCTCAATGCAGCAAATTACAGGAAATTTCATTAAAAACGGGCGGACAGTTTATTAAGTAAATATGTTTATGGGTCATAAAAACAGTAAGGTAATTTGCAGTAATGCCGAGAATGCTGTAGGTTGAGGACATCTTATTTAAAATTCATATTTAAGCAAGGAATTTGGCAGTAAGCCCAACGTGAATGACGAAACTTGAAAATTTTCTCATATCCATGCGATTTTTTTTTATAAAATATTAAATATTTTAAACTTGAAAACTGTGGCATGTAAACCACTCAAACTTTGTCTTAAAACTCACCACAAGACAGGTTCGAGTGGAAATTCCAAAGAGTTTCCGCTTTATTTACTTGATAGCCTGAAAAGCGTTCAATTTTTATTAACCAATTTTAGCTGCATTTCTAAATAATAAAAACGACATTGTCGTGCCATACAGAATAGTAATAAATAATTTGAGTCCAATCAATAATCTGCATTATATATCGCAAGAGCAATCGTGGCAAATGTTTCCAGTCACAGTATCATGCGATTTAATAAATATTATATTTATAGCTCATTAGCAAACCATTAATTTTTAATGTAATAAATAAATTTGTAATGCTTGTTACAATTTATTGAAGTTCATTGTAGCAGTAAAATAATTGAAAAGGCGACACAATCTATTGATTCAATTAAAAGTAGTTTACCCACCGGGTAGCGAGATAATAGAAAATTTGAATTTACGCACCTAAATCAATCAATCCTAAGATTAATAGTCTGGGTTTACTGTTATGTACGTCAATCCCAACAATTAACTATCTATACAGCCGCTTGTAGGAGTAAAAGTTCCCAGGACCAAACCTGATTTTGCTCATAAAAGTTGTATAATATTATTAATAATATTGTTCTAAATAAATTTGCTATGCTGATGATAGTATCAAAGCTACCTTCAACTTTGTAGCGGTCCGCGGAACAGATGTGTTTTACGCATGCTGTATATCAATGGTTGAAAGTAATAGCTTTGAATACAGAAGCTGTTTTTTGATATTCGTAAAAAAAAGTGAGATCTCGTTATGAAGATATAGCACCTCGCACATGCTGAATACTAATTAATATTATTCAGAGCACAGTTGTTAAATCAAATTAAGAGCGTCTGCGCTAGGCAATACTGCAAAAAATCGTTACACGTCGTGCATTCGACATGAAGACTTACAACTGCAAACCGCAGAGTCAATGCGGTTCCTATTTTAATTAGAAAGCTAAAATTTATCTACTCGTTAACTACATCGACTCATCTGCAGAGTGAAGTTTAGAGGTGACGACATAGACCAACTTGAGCGTGATAGATTTGAAGAGCACTTATAATTAAAAATATTTCAAAGATATTGATTGTACTCATAAAATTCTGTATTTACATTTTGCGTTATGTGTAATAGCATTCATCATGAATACCACAGTTTATATGATTTTATGATAATTTACAAACATTTCACACTGAAATAAATCCATTGCCTTTAATTTCGACCATACCATTGCACCTTCGTCGTTTGGTCGACTCTACCAGCCCGAAAACCGCACCAAACTGTCACTCGTTTTGGATTGAGAGATTTTAGAAACAAAACTCTGCATATAGATATTAAAAAAAATTATCCTTCAAGTTATTTAATGGAACGTCTCGGACTTCTGACTCAATTTCCTGTATTTCAGTTTTTCAAATTTCTTCCCGAGAGTATTTTTATGAAAACGAAGGACAACTACGTTAATTTCGGGTAATAGGATTTCTTATTTTAGTTAAAACGTAATCTTCCGGTCGATAATGAGTTTATAAAAGGATCTACCTAATATTAGAGCTAAATGTCTATCAACTTGACGAACCACTAGCACTACATTTAGTAAGGAGTTTACCTTGAATATAAATGAATAAAGGAATCGTTAATGTTCCTTTTGTTAACCCAAGTTCGATAATACACTTCTCGTTCGTGGGTGTTTACCTTCGTACCGTGTACCACTGCACTAATATGGAAGCATTCAAAATAACACTTACATAACTTAAAAGTTAAAACTCGTTTAAACAGAGCGATAATAATCAAACTTGCCAAAATTTGCTCAAAAATTATTTTATCTCAAAATATTTGCACAATAATTCAAATTATATAACTTCCGTGCATGCCTTGTTTCCGTGTTAGCAGTCCAATAGTTTCACGACCCCCCAGGCCTTTTTTTATCGCTCAGCGCCAATTAGACTGAGATTTGATTTGCCAACAGCGAATTAAGCTTCAAATGAACCGCATTGTTCGAACATCCCTTACACCAGTTACCAACATGTCAACATCACTTCTGCCACCCTCGCATGAGGTTTTGGTATCAGTGAACCATATTGTGTACACACACGTATTGAGTCATGAAAGATTACTTTTAAAGTGGTTAAGCGTTGAAACATACACTTGAGTCACGCGTTTCTCCTGTTTGCATACATTAAATTTTTTTGGTTACGTTTTGTTAAATTTTAATAGCGACACGAATAAAACTGAAATAAAATGTGGGACAAGCACTCGGCGCACGTTTCAAATTAATTTAGATTGTCTCACTCTCGGACAAACCTGCACAGCTAAGAATAATTGAGATGAACTTACATGAGTCCGAAGCGCTAACCACTCGACTACTAGTTCCTATGTCAAACTTAAAACTAAAAATTCCAGACTCTCATCATTTTTTATAATCGCAAAAAAAAGTCCAGTGTATGAATCACCAGATGCAGCAGTAGATCTGCTACTTTACTGCCTATTTAAATAAATAATAGTGTACTGCTTACCGAGGACGTAAAGAAGTTTGCATAACGTGAGAAAAAATTCAGAGTAATAACATTTATTTTAATAATAAAAAATAACAGAAAAAAAAATTAAAATATAATCTTGCTTGTTAAAATAGACAGATATCAACGTAATTTAACATAAACCAGACATGCTTTTCTTTTATTATTGTTGATTATTTATTTGTAAGTACGTAGTACATTAGATTTTAAGTGTAAATAACGTTGTGATAACCGTGCTGAAGGTAGAGTGGAAGTAGGTTGTTGAAGTCCAAGAGAGGGGGTTGCGTCAGCTTGACGGGCGAATGATCGTTATTCCCGCAATGATAAATTCTGGTTTTCTTTTTGATTGTTAAAAAAAATAAAAAGTGAGAATTGTTTCATTATAATAAAGAAAATAAAGAATTAGTGAATAAAATTTTGGCCATTCAGAAAGGTACGCCGCAACGAATTTGTTAGATCGGCGCTGGCAGATGTTGTACCCACGTGCGATTGCAAAGCCACATGAAAGGTAAACTTTTTTACTTAGCCACCAATTTGTTCAACGCATTAGAAATAAAATAACAAAACGATACGAAAATTTACATTTTTAAACTAAAATTGAACAAAAAAAGAGTCTCATCTAAAATAAATAAATTAAAATTAGGGGTGGAAATTTAATAATTTTATAAGGTTGAGGGCATGGCAATATATACAAATATTTCGTGTTATTTAGCTGTTAATAGTAAGCGTTAGACCAAACTTTTGTGAGTCTGAAGCTAAATATTTTGTGGGCTCTCTATACTTCGGTGTGAAATTTTATACAGGATATAAGCTTCCACAGCAGAGTTATTTCCAAATATCAAGTTATCAGCTATACGCTATACGTTAGAAAATGAAATAAGACTCTCTGTAATCACGCTTTGTTCTTGGAAGAGAAAGTAAAGAATTTATTAAATTTAATTTAAAAGTAAAATTAAGAGAAAAAAAAACACTGAGCCATGTCCGTCTTTCCGTAATGACAAAACATAATATACAAAAGTTAGTAAGTTACGGCGAATCAGTGCGGCCTTCAGGCCGCACCAATGAGTAATCATAGTTATACAATAATATTAAATTGTGTTATAAGTAATCGTGTTAATTTATTATAAAAATTAGTTGAGATTTTGATCAGCTGAGCTTAGCTTAAGCTGTTATAATTATAATATTGAACTTGAAAATGAATTTAATGTTAACCTGTTAAATATAACATTATCTTTTTTTATTGTTTTTTAAATAATATTTTTCTACGTATGTATTCTTAAAATGTATTATTTGAACGTTTTTGTTTAGTTTGTTTAATTCTTATTATAAAAATAGCCCTTAAAGATATAAAATGTAGGTGTAAACCCGGAAAGTCTAAAAGGAGGGGGGGGGGTATAAAATTTCATAGATGTGTAGTGACATATTTTCCTAGGAAGTTTTTGATACATTAAAGTCATCATGGTAGATAAATGACACAAGGAACACTTCCGGAAAATTCCAGTTTCCTTCGTCAGTGACATCATATTACAGTGTCTTCAAAGAGCTGTTCCAGGCTTCCCTGTCATGCGGTGAGGGTAGGGTTTATCCAGTTAGGGATTTTATCTAGTCTACCTATTTTGAGAGGGACCTTCCTCTTGGTCTCTTTCCTTCAATTTTAGCCTAGATCATCATCTGCAGGTTTTAGAGCAGTGGTCCGTTACGTCACTTTAATTAATTGGTCGCTCCATCTGTTTTTGGGACGACCCACACTTCTTCCTCTCGGAATGTCTTATGTCCGTATTTATTTTTGGGTCTTCCTTTTGAGTAGCTTCCTGGAGATACCAGCAGGTTAGCTTAAAGCCTACATAGACCGATTGGGAAGTGAGAAACCACGGTTAAAATCCTCGTCGAGTCGGATACACTGCTGCGATCTGAAGTCTAATATCAATCTGCAGGCTATAAGAAAGGGAAAGATCCTCCAAATTGGGAGTTAAGATGTCAGGCTAGTTTACTTAAAAAAAACTCTTTTTGGGTATCTGAAGACGTCGTAGTTATGAAACAGATGTATAGATAGATCATCAGCTTCTCCATTGCTTCTGATCTTATCTGACGACGCTGTTCGCATAGTCTACGGGATTCTCGGCATTTTTCTGTATGTCTATGTTGCATTGTCCACGTTTTAGCTGCATATGTGACCACTGGAAATATTAAGTCTCATCTTAGTTGTCTTGGTAACTGTCATGTTCTTGCAATTGTTGACAAGCCAACGTCCTATTTCTAGAGTTCTAGATCAAAATGCTCAAGTTGTGCACTACTTCAAATCGCATGAATTAAGCCATTACTGGCTGCTCATAAAAATTTTAAGTTCTTCTTGGTTCGACGCATTTATTAATGTATTATCTGCGTATCGCAGATTGGAGATATGCAATGACCCGAAGTCATAGAAAATTAGCGAAAGGCTGTCCGAATGGTATCTACAATTTAAACTCCTAGTGAGTCTTTCTGATTGGTTCCGGCGATTTAAAGAGGCGTAATCGACCGAAATACCGTCTAAGAAAATAAACATTATCGGATTGTCTGATTACCTTCGGCTAAAGCTCAACAACTGTGCGATTGATCTGATAATTCGTTTATCAGCAATAAACTGCTAAATACGTTTATTAAACCAAGAAAATGTTGATAACCATTTTTAATCCATCACAAAACCGTGAGAATATTCTTACTGATTTAGAACCATTTTTAGATCTTCCTATACATATTTATGAATTGGTTCTATATTTACGCAAGTCTGGCCAATTGACAAAACGTCAAGGTCAAAAGGAAAAAACCGCCAATATTAAAATAAAGAGGTTACGTAATGTTTGCATATTAACTAGGAAGACAAGTTGCGTTATGGTTGAGTCATCCATTTTTTATTTGCTGAAGAATTTATGTAAATCAATGTCGAGTGAGTGCAAGATTTTAGTTCGTTCCAACGGTTTTCCAATTTATCGGCCAATATTTTATGACTTTTAATCCACTTACCCACCAAAACCATGATTTTAAAAGGTTAGTTATACCAAAAAACAAAGAAAAAGAGTTTAACAGGGTGAAAAGTATTTTGTGGATCTTATAGGGGTTCGATAGTTCATCCATAGCTCCTTATGTAAAGAATCACGAGGATAATACTATCAAAGCTGCGAGAGCACGTTTCTGCAGGATCATAAAGCACCAAACGATAGAAACGAAAAAATTGTCGTTTCATCCCTTGCGTACCCAATCCAATAAAACGTACGGTCCATTTCACGGTATTTCTATTTTGTCACTGAAAGATTAATAAACATTGCGTAGTTCTGTGCAGGATGTCTGAACACATGAAAATAAACGTGCAGTTCAGTGGACCATCTTCCACCATTTTTTAGGACAATGCGATTACTTCTACTTTCAGCTAAACCAAAAAAATGCATGTGACAGCCATCAGCTCAATTTTTCCAATAAAATCAATAACTCCACGTTTATACAATCGTATAATGCAGGTGACCACTAAAACCGCAAAACCTTACGTAATCGATCATCTCTCGTCTGGTTATAGGTTTACAGGAAATACGTGAGATGATTATAAATTAACGTAAAACACGGAGAGTCCTTTCCGATGTGGTTAACGGCGAAATATTTCATTCATAATGAAGTAGTGGCAATTTATAAAAGAACGTTTGTATTTTTTTAATTGAATAATATAGGTAATCGATTACAATAAAAATACCAAGATATATTACTGCTTGTGAAATATTTTGGCGTAATCAAAGTATTCAAAATGTAGGCAGCTTTGATACATTTAAATGTGCGTCTGCGTTAGGCAATAACCTCGTTTGGCATTTTTACAACACGAGCAAAAATATTGAAAAAAAAATCGTATTAATTTATGATAAGATACATTTTTTGAGTGTAATGTGGTAGCAAAATTGATAAAACAGCAATTAAACTCAATATTAAACGATTTTATTATCACAACAGTCAGCAATGTCGGTCACAATAGTTAATTTATAGATTTTTATCTATTTTCATTAATTACACGATCAATTAATCAATAATTGCAGTATTTCCATCCAAAACGAGTAAACTATTCGATTGCAAATATTTTACATTTGTATCAAATTTTTTTGCCATGATGCAATTATTTAGTAGCTTGGAATTAATTAAATTGCTCTAGAAAATAAACAAAATCGACCTTGAACGATTTATATTAATACCCAGTGAGATTATAACTTGACATATGAATTAGGTTCAATGGAACGATGAAATTTACTCGCGTCCTATATAAAGCGCCTCGCGTTATGTACACTTGATTATCTGAAGATCTTTGTTCGGCACAGGTTTTTCTCCTCCTTTCAGAAAAATTAAGACTTCCGGTAATTTAATTCAAATTTAAAAATAAATCTCTTTATCCTGACAGGTTATCACATTTTTAACAATTACCGATGCTCGAGGCGAATTAAATTGTCAATTGGAATGAAGTAATTATTGGTTATTATGTAGTAGGTACTTATAATAATTTCTCTTGGGCAATACTTTCTTAGTGACACAGCAGGAATTTTATATTAAATTATGTTGATGATTCAATATTAAAAAAAAACTTGGTATTTAACCTTACCATATATTCATTGCAAAATTTACAGTAGAACATTTTCAATTTTTACTTATTCGATTTTTCGAGTCGTGTTTTGAAACCATAAAAACCATTATTTATTTGTAAGTACGCTGTACATAGGATTTTAAGTGAATAATGTTGTGCTGATAGCCATGCTGAAGGTATGGAAAAGAGTAGGTCGTTGAAGGCAACAAGACGCGGTTGCGTCAGCTTGACGGGCCGATGATTGTTATTCCCGCAATAATAAATTATGATTTTCTTTTTAATTGCAAAAAAAATAAAAAGTAAATTAATTTGAAGTGAGTTACAAAATTTGAAGAAAATAAAGAATTAGTGAATAAAATTTTGGTAGTTGCGTGAAGGTACGCCACAACGAATTTGTTAGATCGGCGCTGGCAGATGTGGATCGCACGTGTAACATCGATACCATAAGGCAGCGGTTCCCAATTAGTTTTGGCCGCGGAAGCCTTGGGCGATGTAAAAAATTTGACGGAACCCCAAGCCGATTTGTTTACTGCATAAAAGGTTGTGTACGCACACTAACCCCCCCCCCCCCCCGTGACCAGGTAAATACAAGTATAAAAGTTATTTATTATAAAATTATAAATTATTACAATTATTATTAGTGAGAAGTATGACATTTTGTTTTCCCCTAATGAATTCTTTTAATATTTGGTTTGATTTCTGAAAGCTGGATTCTCATATCAGGAACTGCGTCAAGTCGTTTTCAATACTTTATTTTTGTTCCTGAATATAATGAGAATCCAGTCTCACACTTGTATGTGCTCGCAAATGGTAGCAAAATACGGTTTGCACTTTTGGACAACTCCGGATATTCCTAGCGCAGTTCATTCCAAAACACGCCAAGCGGAACCTCTTTAAATTTACATTCTAATTGGAAATCGCACCTAATTTCAATTGGATTTTCGAAATCTACAGCAGAAAATTCGACTGGACGTTAGAATTCCATGAATGGATTGCCATCGGATGGAATAGAAAAAAAAATATATTTTAAGTGGCAAAATTTATTTTTACGCCATTTTGAAATTCTTTTTGGCGAAACCCTTGGATTTTTTTGTGGAATCTCAAGGGTTCCGCTGAACCATATTTGGGAACCGCTGCCATAAGGTAACAAAATTTTATACAAGCCGACGCTTAAAAATGATAAAATAAAACTTTTGACACGAAAATTTACAATTTATTTAAAATTTAAAAACAATTGAAGAGTCTCATCTAAATTAATAAAGGATGCCACCCAAGCGAGAATATTTTTTGGATTAGGTGAAATTTAACAAACTTGTATAGCTGGGGACATCTCAGTATTTTACGTCCTTATTATCTAATATACTATTAATGCCTGGATCTCACACTTCTCTTACTCCTAAAGCTGCATACACATCAGATGTGTAGAAACATAGCTTAAGAGCGAGGCTGACGCGCATCTGCAGTAACGAAACGTCGACAGATGATACAATACACGATGACGTTCAACTTACGTCACCTAACAAAGATGGCAATGTTTCAAAAAGCCATGGCAATGTTGACCCAAATCAATATCTATAAGCAGGGTTCAAACTCTAAGCGCCGAACTGCTCGCTCCTTTGTCCTCGTGGTGGTTATGGCGCTCCTAAAGAAAAAGCTCCCTTTCCTCCTTGCCCCATCGCCCTTACCGCCAACATGCATTGAAAGACGAGATAGCATCTAACACGTGGTATTTATACCAAACAGTTTCCACGGACTGACACTAACCTAATGTACTAGCAATCAAGATCGAACATTCATGACAAATATCGGCGGGCGAAGTATCATTGATATTCTAGTCCCCTCCATAGGTAGAACTAAATCTAGCCTGGTTGAAAACCGAAACTTGTCCACTCCTGGACATAAACCAATCCAGTTTTTTTCCACCCTTCTCTGTTCTGTGCCAGTTGGAACCACTTAATATCATTTAGCCATCTTTTTGCGGTCAGGCGGTCACGGCCTGATGCTTATGTGCGTCGACTGCTACGCCGAGATCCTCGGTTCGATCCCGAACGGAGTCAAAATTTTAATATTTAATCTCATCGTCTTCCCTCGGCAGGTAATGGCAAACCACCGAGGTATCTGCTAAAAGAACCCTTCTAAAAAAGAAGTGGTCACTATGCCATTACGTAGGGCGAGAACCAGCTTTTTGGAGTTTTCCCACACTCCGCTTAGTCATTCTCGTGAGTTAGTCTATACGTCTATCTCTCATTGTCACTTGAGTCTTGCTATTTTTTGGTGATTTATGGCTATTTATGGTGAACCTCTTCATTTTTTATCCGCTGCCTCGGGTTTACTCCTGAGCCTGAACAACAAGATCTACTAATTGGCAAAACGGAGGAAGCTAGATTAGTAAGCTCCTAAAACGACTCTTACTTGGAACCACGAGTTCCATCCTCAGTCCAGGCTGAAAATTTAGTTTGTCGATCCTCGGTCGTAGTTCGGATTCCACGTTAAGTCGTAGGTCCCGTTGACGTTACACACACACTCTATATAATTAGCTTTTGAATGTTTAGAGTGTCTAGCCAAATAAAAAAAAAAACAGATGAGGTTGCAAGGCAGAAGGGGAGACAAAAAAAACAGAATAGAAGAATAGTAATTCGCCCATCCCATCAGAGAGATGAGATATGACAACGTAACTCTGAGTAGTCGTCGTCTATTTTACGGTGTAGGCCTCAGGCTTCTTCCAAAATCAGCCCACCGCTTTTTCTACTTCAATCATAGCTCATCGCACCTTTTGGCCGTCGTTGGTCCTCAATTCTTTACACAAGCTCCTTCCATTGACGTTTATAATCTTTAACCTTGTCTTGTATAGAGAAAATCTGTAGTTCTTCTCCGATATCTTCATTTTTCGAAGAAATTTCATTTCTACCGCTGTTAATTTAGTTTCTTGATAGCGGTTTCTCCTCTGCTTCGTTTTCTAATCGTTCGTTTATTCTCTGGTGCGGGAGAACCAATCGAAGAGCTGGAGTTGTAACCTCTTCATAAATGAATAGCACCTGTATTCGGAAACAACCGACCTGTGTTCTCTGAATGTCATCTTTGCCTAGCAGCAATAATATCTTTCCCTCAGATCCTCGAAAAATCAATACTGAAAGACTGTCCGACGAGCAAGAGACCTATCAACTTTCTATAATTTTTCACAAAAGCGTAAGACATTTTTTAAACTTATCAGATCTGCAAAATTAAAATATTTGAAAGTCCAATAGTAAAGCTGAATGATAGTTATCGATCAGGATCGATAAAATCGTAATGGTTCGTTCGGCTGAATTATTACTATTTTATAAAAGTACGAAGACGTTTAAAAACAAAGTTAAGCGATAAAAAGCTATTCCTAAGCACTGTGCGCTCACATCTAAAGTAATATTCGTCAAAATATATAAGTACATCAAATACCCCAACTTAATAACTTTCACAAAAATTCCCCCGTAAGGGTCGCGATTTATCCTGACAGTAACCTGTTTAGGTCAAAAGTACGATGAATAAAAACGTGAAAAGCTAGTAAAATACCCAAGTTGTCCTTTCCGTTCAGTTACATGAGTATCTAGAATTTTCGGATAATTTTTCAATTAAAAGAACGTGAAATGCTGAAAGCACAATTTTGATCTGTCTACAATAATAAACAACGGTTCGATAGCCACTCAAACCTCGTTAACGATCGAGAAAAGCTGGGAAAATGCTGGAGTACAACAAAAATAAAAAGGGTTAACATGGTAAAATGATACTTCAACTACGCGAAGTGGTAAATAAATAACTTCTAAAGCAATTTTTCGAATGTTCTCCCTTCAGAAATAAAAAAAATAAAATTATAAATTAATTATAACTCAAGTTAATTTGATTGATAAATTGTACAAAAACAATAAAAATTAATGTTGCGAAACAATAATAATTTAATTATGTACCTAGTATATTATATACATTGTCAGGTGTGAGTTGTTATTTTTGGCATGAATTTATAATTTTTTAGCATAAAAATTTGAAATTAAAGTTTTAATTTAATTATTGTGGATCATTCAATTGGTCCGTCAGCAGTAATCAAATGATAGCTCAATATTATTATGCAACTCAGGTTCGATCCTCGAAGACGACGACTTTTTTTTATTACATTTTTCAGGGCACAAATTCAAATGAGAATTTTTCAAGGTAAAAAGATGAAAAGCACTAGATTGATTTTGTAATTTGACTCAAACTCAATTAAATTCTCTCACTTGAGAATTTAGTCCTGAGATGATGTGCCTACGCAAACCTCACAGCGCATGCGTTGAGCACTGTGGCACAGAATTTTTTAATCTATTCGAAGGGATTTTTCTCAATGTTGCAATTTTTACGACATTATGAATGAGGAAATACCATTTTTGACTAATCTTATCGAATAATGATAAAACACAACGTGGCCGTGGGTTGCATTTAAAAATAAGATAAATCGAATAAAAATAAAGTAAGCACCATTTTTAGTAAGAAAACTAGTCGGTTTGTATTTGATCAATAATCACTTGTCAATAAAATTTCCTAGTTTCAATTATAGCTGAGCAAATAAATGCAATCTTATCAATATTTAGTCCTTCCACTCCAAGACACTTAATATTCGTGGGAGTATAGCATTTCTCTATAGATTTGATAAAAAGTAGCAATTTTATATCCTAAAATGCATTTCGGTTTAGATGACAAACATGAAGCGCTTTCAGAATGGCAAAATGAATTGATCAATCCCGACTGCACGAGACAACAAAACTGAAATTGTGGTAGGTATTAACGAAACTCGTATTTTTGATAAAATCCCAACGGTTTATACAACTGCTTGTATGGTTTTATCAAAAAATAAACTTCTCACCCAGAAGAGCATCATAAATCAGACATTTCACACTTAAGTTATTGAAAGATAGTTAAATCAGTCGGTGAGACCCACCAGCGTCTGCAATAAATCTTCTTGTTTCCACAAATAGGCTTGGTACTTGAAATAAATCTTTTTGTGAAACGAACGAAGGGCATGCGGCACTTGAGAAAAAGTTACATCAAAATAACCGAGAGAGATATTTGCTTATATTGGTCGGAAATTTGTTTTCCTTTCCCAAGTAAGATTTAACGATGCGGATGCTAACTTCGTCACATAGCCAGGTAGATGTAATGGTAACTTCAAACAAAATTTTGTGGGAATTAATAAATGTTTGCGGTTTGTTCTAAATATGGAAACACACAAGAGTATATACTGTACAAACGAAGAGATCAAAAGATCCTATATGTACGTATACATATAACATATGGAACAATCGAGACAGGCAGTTAAATGCTAAATACCACAAGTTAGTGTATTCAGCACCACAGAGCAATGGATCTCAAACATTATTCAAATTTTCATTTTGGTCTATAGCTTGCGTTTAATATCACGATAATTTTTTTATTATGCTAGACAGACTCTAAACAGCCGAAACTAATTACATAGAGTGTGTGTAATGTAAAGGGAGGTTGGTAAGAAGTTTTGCGGTAGTGAGGTTCTTCAAAGAGACATACGACTTAACGTGGAATCCAAACCACGACGGAAGACAGACCAACTAAATTTTCAGCCCAGGCTGAGGATAGAACTTGAGATTCCCAAGCAAGAGTCGTCATAGGGGCTTACTAAGCTAGCTTCCTCCGCAGTGGATATAACTAGAACGGACTATTTATTTGTTTTACGACTAAAAAGCCACCTTACAGCAGTTTCTAAATTAGGTTGGCCTTGCTGAGAGCATCAGATGGCTTCTTCGTAATGCAATTCTTTATTTTATATTTTCGTAAACCGTTAAAATCGATTTACTGTTCGAGGCTACTTTATCCTCTTGAACAGGTATCCCACTAGACTGGGATACAATGTTATGCGCGCAGATCCGATCGGAATGTGCACTTAAATAAAACGCAAATAAAAAGTTACAATTTTATTTAAAGAAATAAATAAATACGACAACGAAAACAATTGAAATTTTAAAATTTTATTAATCACTTATAAAAATTAATAAACTATAGATTACTTATAATTTTTCGAGTTCCGATATGTTTTACCAAGCACGTGGGCTCATAAATCCTCTGATCCATTCATGCGCGTCAGTGGTAGACATAAACTACCTTACCGTATAGTTAAACTAAAACTCTCAATGGGACGCCGAAAAATTACTTGCAACTATTTATTACTAGGAATACGTCAAATTCTCGGGAAACAGCCGTAAGAATTAAGTGCTAGTTTAGGTTCTCCACAATTTTTTTACATGCTTTTTCTCAACGGTGGGCGTTTCGTAGTTCCCTAAAAGAGAATCAATGCGACTAGAAATGCGACGTTAAAATACATTTTGGTAATAATCGCTAAATTCTCGTTCTAACCCCCCCCCCCAGCCGTGCACTACGGTGCTGAGCATTATGTCATAGAAATCAACGTTAAACACAAATATAATTTAATTATTTAACAAAAACATACGTTGTGATTCCCCCAAGTATATAAACGTATTTGTTCTGACAAAGTGGAAAAATCCTATATAATATAATCAATCGCCGAGAAAGCACACAAATCTTCAGTCTTCAAACCGGGGGGTCATAATCAGTATCATAATAATATAAATTATAATATATATATATATCATAATAATAAATTGTGCTTAAGAGAAACTATTTTCATGGCAGGTGACCGTCCACTTTACACCACTTTGAACCGAAAGAGTAAAGTAATAATTATTTTAATTTTCGGGTAAAAAGGATTTCCATTATTTCCTTAGTATAGTCACGCATAGTCTGAACAGAAATTATCACAAATTGTTATCTGATAAAAAAATATAGGTTTGTAGAGGAAAAATTCTAAGTTAACGTTTTATGCTCGTGGACTTATAATGGCGAACTTAACCTAAAAAGTCCTAAAGGTAAAAAAATAGTTTTTTGTGAAATAAAAAAGAACTACAACTCCAATCGGAAAAATTTTAAAAATGCCTAACGAATGCGACCAAAATCATTCAAATCGGTCCACTAGTTTTCGAGAAAAATCGAAAAAACCGTTAAAAATCGAGTTCTTTTGTTTTTACCCTATCTTTCAGAAATTAACATTTAAATGTCCGATATTCACTGAAAGTATAGCCTAAAACAAGTCGAAGAAAGTCTTTTTTGAAAATTTTAAAAATATTGACTTTTTTGGAGATTGGCGATTTTTCAAAAAAAAAAAAAAATCAGCTGCACTGAGATGGTCGTAGAGTAGCAATGGAGAGCTAATTTTTTAAGTCAATTAACAATGGAATCGATTTTATCTATTTTTAAGATCGAAAAAAGAATTTCGTCGAGCGCACGTACCGTCAACCGAAATGGGAATTGTTGTTCATTCTCAGTTTAATCGCTTTCAAATTCTAGAAGAATTTTTCCAATATCTATAAAAATATAGCAGTAGTAAACTACACTATTATTAATAATTTTTCACTTTTGATGACTTAGCGATAGCCCAGTGACTCGCATAACGAATTAACGAGATTCCGGCATACAGCTTTTCCATAATCAGAAGATGTTTTTGCAGTTTCCCAATAGGCGGTAGGTTATGGTCGTTCATTGCATATTCCACAGCTTCTCGATGCACCTAATTATGGTAAGCATCGAAAAATTGCTTTAAATTTATTAACCGCGAGTTGGGGGTTAAGCCCAAACCAAAATTGTTTTTAACTGTTTTTAAGTCGATTACTGAATAATTGGAAATTTATTCTCAGGGAATTAAAAAAAAGTCATCATCATCACATTATAATACGTGATAATATCGAAACCGAAGGTTATTGGTGCAGATTCTATGCCGGGTGGCGCCGGCTACGCTCCTGCGAAACAACGCCCGAGATTGATCTATCGACAATGGTAAAGCATTCCATTAACTACGTTTCTTATGATTAGGTTCAGCCAAATTGGCGAATTAAATTTAGATACTAGTTCCGTACCTGGTTTCGCCCGGTTATTATCGCAAATACGACTGATCTTTTCAGCACCCGGATCTGCTGTCCATGGAAAACTTACAATGTCCACATTTTGAATGGAAACAAAATTGTGAGCCAAAAATAATTGCGTGACTTAGAGATTCGCCGCAAAACATCTGTAAAATTTCATATTGCTCGAGTTTTTAGTGAGACAGAACAAAGTTCGAGAATAAATTATTTAAAATTCACGTAGAAGTTAATTTTTCAGGAGTATGGAACTATGGATTTTGCTGAAAATCCACTGCAGTTTTCAGGCGTTGCGAACTTATTTTGACATTTACATTCAACTTCGTTACTAACTTCATTGTACATCTCTGTTCATTTGCGATAGGCGACTTTTCAGAAGTGGCTTCCGTGAAATGTTCGCGAAACGCATAATTAACTGGCAAATTATCTATACATGAGATAATAACTTCGTTAGTAGTAGTAGCGATAATTAAATTTAAAAAGTACATAATAATTATGTTTGATGTAAATGCTGATTAGTATGCTTTTTTCTGCTTCGCGATAATGATAATCCCTTGTTCAGAAAATAACCAGTCTCACGTTGATGATTGAACTGAAGTCGTGAGAAGTTCACGAAAAAAAAAATCTGAGCGACACCGTTGAATTAAGTTAACGCCGTGGTTCAGATTCCACGTTTCCCTACATCTTTTGTTTTAACATACCTATACGGCCCATTTATATCGAGATACTTTGTATAAATTTACCCTAACCAGATTTCTCAGTAGATAGTAATAAAATGGCAAGATACTGAATTATGCAAAAAGGTACGGAAATGCTCTGCCTTGACCACAACAAAAGGCTTTGTCTGCTCTTGTGTCTGTCTGGTTACGTAAAATTGTTGCTTTTTTCAGCGACATTGCTTCTTGTGTTCTCGTTGAAGGAGTTAATTAAAATTGTGAGTGCTCCATTGACTGAACAAACTCATAAATTCCTTTACCCGTACGACTAAACAAGCGTTTGCCTCTTCATTTCGTTTTGAAATAAATTTGCTTTAATCTTGGAAAAATAGAATAGCAATTCTGCAAGTTCATTCACACAGAAACTCCGAACAAATTAGTCTGACATATCCCCCGACAAAAACGTTCACCCAGTGAAGACGTTTTTTATACGCAAATGTTCTGGTTGATAAACACAGTTTTGAAAAATAATAATTCGAAGGTTAATGTCAAAAATTAAACTTGGAAGTGGCCGAATTTTAAGAAACAAAAAACAAACAATTGGATCGCGTACACTTACCTTTAAAAAAATTGAAGATCCAAAAGTGTCATGACTTGCAGTAGCGTGCACAAAGTTTTAATTAATCACAATACCAACAATAAATATACGATAAAATTATAATTTTTTTAAAGAAATCGTTTTATCCAAACGAATTCCACACACCCTTTTTATTATAACCACCCTTGACGAAAAAACAAAATTATCACTTAAGTTAGGTGCACTAATGCATAATTCACCTTTTTGATCAAGATTTCTTGCATTTTACAGTCAAAATTACGTAGAATTTAGCACTTTCTTGATGAATGGGAAGACTCTCAACGTTACGTGAACTCGCACACTACCATGTCGATTCACACTACTGCTGTAGAAAGAAAACAAACGCGAAATATACCAAGCGCCATCGGCGACATCTAGCGCAGGAAGTTCAAGTTGGGATAGGTTCCTGTAATTTGGTTTTAAAAAACTTACAAGGTAAAATAATATTTTATTTTTTTAAATTTGTTATTCTACATTTCAACATTTCGTTAACTAGATTTCCACGGTGTTTCGTAATTTTCAATTAATAAACTTTTACACCTTCTCAACTTAACACTAATCGCGTCAGTTTTAGCTGAAATACGAAGAACTTCGACACGAGCAACGGTCAAAAAATTAGTTTCGGGATTCAACTCTTTGATGACGTCTACTTCGTCACCTTCTCTAAGCTCTGCACTCTTCTTGGTAATTTTCTCACCGTTAACTCTTATTTTGCCTTCGTAAAACAATTCTTCTACCTTATTTCTAGAAATCGTCAGTCCACTTTTTACTATCGCATCAGTTCGGGTCGAATTTAAATTCACAGTCACTATTTTAGTATTTTTATCCAAGATTGCATTGCTTCCATCATCGTCGTCACTGCTTTCATCCTCTTCACTATCGCTTGCCTGGTTTCTTTGCGACTTTTTCGATTTACTTTTTAATCGAACAATTTGTAGGTTAAATGGACTATTAACTAACAAAGACGTTGATGGAAGACGTAAACGAAACGCCTGGTTTGACACACACCGACATAATATAACAGGATTGACTTTTTTAGTTAAAACTTGTGAGAAAATGTTAAAAATTTGACGATTTCGCAGCAGTGACATTTTTGAAGTAAAGTTAACCTAAAACTTGGTTACCAATCTAAAGAAATTTAAATTTTTCTACATCCCTTCCCCATCGGAAAATACAAATTTAAGATTGTGAAAACTGTGCAATAAGCAGGAAGTACAGGCGACGAATAGACAAATTATGTCAGTTCTGATCACCTCGGTTGACTTAAAATTACCCGATTGTTCCGATTCCCCAATCGAGTAAAAGTAAACTGTATATTCTAACTATTACAAAAAATAAAATTTCATGAGCTGCCACTGCTTGTAGGATAAACCATTTCGAAGCAGTATTTCACCCTAACGGCTCTAAAAATTCTACCTATCTTCTTCATACAGCACAAGAAATCTGCCCGAGTTTTTTTGTACTTTTACAATTTTTATAGGTAGGAAGTAAGGACAATCCTTAACGGTTTTAAAAAGATTTAATAATCAACAAGTGATACAATTTTTATTAAACCGTCTACCTACAAAATTATGGTAAAATATTAAGCTAAGTACACAAATAATTAAATACAGTTAATTATATTTCATCACAATCAAGTAAAAAAATTGTAATAAATTTAATTTTTGTTAATTAGACTTTTGATGTCATTTACCCTCGATTTGATTTCCGGCTGTGAATCCTTAGATAATTCAGGTAAAGCGCCCGAAAACATTTCGCTCATCTTAATAAACTCGCTTTCCTTCTCGTTTTCTACAAAAAAAAAAAAAGAAATGTTTCGGCTTAAATTTCGGTGATTTCGCGAGCTACAAACCTTTTAATTTCGTAGTTAGAGAAAATATAACACTTAAAGTCTCCTTTCTCAGTCTTGTGTGTTTCGATATACCTAAAGCATACAAACTAACTTGAACAATATTGTCCACTATTTTACTTAAACTCTCCTCTTCTTCTTTAGTCAATTTGCTCTCTTTAAGCAACAATAATTTATCCACATAATCACGTAAGGCTGCAATCACAGAAACTTGAACGGACCTCGTATTACTGGGTAAGCATTCGTTACAATGCTCGACAAATAATTCTCTATATTTTTCTTGTGTCCCTGTACTATTTTCGGGCCAAGCTTTACCCAATGTTTCGTAAACAACTTCCTTTAACTTAATGGCATTTTCGCGATTATTGATAATTTCTTCCGATGTCAAATCTTCATCACTTTTGTTACTCGAATTAGACAGCACGCTTTGCGCAATAGTGTAAACCTCGTCAAATTTATCAACTTGTAAAACAGACAAAATATCACCCAAAGATTTTACAGCATGAATTTTGTAATTTACTTCCGATTTACTACTTTCACGCAAAACGACACTGATTATTTGATCCAGATCGACATCGCCGTCACTTTTTAAAGACTCCCTAGTTAAAAAAATTTTTTTGATGTAAACTAAATTAGATATTGGTAATTAAATCTGTAACGTACTTGCACCCAGAACAGATACTCGCGAGCGCCTTGAGTAGTTTATCCTTTCCGTTCCAAGTCCGACCACTCAAACCATTTAATAAAATCTGCACGAGTGCGTTTCTGTAGTTAGTCTCTAACGAAGAACCCAGTTTATTGGCTACCGTGCTCACTGCATTGGCAGCCTGCAACAAAATTATTTTTCAACCAGTGAAATTAAGAGTACTAATTTAAATGTTGGTTATCTCAATATAGAAGAAAAATCACCCCCCCCCCCGGGAGAAACGTCAAAACTAACCTGAGCTTTCATGGTCCACGAAGGAGATTCGAGCGACACTTTTAATGTTTCGCAAATTTCTTTGAGGTTTTGCCTAATGCCAGATTCTGTTCCCGGGCTATTTTCGGACCAAATTTCGGTCCAGATTTCCAAAGTGTTTTCGTTCTCAGGAGTTTTTTCCTCGTGCATTGCAAAAAATGCCAGCGGCAAGACTGCATCGGAATAAGTTTTTAAAATTTCCTGGTTGTGATTGCCAATCGATTGGATGGTTTGAGCACAAGCCGATCTGATGGAATTATCTGCAGAAGAAAAATTATAAAAATGATAAAATTAAAAAATCATTTTGTACCTTCTCGTTCAAAATACCAATGACGAATTTTAGCGAACAATTTTTCCAAACTGGATTCTTTAGCAGTCGAAACCAAATGTCCAATGGCCGATGCGTAATGTTTACGAATTGCAACATTTCTATCAGTTAATCCGTTAACTAGGGCAGCCAAAAATTTTCCTACGGTTGAAAAAGTATGGTATAAGTTAGTTAAGATTTCACGGATGGGAATCTTACCTGTGTACGGTTGTACATCTTTGCCCAACTGAACAACTAGTAAAGTTATAAATTGTGTGCACGCGATTCTGGTACCCAAACCAACTGAACCTTTCATGAGTTCGGTAACTTTAGGAGTTAACTCCTCCAAAATTGAAGCATCAGCATATTGAATACACTGAAAAAAAAATAGTAAAAGTCAATGTTGAACTACAATTTTTAAGTGGTTACCAGGCCCAGAAATCTAAGTTCTAACTATTTTAAAAATTTAGTTACCTTGCCAACTGTTTCCGTTGTAAAATGTGACTTGGCAAACGTAGCTCTTGCACTATCAACCGCTTCCTGTACTTGGCTTTGACCGGACAGCATAGTGCTGTAATGTGAAAGTTTAACAGATTCCAATTCACTTGTCGCTTGCAAGAGGGCTGGTATTAACTGTGGCAAAAATTGCTTCAACTGCTTTCCAGCTGCACCTACCAATTCTGACACTGTCTGTAGACTAAAAAAACAGAACAATTTATAACTTGTTTACTTTTACGGAACACAAAATTATTACCTAATCAATCTGACCTCGGTAACTGAATTCGTTATTCCTACGCCGAGAAACACGGGCAAAATACATTCCACCATTTTTACTCCATCTTTGCCATGAACGGAATCGCAGCCACGAACGCACAACTAAAACGTAAATTTTCGCAAATAAAATATTAAAATTATCAAAAATTTACAAACCTTGCTCAATATTTTTGCTGTCTTCACTGCAATTATTCGTGTGGCTTCATGATGATCATCCATAACACGAAACAGTTTGGACCAAATTTCGGCTATATGGTTCACCGAATCGTGAATGGATTTGTTGCCGGCACCTTTCAAAAAGTCTTGTAAGGCCAAACAACAGGACTGTCGCACACGATACTGGCCTGACGTCAAGTTCTCCAAGAGATCTGCCAAAATTTCGTCATGATATTGCTCCAACTATGAAAAACCAAGATATAAATTTTTTAAACACAAAATTACAAACCAACTTACAGTTTTTTGTGTTTCTGGAACCAAAACGTGCCAAATATTTTGCATGGAAGCTTGCAAGTTGGGAGTCGGGTCATACTGGTATCGATAAAGTTTGGGTACAATTTTCGACAGGTGCAGTTGCAAATGCTCGCCACACTTTTCGGCCAGAGTTGAAAAACCAAACGCCGCCCCCTTTTTCGAGTTCCAAATTGCGTTATGATTCGCTAAATGCATAAACTGATAGATAAGATCGGGTTTGTTCAAATCGGAAGCCAAGGAACACAATTCCTTGTATGTCGACAGATTTCCACTAAAATATTTAAATTAAACTGTGAATTGTCGATGATTTTGCTATATTTTTACCCCGTCGGTGACTTTCCTAATTGGCCCTCTTCGAAAAGCTTCGTGTCGCTTGCAACTTGTGCAACTTGACGCCGTCCAGATGTTAATTGATCGACCAAGATGTTTAACAACTCTTCCGATTTAGAATTTTCATAAACTAAACACAAACCTTTTGAGGCGACGTCTTGTACAATATCTGAAAACAATAAAATTGATAGTCAGTTTCTCCCAATATTTCCAATGAGGTTCGTAAGCATCAGAAGCAGCTCGTAAAGAAATCAGATTAAGTCAAACGTAGGAGGTTTAAAGGGTCGAGGTTTGATTCAAATTAAATACAGTACAGTCTCGGTAATCCGAACACACGCTAATCCGAACAACAAAAAAACTTGGTAATTTGCACAAATAGTTTTTAATCCGAACACAACTAATAAAATTTTCGGATTATAGAAAAATATTTGGATTGCGGAAAAAAGGAAAGGATGAACAATAGTATTTACAAGCTGAAGTAGAAGAGTGGGTAAATGGAGGAAATCAGGAAAAAAATAATTTAACTGATTCAGAAATTATTGAGCAAATTTATTGAAAATCCGAACGTAAAAGATGATGAAGAAAGTGACGAAAATAACAAATCACGTAAAGAATAAAGAAGCTGTCGATAGTTTTAACATTTATTTAAAATGAGCATTTGAAAATGATGTCCCATCTCATAAAATTTTATTGTTCTGGCAATTAAGAGAAGAGGAAATTTTCGTTTTTAGCTTTATGCAGTAATCCGAACTTCTCTGTAATCCGAATGAGGCCAGATTTCTACTAGTTCGGAATACCGAGACTGTACTGTAATTCATATTTTGCTATTAATTACCATTATTTTCGCCCAAAAAGATCAGAAAAGCGTCTTGGAACATTTTCAAGCGTGACTTAACAGGTTCTCTGTCGCCACAATTTTTTAGCAGGGCCAAAAGCCAAATGCAGCACGCCTGTCGCGAATTCGGATGAGTTTCGGAAACGAACCGCAACAATTCGTTCAATAACCAAGTGAGGTTTTCGTCTGAAGGGCCTTCTAACATGGTATTGGCTGGAGTAAAGTCGGTCTCTAGAGTGACCCAAGGATCGCGAGCTTCGAGCGACCAAATACTTTGTACGCACATCACCAACGATTCGCCGATTGTGAAGTGAACTTCCACGTCTTTGGTCTGCAATTAAGAAATTGTTAAAACTGCCATTTGATTTTAATTTATCAACGCACTTCTTTAGCTGTATCCAAAAATCCTTGAATGACTTCTTTAGTAAATGGAAAATCTTCACCAATACAAAGTAAGCCTAAAGATTTTGCCGATCGTTCTTTGGCTTTTGATTGAAGCTTAGCGCTTTTCATATTCTGTAAGAGTTGATTAAAAATGCTAAATTTGGTAATTTTATTATTAGCCGGCCGTTTTGCATCAGGACTACCATTTTTAGGCGCTTTTCCTGTTTCTAAAGGTAGCGAAGTGGATTTTCCAAGTTGGCCAATTGCGACAGTAGCGGCCGAAATTAACATCGTATTCTGATGAGTTAAAAATGGAACTAAAACGAAGCAAGTTACACGAGACAAATAAATTGTAACAAACTCACCAATGGTGTTGATAGAACTTTTAAATAGCTCCCATTTCGAAAAATCAGTGCATACTAACTTTTGACTCATAATTTTCCTTTCGATGACGTTTGCCAAACCGAAAATTGCGCCGTGCTGCGTTTCCAAACTTTTATTTACGGTTTGATTGATTAGAAATTGGAGAACATTATCGAAATCTTTCTCGGTAAGAAGGTTGTTTACCACTATCGCGTACAAAAGCGAAGCAATTTCGCGAATTTCTTCTTTGGTGACGTTCAACAAATCCCTCAACCAATCAAGATTACTCAACAAAGTTGAAGATAATTTGGGAACGCACCCAATTACTTCTACCATACAAGAAAGAGATTCGATAGCTAAAAAAACAATCAAAATTAAGAGTGAAGAGAGAGAAACTTGCAGGGTGTATACGAACCTGGACTGGCTAAAAACAGTTGTCGTATGAGAGAGACATACTGAAGTAGGGGATTCTTTGCAATTGGTTTTGTTTCGTCGTGCAATTCTTGTAAACGATTTCGAACAATCGGTGTGAACTCACATGGATGTTTAATTATGTCGCGAGTGAGTGGCACTTCCAAATTTTGTATCAAACACAGCCTTAGATAAATGAGGATCTGCGAAAAAAATTGAATAATTTCAATAAAAACTAAGCAAATATCTTGAATAACGGTGAAAAATTTTTATTTTCACTTACCTCAACATAAATATCAACAGCTAAAGGCAACACGTGATTTCCCACGGAAACTCGTTTAGACGTATCCTTGAATCGCGCGTCTAATTCCGTGTAAATATACTGCGTAATTTCAGCAAATTCGGGTAAAATAACTTTGGTGGTAGTATTCTTCCGCTTCTCTTTCAAATTCACGTCTCCTTTGCGCGAAGTTCCATACAGCGACTTGAACGCCTCCATGGAAACTTCATCTTTGCTGCAATTTCAGGTAAAACATGGAACCAAAACAAAAGACTCAACTTACTTGTCGCCGGTAGCTAACAGCAGCAAAAATTTAGAAGGTACGTGGTTTGGTGGAAAAATAGTTCCAATTGATCTAACTGCAGCAAACCGCACCATCGGCTCTTTCGAAAACAAATAAAACTTAACCAAAGCAAAAAGCATGTTCAAACGGCCATCTTTATCAAACTCTTTAGGGTTTACGTCATACTTATACGCCATAATGAGACTAGAAAACCCTTCTCGAATTTGTAGTTTCAATTCAGGATTGGCCGATTCAAGATTCTTGAAAAACAACTCCAACAAGCTTATGTTGCAAAACGTAATTAATGGATATCGATTGCTTAAAATACCAAGCACTAAAAAAGCTTGTCCTTGAATAGATGAGTCCCCTTCTCGAATCAGCTTTTGCAAACCGGAATACAAAACGCTCACAACTTTACTTAAATGAACTTCTTCTGCACTAAAAATTTCGTTAAAGTTAAAAGTGAAAGCGATATGGTTTCGTTAGAATAAATTTATATCAACAAAAGTTAATTTTTAAACACAAAGAATTGATAAATTTACAAAAGTACTTACGTTCTCACCAAATTCAGTGCAAAATTGAGAGCCAAGCCTTTCAACTTCAGGTTGGTGTTGGAGCCGAAAAGAGAATCAAAAATAATTTGAATGCTGGCAGGCAAAACAAAACCGGCTCCGGTTATTCTGCACATGTTTGCTAACAATTTGAGTCGTATTCGGGTGTTAGCAGGAGATTTTTTCATGTTTGGTTTTACGTTTTGTGATTGAGTACCCAAAAACATAAGGTAGAGGGGCATGGGCACAATCGGCGAAGTCCAATCAATACAACTAAAATAGAAGAATTAAAATTGCGAAATTTCGTAGTGATTATTCCAATTTGCTTACCCTATAACTTTTTTAAGTTCCAAATCGGCTAAATTGGCGACGCTGAATCTGGTGTCTGCTGCGGCCACAATCAAATGAATCAGAATTTCCTCGTCTGGAAATATACCGCTTCCTAAAAATTTTACGATCCCTGATTTAATCTAAAATATAAATTTGTAAAAGAGCTATTAACGATTTTACGTGCGTCCTCACTTCTTCCAATTCTTCAGATTTTAAAGGATTTTCAGCCGTAACCCTCTTGAATGAATATTCACTCATACCAGGTGGGATGGGTAAGGCAGTGTCGCTGCCGTTACTTGGTGGATTGTTTGGTTTTTGTACCATAGCACTAAAAAAAAGTTTATTATCAAGATTTGAAAAGCCGAATACAATAAATAAAGCCCTTACCCATATGGTAGTAGCAACATATCTAAAAGAAGTCCTAACAGTTGTTTGGCAACGTGTTGTTTTTCATTAAAACCAAAAAGAAGGTTACGCTTTATGGGATCAACTGGTACTTCCATTTTACCCAATAATGGCACAATAAGCAAAAGCAAACCGTCTTGGTGTGATAACGGTTTTGAGTCTATAGATAGTAGCATCGAAGGTATCAATTCGATTTGTTTTTCTAGTGGCAAGCGGGGAAAGCCTAATTTTAAATAAATGATTGTGAAGTTTATCACAAAGGAACTCGCCGACGGGTCCTGATACTGTACTAATAACGCTTCAACTGGTAACTGAATTAATGGCCTCGACTTCAGTCTCTTGTTTATGTGAATCAACAACTCCATCACCTTAAATTTTTAAAACAAAATATATGAGTTTTTGTTTTTTTTTAAAAGGATTCCCCTAATATTCATTTATTTATCTAAATCTAGAGAAATGAGACTACAAATAATTCACTCTGGAGATTGCAGGTAAATTTTTGCATCAGTTTTATTTTTTGCGAAATGCTAAACATCTGCAATAATTGAAAAGTCTTATAAAGAATTTTTTTTATTTGTGTAGACAAAAAAAACACAGACTATTCAACAAGATTTGGGTATAGATAACAAAAAAAAATCGGTAGATTGTTCAAAAATACAAAAATAATATAATTAATAATAATAATGATTTATATATTGCTTGCCCCCAGCATTTTCATTATTTAAATTCTATTATTTAATTTAATTATATTATCTATTTAATTAATATCCAAATTATTTACAAACAAACTAATCAATTATTGGCTATACCAAATCAATTCCACCTTCGCACTAACTTTGTGGTATCCACTAATGCACAAGTTGCTCTTCCTTTTCTTCTTCGGTACTTCCACAGCATGATCTTCCTCTTGAGAGTCCAAATTTCCGGCGCCAACTCCAGCCTTCCCCTACTCTTCCATTCCTTCAAACATCCCTCCGATCCATTAAATTTTGTCCTCCTTGATGTTGGATTTTTCTTATTTTCTTTTTCCACTTTGTCTTTGTTTGTTTTCCTTGATGTTGAATTTTTTGCTTTGTTTGGTTCTCCAAATTTTATAATTTTCAGTTGTCCAATTTCTTTATTTTCTTTTTTTCCGCCAAGTTCCGTTTTCCTTGTTGTCCCCGTTAATTTTTCAACTTTTAATATCCAAATTTTTCCTTTTATTTTCTTTATCTGTTTTGCGTTATTCCCAATGTAGCGTTTTAATTTTTTTAACAATTTTTGTGGAGCAAACAATCTACTAAAATACCAAACCTTTCTTCCTTATCCATCACTTTACCAATCTTCCTCTTTATCACCTCATTCTTTTCTTTATTACTTGCGTTTTTTTCATTGTCAATCATTGAATCCAACTTTAATTCTTCATTACTACCCGCATTAATCTCCTCTTCTACATTTTTATTTATTTTTTTGTAATTCATGTTGGAGTCTTCTTTTAATTCTGCCATGCTTTCTCTCGATTTCTTTGTTCATGTCAGTCATTGCCTTCATTATATCTTGCAAACTTATTTATGTTTCTTCCTTTCGTTCTAACCCACTTTCGGTGCTATTTGCATCTGGGTTAAATTGAGGACTACTTATTTCTCCCAAGCTATGTCTTTTTTGTTCCATTTTAATTTGTTACCTTTTACTTCTTCTTAATTAACCTCAGGGTCTAAAGTGCGTTCAATCGTCGTCGATTGAGCCCCATGTTAAGGTGGTCAATTAATGCTATGTTATATTTTCTAATTAATTAATTTAAAATTTTTCAAAATAAAAAATATTTCTTCAAATTGTAATTTTAATTTCGTTTTCAATAATTTAAAAATGGTAAAAAATATAATATATATATTTTAAAAAATATAATGTATATCCGATCATAGCATTTAATCATTTTGTATTACTTAGAAAATTTGAGTTTCAGTCACCGAACACATGAAGAATTTCTGCGTCAATTGCATTTTTATATAAACTGTTGCATAGATTTATTGATTCTAGCGTACTACTACAAAAGATTAATTTCTATGTACCAAGAGATAATAGTCGCAGTAAATTGTGGTTTTATTTAGCTAGGTATAATATTAACTATTGTAACAACTGCTCTGTAAGCATAATGTATGCTAATTTCAATACAGTTGCTCACTTGTGTAATATTAATGCGGATACCTTGAGAGAGATTCGTAACTGTGTGACGGAAGTCTACGATGGAGACTTTTGATTACAATAACCGTAATATACATATATTTTTTATGTATTTATGTGTAAATTTTTTCCTGTAACTGGGTGTAAACCTGTTGGAAATAAAAATTTTTATTATTATTATAAAAAGATGCAGCATTACTGTCCACTTTCGCTGATCTTTGTAAAAGGTCTGCTAACGTACCTACACTAACATATTCTAAAACAAATTAAAATTTGTTTTTTATTAAATCAAATGAATCGATTAGTTGAACGGTTTAACATATTTTTCTCGGTAGGTATAAATGTTCTTTCCGTATCAGTGAACACAATTCTCTTTAATGCATATATTTTGTTAGATTCGTTTACATTTTTTTTACAAGCCCGAAACATCCCTTTCCTGAAGGTACTAAATATTCAAAAAAAATTCCGAAGACATTTTTACTTTTAACTTTGAATCATATTATAAATAGGTTTTACTACCTTATTTTTAATTTCCGTAACATTTTTATTTTAATATTATCGTAAGTGATATGAAAAAGAATGGAATCGTGCAGAAAGATTTGGTGAATTTCTTTAAGCAGAGGGCAAGGTTAAATCGGTGAAAAATAGCATATTTTCAAAATTTTTTTTTGACGATACAGGTAATGCTGGTTCATAGACAACATCTAAACGATGTTCTCCCAAATTTTCATTGCAAATAATAAATAATATTTATTAATGATAAAAAAGCCGTTGGCTGCAATCTCCACAGGCGTCGTCTTTTTCAATTTCGGTAGCACTTTGAAGTCAAAAACGTGATTTTCTCTAAAAATTGACAAATTTGTTATTGTAAGATAAAAAAGCAATAAAAAAAAAAACTCGACAGCGTTACTTCGAGAAATATCTCGCATAATAAACGGATTTTGATATTTTGTTTCAGATGATCCACTGACGAGTTATAGCATACACTGCCAAAACAACATTTTTTCGAAGGCGCTTGCGGAGATTTGCTGTCAACGGCTTATTTATCATTATTTTGCAATAAAAATTTAGGAGAATATCATTCAGGTGTATTATTATATGGAACTTAATTAAATAAACCAGCATTACCTGTATCGTCTAAAAAAATTCTTGAAAATAAGCTATTATTTTTTACCGTATAAACCTTACCCCCCCCCCCCCCCTTAAGAGATCTATGAGTGATTTTTGACCAATTCATCAATTCGATTGTTTAAAGAAAAAAATACAAAAACGAAAAAGAATCGCTTTTTGTTAATCTTTAATAATAAAGTAGATTGAGATTATTGACTGAATCTATCATCAATAATGACTTTTCATTTTAAAAAAAGAAAAGGACTTGAGCTGTTGTTTTATTGTATTACAAGAATACGGTCTTATACAAAAACCAGGATATTCCATAAGCAATAATCAGTTCGCCCTCGGTGGTTCAGCGGATGGTACTCGTTAATCTTTACACTGGTGAGTACAGAATTGTCATAATATTTGGGATCGATTTAATTGACATGCTCGGATTTTATTCCTTTTTGAGTTTTTTGAATCGTATAATTGACACTGTAAACCATGGACTGTAAACGAATGATTCGTTTGATTCAATTAGATCAGTGGTTCCCAAACTTTTTTGTCTCGTAGACCACTTGCCATGTTTTTCGGTTTTGGGTAGACCCCCTACTTACCTGGTATTATTTTTTTTCAAATTAAAACGAACCAAATTAAAATTTATAACATAAAATAACTAAGCAAAAAATCTTCGTGGTAGGGATAAACCCGATGCTTTATTAACAAATTTTCAATATTTGACACCAATTTAGTTAGGTTTAATCTCGAATCTCCTCGGTTAATAATGTCCAGTCTGTTTCAGCAACCGCTGAAACCCCTTTCCACTAGGTATGAGGAGAGGAAGTTAATTTAAATTTAACCCAGGGGCGTATCAGGTTCTATAATAGTTTCTGTAATAGTGCCTAACTACCAGTTAGGAAACTACTACTACTAAATGAGATCCACTATCTTCTTCTTCTCAGTCCTTGGCCCTACATAAAGAGCGTAGTGACCATTTCTTCTTCAGAAGAGTTTTCTTGGCAGATACCTCGGCAGTTTGCATCAGGTTGTAACTGTCTTCAATTCACCATCGTTGAACACCCCTATTTACATCTCATAAACCCCCAATTTTTTTTTTGGCTGACATAGACCTTTTGCAGGTCGTCGTAGGAACCACCGAATTAGATGATTACAATGTTGAACTAATTTAAGTTCAAATAAGATCTTTATATAATAGTTCATAGTAGAGCCAACCTAGATTTCGATCAGATTAACAAATTAGAAAAAGTTATTTCTCTCTTTAAGACAAATTAGGAAGGAAAATGATGTGTCCTACACATCATCGACACAGGCATTGTATTACCTATTAAGCAACGCTATTTCCCTATCTCTCCGGTAACGTTGGGAAAGGTTAATGCAGCGATCGACGAAATATTAGCTTTAAGCGTGATCAGACCGTTAAGGTCTCCCTAAAATAGTACAGTAAAAAGCTAGATTTATTTCATCTGTAGATCTTAAAAAAGATTTTCGACAGATCTCACTTCAGCGGAATCTGTATATATAGATATAGGGTGTCCACTATCAACGTCGAACATAGGAAATTAACATTGATTTCAATTGTTTTGTAGATTCCTGCTCGCCAATTCAACCTTCGGAAATTTTTTTATTTTTTTGTCATGACAAGGTTTCTATGAAATAAAATTTATGGAAATCCTATCCAAAAGAGATTTTAATCACAGTTGACGACGCGCGTGAATGGATTAACAAGATTCGTATAAACTAAAATTGCGTCGGCGGCAGGTGGCGCGACTACAAAAAACTTACAAAAAGAAAATTGTAGCATTAATAAGTGGGAAAGTTTGTTTGTTTGATCGCTATAGGAATACTTCTAATACTTCTTGTTAGGTATCTGTGCAATTATGCAAATCCTGGGTTTGTAGCAAACAAGCTATAAGACAGGCTACTCAAAGGGAACATGAGACTGAAAACAATAGACGACTCCAAACACAAGCTTCAAGACAGGCTACTGAAATGGAATGTGAAACTGAAGTTGAACGCAATAGAAGACTTCGGGCTGAAAGAACAAGACAAGTTCAATATTTTTAGTTCTGTTGTTTAGTACTAATTGAATAGCACATCAAACGGATTGCACACTAAACAAACTAAACCCGAGCAACGCCAGGTACGTCAGCTAGTCATGTTATAAAACAGCACTTTATAGAGAAGATTTCTAGTCCTAAAATTAAAGGTGTATTTATTTATGTATATAATAATTTCTAGAAGTCTTAAAAAACACAAGAGTCTTCTCGAGAATGTTTTTAAGAGTATAAAATCGGCCAAACTCAAATTTCGTTGGAGCTCTTTAAGATACCTAGATTTCTTTGTAAATCCACCGAAGTAAGTTGGAGGCAATTATGATTTATCCTACTCCAAAAACAACAGAAATTAAGCGTTTTTTAATCATGACGGGATGATATCGCCATTTTATACAAAATTTTGTAAGAGTACCTTCGTCAATTTTAATGCTATTAAAAGGTAGAGCTAAAGACCAACGCATACGATGCAAAAAAGAAGCGAACAGGACCTTCGATAAATTAAAAAATTGTTTAATAACCATTTTATATACAAACGGATTCATCAGACGTAGGTCCGAGTGCCTTATTAATTCAAAGCGAGAAAAAGCACAAACAGATAATCACTTATGCTGTCAAACTATAACATCAAACAAATTGAGTTACCATGCTATGGAAAAGGAATGTTGCACGATTTTGTTCGGTATTGAGAAATATAATTAAGTCTGCCTTTCGGTAAATCTCTATAAAAACATATGACTAGAGAACGTCCTAACAAATGGGCCGAATTACAAGGCAAAAATGAAAATGCTGCTTTATAAGCTAATACAGAAATAGATATACCATCCCAGTTGGAATAACACTAAAAGTGCAGAAAAATATGCTAAAACCCTGTAGTGTTTTAGAGAACGAGAAGTAATCCGACAACTAAAAGAAAATAAACGTGGTCATATAAAAAGTTAAAAATGTACCAACTTTCAGTAACCTGTGATTTTTATAGCAAACAGATCAGCTCTTATTTGAATTTAAATTAATTGAATAATGCAATTTTGAAATGATCGTTCGTTCAGTGTCAAACTTACAGTTCAGAAAACTCAAAAAGAAATAATATTCGAGCATGTCAACTAAATCGCCCCCAAATATTATGACAACTATGTACTTAGCAGTCTTCAATTAAATAATATTAAATAAAAGGAATACTTCTTCAATATCTTCGATGAACAACGCATTCGTTTTGTCGCTTATGGAATATCCTGGTTTTCATATAAGATCGTAGATTCCTTGATGCCAATCTAAAAGTACAAAATTATCACAACACAAAAAAACGAAATAATTAACAGCTCCAGTTTTTTTCCTTTAAAAGATGAAAATCTGGGGTATATAAAAAATTGTTAACAAAAATTGTATACAAAATCAAAAAAAAAATCTGTGTCTAGAGAGTTAGTCTTCACTAATTTTTCTCTTTATTTTCCGATTGACTGAATTAATGTTATTATTCTTTATTTAATTTTCATTAATAATAATCCAATTCTTCTGCTATATCGTAAATTATATTTTCCAACCAAGTTAATTTAATCCAAGGTCAGGTTATCAACTCCATAAGTTGGTATTTTATATCAGATAGAAAATTTGTAAGTATTCAACATCAACTAACTAATCTGATCCAAAACACTTTTTTAAAGTAGTAAAAACCAAAATTCTCAATCTTATCTTTCTAAAATGCCATTAATTCAATTCTATTATCTTTCTGATATTCTGCATTACCAACTAATTCTTATTTAATGCATACGAAATTTAAAAATGTTATTGTTTATAATACTTCGTTAAATATTAAACGGAACGCTGCCCTCCCAAAGCAAAACATTAAATTTTAAATACATAATTATTATTGCTCTCGCTCGTATCGAAATTACCAAATTCAAGTTGCTCGAACTAAATTATAAAAGCCAGCCAAATGTACGTTCCTGCAAAGGCTAGCCCAAAACTTTAAAATATTTTACGATGATTCTGGTTGTATCGAAGATTAAAATAACTTTTTAAATAATACAAAGACAAATTAAGTATCAAGTATAGACCATCGTGTTAATTCTTTTATAAGATATGCGGTCGATATAGAAAATTATATTAATAAAATAAAGATGTGCGATTTAATGAACGTAATAAACTGATTTATGCTGTTTTATTTAATACACTAATTTAAGGTTTCCGTTTACAAGAAATATGTTGTTTACCAATTTTACAATTATAAAGCAAAACAAATTCTTATGTGCCGAATGACTCAACGCAAGTACGATTATACAGGGTGTTCCATTTAAAAGAGTAAAATTGTGTTGTGTTCCTCAGAAATACAACACTGATTAAAAACAATTTTAGGTTATAGACGACACATACATCCAACTTTATTTTATTTATCTTTTACTCGATGAAGGGGCTTTCGAAGAACCCCGTTACCTATAGATTAATCCCATATAAACCTACGGCACTCAAAATTTGTTACCTTTTTGCGAACACCCTCTTGTTGCGACGACAATTTAAGCAGAACTGGTGGTAAAAATTTTGACACCGAATGCTGAAGAAGTTCATCTGTGTCGGCTGACCCGATTCTCAAAAATACCCGCTCCAGTAACACTAAAACGTAACACAAAGAAATTATTGTACTAAATTAATTTCCTTCCATTTAAACAATTTTTTAAAAAATCATTATGCAGGATGATGTGACAAAATATCACACACCCCATTTGCATAATTAATTTAATTTTTAAAACTATCAAATATTTGCATTGATTCGATAAATTAGAGGCTTTCGCTACGGTTGCATTAAATTTTAAATTAAACCGGAGTTTCATTTAATTATTTAATAAATTAATACCTAATTCATCTGCTGCCGCTGCCATTTTTCAGATCACAATTGACAATACGAAAAACTTGACACTTCAATTGGTTGTGTTTGTAGACACTTCCAATCTAAAGGTGCGCTTACCGTACGGCTAATAAAAACTTCTCGTTTAATTTGTACAACAAATAAAAATCAAAAAAAAAATTAGTTTTTCAAATTTTATTATCGACAATGTACAACAGAAAGTATGGTACAAAAATGAATTAAAAAAAAAATAAACGGCCAAAAATTAAAAATTCAGCTGACGAATATTGAGAACCCCCCCCCCCGTCAGTAGGAAATTAAGGCCATTATATCCGTTTTTTAATTGACTTTTACGTTTTACAGCAATTTATATAAAATGCACAACCTCTCCCATGTTTTGGGCGACACAAATTAAGCTTTTAAATTATTTCTCCGTTACACCCAACACTTTATATTTTGGGCTCTTATGACAGTTTTGCATGCTTTTCAGCTGGTAATTACCTAACTTATTATTTAGTGTTCACCATCGCAGCACCAAAATATAAAAACAAAAACTTTTGAAAATAAGACGAACATCAAAATTTATAAAAATAAAATAAAATTGAATATCCCTGACATGAAATTGACAATCTTTCATTTATGTTATAATTATTCAGAACCTTATTTATAAATTCTAAGTAACACCTAAATTATTTCTTTTTCGACGAACCAAATCCTGCAAATCCCATAACGCTGGCTAATTCGCTCATGCCCTCGGGCGGTTCATCCATCTCTTCGGCTTTCCTTTTTTCTTTCCTCTTCTCCTTCCTGTACTCCTTCAATTTCTCCTCTTCCTCGGCAATTTCCTGCATCCTCTGTGCCATGTCGTAATCTTTCTTCTTTTCTTCGATTTTTTTCTTGTTCACTTGAAACCTACTTTTAACCGAATCTAGGGAACTCCGCTCGATGCGCATCGACATACCCAAATTTCGTTGATGCTTTTTCCCATTGATGTGATCCAAAAAGTTAATCGAATCCTTAACCACGCAATCGCATACATTGCAGTAATAGCCCCCCGATTGAGACGTCGGCGTATTTTTATTTATAACCAAACTTTTACCCAACTTAGAATCCAAGTCCACACGATACTCGCGCGGTTTCAGCAACTCTCGTTTTACTGGTGGCCCCTTTTTCTTATTTTCATCTTCGTCCTCTTTCTCCTTTTCGCCCCTTCTTCTTTCTTCGGCCAATTTTTCGTATTCGTCTCGATCCCATTTTCTTCGATGGTCATCGGGGCGCATAGTCATTTTGATTTTTTCTTTTTACAAAATTTATATTCCAAATCAAAATTTTACAACGTAAATATTACGGAATTAACAGGTTAGTAAATATTATTTTGACAGCTGTGACGGCTGTGACAGCAATCGCGTGTTTGATAAATTTCAAGCAGTGGCGTAACTGGGAATCTTTGATTTCCTAAAATACTTAAGTTATTTATATATTATAAAATGCAACCATTTTGTCTAAATTTATCGTTTAAGAGCGATTACACGGTAAATATTTCAGATGTAATGAAAGCTAGAACGAAGGTTGTAAAGTACACCAGTAATCAAAACCTTACCGATTATAGGCCTTGCTGATCGAGACAACATCCAGTGTGTTAGTAATAAAAAGATGTCTTGGAAAGATAGTGTACAAAAAGACTGTTACTTCGTATACAAAATTGCTTTATTCAAATAACACAAAAAATTGGACGTGATTATTTTTAATACTGAATCCATATAAATAAAATTGTAAAATATTTTAAGCACGAAAGGCCGACATTTTATATCACATTACGTGTACATGGTACCAAATTAATACAAAAATAATTTAAATTATCTTATACATAACAAAGCCAAATTGACAAGGTGAAAATATGGTCGCCATTAAAAACGCACCGACTTGATTGATTTAACAGTTTTATTGAAACAATTTTTATCTAATAACAGGTGACTTTTAGCGCTTGTCGCTTTTTTAATTAAACTTTTTAATGGAGACAAATTTTCTTTTGCCTTATTAATTTCGCTGGAAATTTTCAAATTTTTTCCGGTGCTATTATTACGTTTTAATTTAGTAAAAGAGTTATTGTTGTTCTTTAATTCGGTTGTAGAGTGCCGTCGATACATGGAATTTTGTAATTCAGATAAAGACTCTCGTTTATAACCTTTAGGAGATGGTTTAGTAGTTGACTTGTTGGCACTAGGTTAGAAAAATATGCTATGAACATGAAACAACATAATAAATTTTAAAAATCTCACCTTGATACTTGCGTACCGTTGTGTTTAGTTAATGGTGAAACTGGCGAACAAAAACTTGGCCGTCGCAACAGGCTAG
This sequence comes from Cantharis rustica, assembly GCA_911387805.1. Taxonomy (NCBI): domain Eukaryota; kingdom Metazoa; phylum Arthropoda; class Insecta; order Coleoptera; family Cantharidae; genus Cantharis; species Cantharis rustica. The sequence goes on from OU426882.1 coordinate 36,817,766, forward strand.
TATTGGACGAGGAGTTGTTTAAGTTCTTCGTGTTGTCTGGAGTCGATTGTGCTATCGGTTTGAGTTGGCTCTACAAATATACTTTTTAAAATAAAAAAAAAAATGGTTCCAAGTTTTATAATTACCAAAATTGGAGTACTGGTTCTTTTAAATCTTATAGAATTGGATTGAGGCTGATCTACTTTAGGTGGCGTCGTAACTTCGCTAGTTAATGATTGTTTGTTCAAGCAGACATCTAAAACAAAGATAACATTTTTCTATATCTCATATAAAAATGGAACGTAATCCATTATCTGGCTACCACCAACGCGCATGAATGGATTAACGAGAGATATTCTAATAAAAAAATCAGTAGGTAGGTAGGATTTCTGGGCCCACGCACATCCCTGAATTTCAACCTGTAGCAAATACATACTTTTAGATAATATTATATTAAAATTCAAAAATAGATATAACGGATTAATTAAACAATAAAAATCGTTGTTTTGTATTATATTTACCGCCAAACTAGAACTAACATTTATGTATTTCTTATTTGCATATTTTTTCAATCAAAAATATTTATATTGTTAATTTCGTAATTTAATTTTAATTTCACAGACTAAAAAATTTACTAGTTTTACATATCGACGCTAAAAGATTCGAATTTTTGTTTGGAAAAATATCCAGTAAGAGGACTAATGTTTGAATTTTTGCAGCCTATACATGTCTGCAACAAGAGCCGCTACCGTATAGAAGCTCAAGTAATAACAGGTTATGGGCCCAAGTCAACTATACGTTAAAATTTTAAAAAATTAGCATATAAATTGCTAAAATGGACACTAAAACAACTTTCAGATGTTTTCAATATTAATAAATTTTCATAAAAATTTAGGAATCGACGACTAAAATATAGGGTGAATGACTGATATGTTTACTCAGCTTAATACCTGAAAATGTCAACGACGTTAGAATTGCACAAATTTGATGAAAGAAAATTAAGAATTTTGTTAATTTTTCAAAGTTTTAAAAACTTGAAACTTTGAAAAATACTAGATATTGTAAAAATTATGTTTTTAGCTTACGTAAATTATTAAAATTTACAGTTTTTGAAATTTGCCACGCTTGAAAAACCAGAAGTTTTTTGAATTTTAATCCGCTGTATTTGTGATCAGAACTTTCCTATAAAACTACCGATACTGGAGTGTTCATACTCCATCGACCCCCCCCCCCCAGCAATACATCCTACCGCGACATATACAGGGTGTACATTTGAAAATGATCCACTTTAAATTTCTCGGAAACTACATGAAATAACAAAAAGCAAGAAGATGTCGTTGAAAAAATCTGGTATACAAGTAAAGAGAAGTCTAAGGAAATTTGGAAACTTTTCAGGAAATCTTAAAAAATTCAAAGAAATCCAAGAAAATGTTAGGAAATTTTAAGAAATACAAGAAAATCTAGGAAATTCAGGCATCCAAAGGTAGCTTAGGATAACTCAGGAATATTTAGATGAGCTTTTTTTTGAAAAAAAATCTGAAAACAATCTAGGAGGAAATTCGGAAAAAAAAGAAATATTTGCCTTATGCTTTGCCCTTCGCAAGAAGGCTTTCCTCTACAAGAAAAACTTAAATAGCACTATGCCCTGTGAAACCCCAAATTAAAAGGAGATTAAAATGCTATCTTTTCACGCAAATAAATTAAAAACACATTTTTATTCAGAAAATAATAAAAATTATAAAAAAAGTTGGAATTTGCATGATAATTTTGCTTTTATTGTACTGTAATCATTATTTTACTTTATAAAATTGCGGAATTTTTAGGTTCATCCACAATAGAATTTAATTGGCTAGTCGAATCCGTGAAGTGTACTTTTATTGCATTTTTAGTTCTCGAGTAATTGTGCGAAGCCACTTTAAAATTGTAGTTTTGAGTGAATTGCAGTTGTAATTTCAAATAAATAATATAAAGTTTCAATTTCATAAAATTGTGAATTTTTTAGGTTCATCGACGATAGAATTTAATTGCCTACTCGAATCCAAAACGTACAATTCCATTACTTTCTTAGTTTTTGAGTTATCGTGTTCGCCAGCTCTCAAATTGTAATTTCAAGTCAATAATTCAAGTTAAAGTTACAATAATTACCTATATAATAAAAAAATTTTATTATATAATTTTAATGACTTTCAAAAACATTAACTTTTTTCAAAACTTTCAAACAAAAATTAAACTAACTAGAAGCTACGTTAATACTAAAAATCAAACATCGCATCAATATTTTACTTTTTCAAATAAATAATTGTAAAAACTTACCTTTAACCTTCGACATGTTCCCTACCGGGATGACAGCTTTCAAAGGTCCTTTCTTCTTATCGAAGCCTTTCTCATCCACCTTTTTCGGTTTCAGCTTACTAAATTCAGAACCGTTCCTCTCGCGATCGCAATCCAAACTTCCAGTAGAAGAAATTTTTTTAGTTCTAAAATTTGTGAGCAACTTGCTCGGAGGCAATGGGTTGGAAAACGAAAACGACTGACTTAATCCCTTTGGCGCGTTCTCGTGCATTAAATTTTTGATCGATAAATTTATAGCCCGCTCGTCGTTTGACCGCGTCGATTTCGTCGTTAAATCCAAAGGTTGAACAACGTCGATTTCTTCGGGCGTTTCACTAAATTGAGCGTCGGAACAAATTATACCCGCAAGATTTGCAATCAACTGTTGCCCTTCCCAATTCTGCTGCGGGTCCTTGCACTCATTATTGATAATTTCGGAAAGATTTTGTAAAATTTCTTTCGCGTCTTTAGAACTGCAGCCGCTACTACCGCGACTGAAAGAAAATCTCGAAGACAAATTTTCCGATTTGTTTCTAAAAATATTCGATATATTTTGCTTTATTTCGACTGTGTTTGTATCGGTCCTATCAATTTTATTTGCCAAGGCGGCATCGACGTTTTCAGACTCCACTTGATTTATACTTTGAGTAGGAGCGTTTATTAAAGGTGTTGGTATCATTTTATCAATTTTATTAAAAATCTCCTCTTTTAAATCGACCATATCTCGACTTACTTCATCTTCGTTAATTTCTACAAACTCAGGAGGGCTGGTACTATCGAGCTCGTCACCATCAATTGCTAAATTATTTTATAGTTAGAAATTTAACCACGGCAATTATTTAATCGTTAACAAATTTTGTTCGTTTCATAAGCTAGCTCCTAAAGTAATTTTTTGAATTTATGTACCCTACACAAATAAATTTAGGTTGTAATCGGTAAAAAAACCCTCGCTACCTTTAAATAGCATCAAGAGAAACTCAAGCTGATGGGGTTAAGATGTCATATCTATGACCCCAAATTTAAACTATTTCTGAGTGCTTGCAGTGCCCACATTTTGTTAGACTAACAGAGCTATTCATTTAAAAAATAATTAATTTTCAGAAATAAGATTATTACTTTTTCGTTTAGTTAAGTACTAATCGAGCTAGTTTGAAAAAGCAAAATTTGTTCACTTTGTACACAAGTATAACTTACACTTAAATTCTGCACATCCATCTTCAATTTTTGAGGCTACACAACGAGCTTCGAGAAAAACGGAATCATCCTAAAATAATTTTAAATGAACATAAATGAAAGAAAAAAGTTACAGCAGTGGGTACTTACGAATTCATCACTCGCTTCTTCTTGAAAACAGTTTAAAACACTTCCTTCCAAATTGACACTTGCGGGAGGCCTTTCGTGCTTGTCAATTTCGATATTAGCTAAATCTAAATTTAAAATGTTTTTACTTTCACTTAACACAGTCGAATTTGTAAATATAAAACCATTGTTCAAACTGTCGTGAGACAAAGACGAATAATCACACTTATAAATCGAGCTAACCGACGTTTTCCATAACTCGCTGGCTTCTAAACTACCAGAGTTCAGATAAAATGAAGGAGTAACCGAGGAATTACTCGATAAATACGAAAATCTTCTATTACCAAGCGAATACGGATGCAAGAATGCAGTATTAAGTTGATCATTGTTCGATCGGCTCAAATCATCTTGTCCAAAGTTACAATTTAAACTATCAAAGTTTAAAATACCTAAAGACTCTCTTCCAGACAAATCAAACACCAAAGCTTCCTTATCAAAATTAAAAAAGTCAGTCGTAATTTTAAAATCATCCTCTGGTATTATTCGCAGTTCTTTGTTATTTGTCAACGAGAAATCTTCCACTCTTTGGGAAAGAACGTCGAATGGGTTACTTCCAGGCAAAGTACTTATGGTTTCATTATTATCTTGGAACGGGGGACTGTCGAATTCTATTAAATCTGATCCGTTCATTTTTAATTTACAACCTAACACATCAATTGCTTAATCACAAATTAAACTGCTTATAAAATTAATAGACACATAAATTAAAACACTGACCATAGATAACACTGACAGTTATCGCGTTTAACGTTTCAAACATTTGTTTTTAAATGTTGTCGGTGTTGCATTTTAACCGTCTGACGTTGTCAGATTCTACATTATCATAACTGTAATTTGAATTTTATTGTCAAGAAAAAGCTGTAATAATGGTTAAAATTATTAATTTTGACCCAATATTACCAATTTTTTCGTTTAATTGTTCCGTACAAATTGATTAAACAAAAAATCGACATTACCTTGTAGACGAACCTTTAAGTATAATTTAACCTAAAAACCAATTGAAGTAACCTATACGTTCAAGTTTTAAGATTTTTAGTGTAAATTTTACAATTAATGAAATGGATCCTCCACTTAAGGTACATCTTATTTTATTTTGACCTCATAATTTCTAATTTCGTTGTAAAATTTTTTAGAAATATAAAAGGGAAGAACAAAAATCCGATTCAGAAGATTCTAACTACGAGCCCTATGTACCGGTTAAAGAAAGGCGGAAACAAAAGCTGTTAAAGTTAGGCAGGATTGGGCAACTAAAAGAAGCCGAACAGAATAAATTGAAATCGTCAAGTGAAAACGATAGCAACGGTGAAGACGGTGACGATGAGCAAGCATGGGGAAGAAAGAATAACATATCTTTGTTGGATCAACACACAGAACTCAAGAAACTAGCCGAAGCAAAAAAAATGAGTGCAGTCGAAAGGCAGTTGCGTAAGGAGGAGGAGATTTTGGAGAGTGTTGCAGAAAAAAAGGCGTTGATGGGTGTTTCGGAGTTGGCTAAAGGCATACAATATTTTGAACCTATTAAAACTAGTTGGAAGTGTCCTAAGTATGTGCTTGAAATGCCGGCTATTCGACACGATAAGTTGCGTCACGAATTGAGAATTTTAGTCGAAGGTGAAGATATTCCGCCTCCGTTGAAGTCCTTTAAAGAAATGAAGCTACACAAGGGAATTATTTTGGCGCTGGAAGAAAAACATATTAGAAAACCGACGCCGATTCAAATTCAGGGTATACCAACAGTTTTATCAGGAAGAGATATGATCGGTGAGTTGCATTTTCTTTGTTCGGAGTTTTTGTGACACTAAAATGAATAACTCTGGGAAGGGGACTTTCAAGAAGAGACAATAAATTAATATTTCTTATGTTTATCTTACTTTTGCATGGAAAAAACTTTAAAATTCAATTTTTTTTGTTTAAATCTTTTAGTTCCCAACCTCAAAACAACTTCCACTTGAAATGAATTCTATTTACCTATTTTATTTTTTTTTTCTGAAAGGTATCGCATTTACTGGATCGGGAAAGACGCTGGTATTCATTTTACCGCTGATAATGTTCTGTATAGAACAAGAACTGAAGTTGCCGTTTGCAAAAAATGAAGGACCCTATGGTCTGGTTATTTGTCCTTCTCGCGAATTGGCCAAACAAACATTCGACATAATTCTACATTTCACTAATGCGCTTCAAAAACACGGACTGCCCGAAATTCGCAGTTGTCTGGCAATCGGAGGCGTTCCTGTATCAGAATCGGTGGAAGTAATACAAAGAGGTATTCACATAATGGTTGCCACTCCCGGTCGCCTGATGGATATGTTGGAGAAAAAAATTGTTAGGTTAAGCGTTTGTCGTTACTTATGCATGGACGAAGCAGACAGAATGATTGATTTGGGTTTCGAGGAAGATGTTCGTACGATATTTTCATATTTTAACGGTCAAAGGCAAACGTTGCTGTTTTCAGCTACCATGCCTAAAAAGATACAAAACTTCGCGCGTTCTGCTTTAGTCAAACCGATAACAATTAACGTTGGCCGTGCAGGTGCGGCTTCCATGAACGTAGTGCAAGAAGTGGAATACGTGAAACAAGAAGCTAAAGTTGTTTATTTATTGGAATGTTTACAAAAGACAACGCCTCCAGTATTGATATTTGCGGAGAAGAAGCAGGATGTTGATGCTATTCACGAGTATTTGTTACTAAAAGGTGTTGAAGCTGTTGCCATTCACGGAGGAAAGGATCAAGAGGAACGATCGCGGTCGGTGGAAGCATTTAGGAAACAACAGAAAGATGTGTTGGTTGCTACGGATGTAGCGTCAAAGGGGTTAGATTTTCCCGATGTTCAACACGTGATTAATTATGACATGCCCGATGATGTCGAGAACTACGTGCACAGGATTGGACGTACTGGGCGATCGGGAAGAGGAGGTTTGGCGACGACTTTTATCAACAAGGCAAACGACGAATCTGTACTGTTGGATTTGAAGCATCTTTTGATGGAAGCAAAACAGAAGATTCCCAATTTCTTGTCAGAATTATGTTCAGAAAGCGAGAAATACTTGAATCTTGGAGATGACAGAGGATGCAGTTACTGCGGTGGCTTAGGACATAGGATTACAGATTGTCCAAAATTGGAGGCTCTACAGAATAAACAAGCATCAAACATTGGAAGACGCGATTATTTGGCCAATACGGCTGTCGATTATTAAGTTTTTAAAATTTAATTTAAATACATATTTATTTTCTGTACATAAAAAATTTTTATAATAAAAATTGTAATTCTAGAATTATTTGAGTTTTTACTTAATTAATTGTGACATTTTATATTAAACGGCAACAAATAAATATGTCAATTTGAAGTTCAAAATGACAAGTAATGAAGTGTTTGCTTTTAATACTAATTTTATTTTATATTTGTAGAGGTAAACAGAAACTAACTATTAAATTTAATACAAAAATTGGAACAATTTTCAGTTTATACACACCTAAGCGATTACGACGATGAGAAAATGTTTTTTCGCAGGAAAATGCGTATAAGACAATCCATCAAAAAGTTACCCCCATGTAACGAGGACCAACTGATGACGTATTTGGCCGAAATTCAAGTGATTAATCCTGAAAACATTATTAACTTGTCCACCGTTCACGAGTTAACAGTTTCGTGCAAGTGATGATAGTTAGTCTATGCTTTTTAATTTTTTTACCGAGTCGAAAATTTACAGTAACCTGAAGAAAGGCATAGATAAAATTGAAAAATATTTAACAACTTGTGAGCCACCCCAACAGAAAGATTTGTATATGCAACTAATTCGTGGAGTGCATACCTTGCATTCGAAACTTTGTGAAGGCGGTTACTTTAAGAAACGTTGGTGTCGATCCAATTTTCTGGTAATAATCTCATTAATATTTTTTTTAATTTAGATTTTGAAAAACACTTTAGCTGTTATCGACAATTGTCGAACGATTATCGTGATTGTCTTGGTCCGGCCGATTGGAACGAAGACAGTGATAATAGTAAAGTATGTAGGTAAGTGGAATACCAATGTTTTCGGAACCTCTTGATAAACTTACCACTCCGATTGTTTCCTATTAAAGAGCCTACCAAGATATTGCGGATTGCTATTATGTGAAAACGGCTAAATTATGCGGAAATGAAGCCGCTGACACATTGAGAGAGCTAATTTTGGCTGTTATTAACAGCATATTAACTGTAAACTGCGATATCCGACAGATTCCGCCCACAAGTTCAACTATGCCGGCTAGTAAAAGCAATGCATCCCAGGTAAATTTTATTTAATAAGCAAACTTTCCCTTCGAACTTGCTAACAAACTCTTTATCCTGCAGGTAGCTTGTGGGGCAGCAAAAAATAATTTTTTTATAATTTATATAACCAACTTATGTATTGTAGGAACTATTTTACAATTATATTGTACATTATTTTATGACGTTTAATTAAGTGTAAAAGCATAATTTGAGGATTTGTATTTTTTTCTACAAGTAAAATCATAAGATATTCTGTTGACGCACCTGACATCGGAAAAGAAAAAAAGTTCAATTTTTAAGTGTATATAACAAAAATTTATTTATTTAAATATTTTAACGTGTTAAAACAATTATTTTATTATTTGAAGAACAAATTTTAATAAATACATAAAATTAACGAGCATTTTCCTACAATAATTAAATATTTACATTTATTTAGCATAAGGAATGTAAAATTAACTTTGAAATATTGGTCATAACTTAAGTGTTGCTTAACAATCATTTTTTTGTAGAATTTCTCAACGATATATTTTGTGCTGCCAAATCGGAGGCGACGTTTTCCCATGCACTCACACTTTTTTCATAATATTCAATTTGTTTGTTAACAAAATCTAGCAAAATTTTTTTCAGGCACTTTTGTTTCTCCTCCTGCCATCTATCCAAATCACTACGCAACGATTCGTTAGCGCATTCCAAATTATCTTGGTTTAACTCCACTTTTTTCACCAATTGGGGGATGTGAGTGCCCAATTTTTCTAGTTTCGTGTCCAAGCTAGGCTGCTTCCACAAAGAAAAACTTCCAGAAATTGGAGTCGAATGGTGTACCGTCAATAACTAAAACGAACATGTTTATTCAAATGTTAAATACCCCAAAAATCGTACCTGATCTTTTTCCGCGCGTCTCTTGTTGAGTTCGTCCAACGAATTTTCATAAACGTGCTGATACACTTCTCTCTTATGCAGAGTATCCTTAACACAGTCGATGTACATCAGGAACTCCTTAACAGGATTAGCGACGACATTGGTGTACGTAGAGATCATAAAACTTTTTGCAAACGTGCATTTTTCGTACGCGTTACCAATGCTCTGCAAAATGGGAGCCAATTCAGGTTCGCAAGTGGACCAATTCATAAATGTCGGATAAAACAAGTACAATTCTTCGACGAAATCGTGACGTTCCTTGTTAATCCTGAAAGATATTTTTTCGACTGTTCCCAATTTATCCGACAAAATGTTTAAATAATCTCGCATTTTTTCAAATTCCAAGTGCCTATTTTTTATCGAGACGTAAGTCGTGACTCCATTGCTTGTTACAGAAATTTTATTATTTGATGATGATGAACGCCGTTTGCGATGCAAAGTGAAATCCTAAAATTAAACAAATTAAGAATTGTTCAGTGCAATTATTATTAATATAATAATATCCCTAGTCTGCGTATCTGTCCCGTAACGCACCTCGGGTTTTTTACCAACTTAAAAATTACCGGTCTAGATGGCTAAAGGCAGCCGAAGGACGCCTGTCCCAGCTATCTAATAAAATAATATTCCAAGTTTGTGTATCTTTCTTTCCCGTAACGCACCTATGATTGATCATTTTTTTTTTACCAACTTAAAAATTAATCCGATAAGTACACGAGTCGCTCCGGGCGACTTTGGGTACTTTAGGGTTGAACAATTATGGCTTTCAGGTATACTACCGATATTCCCTCTGAGGGCGTAGGCCGAACAACTACATCCGACAAAGTATAGATGGTTAAAAGTGGCCGGTAGGCCAGTATGGTTGCGATTTTCTTAAGTAAAGCCAAAGACCGAACAAATATATCCGACGTAGTCTAGATGGCTAAAGGAGGCCGGTAGGCCAGTGTAGTTGCGATTTTCCTGAGTGAGGCCGAACAACTATATTCGACACAGTCTAGATGGCTAAAGCCGCATCTCTGATTGGTAATTTTTTTCCAACTTAAAAATGAATCCATTAATCCGATAAGTACACGAGCACTATCGAGTCGCTCCGAACGACTTTGGGGACTTTAGGGTCGAACAATTATGGCTTTCAGGTATACTACCGATATTCCCTCTGTGAGGCCGTAGGCTGAACAACTACATTCGACAAAGTATAGATGGCTAAAGTAGGCCGGTAGGCCAGTGGGTTGCGATTTCCCTAAGTGAGGCTGAAGGCCCAATAACTATATCTGACACAGTCTTGATGGCTAAAGGCGGCCGAAGGACGCTTATGCCAGCTAGTATTTATATAATAAAGAACTTTGGGTAACTGTGCTAGCCAAAATTTCTAGGTCCGTTGTTACTAAACTAAGTCCAACCGACTTGCAAAAAAGATTTACCTCCTATTTTTCATATCTCGTCTTTAGAGTGTCCCCGTGACCGTGGAGAACCTTTGAGGTGGTGATATGGGACACTTTTCTAAGACAAATTTTCAAATAAAATTTTTGTCCAAGTCTAAACCCTGGGGGGGATCTCCCTTAAAAGCAATTTTTTGAATTCCTGATTTCAAACAACCATAGCTCCGATACTATTGATTTCTTAGGCTTAATGGATTAGAACCTTTTTAAAGATCATTTGCTTATCTACAAATTAGGTTATAACCCCTTATCGTCTAGAATCAACAGATTTCGAGTTATAAATTAAATTAAGGAAAAAAATGTTAAAAAAATCAGGTTTTATTTTTTTACTTTTCTTGCGAACCCCCTATCCCGTAACGAAACGTCTTAGAAAAAACTGACGGCCCAAACCGGAGAGGGAATTTAACGGGCTACAACTTTGGTCAAATAAATTTTTTTGGGAAACCAACCGTTTTCACAGAAATTCTAAAAATAATAAACAAGGTGTAGGTAAAAAAAATAAACTAATTTACAAAAAATAAAAAGTTCATAACACGCATGAATGGATTAACGAGATTCTAAAATATAAGATGATGGTTAATGGTGCAAACCATATTAACTTCAAAAAACAGCCTGAAAATAATTCCTATTTCTGACACATCTGAAGTAGAAGGTGAAGCTACTGGAGAAGCAGTTCCTTCAGCTGGAAAACATACATGCAGATGGCAAAATTAATCACATCTTCTGCCGGTTTCAAAAGATTTTACATCTTCGGGCACACATTAATCCGTAGCGATTTATGCTCCAACGCTTCGAAAACTTTCGGAAGTAATTTGTAGAAAAATTAATTTTTTCATAGAAGTTAACAATCAAGTTTTTGTTAACGTACCTGTGAAAAATTTAATTTCTCGGAAAACAATACTTAAGGTCAGAAGAATTACTTTAGGACGTCAGCGTAATCCACGAATTTTTTAAGTTAATTAATTCAATGCCATTGTAGTGATCCGTAACGGTCAGCAAAACAAATTTTTCACCGTTAAATTAACTGTCGGAGAGATCTCTTGAATAATTTTTTTAAAACTATTTTTCGAGTAAATAGTCCGAGATACTTAATCGAGACTAATAATTAATAGTTATTAAAAATGAAATTAAATTACTCACCGATTGACTGGTGGTAATAAACATCTTAAAGTGTTGATTACAACTTAAAATTGGATGCTGCGCAATTCTGCACATAAATGTATTCAACAATTTCATGCGAACGTATATAAAATCCTTTGAGTATCTATCAAGTTGTCCCATTAGGGAGTGTTTACCTGGCAAAGGCTACAAAATATGTTTTCGTTGTCATAAGTGGCAAGATTAATTTTATTAATAAGTACCGGAACGATGCAAAAAGGGTGGCATTCGATCAGCTTCTGATAGAGCCACGCAAATTCGTTGTATCTACGTCTGACGACGTACTCGTTTTCACTAAATTCGATTCTGGCAACTTTGGTAGTTATGCGAAACGTAATGTACGTCTCCAGAGTATCTAAATGTTTTTGAGGATTATCAACTTGGACCCACAGATCAGAATTTTCGTCGACATTCAATTCTGATAAAATTTCAGTGTCGCGCAGAGTGGAAAAACTTTCCAAACTTGGAGATTGTGCCTAAAAATAATTGATTTTTTTGTGCATAAATAACGATTAAATTAAAATAAGTACCAACGAATATTCAAATGTCGAATTGCTACATATACTAGTGAGATCGTTTTCTTTGGTTTCTTTTATTATATTAGATATGTCTTTATTTTCTATTACTACATCTAAAACTGCAGAATTGTTGCACTTTTGCTCCATTTTTAATTTAGGTTAGAATTGACAATTGAAATAGAAGGCGTTTGACGTTTGTCAATTTCAAATAACCTACAAATTTATAGCTAGTTTATGCTGCTCCCACACAACGCTTGAATACAAAATTATGTCTTTCGTCATTTAAAACTAAAACTTGGAATTCAAAAATTCTTTAAATTTTTTTTATCTAATTTAGACCAAAAAGAATTCTTCCCCCATTAAACTTAAAAATTTGTATCTTTATTTGTCTCTTTTTTCTTCTCCGCACATACACAATTTTTTTAAAATGCATTTTATTGAGAAGAAACCACTAGGAGCTGTTTATTCACTTCTGAATGAACATAGCTGCTTCGTCCAAGTGAAAGAAAAAATCGTGTTACTGGGTGTCTTTAGAATCCATCCGATGATGGATTTCTAATAATTATTTGGCAATTAATGTTTAAAATTATAATATAAATTTGTTATTTAATAAGTATAATATTTTGTGTACGTAAAATTAACAGGAAAATTTTTAGTTGTTTTCTTGTGAAAAACTAAATGTAGCCATTTATTTTAACAAGATAATTTCCAGTCGCAAGATCTCATTCCTGAGCATGACATCTAGGTTTTTTTCTAGATTCAAAATTGAGTTTCTTTATCCGTGCAACCTCGGTGATGTAAACGGCAGAGTAAACAAATCTGTTTCGCTTTCAGCAAAAAAAGATAAAATCAACATCATTATTTATTTTGTTAGCCATCTCTTCTTCTTTCAAAAGAACAAACGTAACATTATCAATTTTAGGTTGTAGAAAAAACAGAGTCTTCTAAATCTGGATCTCTGTTGTCTGCCGTCATGAGGTATAAATCATCAGAATGGTGGATAATCAAAATCGGTCGTTTCACATCCAGTATCGACTCAGATTTTTGTAAAGAAATCCCTGCTCTGTTACAATTGAGGTCAAAAACCAGTTTGATAGTTGCACGAGACTTTTCAACAGAAAATTGAGTGCAGTGTTGGCTAGCCCACGATAAATCAGTTATATTAACGGTAAACTTGACAGAATTCACGAGATCGTTTTTCTGCTTCGTAAAATAATGTGGCTCTCGCAAAAGATTGTGTTCTTCCGTTGGTATCTAAAAAATAAAATCGTTATATCCTTTAAAAATGCAAAAACATAATGTAGACTGATTACACACATATGAATAAGTTTTTTTCGAGAGGTTAAGAGTCTTTCTCGTTCCCGTCTTTCTAGATCTTAGATTACAATGTTACCTAGTAATTTTTTTATTAAAATATCTTTCATTAATCCATTAATACGCATCAGTGGTACAAAAATAAAAAATAAGATCCCAAATTTGGTAGTACGTTTTTACACTTTTCGTTTCCTGTTTGTTCATTTTCAGTCCGATTACTGTAATACTTCAACCGGACCCTTTACGTTTGACAGCATCGTCTTCGTTTACAGTGTTTTTAAGTAATAAAATTATTAGCAAAACAAGAAAGTAAATCTACTAAACGAAGATGGGTAATTAATTTCATAAATTAACTTTTATTAAGCAAATAATGTAGATTTATGTACATGCAAATTCTTACTTCTTACATTATATATTTATTTTACGTTAATAATTCCTGCAACAAAAAAAATTTAGTATGTCAAATTTGGCACGAAAACAGCAACTCACTTAGCTACAATTCCATCGTCTTTTGCAAGCCTAACGAGAGAATCGTCCGATTCACCCATACGTCTAATGTTGCCACAAAGAGTGTAACTTTTCACATTTTGTGTCATCACTCCAGTAGCGGGATCTACTTCGGCTATGGCCAGTTGAATCGATGCATGATCTTTGGCGTGAATTATTCTGTTACTTGCAGAACTAAAAAATTTTAAAATCTAAATATAGCACAAAAATAAGGTTAAGAGTACTTTAGGCGCACCATTTGCGGGGAACATATAAATCAACAAATTCTCCTGCGTCGTTTTCCATATTTTAAAAGGATTGCACTAAATATTGAGAAAAACGAAGTTTTGTTGTTGTGATGACTTTTAGGTTAAAATGTAAGGGTGGGCGCACATATGCATATATCGGGATAAGGGGCGATTCACAAGGCAATTTTTGTACACTAAATTTTCACTAAAATACTTATCGATTTTCCAATATTTCCTTAAATTTTTTCGGATTTCCCTAATGATTTCTTCTTCTTGCAGGAATAACATTTTTATCAATCTTATATAAGATTAATTTAGACTAGCTATGGTACTCGGCTTTGCCCGAGTTGTGTTTTGATGTTTTTTACTGTTATTGAATTGATAATTTAATTATTGGTTTATTTAAGTGGCTGTTCCGCTGTACTATTCTGCCATCTTTATCAGATCTTAATTTAGCAATATTATCAATTTTTATTTGAATTTATATAATTTAATTTCATTTCATTTAATAGCTGTTCCGCCAGTGTCCAGTCTAAAAAAAAATTTTAAGACTAAGACTTTGAAAATTATTTCACTAGACACAGTTTATCTTAAAAACGGCTTAACAGCTTAAAATATAAAATTTGGAGGTTACATACAGAACACAGAAGATATATTTTATATTTTTGTATTACAACAAAAACTACAAAAAAAAGTTTATAATAATTAGGGGTCGTTCATAAAATACGTCATGCAAAATTTTGCCTTTATGCCCCCCTACCCCGCGTCAAGCTACGCCATATTTTTTGTACCCCCCTTACAAATATAACGTCACATAAGCTAGCCCCCGCCCGCCGCTATAAATAATTTGTTGTGGTTGATACAAATATTTATAATTTAAAATATTTAATACTTCGGCAAATAAATAAATAATTTCTTTATCGACCAGATATTATGCAAGGATTACAGTTTTTTTTCTTCATTTGTGATGAAATAAAAAGAATTCATCTTAAAAGAAAAAAATTAAAATAAAATTTATTGCTGAATTGTACGAACGCCACGTTTTCTTAGACCCCCCTTCTCGCCTTGTCTCATATTACCACGCTAATCAATACCTCCCCTCCTTCTTCCCCTAGTTCACAAATGAATTTTATGGGTGGCCCTTTAGATATATTTTCGTATTTACAAAGAAAAAAAAATTAAAAAATTTTCAAAAGAAAATAGTAAAATAATCAAAATTTTTTTTAATCATTTAAAAGTTGAAAATTCGGAAACACAGTTTATATTCAAAACGGCTGATGCGATTAATTTGAGATTTGAGTATGATATTCAAGTCACAAAGGCCTACAATTAAACATATTTTTAAAAAGTTAATTTTTTTATTTTAAAAAATTATATTTTTTAAAACAGATGTAGAATAACAAGAACATCTAGGTTTCTACACTTGATAAAAATATCCCTGAAAAATTTATGGTAAGACGTTAACAGTTGCACTACTTGGCGGCATCTGTGGTTTTTAAAAAACAGTGCTACAACTACATAAGCAGTTTAATTTAAACCGAAAAATAAATATTTGTATCTAAAGAAAAATTGTCATTAATTTTAATAAATTACAAATATTAAGTAAAGCAATGTGATAATATTTTTTATTTTATTTAATTTTATAAAAAAAATAAATAAATAAATTATAAATTTATTAATTTAAATATTAATATTAATAAAAATAATTATTTTAAATACACGATGACTCAAATATTTTGGCATTATATAAATACTACTACCTTTATTTAAAAAAAGTATTTCAACAATTCCTATATAATTATTGTTATTGTGTATCGAAATATTAAAAAAACAGAATTATTCAATGGGTGACCGGAAGGCTAGCAGAATTGTACAATAAAAAAATAAAAAAAAGTTTTATGTTAATTAAAATTTTTAATTAATTAAAAAAAAAAATAATGGAAACTAACTAAAAGAATTTAGATGTTTAAAAATTTATGGTAGGATTTACAACTGTGGTCTTTAAAAACTATGCTACAACTACTTAATTATTTTAATTAAACCTAAAAATAAATATTTGTGTCTAAAGGAAAATTATCATTAATTTTAATAAAGTACAAATATTAAGTCAAGCAAATTTTTATTAATTTATATTAATACAAATAATTATATTAAATACACGTGATTATATAATTAAGTAATATACCTTTATTTAAAAAGTATTTTGGCAATTTGTATTATTATTGTTAATGTGTATAAAAATATTTAAAAAAATCAGAATTATTCAATGCGCGGCGGAATCGTATAATAAAAAATAAAAAAAATTTTTATAATTAAAAAAAAAAATGAGAACGCGTGTAACCGTCACACGCGATTGAAGTAAAACTTTTTTGGCATTATGGCAGATGACGATTAAGTTAAAAATAAAAATATATAAACAGAAAATTCAAATGGCTGTCAATTATCATAGAACCTTTTTATTCAATAGAAAATTTAGCAGACCAAAGTATGAACTCGAATGAAATCTAAATATAACCTTAAATTATAAACTTGACAGACAGTCACAAATTCACAATAGAAACTACTTTCAGTATAATTATTATACACTAGCTAATGTAGCCATAGCTGTCTTTTTTTGGGTATTATTATTATTTTCAAAGTACCGTATTTTTAAAATCACACCATGATGATAAATTTATTTCAGTTCATCTTTATTGCACCTATGTTACTAGTCATTAATTTAAAAATACCGTCATATTGACGTAACACATTTCCGTTGCATTGTCGTTTAGTTACCCCTAGTTGCGTCTAAAAAAGTTTTACTTCAAAAATAGCGGAAACTAACCAGAAAAATCTAGATATCTGAGAATTCTTAAAAGATAAATGAATATCTGAATGACATCGATGTATAAATTCAGGGCTGCAAAGATATATTCCTCGGGCGAAAGAGAATACTTGTGGTTTCCTGCCATCATTATCTGCGTATCAGAAATTAAATAAATGGAGAATATTATAGCACCCACTGACGCATATAATAAATACAAGATTTGCTTTTTTTCTCCATTGTTATGCAATAAAACAGCCGTAATTCCGAAAACCAATAACAGAAGAAATGCGATAAACAAGAAACTCCCACAAAACGTGAAGTCCAATTTTGTTTGGAAGGCAAACAATGTTAAGCCCAAGCATATGACCGCAGTCATTCCCATTGTCATCAAAACTATATCACCTCGGTATCTGGTCGAAATAATACCAAGTACCAATGATTCTGTTACTGTAAACAAACCCAATAAAATGTAGTTTGTCGGAGCTTTTCTTCTAAGGTCACCACTACATATTATCGCAAAGAAAAGTACAATGGCGAAGACAATAATAACAATCCAAAGCCTACTTCTCGCCAGTGCAGCTGCAGGTTTATAAAAAACAAAAATTGAAATAATACCGGCTGTGATGAGTAATTGCACAGTCAAAATTAAATAAACCTTTCTAATAAAACCTTGCCGAATACTTGCATCGGAAAATCCGAATCCTAATGATTCGGAGTCTTCCGGAAATTTGTTTTCATACATATCTAAAAAAAAAATTAAAATTAAATTGAATTACTAGATATACCAAGACATATACAAACCCATTTTGTTACTGATTGCTTCATCCATGGTAAGGGTTTCACCGGCATTCGATCGGTTATATTTTGATCCTTCTTGGTTCGGATTTTCCATTTCTGGTGATAAAATTGCAATATCATAGGCTGGAGGTGCCATAATTGGATATTCTAAATCATTCCTATGATAAGATTGCTGTTGGCCGCAATTATTGGAATCTTTCAATTTATCTGAATCACCAATAAAATGTTTGGAGTCAAAAAAATCTCATTAAATTTTCTAGAGGAAAAATCAAGAACTTTTATTATTTTTACTTACCTGGGGATGGATAAAAGCCGTCATTCCAGGTCGCCATTTCTATTTCGGATAATTAATATTTTATTCTAAAAATAATAATAATAATATTATTTAAGAAACGTAAAAAAATTGGGGGTGGGAAAATCGTAAAATATTTGAAAAGCAATAAAAGTGAAAAGTGATCCAGCTGCGAGCAGACGAAAATCTGAAGGTTAGCTCTAAGCCGCTCAGTTCTGCAAGATGGAGAGCTGAGACGTCAGCCTAGATCGCTCTTTCTCATCAGTAATTTATTAAAAACTCTTCGGGTTTGGAAGAAGAGATGACAAAAATAAATTTAACGATTTTTGGAAGATTTACATTAACTTAATTTAGCTTAGTTTGTATATTTAAAAAAATAAACAAAATAATTAATGTCATAATCATAACTATGACGCAAACGGTAACGCTTCATGTTCTACTCACATTCCTATTTATAAGTACATAACTTTTTTTTGACCTTGACGTTCCGTCAATTGGCCAGATTTTGTAAATATAGAACCAATTCTTAAATCTACAACGTATGTTGCACACAGAAGATCGGAATTCTGTGTAGCCGTGTTATTTTAATTTTATTAGGGCTGTATTTGGGTAAGTTAGAAGGTAAACCTACCAAAAGTTCCTAAATCCAGAAGGTGAGGGGTGTACAAGAAGGAATGAAGGTTTTTAATTTTATCCAAAAATTTCCTTCAAGAATTGCTGAGCAATATACTAAAATTCCCAAGACCGCAACCGTCGGCGTCATTGCTTTTTGATAGTATTAAGGTCGTAAAGTACATTCGTATTAAAAAAAATTGTTAAAACCTATCTAAAGATTATGTAAATTAAACTTTAGCTCAAATACATCTAATGCTTGCCAAATAATAAAATTTATCCGATTTGGTAAAAAATTAATCGAGATATGATTTTTTAAAGGCGAGTTATTTTTCGTCTTAAAAAACAAATTTCGACTCCCTTTGTTACTATTTGCTCAATAGGTAAGCATTGAAAAAAAATCGTGGAAGATAACTTCATTCTCTGTAATTTATGTAATGTTATGGCTATCTGTTGTTAAAAAAACGCGATCGTAAAAATCGAAATTGTAAATTTAGTTACTTATTGCATTTCTTCAGTAAAATTTATTAACCCTTTTTTGTATCGTCTGGAAAGATTCTTTATAAAAATAAACAAATATATTTTTTTGTTGGAAAATCTGTCATTAGTACAATATTTACCAAATACCAAAGTTATATTTTACGAAAGTTTTCTAACTTTTCTTTATCAAAAACGGCGAGACAAAAAAAACTTTTTCTAAAAGTTTTCAAAATTCACATACCTCGATAACTAGAACAGATACGCAAAAAATCAATGAGAACCTTTTGGAAGAAAATTTTACCAGCTTCAATTTTGTACCTAATTATTTTTTAGCTTGAGCTAACCGTTTTCGAGATATAAGCAAAAAACCAAAATCCGTGCTCTTCTTTGTGCCTTCTTGCTCCCCCCCCCCCCCCCCGTCTTCTAGGTTCGGGAACTTTTAGTATGTTTACCTCTTAACGAATCTAGATACAGGTTTGTAATATTGTAAATTTGAATTTAAATATAATGGGCGCGAAATTTTAAATTTAGTTCATTTGGTTACTTTAAAATACAACGATTTGGCAACAGCGGTATTAAAACACAGGAAGTCGAGTTTCCGTTGGAAATTTTTACCGCTAAGACTAATAGGAAGGTAACAAAAGGCCCTTATATTTTGAACGTCGAGATAGCAGGTTGTGGGTTTTTTTGTGCTTGGAATGTTTTAAGAAAAAGTTATTCAATAATTGAATTTAAAATTATTTTAAATACATTTTAGTTATCAACAAATTTAAAATGCGTAAGTTAAATAAATTTATTAATTATAATCTTTTAAACAAAGACAGGATATGGTATTAGAATTAAGTTAATACGTAATCAATAATCGACCACGTGTGTAATAATTTAAACTATTTAAAAATTCCTTCATCTTCAGTTTTAAGATTTAAACATTAGTTTGAGATTGTGATTAATACATTATTATATTTAATCGGGATGGATAATGTAATGCAAGAAATTGATTATTCATATATGTGACCTATGGGGTATCTTTATAGTACAAACGAGCGGTGATTAGTTCTAAATAAGAGGTAGGAGTATTTGTTTAAGATAAACAATATGAAGGCGGTTGTTTGAAGTAGAAAAAAATATATATATAGCATTAGATAACTTAATTTAGATGAATCGCACAACAAAGGAGGGTGGACGCTAAAAATCATAAGATGGCCGTGGCAATATATCGCAGAAATGTCTAATCATTGAAAAGGACAACCGAAAAAGGAAGCGCCGAAAATGCTCAGGCAGATTCTGTGAACATGTTGCTTATTAATAAATATTAACAAAGTTCCTTTATGATTATTTGCGACCACGTATGAGATAATACTAATTACGATATTTAAGAACTGTTTTAACAAAGTTCTTTATGATTATTTGCGGCTACATAATAGTTTAAGATGATGACGCTAGTTTTAAGTATGGGGAACGATTTATTTAGATTTAAGGAAATGACCAATTAGAAATTTAAGAGGGACAAACTTAGATTAAGCTGACGAAATATTAATTAAATGACGATCTTAGTTTTTAAGTTGACGAGGTAATGGTTATAAGAGCGGATAATTTAGCATAATAGAAGGGTTTATTATTTAAGAATCTTACATAAAATAAAACCAATTAAGTTGAACATCGAAATACATATATGCGCTTCTTTCCAAAGTATTATAAAGATTGTGGTTGGTCATTAAATATGAATAAACAATATTAGAAAACCTTACGATCAGAGGGATTAACTATCGAACAATTATTAAATTGTAGTAAAAATTTTAAAATTACGGATGAGCTTAACTTGAGTTAACATATATTGGAAAATTGTTAAAGTATACCTTGGGGGGTGGGGTGTGGGGGGGGGGGATATAAATTGATTTAAAATAAATATATAATTCTTTTTTGATTTTTTAAATTCAAAAAAATTTAAGTTTTTAATATTATGTCTTAAACGCACCACAAAAATAAAAACATACGTATGAGTTGGGGGCAAATATCTCATTTTATTTTAATAAAACTTAAATAGTTTACTAAAAATTTAGAACTTCAGGGATATGTTTAATTTTCGGAGTAAGTAAATTTTTTTGTTAATTATGTAAATTTAATTTTTCTAACAATTTTTTCAATATATTTTAAATTAAATTAAGTCTATCTCCAAATTTTTTAATTTTTGAAGCAATTTGTATTAAGTTTACCCCCTAAAATCCACCCTCCTGTAAGATGCAATATTTTAACAATTTTTCCAATAAACTTTAATCCAAATTAAACTTATTTCTAAACTTTTAAAATTTTAGTGCAATTTATTTTTAATTCACCTTCTAAAACGTGCCCCCTTTTAGATATAATTTTATTTAGCTATTTTTACAATGAATGTTTAATGAAACTAGCAATTTTTTTAATAAATTTTGAAATAACCAGAAGAGAATTTAAAACTTAAAAATGTTTAACTTGGCGCCAAGTTGGCTAAGAGCCGAGTCGACCGACGGCAGCACCCAACTAAAATTAAAGCTTTTTTCGTACCAAATGCTGTGTTTTTGAGTCACTCAGTTGCGCTGCATTAAGTGTTATTTTAAATTCTCAAATTTATCACACATTAATTGTCATTTAATTTTATTTTTTAAAAATAAGTTTTCAGTTTATTAAGTTTATTTAAAAAAAATAAAAAAAAAATGTTATATTTAATTTTTTTTTTTATTTCTTACTTTAGTAAACTAGCAATTTTTTTAATAAATTTTGAAATAATTAGAAGAGAATTTAAAACTTAAAAATGTTTAACTTGGCGCCAAGTTGGCTAACACATTAATTGCATTTTAATTATATTTTCTATAATTTGTAGTCGGTTGTTTTCCTATACAACTCATAATTTTCAAAAACTTTTATTAAATTTTTGCATTTTTAGCAATGCTGGTTACAAAATAAATAATAAAAATTAATATCTACAAAAACTGGAAAAAAAACCTACTTAAAATTTAAACATACTGCATAGTATCAATATTGTTAGTTACGGATCCAGCTGGATCTTATCCTTTATCTGTCTATTACTGACGAGCGTTAATTAACGAGATTCCCACTCTCCCGTTTGAAGTTCTATGGGGCTCTTATAGATGATCCATTTATGCGCGTCAGTAATATACAGATAACAGATAAGATTCTTCTATCCATTTAAATATTGTATTTGTAAATCCTGTCTATCTAGGTGTAAGTTCTATCACCGATAGAAGCTAAAATAATAACAGGTTATGGGCCCAGGTCAGTCATTAACAAATTCCTTTTCTACATTTCTGGGAACCAAAAAACTAGAAAATCATCTTTAAGTTAATGTTATAAAAATGAATCTTAAAAATATAAAACGTAGATGTAAATCCTGAAGGTTTGGGGGGTATGGGTTACCCCCCAGAGCACCGTATGCTCTTTATTTGCGAGACAAAACTGAATACGACGCGTTATTCAGTTAGAATACATAAAAAACAGTGACGGAGTCTAGTTTTTTTAGAACATTTTGTAATTGCTTAATGCACTTTGTATTATTATTGTTACTAAATATACACATAATGGGGGTCATGCACAGAGCAGAGGCCCGAAACTTCAGCTTTACTAGTTTCTGTGTAGATCTATTACACTATGCCTCTGAATATTACGGTTTAAAAATAATAAGTATTTATCGATAAATTTTTCAAACATTATTCAAGCGGCTGTCACTTTAAAACAAAAATATTTATTTAATAAATTTAATACAAAATACAAAATTAGCAAGCTAATTTATTTATTCGCGACGTTAATTATAACTTTTTTAAATTTAAAAAAAAATTCGTTTTCAGCTTTTCCGACTGTTCAAGGAAATTTTATACACAAATAAAATTTGTACGACTTACGCCCGGTTTTTCAATCGTTGGTTAACTATTAGTTCATAGTTAACTATTAGTTAGGTTAAAAATTACGTTTTTCAATTGCAGGTTAACGTAAAGTGTTGGTTACGTCGTGGTTATGTTTACCAACACTTGGGGTATGGGTTAACTATAAGTTAGCGAATTACTAATACTTTATAACCATACATTGTGACAGTATTTACTTATTCAGATAAATTCAATAAATTATTTATTTTTTGAAGTTATTAATTTTGTTAGCTATGAATTATTACGACGATTACGATATTAATGCGTATAGCAGTGATGAAGAAATAAGGAGGCCAAAAGTAATTCGTTACAGGCCTAATTTTTTTGAAGAATACGATGGTAAAGACTTTTTTAATAGATTTCGTCTTACGCCAAGAACAGTCGAAAATGTACTGGAGGAGATAAAGGATTTAATTTCTTATCCTACAAATAGGTAAATAATATAATAGACAATAATAATAGACGTTATATTAATAAAAATATTTTTACTCTAGAAATCATTGTCTTTCTGCTCGAGACCAACTATTGCTTACATTAAACTTTTATGCAAGTGGTTCGTTTTTAAGAACGGCTGGGGATTTTTCTGGAGTTAGCAAATCCACTGCAAGTAAAACCGTGTTACGGGTCAGTTTAGTTCTTGCAGGTTTGCGACCGCAATATATAAAAATGCCCCGAAATGCAGAAATACTTCAAGTTCGACAAGATTTTTACAATATCGCCAAATTTCCTAGATGCATAGGTGCATTGGATTGCACACATGTAAAAATACAGTCACCCGGGGGCGATGATGCTGAAATTTTTCGTAACAGAAAGCAATATTTTTCATTGAATGTTCAAACTCTGGCTAGTCCAGATTTAAAAATACAAAATATTGTAGCTAGGTGGCCCGGGTCGTCTCATGATTCCCACATATTTAGAAATTCGAGACTTCATAGTGATTTTGAAATGGGACTTTATGGTGATAGTTTAATAGTTGGTGATAGTGGTTATCCAATTAAACCATATTTAATTACACCACTACGCAAAACAAGAAACGAACATGATGAGTTATTCAATGAATCTCAAATTCGTACAAGAAATGTTGTGGAAAGACAATATGGTGTTTGGAAAAGAAGATTTCCAGCTCTTGCTATGGGGTTAAGGGTTCGTTTAGATACTGCACAAGCAATTGTTGTAGCCACTGCTGTACTGCACAACATTGCTATTAATGAAAAAGAACAAGTACCTCCAATAAACCAACAAATAGAGGCTGCAATTAATTTTACAAATGGTGCCAATATCGTTAATGGAGAAGAAGAAGTAGGAGGAAATAATGCTACCAGAGCAAAGTTGATACAAAATTATTTTTCTCGATTATAAGTTTTAATAAATTTTTAAAATATTTGTTTAATCTTTACATATTTAATAATAATAATTTTTGATCACCTATTTGGTTTTTTTTTATTAATAATTCTATTTGTAACTTATGTTCCTTTTCAAAACATTCTCTTTGGTATTTCAAAAATGACCGTTTATCATTATGTTCTTTTCCGAAGCACTCTCGTTGGTATTTCAAAAACGATAGTTTTTCGTTAATTAACTGAGAAGTTTTGTCGGTGTACTTCTTCCCAGCTCTTGTTAATATTTTCTTTGAAGGTGTTTGCTTTAAATTTTTTGATGAATATGTGGTCCAATCCACTGTAATATAGAAAATTATAAATAAAAACTAGTATCAAGTAAGATTATCTTACTTTTACCATTATCGGCAATTTCAAATGATCGATCTTCCAAATCTCCAAATATTTCATCAATACTCGTGCCTAAATTAAATTAATACATTACATTATAATTATTACTTGGACTATAACAATATTATTTTACATACATTCATCATCATTTGGTAATTTAGCATTATTGGTAACTCGATCTGAATGTACATCTGTAAAACAAAAATAACGATAAATATCTTTTAAATTTTAATATTTATCTTGATTTACCTGATACTACACTCTCATTAAATTTTGTTGTTATTTCATCCCCATCATAATTTCCATGCAGGCCATCTATTTGCCTGCCAATAATTCCTTTTATCGATTCGTCTACTTTTGATAGTACTTCAGGAATAAACGTACCTCCTCCAGTTTGCAATAAGTTTGTTTTATTTGTACTAAACTTTTTTTTAGTATTTTTTTTTAAATTATTAAATTTTTCTTTTAAATGTTTTTTATTCCGAAACAAATGTCTTTTATTGCTACAGTTAAACTCGTTCTCAACCTTGTTCCAAATCGCATCTTTCTCTTTCCAAGTAAAGGCACCAGTTTTTTTAGATTCTAAAATATTTTTATGCTGCTCCACAATATCAACTAAAAGTTCTTCTTCCTCTTGAGTAAAATTCAAGGCACGTTTTTTACCATTTGTTTCTGCTTCCATATCAGAAGAATAATACCTAAAGATAGAGTTGCAATTATTTATTTTGTAGGTATTTGTTTATATCAAATATTTAAATAAAACTATTAATAAATCTGAAATTATTATTGCTTACCGTTGCGTAACAGATTCTAAAAGAATAAAAGACAATAATTATGA
Source organism: Cantharis rustica (assembly GCA_911387805.1). Lineage (NCBI taxonomy): Eukaryota > Metazoa > Arthropoda > Insecta > Coleoptera > Cantharidae > Cantharis > Cantharis rustica. The sequence continues at coordinate 36,843,230 of OU426882.1, forward strand.
ACAGCAATAAATACAACCATACAATGACGTCTGACAACTACACACAAATTTTTAAGGTTATAATCACGTTTAATAGTTCAGATGTACAGTAAACTAGAAGTTACCTTACCAACACCTGAATATAAATTGAAAAACGCAAATAAATTCTAACTATAGGTTAACTTGAAAGTGAGGGTAACCAAACTAAAAAGTTAACCAACGATTGAAAAACCGGGCGTTACTAGTACTTTTTGAACAAACTCACAAAACATCACCATCAATCAATCAATCAGCTAAAACATTTTTAAGCTTTGCAATCGAACTAATTTTAGATTCAATGATTCCAAAATAAAGCTAAATTAAACATCTCGGAAAATATGCGAATAAATTACATGTACGCTGAAAGCTCTTACTTGAAACACTACTGGAATTGTCGAAAAAATACTTATTCGCAAAATATTTTGTATAAACAATTTTGTTCAAAATTAAATTTCCTATAGAAGTTTGGAAACATGTGTTTAATTTCAGCAGCTTGGGAGTAGGAAACGCTTAAACTGTCTGCTTTATAGTTAATTTTTGAAGAACTCAGTGGATTTTTCAGGGACAGACATTTCTGTGTCAAAAATTTTGACCAAAAAACATAAAAACTACACTATAGGAAAGAGAACAGTTTTATAAGCAGTTTAAAACAAAAAATCCCTGAATCATCCATCAGTTTTCAAAAAATTCAAATTTAAAAATGTAAAATTTGCATGTATTTTAGAAACATGTTTTAACACAGGTGTATGATAGGCCGTTGTTGAGTTAGATACTAACTACTATCTAACTATGAGTTAGATATTTATACAATTAAATCACTTTTTTTAATAATAGAAATCATCAAAATAAATTATAATTTAGCGTAGCGGGAATAACAATACTTCCGCTAGTCAACGCACACCACGTCTGCCATCTTTGAACTTCAATCTCCACCTCTTTAATACCTTCAGTACGCTTACCACAACATTATTTAATTAAATTTAATTGAAACCATAAAAACATTGTTTCATTATTTTGTAAATCTTTTTGAAGTTTTGTTTTTATTATTGTTGATTATTTATTTGTAAGTACGCTATACCAAAGAGGCTATACATAAGATTTTAAGTGTAAATAATGTTGTGGTAACCGTGCTAAAGGTAAAAAAGAGAAGGTTGAAGTTAAATATCTATAGTAATCTCTATAATCTGTGGCAGACATGGTGTGCGTTGGCTAGCGGGAAGATTGTTATTCCCGCTACGCTAAATTATAATTTGTTTTGATGATTTCTATTATTAAAAAAAAGTGATTTAATTTGTATAAAAGTTGTTTATTTTAATTAACGGTCGTTGCGTGAAACAAATTCACAAATAAATTTGTTAGACCGGCGACCATATGTGGATCGCACGTGTAACCCCGATGCCATAAGGTAACAAAATTAAAATAAAGAGTCTCATCTAAAATAATGTGTGCATCCCAACTAAATTAAGAGGATGAAAATTTGATAAACTTATAAGGTTGGGGGCATGGCAATATTTAGCATTTCGAACATATCGTTCGTTTCATTTTATTCCAGGCATTTTTCAAATTCTTTTCTTTTACACTATTCCATGCTGCTCCTTTCTAACAATAACTTACGTAACAGTATTGGTAATGGTAATAGGAATCTCGTTAATCCAACATGCGCGTCGACAATTTTACCAGTTCCGACGCTTTACTGTATTCTGTTGCTTATTATTCTGGTGAATAGCTTGTACAATTGTGACAATAAGCTTATTGGTCGATATTTGCCCAGATCACATAATATCTTTTTTAATCATTAAGTCTTCGGGGCTTATTCGACACTTTAGGCATTCAATCAAATTTTGTCATTCATGTATATTTTAGCTCGTACCATTCGTGATGTTATTCAGTACTGTTGTGTCTTGTACTATGTATTTATAAGTTGATAGGATAGTCTATTTCATTTTTCGTCTGTCCATTTGGACTTCTCCATGTCCACATTCTTCTATTTTTCTTTTTGAAGAACATATTCATCGCATACAGGTTATTTTGTTCTAAATATTCTAGTAGCATATCTGTCTTTTCATTTCTAGGTCAAAAGTTTTGGACCCCCCCCCCCCTTGAAATTTTATAAATTTGCATTTTTGATTAAACATAAAATATTGATATGATAAATCTCGTAGAGAATTTTCAATAACCTATTTTCCTCGGGTAGCCCTGGATTGCGGGTAATTGGAATTAACCAATTAATTGACTAGCGTTCGCTGGCAATCTATCAAAAAATATCCAAAATAATTCCAAATTTCAAAAATAATTACGCAATGATGTAAACGCATCAAATTTACCTTATTCAATTAAAAATTAAAATGTTACTCACAACTTCAAATCAATAAAATATCTCAGAGCCAAAATGCGTACGACTGGCTCGCACAGCCATTCTTGGCAAAAAGCATTGAATTTCCTTTGATTCGTCCCCACCTAACAAATTCTACAATCTTACAAGTCAACTTATTAAAATCAAATTTCTCCAAAATGTATATGGGTCCGAATCCCTTTGAAACACCACAATATTTTATCTCGAAATAATATAATACTTTTTATTTTATTTATAAATTTTACGTTAAGGGTTGATGGTGTTGACTTTCTTATTGATGGGATCGCTTAATTTAAATAAAACTATTCGTGATAAATAATAAAAACTACTCTATTAAATATAAGTTAAATTTGGGAATTCATAGATAAATTTATAAGCTGACGCCTAATTACTTACGATTTGCTTACGATCATTTCCCCCTTTCTACTAATTAATTTATCGACTAATAATTTTCTTGCAAGCTATCGTACAGTACTTTACCAATTGTCAGAAAACTTTAAATTAAATATATATTTTTCTTTAACATCCCTTGTTTGAAAGTGAAGTTTGGTAAAGAAAATCAAAAAGTGCAGCATTATAAAGGTTAAATAAATATTTTCATATATTAACGCTATCAAATGAAACTTTTGTCGTAAGTCTAGAAACTAAGTGCAACCTACCTACTTGTTCAAGTCTGAATTTGAAAACTACAGAACTACATTAAAAAAATGGATTTTGGGAATGTATTTTATACAAAAATAAATAGTACGTCAAAAATATATAATTTTATTATTTTTTTTGTATAATTACACTGATAAGTAGCTTTTTTGAGAATAACTCCACAAATTTTGTTCAAGGAAATTTTCCTCATTTAAGTTATAGCGATACAATTGTGCTAGTGCAATTTTCTAGTGAGTGATGCATGCATGAAATGATAATGGCTTTTCTCGGTAATTAAGTTTGGAAAAGCATTAAAAGTTGAATTTCAATTGCACATTAATTTATTTTATTCTTCTATATTAACAGTTAACATTTTATAATTTCAAAGATTTAAATAAACAGTCGATCAATTGAAAATAATAAAAAGGAGGGAAACTATATTTATAAAAATAAATTCCACGATATTAAAAAAGAATTGCATACCTACTTAAAATATTTACACTTAATTTCATCGATATAATAAATTATATTGTCTATATAAATCTTGGATAAACAATTTAATTGCTTAAATCTCATTTTTATCACATACCTTTCGGTGTACATACTTCGGTCAAAACTTTTCAAAACCAAGTAAAAGCTAACAAGGTATTTTAACTTTTCTAATAACAGCTGCATTAAATAAACAATTTTAAATGCTGGAATGTTAGAATTTTTGAATAATTTTGATTAACTGACAAACATGTTTTGTTGTGTGGCGTCATTTTCAAAATCACTCCACGCATTGTTTAGTTCCATAAAAATTAGTTTTGCTACATTCTCGTTCTCAGTTCCCGCTTGCTAAAAAAAACAAAATGTGACGTGACAAAATTTATTATTAAATATATTGTATTCTACCTTATCGGGATGCACTGCAAGACATGCCTTCCGGTACTGCTTCTTGACGTCAGCAGCAGTAACCAATTGATGCATTTCGCATTTGTTCCATTTTGTGCCCTCCCATAACACGGTATGTACTGAGCACAAGAGAGCTCTGATATTATTCTTTTTACCGTCAACCTGTGAACAGTCAGGTATTGTTAATAATAAAAAACCTAAATATCTTAAAACGTTAGATTGGCATATGCAAGAAAATTAAAATCTCACTTACCCATTCCAAAATTTTAAACTTTTCCGGATCCATGTCCTTCACCAACTCTTCCTTCCGCATGTCATTGATCGTCCTGGGGAAGTTATCCTTTTTACTTGAAAACTGATAACCTTGCGATCCCAATAAGTCGCCGAAAACGTCGGTCGATTTTGGTTTATTGTTGCAATTTTTGACGTCCTGCTTAACTTCATTTTTGCCGCCGAGAGTATCAAAATGAGATCGACTATAATCGGGTCGAGAATTCGACGGCGAACCAGCTTGATGTTGCGGAGTTGTTGGCGGAACGTGCTGTGGTGTTGTAGGTATATGTTGCGGCGTCGTCGGAGGAACCATATAAGGCGACGCCATTCCGTTAGACGGATCTTTTTGATTGTCGAAATTCAATTTCGCACCTAAACTAGTTAAATCGGCAAACAAATCGTTTGGCGGTTTTGATTGAGAAACGTCAACCGGGGCGGCCTTGCTACCTGCGCTTACATTTGGCGCCGCATTAAAAGTGCCCCAACTGTCATTCAAGTTATTATTTATTCCCGCATTACCAAATGGATCAAACAAGTCTCCACCGGAATTCACATTAACATTGGCATTGTTTGATGATACAAAATCTCCAAACGAATTCGAAACGTCGTCGTTGAGACCACTAAGGAGATCGAAATTTGAACTTGACGATGTGTGGTTTGCTGCCGCCATTGCCGTGTTCAAGTTTAACAGATCAATTGCTTCTTCCACCTTGTGGATTTCTTCCACTTCCGGTTGTACCAGCTGCGGCACAAAAAGTTAAATAAAATTCAAAAGCGTAAAGTAACTTACAATTTCATTCTCAAAATCACCAGAATCTCTGGCTTTAGTGTCAAGTTGAACAGGTCGTGGTATCGGAGGAGCGGGTCTACTCGGCCGTTCGGGTCGTTCCGGTATAGTCGAGTCGGATTTAGGAGGGGGTTTGCTAGCTAAAAGGAAATATTACAATCACAACACTTTAAACTAAGCGACTCACCAAAATTATCGACAATTTCATCTTTTTCTATTGCAGAAGAGAACAAAGCGTCGGGAGTGCGCACCGTTTGATCTTTAACCCAAGGAGGTGGTTGAGATGGATGCCTTTCGGTATCAGAGACGAAAACATTAACGGTGACTATAAAACGTTCCTGATAATGGTCGTTGCCTTCCGCTAAAATATCCAAATCGGACCTAAACAAATTTTTTAGTTTAGAACACACAGTAAATAATTTTGAAAGTCAGAATTACTTCGTAAACCGCATACAAGTTTCTTCTTCTGGTATGAAGCCGGTGTGAAACTGCATTTGGCAAATTTTGATACCGGTTGCTTTACCTTGCGATATGACGCCTCCCAAAATGTTCCTGGCGTGATAAACGACGATGCAAACGTCGCCACATATGTTTGCATTTACAGGCAACAAACACTGAAATAAAGCAACTTACAAATTTTACGATGAATACTTTTGAAAAAATCAAGTTGAAATTGTTCAACGTAACCAGTATGAAAATTAAGTACAGTACAGTATATCCGGCTATAATCAACCCGACTATAACGTATTTCCGCTTATAGTGAACGACCCATCTATATTGTCGTGCTTCAAAGTGATTCAGACCCACCCTGTGCATTTTGGTAGAAATTTTATTTTAATAATCAAGTTGTAAGATTGTAAATTTTGTTAGGTGAAGACGAATCGCCGGAAATTGTGGGCTTTTCGCCAAAACTGACCGCACGGGTCAGTCGTGCGCATTTTGGCTCTGTGAGATATTTTTCAGATTTTGTCATTTTTGAAATTGTGAGTAATAATTTAATTTAGATCTTTTAAGAAAGTGATTTTGATGCATTTGAATTACTGAGTATTTTTTGATATTAGGATTGATTTGGATTTTTTTGATAAGTTGCTACCGAACGGTAGTGAATTGATTGGTTGGTTGATTTAAAAAGAGAGTATTTGGAATAGTAAATTCGATATGGATTATTTAAAATTGAAAAATTAAAATTATATTTGTAAGACCAGCGTGTGGTGAGATTGATAAGCCGACGATTTGGATAAGTTAAAATTCCAAGTTCAAACAAATAATAAAATTTTACATTGAATTTAAACGATTTGCGATTAAGAACAACTAATTTATTTTTTTGGACAAGAAAATTTTTTTTACAATTAGTTTGGAAACGCTCGAACCCTCGCCCTAAAATAATCCCAACTACCCGCAATCCAAGGCTACCCAAAGAAAATAAGTCATTAAAAATTCTCTACGAGATATATCGTATCAATATAATTATGTTGAACGTTCTACACAGATACATCTATTGGTATGTCTTACCTTTCCTTCGGCAATATTGTATAACCGCATTCGTTCATATTCTTGAAGAGTCGACAAAATGCACCTATTTTCACTGTAAATTTCTATGTAGGGTCGGCAGCCATCCCTATTTAAAAAATATTTTAGATTAGATTGTGGAAGCCGATATTTCGACCTTTAATTTACCTAACTTTTGTAAACAAAGGAACAGGCTGCATTTGTAATGAAACCAAAGTTATTGGTTTATAATGTGGATGTAGGGAAGGGTTTCGTAAGAGATCGACGATGTAGTACAAATACCGCAATTCAGATGGTTGCATGTTTGGCGGTGTACGTTTTACGGCAAATAATTGCAAAGCATCCTCTGGAACCTCGAAAAGATTCGCATATAACAACAAAGCACATAAAACGGTAGATGATGTCGATTTTCCATCCTACAAGGAATTTAATAAATGTCCACCAAATTTCATTATTTTGCAAGTCAACTTACCATGCAATGAATTACGCAAACGTTTCTAGTGTCGCCAGCTAAATACTGGTACATGTCTTCGCATAATTGATACAAAGAATTTAACAAAGGTGCTTTGAAATTGTCGGGATAAGCAAACCCACAATCAATGACGCGAGCTTGACCAAACTTTGAGTGGTACGTTCGGCCCGACAGATTGTACACCGAATATTTCGAGTTGGGATGTCTGGTTTCTAAAAACATTTTCACATCTTCGGCATGGTTTGTACGATACGCGGATTCCAATCCTTCGGAAGGATACGGCATAACTATTATCCTAGAAGTTATGTACGTAATATCCAAATCAGTACGAGCGATCGACCTAAAACGTGATTTACAGCAATGCACAAAACAATGCCAATTTCTGTGACTTACTGTTGCATCGTTTGCATAACTTTAGAACTAGTATCTTTGATATTTTGAAAAAGACTTCCGGCCCCGCCTTTTATTGAAGAAAATAATCCAGCGCCGCGTTTGGCGTCGGGTTTTTGCAATGGTGGTGGGGGTTGTTGTTGTTGAACCGGTACTCCCTTTCGTGGCATAGGTTTTGCGGGTCTTGGGGGCACCTACACAAAATGTTTTTTAAAATTCTATGCATTTACTTAATAAAAACTTACGGATTGTGGAGGTCGAGGTGGTTGTTGTTGATGAACAGGCGATGGCTGCGGTGGGCGAGCAGGTGCCGGTGCACCACCATTAATGAGATTTGAGTCACCTTGACTTAAGTCACAGTCACTTGCAATCGATTTTGTCTTAATGTTCAGCGGAGCTTTTAAATTGAAACCTTTGGTTTCGGCTAACGCTGCTATTTGGTCTAATACATTCGAAATTGTTAACCTTTCTTGAGGATTCACCCGTAAACAACCACCTAAAAAATTTCCACGATAAGAACTGTTAACCAAAAGAGAAGTACAAGATTAAAATTGAGATGTTTGTGTCAAAATGAATGAAACCCTTGTTTATTGTTGCATGAAAGTTATCCTAACCATGTTCTATGTAGTTAATAATATTATGTTTATTTGTAAGCGTTGCTGTGGCAAATATACATAAAAAATAATAACGAGATTCCTATTATTTATTCGTCACTCAATTTTTAGGCGGTCGCAAGTTGATGTACAAAATTACTGCAAAAAAATTATTCGTAGATCTCGACAGGGTAAAACATGGAAAAAGTTTTTCACTTGCCACGGCTGCAGTAATCCAAAAGTCTAATGCTCGGTTTCACCTACTGTTATGTTCTTCAAAGATACAATGTTACTTGGTTAGTACAACAAAATGTAATGCTTTATTTGCTAAGCCAACTATATGTAAATAATAACAATCTAACTAAAAATCCGCCATATTCAAATACATAACAGTTCTCCCCACTTAGAAACAAAATCATTGAAACGCTTTGGTATTCGACGATTGCTCCATTGCTGATGGTTCGGCTACTTCTACCGGTACCTCATCGGCTGATGCCTCGAATCGTTCTTTTATGTCTGTGGTTGGGACTGGTTCCGTCAGCTCTCGTGTCGATTCTGCCAGTGCTCGTGTTACCGTTTCGTCCTCTCGTGGAGTAGTTTCTTCCCTTGCCTCATCTTCTTCATTTCCCATGCAGGTCTTCTTCTGCATTTGATCTACATGTCGTCTCATGTTTCCTGCCGCTGTTGATACCATGTATGACACTGGTGCCGTAATATTGATTACTTCGCCCGCAATCCATTTATCTCGAGACAGATAGTTTCTTATGTAAACTTCCTGTCCTATTTCAAATATTCTTATTGTCGCCTTTTGTTCCGTATTTTCATTTTTGATTGTATCTGGATGTAACTTAACCAATGCAGTTCTCAATCTTCTACCCATTAGCAGTATCTTCGACGTTGTTTGGTTGGGTGTCGTATGCTGTTTAAACAGTACTTTAGACAGTTTTAACTCAAAATCGCCCAATTTTAGTTTTTGTAGCTCTGCTTTACCATATTGCATCATCCGTTCCGCTTGTTCATTACTGCTTGGGTGATAGGAGGCAACGGTATACGCCTTAATTTCGTTTCTTTCGTAAAATTGTTTGATCTTCGCAGGCACGAACGTGGTTCCATTATCCGATAAAATAGTGTCGGGCATTCCGTGGGTTGCAAACAATTGCCATAAACATCTTACAACTTCTGACGATGTTTGAGATGTCACCAGCTTAATTTCTAACCATTTTGACATCGCATCCACTACAATTAAAAATAATTGTAATTCGTAATTCACTAAAACTTCTGTCGATTTTAACAATTCTTTTAATTCTTTGAATACTCCCGCATGTTCTTTCGTTCATCTAAATTCTACATTTTTATCTAATAGTCGGTGTAATTTATCAGCGCAGGACGCTTTGTTCCGTAAGAACCTATTGTAAAAATTTATCATCCCTAAAAATGATTGTAGTTCCTTGTTTATTTTTGGGTCGGGTGCTTGTATGACGGCTTCTACTCTTTTCTCCGTGGGTTGAATTCCTCTGCGCGATATTTTAAATCCTAGGAATTCGATTTCATCCACTCCAAATAAACACTTTCTTTTGCTTACCGTTAAATTTGTATCCCTCAGTTTTGATAACACTGCTTGTAATGTCTCGTCATGTTCTCTTTCCGTTGTTCCTGCTATGATAATATCATCGAGGAATACTGCCGCTCTTTTTATTTCAAAAAGTAACCGGGTTACGTTAAATAGTCCTTTGTGTGTATTTATCGTCAATACTTTAGATGTTTCTTCATCGACCACTAATTGTTGATAAGCTTGCGACAAATCTAACCGCGAAAATACTGTCGCAGCTTCTCCCACCTTCGCAAAAATTTCGTTTGACGTTGGCAATGGATACGTATTCTTTTTAATCATGCTGTTCACTGTACTTCTGTAATCGCCACACAATCGATACGTTCCATCCTTCTTCCGCACGGCTACCAATGGTGTTGCCCATTCCAAATATTCGACTGGTTTATAAATTCCTTGACTTACCAATTTATCAATCTCTTCTACGGCTTCACGCAATGCAAAAGGTACATTTCTAAATTTTTGAAATTGGGGTCTTGCGTCGTCTTTTAGCTGTATTTGCACCTTTTCACCTGTATGTGCTCCAAGTTCATTACTAAAAACAGTTGGATATTGATCAATAAGTTTATTTACATTATAACATATTCCTTTAAACTCAACAACATTTATACCATGTAGTGATATTCCCAATTTGTCAAACCAATTACGTCCCATTAAATCGCACCCTTTTCCTGCTACCACGGTAATCGGTAAATTGCAGGTTACTCAGTCTGTCTGAACATTTACTATTGCTATTCCTTGTACTTCCAATCGTTCCTTCAACCAGGTTCGTAATACTGTGTTTTCGATCTTCAGCTCTGATGATCCCTTTATTTGTGCCCATGTTTTTGCACTCACAATTGAACACGATGCCCCGAATCCACCAGCATCGTCACGGTCTTCTTATTTAATCGTGCTGTTGCAGTAACAGAGTTCTCTTTCTGCATTTCATGCATTGCATTCAGAGTGTGTATGCCTTCTTGATCCTGCATGTTATTCATTCTTTGTTTCCGTTAGTTCGCTCTCCATTCGTACGTTTATTTTCTTCATGCTTCTTTTTCATGCATGCTGCTTCTATATGACCTTTCACTTTGCAAAAACGGCAATCTACATTCTTAAATCTGCACCAGTTGGCATTATGTTTTCCATCACATCGAAAACAGCTTCTGTTGCGTCTATTCATAGATCCCCCTAGAGCCATTACATCTCCTCTTACCGTATTATGTTCGTTTCAAATGTCGTTTACATTTCTTCGCGCCATCTCTTCTGCTACAGCCAAATCGTAGGCTCTTTTTAAAGTTAAGGTGCTTTCCGACAGTAGTTTATTCTGTATTCCTTTGTTCTGTACCACACATATTAGTCGATCGCGTAATATATTTTCTAATTCGGTGAATTTGCAGTGTTCGCTTAACTTTCTTAAATCTGCAACAAAACTCGCAATGGACTCACTCGGTTTCTGCTTGCGCTGGTTGAACCTGAACCTCTGCACAATTTCATTCGGTTTCGGATTAAAATGTGCACCCATTTCTTTATTATATTTCCCCATTTTTCAGTTATTGGTGTTTTTGGTGTTACTAACGATCTTATAACGTCGTACACTTCTGCCCCAATTGATGATAGTAATACTGCCTTCTTAATTTTATTATCTGTAATACCATTTGCTTTTAAAAAAAAACTCCGTGTTCTGTGTTCCTTTTCCATCACCACCAATAACCATCTAATTATAATCTCGTATTCACAATCCCATCCTGTCGCCAGATTTGTTATGTTCTTCAAAGATACAATGTTACTTAGTTAGTACAACGAAATGTAATGCTTTATTTACTAAGCCAACTATATGCACATAATAACAATCTAACTAAAAACCCACCATATTCAAATACATAACACCTACCTTCGTCAAAACATTTGATCTTGATGTTCGTTAAGTCATAAAAATCTATTTCACCAATGCATAATACAGTTAATCTCCAATCAAATTTGACGACCGAATATTCCACCGTCAAAATTCAACGGTTCGTTTATTTACTATTGACATTTAATAACTGTTAAAACTTGGAGCCAATAGAAAACGAATAATATGAAATTACATTACAGCCAATCAGAATAATACTTGGTTACAAATTTAAAGAACGTTAAATTTGATCAACGTTTGTGAAATGACTTTTAGTTTAACGAGGTGTCAAAATTTGACGGAGAGTTAATTTGATCAGCGTCAAAGCATATTTAACAAAACCGGTGAAACCGAGCATAATAAAACTTCTGAAATTTAACTTGCAGAGGTACACAATCGTTCGTAAAATAATTAAAAAGCTCATATTTCTAAATAGAGTGAATTAAAAGTTTATAGATATGCTTAATTTCAGTAATTTCATTGAAAAAATGCTAGTTAGGGGGTTATAGGCGTTGCGATCATATTACTTAGTTTTAATTAGTTACTCACGTATGATGTCATTGTAGCAAGAAAATTTCTTGTCTTGAGGAAAAGTAAAATTAGCGTTAATGATTCTCAACTTCGCGCCGTCTTCAAACGGATGTTTCATGTAGCACAAAGTGTACAAAATACAACCTAAAGCCCAAACATCGACTGGTGGTCCAATAAAATAATTATTCCAGGTGTCGATCATTTCAGGTGCACGGTACATTGGCGTAGTGAATTGAGCCAACTGTAAAAAATGCAATCAGTATTTATGTACGTGATAAAAATTTAAAAAATTACGTTTTCCTCGAGAGTGGTACGTTGATTTGTCGACCAGCTCGAATCTGGTTTAAAGACGTCCGTAGTTGCAGAACCAAAATCACACAATTTTATATTATTATCGCCCGACAACAAAATATTTTCAATCTTTAGATCTCTGTGAGTTATTGAATTTTGATGCATGTGCGAGACGGCCTTGCATGTTTGGTAAAATAAGCGACCGATGGTTTCAATATCAAACGGACCATTGGCTGCAGTTAATATGTCCACTAAAGAACCACCTGAAGACAAATTTAAATATTGTAGTAAAAATAGTAACAAAAACAAAGAAAAACATTAAATACAACCCAAGCAAGTTTACAAGAGTAACGTCAATCGATTCAGCTTTGTAAACTTAGTTGAACTGTAGAAAAAAATAAAATAAAAGAAAAATTAAGCAAAAAAAAAAGGAATTAATAAAATCCAGAACAAAATTATTTTATTTTATTTCAGTCGGGAAGCTACCGATAAAGGTCACAAGGTAACTCTTAAACTTACTTGAATACGAACACCTATAGGAAGCTCTTGTTAGTGAACGAGCAGCTCCCCGACTTAAGAACTGCTTCGTAATTTGAAAATATAGAAAGAATTATAACTTGTACAGAAGTGAGATGCACCTCAAGTGATTTTTTGAAAAATGTTTTCAATGAAACTCTTAGAATAAAAAGATTAAAAATTTTGAAAATTTTAATTAGAGCAGGAATGCACAAACCGTAGCCCGCAGGCCTCATATGGCCCATCGTCGATGTGCGTGCGGCCCGCTAGCGAATTAATAGAAATAGCAAAAAATAATAAACATAACTCAATTTTTTTTAAATGGTAATTTTTCATGTCCGACCGAAACACGATTTTCAGCCGAAACCGAATATTCGGCTTCTCTTTTAGTTTCGACCGAAACCAAAACCAGTGCTCTTCTGGCACCTCAGCCAAATTTGAATAATATTATCTCTGAGGTATATATGTCTCCCCCCGTAAAATTCTTACCATTTGTTGTAATACCAAAAGTTGTAATTTTATAAAAATTCTGTAAATTAAATTAACGAATTTAGCTAGCTTGGTGGCTCTAATATTGATAATTAAAAAGTCAATAAACAAAAAGCTAAGAAAAGAAGTTTCTCTGCATTTTCATCAAGTAAATTACTTTGACCATCTATCTTTCATAACAAATTGTAATTTTCACAGCTGGTTGTACATATTCTACTTAATTTAAGCATGAGTTGGTATCACTGGTAAAACCAGGTTTCCAAGCGTCAAATTTAAATCTTGTCTAGGGACGTAACAAGTGCAGCGCTCGACACGACTCGAACGCTAGTTTCGGCTTAGCTGAAAGTTTCAGTCAATTTTTGGCCGAAACCGAAACTGCCGCCGAAACCAGCACTTTTTGCAGAAACTGGCTGAAACCGAAACAGAACCTTCGGTCAGTCTCTAGTAATTTTATTATGTAAAATTTTTATTACATTAAGAAATTTACTTTGATTAATGAACGAATAGTTTAATCTAGGTTGCCTTGTATTTTTACTAATCTGAAGCCAAATATTAAAAAAATTGTTAGCACAATGCAATGCCATGCTTCGAAGTAAAAATTATAATGTAAATAAATATTTTTTAAAGTTTTATTAAATTGTTTTTATTTACAGCAGCCCGCCTTTAGCTAATAATCTGCCCGAGTGGCCCCTAGGCCCAATAAGTCTGTGCATCCCTGAATTAAAGAATGCAAGATCACCCCAAGTTCCAGCTTGATTATTTCTAGACCAATGAATAATTTTATAGATTGCAATAAAAGAGGTAACGTAGTCAACGTTTGACTAAATTAAGCAAATTGAATTGATCTCGGTTTTTTGTATATTTCAATCAGGTTCAAATTACCGTAGATAGATTTTTCACTTTCAGAATTCTTTGTACCAATTTTACACTTATTTAATTAATTGGAAAAAATGTTAAAGTAAAACCGAACAATTTTTACCTGTACACAGCTCAGTAATCAACAAAAACTCGGTTTGACCGTGAGTAGTTTGACTTTTGTCGATAACAGAAGCCGTTAAGTATTGAATAATATTAGGATGTCCGGTAAGTTTTTTTAAAACATTAATTTCTTCTATAACACAGCGTTTGCGTTCCTCGTCGGCAGCAAGAAGTCTCTAAAAAGAATTCATAAAAGTGGGTGTTTCTCAAATTTCACAAGAGTCAATTACCTTAAGGGCATAATCCTTTCCTGTCGAAACATCTTTAGCCAAAAAGACCACTGCAAAGCCACCTTAAAACAAATGTTCATTGTATACATTGCGGTAAAAATCAAAAATCGATAGTGTGCAAATTGAATTCTCACCTTCAGCAATGACTTTTTGAATTTTCAATTTAACGTTCGATATCTCTATTACTTGGCCAACAAAACTATTTTCAATTTCGCCATTCGAGGGTGTGCTAAAATATCCCAAGGCCGATTTAAACAAATCGCCCATATTTAAATATTTATTTAATAATTTTGTTAAATTTTTGTTCCCCTAACTGTAAAATTGAAATGTCAAACTGCTGTCAAAAGTCAGACTACATATGTGTCATTTGCTCTACATGTATAGGATACTTCCCAAAATTCTTATTATTCTGGTAGGAAGTTAGGATTTAACATTAGATTCGGATTTTATATTATGTTAAATTTCAATTTTTTTAGATAAAATGAATAATAAATATATACCTCCATTCTTTTTGAAATATAGTTTCCAATATTGGCTTACGCAGCATCTTGTATATGGAAACCTTGCGGTGTCAAAAGTTAACCTTGAAAATTTTCAGAAACGTCAAAGTAAATGTATCGATTTTAAGTTGAGTTACAACGTGATTTATACCTTATCGCCGCAAATTCTGTACGTGTCCGAATTATGTGTCCAATTTAAGTTTTTATTTAAAAATCATGTCACAGTTGCCCGCCGATATAAAACCGATATTACCAAAAAACGGTCAGCTAATAATCGAAGATTCTGATGAATTTGTTATGTGCAAGCCGAGACTGATTCCTTTAAAAAGCTTTACGTTGGAGAAATTGGAGAAAATGCAAAGGGAAGTACAAACTTTACAAGCAGAACTTGCAAAAACTAGCGACAGTAAAGGAGAAGAAAACTAAACGTTTAGATTAATTTTTTAAGTTTAAATTAGACAAAATGAGTTATACACCTTTAATAACGACAATATTGGTGTCGTTCGTTCTTGCTTCTAATGTACTGTACCGGTACGGCAATTGGTTTAGACACCATATTATTGTTACAATTGTAGTTTTACTAGCTTGGTACTTCAGTTTCTTGATTATATTTGCTTTACCGTTAGATGTTATTTCGGTGAGTATACAAAGAATACTTTGTTTTTCTGTGTATTACTTTGTAATTTTTAGACCGTTTATCGACAATGCGTAGAGCAGCATTCATCTTTGAATATTACAGATGCAATAAAAAATATCAGTTGTGAGGAACCGTCCAGTAACGTTCCAGAAAAAGTATTTCCCAATTTATGGAGGACAGTCTATTGGTCGTCGCAATGCTTAACTTGGTTAGAACGAAAAAATACTCATTAATGCCGTAAATTAGGATTTTTTATTTTTAGGTTAATCATGCCGATGATGCAATCTTACATAAAAGCAGGTGATTTTACTATTAAAGGGAAATTAAAGTCGGCAGTAATTGATAACGCAATTTATTACGGTTCCTACTTATTCATATGCGGAATATTGTTGATATATCTCGCTTTAAAACCTGGAGTTAACTTGGATTGGTAAGTTGGTGATTCAAAAAAGGAGTCAAGAACCGTGTCGATTTAATTGATCGTTCACTTTATTGACTTTAATAACTACAGATTACAATTGAATTTTTATAATTGGATTAATTTACAATGGAATTAAGTGCCTATTATGTATACAAATTTTAAGTGGGCGATAATTTAAATACATTTTTTAATTTTAGGCCAAAATTAAAAGCAATTGCCTCTTCGGCCAGCAACACATGGGGTCTACTCCTGCTGGTGCTATTGTTGGGGTATGCTCTAGTCGAAGTTCCTAGAAACTTGTGGAACAATGCCAATCAAACTTACATCTTAAATCGGTCTTATTTTAAAGCCTCGAAGTTAAGTTCAGATAAATGCGAAGCCGAAGAAACTGTCGATGACGTTTTAGAGGTAAACTGCGTTAAAACTTGACGATTGATTATAAAATGTAGAAATTTTAGTCTCTTCAAGCTGTTTCCTTGGTGATTCGTAACGGTCATCCTATGCATAGAAATTTAGAAACTATATTGCAAAAAGTTCCAGTCGAATTGAGAGATCGCATGAACAGAAGGCAGCTACCCGAAGATACGCCTACTGATGCACCATCAGAAAAAGCGTTAATTCGATTACACAAACAGGTAGACCATAAAAATTATTTTTTACTACAGTAAAATCATGGCAGTTTGTGTCATTATGCCATCGTCTTTAAGGTTTAAGTGGTAATTACTACTGTTTCTTATTGTTTAGGTAATAAAATCGTTGCAAGTTTTACAACGCACGGAAACACAGTGGAATATTCTAGTCGAAAAAATATTCGGTCTTGAAGACGTTCTAAAAAATACGACGTCTCGAGACAGAAAATTTAAGCATTCTTATCCAACTCCAAAGAACGCCATTTCAAGGATGGTTTATAGTCCTACCGTTGGTGAGTATTCTGTTTATGTTTACTTTTTAACAAAATGTTCTACGTTTATTTTTTTTTACCAGAATGGTATTGGAAGTGTGTCTTTTGCGGTTACGTACAAAAATTATTGTCAATTTTGGCGGCCGTTTTATCGATTCTGGTTGTTTGGTCCGAGGTTACATTTTTCAATAAACGGCCAGTTTTATCGATTTTTGCCATAATAGTTAATGTCGCTAGAAATAACTACGATTATTTGACCATAGAGGTAAATACGTGTACGAAGATGCTTGAGTATTGGACAATGAGATTTTTTTTTTAGCTGCTCTCAACCGTCGTTATTTTATACTTGTGCTACTGCGCTTATTCTACAGTCTTAAAAATAAAAGTGTTGAATTTGTATTACTTAGCACCTCATCACCAAACCAACGAATATAGTTTAATATTTTCTGGCATGATGTTGTGTCGACTCACCCCTCCACTGTGCTTAAACTTTTTGGGCTTGATTCACATGGATAGTCACATTATCAAGACTCAAATTATGGAAACGCACTACACGCAGGTATGCAAACATAAAGTTGATTATTCTTTTTCAAATTATCGATGGCACCTTTTTATAGATAATGGGTCACATGGACGTAATTGCCATAATTTCTGATGGTTTCAATGTATATTTTCCGATGGCAATTTTAGCGTTTTGTTTGACGACGTATTTTAGTATTGGATCGAGAATTTTGTCCATGCTTGGATTTCAACAGTTCATTGGAGATGACGAGTTAACAACCGATCTCGTCGATGATGGCAGAGAACTCATCAAGAGAGGTAGGCTTCTTTATAGCAAATATCATTCGGTAAAAATTTGGCAATTATCCCTCTTTCACCAATTACATTATAAATCCTGGTTTCACGTTTGCACGTTAACAACATAGAAGATTGACATTTAAATTTCACTTGAATAATTATCAAACTTTATGTTTGTAGAAAAACGCAAGCGACAAAGAGCCGAAGAATCTTTGAATCGACGACGTGATTTTCACGAACGTTTTCAGACAGCCGGTACATTAAGAGGCCGAAGTGGTTCCGATTCAGGTAAAACAAATAAACAAAATTGTTCAAAAAGTTACAATTTTATGTTACAGTGCGGCCTGTAGCACGAGAACTAATGGAAACGACAAATTCAAATCTTTTAAGAGATTCAAATAATTTAGAATCTTATCAAGGAACAAAGTTTGGATCGGGTGATGTTGATACCAGCTTTCCGCTCGACACATCTGAAGATATCGATGCTCGATTTGGTGTTAGCACTCATAGGGTTATAAACGACGAACATAGAGAAGCTTTAGATCCTAGTTTTGTTGATAGCTATCAAGGTAGAAATTATAAACGGGTTGGACCTCCACCCCGAGGTATTTTTGATGATGTATAATGGTTGTTATGAATCGGGTAAGTAGGGTTGTTTAAAATTGTTGACGTCGCAATTTTGTATAATTAATTTTATTGCTTAGTTTTAATAAAAAAGGAAGTTCAGAAAATGGTGACATACATAGACGTAGGTTAATTATTATTAAACGAACTTCTTGTATTAAAGTAAACATTCCAATTTTTTTATTAAAAGTATAACTTAATTTATTAAAATCACGTTACGAGTAAGTTTTAACAATTTATACGAAATAGTTGTTTAATATTTCGTTTAAAGGTTTTTAAGCAAGCTTATGAATAATTATTATATTAACACATTTTTATTTATATACAAACAAAATTTAAATTGTGCATGTGCATTATGTACATAAGGTTATTTATCTTATACAATAAAAGAAAACAAACGATTTGAGTTTTCCTGTGGTCCTGTTTCTTGACTGTTTAATTTATTCTGTGAGTTAATTTTCGACCTATTGCAATTGTTCAGTTGTGAACAAAAAGTTTTTCGGAGAATTTCCTGAATGATATAAAAAAACTGAATGTTTTGTAGTTTATTATTTCATAAACGAGTCATAACAATAAAAAATGTACAGATTAGGCTAAATAGATGATAAAAAATGTGGTGAGAGCTAATGCACAGAAAGCCAAAGTGTATGTGATGAGAATACGCACGCTTTTCTTAAAATTTGACAATTCCAGTTGCAAATTTTTTTCACAATTATTTTTATTTAGAATCTCTAAACGTAAAGGATCCAGCAAAATAACTTTCGTTTCCCTGTCATCTTCCACATTTTCTACAATATCACATTCTTCGACCGGCGAGATTTCGTCTAAATCTACATTATTTAACAATTTTGATTTTGGAAGCTCGCGCGGTTTATTGTCACAACCACGTGTGGTCGATAAACGGATACACAACTCGCCATAACTTTTTTTCAAATTAAAGTCGTCCTTTTGGATCAGGTTGGGCGAATTTTGTACCGAGCAACGCAATGATAACAGCAAACCAGGAAATTTCCTGTTGCTGAACTTGTAAATCGGCATAAAATTGCGATTTAAATTTACGCCGGGTAAAAATATCAAAGCGTTGTTGCCCGTTTGCACCACATTTTTAAAATTTTTCTCAACACTTCTTAAACTCGTTTTCTTCTTAAAATAGTCGTCACTATAAACAAAAGAGTTAGTTTCTACGTTTAAATTCGTTGAAAATTCCAAGGAAAGTGAAGGTTTTATTAAATTTGTGGGTTCACGTAAATTTTGTAACGAAGCACTTGAAACCATGTTGCTGCTTTTAAAAATTTTATGTCTAAAACCGCTCACGTCATAAAAGGGGCTCTTTTCACTTATTACACATTTGTTTTTAACTGTTTTTATATCAAATTTGTTACTAATATTTAAACTATCCTCACTAAATCAATTTGTCCTATTTTCTTGCTTCGACTCGTAACTTTGCAAGTCGTAAAGCACCTGAAACAAAAATATTAACTCAATTATTTTAATCTAGCTATCTAAATTTGACTACTTACCTCCAATATGCACGACATGCTCCAGGCTTGAGTTCTCGAGCTGTCATAGCAAAAGGAGCCTTCGCTATTTGTAAGTTCCGGCAAACCACGCCAAACTGAAGTTTGCAACTCCGTGAAGTGTTTGGATAAAATTACTTTTGTACTCGCAAGCGTTTTAGGTAATTCTCCTACTTTAGCCGCAAAATGCAGTTTTGCACGTAAAAAGTATCCGACAGGCCACACCCATTCCTAGAAATAAGTTATATTAAAAACGGAAGACATCGGGAGAAAAGTACTTACAGGGCCTTGGTGATAGTTAAATCCATTGGCGATTTTATAATTATCGGAGTCGTCCGCATTATTATAATCTCCACAATAATTCCAATCGCTGGAATCTAAAGTTTTCATGCCTAAAGGACCCAATAAATATTTTTCCGCATTTTGCAATGCCGTCCACGCATTTTGAGGGTCAAATAGTTCGGGTGCAATGACCATGGTGATGGGAAAATTACAGCGCAATTGAAAATCGTGCCATGTTTGACTGGCTTCAAATGTGTCTTTGTAAATTCCCCGTTTGTTGATAAGATCGGGTCTCATTTCACCGTCGGTTGGATTTACGTTGATCCAAAACGATTTTTCAAAGCTGTTTTGAATTTTTGCGGCCCACTGCTCAAACGTCCATTTGATAATCGCACCGTTCTTATTTTTCCTTTCTACTCCGTTGTAGGGATAATGGTTTTCTTGGTTCAACTTGTGAAGCCAACTTACTACACTTTTGGACAAACCTATCAGTTCGACTGCTGAGCCATCGCGAGGTGTTGCAGGTTTACCGCGATTTCCTGCTTTATCTGAAGAACCCATCTTGTCCATCCAAGTACCACAGTTTAATTCGTTTCCGCCAAACACGAAACCTAAGCTGACAAGTCAAAAAAAATTGATGGAAGTTTAAAGAAACTTACCCGTTTCGGGATGAATTCCGATTTGATTGTTAAAGCCCATGTCTAACATGTGGGCATCGATACCTCGACCGGCGTTGCGTTCGCGAAATTTGAGACCTTGAAAGTGGATTCTTAAAGCTTCCTGAATAACCTCATACAAAGGTTGATCTGAAACTCCTGGTGCCAAAGCGGGAGAATCGTCAGTCGGGAAAATACGCGAAACTTGATCCATCAGTATGTCGATTCCCTTGGGAACTTCTTCTACGTAACATTTGATACAGTACAGCCACCACCATACCGCGTCACGACAATTAAATCTAGAATTTCGACCCCCGTCCAATAAATTGGGTATTAGGCCATGGCGCAAACAAGCTCCGTATCCTAAAATGTGATACCTGGCGTCCTGATACCTTCCAGTCAAAATAAACAATCCTCTTAAAGCAATAAAGGTATCTCGTCCCCAATTTCTCATGTAGCCGTGGGAAAAATGAGGTAAACCTGAAGGAAATAAAGTTTTAAAATGAAACTTCTGGACGCTCAATAAACTTACCTGCAGATAGAGAAACGCAAGATTGAACGGTTTTTCCTTGCTCCAATCTGGTGGGAGGTTTTGGTTCCACTAAATTTGGAGAAAGAACCGGTAAATCGGCTGACTTGATTACTCCAGCAAATTGAAGTGAGCCCAACGAGAGACCTTTAACGAATGTCGATCCATTTTTGACGAAACTAGAAAAATAAATTAGAAACTAATCAAAACACTTTAGACTCTTACGGTGTCATAAGGTCGAAGGATCGGTCCAATAGCACTGTGTATAGGCCGGTTATGATAACATCAAAATAACAGGGAACTAGGTAACGTGGAATATCTTTTAGAGGTCGAACCTTCTTCTCAATCCATTTTCCTAATTCTTTCGTCCCATCGTCCACTTTTAGTCTTTCATAAATGTAATCTAAAATTTTGGGATTAAAATGACTTTAACAAACAGACTTATTTGTTACCAATCATCCAATTTCCATCTCTCAAGTTGCCACAGATTGGATGTCCTAAATCGTTGGCCGGTCTAATGGTACTAAAAGGCGAAATGAACCCTTGCAAACCACAGTAAACCAAGGAACCAAAATTTGGAACATTATAAACATCGAAACCTCTTCCATCGTCTCGTTCCTCTTGGTCACACCTATACAATGCACGATTTAAATCCGCCAAATCCAACTTATTTACCACTTCTTGTAAATCGCTTATTTTCGAAAATTCTGCCATCAACTCGCGCAGTTTTTGAATGGATTTTTGAACACTTGATGGTAGAGAAACTCTGAAAAAAAATCGATAAGATGTCGATCAAGAACTTATGTTGTAAACTTACTTTATCGCCGCTACACTTCCAGGCTTAAAATTTTTAAAATTTAGTTGCGTGATGTTCGAGTTACCTGAATCGGCTGATGTAAACACGTCCGAATCGGTAACTCGAATATTTTGCTTAATTTGAACTTCAAATTCTGGCATTCCGTTAATGTATTTTTCATTTTTGACAAAATCTTGACTGTGCGAGTATTTTGAACCGCCTTTACTGTTAAAAAATTATTTTTTCTCAATACCTACTTATTGATATAAAAATTTCAACTTACTGACTCAAAGTGGCTTCTAAAATAATTTCATCTAAAATACCTTCGACTCGTAGGGGTTTAATATTTCGTTGAAAATCGGCTGCGGAGCTATTTGGATGACCAAAAGCCGTAAATGCAACCAATATTATGCTCTGATGTGTCACGGGACAATGGCGCGTGATCGCCACTATATCAGGATCCATTTGGTCTACGTAGACCTACAGCAATAATGTTAGTGCAATTTAGTTATTTTTGGAAAAAAAACTGCATACCTGAGTAAAACCTTCGTGTATTAATTTGAAATGGAGGTCATTTAATGCCTTTTTGGCTGTTATGATTCCCGAAGAGAATGAAACATAACGCGAATTCTTTAAGAGGGTTTCATCCGTGGTCCATTCTGTGTATTGACGAGTTTCATCTACCACGTGAATCTGCCATCAGAGAAACAAATTACTAGTGAACCAATCGGACACAATAAAATTGTTTTTATTACTTACATGATGATTGACAAGTTCATCGTATCCCCTGTTGGAACCACTCGCGCAACATGCCATGTTAACGAGAGCGGCGCTGGGTAGCATATCGAAGACCGATCTTTTTTCAATGGGACTGGGATTGTCATGAGTCAAGTCCAAAAATAGAGCATGAGCTATCGATGGAACCAGAGGTCTCATATGGGGTTGATAGAAAGCTCCGACAGGATCACCACCAAAGCGATGCACAAGACGACCTTGTTCGTGGGAATCCCACGCCGACATTGCTTCTGCAAAAATCGGACGTCACATAATAAAATAAATTTAAAAAAATAAAAACGCAATTTACCTCTTATCAAAGACGTTATACCCAGCCTGTTAACGAAAATATTATCCGTGTTATCGGAATTTGTAAATAACTCAGCCACCACGTACAAATCGGGTCTAACTTTCCGAGCACTATCCAGCAAATATTCCGCCACCTGTTGGTTTAAACAATGAGTTTTAGCAAAATAATATTTTATCGCCTTACGGGAATTGGTGTCGAGTGACAGTTGTCCAAACGAACGCCATCGAACACCTTTGCGATTTGTTCGACGTATAATTTCATGTGCTTCCATAAAAATGGCGAATCTTCAGGTTTAGATCCAAATCTAAAAGGTTACATATTTTATTTGTTGAAACTGAGAAAAAGTTTAAGTCTTACCGCAATTTGACGCTATCGCCCCACGCAATTAACTCTCGCCTAATGTAAACGTTCGAATCCTGATCAGCAAAATTTTGCATCGGATCGGCGTTCATCACCCAACCATTGTGTGCCATGAGGTATTTCGAATTAGGCCCATACATGATTTCTTCGTATTCTGCCATAGTTTTAGGTGTTCCATAATCCGTGAAGTATCTAAACGAAAGCGGATTTTTTTCCGAAATTTCTCGCACTTTAGGACCGTCCTGTTGAACCCTGAAGTACCGAATTCCGGCTATTGTATTTTCAACAGCTGCATTTAAATGAGCATTTAGGGTGTTTATAATTTCGTTGTTTAAGTCATCGAGTTTGCTTTTGAATTCTTCCCCACAACGTTTCAATCTCGAATCTTCATCAAAGGAACCAGGCTTGTAGGTGTTGTAAAGTTTAAGGGCCAGATCCATATCGACGGTGGCGTGCAACCGCCTGTACATTGGATCAGGTACCAATTTCAAAGGTGTTTGAAGATCGTTGAGAGCATGGGGTGGAATCTTACGGGAACGTTCCAAAAACTCGCCCACAAGTTTTTGCACGTTACAAATATACATTTCTTGTAAGTTAATTTTGGTCAAAACTTGCGTGTACAATGCGTGACGAATTGCCTAAAAATGTCAAAAACTGTATCGTCATTTCAGAAAATTATCTAATTTAACCAACGTTCAGATGATCTTCTGTACAAATCTCCTCGGGTACTCCCTGGGACTCGTAGACACCTTTTTTGACATCGTTGGAAAAATTATTCAAAGCAGCGTCGAGCAAATAAGCAGGACGCATGTATGCACAGTTATGGCAATTGTAGGTTCCTTCGGGATGTTCTTGCAACCATTCGGTTTCATTTGCCGTGTGGTTTAAGACGATGTCGCATATCGATAAGACCTGAATCACTCAAAAATTTAATTGAGCTATTTAAAACTAAACACAAGCAGATTACCTTCCATTCAGATCGCATTTTGGCTAACAAAGCTTCTAAATCGGAGAAAGAGGTCCGCACACTGTTGTCGTCAAAAATTGGATTCAAGTTTAATTGATTCTTCAAGCTGTAGGCTGAATTTGATTTTCCCAGTTCCTAGAAAAAATTGTAAACGATTAATAATTATTACTAAGAAAATACTTTAGTCTCTCTTACTTGAACTGGAGTGAAGTGAATCATATTGTAGCCAGATTCCTTACTAACTAAAAGTTTTTTCTCCCAGCTCGAAAATGGTCCTAAACATTTCGATAAAACCGTTTGACATTGAATGCCATTCAATGGTAAAACTTCATCTTTTCCATATTTCAAAACCGGATCGACCAAAAAGTATCCAGATCCGTGTGGTCCTGGTTTTTCACTAAACCAGAAGTTCAAATTTATGCAACAAGAACAAAGTCGGGGCCTAACTCACCTATTATCGTATATAAAAAAATAATGAAAACTTCCCGCCACTTGAACGTTAATTTCGGTAAACAAAGCAGTGTCGTCGGAATTTTCACATCCTTCACGTTTGCACCAGGGAAGAACGAAATAACGGTCACGAGTGAATTCTAAAAGTTTACCGTCTCGTTGGGGGTAATTGCAGTATAAACTGATGTTTCGGCCTAGTAAGGAAGGACCTAAAACAAATTGTATTTTCCAATTTTTTTCGATACGATATAATGTCGAATCCTGATGTTCGTTATCGTTAAGAGTTAGGACACGAATTTGGGTGGCCATTTTGGATTGTTTATTTTCTAAAAAAACAAAAAAGTTATGACCTTGCATCTTTCACAATAAAAATGTTTACCTCGATTTGTTTCGTTGTCGAGTAGTAATTTTTTATTAGTTGCTTCCTCGGATGGAATGCTTCGTTTGGATTTAGGCCTATAATGTTCGATTATCGATGATTTGGGCAGATTAACATTGGCTTCGATTATTTTTGAAAATTTTGGTTTGTTTTCCACATTATTAGACAAACATTCGATTTTCTCGTCGTTGTCGGACGCTTTTATAGTTTCTAACTTTTTAGCAACGGTTCCGATTATACTTTGCTCGACATTTTCTCGTATCAATTCTAGTTTGTTAATGTCTCCAAAATCGATACTTCTTCTTTGGGTATCTTGCACCGAAACTGTTTGGTACTTGTTTGATTGTAACAAGTTTGATTGTTTGGCTTCGTCTTCTATTACAGATAAGATAGCGTTTAAATTTTCATGCGATCCGCTCTCACTTTCATCAACGGGATCTGATTTCTTAGTTTCGTTATCTTCAATTGCTTTTTTTTTATCACCAAAATTGTTAACTACCTGTAGTAAAGAATAAAAATTTACAACTTTTGTTTTTTTAACTTATAGTACATAAACAGAATATTTAGCAAAGCAGTAGCGCGCGAAAGTAAAGCACCGAAAGACTACAGTTTTTTACCAACTAGAAAACTTGGTTGACAGAATATCTCAAGTTCTAACTGATGGATTAATTTCAAATTTGGTGTGTATCTTCAGTAATCCTTTGAAATTGCTAAATTAATATTATTTTTGTAAATAAAAAAAGACAATCGCCAGAATACCGAATTATAATAATAATTTATTTTCGCTTCACTGTGCGTCATTCAGCAAGATAAATTTCGATTTTTTTGTAAACACCCTGTGCGTATATACCATTGTTGAACGCAAAACAACAAAAAATTTAAACAGCAGCGTTTGTATAATATTAAAAACAAAATTTTAAAGAAAATTTCTAATTTCAGATGTTTTCAAACTAATTAATTTAATGAAATTCGGTGAACCTTTTCGATTAGCCAACCATTAAATTTTATTGTATTATGTAACCCTAGGTAAACAGTCCAAAAAGTAACGTAAACACGATAATTGTTTATTTAAAAGCGGGCGCATTTCGTATTTACATGCATAAGTAGGTCAAATAGCTATTTTGGCGTAACAAATTTTAGATAAAAATTAAGACTCACCTAAAATTGTGCCTACGTCGACGATTTATTATGCAGTCGAATTAAATTTGTAGGATGTTTTGAAATTTTGCATCGAAGTGACCTTCCAAGGCTGTGTATCGAAAATTTTAAATTTTAAAGGTGACATTGATAAGGGATTTTTGTGACGTCGCGTTGTCATGTTGGTAATTAATTTGTTATCGGTAAATGTTATGAGTAAATACGCATCAGTTGAATTAATCTTGATTCGCCAGAAATTTTTTTATTGATTCGACGCGGTTATTTGTTGTTTAAATTTGTGTAATCGAAGAGAAATAGGGTACAAACGGCGATTTTGTCTATTACCGTGGCCCAGTGCAGCCAACGCTACTGGTTTAGTTATTTACTATAAACAGCTGTTCGACCGAAAATGGGCGAGTATCGACAATGTGCAAAAATTAAGTGAATTTTTAATAATAAATAGACAATTTTATTCACCCTAATGTTGTATTTGTTGGTGCGCGAGTTTGTCAAATTGTGAAATTATGGACAAGAGGATGTGTAACATTAGCAAAAGTTT
This sequence comes from Cantharis rustica, assembly GCA_911387805.1. NCBI lineage: Eukaryota > Metazoa > Arthropoda > Insecta > Coleoptera > Cantharidae > Cantharis > Cantharis rustica. The sequence goes on from OU426882.1 coordinate 36,870,269, forward strand.
TGACAGCAGTGAAGGAGCCGATGCTGGCTCAAATGCCGAATTAGAATTAAATAATAGAATATTTAGCGTTGAGAGCGATGAAGAATTGCCCCCGATTCGACCAATTATAGATGATCAAGAAAATTCTGTGATTTGGTTAAATAGCGAAGAATTTGCCGATGATCTCGAAAATGTTAATATTAATAGTTTTTTTCATCGTGTCGATAGCGATCAAATTATTTATCAAACCAAAAAGAAGAGGCTTAAGTTGTTGGGTAAATACGTTATGGGTGACTTGTTGGGTGAAGGATCGTATGGAAAAGTTAAGGAGCTGTTAGATTCTGAGACATTGTGTAGGCACGCAGTCAAAATTTTAAAAAAACATAAACTTCGGAGAATACCCAACGGGGAACAAAATGTACAAAGGTATTTACTTTTATTTTATTTATTCAAGTAAGTGTTTCCAAGTTTTTGGTTGGACTTTTTTGTCTTAAATTATTGATTTAGTTTTTTTCATATATGAACATAATTTGACTTAATTACACCTACATAATATGTCTACCTACACAAGAAATAATATGTTCTCGTATAAATCTAGCCCCATGTCAATTAGATATTTTTGTGTGGAAATACAAATTCTTTTCTAAAGCTACTTAGTTGCACGTTGGAGAAAGTCACTCGGAACGGATAATGACAAAATTTGTCAAGAAGGTTTCAAATATCACAAAAGTAGTGGGTTGGTCATTTCCTATGCATCCTGTGCTCAAAATAGGTATTAGCAAAATTAAGTTAAATAAAATATTACATTTTATGTGGTTTTACTCGGAATTTTATTCTCGTGAAATTTCAAATTGTACATTTGTGTCATCCAGTGCAATTATTACAGGTATTAGAGGTTAAATGAAATTTATTTCGTTAATCTCTGAACCACCCGTGTCAAATACACAGAAAAAAAGTCAACATTGAAAAGTGAAAACTACGTTTTTTTTTAAACAAAAATCACGGTTCAAGAAGACAGTATAATTTTATACTAGTTTTTAAAAGCCCTTTGGGCACAGGCTATATGATGCATACGAAATGGTCAATAAACGACGTCGGGCACCACTCTCGATGTTGGTTCGATCCCGATGTAGAAAACTTGAAGTTTTGTTTTTTGATGGTAAATTAAAGAATTTAAGCAAATAAATCACATTTTTGAAATTTTTCCAACGTAGACTCTTTTTTCACGTTTTACAGGTCTCCTACCTATCTTTAAATCTTAGATTAAACTACATTCCTAATTTTTATTTTCAAATTTAAACTAAAAGCCTTTTCTAATATTTTTTAAATTTTGAAAATATCAACCGAACTGGTGATAACCGTAAATAATCTTTCTATGTTAAATATGTTTACTGTTTTCCCAGTTGCAGAGTTTTTGCTCCTTCTCTCCAATTTTACTCTAAATTATCATTATATTTTACAATTTATTTAGAAATCAATTTAAAAAAGCCTCAGGTGCTTTTTGGGGAAATCTGATATACAACTGAAGGGAAATTTGAGGTAACCTCAAAAAAGAGGAACATTTTTTCCATGGAATAGACTAAAATCTGGAAAGTTCTATACGAGTAGAGAAGGATTTTTTGATTACTCTCGAATAGTCAACTTAGTTGTAATTTAAAAGGATTTACAATAAACAGAAAATTGCAAAGTTAAATTGTATACGTTTTTCTCGAACCGAGAGTTAATTACGAGACAATTTCTGGAGAAATATCAACAGATTTTAGTACATTTCCTCATATATCGCATACATCTCACCCATACTACTTCCTAACATTTACACCATATCTCACTATGAACTTGCACACATTTCCTTATATCTGCCACCATATCTCCTCCATGACTTACTTTTCGTCTCGAACCAATGAATCGATCGACTTGAATTTATTATTTTTATTATAATAATTATTCAATTTATCATGGAAATTGCTAAATAATAATTGTAATAAAAAAGTATATATAAATTAAATTCTTGCCAATTTCGAAGCAAGAATTTGCAGTATTTAAACAAAAAAATGAAATACATTTTGTACAAAAATGATTTCAAATTATATAATTATTAAAATAATTGGTATTTTTTTGGCCATTTTGAAGATGATGTTTTCATTTTTTAATATTAGTGTCCTTGTGCCTGTTCTAATTTTTTACTACCTTCGGATTATGAATAAATTCTATATTTAAGTTTAATTCTGAATGTCAAAATAATTTCAACGTAACAACGTATATTCTAGATGTTTATAGTTAAAGCATTATATTTATTGTAAAAAAGAATTTTGTGCTTAAGGTATTTGTTCCTTGCGTCACTCGCTTAGTTTTCCCCAATTTATAATGCGGTTTTCATTGTAGAAAATAACTAAAATTTTATTCGGGAAAGTGCAAAAAGGTAACCGGTTGATAAGATCATCAAATTTTTTACAAAAAAAATATCGTGTTAACTTAAAAGATTTTAGTTCTAAAGAGTGTTTTGTGCATTTTTTGGTTTTTCTAAAAAATTTGATATGATTAATATCGAGTTACACTACCTACCTACCTACCTAAAAACTAGGCACGGTACAGTAGCAACAGATAAGAATGAGATAACTAGCGTCATCTATGAATTCTACAAGGAGCTCTACAAATCCGAAATGGCAAGTAAAAAGATAGTAAAGAAAACAATAATGAACGTAGGGTCAGAGGACATGCCTGAAGTGACAAGGGAAGAAATCAGAAATACCTTGAAATGCATGAAAAACAAAAAGGCTCCAGGAGAAGATCAAATAACAACCGAAATGCTAAGGTTGGGTGGGGACATTGTAGAAAAAACACTAGCAATGCTCCTAAATAAGTGCATAGATGAAGGAAATATACCAATAACATGGAAGAACGCAGAAGTGGTATTACTATTTAAAAAGGGAGATAAGACTAACATCGAAAATTATAGGCCGATAAGTTTGTTGTCACACCTGTACAAACTCCTTGCCAGAATAATTACAAATCGTGTAACACAAAAACTGGATTTCTATCGACCAGTAGAACAGGCAGGGTTTCGAAGAGGTTTTAGCACCACCGATCATCTACAGACATTACGCTTATTAATAGAAAAATGCAAGGAATACAATGTCTCTATACACTTGGCATTCGTCGACTACAGCAAAGCTTTCGACTCAATAGAAACGTGGGCTTTTCTTCAGGCACTAGATAACGCTAGGATAGACTCAAGATATACAAAAGTCATCAAGAATATTTATAGTGGTGCTAGCTTGCAGATTAGGCTAGACGAGTATGCAAAAACAGATAAGATTACCATTCACAGAGGGGTCCGGCAGGGAGATCCGATGTCGCCAAAGTTGTTCACCCTGGCTCTTGAAGACGTCTTTAAGAAACTAACTTGGGAAAAAAAGGGTATATTAATAGATGGAAAATATCTGAGTCATTTACGTTTCGCGGACGATATAGTTGTAATTAGCAGTACGGTCGAAGATCTGAAAAATATGCTGCAGGAACTTAATCAAGCATCTCAACACATAGGGCTAAAAATGAACCTAGCCAAAACAAAAATTCTATCAGACGGAGAAGAAGCACAAGAAATAATAGAAATGGACGGCACCGTAATAGAAAAAGTCGAAGAGTACATATATCTAGGCCACAAAATCAGATTGGGAAAATGAAACCAAGAGGCTGAGATAGGAAGAAGAAAAAATCTGGCATGGGTAGCCTATGGAAAATTGCGGCACGTGCTTGCAAACACAGAAATTCCAATAAACTTGAGACGAAAAGTGTTCGATTCGTGCATTCTGCCGGTGATGACTTATGGGTTAGAAACCATGACTATTACCAACAAGAGTGCAGAAAGGCTAAGGGTGGTGCAAAGGGCAATGGAGAGATCAATGTTGAACGTAAGTTTGCGAGACAAGATAAGAAACGGTGAGATCAGGAAAAGAACTGGAGTTGTGGACGTGATGGAGCGTGTGGCACGTCTGAAATGGAGTTAGGTCGGGCACGTGGCGAGGCAAGATTACAACAGGTGGACAGTAAAAATAATTGATTGGAAGCCAAGAATGACAAAAAGGAACCGAGGTAGACCCCAGAAGAGATGGCTCGATGATATCAAGAAAGTGGCGGGTCGAGAGTGGTCACGGAGAGCCAAGGAAAGAGGGGTTTGGAGGAGATTAGGAGAGGCTTATGTCCAGGAGTGGACCGAGAAAGGCTGACAAAGAAGAAGAAGAAGAAGACACTACCTAAACCACTTATCTATTGATTATCAGTTGATAAGAGTTTATTTATCTTTTAATTGTGTAATTTCACGTTTTCTTTCACCAATGGTAGATTTCACGAAGGTGTGTTAAAATTTCAGCTACGATTGAAATTATTACCTTGGTTACTACAATTAAATAGCTATTATTACAACCAAGGGAAATGTATTCATATTTCTCGTGTTGTAATCAATAGTTTTCTTCTGATTAAAAAATATATTATTCGTGTTATCAATAATTGGATTTGAGATTTTGAATTTGCAATAACTCGAAAACGGCGCTAGATATCGAAAAACTGAGCAAAAAATACTAAAGCCATCCCTGTAAAAAAGTGACGTTTAAAATGAAAAATGTGCCTACGTATTTTTATATTTTAAAACCAAACCTAACTTTTTCTGAATTATTTTGCGCGCAAAGGCTTCCTATGACAAATTGCTGGGAGGGGGGGGGGTTGAGAACGAACAAAAGGGGGTAAATTTTTTGCTCAGTTTTTCGATATCTAGCGCCGTTTTGCGAGTTATTGCAAATTCAAAATCTCGAATTTAATTATTGATAACACGAATATATTTTTCTTCTTTTTTTTTATATTTTTTATAAATGTACATTTCCCTTGGTGTCTGTACATCCCTTGGGATGTAACTAGCCAACCTCGGGAAATATACTATTCATATTCCCTTAGTTATAATAATACTAATTTTTTGTAAATTTACTCTTTTAGGCCCAGTTGTATAATAGAAGATTAACCTCGGATCAAAGTTAATCCAGGATCAACTTACGGTTAATTCAATCAGAGTAACCAACCAGAGTAACTCTGATCCGAGGTTGATCTTCTATTATCGAACTGGACCTAAAAGAGTGTAAATTAACTTAAGAATAGTAATTAAGCCGGATTTAGCTCAAATTTATGAAGGGGGTGGGGGGTAAATGAAGTATTTTACGATAAGAAAGATATATTTTTTAAATTTGTAGCAGTTTAGCTAGGTTTCCCCACTCGTCTGGAAAACGTAGTATATCTGGAAAAGTTAGGGAATTTAAAATTGTACAAATTTTGTCAGAGAAAGTCGTGGAATTTTTGTTTTTTGAACGAAAGTCGTAGAAATTAAAGTTTTGGATCAGAGAAACATTTTTGAAATTTTAAAAGACAAAATAAATTAATATTAAAATTTACGATTTCTGAAATTTATCAAGGTAAAGTTATGAAAAATCTTCAATTTTAGTCGGGGAAAACCCGGGAAACTCAGAGAATTTATTTAAAAAAATCGGTGGGAAACCTTTACGAGGTTTTTTAAATTTTTGGAAAGATTTTTATTACTTCTCTCCCGTCATAGATAAAAGTATACTAAGAACATGAAATACAAAGGTAAAAAGATAATTTTTATATTCTATTTCTATTTTATGGGTAACTTAAAATCTAACCAAACAGTATCGGTTAATAAATTATTGATTCAATGGTAACACATCAAAACACCGAAAACACAATAAAATAACTGTTGTGCAAAAATCTTACACACCTTTCTAACGAAAATAGACAGCTTGTTAGTACCAAGTACTAAATTACGTCACAAAAATTGTATGATTTTTATCTCCCCCCCCCCTCCGCTTTTGTCACACAATGTCATATTTCGTTAACCCCCCTGCTTTTATCACACAATGTCACATTTCGTCCCCCCCCCCCCCTCTTAACGGGTGACGTAATTTATGAATGGCCTTTAAAACATTATGTTAAAAATTCAAAACGGTAGCTTTTTTATTGGTTGGTTACTATTTAGTATTATTATTTTGCTCGGCCAAGCCGAAAGTTTCCGCCAATTTTTGGCCGAAACCGAATATTCAGTCGGTCTCTAGATCTAATCTATTTTCGGTGTTTTCGGTATTTTGCATTTTCGACATTTTTGTTTTCGGTGTTTTGACTTCGGTCTTTTTATTTTCGGTGTGTTGCTTTCGGCGTTTTGACGTGGAACCGGAGTAACTTAGAGTAGACAAACGAACAAACCTACTATGTGCAAACAATATTATAATTATGCTGTGTGCTGTTTTATTTGTGACATTCATCTTCGTCCGAGTCTTTTTCAAAATTAAATTATTTTCCATTTTACTTTTAGTTTCAGTTTTTAATATAAAACAAAATAAATAATTGAATCGGCATACAACATTGCTTGCACATAGTAGGTTTGTTCGTTACTCTAAGTTACTCCGAGTAAAGTGGTGTAGAAAATTGCATTTGTTTGTTACGGTGTAAGAAACTTGATCGTGTTCGTTTGTCCAGTGTAGGCTACTCGGAGTAGTTCAGAGTTACTCCAACCTACACCGGCTTCGAGGCCAGTGTAAAGTGATGTAAGTAGTAGTTAACGTAGAAAATAGTCAATTGTAGAAATTTTGAATTGAAATGGAAGAAATTATTAACTACTAGCTGCCGTACCCGGCGTTGCTCGGATATAGTTTGTTTAGCGCGCAATCCGATTTATGTGCTATTCAATTTGTACTAAACATCAGAACTATTTAAAGCGGCCAATGGGGGGGGGGCAAATGTCTGGAAATATGTTTTTTTTAATTGTTTATATTTAAAAATATCGAAATTGTTTTATTCCTTCAGCCCGAAGTCTTCTATCGGGTTCAACTTCAGTTTCACTTCTCGTTTCCATTGAATAGCCTTTTTTATAGCTTGTTTGCTACAAACACAAGATTTATTTGCACAATTGTACAAGAACCTAACCCGAGTCCTAGTGAGCAAATTTAGTTCAAAGCGAAACTTTTCCATTTATTTATATTACAATTTTCTTTTTGTAAGTTTTCTATTGTCGCGCCACCTGTTGCCTACACAATTTGTATTTCTGTGAATCTTGTTGATCCATTCACGCGCGTCACCAATTGTAACTAACATCTCTTTTGGATAGGAATTTCTAAAAATTTTATTTCACACAAACTTTGTCCTGACAATTACGAACACAACAAATCAAAAATCAGCCAAATCGGTCGAGCCGTTAGTACGAGTCGAAGTTAGTATTGACTGAGTCGAAGTTAGTATTGACTCAATCATGTACAATTTGTGTATTAAAATTCGAAGATGGGCAGGAGATTGCATTCCTTTGCTTCCAACCCAAATTTTAAGATATTTCGCAAACGGTGAATGTGCCAACACACTAAATTCATTCAAAAATTCTAAGCTAGTGGAGGTTAAACCGGGGTAATGAAATAGATTTTATTACTTTGCAAATATTATTGATCGGGCGGTTCCTGATGAGTGAATACAGTGCAACTCGATTGGTTGCCATATTTCAACTTCTGATTGAAGTTTGCTAGAATTCTTTTTTTTTTCTATGCGTTTTTAAAAATTTATTATTAAGCGAATTATAAAGAGCGTTAGTTTTTATTGCCTTATCCATATCGCGTTTACTAAAATACTGCGATAATTTTTTATTCATATTTTATGATATTAGTTAAATTATTGGCGATAAAAAATTTTATGATACGAAGTCAAGAATTTTATTGTCGATTTCATCCAAACTTAATCTTCTTATTAGGTAATTCGTAGTTTAGTGAAAAAAATATAACTTCAATCTTGTCGATTATTAATTTCAATTATAACTTACCGAACCAACAATCCAAGCTACCAATGCCGCCATTTTTGGCCGATACCTGAAAAAAAACAATGATATTTTTTAATTTTGCAGAGAAATTAAATTACTGAGGACGCTTAAACATAAAAATGTGATTGATCTAGTCGACGTGTTGTATAATGAAGAGAAGCAAAAGATGTATCTGGTGATGGAATTTTGTGTGGGTAGTTTGCAAGGAATGTTAGATTCAACGCCGTTAAAAAAATTTCCAATATTTCAAGCGCACAACTATTTTATCCAATTAATTAACGGTTTGGAATATTTGCATAGCAAAGGAATCATTCACAAGGACATCAAGCCGGGAAATTTGTTATTGACTCTCAAGGGCGATTTGAAAATTTCGGATTTGGGAGTAGCGGAGGTGAGTTTTAAAATAATTGTTAAATTTAAGTTACCTTAAAGTTAAAAAAAGCCCAATTAGCACACCACTAGCTGTAAATACGGTTAAGTACATTTTGCATGTGACAGGCAGTCGTGCCAAGAATGAACTACCTACCTATTGACCCCTGGTGTTATATAGTAGTATGTCAAAGGTCAATATCTTGATCGTTTTGTCTTCTATATATATCTTTTTATTGTGCTACTGTATTAATTGCTATTTTAGTGATTTAATCGACGGGTTATCGAAAGCACGCTGGTAGTACGAGCTGAATTTCATTATGTTTTTGACTGCTACCACCGCCATTAATTGATTCAAATCGCGGGTCACACGGGGGTCAGATAAGATTTATTTTAAGCTAACATTTGTTTGTAAACAAACTCGAATTATGTCAGCTACAATCAGGGGTTCTTTAACATTTCTGGCGGTCTAATGCCCGATTTTTTCATCTCGAAATATCATTAGGACACGAATTATTAGATAAACAAACTAAAGAACCAATCAAACGTTTGATTGGTTACTTGATTAATTTATCTAATAGATTCGCATCTTGGAGATATCTTGAGTGAAGAAAGCGGTCATAAGGCGAATTGAACTAATCCGCCATCTTTTTTTTTAGTTCAAAAAAGTTATAAATTTCCGACAATGTAAAATGAGTAATTTACAGCATAGGTTAACGAATTTGTGTGGTTTTAGGCTTTGGAAATGTTTGCCATAGATGACACATGCTATACGGGTCAAGGTTCACCTGCATTTCAGCCCCCGGAAATAGCAAATGGTTTGGAGTCGTTTCCAGGGTTTAAGGTGGATATATGGAGTAGTGGCGTTACATTGTAAGCCGTTTATTTGGTGCTCTTCTTTTCTGTTTAATTCTAACTTTGTTTTCCTGTTTATGTGCAGTGTTTGACTATATTTTAGATATAACATTACCACAAGTTTATATCCGTTTGAAGGAGACAACGTGTATAGGCTGTTTGAAAATATCGGAAAAGGAGACTTTGACATTCCACCCGACTTGGACCTGTCCTTGCAAAATTTGCTTAATGGGATGTTAACCAAAGATCCTCACGAACGTTTTAGCCTGCTACAAATTAGACAACAGCCGTAAGTAGAGAAATTATTGAATTTTGCGAAACATAAAGAACAAATGTCTTAGGTGGTTCAACAGAAAACCTCCGTATGATTCAGTTGAGGTTCCAATTCCGCCATTAAAAAAGGACGAGGATCATAATATGACCGTGTTGCCTTATCTTGTTGATCATTATTATGAGACTCATAGCGATGAAGATATTCAGTATTTTACCGAACGTCAATTAAACGGTAAAATTGGCAAGCTTACTAAAATTTATAGATTACAATTTTTTTATTTCAGAAGAAAGACGGCAAACCGAGATAGAAAATAGTAACAGTATGCCTCGAACAAATCAACGTCAAAGTACAAAAAGAAGGTGGAAGAAACCAATGTCGTGCATAACCGTGAAGCGTTTACCCGGTTGTAAACAATCGTGACATTACATTTGTACGATATTTTGATGAATAACGATAGTTTTAAATATTTTTGATAATACTAAAGATTATACTGAGTATTTTGACGACCAGTGTTTGTATAAATTTATATTGTTGTTTTGTAACTACGCTTTTTAAGTTTATTGTTGTTATTAACTTCTTGAATGGAACTTACTCAGTCATTTTCAAGTTATTATGGTTAAATTGTATAAAATTTTTATGAACGAATGAATGATTTGAGTGCCATATAATAAAAAAAAATGTTGAATTCTTTTTTTTTGTCGTGAAACCTAACCTAATTTGGTCGTTTTGCTTGGGTCTGTAGAGCACGATCACCAAAAGCTAACTAAAAATTAATTCACATTTTATATTTTATATCACTGCAAAAATTGGTAGTTATAACCTGGCTTACGAAATTTTTGTAACTATTTTACAACAGTGTAATAAAGCAGTTACGTTTAACTCTCTTAAATTGAATTTTTGATTACCGTACAGCACCAAAACATAAATTGGAATATACGATGTCCAATATACATATTAAAAAGGATTCCTCCAATTGGGTAGGATAGATAAGTTAATATTTACAGCTTGTAGCACTTTCAATGCGTTATTAGGTAAAGCTGGTTTCAACGCCATCTGTTGATGGGAGTTGATTGTGAGAAATTTAAAATTAAATTTATTGTATCATTCTTTGTCACTGTCAAGCAACAACTACTCAACTCTACTCGTTAGGTGCCGCTAGTGCGCTGCTTTACCACTTTTACAAAACCGAGAATACGGGAGCGAAACAAAATAAAAATTAATGCAGTTGACCATCCAGAAAGTCAACTCCCTTACTTGAGATTAAATAATTGACAAACGCAAGTCACAGCTAATCTACTGTTTTTATTGTTTTAAGGTAAAAGGTTGCCAGAATGAAGTTGGAGCTGCGTTCACAGTAGAGTTGTATTTTTTAACAGAATACAGGTCTAGAAGTTCGTTGCAAAGGTAACTGGAATCATTCCTTGTTTTCCAATCACTGGACCAACAAAAATAAACAACGTTCGTAGTTCCTGATGCATGGCACTGGCAGTTACGGTTGACTATGCCCTAGTCTTTTTTTCGTATCTGTTATCTTGCCCAATTGAGGCATTCGTACAAGATGTAATACATTTCAATACTCTAGAATTAATTCTCTCTTTTTTTATCTTGTAGGATTATGTGTGGTCGCTTCTCGGTCTTCTATCGTCCATAACTCTAGGATTTCATTACAGAGAGGTAAGTTTCTAGAAATAGGGCTCTCGCAATTTCTTATATTTTCTCTCGCTTTCAATGGAGATACTTGCACATCTGTGACATATTGCAGTCATTCAAGTGAAGTGCAGGTTACCCAAACGATCTGCACTGAATAATGACGATAGAAAGTAACAATCAGAAAAACCAAATCGATCTACATTGAATTATTTATTTTTCTTGTATAGATGGTAAATACAATAACTTAAAATATTAAAATTATATAATACAACCCAAAAATAGTACATACATACATTAAAGGTAAATTAATAACACAATTGCCTAACACGCAATAAATATTTACCTATGCGTGCCTACTCTATTTTTTAATCGACTACAATTTAATAAAATCATTATCAAATCAAACATAAATTTTTTATAAAACGTCTACAACTATTAAAAGTCGGATCGTTTATCCCTATTTTTTTTAATCGACAGAGTTCTTGCTTTAAAATTAGCTGCGTTCATCAAATGCTGAAACAAAATAAATTAATTTCAACTAAAAGTAAATTCACGTAAACTTACTCTGTGTAATTTGCTTTGTTTTAAGGTCACCGAAGGTGACTCTACAATCCTATTTCCCAATTTAAAAATTTGTCGTACGAATTCGTTTTCTGTTAAATACATGTTAATGCTTGGTCCCAAAATAGTGCACAAACCATAATATTGTTTCTTACGAGTCCATGTATCCAAAATCAAAACTTCCTTACCGAAACGGATTTGTAAACTTGAGATGTTGTCGTTCTAAAAAATGTTAATTTACAAATATGTAAACAGAAGAATTTAATCGAACTCACTTCTATGTAATTGAGAATATCCCTAAAGGTAGCCCTTTGGACTTTCTTATCACGTTTAGCTCGGTGCTTGTTGGAATCCTTGGCAAGTTTTTTCAATATCTCTACAATATCATCGATAGCGTCATCGGCAAACTGATCGTCAGTCTCACGTCCCAATTCGAAAATCAAAGCAAGAGCTTCACCTGCAGATAAACGCACTTCCAAGTGAGGTGATTCTAACAATTCCATAAAATGATTTAAAGATCTGCAAATAATAGGAGTAATTTTCCTGCCTCGAAATTTTCAAAAAAACACTTACGGAATATTTTTGTAGTTGTCGTTCTCAACTGCCGAACAAATGTGCTCAGATGACACGAAAGTTAACAGAAGGGTCCAAGTATTTAACGCGGCAGCATGCAGGCTAGCTTCATCGGCACTAATTTGATGTATTGTGCCGTCACCTTTCAAGTAGCTACCCGAAAATAAACTGCGGAATTGTTGCATCAACTCGTTCAAATCGTCCATTTCGTCGGCTAAGAATGTTATCAGACCCAATGCAGAGCAGCACTGCAATTAAAGAAGAAAATATAAGCATTTTAATTTTCATAAAATTATCATGGGGTATTCTGGAGCACTGGAGGAATAACTGACTATGATGTCGCAGTTAGAGGTTAAAGTCTTTGTTAGAAAAAATGTGTTTCGTGTGATATAATTTCATTTTCATGGAAGTTATAAAAGAAAATTGTATAGAGGATATTTAAGTAGTGCACAATTTCAATTCATGAAAATAGAAACTTATCTAGAAGGTACACTGATAAAAATTTAAATATAAAGTATATTTTTGGAACATTTAAAAATATAAATAAATACATGAGGAAAATATCAGAGTAATTATAAATATTTATCAAAGCTACGGACTCAAGAATGTATGAGTCATTGGCTGGAAAATTATAATTCATATAACAGGGAGCACAAAAAATATGTAAATACAACATTAAGAAAATATTAAAAGATGGAGAATATTTTTGAAGTTAAAATTAAAGTTTGCGGGTGCAACTAATCGATTTTTTGATAATGAAAAAAACTACCATAGTTTTTAAATTGGAAGACTTAAATTTCGAGTGTAGGTATATCGGATCTTTGACCAAAAGTTCAATTCAGTTTAATTATCAACATTTTTTTGACCTTTAACTTATGAATAAATTTAACAATTCAGTCTATACTAAATTATCTGATCATTGGAGCCTAACATAAACAAACTTGTTCCCACCATAATAATTTACCGATGCCGAGAACCGGGGCAATAACTGTTAAAAAATTTGTAATATGATTTTCTTTTGCACGACTACGCCCAATTATTGAAACGATATAATAGGAGTATTGTATTTATAGAATTTCATTCTTGAGGTATTTTGCTTTTTTAGGATTGCTTGCCAAATTCCAAAATGTTACATTGAAATACGCATTTAAAATTTTCACAAATTATTTTTTTCAACTTTTGAGTACCAACTAATTGGCATCACAAAAAAGTTCGTCATGGCGAATTCATTTCGTGTTAACATACATTAATAATAATCGAACATTGTTCTGATGGTCATCGTCTGATGTGAAGTTTAATAAATTTCAACGCATCAGTCGACCCATCAGAAAGCATCGGATATTTGTTTTTCCTATTTAATTTCTATTTTGGATTTAAAACGAAAAAATTAGGATTTTACGGAAACAGGAGGAGGGTAGAACAATGTTTCTTTTTTTATTTTACAAAAACATTTATTTACATCCTCGTAATCCAAACTTCTTCGTCAAAGTTGGAACAATAATTATAATAAAAATATTATTATAGTTATAAATTTTGACAATAATAATAGAAAATTTGCGATTTTAGACAAATTTTTCGATTGTTTTATCCGAACCCGATGCAGAAAACTTGGGGTCTTTTTTTCGAAAGCATCGGGAAGTTGAAGCAGCTTAGAAAAAAATTGGATTCGTCAAATATTGTCTTTTATTTGATGTGTGTCTATAACAAACGTTGGCACGTGGACACATTTGCAATAGACACAAAATTTTAGTCATGGGCTTCTTAACTTTCTGTACATAATGTGTCGAATGGTGAACATTCGTCAAATTACATATTTTGCGGATCCAACTTTTGCATCGAGCAAAACCACCACCAAGTTTTTCTGTTTGAATTTTGTATAATTATTTTTTTCTATATGGTTGTTTTCTTCGTTATGTAATAAAGATTATTATTATTATGTAGATAAATTCTGATTCGTCGTCACAAAAAAAATCGTTTAAATATTTCTAGAAATTACTTTCAGATGATACATAGAATAGTACAAATTGAAAGGTTCAAAATAGGAATCGTAGTTACTATACGAGAAAATATTTTAGCAATAGAACAGTTTATTAATATATAGATTTTTTTATGAGCATTATTTTAGATTTCCTACCAAAAGAGAATTTCAGCAATGTTTATACATTTCTTTATCTATTACATATTCACATTTCAAGTGAATTTATCTATACATTTTATAAAACGAGATTTTTATTGTGATATGCATAATAAATTAATTACAGGAGTACAAAGTACATCGGACAGATACTGCTTAGAATACTGCATTTTAAAGACAAAACATAAAAATTAAATATTCAATAATTTTGAAGATGTTTGCTATTTTTTACAAAAATTTATTATTTAATTTCCAATAAGAATTGCCAAAAGCATTAAACAAAACTGTATGGTAGCGTCCATAACGTAAAATAAACTTGACGATGATTCTGCAAAAGCAGAATGCATCAGTTCTGCATCTGATAAACAGAACTCATAAGAAAAAATCACAATATTTTTGCTTTAGACTTAAGTTTTTAATGTTATCGAATCGCTTCGAGAGTATTCAATATCCCACAGATCCTCTGTTTAGGAATCTCATGGCATTTCGACAAAGGATTTATGCTACTATAATTCATTTCCCATAACTGAGGTCATTGATTTTAGACAATAAAGAGTTAGAAAATAGTTTGTAGATAATTTCGCTTTCGTTAAGGGGAGGGTAAGGTTTATACGGGGAAAAATATCATATTTTCAAGATTTTTTTTAGGCAATACTGGTAATGCTGGTTTATTTAATTAAGTTCCATATAATATTGCAAATTAGAAAGTAGAAATTAACAAAATTGTTTTAAGAGCAAAAAAAAACCAATTTTTTGGGGAGTTTGAATTTTAATTCTAAATATAAAAAAGAAGGTTTATCATACCGATCAAAAAATTATTATTTTTGATTTCTTCTTTAATAAAATAATAAATTTTTTATCAACTTCTTTTTCAGTGTAAACTCAAGGTAAATACAGAATAACATTAATTCACAGAATCCTTGACCGAGAGGTCTGGAATACCATCCAGGCAATACGAATCGATAACGTTAACCCCTCCGCTTGACAGGCTGGGTCTGTGAAGCCAAAGCAAATCTTTGTTTTGTTGTATTTTTTAAAATAATTATTTTAATTTCTTTAGCTTTTTGGTACCTTCCTAACTTTAATAAAGACATGTTTTCCTTAATTTGATCATTTGTCGTTTGGCGGCCAGAAGAGCTTTTGGGTTTGTCAGACCCAAGCCGTGTATTCGTGTAAGTTTTTTTCCTACAATTTATTTTTTTGTATTTTGTATAGGGACTAATTTCGTGTCGTTTTTAGGCATAAAACATTGTTAGGGCCTTCCCCTAGTTTTTAAGTACTATTCACGCAGAATCTTTTGCATAAGGGTAAATCCCTAAATTTCAATTGTTTATCTTTCTGCGTGTTTTGCATGTTAGCAAACTTTTATCCCAAGTTTAGATAAAGAAATTTTCAAAATGCAGACGACTATTTTTGGAAAATTTGGGCAAAGACTTAGTGATGGAAAACATGAAACTACGACAAATATGCCAAATCTCCCACGAAAAGTAAGGCTATTAACGGCTAAATTCTCAGGTGTTTCAGTTACAGAAGAGCCTCGACCGACGACTTCAACTGCTCGAAAAAGGTGCAAATTCTGCAAGGACCGAAAATCAAGATATTGATCGATTCTGAATCCACCCGTCAACCAGAGAGTTAATAAATTAAATCTGCAATTGAAGAGGTAAATGAGAAAATATTATTGTGGGCCCCAAAAATAATAGCGGTAGGGTCTAACATTTAAAGCTACCCACTGGATTTGCCTTAAATAAATTTCAAAACCTTAAAACAAAAAAAACTAAGAAAATACTAAATAGTAAAACTTTTAGGCCATATGTATTTTCGATTCAAATTCCCGTTAGCCAAGTTAGGGATCTGTATTTTCCAGTCGATGGTAAATCAGATACGTGCAACTCTCACAGATAGATATCCCGATTAGATAATAAGAAAGATTAAATGAAAATTGATTTTCAAGTTTATAAATTATAGAAAATTCAAATTTATAAAAATTTTAAGTAATCAAAATTGTAAAAGGTTGAAAAATATTTATTAATTTTAGATAATAGTTTCGAACACCTAGTGTGGTTTAGAAGATTATCAGCAGATGATCCCAAAACTCAAAAGGTTTGCCTATTTAATACTATATTAAAATTAAAAGTAGAGTAATTAACCAAATAAAACTGAAATCCATCAATAATTTGTTATCTAACCACTTATCTAAATAACCACTTTGCTTTGGCTAGACTTCCATTAGGAAATTAATTTAATAACGAACAGTTTCTCTTAAAAATTGGTCACCCGAAATCAAGAATGTAAGTTAAAAACGACAATATCCTATAAAGAAAGTTGCAATAAAAAACATCAAAGCAATTTCTTGAAAAATTTGAAAGTCAAGCATGCCGATTAATTTGTATTTAGTTTTTTGATACCACTGCATTCACCCACGACAGTAAATAATCACGGTTAATTAAAAAAAAAACCCGAAGGTTGATCAAAGTAGGAGTTACCTAATTACAATGGAAATCGCGTGCAGTTACAATAAAAATATGCAGAGCAATATTTTAATTTGTTTGCTGATGATTAAATTTTTTAAATAATATCGAGAAAAAAAAGGTTGCATAATATGGTAAAAACTAATATAAAAAACGTGCATACCTGTGCCCTTGCCAATGGAGATACGGATTTATCATTGATGATGGTTGATAAAACAGGTTTCAAATGTTGTGCAACTTCCTCACTGCTATTTTTCTCCTCTGCGAGTTGTATGCAAAGCAAAGATGCAACAGAAGCAGCTCTAATTTGTTCCAATTGTTTTCCTTTGCGTAAACTAAGTCTAATAGCGTCTACGATTCCCAAATATCTAAAAATAATTTTAGATATAAAAAGTTGTCTCAATTATGCCGACAAAATATTTACTTATCGAGGATTAGGTGTGGCACATATTTTTGAACAAATGCAGATCTTATGTGTTCGAAGCTGTTGGTTCTAACTTGAGCAGATTTTTCTGTCAAACCGTCGATCGCTGCCAACAGTTTGGTTTCGAAATCTAGCTCTTGAGCGGCATGATCCACCTCACCGGAACTGTTTTTACTGCATTGACTTTCAGTTTCTTCGCTGTAGTCGCTGTCACTACCACTGCTCGTGTCTTCTTCGACTACATGAAAACCGTTGGATTTGTTACGACCTGTAAATCAGAAAAATTGTATGACCTTGACCATACTGACACAAAACTAAAATTAAAGTTGCATTTAACCTAAACTTAAATGGCTGATTCACGTGCAAAATATTCTTACTTCAAAATGTTTTGATAACTACATTATTTTATCAAAATGAAAAGATATAATTTTTAATTTAAATATTGCAAAACTGTGATCCATATTGCAAACATCTTAAAACAGATTTGCAAATTTTCTGACGTAACGTAAAAACGTGGGGGTAAGCGAAATTAATCCGTATGTATTGGTAACATATGGAGCAAATTTACTTTAAATGATGCAAGTTACCTCGACGTTTTCCATTCCCCATGATGATATAACTATATGAACTCTTTCTTCAATTTACTAAATAAAATAACTAATTTAAGACCGGATCAAGACGGTAAACACTTTCTAATAGTTCCTGTTATATTTATTAAATACGACACTTGACATTTAAAATTATATAAAATATTATTAAAACTCAATAACATGTTTTCCGCCACACAATGCACCACTAACTAAAGTCGCGACACCACACGTCTAATTTATATATCATTGTATGCATGGTCCTCAAAATTTTATATCAAACCATACTTCAAATTTGATTGAAAATATAAAAACAAAACAAAGGAATAAGATTGCGTTTATTTTCGTAATATATGAAATTCAAAACAAAAGAAACCAGAACGAAAAGAAATTTAAAATTTGCATTGTTAAGTCGGGGATTAACCTATGTAATGTAATTTGTCTGTCGGGTTGGATTGTATCCGAAGGAAAATTAAAAATGTTTGCGATTATTCGGGGTGGTTTCCTACACTTCAGGGTTTTCGCGGAAGAAGAAATTTGGTAAGTTAATTAAAATATTTTTTTTTAAAAATTCAAATCTGAACAATTTTATTAATTTATTATTATAATTATTGTGAAAGTAAACGGGGTAGACGGTTTGAAAACCGCTGGTGTATTCACGGTATATAATATTTCACAACAATGAGAAATTGCAGGCAATCTATTTCATGACAAATTTTTGCTTTTCTTTCCTTTTGTTGTTCCGGGTAATTCGAATTAATCGATTGATTGCAATCAAAATTATGGAGAGAGATAATAATTTAAGTGTGCTAATATTTTTCAAAATTGATACCTATCTCAATTATTATCCAATATTTCATAAATTTTTTCGCTTACGAAACGAAATTATAATGTCTCTGAAACGTTTTTCTTTAAATTCTTGTTGTTATCCATGAGACTGTGACGCTGTTGTGTATTTTGTGGGGTCGTTGTCGAGGTGGGAATCGTAAACGATGTAAGGAAATAAAGAATTCCTTCATTTTTACAGCAGACTTTTGTAAAAAATGGATTTGATTCCTCTAGATTTTTAGACCACGCTACGGTTAATTTTTTTTTTATTGTGATGAAAAGAGCTTATAGTTGACAACGAAACATAAATCAACCGGATATTCTGGTGTACGACTATAGATAGCCCGAGGAAGTCTTTGATAGTTTGGAAAGGTGTGAGATAGTCCCAGGAAGTCGGAAGAAGTTCAGGTAGTTCGGGTGCTCGAAAAAATACACAAACCAAAAAAAAGGATCTAGTTTTATATACTGCACAATTTTTGCTCACGGTTTACCTTCTAACCATTTTTGTAACTCTGAAGAGAAGCAAAGAAATCATAAATTAATGTTTGCAATTTTCGATTACTTATAAAAATGTCAACTTATTAGTTGTAATTTTAAAACGAAGCTCTGTTCTGTCACTGTGTAGCTTAAAAATTTTGAAGTTATTTAGAAAACGATGCGCTTTTTTAAGTTGAATTTCGCCAACTCGAACGAACGACTTACTAGTTTTTGCTGTATTAAAGCCAGCAGCCATATAAAATCGAGAGAAAAATACAAAATTGCTAAAATATTTGAGAAAACTTTATTCTTGTAAAAAAAATATAATTATTATACTTTCAAAAATAAAATTAAAGAGATTGATCTTCCACCGTTAATTAAAAAAATTACCGACACTAAAAAATTCGCATTTGAACTAACTGCAGCAGGATTGTGGATTTGGATCTTTTCCCGATCGTTTCGTAACGTGAATCCTTGTGAATTCTTCTGATACGGTTGGATGGATACCAACTGTATTCTTCAATGCTTCTATCGTTAAGTTGCATCTAAAAATAAATAAAATAAAGAAGTTAGTAAAAAACAAAAAACAAATTCACGAAATCGTTAATTTAAAACTTGACGCTTTCTTGGCAAAGAAAAAATTGGTGCTCAGCCATTTTTTCAAATATTTTTATACAGGATAGCCCAGTTGTGAAGAATTATAATTATAAGTTTTACAAAAATTTTGAAGACCCTCCCACTTCAGCGGGAAACAAACAACGGATAAGATCCTGAAATTGAATTAAGACGGCGCGATTTTTGCTTTGTATTAGTACTATAGCAAAAAAATGTGTTTAAATTTTGATATAGAATAAAAATCTTACTTAAGAGCGGCGGCATATCCTTGAATAACCTCACCGGCGTGGGGTCCTATAAAATGGAAACCAATGATTGGCTGTTCACCCTCTCGTAGTGCAATCACTTTTAGGTAGCAATGTGTGATCGAGCGTTGCGGCACAAAAAATTCGGTGGGTTTATAAAACGCATGGTACACCTCTAGTTTATCAGCACCATATTTTTGTAAAGCCGCTTCTTCGCTATAACCCACACATCCGTACTCTAGCGGTGAAAAAATAGTGGTGGCGACGTTGTGGTAATCCATCAATTGTTTCGAATTGCCAAACAATCGTCTCGCTAATAATTTTCCCGCAAGAATGGCCACGGGGGTCAACTCTGGCTTTTTCTGTTAATAATTCAATAAATAACTCAATTAAACTACTTCAAAAGTAATTTGACTCACGTGCAAGACGTCGCCTACGGCGTAAATGTGTTGAACATTAGTACGCTCATTTTCCGTATCAATTTTATCGCTACCACCTTCCACAACTTTAACTCCGGCTTTCTCTAAATTTAACTCTTTCGTAAGCGCCTTACGACCTATGGCAAATAAGACTGTGTCAAATTTGTCAGAAAACGTTTCATTTGTGTTATTTGCCCACTTCACATTTAATTGGCCAGATGGTAATTTTTCTATCGATTTCGGTAAACTCCTAAAAAAACAGATCCCTTAGATATTGCAAGAAGTAAAATGTTAAGACGGACTTTAATAAAAATTTCACCCCTCTCTCTTGTACAGAATCATGGACGATTTTTGCCATTTGTTGATCAAATTCTCTTAAAACAACAGATCTTACCATGACTGTGGTGTCATAACCTAACCCGTTCAAAAAGCCGGCACATTCCAATCCTATATCTGATGTAATTATAAGAAAAAAATTTAAATAGTTTGAAAATTTCAAGGCTATAAAAAAGGATACATCCGGCTCCAATTACCAATGTTTTACCAGGTGGTTTTTCTAAACTAAAAATGTCATCGCTAGTAATTCCGTATTGAATAGCTCCTGGTATGTCAGAATAACGTGGACGTCCACCAACGGCTATCAAAATGTTGCGTGCGGTTAGAGTTAGTTCACCTTGTTTCGTAACAGTTTGAATTGTATGAGGATCTTTAAAAACTCCCACTCCGTTTATGTATTCGACTTTACTGCAAAAGTAAATAGTAAAAATTTGAATAATAAAGCCTACGCTTAAGACCTACTTATCTCTTAATTCTACCCTGGTGACCCAATTAACAGACTTAATGTGGTTTTGAACTGCTTCTCGTAACGAATTCCAATCATTTTTAATTTTTTGTGGTTCTACCTGCCAACCATAAGCTTTCGAGTCCTATAAGAAGAAATCTGTACTTTGAGTAATGCAATTTGATCTAATAGTTACGTGAATTGATTCTCCCAAAAGCGCAGCCTGGTGCATTAGCTTTTTGGGAATGCATCCAACATTTACGCATGTACCACCTAGACCCCATTTAGTACCAGCCGGAGAGGGTGTTACGTAATCTAAAACTGCCACTTTAGCACCTAAATTGCTGGCTTCCTTAGCGGCCGATAAGCCACCCGAACCACCACCCACAACTAAAAAATCGTACTCCTGTGATGTCTCTACAAAAAGATATTAGAAATTGTTGTATTAGCAATCCAAGTTAGTCACTCACTTATACTATAAAACCGCGTAGTACAATAAGGGAAATTCTTGAAACCTGGTTTCAGTAATGTATGAAAAATTAATCTAGTGCTGGACATTTTCGTTGTGATCAAATTTTACCAATACGAAATCTTGTGAAATATGTATTTATATTTTTTTAATCATCAGCGCATTTTTAAGTGAAGTTTTGAATATATTTGAGGTTATGTCACCAAACGTCAGTTTCGATTTTGACGTCTACTTTGACCCTTTGACGTACTGAGTGATAAAAATTTCAAACCTTTAGTTAATTTCCGGCATAGAAATCCTGAAACTGTTGGCTTTTTAGGTTAGCTAAACTGCAGTAAAAAAAAACAGTATTTTTGTAACAAATCAATTAGGTTTATTTAAAAATCAGTTACATGCAAAAATGTACACCGAAGAAAAAGGATTTCACTTTCCCTTCTTCTTTTTGTTCCAGACAGTTTCTTTTTCTTCTTTTTTTGGGTCCAAAACTTGAACTGTTTCAAGTAAAAAATTTGCGAAAACTTTCAAGTAGTCATCCGTAGTCTTAGCGTATTTAAAATCAGCCATCGTGAGTGAAGGCTCCGGTTTGGAAGTTTCTGTTAATTCTGGAAACTGAAACTTGCTAGTGATGTGTAAAGAAGTCGTTTCGGAACTTGACGATTCACTTTCTTCGCTAAGCTCATCTTTTACTGGACACGTAGATCCCAAATGTTTGGTATTACATTTTTCACATATTATCACACTGTTCATGTCGACTATAATGGGGGTTTCCATGCATTTTAAACATTGAGCTCTTCGGAAACCGTCTTCCGGTGGACTACTCCAGTTGTAACATTCTAGACAATAAAGTACTCTCATTCGACTTACGTACTTATTCCATTTGGTTTCTAAACCGTAAATTGTAGGTATAACCTGCTTTAGCTGGGCGGCCGTTACATCACTCGTGGTTTCGACAAGACAAGTTGGTATTTTTGTTTTTTTCATTACACTGCATTGTAAAATTGGTATCGAAGGGTTTTTCTCCAATTCCGTCTGTATATCTTCCGTTGACATATTTTCTATAAAACCTTTGAGCACAAAAGTGGTTTCTTCTTTAGGAACGCAGGAGTATATTCTAACGTCGTGGTAGAGCAAATACTTTTTAAACATGTTCCAATCATTATCGTCAATTATATATAAACCCATGGAAGAACCAGCGATACACTTGAAGTAGAAAATTTGAGTTTTGTTGTCCACATCTTTCATTAGGATATCGGCGATTAGTCTAACAAATTCCGACAATTTGTATATGTTGTTGGAAAAAATAAATGATATCCCGTCGATATCTGATTTCTTTACTTCCATATTTTTACTTCTTAAACTACACTAAATAATACTTAAATAAATTCGAATTCAAATTCAGTAAACTTAATCTTTCGTTTAAAATGTAACGTTTATTACGGTGGGTTTAACAGTATACCCGCGAATTTCAATTTAAGTTAGTTCTCGATAGGTGGCAGCAATACACGATAGTTCATCTGCAGTCTCAAACAAGTCAACGAACTTACCAGATTGTCGCGGTTTATTATTGAAAAATTAATTATCAAAAAAAAAAAAATTAAACTAATTTATTTATATATTTTTCTTAACATTTTTTTACATTATTTTTATTTTGTATATTATAATGTCCTATCCAAAATTGAAAAGTTAGAAATCTTAAAAAAAATATAATTACGTATTTATTGCAATTCTTATTGGTAAACAACATTTCTAGTTTTTCTCTCAGGTGCGAATATATTGTCTCGTTGTTTTAAAATAAATTAAATAATTGATTAGTTATGAGATGGCACCTGATTTGACCCTCAGAGAAATTCGGGAACTGTACTGGCCTACCAACCGCCTTTAGTCATTTAGGTTGTGTCGAATGTAGTTGTTCGGCCTTTGGCTTCACTCAAGAAAATCGCAACTGCACTGGCTGTTCGCTTTATCTGTTTGTTAGTATGACAAATTACACCATCTGTCGATCATCAATTGTCTTCTCTTTTGGGAGGAAACTCGTTAATCTATTCATGCGCGTCTTATATTTTTCCATCCCTACTCCGTGATGTTTGCTGGGTAAGAAGTGACACCAGTAGACGTCTGGCGGGGATATCTGATCGATTGATAATAATTGATCAGTTATCGGCCACTGAGAGTTGAAGATTATTGCAGAACTAATATCTCTATTAAAAACTAGGGGTTGGTGTATTGTAATGTAAAATTAAGGGTTATATGTATTTTTAATGCCAAATCATAAAAAAATAAAAATAAAAAATTTCGTTAAAAAAATAAAAAAAAAAAAATTTTGTGGTGGACCACCCTCATTACTTAGGGGTATAAAAAATAGTTTAAAATCTATTCTCAGACCTACCGAATATACACAAATTTTATAAAAATCGGTCAAGCCGTTTCGGTGGAGTTTGGTTACAAACACTGTGACACGAGAATTTCATATAAAAAAGCATAAATAACGAACTAATTAACAATAATAAATAAACAAAATAATTAACGATAAACTAATGCGCCACAATACATTTTGACATTAAAACAAATTCTAAAACAAATTGAGATTTTTAGAAATTTTGTGAATTTATTCCTTATACCTACACCTTGTTTATTATTTTCAGAATTTCTGTGAAAACGGATGGTTTTCCAAAAAAATTTATTTGACTGAAGTTGTAGCCCGTTAAATTTCCTATGCGATGTGAGCTGTTAGTTTTTTCTAAGACGTTTTGTTTAAGAGATACGGGGTTTACAAGAAAAGTAAAAAAAATAAAATCAGGTTTTTTTAACATTTTTTCTCTTAATTTAATTTATAACTCAAAAACCGTTTATTCTAGACGATAAGAGGATATAACCTAATTTGTAGATAATCAACTGATCTTTAAAAAACGTTAATTCATTAAATCTAAAAACTCAATAATATCGGAACTATGGTCGTTTGAAATCAGAAATTTAAAATACTGCTTTAAGGGGAAATACCCCCCAAGGGTTTGGACTTGGACAAAAATTTTATTCTAAAATTTGTCTTAGAAAAGTGTCTTTTATCACCACCTCAAAAGTTCTCAACAGTCACGGGGACACCCTGTATATAGTGCAATGACCCGAGCTATACAAATCTATAAAAATTTGCTCAATCCAACTCCTTTGCTCGGATTCATCTATTTTTTATAGCTATGAGCTCTTCTTCAATTATTTAATTTTAATTAAATTAAAAATTTTTGTGGCGTAAATGTTTATTTTTAAATGTGCAACTTTTACCTTGCAATGTGGTCTCGCTCCGCCAGCTGTTCCCACCTGGACGCCTGGTTGAACAAATTTGCTGCGACGTAATTTTACGCATCGACCAAAAACTTCCAATTTCTTCAATTTTATTATTTGTCAGCACTTCACTGTATTAATAAAAAAACAAAAACAACTTTCATTAAATTATAGTTTACTTTTATTCTTAAAAACATTTAAAAATCAAAATTTACTTAGACGGAAACGAATACTCGTTCCGCCTTTTGCTAACGCCAAGCCGCGTCTGCCTCAATCTCCGACCTTAGTCCCTTTTCACTCCCACTCTTCAAACTTAATAATTATGTACAGTTTCTACATAATTATAAAATTAATAATTTACAAAATAATAAACAAACTTCCAAATAATTTTATAAAATAAAAGAATTAATGATTTTATGGTTTCGAAACACGACAATAGATATATTGTGGTGTTTTAAAGTGATTTGGACCCACCCTGTGCATTTTAGTGAAATTTTTGTATTACTTTTTAAGTTGTAAGTTTGTAGGATTTACTAGGTGGGGACCGTGGGGACCAATCGCGGGAAATTCGAGGCCTTTTGCCAAAGAATGGCCGCCGGAGCGGTTGTTTAAGTTTTTGGCTCTTGAGTTTTTGTAAAATTGATTTTTTCTGAAATTATTGTGATTGGGGGGCAAAGGGCTGGTACGGTCTCAGTGAAATTACTGATGTCAAATAGGTACATTTCTTTAAAAACTGAGAAACGCCTCTGCGAAAGCAGCTCTGCCAGCAAATCCTCTTCCCACGTTCACGTCGGGTCCCCTGACTGTAGTCGTAATAGACTGTAGCTAACGGGAAAGGATGAAGAAGAAATGTCGGGAGGCCGAGAAAACGATGGGCACCGGAACAGGTTATAATACCTAATCCTTGAAGTGACGAAGAAGAAGAAGAAGAAGAAAAAGATTATTGTGATTAATTTTATTGATTTAAAGAAGTATTTATGGTCGGATTTTACCGTAGTTGAGGAGTTTTTGGATTTTGTTTTTATAAATAAAGAATATATTTTTTTATTAGATATTAAGGTATAAAATTGGATTTTGAAGTGAGAATAATTTTAATTAGGTTAAATTTGGAAAGTAGAATTAAAATTTGTAAGAGCGAACGTGTGGCGTGATAGATAAGTCGTCGATTTGGATAAGTTAAATTCGTAAGTTCGAACCTCAAAAAGAACAATTTTTATTTAAAATTTTCCAAAATCGAATTTAAATTTTGCAAGTAATGATTTTTGCATTAATAATAAACAATTTGTAGAAGAAATTTTCCTCTCCGCGGTAATTGAGGACTACCACGGGAACCGACTCCCGAAAAGAACTCTTGCTCTCCGACCATAACGCAAGCCGAGGTAACTTTTAAAATAGTCAAGGGTTTTCCTTTTGTAAAGAGAATACAACTACAATATTACGGATTGAGAAAGACGCAGATATTTGTTTTTAATTTAAACTCGGCTATAATTAACGAAATTTTAATTTAAAATAATTTTAACAGTCAACTGCGGCCGGATCCGCCCACTAAAAATTATTGCTGAATATATATACGTCCAGCACACAGAAACAATGAGTAATAATTTAAAAAAGCTTACCTAATTTTTTAGATTACGTTTGAACTTAATAATTAATTCCTGTTTCTAATCACAATCGCATAATTATTTATTGATTTTTTCACGTTATTTATTACAAAAAAATATTAGCTGATGTAAAATACGAATGTTTGACATTAAAAAAAAGTTACGTCAAAATTACATTGAAATGATGTTACTTTTCTAACGTCAGAAATTGGTCATAAAGCAACGTCACACTAACGTCAGAATTTGGTCATTTGACGTCTTTGACAAAATGTGACGTGATTTTGATGAATTTTGATAATGGAAAGAACCAAAATAAGAATTTAAAAAGAAACGAAAATATTTATTTTTACAATAACAATTTTTTATAAGCAGATATTGCAAAACTTGGCAAACTTAGTTTCAACGATCCAAGTTCATACATAGATTTAATAAATCACTAACTTCTTGTTTCTTAAAACATTCAAGTAGATTTTTGGCTTTAATATCAGTAATGTCCGGAAATGCACCTTGCTCCAACAAGGACTTGGTGATATTCCAACTGGACATCTTCGGTGCTCCTTGAAGTCGCGTAGCACCGTCAGATGAATTTTTAGAATTAATGTAGTGGGTTAATTTGATTTGGCTTATATGCCGCATTAAATTTATTACTAGGTCTATTGTGTTATTAGGAGTTTTCTCCTTATTGACAATTTGAGCAACATCGGCTCCGTATTCCAGTAAAATATCCACAACATCCATGCGTTTGTGTAGCATAGCATAATGTAGCGCTACTTCTCCACGAAGATCCTTTTCGTTGGGATCAGCTCCACCTTTTAATAAACGCCGCACAGTAGTTACATCACCTTGCCTAGCAGCCAAGTGAATGTCTTTTGTAATACCGTGTGATGTATTTTTCAATTCCTCGACTTTTGAAAAGTAACTATGCATTGCAGCAGCTTCTTCTCCTTCAACTTGTGAAGAGTTAAATAATTTTTCGATTGATGCTAGTAGATTATCTTTGTTGTCGGTCTTGGTAAGTTCGTAATTTTTTAATAAAAGTTCAATCGGTG
The DNA here is from genome assembly GCA_911387805.1 of Cantharis rustica. Lineage (NCBI taxonomy): Eukaryota > Metazoa > Arthropoda > Insecta > Coleoptera > Cantharidae > Cantharis > Cantharis rustica. The sequence goes on from OU426882.1 coordinate 36,897,761, forward strand.
TGTTGCCTTTAGAGTTTTTAACTATAACTTTCGCGCCTTGCGAAATTAAATAATGCACAATTTCTAGATAACCATTCGATGCTGCAACTTGCAGTATTGCGGAGTTAAATGAACTGGGATCATTAATATCTACTCCTTTACCAAGAAGAACTTCTATAATATCTATATGACGACATAAATCAGCAAAGCACACAGGAGTCATACCATTAACATCTTTAGAGTTAAGGTCAGCACCTTTAGCAATTAAATAATTTGCAAATTCTAAATGACCATTATTTGCAGCCATGTGTAGCATTGTGCTGTTATCCTTAACCGGATCGTTAATACATATTCCTTTACTAACAAAGAACTCTACAATATCTATGTATCCTTCTTCAGCTGCTAGGTGAATGGGCTTGTATCCAAAAGAATTTTCAGCGTTAATGTTAGAGCCTTTGCCTATTAGATATTCTATTAACTCTAAATTATTTCCCAGTGACGCGTAATGTAACAATGTATAATCATTGTATCCTTTAGCGTTGATATCAGTTTCTTGGTACTCCAATAGCAGTTGCACCACTTGTAGATGACCATGGCTGGCAGCTAGTTCCATCGGTGTTCTGTTCTGGCTATCCCTGATATTTATGTTTGCCTTCTTGTCTAGCAAAATTTTTATAACATTACTATGACCTTTTAGTGCTGCCATACACATTGCTGTAGGCCCTATTCCGGATTTATCATTAATTGTAGCCTTTCCACGTTCTATCAAAAGCTTAACAATCTCCTCGTTACCTTTATATGCAGCCAAAGCTACTGGCGTTATATTATTGTCGTCTTTAACATCTACCTTGACCCGTTTTCCTATCAAAGCAGTCACCACCCCCTTATTTCCCATTTCAACAGCCAAATGTAATGGCGAAACATATTGAGAATCTTCCTTATTCACATTAACATTACATTTTAGTAAAATGTTTACAATATCTAACTGACCATGACGAATCGCTGCCAACAAAGCTTCACCTCCATAAACACTAATGTTAGCTCCATTGTCAATGAGAATTTTAACGATTTCTTTATTTTTGAGACCGATAGCATGGATCAATGGATTTGCATATGCGTTAATAACGTATTTAGCTCCATTTCTGAGCAAACACTCCACAATTTCTTTATTACCTGCGTATATGGCAGACATTAAAAATGCATCAAATTTACAATTTCCTACATCAAATTTTGCTCCATGTTTTATAAGAAGGTTCATAATATCTTGATAGCCTTCAATGACAGCTAAATGTAACGCCGAATAGTCACCATTACATAGGGCATTGACATCAGCTTTCTTTACCAGAAGTTCGACCATATCCTTGTTACCTATCTTGGTAGCTATATGTAGCGGTGTAGCACCGGCATCGTCTCGAACGTTAACATCAGCGTTATTATTAATTATGATATCCGCAATATCTCTGTAACCTTTAAGTACAGCTACATGTAGTGCTGTATTACTTCGTTTTTGGACGTTAACATCTGCTCCTTTTTCTAATAAAAATGCAACCACTTCTTTGTGACCACAGTTTACTGCGTAGTGCAAAGGTGTAGATTTATTTTCACATGTAGCGTTAATGTCAACACTAGGTTGTTCGCAAAGCATAGCAGCTATTTTCAAATGATTAAAATTGGCTGCAAAATGTAGAGGAGTCATGCCTGCTCCGTTGGCAAGATTGGGATCAGCATTATGGTCTAATAGAGCCGCAACAATTTCTTCGTTGCCCAATATATTAGTAGCACAGTGCAACGGTGTAGCACCGGTTTTGTCAACGGCGTTAACCTCAGCTCCACATTCGATCAGAATATTAGTTACCTCAATATTACCGCTGATTGCTGCCAAATGTAATGACGTACGATGGTTTATTTGGTTTCTATGATTAACACTGGCGCCACTTCCAATTAAAGCTTTCACTACATCCAGATGGCCTCGAAACGCTGCCGCTTGTAGTGGTACTTCGCCACTTTCGTCATCACCAGCGTTAACATTTGCTCCATTTTCAAGTAAGAAGCTAACCAATTCTAGCTGACCGTACTGTGCAGCTTTAAACAACCCGGTAGTGCCACCCATAGTTTCATTTATGTCAATATTGATTTCTTTTTTCAACAGCATTTTAGCAATATCAACATGCTGATTTTTTAATGCACACTGTAGAGGTGAAAAACCATTTTTATCCTGGACAATAGTGTTAGCTTCATTGTTTATTAGTACTTCAACAGTGTCTTTGTGACCATTTTGAACGGCAACATGCAGTGGCGTTTTGCCTCTATTATTTTGATTGTTAATATCTCCACCTGGAACCAGAAAATTTACATTACTTATAAAAATGAGGGCAATTGGGATATGGTAGGAGAGGTAGAACAATCTCCACCCAGGAATCGTTCGATTCTTTGAGCCGATAGTGGAGTTTGCCGAGGATAAGACTCGGGGATTTCCTGACCGACCACAGCAGCATGAATGCATTCTTGTGTTGGAGAGTTTTCCTAAACCCCGCCAACCCAGTCTTAAACTGGATTTCCTGCGTACCTCCCAGACTAGCAGAAGCAATGGCCCAAGGCTGCATAGTCTTCCAGCAGGAGATAGACAAGATTGGGAGTCTTTCCGACAAACAGTTTGACTACCGTGGGGAGGGAGGGTATTTGGCAGACCAGACAATACGTAGTCATGGTTACGCTGTCAAGAATGCCTTCAACACCGTGAGATAGGAGCTAGTGCTGTCCGAGCGAGAAAGAAGAGAGGTACCACCTTACCTCGTCAACATTGTGGCAAATCATTTTCATCAAAGACAGCTGCTAGTCAAAGAGAAATTATGAAAATACACTATACCAGTAACCACGGAATTTCTTGTGAAAAATTATATATAACAGAGTTTTCGAGCTCCCCACTTCACTTGGGTTGAGCACTACTGATTTCGCAGATGACATAACGATAGTAGCCAAAGCCCGCATGGAAAGAGACATGGAGAATCTGGTGAACAGAACTATAGCGGATATTTTTGACCGGATGGCTATTAGGGACTTGCAATTTGTCCCGAAAAAACAGAAGCGGTGGTGATATCGGGGAAAAGAAGGATGATGCCGGTACACTTCCTGTTGGATTGGCAAACCATCGGGACAGGCAACCTAATATAAGAGGTCCAAATGAGGCTAGTTTCGTAGCAGACTCAATGGTGCTGCACGTCGCTCCAATATGGGTTACGGCGTTAAAGAAGAAGACATATCGTCAGCTACTTCGATCAGTACAGAGAAAGAGTTCCGTGAGGATCTGCAGAGCACAGCACCATCTTCACTGACGCGGTCCTGGTAATTATGTCCCTCTTGCCAATCCTTCTTAAAGCATAGATGCTGGACGCAAAATACAGAGCATAATCCAAGAAAGATTACGATAAAACAGTGGCAGACATAAACAAGAAATGGTAGGGGTTATGGGGCGAGTCCAGCAAAGGAAGGTAGATCTCCAGCTACGCCCAAACGCAGTTGAGGGCAGACTTTAGTCTAATCAACACCGTTGAGCTGATGTTAGCTCATCATGTCAACGCCATAATCAATTACGAACTAAATGTACTAAGAAGAGTCAACGAAAAATAAAGCAAGGCTGCAGGCAAGAGAGTGTCTGGAAGAAATGCCACCAAAACTATCAGGGTGGTGTCTTTTGAAGATTTCCCTACCCAACGCACGCAAAAAAAAAGAATGTCCACAGGGGTGGGTTCTAAGATTCATCCTGTGGAACATTCTATTATTGGACAAAAACACCAACAAGGCAGACTTAAGAAAGGAAGTTATAAGCGTAGACAAGCTGAACCAGCGTCAACAATAGAGGCTAAAATCATAACGAGAAGATAAGTTTTAGTAAGATTAAATTTTACGCACCTGCGTTGGTTATAAAATAAGCTACAATATTTTTTCTTCCATGAGCAGCAGCTACGTGCAATGGGGTTTGACCATTATCATCTTCAACATTGACGCTTATACCTTGGTCGAGAATAAACTTTATAACTTCAAGACTGGATCCCATGGCTGCAAAATGTAATGTGGTCCATGAATTAATACTTCTAGCTTTGATATCGGCTCCGTTTTCAAGACAATCCTTTAAATTTTCTAGATTTCCTTCTTTCAACACAATAAACATTTTTTCCTGGTTAGTAATGGTAACTAGGTCTCGATGGTATTTTTCTCTCAATTTAATGGGGTTGTCGTTTATTAACTTGCCCATCTTTTTCCCACCTGTCGTAATATTTTCTTCGGTAAGTTTTTTAGCGTTTAAAATTACTGATCTTGAACGATCAGTTAATAATATATCAACCAAGGCATTATCATGAGCTAAATGATTACGTAAGCATTTTCCAATTAATAAAGGAGAGTAATCATCTAAACATAGTTGGTTATTTTCCAGACAGCTCTCGGAAGTTGACAATATATCCAGAACGAGCATTTCGATTGCTGATTGCAATTTTTTATCGCTCTTGTAATATATAATATACAATGGGTCATTTAATGGGTTTTTGTCCAAGATATCTTTTAATAGTTCAGTTAGCTGTCCAATCTGGATATCATTACATTTTGAGTCGTGGTAAGTTTCATTATTTTGCTTAAGTGTAGAATTTTCTTTTTCCAACTCATCTTGGAACTTTGAAATCGAATTGATGCAATCAGATTTAAAATCAGGAATAATACAGATTTTTGTCAGCAATTTCTTGGCCTCACAATATTTCTCTTCTTGCATTCTTGTTCTGGCACTAAAAAAAATTTGGATTGCTAGCTTTCCAATGTCGATAATGCGATGAGGTTTTATATTTGGAGTAATTTTCCGTAATGTTTCAAAAGCCTTACGTTTGATTTGTAAAATCAGGTCGTCATCAATCTTATTATCACCCAAGGCAAAACTGAAGCCCTGCAATGCTGTATATCCAGTGAGATAATCAGTTATGATTATTTTTGATTGAGTTCCTCCACAATCGATTATGCTGTTAATTTCCTTAAACAGATCCTTCTCGTAACTGGTCTTGTCAGGTATACTGTCGCTAAATTCTTTAATAAGTGTTTCCAGGTTCTCATATTCACTGCTTTTAAAATTTACTGTGATGCTTTCGTACATATCGAGCTGTTCCAGCTCTTCCAGAATCTCTTTTATGTCGTTCAAATGTTCACTACTATTAATTTTTTCTAGAAGCATTCTGATTGTTCCGATTTTGTTTTCATTAAGAAAATCCGTAATCACACCGCCAATTGTTTTAATCTCATTTTGAATATCAATAAAAAAGTTAGCTTTGGTACTTTTCTCAATTTCCATTCTCGTCGCAAGCGAATCAGAGTGAGATATTGAATCACGTAATTTTGTAATTATTGCTTTGGCGTTCTTGGGCAACAGTGATACCAAAAGATCACCTGTATTGCGAGATAACTTGGGAGATTCTAGCGTGTATTTCAAATGTTCTCCGATAACCTGTAGACTTCTTGTAATAATCAACTTTCCTTCTGGTTCCTGGGCATCACTCGCTAACGTCCATTTTATATGGTCACCTATTTTCTGTAAAGAATGTATATCTCTAACTTGCTGAAAGTCGTCAATCAACTGAGAAAACTGAGGATGATTTTTAACAATATCGGTCAAAACGTTTTCGCGGTTTTTCAACACTTCAATTTTCTTATTAGTTTTTTTTTGAAGAACTTCGTTCGTTGGGAAGCAATGGAACTTATCGCTTTTTATTTTATTCTTTTCTTCTTTAAGTATATTTGCAAAATGTTCTAGGTAGTTTAGTATTTTACATTTACTCAATGTACAACGATAAAATAGATTAAGTGCTTGTGGTTTGGTCTTTGTTTGAGAATAAACAAAAACGACCAAACAAAATTCCATTTCTTCCCACGGTAGTTTATCGTAGGTCGATTTAATCTGGCCCTTTAATATATTGATATTTTGTGCAATAGACTTGGCCACAAACAAAAATTTTCCGTCCACTTTCTCAGTTCTCGAGTAATCTCTTTTGAGCAAGTGTATACTTTCAAGTAACAATTCAATCCGCTTTCCGATATTTTCAAGTGAACTCGTAGACCTTTTAACTTGACCGGAAGAAGTAGAGAAGAAACGGAAGTCTATTAACTTCTTCTCAACATTCATTTCTGATTCAACCGACAGTGGCACTCTCTTTAACTTTAATTCTCCGTAAGCTCTCGCAAGAATTTCATCAAATTCTTCCAAATGACCGGCGAAATAATTATTGGGCTGCTTATCAGTGAGAGTATCCAGAAGCTGAATATTCTCCGAACGTATAGCATAATAAAACGCATTATGAAGTTCTTCATCTTCATCTTGTGGTGATATAGTATTTTTTCCAATACCAACAGATAAACAATTCAGTACTTTGCTTGCACTGTCCAATAGATACTCTAGAATTTTTACTCTGTTATGTTTACAAGCCAATATAACCAAATTAGTTCTTCTAATCGGGTTGTTAATATTATCATAATAATCTTTCAAAGTTAGTTGATCCTCGAGATCACTTACCCAATCGATTATATTGCTTAAATTTTTAAAACGATCAATATTATCTTCTATTATTGCCTTCTCAAGTTCCAATAAAACAAGCAGATAAAACTCTTTGGCTTTTGATTTTTCACTGCAGACCTTTTGGTATGCGCTTACCAATTCTTCTTTTGATGTATAGGAAAATCCCAAAATCAGTTCAGAAGTGGTTTCTTCTTTAGATGCAGACTTTTTCCAATTTTCCATTTTCTAATCTTCTTTTCCGCAATAGTTGATTTATAACTAAACAAATTTGTATTAATCGGTGATTTTAAATTACAAAGAAATATTTTGAGCCCCCCCCCCTATTTTGAATTTAAAAAACCTCGCTAAAAAATTTATTAAAATTAATCTAATGTTAATTTCACTGTATAAAAAAAAATTTTGTATGAGAATAAGGGCTTCGTACGGTACAATTTACATTACTAACATAATATTTTGTTTATTTTTGTGATGCACTGTAGCTTTTTGTAAAAATTAATTTTTTAATATGCTCAAAAGATATAGGAATTTATTTATATTGTAGTTATATTAAAAAAATATAGTTTGCTTTCAATTTTTTCAAAAAATACTATGATGCTCATTTTGACACGAAAATAAATTTTGTTTTTATCAAAAATAAAACTAAACAGTAGGTAGCAAACTGAAGTTCCCGCCAAGACGCCGAGCCGGCGGCGCTATGGCGAACAAAACCAAAAAACAAGAAACAAAAAACATTCGGTAGATATAAAAATTTAAATGATGCAAGCTGACTTACCATGATAAAACCGGATGGGTCTCCACATCAAATTATAATTGTAACCAAAAACTAATTACACTCAAATGACTGCTAATTGATAGCAGAATTGAAAAAATGTTTTATAAATGTAATATCCATTTACAAACTTTAAATAATTTAAAACAAATTTTCCTGTTTTTTTCTTCTGCACATTTTATTATCTTATCTAGCTTTCTAAAATAGCCGAATTGTTATATCGCATGAATTAGGTAGTAATGGCAATAAAAAATATATCTATAAATAGATTCGTATAATAAGAAGTTTTATATTATCATATTATGTAAATAACTAAAAATATACATACAGTGTGCTCGTAAAGTTTGAAACAAATTCGATAAAAAACTTTTTGAGGAATTTAAAAAAATTTTTTTTTTTCAAAAAAAAGACAGATAAGGGAAAAACATCTGTTCTATTTGTGATTTTCAAAAGTTGGCAATCTTAATTTGGTTTATTGGAGTTTTAGATTTAAAAATCGGAGGCGCGAGATTTAAAATTCCAGGCCTGCTATTATAATTTCGTTTGGTTACATTAAAAGTTTCAAATTTTTATCTACTTTTGGGGATTCTAAGTCTGCCAAGCTCTACACTACCGCACTAGGAAGACGCATTATTTATTATACTAGATGATGCGCCAGCAGTGGCATAACAAGGCAGCTACGAGCCTGTGTTTCCGACTGTCGGGCCTTAAAATCGGGCCCCTAAATGGATATTAAATTAACATGGAATTTTTTTTAAATAATCTTAAAGCCTGTTTACATTATAAAATTTTGCTTAAAATTTTTATAAAACAAAAATTTCACTGTTTCCATCTTAAAATTTTCGTTAAAATAACTTTTAAGAGAAATTTTAAGGAATAGATGAGAAATGTGGCAGACAACTTATTTTGAAAATGTGCCGTATATTTTCTGATTTTAGCGATGTTTTTACTGTTTAGTGCTAAAAATCACAAAAATTGGAATTCTGATCGTGGCAGAGCCGGGCCCTTTTAATACCGGGCCCTTGTTCGATCGAACACATCGAACACAGGTAGTTATGCTACTGTGCGCCAGAGATTGTTACTTCCAAATAAAATAATTATTGGAAACCACTAATTGCGGTAGTTACCATTCTACTTCATGGTTTTGTCTGCTTCGATACATTCCAGTTCCATTGTGTGTAGATGTTTATATAGCTTGGAATGTTCCGTACGAAACCCAGCAATAATACGGAGGTTGTCCCGAGAAAACTGCAGATAGTATTTTACATCTCTTTCAGAGAGAGAACATATGCAGTTTCTATGTTTCTTTCTTTGTGATCTAAGGTCTTAATAGCCGGCATAATGAAAGAGTCAGGACTACAGGGTGGGCTACTCGAACTCAATCTCGCCAACTCATCAGTCTCCTTGTTGCACTTATTGCCTTTGTGCCCATTTACCCAATAAAAGTCTTATCTTTCTATCTTCTTTATTATCTCTTTTTATCTTTTTTATATCTTTGATATCTTTTTTCTGGATTTTTTTTCGCACAATGTAGTATACCCAAGAGTTCCGTTTGGAAGACAGAGGCATATCTACCTAACGTTAGAAATATATCCAGCTGTAGTTCAGAAGAAGCTCTTAGAGAGTGGAAGAATGGTATTAACTTCTACACCTGTAACCTCAATCGACCCAAGTATGTGTTCACTATGCTATTTGCAGACGATCAGGTACTCATAGCAGACAGCGGAGACTCACTACAGTACGCATTTCATAAACTACAACAGAGCATGAAAAGCTATAACATGTCCATATTAGTAACTAAAACAAAAGTAATGGCATTCGAAGGGCAAGAGTACATAAGATCAAAAATTGTATCTGAAGACACCCCTGTCGAACAAGTAAATAATTTTAAATTCTTGGGCTGCACTATAGGCCTTTACGAGGAAAAAGATATACAAGAAAAAATCGAAAAATGTAGCTATCTTAATGGCACAATTAAGCGGACCCTGAAAATATGCTCAAATAATGATACGCTGCTGAAGTCTACAAGGTTACATATAGCAGCAAGACATGGATATTAACAAAAAAAAAACCGAAAGTCGAATACAACATGCGGAAATGAGATTTTTAAGATCCGTTCTAGGCTTCACACGACGAGACAGAAAACGAAACACCGACATTCGAAATGAGTTGAATATCTTCAACTTAAACACTAAAATACATGAATACCGCGAAGCATGGAGGCAATACCTTGAAAGAATGAGGGACACCCGACTGCCAAGACAAATATTCTCCTATCGGCTAATTGGAAGACGTAGTATTGGCAGACCTGGAAAGAGATGGACTGATGAAGGGTGACGTAACGGGTCAGTACAACCTAACACGTGCAGAAGAAGAAGAAGAAGTAGTTTAGAAGAAAAAGGGAAAATTCCCGCACATGAGCCAGTATTGCTTTGTGTACAAACATAGTATGTCCAACTTTTTAGTTCTTGCTGCGTTTGGCAAGATGTTAAACTCCTTGTAACATGACTAACATTTTAGTCCTCTTCTTTGGATCATTCTAAGGTGATTACTAGAGCCCGGATTCTAAGCTTTTTATTTATTTATTTATTTATACGGTGTAGACTCTACATGGTGTAGAGGGTTCATGTTATCCCGAAGTGCTTAAATTCCACATCACATTATTTTTAAATACACTATAAGAGCAATGGCATAAGTCAAAACTGTCAAAGTTGTTTAAGCTATTAACATGTCGGCACATTCTTGTTAATGGACTGTTTAGACCATAATTCGTCCTGTGATGATCAATGTGCAGTAATTCGTTACACCTAGTGTTGTGACTGGCAACTCGGAACTTAATTCGATCACGTAGAGCACTACAGTTGATCATTCCATTCAATAGGCGGTAAACAAAACAAACGTCTGCAACCACTCTTCTATGCATCAATGATTTCGACTTGCAATGCTTCAGATTGTCATCACAGGAGAAGTCGTCACTTTTCAAACCACGTTTAAAATGATAGAGAGATAGAGCTTATTGCTTTAAATTATAAGCAGAGGATATTCCTTTTGGATCTTGACGTTTCTTAAAAATTGCAGTGATTGCTTTTTTCTCAAGATTTTGCTTAAAACGCATGTTAGTGCTTATTAGAGCTTTTTTTAATGTATTTTTTAATGACCGACGAAGTACATGATTAAATCTGGAACAGAACCTCAAAGTATTTTTTGAAAATTTAATTTACTGTACAGGTCTGGCACATGGACTATCCCGTGTTTCCGAAATAATTTGTCTTAAATTTTCCTTGGTTAATAATTTAATTTTGAATGAAAAAAGAATTTTTGTAAAAGTGCCTTTGAGAGTGCAAGCTTTTAAAGAAAATTTTCCCGATTACACCTCTATTTTCCAAACCAGTGCTTACAAGGTAGGGAACGTGGCTGAATGCTGTCATATATTATGGGACAAATTTTGAAATTTTTCTAAGATTATTGTTTCTGAATTGTCAGAATTATAATCGGCAGCAATAAAAGAATGTCAAAATTTGTTTAAGAATACATTAATTCGAAAACAATTAAGTTACACTATTTGAAAAAATTGCGAGCCTTTTGGGAGGATCTATCCCTTCATCTCCGGAGGTAGGCAACACTGCTAGCAACAACTCCAGCGCAAGCATCGAGGTCGATCAAGAAGAGAGGAACTTCCAGGTCGTTCGAAAGAAGAGGACTAGAAGGAGATCCATAATCTCGTCCACCGAGGACCTACATAAGACGAACAGGTTCAAACCTGACGAGACCGACAGTTCCTTTTCCGAGGAACAAATCGGAATGGACCAAGGGGAAAGCAGCAAGATAAACCTCGACACAGAGGTGGGAAACGCAGCACAGGGAGCGGCGCGGACAGCCAATGTAAGTTCTCCCAAACCCCAACATGACGCAGGATCGGCCTCCAGCGACAACAAGTAGCCAAAAACCCCTAGACCGGCCAACATTCGTAAAGAAAGGATGCCTGCAATCATCCTTAAAGAGGTCTCAATCTGGACGAAACTGAGATTGGCTCTCAAAGACAATGGCATCAGCTACAGGAAGGTCACCAACGTAGCTGAGGGACTCTCGACCACGACCACGTAATCGCCCGACGACTATCGCAAAATAACGAAGTATCTCGACCAACATCTGACCAAAGCAAGGGTGGCTACTTCACTTACGCCACCAAACAGGAAAGACGCCTCCGAGTCGTACTCAGGGGCCTGCATCAAGATGTGCACATCGCCACTTGCGCAAACTGCGCAGGCGCTCATCCAGCAAGCTATCAGGGATGCCAAAGGTTGCCAAAGATGCCGAGGAAAAATCATCTTCAGCAGCGATATGAGCCAGCCATTAGAATCCAACATCGGGACCAAGTTGAATTTTCAACGAGTTCCAGCACGATCGCCGCACTCACGGCTCAACTTTTACGGCACAACATAGACGGCAAGGTAATTGCAAGCATTGTGGAAGGCATGCTAAATCACCTTGCGGCACCATCACCATAAGCAACGACAACCTCAACCTTCACAGCGGAAGACTCCCTTCCTAAATCCTCCACTTCAAGAAGACGGTTCGACGTCTCCCGAGCTCGGCTCGTAAAAATTCTAACGTCAAGTACAACCAACAGATGAAGGAGCATAGATACATAGATATCGGCACTCTACTGTTACAATTCATGATTTAGATTTCGAGTTGCGGTCGACACCCGGACGATTTATATGGCTTCGAATTCCACTGTTGGCGAGTTTTGTCATTCTACAAGAATATTTTAAAAATTATTATGTGTTAGACAAAAAATAAAACAGGCTCGGTCTGGTCTGTTTCATTTTTTTGTCTAACTCAACAACGGTCAAAATATTACATGTAAATTTTTGATTTTTAAATTCGAATTTTTCGAGAACTTATGGATGATCCAGGGATTTTTTTTGTTTTAAACTGCTTAGAAAATTGTCTTCTTTCCTATAGTGTAGTTGAAATTTTGAAATTTGTGATGATAGTTATCTGACAATCCCTTAACTATGAATTAAATAACAACTAGAAATTAATATTACTAATTTGATCTAATCATGGTTGCGTGGAATACACTGCTGTGATCTCAACTTCAAGATATAACTGTGTTAAATTTGTTATTGGTATTTCTTAAATTTTCACTGTAGATTAGAGTGCAGTAAATCTTAGAAAGTCAGATAAACTTAGAATAAAACAAAATTAGAATCGTTAACTTCTGAAAGTAAAATTTTATTTCAGGAGTGTTCATAAAGCTTACTATACAATAATACATCATAACCTCTACAATGTCTTTATTTTACTGTATTAAAATTTATTAAACTTCTCAGCTAATTTGGCAATGATTGTACTTCTTCGTTATTTAAAGTATTAACAGTTTTGTTCATAGTTGGTTCAATAGTTGTCGGGCACTGATACCTCGAAGTTCCAACTGGATCTTCATCTTGAATAACTCCTGTATTTCTTCCGTTATGAGGTATTGATATTTGTTGATAGTCGCACGAACTTAACATTCCCAGGTAATCCGTTTGATTTTCATTTAACCTTTGCGTATTCATGACAAGATAGCGTTTATTTAAATCAATATAATGCTGTAAAATATAAAATTCAAAGTTTGTATTAATTAGGTTATTTTATTAAAACTCACTTGCCTTACATTCTCCTCCAACATTACTCCAACTCTACCGGCCAATTTATTGAAACATGGCCTAGATTCTGGATTAAAACTCCAGCAATCACACATAATTTGGTACCTAAAATGGAATGAATAATATGGATCTTGAAAGTATTTATTCCAACACATACATTTCTTTTGGTGCATATTGTGGTGACTCCATTTTATATCCATCCAATAATTTATAGTATAGCCTTTCGTCGGCTTCCATACCAGGATACGGAGTTTGGGCTAAGGAAAAAAATTCCCACAAAACAATTTCAAATGACCAAACATCTGATTGCGTTGAGAAAATCCGATCTCGAATGGATTCGACAGCCATCCACTTCATTGGCAAAGGACACTAAAAAAAATCTTTTTGTTAAGGAAATGGTTGAATAAAAACAAAGTTTATAAAGTAAGTATTTAATTGGTAGTAAGAACAAATAAAAGAACGTGACTTAAACGATGTTAACCAATAGACTTATAACTAGTAACTAACTTGAGCTACCACGCAGAGCAAGGGGTTGCGTCGTGCGCATTATGTAAGTGACGAATACAATATCCTAACACCTTGAGTGCTTTTATCGCAGCTTGGCTATCAGACATTATATTGATTTGCTTGGCTTTTAAATTTTTTTGCAGGCATTCATGAGCACATAGTGCAATTGCAAGTATTTCAGCTTGCATAATTGTGGGATAGGCTCCTAAGGCTATAGATGCCTTGTATCTTGGCCCGTATATGCCTATGCTTGTTCCCTGTTCAGTTTTTGATCCAGCTATATACCAGTTGGAGGATTTTGTGTCCATTTGTATTGTTTGACTTCTAGCCGTGTTGAGGTCTTGAACAATAACCTCAAACGGCGTTTCAAAGTCAAAAGTTCTCGGAATGATATCTAAAGGCTTTTCAAACAAATCTGGCTATAAAAGATCCAGTATCTTTAGGTGACCTGTTTTGTCTCCTGTTTTGAATTTTCTAGTTTGGGAAATTTTTGTGGAGGCTTGTAGAGCTTCCCTTTTCACCCGTAGGTGAAGAGATGGTAGGTCTAAGAGTATCTCCATAGCCGTCGTTGGGGTTGTACGCATAGCCCCTGATATACCCAGACACGCTAGCCTCTGCAGTTTTTGCATCTTGCTTTGTGTCGTGGTTTTGTTAGATTTTGTCTACCAAACGAGCGATGCGTATGTGACAATGGGTCTTATTATTGATGTATATGACCAATGGATCATTTTTGGTTTTAGCCCCCATGTCGTTCCAAAAAGTTTGCGGCAAGCCCCAAAGGCTCTAGTTGCTTTGGAAAGAGTTTTTTCTACATGTGACTTCCAGGTAAGTTTAGCATCCAGAGTTACCCCTAAATACTTCACTTCTCCGGAAAAAGGTATCGATAGACCCCGAAGCTGTGGAGCTTTTAGGCCTATTTTTCTATGCTTAATGAATGGGCCGATAGTGGTTTTTGAGGAATTCACTGTAAGTTCTTCTCTCTCACACCATTCATCTTTTTGGTTTAGGGCAGTTTGCATTAGGTCTGAGATTATACCTTCATACTTGCCCCTGAATTAGGGATTAGAAGGTTGAAAAATTTTAAAGTGTTTGAAAATCATAATAAAACAGAAAGTTCGGCGAACTACGTTAGATTGGTTTACCATTTGAATTTCGCGCTGCGAAATCGTCTCTAGGAGAGGACAAACTTGGAAAATTTGCAGCAATACGGCGTAAAGGAAAATTTGTTAAAACATTGCGGTACGATTGAGCAAACGAGAAAGTTGTTTGATAATTTGTAGCTCCGATAAAATTCGGACATTGTGATAACAAAAATTTAAATTTTGAAATAATAAATACATCGTCGCAACCAATAAAAGTGAAAACAATTTACATGGAATGGACAGTGAGTCAAAAGATGCTTCAGATCAATTACGAACAGTAGCAGAGATGATCAGCAAGGGAGACCAAATGCTAGTAACCAGTAAACCACAACCAACGTTTAACAACATATGGTGAGAAAACTATAGCGTACGTACGTCATTAAAACTTTAACAACGAACACAGTAAAGTTAAAATTTTAAAAATTTATAATGTCATTCAGTGATTGACATGTGTAATTTTCTAGAGCACGTTGAAATAATTACGACTACACTACATTTGAATTCAAAAACATTGAATTGTGGTAAAACTTTATATTGAAAATTTATGATTGCTTTTTTAAGTATTAAATATTGAATAGATATCATTAAATTTTATTGAAATTAATTAAAATTACTTAAGAGTCTCATCCTAATAAAAAATAATCTGTGCAACCTAGCAATTTTCACAAGAGGGTGAAAATTTATAAATTTGTAAAGTTGGGGGCATAGCAATATAACAACATTCGAAAAATTTTCTTTTAGTACACTTCGAGAAATTAAAAGCATAAATCCGATTTATACTAAGGATTTACTTTCATGGTCATTCCAAGTTGCTCGTGGAATGGAATACTTAGCTTCTAGAAAGCTTTGTTTAAATTTCTCAACTCACTATTTTCAATACCACGTTTTAGATTCTTCATGGTGATTTGGCAGCTCGTAATATACTTTTAGCAGATAATAATATTGTGAAAATTTGTGATTTTGGTTTACCAACGAGATGGTTAAGTAAAGGTAAAGGTAAAGGTAAATGGTAAAGGTTAAATAAACATCAAACGGATTACCTAGTAATGTTAAGTTCGCACGGTTTTCAACAAAAATCAATTCTCAATAACGAAAAAACCACAAGCGTTATTCAAGATGAAACTTCGGACCACCTGTGTCTGACTACTGATCCAGCCATGAACAATACTGTTAATAGTTTAAATAACGAAGAAGTATAATTATTACAGCATAATAAAGACATTGGAAGAGATTATGATGTATCTTTGTACAATAAGCTTTAAGAATACTTTACTCTATTAAATTAAATTAAATTTTACTTTCAGAAGTCTTTTATTTTATTTCTAAGTTTTTATAATTTTCTGCAGTAATAATCTAAGGAATACGAATAATGTATATTGTCGTGTTTCGAAAACCATAACAACATTAATTCATTTATTTTGTAAATTATTTTAAAGTTTAATTTTGTTTTATTATTTATTTATTTATCATATTGTGTATAAAAATGTTTATTAAATTATTTGCCATGTAAATAAGGTGGAGAGAACAAAAAAAATAAAGTGAAAAGAGTGGGACTTGAAGGTTGTACAAGAGACTTGGGCAAAGACCTTCGCGTCGAATAGACGAACTGATGTTCGTTATTCCCGCAATTAATGATATTAATTTAATTTATTTAAAGAAAGTTGTTTTAATTGTGGTGAAGTGGGTGTTTAGAACATAAAAATTGGAATAATTTGGGATAATATTTGGTTATTTGTTAAAATTACGTCGCAGCAAAATTTGTTAGACTAGCTGCAATACCACATGCGGAGTGCGCACGTGAAGCTAATAACCATACCACATGAAAGGTAACAAACTTATGATGGAGTTTCCATAGCCATTATACAATGAATCAGTTTCATACTGAAATGGAGAGCCGTGGAAGTAATTGTTAAAGACAAAAATGTTAAAGGTGCTGTAATTAAGGGGGAGTTCTCTCTGCACTTCTATGAAATATGACGGTCGACAGTCTTGTCCAACTTCTGAACAACTAGGGATTTTATACCATAGGGTACGCAGACGATATCACTATCCTGCTTAATGGTAAATTCGAGAGTATACTCTGAATGCAGATGCGGTAAGCTCTTAAAATATTAGAAGAACGGTGCATTGAACACTCTCTCTCTCTTGGTTTATCTGAAGAAGACAGAGCTTATTTTATACACCAGTAAAAGTATGCTGCCAAGCATGGTAATGCCCAGCTTGATAGAAACTCTAGTAAAAATGGCAGACAAGATGAATTACCTGGAAATATTATTTGATAAGAAGCTGAATTGGGAAAAAGAGTAAGAAAGACGTGAGCGGCTTTTTGGCACTGTTGAAGGGCAATGGAATGGTCATGGGGTCTTTCCTCTAAGATCATTCTCTGGCTCTGCACTGCCATTGTCAGACCTATGTTTTGCTACGGTGAATTTGTATAGTGGTTAGTGGCTCTTCCTTGCACCGGATTCAGGGACTAATGTGTCTGGCTGTAACTAGAGTAATTCGAACAGCTCTCACTACGGCGTTTGACATCTTTTTCTGCCTCCCACCACTTGATATTCATGTACAGGAGATAGCGGTTAAGGCTATCCAGCTACGTAGCTGGCAACTTTGGAATGATTGGCGAGGAACTGTGGGTTCATGCGGATCTTGGAAGAATTCTCCTTAAGAGTGTATCTTTTGCATCTTGAAGCTGTAAAGATTTTCCTTCTCAACCAAAACTAATGATTATGGCATATGTCTACTATAAGATGCTTCTAAAAATAATTTTCTCCGCTGAACTCGACTTAATCATAAGCATACCACTGGGCAGATATGCGCCTGTTTTTTAAACGGAACTCAGTGGAACCCAAAGTCTTTGTGACAAAAACATTCAGATATCGACAGACAGCAAGAGAGCCATGCTTACGGCACTCGGAAGCCATAGGATCACCTCTGGTCTGGTGCTTGAATACATCAGAACACTGAATGAGATAACAACTAAAAACTACAAATGCCTTTTCTCCGAGGGCGGATGAGTTGAAGAGCACAGGTTGAACTAGCTTCCCTGCGGAGCTGAGCCTGTGGTCTCTAGAACTGCATTCAAGCAGATGAGCAAAAGAAACTGGATGTAGACAACCGAGAGCAACAATCACAGCTTTCTCAAGCAAACATTCAGCTGCTACTGCCTAACCCTAGCATCAAACAGAGATACCACGTTGAGGGACTTCTGGCCTGACATGGATAGAAACAGTGGTCTTCCGCCTGTCAAGATTCATGGGTTTATCTTAAGCTTGAGATGATTTTGAGAGTGGCGGGACGGATGCCGCTGAATTGGAGTGCGCAAGTGCGCGCAAGGTTTAGTTCTTGTCTTCCTATCTATAATCCAGAATTAAGAATTCCAACCGAATACCCGAGAAGTTCAAAATGTTGTTCCCGTAATTAATAAAACTTAAAGAAAAAGAAACAGAAATGCGATGACAAGTTTGCAGAGCAGTAATTTTTACCGATGTTTATTTGGTAACACTACAATATATTTCAAAAAATATTATATTTGACCTAACGTTTCTTTTTTTGAGTTTTATTAAAGAAATATTCTTTTTATTAGCTTTTCATATAAAGTGACGTTTTTTGTTACCGGATGCGGTTGATGCCGTTATGACTGTTCATTGCAAAATAACTGACTCTACGATCAAAAATAAAAAGATCAAATTTTTAGAGGATACATTGATAAAAAGCACACCAAGGTTGAATATTATCTCTGTTAAAAACTCAATAGTTTTTTTGTTTTTACCATTATTCAGAAAATGTACAGCAATTTTCCGGATAAAAACGAATTTTTTTTCACATTGCCACTGTTAATCTGATTTCCAAATTTGGAAGCGTCACGAATTTCACTGAACGCATGTTGTGATTATAAACTTATCACAGGAAATAATTTTCGGAATATGACAAATAGTTAGCCACAAGTATTCTCACATGTCTTCCTTTTAGTGCACACAGTTTAACACAACTCGTTGGTTTTTTATTTACAGAACAATGAATTTAACTTATATAAGTAGTGCTGTTACTTTAATTATTATTTTATTAATACAATGTTATTATTCATATGGTAAGACTATTAATTATTATTATTAATAATTAAAAAAAATTAAACGCTGATATTAATTTTATTTAACAATGCTAATGCGTTTGATTTGCAAGGTAAATTTGTTGGAAAAAAAATAGATTACTGGCACAGCACGAGTTTTTACTAATAAAAATCGTTGAGTAATTAACATCTATTATACAATGATTTTTAATAATGCATTGAAAATAGCTTGATCGGTAATATTGATAATATGTTTCAGGAGCTTGTCCATCATTAATTTCCAATGAAACTTTAACAGTTACGTGCAAACACAATAATAAAACTTTAAATAATTGCAACAATCCAATGGATGGAACTGAAGCCTATATAATTTGCAATAAGTTTTATGAAGAAGATACCTTTGAAGCAAATCCGAAACGTTTGTGTCGAGAAGGCAGGTGGGATAGTCCTATACCTCAATGCTATCCAAGTAAGTGTTAAGTGTAATTAATACAACAATTTTAAGAATTTTTTTTTCTATATTTTAGTTTGTGGTAAAATGCGCACCAAAGAAAGTTCAAACACAGACGAAGATCAGGATACACTTATAGATTATCCGTGGCATGTGGGAATTTATGATTTTAATAAAAAATTTCTATGTGGAGGAACATTAATTGCCATGAACATAGTTTTTACTGGTAGGTAAAATACAATACATAAATACAAAATAATATTATAAATAAATATTAAAAGTAACAGATTGAGTTCTGATGTGTAGTTAGTTTTTATTCAATTTGAAGCTGTAACACTGCTCTGTACACAGACGACACGGTAATCTACACTAATATAAGCAAAATAACTTTAAATAATTTTAAAATTAATTTTAATAATTTAATTAATTTAGCGGCACATTGTGTTACTGTCGACGATGTTGACAATGCCATAATCGAACCAGCGCTAACGTATTACGTTGCTTCAGGAAAATATTATTTTGCATATGACGACAACAGAGACAACAAATATGTTCAAAATTCAAAAGTAAGAAATAGAAGTTAAATTTCAGAAAACATTTTAATTTAATTTATTTTATAGGTACAGGAAGTGCACTATCCCGAAGAATATAAGGGACATAAAAATAACCTTGCATTTGATATCGCAATTTTAGTTTTAGCAGGTTCTTTTCTTCCAACTGAAGTTGTACAGCCAGTATGCTTAAATTTTCAGTCATCTGATAATTCTTTATTACAAGATAGTGGCCTAGTAAGTTCTTAATAATAACTAAAAAATCGGAAATTTATGATAGACACTCATAAAATAGTCAACTTTACTTTGTCTATTTGTAGAGAATATTATAAATATAATAATATATTTTAGGTAATTGGTTGGGGTTTTACATACCAAAGTAAGCAGATCTCTGAGATATTAGAAGTCGTGACAGTTTCGTATATACCATACAGCCAATGTTATTCAAAAATAAACAGCAACTATGCGGCATATATAACATTTGACAAAATATGCGGTAGATATTTGGACAACAGCAATGGTTAGTTTAATTATTAGAACCAAAACTTTAGACCATGGAACTTTCTCCTCTTTTTATATAGGAGTTAATCAATTAGATTATGCTTGGAAAAAAAAGCAAAATGATTTTCAATTATTAAACAATTTAACAGCGAATAGTCGTTGTTTATTT
The DNA here is from genome assembly GCA_911387805.1 of Cantharis rustica. Taxonomy (NCBI): domain Eukaryota; kingdom Metazoa; phylum Arthropoda; class Insecta; order Coleoptera; family Cantharidae; genus Cantharis; species Cantharis rustica. The sequence goes on from OU426882.1 coordinate 36,918,103, forward strand.
GTTTATAGGCCAAAACATGTTTTCAATAAGAGTCTGCATTTTTTTCCAAAACCAATCTAAAAAGAAATACTAATGAATTTATTTTAGAAAGCACTTTATGCAATCGTGACAGTGGAGGCGGTTTGGTTTTAAAGAATAAAATTAATGATCGATACTACATTACTGGTATACTTAGTTCGTCTCCAGGTACAACAAACTTCATATGTGACCCAGAGCAGTATAGTTTATATACGTCAATTTACCAACAACAGGGCTTTTTGAAAAATCTTACAGAAAACATTGAAATGTGAGAATTAGTACTTATTCTTTAGAGAGCTGTCACAAAAACGGCATTTTAAAATTTGCAATTAAAGAGACTCCGTACCCTCCGCTCCGGTCCTCTCCACTCCGACCGTTTCGGACCGTTTTGACAAACGTAGTACTATTCGAAATTTCAAATTTTAAAATGTTATTTTCTCTAATGTGATTAGAAATGTGTCCTCTAACTAATAGTGTACATAAAAAAGTTTAAATCGTGGGGCGAATTAACTAACATTAACCCCTAAATTATTTACTTTTTAACTATGTAAATGCATACATCATATAGAGTCTACGGTTGAAAAGCTAATCAATTACATCGTAGCTTTCTTTTATTTTATTAGAAAAAATTGTCAAATACCAAACCATCCATCACATGGTCAATACGTTTTTCTCGATACAAATGAAACGTTGGCATACGAATTTGGACGTCAGGTACCTACACATAGTAGGTTAACTTTAACTTGCAATGTCGGATATAACTTCACTTCTCCTGGTGCAACACAATACTATTGTTCTAGAGATGGACAATGGAAACCTGCTCTAACCGGCTGTACACGTACTATATTTTTTGTTTTGTTGTATTGCAGGATGAATCACATTTATTTTACAGCAATCGCATTCGACCAACCAACAGTTTTAGATAAATCCAAGACTTTCAATTACAATTATGTCATTCTTATTATATCGGCAATAGTAATTTTCGTTGTTTTAGTTGCAATAATATTATATAAGTTAAAGTATAAAGAAGAATGGGTAAGTAAAACGATTTCACAAAACTTGAGATTTTGTTAATGTATAATAATTATTATTACAGGAACTGCGAAGAGAAATAAAATTAGCTGGATTATATCGCTTTCACAATGGCAATCTTAAAAGATTTAATCCAGAATTGGGCATTGGTGGCCAGGCGGAATTATTACCGTACAATAACAATTTCGAATTTCCGCGAGAAAAACTTGAATTGGGTAAACAATTAGGCTCGGGAGCGTTTGGAATTGTAATTCAGGCAGATGCTTTTGGCATAATTCCCAACGAAGAGAGAACCACGGTTGCTGTCAAAATGGTTAAGAACGTTACCGATAACATTCACATAAAGGCATTAATATCAGAGCTGAAGATTATGGTTCATTTAGGACAACACTTAAATGTCGTGAATTTACTTGGAGCTTGCACCAAAAATATAACAAAACGTAAGTGGAATGAACTCTATCCTACTATTAATTTTAATAAGACAGTAACTTGCTGACTTTTTCGGTCTCGATAATGCAGAATGGCACCATTGCATGATTATTATTAATAGGGTTTTTAAGTTAATTAGGTATTTAGAAAACAAATAAAACTTGCATTTATTTTTAAATACAAATTTAAGTTTAATCTCCCATTGTGGGTACGGAGATTTTTTGTTGTTGTTTGTCTTGTCCATTGTTCAATTACCTTGTTTGCTATGACGCTTTGCTAATTTTTCAATCTGTTGGATTGCTTTGGATATCAAAAGGTAACCTTCATATCTTGCGCTAGGATGTCTTCTGTAATTAGCGACGCCAACACTATAGCCGCCTGCGTTGACGTAGTTCTGTACCCCAATATTTCTCTGAACTCTTGATCTTGAGAGCATCTGTCCATACGAGAGCTCCATAGAGCGTAATGAACTCCACAACCGACGCTATTACTCTTCCTTTTTTCTCGGAAGAGTCTCCTATATTAGAGAGGAGCCTGGCAATGAAAGTTGCCATCTTCTTAAAGGAAAGACTTTTGTTAAGTCGGACGCCCAGCACGGTGATGTACTCCAAAGGGTGATCTCGGTAGCTGCATGTTGGATGGATATGGGTCGGTGCTTACGCCTTCCAAAGAACTGTCAGAATACTGTCACCACGATTTGAACTTTTTCCTATATATAATTGGAAAGCATATTAATACAAAATTTTTGCGGATTATATATTAGTTTTCGAAAAATCAGCATTTTAAAACTTGTAATTCAAGAGACGGGCAATACGTGCCATAACAGATTCCCCGTTGACTTAACAGTAATCGAGTCGGTAAAGACGCACTCGGTCAAAATATGCAAACTTTAATACTCGTAACGGATTTTTTCTTTGCCGTTGTTGCGTTTGCTTACAAAATTTAAAATAGTAAAAGTAGTTCAAAGCCCACGGATCCTCAATAGAATGCCGCGTAACGTACTACACGATCAAATCCTTATCTAAGATAAAATTTTTTTTATATGCTTAGGAAAGTGTTCGCTTTCCAATAGTGTATAGGAAAAGTTTAAATCGTGGTGAAAGTATGCTGACAGTAACCGGCTTCTACATAGCAGCACCGCCTCCGTATTCTTAGGTACAAAGGTAAACCCTTGTCGGTCATCCAGTCTATAATCTATAATCTATAATCAAATTGATGATTTCCACAGCTTTTTCATCTATTTTTCCCACCCCTATCATGCTTATGTTGTCCGCAAACTAGTTCGTTGAGTGAAAGGACATTGTCATTACCAATTTTCCAAAGCACAGATGCCAACATCGTGCTCTGGGCTATCTCTGACGTAACTGCATAAGTCTTTGTTTGGTTGCCGTTTTTCCATTCTGGGGAAAATTTTCCTTCCTCCGCCAGGTTGTTAAGTGTGTATATAATTCATTGTGGCTTTTCTTTGCATAGTATTTTTACCAGTGATGGAATTTTTACTAAGCCCTGTGCCTTGTTGTTTTTCAGCGTATCTGTCTTAGTTCTTCTTTTGTGTAAGTGTCTGTCTACATTTCTTGTATCTCTTTTTTTTTTTAGAATAGAGTGTCTTCAAATGTGTTCAGAGGGTATAGCCTTATCAAATATATGGGTCTGCTCGTTTAGTACAACCAAATCTTGTTTCTTTTTGAGACCTCTACTCTGAGGACTTCGTATTGAAGTCTTATAATATGAAAAAAGCAATTATGAATATAAAACAAGCAAATAAGCATAACAAATTTGGTGTCAAAGGATTTTTCTTTCTTTGAATCATGCTAATTTCTTAAAATTTACTCTACTTATCAGCAATAGTTGGTTGCATTTATTCAAAAGTACCAAAAAAACACGAAATATTTCATTTTTAAGTGAATTATATTTTTTAATTTTTAGGGGAATTACTTGTTATTGTAGAATATTGCAAATTTGGAAACTTATATAACTACTTACTTCTGAATCGTGACAATTATGTAAATCAAATTGATAGCTCTACCGGAAATATAGATTATTCTTTGGGTACTGAAGATTTAGCAGACTTTTCAGCTGTTTCCAATAACAAAAGGTGAAGATATTATATCCTGACAAAATTTTCTACATAAAGAAACTTATTTATAACATTCTTTTTCTTTGAACAGTATCACTAATTCTGAACATAATTCTCCTAAACCGATTTGTACCAAGGATTTGATTTCATGGTCATTTCAAATTGCTCGTGGAATGGAATATCTAGCTTGTAGAAAGGTTTGTTTAAATTTCTAAACTTACAACATTCAATACCATCTTTTAGATTCTTCATGGTGATTTAGCAGCTCGAAACATACTCCTGACTGATAATAATATTGTAAAAATTTGTGATTTTGGCTTAGCAAAGATAATGTTTCAAAGTTTGAACTACAAAAAGAAACAAGATGTAAGGTTTAGGTCCAATTTTATATGTAAATAATTTAAATTCTTATTTCTCTTAGAGTCCGTTACCAATAAAATGGATGGCAATCGAATCCATTCGTGATCGGGTTTTCTCAACTCAATCCGATGTTTGGTCGTTTGGAATTGTTCTGTGGGAATTTTTTTCGCTAGCCCAAACCCCGTATCCTGGTATGGAAGCAGACGAAAGGCTTTACTATAAATTATTGGATGGATATAAAATGGAGTCGCCACAGTATGCACCAAAAGAAATGTAATGTTTTAATGAATAACTTTCATGTATTACCAATGTCATTCTAGGTACAAAATTATGTGCGATTGCTGGAGTTTTAACCCAGCATCTAGACCATGTTTTAACGAATTGGCCGGTAGAGTCGGTTTAATGTTGGAAGAAAATGTACGACAAGTGAGTATTAATAAAATTGTGTAATTAAAACAAAATTTAAATTTGAACTTTTACAGCATTATATTGATTCAAATGATCCATATTTTATTATGAATACACGAAGGTTACATAATAATCAAAAGGATTACCTCCAAATGTTGAATCCTTCTGGTGTTCAACAAATATCAATTCCAGATAGCTACATTAGCACAGGCGTTATTACAAATGATCAACCAGTTACATCTTCGGAAAATATATATACGACTAGAACTATTAACCCTGACATGAGTAAAACTGCTAATAATCAAATTAATGGAAGTTTACCTTCAGTACCAAATGAGTATCTAGTGGTTTTGAGTACATGATAGTGACTATACAGATTTTTGATATAGCAAAAAATAGAGACATTCTTGAAAGCATGATGTATTTGTTAAAGTTTTACCTCCGCTCCCCACCCGAAATTAAAAGAAACAGTCATACATTGTCATTATTTAATTTATTGCAACTGTAAAAAGTAGAATTTAAGAGTATTTTAATTAGAAATAAAGTTATCTATTTCTATTTTACATTTTCTATTTCCTATTTCTGCTAATCCAGTTATTTAAAGATCCGTGCCTAAAAGCGCACGAAAAAGGGGCGCAATGTACCAAGGTGTTAAAGATAGATACCAGAGGGCATTGCGGCTAGCAAGCCGATAGGAGTGTTAATTCCCTGCAACGTTAATTTTAATTTTAAATTTGAATTTTGATGGTAAAAATAATAAAAGTTAATTTTAATTTAATGAAAGTTGTATTTATTGATGTAAAGTGTTTATAAAAAAGAATTTGTGAAGTTTTTTTATAATTTTTAAGTATTTAAATGAATTGAAATTGTTTTGCTAGAAAATTTATTTGACCAGGCGTCCAGGTGTGAATAGCTGGCGGAGCGATACCACGTATAAAGTAACAGAATTTTACAATAAAAATTTACAATTGAATAAAAACAATGAAGAGTCTCATGTTAATTATTAAATAATGAATGAATCCTGAAAAAATTTTTAAAAATTTGTATAGCTAAAGTCATTGCATTTAATGGCGCCAGACGTGGGGCTTGAAATCACGAATTTAGAACGCATATTATATTAGACCCTGAGATTTATATCAATAATAAAATTTGTAAAGAAAATTATAAACAAAAACGTATAAAAATGGAAGAAGCTAAAATGTCAAGCATGGATAAAATGCTGCAACTGTTGAGTGAAATAAAAAAAGATAACCGACAATTAAACACGAGTGATATAAAACAAGATATCCAACATTTGAACAAAAATATAAATGACAAAATAGATAAAATAATACAAGATAAAAAAAAAATAAGAGGGGAAGTAGAAGAAGAGATTAATGCGGGTAGTGAAAAAATAAAATTGGATTCAAAGATGAACAGTGGAGACAACACAAATAATGAAAAAGTGATGAAAAAGAAGAATAAGTTAATAAAAAAAAATGTAATAAATTAATAGTTAAGGAAGAAAAGTTTGGAATTGTTAGGTTGTTTGCTCCACAAAAGTTAATGAAGACGAGGAAAATTTTAAAACGCTGCATTAAGAATGGAAATAATATTAAGAAAATGAAAGGAAAAATTTGGAAATTAAAAGTTGGAAAATTAACGGTTACAACAGGGAAAACAAAACAATAAAAATTTTGCAATTAAACAAGAAAAAAAAATGTTGAAATTGGACAAATTAAAGTTACAAAAATTGAAGAAAAAAAAATAAAGAATAATTCAACAAGAACAAGGAGGACAAACAACAATAGAACGGAGAGGTGTTTGAAGATGTGGAAAAGTAGGGGGTGGCCGAAAGTGATGCCGGACATGTGGATACCAAAAAAGAGGATCTATTTGTGGAAGTACCGACAAAGAAAAAAAAGAACAATCAAAATTCGGAAAAATGGTATTAAAATTATGTTTTTTTTTATTTATAAAAATTTATTGAATTTATTTATCTACACATGAAAATTTGATATTTGATTTGATATGATTATGATTTGAGAAACACCTGAACGATTTATTTTAAAATTTTTATTTAACTTGATTTTGATTTGAAAAAATTTAATTATTATTTTAGTTAATTGAAAATTATGAGTTGATGATTTTGATTTGTAAAAGAAGTGTTTGAACATTATTTGATTTAATTTCAAAGGAAAAGATTTGAAAGTTATTTGATTTAATTGAAAAAGTTTATTTGAGATTTAATTAGAAAACATTTATTTAACGACGGGAGAGATTTTATTTTTGATTTATTGATTAACTATTGTATGAAGAAATTTTGATTTTATTTATGTAATTCCTGTTTATTTTAGGATGAATTTTAAAATTTTTTTTTTTTAAAGCACGACAACTTGATAATTTTTAATTGTAAACACTTTGTGTTTATATAAAAATTAAGGCGGTAAAATGTCGTGTTTTGAAACTATAAACGTTAATTATTTATTTTGTAAAATAATTTTGTAGTTTTGTTTTTATTATTGTTGATTGTTTATTTATGGGTGTACTGTACATAAAAATTTTGTTGTAAATAAGGTGGGGTAAAGAAGGTGTTAAAGGTAGGCGACCAAGCGTCCAGGTGTAAAGAGCAATACGACGTGTAAGGTAACAGAATTTTACAATAAAAATTTACAATTGAATAAAAACAATAAATTTTTTTATAAAATTAATTTTTACATGTTACATGTAATAATAATTTTAATCATTTTTCCAGGTTTGCCTGATGAGATTCCGAAAATCGAAACATAAAAGTTAACAGTTATGTAGCAAGCTATATCATTATATATAGCTATATCATTATCAAATATAAATTATTCTTCAATTTCATGTAGCATGTAAAAATTAATTTTATAAAAAAGTGTTATAACATGTTAATAACCTTAACCATTTTAAAAACAAAAAAGAGTCTCATGTTAATTATTAAATAATGAATGAATCCTAGCAAAGTAATTTTGAAATGAGAAAATTTTTATAGCGAAGGTCATTGCAATATATTCAAAAATTCATAATGATGATTTATTAAAATTTTCGTTAAGATACACCAGGTATGAGTTTTTGTTATAGAAAAATCATAAAACGCTATATGATCAGCTGTTATTGACCTAAAGGTTTTTGTTTTGAAATTTTATTAAGGAAGCATAAAAGTTTTATAGTGACTTTTTTTGTTACCGGATGCGGTCGATGCATTATGACTGTTTCATTGCAAAGCGGTTAACTATACGATAAAAATAAAATAAAATTTTTATAGGATGCATTGATAAAAAGCACACCAAGGTTGAATATTATATATGTAAAAAATCCAATAGTTTTCTTGTTTTTATTATTATTCAGAAAATGTACAGAAATTTTCCGGATAAAAACGAAATTTTGTTCACATTTCCATTGTTAATCTGATTTTTAAACTTGGAAGCTTCACGAAATCGTTTACTGCTCTCATTTACACCGTTTACGTTTACATTATTTACTGCACGCATGTTGTGATTATTAACTTATCACAGGAAATAATTTTCCGAGTATGACAAATAATTATTAATTAATGCCTTGCATTTAGTGCACTTAGTTTAACACAACTCATTGGATTTTTATTTGCAGAACAATGTATTTAACTTATATAAATAGTGCTGTTACTTTAATTATTATTTTATTAATACAATGTCATTATTCATATGGTAAGATTAATTATTTATTATTAACAATTAAAAAAATTAAACGCGAATTTTAATCCTATCCTATCCCAAAAATTGAATTTTTTCTTATTGAATATTGATAAAAAGATACTTTTATAAGCATACCAGAACAAAAATTTAGTTAGATAATGCAAAAGTTCTATTTAAATCGAAAATCGATTTAAAAATGTAAAATTTACATGTATTTTACATACACGTTTTAACACGGGTGTATGATAGGCCGTTGTTGAGTAAGGCAAAAAAATAAAACAGGCTCGGAAGGCGCTGAAACCGTCCGGAGGGTCTGTTTTATTTTTTCACCTTACACATAACAATTTAAAAATATCTCTGAAGAATGACAGAACTCGCTAAGAATTGAACTCGAAACCATAGAACTCGTACGGATGTCGACCGCGACTGACAACAACATTAATAGTATATCAAAATGCAAGTACCGCCAACAGAAAGAATAGCAAGGGCTCAACGTAAGACTTACCGTCACGCATCGGAGTGTACCATATTACATCTTCCTGCTTTTCGTAATTTTAAAATGCTGTTATTTCGACAACTGATGCATTATCCTATTTCCAATGGTCAATAGTAAAAAATTCAATTCTTGGGGTAGGATACGTGACAGTAACCTTAATTTTATTGAACTATGCTACTGCGTTTGATTTGTGTTTGCGTTGGAAGAGTAATAATTACTATATATTATCTACTAACAAATAATAGCTTATAATACTACAAGCTAAAAAAAAAGATAGATTACTAAACGAGCTGACACAGCACGAGTTGTTGATGCCAAAAATTGTTGAGTAATTAACGTCTATTATACAATGATTTTTAATAAGGCATCGACAATAAGTCTTGTGATTCTAATAACTTGATTGGTAATACTGATAATAAGTGAGAAACCACGATTCAAATCTTCTTCGCGTCGGATAGACTGCTGCGATCCAAAGTCTAATATGGATCTGTAGACTATGGTGTATGGTTCTTCAGGTTGGGAATTCTTTGTCGGGCCGGCTCCTTTCCGTAGATAAAATACATAAAATGTTAAAAAATCAAGCGCCAGGCATCGGATACAAGACGGACTAACGAACAGAATCGAGTTACCTGGCGTTTTGTAAAAAGTTTCAAATACAAAATAATTTTAAAATTTATTAATTTTTGTGAGTTCGTTTTATATTCGTATAAAACTTTGTTCTAATTTTATTTTAAAATATAGTATCGTTTAAACTATGCACAGCTGTCCGCCTTACGATACTAACCTCCGTTGCGGTTTTACGAATGTTTGCAAATTTTCCACTCTTTATAATCTTTATAATTATTTTATAATTCTATTTTATTGTTTTTGTATTGTTTACCATTCAATTTTCAATTTATAATTTTTTAGCTTCCCAATTCAAAAACAAATCTTTCAAAACTTCACACTTTTTATCTTCCACATTAATAAAAACAACTTTTTATTTTAATCAAATTTATTTTTTATTAAAATTTATTAAAATTATTAAAATTCAGAATTATTTGAGACGAACAAATTTTCATGTACGACCACATTCGGCACCTCGGCATCAAGCGTCCTCTTTCTTACTTACACCGTTACCAACATGATTTTTACAAATAAATAAATACATTTTCCATGAATAGTATGCTTACAAATTTACAAATTAAAATAAAATAAACTTTAAAATAATTTACAAGATAACTAAATTAGAATTTAACGTTTCAAGACACGACAATATATTCATATAGTATTGTCGTGTTTTAAAACGAAAAAATTCTGTTTTTGTTTATGTTAATAATTATTTGAAGTTTATTTTATTTTAGCTTAAAAATTAACATACAGTAGAAAGAAACTTTTTAGTTTATTTGTTTGAGTTACGATGTTGATAACCGTGTACAAGAAAACGGGGCTTAATGCCTAATTAACGTTGACGAGCGGGCGTGCTTTGCCTGCGCTAGCACGAAATTAAATATTTTTAATTTAAATTTTAATGAAAAGTAATTCTAATTAATTCTGAAAGGTTGTTTGATTTGAATTCAGAGTTTTGGAAGATAAAAGTGTAAAAAAAATTGAAAGATTTGTGTAAATTTGAAGTTGCTTTTGAATACAAAAATTAAAATTAAAAATTACAATGGTAAGCAATACAAAAATAATAAAATTAATTAAATTAGAAGTAATTAAAATTGAAATTGGAATTATAAAATTATAAATTAAAAAATTACCAAAAACATTTGTCAAGCAGCAACGGAGCTTTGACTGATAAGCCGGACAGCTGTGCAATGGCGTACGCAGAAAATTAAAAGACCATAATTTAACTTAAAACGATACGAAAATTACATTTAAAATATAACATGAGTCTTATGATAACAAATTATTTGCATGCACCACCCGAACCCATCATTAAATTAAATATGAAAATAATTTCTAAATTAAATTTTTTTTTACAAATATTTATACAGGGGGCATCACACATATATTTATTTGTTGCAGGAGCTTGTCCATCGTTGATTTCTAATGAAACTTTAACAGTTACGTGCAAACACAATAACAAAAGTTTAGAAAATTGCGACAATCCAATAGATGGAACTGAAGCATATATAATTTGCAATAGGTTTTATGAAGAAGATAGCCTTAAAGCAAATCCGAAACTTTTGTGTCGAGAAGGTAGATGGGATGGTCATATACCTCAATGTTATCCAAGTAAGTGTAAACTGTAATTAATACAACAATTTTAATGTATTGAGTTCGACGATGTTGTTTAAAGCAAATACGCGTTACCATACTAGAAGATTACATTTTTTCTTTTCATATTGCAGTTTGTGGTAAAACACACCCCAAAGAGAGTTCAAACACAGAAGAAGATTACAATATGATTCTAAGTTACCCATGGCATGTGCAAGTTTATCATTTAAATAACACATTTCAATGTGGAGGGACATTAATTGCCATGAATATGGTTATTACTGGTAGGTAATAGCAAAATAAAATAAATAGCTTTAATTAATATTATTATAACATAAACACAAAAAATAAAATCAGTAATGCAATCAAATACAATCTTTCAAAGCGATGTAGTTAGTTTCTATTCAATTTGAAGCTGTAACATTGCTCCGTAAGCAGACGATGGGGTAATCTAATGTAGGTATACTAATATAGACAAAATAACTTTAGCTGTTTTTATAATTTGAAAATTAATTATAATAATTTAATTAATTTAGCTGCACATTGTGTTACTGTCTACAATTCAGTGAGTGCCCATTTCGAACCAGTTATAATACTTACCGTTATTTCAGGAAAATATTATTTTAGTGTATATTATGACGAAAGCGACATATTTATTCAAAATTCAAAAGTAAGACATGGAAGTTAAATTTCAGAAAACATTTTAATTTAATTTATTTTATAGGTACAGGAAGTGTACTTTCCCAGGGAATATGACGGTTATGCAAAAAAACTTGCATTTGATATCGCAATTTTAGTTTTAGCAAGTCCTTTTCGCCCATCTGAAGTTGTACAGCCAGTATGCTTGAATTTTCAGTCATTTGATAATTCTTTATTACAAGATAGAGGCCTAGTAAGTTCTTAACAATAACTGTAAAATTACACAGACTATTCAATAATTCACCTGTCATCTGTCAAAATTTAAAACAGATTATATTATCTTAGAAGGTATACAAGTGATTATGTTAAACTAAAGATTTTTAATGTCACTGTAAAAATTTCTTCTATTAAGCAATTGTTGGGTTCTTTGAATAGTTTGTTGAATACCATCCGTAGTCAAAGTGATGTAGATTATTTCGGAGCTGAACACTATTGCGATCGGAAATTCATTATAGACACTCCAAAAATAGTCAACTTTACTTTGTCTACTTGTAGAGACTATTATAAATGTAATAAAATATTTTAGGTAGTTGGTTGGGATTATACGATCAAGCAATCCTACTCTATTGAGATATTAAAGGTCGTGACAGTTTCGTATATACCATACAGACAATGTCACTCAAAAATAAACAGCAGTTTCTGGGAAGAACTAACATTTGACAAAATATGTGGTATATATTTAGACATCAGCAGTGGTTAGTTTAATTATTAGAATCAAAATTTTAAACCATGGAACCTGCTTCTCTTTTTATTTAGGAGTTAATCAATTATAAGTAGATTATGCTTGAAAAAAAAAGCAAAGAGATTTTCAAACAATTGTTTATTTGTTTTTCGTTGTTTATAGGCCAAAAGGTGTTTTCAATAATAATCTGTATTTTTTTCCAAAACCAATCTAAAAGAAATACTTATGAATTTATTTTAGAAAATATTTTATGCAATAAAGACTATGGAGGTGGTTTCGTTTTAAAGAATAAAATTAATGGTCGATACTACATTGCTGGTGTACTAAGCAACGTTCCAAGCACAGATCCCTACAGGTGTGATTTACAGCTGTATAATTTATATACGTCAATTTACCAACACCGGAGCTTTTTGAAAGATTTTACAGAAAACCTTGAAATGTGAGAATTAGTACTTATTTTTAAAATAAATTTAATTATTAAAAAAACACATCTACCCTACCAATCCATTTGGTTAAAAGTTGGAAGTACGTAGGTACTTACGCAAATGAATATAACATAGAACCCATGGCACTATAATTGTTACATGATCAATTCCGTTCTTTACGATTCAAAAGCTAACCAATCACATACATGTAGTTTTTTTATTTTATTAGGAAAAATTGTCGACTACCAAACCATACATCACACGGTCAATACATTTTTCAAGATACAAATGAAACGTTGGCATACGAATTAGAACATCAGGTACCTACACATAGTAGGTTAACTTTAACTTGCGATGCTGGATATAACTTCACTTCTCCTAGTGCAACACAGTACTATTGTTCTAGAAATGGACAATGGAAACCTGCTCTAACCGGCTGTACACGTACTATATATTTTTTTGTTATATTACAATATGATTCACATTTATTTTACAGAAATCGCTTTCGACCAACCAACAGTTTTACAGCTATCTATGACTTTCAATTACAATTATGTCATTCTTATTATATCGGCAATAGTAATTTTCGTTGCTTTAGTTGCAATAATATTATATAAGTTAAAGTATAAACAAGAATGGGTAAGTAAAACAATTTAACAAAAATTAAGATTTTGTTAATGAATAATAATTATAATTACAGGAACTACAAAGAGAAATAAAATTAGCTGGATTATATCGCTTTCACAATGGCAATCTTAAAAGATTTAATCCAGAATTGGGCATTGGTGGCCAGGCGGAATTATTACCTTACAATAACAACTTCGAATTTCCGCGAGAAAAACTTGAATTGGGTAAACAATTAGGCTCGGGAGCGTTTGGAATTGTAATTCAGGCAGATGCTTTTGGCATAATTCCCACCGAAGAGAGAACCACGGTCGCTGTCAAAATGGTTAAGAACGTTACCGATAACATTCACATAAAGGCATTAATATCAGAGCTAAAGATTATGGTTCATTTAGGGCAACACTTAAATGTCGTGAATTTACTTGGAGCTTGCACCCAGAATATTACAAAACGTAAGGGGAATTAACTCTATTCTACTCTTAATTTTAATAAAACGGTAACTTGCTGACTTTTCCGGCCTCGATAATGCAGTATGGCACCATTGCATGCTTATCAGTAGGGTCCGGATAAATAAGCAGAAAAAATCTGGGAAACAGCACAAATTTCTTCAGAAAGATAGTTTTAAAAACTTTAGAGAACAAATAAATATTACATTTCTTTTTAAATAGTTACAAATTTAAGTTTAATCTTCCATTGTGAATACGGAAACTTCTTGTTGTTGCTCTGTTTTTTTTTTAGCTTGTGCAGGGAGGAGGAAATCTTGTACTAGACACCATCATCATCTATGACGGTAGTGTCAGACTGGCACTGACTAAAACCTCCCCCCTACCCCGACCAAGAAACCGCCGTTAGGCATTACTTTCGATCGGGCGGGGGTTGTCAATCTTCCAGCTGCTTTTGCTTCTGTTGCTTTGTGTTTGATGTTATTACGCTTTTGTTTGATTCGCTTGTTACTCTCGCTCCGCTTTTTCTTTTGCAGACAGAACCGTGTGGATTATGTTTTCAACGGCACTCCAGTCCTCCGGGCTTCTTAGCATGATGGCTACTACGTTGTCGGGCGTCAGTTGGGAGTCTGTGCCCAACTTTGCGGTGACTCATGCCAGCTCCCAACTTGGGCACTCGAAGAAAGTGTGCCCGACAGTGTCTTCCGCATCGCAGTAGTCGCACTTGGGGACCATTCTTCTGGCGAAACGGTGGAAGTATGCGTTAAAGCATCTATGGCCGGTGAGGGTTTGCGTAATGTGGTAGTTTACCTCACCGTAACTTCTGGCGACCCAGTTTTTGACGTCGGGTATGAGTCGCCTTGTCCACCGTTCAACCTCGGCTTCGTCCCATCTGGTTTGCCAGAGGTCCATCGTCGTATCGTTGATGTTCCCTTGTCTCCGCTTGGTTGTCTTTGGCCTTCTCACGTTGAGCATCAAGCGTGCAATGGTGGATGCCGACGCCTCTGCTTTTGCTGCCATTTCTCTGATGTTCTGGGAGAAGTTGAGATGTGTGTCCTGTCTTACTCCCAGCACCAGAACGAAATCTCTGATTTGGATGGGCGATCCGTTCATATGGATGCAGATGTTAGACATCTTTCTCATTCCGATGGCCATGACGGCTTCGAATTTTTCGGAAACCAGCTGGAGCCTTTTTTCGTTGATCCACTGTAGGATGGTGGAAATGGCTTGCTTTGCTTTAGTTTCTATCGCCTGGGCCTCCCGATCGCTAACTACTAGCATCAGGTCATCGGCGAATCCTATTAGTGTTGCTCCCGCTGGTAGGCGGAGTTTAAGCTCGGCGTCATACATCAAATTCCACAGGGATGAACCGAGAACTGATTCCTGCGGTACACCGCTTGTTGCCTCTAATCTGTCGTCGTCTCCTCTTTTTCCAAGGATTATCGCCCTCTTGCTCAGGTAGCTGACCATGATGTTGTAGATGTGCGGTTTGACCTTCATGTCTCGGAGAGCTTGTAGGATATGGGTCCATCCGGCGCTATTGAAGGCATTCCGCACGTCGAGAGTCACCACCAGGCAGTACTTGCGGGTTCGATGTGTTCACGCTTTTGCCGTTCTCACCGTGTCCACTATCTTTGTCAGGGCATCGACTGTGGACCTGCCTTTTCTGAAGCCATACTGGTTCTCGGAGAGGCCTCCTTTGTTCTCGATGACCTGCATTAGTCGTCGCAGGATCATCTTTTCAAACAGCTTCCCAGCATGGTCTAGGAAGCATATTGGCCGGTAGGAGGATGGCTCTTCCAGCGGCTTCTGGCCCTTTCTTATCAGCACCAGTTTCGCCTTTTTTCAATCAAGTGGATAGGTGCCTTCTTCAATGGCTTTGTCAAAGGCGGAGCGAAAGGTGTCCGGTCTTTCAGTAACCAAGTTCTTAGGGCCACTGCTGGTACTTTGTTCGGGCCAGGTTTTTTATCTGTTGGGAGGGTAGATATCGCCGCCCGGAGTTCTTCCGTCGTAAAGGGATCCGATGGGGCCCGGGTAGGAAGCTTTTGGTAGACTTCCGTAGGATGCGCCGGAAAGAGTACTTCGGCAATCATCCTGACTCTTGCTTTGTTTGTCTTGTCCGTTGTTTAATTACCTCGTTCGCTATTGCTTTTCTAATTCTTCAATCTCTTGGAATGCTTTAGATGTCAAAAGGTAGTGTTTCTCTTTTGCGCTAGGAAGTCCACTGTGATCAGCAAAGCCAACACTTTAGCCGTCTGTGTCGACATAGTTCTATACCCTAATTTTTCTCTAAACTCCGACTCTATTACTTTTCCTTTTTTTCTGAAGATTCTTCTAAATTAGGGAGAAGCCTGTCAATGCAATTTACCGTCTTCTCTGCTTGTTCTGCTACTCTCCGGATGAGGAGTCTAAAGGAAATGCTTCTATTCAGCCGGATGCCCAGCACGGTGATATACTCCAAAGGGTTGATCTCGGTATCTCCATCTCGGATAGATATGGGTTGGTGCTTACGACTTCCGGAAAACTGTCATCACAATTTGAACTTTTTTCTATACACTACTGGAAAGAAGACAATTTTTTGCCGATTATTATCTATTCGTTTTCAAAAAATCGGCATTTTAAAATTTGCAATTCAAAGTACGGACAACACGCGACATAAGAGATCTCCCTGTTTGAACTAATGGTAATCGAGCCCGTAAAGGCATCCGGTCGGCATTTGCAAACTTTAATACTTGTAACGGATTTTTGCTTTGCTGTTGTTGCGTTTGTTAAAACTCCGGTTTAGAGCACGCGAACAATAACATAAATAAATTTAAAAAAATCCCCCGACAATCACAGAACTTTAATATTACAGATCTAAAAAAATACAGAACTCTTGCGGGTGTCAATCGCAGCTGACAGCAGATACTAAAAGTAGTTCAAAGCACACGGACCGTTAATAGAATGCCGCGTAATGTACTACACGATTAAATTCTTATCTAAAATGCCTGTAAAATTTTGATTTCTAAATGCCGTTTTCTCGAAAATACTGGATAATCCGCAAAAATTTTGGCTTTAAAATGCTCAGAAAATTGTCAGTATTCTGACAATAACCGCCTTTCACATACCTTCACCGCCTCAGTCTTCTCGGGCACAAGGGTAAACCTTAAGCCCTTGTCGGTCATCCAGTCTTTAATCAAATTCATGGTCTCCACAGCTTTTTTTTCCATTTTTCCCACCCCTATCGTACTTATTTTGTCTGCAAACTGGTACGTTGAGAGAAAAAACATTGTCATAACTACCGGTGCCGACACCGTAAGTCTTTGTTTGATTGCCGTTTTTCCATCTTCTTTTTTCCTTCTTCCTCCAGTTTGTTAAGCGTGTTTATGATTCATTGTGGTCTTTCTTTCGATATTCTTTTTACCAGCAGTGATGAAATTTTATTTGAGCCCGCTAGCTTGTTGTTTTTCACTAACCTTTGCATCTGTCTTGGTTCTTCTTCTCAGAAAGTGTCTATGTACATATTTTCTATTTTTTCTTTTCTTTAGAATGGAGAGTGTGTCAGAAAAAGAGTGTCTATCGTCCTCCCGTTTGGTGGGACGCAAGGTCTAAAACCGCTCTTTTGACGAATTTTTTGCTGACTATTTTGTAGCTCTAACTCCAAACGTTTTCGTATAAGTAAGTGAGCAGAGACTCCCATTTGATTGTATTTGTCTTGTTTTTATTTGTTTTATTTTTATTTATTTTATACATTAGCTGTTCCAAACATTTTTTCGTTTCATTACAGGTTATTTTTAATGTCGTGATTTCCGCTGTATTGTTTGCCTTAGGGAGCGAAGAATTTGTCTGTTGCTTCATAGGTACAGCTGATTGGATTGTTATGTCTGATGTATCTTTGGAATTTCTCCTCGTTTAAGCTCTTCCAATCTTATCTTGTTTGCTTCTGGTTCTGTTGTTTTTTAGAGGAAACCCTGAGCAAAATGCAATAGTGGTCACTTCCACTTTTCTCCTCCAGGACCCGCTAACTTCCATTTGGGTGTTTGTACTGGCGGTTGCCAGTGTAATGTTCAAGATGGAGGAGCTCGTGCAGCTATCGAAGATATTAGCCCCTTAATTTAGTACAACCAAATCTTGTTTCGCCATAAGTTCTGCGAATACTTTTTCTCTAATGTTTTCTTTTGGAAACCTCCACTCTGAGAACTTCGTATTGAAGTCTCATAATATATCAAAATTAATAATAAATATAAAAAAAAGCAAAATAAGCATAAAAAAGTTGGTATCAAACGATTTTTTTTTCTTTGAATCATACTCATTTCTTAAAATTTACTCTACCTATCAATAATAGATGGTTGCATTTAGTCATTCAAAAACACCAAAATAATGTGAAATATTTCAGTTTTAAATGAATTATAATTTTTAATTTTTAGGGGAATTACTTGTTATTGTAGAATATTGCCAATTTGGAAACTTATATAACTATTTACTTCTTAATCGTGAAAATTATATAAATCAAATTGACAGCTCTACCGGAAATATAGATTATTCTTTGGGTACTAAAGATTTAGAAGATCTTTTAGCTGTTTCTGATAACTCAAGGTGAGTATATTATATCTAGACAAAATTTTCTACCTAAAAAAACTTATAATAACATTCTCTTTTTTTGAACAGTATCACTAATTCTGAACATAATTCTCCTAAACCGATTTGTACCAAGGATTTGATCTCATGGTCATTTCAAATTGCTCGTGGAATGGAATACTTAGCTTCTAGAAAGGTTTGTTTAAATTTCTAAGTTTACAACTTTCAACACCATCTTTTAGATTCTTCACGGTGATTTAGCAGCGCGTAACATACTCCTGACTGATAATAATATTGTAAAAATTTGTGATTTTGGTTTAGCAAAGATAATGCTTCAGAGCATGAACTACAAAAAGAAACAGGATGTAAGGTTAACGTCTAATTTTATATTTGAATTATTTAAATACTTTCTCTTAGAGTCCGTTACCAATTAAATGGATGGCAATCGAATCCATTCGGGATCGAGTTTTCTCAACTCAATCCGATGTTTGGTCGTTTGGAATTGTTCTGTGGGAATTGTTTTCGCTAGCCCAAACCCCGTATCCTGGTATGGAAGCAGACGAAAGGCTTTACTATAAATTATTAGATGGATATAAAATGGAGTCGCCAGAGTATGCACCTAAAGAAATGTAATGTTTTAATGTGTAACTCTAATGTATTATCAATTTTATTCCAGGTACAAAATTATGTGCGATTGCTGGAGTTTTAACCCAGCATCTAGACCATGTTTTAACAAATTGGCCGGTAGGGTTGGTTTACTGTTGGAAGAGAATGTACGACAAGTGAGTATTAATTAAATTACCTAATTAAAACAAATTTTGAATTTTAAATTTTACAGCATTATATTGATTCAAATGATCCATATTTTATTATGAATACACGAAGGTTACATGATAATCAAAAGGATTACCTTGAAATGTTAGGTCTTTCTGGTGTTCAACAAATATCAATTCCTCATAGCTACATTAACACAGGCATTAATAAAAATGATCAACCAGTTACTTCTTCGGAAAATATATATACAACTAGAAATATTAACCCCGACACGAGTAAAACTCCCAATAATTCAATTTATGAAAATTTACCTTCAGTACCAAATGAGTATCAAATGGTTTTGAATAGCAAATAACAAGAGCAATTGTAACACTCAACAAATGGTCAAAAATTAGATTAAAAATCAGTACTTAGTTTAGTAATTTATTCGATACAATAATTTATGAGATGGAAAAAACTTTTAGCTTTTAATTTTGCTTCAATATTGAAATATTTACAGTTATTTCAAATACGCGCAAAAACTTTTTTTTTTTCATACTTCACAACTTTTTTAATAACAATATTATTTTTTAATATTGTGGTGTGTGTTTAATAGATATATTGAGAATAATATATAATATAATTTAATTATTTATAATGTTATTGATTTAAATGTATTTTAAACATGTGATGTGCATTATCATTATTTAATTTATTGCAACTGTGAAAAGTAGAAATGAAAGTATTTTAATAAAGTTATCTATTTCTATCTTATATTTTCTACTTCTGCTAATTTTTTTATTTGAAGATCTTTGTTAACTGCTAGACAGGGACACGAAGGCATGTCGTAAAAAATATCATTTTCACAATGTAAGTTGATATATTCATTGATCATAAATGTGTTTAAGCGAATTATGAAACACTTTTGCAAGTGTTTCGGCTTACGTGAGTGTTCAGTGTTCAGGATTACGTTAGAAATTTTTGTAATAATTAACGACCACGAGGTCAAGTAAATTGCTAAAGTTACTTTATCTTCAGTTTTAAGATTTAAGTTATTGGTTTGAGATTATGATTTATACATTATTATTTTTAAACAGGATGGGGCTAATGTAATGAAAGGGATTGATTATTCATATGTCACCTAGGAGGTATCTTTATAATACAAAATATCAGTGTTGATTGGAGATTAAAGGTATTAGTTTATGATAATTAATACGAAGGCAGCTGTTTGAAGTAGAAAAATATATTGCATTAGCTAATTTAACTTAGATGAATTATACAACAGGAATGGGGACGCTGCCTATCTTAAGATGACCGTCTCAAGATGTCGTCGAAATGTTTGATCACATTGAAGTAGTAACCGCAACCAGGATCTTCTTGTGAGCTAGGAAATTATGTGAGCAAGTTGCTTGATTTTTTTTCAAATATCTCTCAATAAGATAATATCAATAATGATATTGAAACAGTGGTTAATAATATTAACAGAGTTTTCTTTATAATTATTTGAGGTTACATAATAATTTAGGATGATGACGCTAGGTTTAAATATGGACGATTTATTTAGATTTAAGTATTGACGAGTTAGATTTAAGTATTGATCAGTTAGAAATTAAGTGGTGACAATCTTAGATTTAAGTACTGACGACATAATAATTAAGTGGTGGCAATCTTAGATCTAAGTTTGACAAGGTAGTAGTTAAGCGCAGACAATTTAGCATTTAAGGGTTTATTATTTAAAAGTGAGGACATAGTAATTAAAGATGCTCTCTTTGTTTTACTATTTTTCTTCCAATGTTATATCTTTTGACGTGATAACGTCTTATAAATCGATATACCGACTGCACGCACAAAAAAACATGACTCATTGTCACGTTCCGCGTGCAAGCGAGATCGTGAAACAAGCGATAGAGAGGAACGATCGGCTTGCCTCACACATGTCATAACAATGTGTCTAAAATGACAAGGCGGGCTTTTTAAAAGCAGCAATTCAAAAAATTTCATTTATTTGTTTAATTTCGTCATTTCAAATTAACAATTTATTGACATTGATTTGATTTTAGTTTATTTCTATAACTAATTGTTTGTGATTATATTTAAACAAATTAATTTAATTAATTTTGCAAAAATTGTAAACAATATTTGAAAATTAATGCTTTTAACCAGAGTTTTAAAAATATTTATGTTTTAATGACAAGTTAACGCAGAGCAAAGGAATTATTTATTAATATAATTAATTATAATAAATTATTTCAAGCAGGTTTTAGCGGGCTTTTCAAAAGCATCAGTTTCATGAATTTGATTTATTTGTCCAATTTCATCTTTTTAAATTAACACTCGGTTTACGGACGATAATTTTACGTGATTTTACGTCATAAGAAAACATAATTCAATTCAATTCATAAAAGTATGCAATTTTTCATCAACGTTTTCTTATGACGTTATCATGTAAAATTATCTTCTGTAAACCGACTTTACAGATAACCCGCAAGTGCCACGTGTTTTTACTTAGCCTTTCTCTTTTTTTTTTTTTTTAGATATTTAAGTCCTTAAATTTCATCTTTTCCATACGCTTTCTATCATACTTTTCTTTTTTTAATTTAGCTTCTGTATCAGACAAATTCTTCTTTCTTGACTAAGGTTCACAAAAAAGCACTTGAATGGAAAAAGAAAGAAATGAATTGTGGAAACGTTGGAAGGAATGTAGAGAACAGAACACACCAATGGGAAAAAGAAAGAAAATGCGAAAAAAAGAAAGAAAGGAAAAAGAAAGGGAAAAAAAAGGAAGAAAGGGTGAAAAAGTTCTAATGGAAACGTAGAATATAAGAACTTTGCTTAAGCCTAGAAAAATGAATGAGGTTGCAGGAGAGATCGTGAAATATGAAGTGGGAGTGGTTGCTCTGCAAGAGATAAGATGAAAGGGGTAGGGAGAGATAAAGAAAGAAAAGTACACTTTATTCTTTTTTGGTGGCAAGAGGTGTAAGACCGGATGAGTTGATTTTATAAATAATATGTAGACTACAACAAACAAAAAATGGAGAATAGACTAAAGTGACTTGAAAATGGTGGTCGGAAGATGCACGAGAAATACCGACAAAGCACAAGAAGGGTGGACAGGTTATACAAAATTACATTATTAAAATAAGATTAATGATTGCTGTCGGTAGTTTAAATGAATTAAAATTTATCTAACATATTACTACAATATAATATTATTGAAGTATCAACTGCACCCAGCAACCCCAACTAAATTACAAAATGTAAAAGTTTAAATACAACATTAAAAAAGAAAAAAATAATCGTATTTAATACTGTTACGAGCAAGTGAAGTATATAATACATTTCATTACATTTTGTTTAACCGTATTATGTTTTAATACTACCACTAGGTTATGTTAATAAGGTCAATAATTTATTGCAATTGTATTCCAACTACTCTTACGTGTAATTATTAGCAGATAACAATAATATTGTGTTAACTTAAATATTTTAGTTTTAAAAAGTGTTTGTGCATTTTTTGGTTTATTCTAAAAATTTGATATGAGATAATAATTATTTAAAATATTTATTTATTTGTTTTATTTCAGATATTAACAATTTCCGGACAAGATTATGATGATAAGCAAACAATTGCATATTTCTTTTAACGAATCATTTAGCAATTCATTAATTATATTTAAGATAATGTTCAACTTAGTTTAATTAATCATCAATAATAATTGTGATTAATGATTCGTAATAATTATTGCAATGTTAAGATTTATTTTAAGAATATTGTTCAATATTGTTCAATATTTTTTAATTTAGAAAAAATAATATACAGTTTAAGATTCAAATTTTATATGTTAAATTAAAATTAAAATTTTAATTATGATGAGAACAAAAACTATTTAATTAAATGATTATAGTTTGTTACATCTTGTTTAAATGTTGAGTTTCGAATTTAAGGTTCTCAACAGGCAAACCTGGAAAAATGTAAAATTTAAAATTTTGTAAATGTTTGGCCAATATTTAATCACAATTAAAACGTTTTTGTGAAAATCACAGTATTGTGAGAATACACACAAAAACAATTGAGTTAAATTTGCAAAACTACAATCTGTGTTATTCTCTGTGTTATTCTCTGTGTTATATATTTAATTAGGCACAAATTCAAAAAAAAATATAAAATGTCATGTCGTGGGACACCAGATAGAAACGAAGTACCTTATTACATAAATATTAATTTCAAGTTCTAGTCGAGGTAAAAAATAAATAAATTATTCGGATATAAATATTTTATTATGATTTTTTTATCGATAAAAATCAAAAACTACTTTACAAAATTGTCAAAATAGCGATTTCGGCATGTGTCAAAGTCGATGTAAATCCGCAATCATCGCGGTCAACTTTGAAGTTTTCAAAATTTTTTTTGTACATTCGGCTTTAGATAATTTCATTTTTCAAAATTTATTTTTTAAAAATTTTGGGTGTTTTATTTTCGGCTGATAATTTTTAAAATTATTGAATTATATTTTTTTAAATTCTTCGTCGGTTTAACAATTTTAACGCGTTCTTAATCCGCAATACGCAAAGATTAGCTTATATACGATACCCATTGTGGCGTTGAGCAAAAGGCTCCGCCTACACAGTTTAGCCGAGGGATCGAATCTCGGTGAAGGAGACTTTTTTTCTAGAGAAATTTGCAAACCTATGACTCGTGGTTTCCGAATATTATATTAAATATTTAAAACACAAGACACGCTTAGATCTAATGTATTAATACTGATACTGATCAGATGTTCCACGTTTGACCACCAGATGGTGCCATTATCTAACGATATAAAAATCTTACGCATTTTTGTTACGGACGTTTTTCTCCAATTAGGATACCCGTTCGCATCCTCCCATAAGAAACTTCGTTCCAAAAAGAACGCATAGACAATGACAAGAATAGAGAAAATAGAAGAGAATAATAGAAGCAATAATGTAAAAGTTTTTTATCAACTAGTAAGAAAACAGAAACCGCATTACAAATTAAAGCCAAGAAATATGAAAGATGAAAATGGAAAATTACAACAAAATGTAGAAAAGTAAAAGGAGAAAAAAAAAAAGAAAGCACTTTTAAGAACTTTTGAACATACATGGGAAAGGAAGCAATGATGAAAAGAAAATAACAAAGTTGTCAAATATAGAGGAGAATAGATCGGTAAAAAATTGTGCGAGCTGATACAACGAATTTGGACAGAAGATAAGATGCTTTGAATGGAACGAATGAGTCATTGCACCACTAGGTGCTGCAGAAGAATGACCTTAACTGTAGAGAAATTATAGTCTCTCAACAATGATACATCGAAGATTAAAAGAACATGCAGGAATCATAACTGGAGAGTATCAATTTGAATTTGCCAGAGAAAAGTCAACAGTAGGAGCAATACATAATATGGTAAAGAAAATTATGGAAAAGACTCGTGAACATGGAATAGAGCTGCACGTGTAGTTTGTAGACTTTAGGCAAGTTTCGACAAAGTCATCTGAAAGAGATAAAAATACCATTACAGCTGATTAGATTGATAAAGATGGCTCTGGAAAGGACTACATCCTGTGTTAGAACGTCAGATGGCGAGACGGACAGTTTTGAGATCAACAGTAGGTCAAGCAGGGAAATGCACTGTCGGCAACACTTTTTAATTTTGTCTTAGAAAAAATTAGAAGTAGATTAAACGCTGAAGGCTCCATAATAACAAAACAATGATAAATTAATAATTACATATGAGGATAACATTCTCATAATAAAATTAATTAATTAAGGAAATTATATGTAGCGTGATGAAAATACAACTGTGGGTATATAATCTTGGAATTTATACAGGACATGATATTAAAAGTTTGTGTTATGTATGGGATGAAGGAGAAGCTGGTAGAAGAGCCCAAGAAGTGGGAATGCTTACTTTACCACTTCGAAAAGCAATTAAAACAAACTACTAAAGAGCTAATATCATGAAACGATAGTTGTGGAGGACAAAAAAATATCAAATAATTGTTGATGCAGAAAGCATTTCTTTATGACCACTTCTGTATAACTAACTCTGTATAAACAATGATGTTCTATGGACGTTTTCGAGCCAAAACTCAAATTTTATCACAGGTACACCCCATCTCTCCGTGATGTCCCAAAGCTATATCCTGTAGAGAAACGAGTTTGAACCCGAGAGCGAGTCTGAAAACGTCGGTTTTGGCTTGAAAAGTCGGTAGTCTATGCAAAATGGGTCTGATAAAATGGGTAAAATAAATATAAACGTACATATTATGTATTTTCTGAATATTTAGGGCATTATATTTACGGTTGGATGATGGATAGTATTTGCTTTGTAGAAATTATAATTTAAGAACACAATTTAAAATTTTATATTTGTAATAACTATTTAGTTGGTCCACTATAAAAAAGGAAATCAAATCTGATTCTAACTTCAACCACATTAGTTTTCAATATATCGTGGTCACACACTAATATTTTTGTTTAACGCAAGCGCAATAGCAACATAAAATTGTAATTAATTTATTACAAACAAATTTATATTAATAATAATAAAAACAAACAAATTTACCTAACGATAAACATACGTAATCAATCGTTAGCAGTGCATTTCCTATCGGTTTCCACTTTTATTTCATCGAAATCGTTTGAAAGGGAGGCTAACTTAACTTACTAAGAAAATTTTTCAAAAACTGAATAATTTTTTTTTGGATAAAACTAAAACTGATCTTACATTAAAACCGGGTGACCTTTCAAGACGTAACGATGACCTAACGATTCCATATTTTTTTATATCAATTTCTAAAAATAGTTGGTTTTCTGAAATCATTCCCAGATGCTGTTAATCCTATTAGTGGTATTATTTAATTCAAGCGGTGCTTACTTGGAACTTTCATAATTTTGTCAATTTCATTATTTGTTACTTAAAACTTAGAGGGAATATTTTTAAAGTGTTTTAATTACAAAAAATGAAATAAAAAGAAAATCGATATTTTAAAATCTGCAACTGAGCATGACTCTTTATATTTTGTAATTAGTACATTCAGTTTAACACAACTCATTGGATTTTTATTTGCATAACAATGGATTTAACATATATAAATAGTGCTGTTACTTTAATTGCTATTTTATCGATACAATGTTATTATTCGTATGGTAAGACTATTAATTATTTATTATTAATGATTAAAAAAATTAACACTGATATAATTAATTTTATTGGACATACTACTGCGTTTGATTTGCGTTTGCGTTTTATCGTTGGGTAATTAACATCTATCATACAATAATTTTTAATAATGCATCGACAAAAAGTGGGAAACCGCGATTCAAATCTTTGTCGCGTCGGATGCACTGTCGCGATTCAAAGTTCAATATGCATCTGTAGACTATGGTGTAGGATACTGGTCCTCCAGGTTAGGGGTTTTTTGTCGAGGCAGCTCCTCGTCGTAGATAAAAAACATAAAATTCTAATCATCGAATGCAGAACCGACTAACAAACAGAACCGAGTTACCTGGCGTTTGCGAGTCGGAAAGCCGCGTAGGCGTTATAATCCGGATATATATTGCGGTGGCCGACTGTATATTTTTGTAAAAATTTTCCAATACAAAATAGTTTCAAATTTTATTAATTTTCGTAGGTTCGTATGGAAGGCATGCAAATATTTGTGACCATGAGACTCTTTTTAATGTTTTTTTAAATGATAATTTTTATTTGTATAAAACTTTATTCCAAATATAGATTTTATTTTATTTTAAAATTTTTTTAAAATATAGTATCGTTTAAATTATGCTATGCCTGACCACAGCTGTCCGTTTTATCATACTAACCTCCGTTGCGGTTTAACGAATGTTTGCAAATTTTCCACTTTTTGTAATCTTTATAAGTATTTTATAATTCTAATTTCAATTTTACTTTGTTTCCAATTTAATTAATTTTATTGTTTTTGTATTGTTTACCATTCAATTTTCAATTTATATTTTTTTAGCTTCCCTATTCAAAAACAAATCTTTAAAAACTTCACACTCTTATCTTCCACGTTAATAAAAACAACTTTTTATTTTAATCAAATTTATTTTGCATTAAAATTCTTTAAAATCGTTAAAATTCAGAATTATCTCGGACGAAGAAATTCTCACGTCTGGCCGCATTCGGCATCTCGGCATCAAGCGTCCTCTTTCTTACTTACATCGTTACCAACATGATTTTAACAAATAAATAAATAAATTTTCCATAAACAGTATGCTTATACAAATTCACAAATTAAAACTTCAAAATAACTTACAAAATAACTAAATCAGAATGTAACGTAAAACAAAAATAATAAAATTAATTAAATTAGAAGTAATTAAAGTTGAAATTAGAATTATAAAATTATAAATTAAAAAATTACCAAAAACATTTGTCAAGCAGCAACGGAGTTTTGACTGATAAGCCGGACAGCTGTGCAACGGCGTACGCAGAAAATTAAAAGACCATAATTTAACTTAAAACGATACGAAAATTACATATAAAATATAACATGAGTCTTATGCTAACAAATTATTTGCATGCACCACCCGAACCCATCATTAAATTAAATATAAAAATAATTTCTAACTTAAAATTTTTTTTACAAATATTTATACAGGGGGCATCACAATATATTTATTTGTTGCAGGAGCTTGTCCATCGTTGATTTCTAATGAAACTTTAACAGTTACGTGCAAACACAATAACAAAAGTTTAGAAAATTGCGACAATCCAATAGATGGAACTGAAGCATATATAATTTGCAATAGGTTTTATGAAGAAGATAGTCTTGAAGCAAATCCAAAACTTTTGTGTCGAGAAGGTAGATGGGATGGTCATATACCTCAATGTTATCCAAGTAAGTGTAAACTGTAATTAATACAACAATTTTAAGGTATTGAGTTCGACGATGTTGTTTAAAGCAAATACGCGTTACCATATTAAAAGAATACATTTTTTTTTTCATATTGTAGTTTGTGGTAAAACGCACTCCAAAGAGAGTTCAAACACAGAAGAAGCTTACGATATGATTCTAAATTACCCATGGCATGTGCAAGTTTATCATTTAAATAACACATATCAATGTGGAGGGACATTAATTGCGATGAACATGGTTATTACTGGTAGGTAATAGCAAAATAAAATAAATAGCATTAATTAATATTATTATAACATAAACACAAAAAATAAAATCAGTAATGCAATCAAATACAATTTTACAAGCGATGTAGTTAGTTTCTATTCAACTTGAAGCTGTAACATTGCTCCGTACGCAGACGATGGGGTAATCTAATGTAGGTATACTAATATAGGCAAAATAACTTTAGCTGGTTTTATAATTTAAAAATTAATTATTATAATTTAATTAATTTAGCTGCACATTGTGTTACTGTCTACAATTCAGTGAGTGCCCATTTCGAACCAGTTAGAATACTTACCGTTATTTCAGGAAAATATTATTTTAGTGTATATTATGACGAAAGCGACAAATTCATTCAAAATTCAAAAGTAAGACATGGAAGTTAAATTTCAGAAAACATTTTAATTTAATTTATTTTATAGGTACAGGAAGTATACTTTCCCAGGGAATATGACGGTTATGCAAAAAAACTTGCATTTGATATCGCAATTTTAGTTTTAGCAAGTCCTTTTCGCCCATCTGAAGTTGTACAGCCAGTATGCTTGAATTTTCAGTCATTTGATAATTCTTTATTACAAGATAGAGGCCTAGTAAGTTCTTAACAATAACTGTAAAATTACACAGACTATTCAATAATTCACCTGTCATCTGTCAAAATTTAAAACAGATTATATTCTCTTAGAAGGTATACAAGTGATTATGTTAAACTAAAGATTTTTAATGTCACTGTAAAAATTTCTTCTATTAAGCAATTGTTGGGTTCTTTGAATAGTTTGTTGAATACCATCCGTAGTCAAAGTGATGTAGATTATTTCGGAGCTGAACACTATTGCGATCGGAAATTCATTATAGACACTCCAAAAATAGTCAACTTTACTTTGTCTACTTGTAGAGACTATTATAAATGTAATAAAATATTTTAGGTAGTTGGTTGGGATTATGCGATTGAGCAATCCTACTCTATTGAGATATTAAAGATCGTAACAGTTTCGTATATACCATACAGACAATGTCACTCAAAACTAAATAGCAGTTTCTGGGAAGAACTAACATTTGACAAAATATGTGGTCTATATTTAGACATCAGCAGTGGTTAGTTTAATTATTAGAATCAAAATTTTAAACCATGGAACCTGCTCCTCTTTTCATTTAGGAGTTAATCAATTAATTAGATTATGCTTGGAAAAAAATTTTTTTCTATTATTAAACAATTTAACAGCGAATAGTCGTTGTTTTCCAAAATGTGTTTTCAATAAGATCTGTTTTTTTTCCAAAACCATTCTAAAAAAAATACTTATGAATTTATTTTAGAAAATATTTTGTGCCATAAAGACTATGGAGGCGGATTTGTTTTGAAGAATAAAATTAATGGTCGATACTACATTACTGGTGTACTTAGTAACGTTCCATATCCTTCAAGTAGTACAGATTTCTACAGTTGTGATTTACAGCTGTATAATTTATATACGTCAATTTACCAACACCGGAGCTTTTTGAAAGATCTTACAGAAAACCATGAAATGTGAGAATTAGAACTTATTTTTAAAATAAATTTAACTCTTAAAAATACACGTCTACCCAATCAATAAAATTGGTTAAAAGTTGGAACACCTAATTATTTAGTTTTTAACTATGCGACAGTGCTATTTGGTGCTAGACTACAACTACGTAGGTACTTACGTAAATGAATATATCATCGAGTCCATGACACTATAATAGTACCATGATAAAGTCTACAATAATTAATTACACTCTTTACGGTTCAAAAGCTAACCAATCACATATGTAACTTTCTTTTATTTTATTAGGAAAAATTGTCGACTACCAAACCATCCATCGCACGGTCAATACGTTTTCTTCGATACAAATGTAACGTTGGCATACGAATTAGAACAGCAGGTACCTACACATAGTATGTTAACTTTAACTTGCGATGCTGGATATAACTTCACTTCTCCTAGTGCAACACAGTACTATTGTTCTAGAAATGGACAATGGAAACCTGCTCTAACCGGCTGTACACGTACGATATTTCTTTGTTTTGTTATATTACAGTACGATTCACTTTTATTTTACAGAAATCGCTTTCGACCAACCAACAGTTTTAGATCAATCTACGTCTTTCAATTACAATTATGTCATTCTTATTATATCGGCAATAGTAATGTTCGTTGCTTTGGTTGCAATAATATTATATAAGTTAAAGTACAAACAAGAATGGGTAAGTAAAGCAATTTTTCAAAAATTGAGATTTTGTTAACGTGTAATAATTTATTACTACAGGAACTACAAAGAGAAATAAAATTAGCTGGATTGGATCGCTTTCACAATGGTAATCTTAAAAGATTTAATCCAGAATTGGATATTGGTGATCAAGCGGAAATATTACCGTACAATAAGAATTTCGAATTTCCACGAGATAAGCTAATATTAGGTAAACAATTAGGTTTCGGAGC
Source organism: Cantharis rustica (assembly GCA_911387805.1). Taxonomy (NCBI): domain Eukaryota; kingdom Metazoa; phylum Arthropoda; class Insecta; order Coleoptera; family Cantharidae; genus Cantharis; species Cantharis rustica. The sequence goes on from OU426882.1 coordinate 36,948,606, forward strand.
ATTTGGAATTGTAATGCAGGCAGATGCTTTTGGCATAATTAAAAATGAAGAACGAACCGTAGTCGCTGTCAAAACTGCAAAAAGTAATGCCGATTATATTCAGATGAAGGCTTTAACATCAGAACTGAAGATTATGGTTCATTTGGGAAAACACTTAAATATAGTAAATTTACTTGGAGCTTGCACTCAAAATATTACCAAACGTAAGTGTAATTCACTCTCCTTAAAAATAAAAGTAGTCTAAATTTACATTTAGTCTGCATCTGTCATCGCCTTCTAGTTCCACTTTTTTTAAGGTGATATCTCATCTGGCAGTGTTCAGTGAGTAACTCCGCAATGACTATAATTTGTTTCATTCTTTGATCAGTAAAAAAGCTGTTTAGCTCTTGCGGTCGATTAATCACTACATTTTTTCGCATGTTTTTGTCCTGGTTCATTGTACTAAAGTTTGTACCAGTTTTGTACTTTCAACCCTCTATGTCTTTTGGATAGCTCACAGAATGATTCGGGTCCAGTGAAGTCGTTTTTGAGCCTGCTCTAACTAGTTTGTCAGCTATTTCATTACCCTCAATTCCTACATGACAGTTTGGCTATCAGTCATTATAGTGACTTGCTTGTTCTTTCCATAGCCATCCTGGCTATAAAATATCCAGAGTCTTTAGGTGACCAGTTTTGTTTTCCGTTTAAATTTTCTAATTTGGGTAATTTTTGTGGCAGCTTGTAGGGCATCCTTATTCTTCCGTAGGTGAAGAGGTGGTAGATCTAAAACAGATTTCATAGACGCAGTAGGGGATATACTGATAGCCCCTATTATACCCAGACTAGCCTATGCAATTTCTGCATCTTGCTTTGTGTAGTGATTTCGTTGGTTTTTGTCCACCATACGAGCGATATGTATGTGACAATGGGTCTTATTATTGATGTCCTTAATGTCTTTCCTAAAAGTTTGCAACAAGCTTTGTAAAGAGTTTTATTCACATGAGATTTTCAAGTGAGTTTAGCATCCAGAGTTGCCTCTAAATACTTTACCTCCCAGGGAAAAGGTAACGACAGACCCGAAGCTTTGGAGCTTTTAGGTATCTTTCTAGTTTGGTTCGGTTTGAAATTATACCTTCGTGCTTGCCCCTGATTTTAATGACAATGTCGTCCGCATATCCTAATATGCAGAATCTAACGTCAGTTAATTTCTTCAGTGGGTCATCTATCACGATAGACCACAGAAGAGCTAACAGTACCCCACCTTATTGCAATCAATACCTCTTTTCCTCCTAAGGAAACCGTTACGATTTGACTTTTTAGCATTAATTCTATCCAGGTTATCATGGAAAGCTCAATGCTAAGTACCGCGGCGACTGCTTTTATAGATTTATTTTAGATGATATCAAAGTTACCCTCTATGTCCATAAATGTTCCGACCACAATTTCTTTTGCTGCGAGAGGTTCTTCAATTCCTCTTATAAGGTAACGAAGTACATCCATGGTCCCTTTGTCTGGTTGGTAGACAAATTGTGTAATATGAATATTCTTCTCATATGATTAGCAATAATTGACTGACTGAGTGTCAACTGAAAGTGTGGTTTCCAACGTTTGGCCGGTAGCAACCTTACGTATAATCCGTCACATTGATGCATTGCGATCCAAGCTCATCTAGTCTGAGTAGTTCAAATTCCCTGGTAGGTATGCCTCAAAAATCTCTATGAGAGAACACTATCTCCAGAGCAGGATTGCCCCAGCGTTTGAGTTTGACCTCTAGACCACTCAGACGTTGCTGAATTGGTACAAGAATAACTTTGTGAACAAGCATAGGATCAGAAATATGAATTGTGCAATGTATCTGTATTATTTTATTTAAATGTTCTATAAATATTATGTTTTTCTTTAAATTTAATTTTACACGTTACAATTTTATTTCAATTTCATGTAACATGTAAAATTAATTTTATTAAATATATTATCACATGTTAATTACTTTTACCATATTAACAATATTATAAAATTTTAGGGGAATTACTTATTATTGTAGAATATTGCCAATTTGGAAACTTATATAACTATTTACTTCGGAATCGTGAGAATTACATAGATCAAATCGACAATGTTACTGGAGATATTGATTATACTTTTGGTACTGACAATTTAGCAAATGCGTTGGCTGTTCCCAATAACTTAAGGTAGGAAGTCATTGAAAAATATTATAATAACATTCGGAAAATTTTCTTTTAGTACATCTCGAGAAATTGAAAGCATCAATTCGATTTGTACCAAGGATTTAGTTTCATGGTCATTCCAAGTTGCTCGTGGAATGGAATACTTAGCTTCTAGAAAGGTTTTTTTATTAATTTCTCAGCTCATTATTTTTAATATCTCATTTTAGATTTTTCATGGTGATTTGGCAGCTCGTAATATACTTCTAGCCCATAATAACATTGTAAAAATTTGTGATTTTGGTTTAGCAAAACGATTGTACCAGGCTTTGAAGTATAAAAAAAAACAAAATGTATAATTTCCTTGTAATGAAATTTATTTGAAAACTATTTAAAAAAATTTCTCTTTAGTGTCCGTTACCAATAAAGTGGATGGCTGTCGAATCCATTCAAGATCAGATTTTTTCTACACAATCCGATGTTTGGTCGTTTGGGATTGTTTTATGGGAATTTTTTTCGTTAGCTCAAACCCCATATCCTGGTATGGAAGCCGACGAAAAACTATACTATAAATTATTAGATGGATATAAAATGGAGGCACCACAATATGCACCAAAGGAAATGTAATGTGATGGAATAAATAACTTTCATGCTTATATTAGTCATTTCATTTTAGGTACAAAATTATGTGCGACTGCTGGAGTATTAATCCAGCATCCAGACCATGTTTTAATAAATTGGCCGGTAGAATCGGATTAATGTTGGAGGAGAATGTACGACAAGTGAGTATTAATAATATTACTTAAAGCAAAATTAGAAATTTAAATTTTACAGCATTATATTGATTTAAACGATCTCTATTTGGTTATGAATACGCAAAGATTAAATGAAAATCAACCGGATTACCTAGAAATGTTAAGTCCTCATAACAGCAGACATACAGTCGCTATTCAAGGTGATCATGCAGTTGCAACTTCGGGGTACCTGTGTCTGACAAGTTCTGACTCAGCCATAAACGAAGATGTAAAATCAGTAGTAAATGAGCCCAAAGTCGTCGATGGGGAGTGTTATGTTCTTCAATAATACGAATGCTACTTGGTTAGTACAACGAAATGTAATGATTTATTGCCTAAGCCAACTATGTATGTGTACATACAATACAATCTAACTAAAACATAAATAAATCATATTCAAATACATAACATGGAGTTTAATAAATTATTCAGATGGTGGCAAAATGCTAACGACGTTAATTAAGAAATTTTACACATTGAACAAAAAAGTAAAAAACTGGAAATTTAGGAACCTATGAAAATTAATAAATTAAAATATTCATCTTCACTACTAAATAGTCAATCTGATTTAAATAACTCACTTCTACTAAACATTTATAATACATAATACTCCCCCCCTCTTCAAACTTACCCTGCTACATCCACTTACATTATTTCTTTTTTATATTAATTATATACCTACCCTATAGTAAATTCACATTAAAATATACAATTTTTATAAAAATATTCCCCTCCTACCCTCTTTCTTTTCTCTTGCAATTTGGACAATAAAGACGGAAGTTTCTCTTTCTAGTTCATCGTCTGATGATGTTCATAGTATGGTGTAAACATCTGCGATAATATACATACGGTGTATTTATATTGTAAATAAACAAACTAAACAAAAAATTAGAATAATAAATTTTAATTATTAAGTAAAGAATACATACTTACATAGCAAAATAATATTTAAACAATAAAAACAACAAAGGAAAATATGATTTAAGGAAATACAGGAAAAACAACTTGGCACAGAGAAACAAACGACGAAAAGGTGAGGAAATTCTAATGGAATATAAGAACTTTGCTTAAGGCGGTATTCTAGTCTAGAAAGTTGAAAAAATCGAAAATTTTGTTTTCATATTTCGATAATTCTTCTAAAACAGATTTTTTGAAATTAGAATTATTTTAAAAGTTATAGCCATTTTAGTGTCATGGCATCTAAGAAAAGTATTAAAAACTACTCTTTATTTTTTTTGTGTTTTTAAATTTTACTTATTTAAATATTTAATTTGAGGTAGAAGAAAGCCCGATGTATGGAGCTGGAATCGCTGATTGAAAAAATGTAAGTTATATGTATTGTTCCATCAGTTAGACTGCCTGAAACTTAAATTAAATTTTTAATCGTGTTTTTCTCGAAACTACTTTTTTCGAATCGCTTGGCATAAAATTTCAAGTTCTAATTGACCGATTTTCTTGAAATTTGGCATGAATTTTCCTTATATATCCCTATATGGTAGGAACCAACCAAAAGAGTACCGGCTTCGCTGCAGCGGAAAAGGAGGGGGTCTAACTAAATAAATTTAGTGCGCGTCGGAACGTAATGTAGTCAAATTTACGGATGGTCTGTAATAAATAATAGAGCCACCAATGAATTAATTCCAGGTTTGTACCCCAACAAACGAGTCCCCACTGGTAAACAAGTCTGTCGCGCAAAGGATACTTACCATAAATTAATGTTACAATTATAAATTACAAAATCCAGAATTTCTTAGACCGACCTGTCGGATATTCGGCCACCTTTACTTAAAATAATCTATAACAGAAAGTACACAAAAAAAAACCAAAAGACATAAAATGATAAAATTAATAATTTTAATGAGAAAATATTTAGCAATTTATACAATAATGCGACCGAGTTTGGTAATTAAATTCTAATTTTAAAAAAGTTAGTTACAAGGTGTCTTCAAAAATTAAATTCATCTAACAAAATGTATAGTTAAAATATTAATTGCTTTTCTTTTCTCGATCGTCAAAGAATGTGTGAGATTTGGGCTTCTAGACTAGAATACTGCCTTAAGTCTGGAAAAATAAATGAGGTTGCAAATATGGAGTGGGAGTAGTTGCTCTACAAGAGATAAGATGGAAGAGGTAGGGAGAGATAAAGAAGGAAAAGTACATCTTATTCTTTTTTGGTGGCAAGGGGTCTAAAACAGGATGAGTTGGTTTGATAAAGAATGTGTAGAATATAAAAAAGGAAAAATGGAGAATAGAGTAAGTGACTTAAAAATGGTGGACGGAAGAAGCAAGAGAAATACAAGAAAAGCACAAGAAAGGTGGACAGGTTATACTGAACGCATGGACAATGGCAAAAATAGAAGAGTATCATAGAAGCAATAATGCAAAAGTTTTTTATCAACCAGTAAGAAAACAGAAACCGCATTACAAATTAAAGCCAAGAAGTATGAAAGATGAAAGTAGAAAATTAGAACAAAATATAGCAAAGAAGAAAGAGAATTGTAAGAAGCACTTCCAAGAACTTTTAAACAGACAACGGAAAGAAGATGGAGAGAACATACATAGGGAAAGAAGCAATGATGAGAATGAAATAATAAGTCTATCACGAGAGAAGATAAAGGATATAATTCATAAGATGATAAATGGATAGGCTCCAGGATATGATAAAATAAACAACAAACTTATCAAATATAGAGGAGAATAGATCGGTACAAAATTGTGCGAGTTGATATAATGAATTTGGACAGAAGAGAATATGCTTTGAATGAAACAAATGAGTCATTGCACCATTGAAAAAGATAGGTGATGCAGAAGAATGTCGTAACTGTAGAGGAATTATAGTCTCTCAAAAATGATACATAGAAGATTGAAAGAACACACAAGATTGATAACAGGAGAGTATCAATTTGGATTTGCCAGAGAAAAGTCATCAGTAGGAGCAATACATAATATGGTAAAGAGAATTAAGAAAAAGACTCGTGAACATGGAATAGAGCTGCACGTGCTGTTTGTAGACTTTTGGCAAGTTTTGACAAAGTCATCCGGAAGAGAATGTATGCAGCATTGAAAGAGATAAAAATACCATCACAGCTGATTAGATTGATAAAGATGACTCTGGAAAGGACTACAGCCTGTATTAGAACGTCAGATGGCGAGACGGACAGTTTTGAGATCAACAGTGTGTCAAGCAGGGAGATGCACTGTCCGCGACACTTTTTTATACTGTCGTAGAGAAAATTATAAGTATCATAAATCATAAATCCTTAAACGACTACTTTTATAAATCAGACCATGAGAGGTTTTAAACACACGAAAATGGTTCAATAAGTAGTGTGAGTTTTAATGTAACCCTGGTTGGCTTTGCTTAATTAAATAATCGCAGCCGTCGTGTGGTAACTGATGTTGAAACGCTGCTACCAAAGTCTGTTTATAAGCCAGACTTAAACTTTTTAATTGAAGATCGGCGACGTAGGATTATTAACAATTTAATCGTCTTACGGTAGCAAAAGTATCACTATATATAAAAAAAAATTAATAAACTTGAACTAATATTCAATAAAAACAAATTTAATTATGTTGCGACATTTACCTGAAAGAGAACAATTTTAAATACATGGTTTTTTTTATATATTACCTTTTTGTTGAAAATAAGGAAAGGAGGAAGCACACACTCACAAGTTTTAAAATAATAAAAAAAAATGAAATTTCACTTGAATATAAAAAAGAGAATTTAAGTTTTATACTAAGTTTTGATTTGTCACGAGATAAAAAAAAAATAGAAAAAAAAATCAACTGAACACTTGAAGATTAACTAGCAGAATGACCGTCAACTGGCAGAAATAAAAATGGAATGAGGATGAGGGTTGGGGGTAGACCCTTTTTATGTAAAATCTTCAAGGGTATCAATAAAGGCTAAAGTCGCTCAACTGATAGCATTTTATTCTTAAAAACTTGAATTAATCAAGAAAACTCAAAAGTGATATTTTTGTTATGTTGTTTATGAATAGGAAGGTGTGTAATTTAAATTTAATTTAAATCTAGCAAATTGATCATGAAACGATGTAATAAAACCAGTGCGCATCAAAAGTTGATTCAAAATTCATATTTTAGCACATGATTTAAAAATGATTTTAGGTTTCCTGCTTTAGCCAAGCGCGGTTATAAACGTCGCCGTCGCGTCGTTCGGTCAGATTTATGACGTTTGGACTCCAATTTTAAGCAATATCTGCGTGAACTTTTTTTAAACGTTGTCCTTTAATATTTTATGGTCTCCAGATGTTTTTAGTGAAATTTTGTAATTCGATAATTACTTGTCTGAATTGTAAATCCGCTGGTTCAATTGTATATACTTCCGATTGCAAATTTTATTTGCTCTAAGATCATGTAAATTTCAAATCTGTAACGCCACAGGTTTTGCATTTACTGGCAATTAGTGCGTATTTTGTTTAATGTAGCCTGTAATAAAAGTTGAAAAATTATCAACTTTATGGGCTTTAGTAACAAAAAAGATTGACCTGATGGAATCAATTTCGACATGTGTTTGCTCTAGTCCGTGCTTCCAAAAATGTTTCAAATTATTGTTATAATTAAATGCGCAAATTCAATTGCATCCTACTTAATTAAGTTTCTAGCTTGTTGAAGGTAGTTTATTTCCATCTATGTAAAAAGAATTTTAATCAGTCGCTTATAGCGATTCATACAAGTGTTTGAACTGGACTCGCATAAATTACCTTCGTATTTGCTTTGGATTTGGGGGCGATTTGTTACAATAAATAAAACCAAATTTTATTTGACTAGGTTTACCAAAGTTGTGATTATGCCTTATCACAGGAAATAATTTTTAAAGAATGACAAATAATTAGCCACAGATATAATATTATATGTCTTAAAGGTAGTCTATACAATTTAAATTAAATAATCTTTAAATAAACAAGTTAATTAAACATTATTAACAAAACGTTTAATTAACTTGTTTATTCAAAGATTATTTAATTATATTTCACAAGTTAAAAAATTAATTTGTTACATACAATTTAAAGTAAATTATTCGTTAAGTAGTTTTCCATTTCTGGAACAATGATTTTTATTTATAAATATAGCATTTTATTCGTACAGCGATGTAATTCATATGGTAAAAATATAATTTTAGTTGTAAAATTCTGTACTGCGTAAATTTTGTTAGTTATGCCTGAAGTATAGGGAAGACCAGTCTATAATGACCACTTAGGTAAAATGACATACTTATATAATAGCCTTTTTGTAATTTTCAGGTGCTTGTCCATCGCTGTTTTTGACTAACAGTTTAACTGTTAAATGCGAACACAATAACAAAACTTTAGATCATTGCGAAAATCCACCGGAGGGAACACAAGCATTTTTAACTTCTAACAGGTTTTATGAAGAAGCTACCTTAGAATCGAATTCGAAACGTTTGTGTCAAGATAGGAGATGGGATGGCCCCATACCGCAATGCTTTCCAAGTAGAAAGAATCCAAAACGTTCGTGTCGAGAAAGAAAATGGGATGGACCCACACCACAATGTTATCCGAGTAGGTGGATTTTAAGTATTTACCTATTTAAGAAATATTTCTTTTCTAAGTTAGATATAGATTTTCAGAGTTGTTAGGAATTTTAAAAAAAATTATAGAATTACCATAACCCTTGGAGATTTCAGTAATTCTAATACTTCTTTTGGTAAGTGTTGAATTTCTTTCTTTTCTAGTTTCAGTTTACTATAATAATTACGGGATCGAAACTCAATAAAAAGAAGTTCAAAATATCAGTTTTTGTATTTTCCCGACTGCATTTTCTGGAGTTATTCTCTCTGTACCTTTTAAAACCTTTATTGTGAGCTTCCAGTGCTTCTTTTGTTTATGGAGCTATTGGCAGCAATACATACATGCGTAATCGAATGTAAACCTTTTATCTTTCGATGTAGGTTTTCATGGAGTTAGTTTTGCTTTTTTACTTTTTTTGTGTTCTTTTCCATAACATTTTCCATGCTTTTCTGTCTTAGGTTAATTTTTCAATGTTTTTCTATTTTATTTCTCGTAACTCTGCTGCTTTAATAATTATATATCTACCGATAATTAATAGCTTATAATACTACGAGATAAAAAAGATTCTGAACGAGCTGACACCACACGAGGTGTTGGTGACCAAAATCGTTAAGTAATTAACATATACAATGATTTTTAGTAATGAATCGACAAATAAGTCTTGTGATTCTAATAACTTGATTGGTAATATTGATAATAAATGGGAAACCACGATTTAAATCCACTTCGCGTCGGATGCACTGCTGCGATCCACAGTCTAATATAGATCTGTAGACTATGGTGTAGGATACTGGTACTCCAGGTTGGGAGGATTCTTTGTCGGGCCAGCTCCTCATGGTAGATAAAAAACAAATTTAAGTTTTCCTTTACCTTGAATCTTAGTTAAAACGTATTTTTAAAAAATTTCATACTGACTAGGATGAGCACATTGTTTTGCACAATTAACATCGGAAATGAAAGATGCTAATTTATCTCGAAAACCATCCAATTCTGTTATAAAGGCAAACAAATTTTTTAATGTTAAGTGTGTTAGATAGTTATTTGCATTTACCGAAGTGGAGTTGTGTCGGTCATTTTCAAAATTTTTTATTGGGCGTTATACTTCCTACTTTGAAGAAAACTTATTGCCGGTGTTGCTCACAAGAGAATTATATGACCTCCGCATTTTTGTAATTTTTGTTACTTATTGTACTGAAAGTTTAGCCTTTCAATTAGATCTCCTTAAAGCAGTAAGGCAAGATAGCTAGAAATTTTCGAGAAAATCGACTTTGAAATATTGTCGAGAGAGTTTGAAGACAAGATGTGAAACAATTTGCAATAAATTTCGTGTCGTAGGCATGAACGAGTTGGACTAGGAACCGGTAGGTCGACGGTTCTATTACCACCTCCGCTAGATTTTTTTTATTTTTTTAACTACCTTGACAATATTTTAAAGTCGATTTTCTCGAAAATTTCTGGTCATCTGGCCCTACTACTTTGAGGAGTTCTTATTGGAGGGCTAAACTTTCAGTACAATAAGTGGCAAAAATTACAAAAATGCGGTGGTAATATAATTCTCTTGTCAGTCATTGATGAAAAATTAACAAAGAAAATTTCGAGGTGGTTGTAAATCGCTTATTGTTTTAGGAATTGCTTAAAAAAAACACAATAAAATTAAAGTTTATTATATAAAAAATTAAAAAGTATTTGATTCAATAACCTAATAATATTACACACACAAGAAAATATACTTAAATCTAAAAAATTGCTTACCAGCTAGTTATTTACACAAAAAACACTTGGGTTGTCTGTAAAGTCGGTTTACGGACGATAATTTTACGTGATAACGTCATAAGAAAACATTGATGAAAAATTGCACACTTTTATGAATTGAATTGAATTATGTTTATGTAACAGATAATATAAATTAAAACTATGTTATTACATTAACCCTCAATAGGCTAGTACGTTATGTGCATGAAACATAATTGCATCATTTGGTGATCACGAGATCGAACCTCATGCCGGACAAGTTTCTTTTAATGGCATTTTGTAATTCAAATAATGTCTATGTATGATGCAAAGCCGATCGTGCCTCTCTCTTGCTTGTTCCGCGCTGTTGCTTGCGGAACGTGACAATGAGTCATGTTCTTTTGTGCGTGCAGCCGGTATATTAATTTATAAGGCGTTATCAGGTCAAAAACATGAATAGGTAGTAAAGATCTCTTGCAGCTGTTGACCCAAGTAGAAATAATACAAAAATATTGAAACGAAATTAATGAGTTATTTTTATAAACACAGAAAGTACCTTAAGCTAGTTGAATAATCAATGAATAAGTGGTTTAGGTAGTGTAACTCGATATTAATCATATCAAATTTTTAGAATAAGCCAAAATATGCACAAACACTTTTTAGAACTAAAATGTTCTATGTATGTTCTATAAGTAATACATACGGTGTATTTTATTGTATTAACTTAAACATTTTAGTTCTAAAAAGTGTTTGTGCATTTTTTTGGTTTTGTTTAAAAATTTAATATCATTAAGCTAATTGATCACAAAATAAGTTACAGAATAACATTTTATCACGCACCGCTAGATAATCCGGTTCTAAAAAAAAATTTGATTTTGAAAAATTTTTATTACCTACTTATAAATAATCTTTTGCGTGCAAAAGGATGTACGAGGTTGATACAACAACGTAACATGTGTTATTATAAATTAAAAACAATAAAAAAAAATTTATATAAATGTTATTCGGAGAAGCAATTAATTATAATTTATTATTGCTTTTAGTATATTTAGATTTTACATATTTTTATTAATTATTATGAAGAAATTAATATTTAAATTCGGGAAAGGTTGCGAGTCGTAATTTGAGCTGAAGTACGTGTTTAGGTTTATGACGATTGAAATATGCGGTTGCAATGTTGAATTCGATAATTCCGTTAATTTGTCCAAATTTGAAACAAATCGATGTAGTAGTTTTTAATATATCGTCGTCACACACTAATATTTTTGGGTAAAGCAAGCGCAATAGAAAAATAAAATTGTAATTAATTTATTACAAACAAATTAATAATTACCTAACGATAAACATACGTGACCAATTGTTAGCAGTGCATTTCCTATCGATTTCTACTTTTATTTCATCGAAATCGTTTAAAAAGGAGTCTAACTTACTACCCAAGCAACACCAATGTAGGTTTTGTACCTGAAAATTATGTATCAAAAAGGTACTTAAGCGGCACATAAGTTTTTATTCATATTTGCACTGTACCGTTGCAGTATAGTTTCAATGCATATAACTTCATACCGTTATTGTAAAGCCAAATGATGTATCAGATATATATTGAAATTTTAGTAACTAAAATATATTTGAACATATGATACCGTTTATGCAGTTTTAAACTTAGCGTTTCCGTACCAAAATTGCAGTAGCTAATATGTACAGCTATATTATGAATTGATAGTTACGATTTTTACATTCCCGGTTTGATAACTATTAAGTGCAGTTTAAATAGTTATGATTTTAACTTAACTCATTTGATACCATTATTTAACATAATATTTTGTTTTGTTTTCGTGTTTAAAAGAATAAATAATTTATAACTGTTTTAAATTGATTATTTCTTTTTATCTAATTAAAAATATTCATTTTAATAAAAATAAGTATTTTATTTGTCACTTGGTAGCCCAGCTAAACAGATTATTAAACGTTGTTTAAATAAAAATAAATTGTTAATATATTTTATAAAAATTAAAAATTCAATAGACCATCATAATAACTGACCCAAAAATGTATCGAATATTTATTGAAACTTTAGTGACTACAATATATTTGAACATATGGTACCGTTTATGTTCAGTTTTAACCGTATCGTATAAATGCAGTTTTAGCGGTACCGTTTTGTTACAATAATTACATTGTGATCTTGTTTAAAAATGATTTTGAAAAAAATTAAAATTTTTTGTTTTAGTTTTCGTGTTTGAAAAAATAGTTAATTTACCAAATTTTTTTAATTGATTATTATCTTTATTTTAAAAATTTTTATTTTGATAAAAACAAGTAATTTATTTGTCACATGGTAGCTCAGCTAAACAGATTATTAAACGTGTTTTAAATTAAAATAAATTGTTAATATATTTTATAAAAATTAAAAATACCCCATCGACCGTCGTAATAGCTAACCCCAATAATGTATCGAATATTTATTGAAATTGGTACCAGTTAGGTGCAGGTTTAATCGTACCGTTTCGTTACAATAATTACATTATGCCATCTTGTTTTGAAATGTTTTTGAGAAAAATTTAAATATTTTGTTTTGTTTGAAAGAATAATTAATTAACAAATGCTTTAAATTGATTATTATCTTTATTTTAAAATTTTTCATTTTGATAAACACAAATATTGTATTGGTCATGTGGTCGTATTGGTCACGTGGTCACGTGCTCCAGCTGAACATATTATCAGACGTCGTTTTTTAAATAAAAATAAATTGTTGATATTATATTTTATAAAAATGACAAAATCTTCGTTAGACCACTATAACTACCTCGAAAATGTACCGGAGTATCCTTTAAATTTGCGCTACTTTAAATTTTTTCGATAAAAACGTGACACTATGGGGAGAGGGGGTAGTTAAATGTATTTTAATAATATATATTTAGGTATATTTAAAAACCGCCAGTTCGATTTGCCAATATGACCGATCTGGGCACCAATAACATTTGTGTTTTACAGGGCATAAACAGATACAGAGGGCGACTGGGTAAGCTACCCCCTCCACTTATGACCCATTAAAATTAACGAAATCTACGGTTTCGATATCACCGGTTTTTGATGCCTATACAGGGCATTGGTACATGCAGTACCAGAACTACACCATAAATTTCAGGTTAGAATAAAATTAAGACTTTTGGTTGTACTTTCCAATTTTTCCATTGGCTCGGGGCTGTTACTGTCAATAACAACCTTTGCGGCGGCCATATTGGGTTTTTTTGTACTAAGACTTCTTTCGGGAATCTTCGGAAATACGTATTTCAAGGTAATACAAACCTCGAAATACGAAAATTCCCACAAGTATAGGACCAATTAGCCAGGATTTCTCTCCGCTACTGGTGTTATAATGCAACCCTGTAACATTTCTTGTCCTTTTTTATTATGTTATGTATTTAGTAATTATCTATTTTCTTTTATTGCTTTTATATCAATCATTGATTGATAAGCAGACGTTGGACTTTATCAACATTTGATTACAACTTTTTTTTGTAATCTAAGAAGTCCAACACAGATAAGAGATTTGCTTTTATTATATATAGTAGGTTTCTCTTCATATTTTTCAGTTTTTAATACAACATCTCTAAAAAAATTACTATTAACTTAAATTTTTATGACCGGGCATTTCATATTGCCGCCATGTATAACAGTACCAATAAATAACAATAAATAAAAAGCAGTTATTTCATCATCATCATCATCGGGCTTCCCATTCCTTGCGGAATATAGCCGCATCGTTTGATGCTTACAAATCCGTTTTCTGGGGTGGATTAGTCCCCATAAGTTCTTCTCTTTTCTCTCTTATAGTTTTTCGTGTGTTTTCGCTTCTTCCATCACCTTTCTCCATAGGTATCTATTCTGCGATCTTTCTTTCCAGTCATATATCTCCATGTTCCTCAAATCATTTAGTACTTCGGTCTTCCAGCTTATTCTCGGTCTTTCTCTTGGTCTATCACTATTCGGGTACCAGTCCATAAGGCGTGAAATCACTCTGCCTTCGTGAGCTCTCTGTACGTGTCCGAACCAGCCTATCCTCATCGCCTTAATGTGTTTTACTATATCTTCTCCGGCTAATTCGTTTTGTATTTCTCTATTAGTCCTTCTTCTGTATTGATCTTCTTCGATTTTAACTAAGCCGAGTATTCTTCTTAGTATTCTTCGTTCAAAGACTTTTAATTTTTCCTCCTGTGTTTTTGTCAGGCACATTATTTCTGTTCCGTACTCTACAACCGGTCTTATCAAAGTTCTGTACATCTTCATTTTGGTATTTCTACTAATTAACCGACTCTTCAGAAGCCCTTGAATGGCATAATAAGCTCTATTTCCAGCCATTATTCTCTCTTTAATAACATCTTCTTTGTGTTGTTCATTTGTAGACCCAGATATTTAAATGTTCTAACTTCTTCAAATTTGTAACCTTCCAGTTGTTTTTCTGCTATCGGTTCGTTTTTGTTTCTATGACATTTCATGTATTTCGTTTTATCTTCATTTATGACAAGTCCAACCTTCTTAGCTTCGTTTTCTAGTTTCTTAAAAGTTTCCTTTAAAGCGTTATGTGATCTAGCGACGATTACGACATCATCGGCGTAAGCTATTAGTTGTGTTTCCTTATTCATGATATTTTCTCCGCAGTTCGTTCTTCTCACTATTCCTTTTAGTACAATATTGAATAGTGTTGCCGACAGTGAATCACCCTGTCGTACTCCTGATTTAATTATAAATTCCTTTGTTTTTCCTTTTCTTGTTATTATCTCTGCTGTAGTTTGTTTTAGTGTCATGTGTGTCAATCGTATCAATTTTTTTGGTATTCTCATATTTTCCATTTCTTTCAGTAGTTGATTTCTATTTATTATATCGAACGCCTGTTTGAAACCATTTTATTCTTGCTTCTCTCTTTGCCTGTACCATCTTTTCACATTCCACATCATACCATTCGTTTAACTTTTTTCTTTCTTTTTGTCCCAGCACCATTTCCGCAGTCTTCCTTATACTTGTTTTTATGTGTTTTCACTCTTCGTCGTTACTTTCATTCTTCTCTTCTTGGACGATTACTTCACGTATAGTTTGAGCGTATTGCTGTTGTTTACTTTCATTTTTCAACCTTTCCACTGCAAATCTTTCAGTTGGGGGTGTTTTCTTGTTTATTTCCTTTCTATTAAATTTTCCTGTTTTTATTTCCATTACTACAAGGTTATGATCCGTGTCTACACTTGCACCTCTGTATGATCTTGTATCGCATACTTTGAAGGGTTTTCTTGCTGATACCAATATGTGGTCGATCTGGTTTCCCTTGTCGGAGCCAGGTTTTATCCAGGTTTCTTTGTGTGTTCTTCTGTGCTTATAATCAGTACTAACAATTCTCATGTTGCACACTGTTGCCAAACTGCACAGCCTTTCTCCATTGTTGTTTGTGGTTTCATGTAGCATATGTTTGCCCGCTATGTTTCTCAGATACTCCTCTTTTCCCACCTGTGCATTGAAGTCACCCATCATTATTATTGCGTCTGTTTTTGGTATTCGTTCATACATCTTTTCAATTTTATCGTACAGGTCTTCTTTCTCTTCTTCATCTGCGTCTTCTGTGGGGGCATAAACATTTATAACAGACAAATTTTCCTTTTCACCTCTTATCCTTAAATATGCCAGTCTTCCTCCCTTTGGGTCAAACTCCATTATCCTTTCTTTCATGTTTTGTGCTATCACAAAGGCGATCCCATTTCTGCCTTGTTTCTCTTCCCCAGAGTACAACAGCGTAAAGTTTCTTGTCTTTATTTCACCGCTTCCCCTCCATCTAACTTCCTGTAGCGCAGCCAAATCAATTCCGTATCTTTTAATTTCATTTACCACCTCGTTCATTCTTCCTGGTATCATCATCGTTCTCACATTCCATGTTGCAATTCTCTTAGTCTTCATCTTCTTTTCTTTTCTCTTATCTTCTGTTTTTATATGTAATTTGTTTGTACTTTTGTTTCCTGTTTTCTCAAGTTCCGTTATCATTGCAAGGGTCGGTATTGTACGGCAGTCTTTCTTAAATTTTATTAGTTTTTTGGGAGTGCCACATCATAATCAATTTGTTGGTTTAGAGCTTCCTCTATCATGGTCCAGCTGTAGATCTTATTATTAACAGTTAGCTTTTGGTATCCGATTCTTACACTGTTACCCTTTTCAGTTTCTTTCTTAGCTTGTTCTCCCAGCTTTGGATTTTTGCCACAATTGCTTTTTTATCTCTGTTCTTTCCAATTTCGAATGCCTCGCTCAACTCAACATCTACACTCAGTTTATCTTTGAGGAAAAGCTGTACTTTCTCTTTCAAGTTCGTGTGATTTGACGTATCGATTCCTTTTATCACTATATTATTTTGCTTTCTTGCATTTTCTTGATTTTCAGTTGTATTTTCTAGTGCTCTAATTCTTTGCATTAGCTGTTGCCTCTCTCTATCCCAGCTTTCCTCTCTATTCTTTGTATCCTCCCGTATTGCTTCTATATCCTGTTTCATTTTCATCATTTCGCTTCTGCTTTCCTTGAATCCTTCTCTCATCTCGGATCTCATATCCTCAATTGTTTGAAGCACCCGCTCCATTGCAATGTCTTCTTCTTTGTCACTCAAGGGTATTACTTCTGCTCCAGATTGCAATATTGTTTTCTTTTTACTTAATTGGCCAATACTTTCTGCCTCTTCTGGGTCTTCTTCCGGCTCCGCTCTTCTCTTCCGATTAAAGTAATATGTTATACGGCTGTCACTGTTCGCTCGTTCTCTTGGTACGACTATTTTTGCTTTTCGGCCTTTTGCAGTGCCTTTACTCATTAAATTACATGCAGTGACACCGACTTGTATAAAATAAATAACACCGTGTGATCTTTCAAGACGTAACGATGACCTAACGATTCCATATTTTTTTATATCAATTTCTAAAAATAGTTCGATCTCTGAAATCATTCACAGATGCTGTTAATCCTATTAGTGGTAGTATTTAATTCCAGCGGTGCGTACTTGAAACTATCATAATTTCGTCAATTTCATTATTTGCTACTTAAAGTTAGAGGGAATATTTTTAAAGTGTTTTAATTACAAAAACTGAAATAAAAAGAAAATCGATATTTTAAAATCTGCAACTGAGCATGATTCCTTATATTTTGTAATTAGTACATTCAGTTTAACACAACTCATTAGATTTTTATTAGCATAACAATGGATTTAACATATATAAATAGTGCTGTTACTTTAATTGCTATTTTATCGATACAATGTTATTATTCGTATGGTAAGACTATTAATTATTTATTATTTATGATTAAAAAAATTAACACTGATACAATTAATTTTATTGAACATACTACTGCGTTTAATTTGTGTTTGCGTTTTATCGTTGAGTAATTAACATCTACCATACAATAATTTTTAATAATGCATCGACAATAAGTGGGAAACCGCGATTCAAATCTTTGTCGCGTCCAATGCACTGCCGCGATCCAAAGTCTAATATGCATCTGTAGACTATGGTGTAGGATACTGGTCCTCCAGGTTAAGGGTTCTTTGTCGGGCCAGCTTCTTGTCGTAGATAAAAAATATAAAATTCTAATTATCGGATGCAGAACGGACTAACGAACAGAACCGAGTTACCTGGCATTTGCGAGTCGGAAAGCCGCGTAGGCAATATAAACCGGATATATATTGCGGTGCCCGCCTGTATATTTTTGTAAAAATTTTCAAATACAAAATAGTTTCAAATTTTATTAATTTTCGTGGGTACGTGCGGAAGACATGCAAATATTTGTGAGTATGAGACTCTTTTTAATGTTTTTTTAAATGTTCATTTTTATTCGTATAAAACTTTATTCCAATTTTATTTTAAAAATGGTATTGTTTAAATTATGCTATGCTTGACCACAGCTGTTCGCTTTATTATACTAAACTTTGTTGCGGTTTTACGAATGTTTACAAATTTTTCAATTTTTATAATCTTTATAATTTTATAATTTCAATTTCAATTTTACTTTACTTACAATTTAATTAATTTTATTGTTTTTGTATTGCTTACCATACAAATTCCAATTTATAACTTTTCAGCTTCTGCATTTAAAAACAATTCTACCCAACATGATTTTTACAAATAAATAAATACATTTTCCATGAACAGTATGCTTACAAATTCACAAATTAAAATAAAATAAACTTCAAAATAATTTACAAGATAACTAAATCAGAATTTGACGTTTCAAAACACGACAATATATTCATATAATATTGTCGTGTTTTAAAACGAAAAAATTCTGTTTTTGTTTATGTTAATAATTATTTGAAGTTTATTTTATTTTAGTTTAAAAATTAACATACAGTAGAAAGAAACTTTTTAATTTATTTGTTTGAGTTACGATGTTGATAACCGCGTACAAAAAAACGGTGCTTGATGCCAGATTAACGTTGACGAGCGGGCCTGCTTTGCCTG
The DNA here is from genome assembly GCA_911387805.1 of Cantharis rustica. Lineage (NCBI taxonomy): Eukaryota > Metazoa > Arthropoda > Insecta > Coleoptera > Cantharidae > Cantharis > Cantharis rustica. Next base: position 36,967,304 of record OU426882.1, read on the forward strand.
CGCTCGCACGAAATTAAATATTTTTAATTTAAATTTTAATGAAAAGTAATTCTAATTAATTCTGAAAGGTTGTTTGATTTGAATTCAGAGTTTTGGAAGATAAAATTGTAAAAAAAATTGGAAGATTTGTGAAAATTTGAAGTTGCTTTCAAATACGAAAATTAAAATTAAAAATTAGAATGGTAAGCAATACAAAAATAATAAAATTAATTAAATTAGAATAAGTAATTAAAATTGAAATTATAAAATTATAAATTAAAAAATTAACAAAAACATTTGTCAAGCAGCAACGGAGTTTTGACTGTATGCAGAAAATTAAAAGACCATAATTTAACTTAAAACGATACGAAAATTACATTTAAAATATACCAAGAGTCTCATGCTCACAAATTATTTGCATGCACCACCCAAACCCATCATTAAATTAAATATAAAAAAAATTTGTAAATTAAAATTTTTTTTTCAAATATTTATACAGGGGGCATCGCAATATATTTATTTGTTGCAGGAGCTTGTCCATCGTTGATTTCTAATGAAACTTTAACAGTTACGTGCAAACACAATAACAAAAGTTTAGAAAATTGCCACAATCCAATAGATGGAACTGAAGCATATATAATTTGCAATAGGTTTTATGAAGAAGATAGCCTTGAAGCAAATTCGAAACTTTTGTGTCGAGAAGGTAGATGGGATGGTCATATACCTCAATGTTATCCAAGTAAGTGTAAACTGTAATTAATACTACAATTTTAAGGTATTCAGTTCTACGATGTTGTTTACAGCAACTACGCGTTACCATATTAAAAGAATAAATTTTTTCTTTTCATATTGTAGTTTGTGGTAAAACGCACCCTAAAGAGAGTTCAAACACAGAAGAAGCTTACGATATGATTCTAAATTACCCATGGCATGTTCAAGTTTGTCAGTTAGATTTTCAATGTGGAGGGACATTAATTGCTATGAACATGGTTATTACTGGTAAGTAATAGCAAAATAAAATAAATAGTATTTATAAATATTATTATAACATAAACACAAAAAATAAAATCAGTAATGCAATCAAATACAATTTTTCAAAGCAATCTAATTAGTTTTTATTCAGTTTGAAGCTGTAGCATTGCTCTATCTAATATAGGTATCTAATATAGGCAAAATAACTTCAGCTGTTTTATAATTTGAAAATTAATTATAATAATTTAATTAATTTAGCTGCACATTGTGTTACTGTCTACAATTCAGTGAGTCTCCAATACGAACCAGTTAGAATGCTTTTCGTTATTTCAGGACAATATTATTTTAAGATATATTATGACGCAAGAAACAAACATATTCAAAATTCAAAAGTAAGACATGGAAGTTAAATTTCAGAAAACATTTTAATTGAATTTATTTTTTTAGGTACAGGAAGTGTACTTTCCCAGAGAATATGACGGGCCTGGAAAAAACTTTGAATTTGATATTGCAATTTTAGTTTTAGCAAGTGCTTTACGCCCATCTGAAGTTGTACAGCCAGTATGCTTGAATTTTCAGTCCTTCGATAATTCTTTATTAGAAGATAGAGGCCTAGTAAGTTCTTAATAATAACTGTAAAATTACAGAGACTATTCAATAATTCATTTGTCATCTATCATCTATCAAAATTTAAAACAGATTATATTCTCTTGGAAGGCATTCAAGTGAATATGGGTTCTTTAAATAGTTTGTTGAATACCATCCGTAGTCAAAATGATGTAGATTATTTCGGAGTGATCACTCGCTGAACACAATTGCCATCGGAAATTTATTATAGACACTCCAGAATTAGTCAACTTTACTTTGTCTACTTATACAGACTATTATAAATATAATAAAATATTTTAGGTAGTTGGTTGGGATTTTAAGAATAAGCAGTACCATCAAGAGATATTAAAGGTTGTGGCAGTTTCGTATATACCATACAGACAATGTCACTCAAAACTAAACAGCAGTTTCTGGGAATATCTAACACGTGACAAAATATGTGGTATATATTTAGACATCAGCAGTGGTGAGTTTAATTATTAGAATTAAAATTTTAAACCATGGAACCTACTCCTCTTTTTATTTAGGAGTTAATCAATTAAGTAGATTATGCTTAAAAAAAAGATGTTCTATTATTAAACAATTTAACAGCAAATAGTCGTTGTTTACCAAAACGTGTTATTAGTAAGAATTTGTCTTTTTTTCCAAAACCAATTTAAAAGAAATACTTATGAATTTATTTCAGAAAATATTTTATGTAGCAAAGACTATGGGGGCGGTTTCGTTTTGAAGAATAAAATTAATGGTCGATACTACATTACTGGTGTACTTAGTCAAGTTCCATATCCTTCAAGTAGTACAGATTTCTACAGCTGTGATTTACAGAAGTATTATTTATATACGTCAATTTACCAACAACGGAGCTTTTTGAAAGATCTTACAGGAAATCTTGAAATGTGAGAATTAGTACTTATTTTTAAGATAAATTTAACTATTAAAAATACACGTCTACCCTACCAATCCAATTGGTTAAAAGGTGGAACACCTAATTATGTAGTTTTTAACTATGCGACAGTGCTAGACTACAACTACGTAGGTACTTACCTAAATGAATATATCATAGAGTCCATGGCACTATAATAGTACCATCATAGAGTCTATAATAATTAATTTCGCTCTTTACGGTTCAAAAGCTAACTAATCACATACACTGGCTCACAAAATTGATGACACAAACTAAACCTAAAACACTGTATATTTTCTAAACTAATAATCTTTCATTAATTTTCTTTTTCCAGAATTATTCCAATATGATTTGATATTCTAGAAAACCTAGTTAAATCAAAAGATATATTTTGTAAATAAGAAACTAAACATCAAACGTGAAAAATGTAATAATTGCATTACACAAAATTAATGACACAAGCACATAATTTATTGGTTTGTATTTAATTTTTTAATGTCTAATAAATAGTTGAGCCGCCTCGAGCATCAATGGCAGCCTGCAGACGTTTTGGCATGCTTGCAACTAGTTTTTGAGTAACATTTGCCTTAATTTTACTCCATTCTCCAACTAATCTTTGTCTTAAAGTGGTCTTACTCGTAATTGCAGATTTCTGATTCTACGTTTTACTTCCGCCCAAAGATGCTCAATTGGATTGAGATCGAGCGATTGAGGAGGCGCATGCGATTGTTTTGGGACGTTAAAATCAACCACATCTTTACCAAATGAGCTATATGTTGGGGGTCGTTGTCATGTTGAAACCACCAAACTTTAGGAAGGCCTAAATTTATTGACACTGGTTTTTAAATTTTCCTGTAAAACTTTCATGTACTGTTCTTTGTTCATTTTTACATCTATAAATTTTAAATTTCCGACGCCGCTCCACGCACCTCCAAACCATTACATTTCCGCCACCGTATTTTATTGTAGCACAAAGATTTTCTTTCTTTAATTGTGTATTGACTTTCCTCCACACTATTTGCTTTCTATCAGATCCAAAAATCCATTGGCGAATTTTAGTGGCTTCTTTCTGTTTACCTCTGAAATAAATTGTTTTTTGCGTGCTACACGGCCATTAAAACCATTATTTTGCAAATGTTCTGCTTATTGTTTCATCAGATATAGCTTTCTTGATTATTTCAGATACTTCTATCCTTAAATTACAAATTGATTTCTTTGGTTTCTTTTTAATCTTCCTCATTAATACTGTTCATTGTGAGGTGCAAGTATGTTCTTTCTACCTCGCTCAGATATTTTTTTGTAAAGTTTCCTCACTTTTACATTTATTTATCACATATTTGATCGTTGAAAATGATCTACCGACTAGTTTTCCAACTTCACAATAAGTTTTTCGTTCACAAACTAGTTTTAAAATTAATTTTCTTTCAGTAATGTTGGTTTCTCTACGCATTTGATTTATTTTAAATAATTAAGCACTTATTACTCACGCAAAATATGAACTGATGCAGAATTTTGCTGTGCATTTTATTATAACAATACGTTGATAACAGATATCTTCTAAAAAGTACCCCTATGCGGATTTTTAATTACCCTTTTATACTTGTGTCATTAATTTTGTGTAATGCAATTGTTACATTTTTCACGTTTGATGTTCAGTTTCTTATTTACAATAGTTATTTTTATCATTAGGCTGGAAACTGAATTTTTTACGCCGACTTCTATAATTAGTTATATAAAATTTAATTATTTTTTGAAATATTTGGTGGTAGGAATTTTTTTTGCTGTTGTTGGTAGTAAAATATTTGAATTCAAAATTTGACGTTTAAATTTAACTAACCTAAAAAATATAAGTATTTGTTACATTAATTTTTTATAAAATTTTCTAATATAGTATACTAGTAATATTACTCACTATTTTAATCGACTTTTAAAAAAAAAAACAAAAATTATTTAATTGAATTTTATTTAAAACTATGATAAAGACTACTACTTTAATAACTACAACTAACAACTATCAACTAATTATTAAGGTCGGGGATTGACAAACTTTTATAAATATCCACATGCATCGCTACTGGCAAAAAAATATATATAACTATTTAAAATTTAGCAAAGTTACACACTTCACGTGATTGTGCTAAAATCCAATAGATGTCACCTCATCTGTTAATACATAATGCAAATGTATCGCCAAACTAATAGAATGTAGAATGTTTTTGAGGTACTATATTCCTTTAATTTTAATCCCTTATCCTAGATTTCATTCTCTCATCTAATATCTACCTGACAAAAGCCGTTAATTCAAGGCTCCATCTTTTTCAAAAAGATTGAACTATTTTCGAACTTGAAAGTTCAAAAATCTGCATAAAATGATAAGTACACGAATTCATTCATTTTATTGTTATTAATTAACTTTTTTCAATTTCATTTATTTATATGTAAACTTCGCATATATCCGCGTGTAGAGAAAAATTCGGTATAATTTTTTTTTTGTTTTTTACAGTTTTTAATTTCATAATGTAATTAAAAGTTTAATTTAAATTATGAACCTACAAAAACATAGCTAACAGTTTCTTCTACAAGTTGTTAAAAGTATAAATGTTATATATGATTTAGTTTAGGAGAAAACCATGAACTCCGAAGGGTCAATATAGCGTATATTTTGTACATTCGTCCCCAGCCTTAATGTCTACTGACAACTAAGTACTGACTTCTTTTGATTTATTACATTTATTTTATATAATTCTACCTTGTTCTTAGATTTCAACAAATTGCAAAATTTGCTGTTCCCATGGAGCTTGAGGGATCATAAACGATATTAGATAAAAAGGTGTTTGTTCCTACTTAGTAATCTTAATACACATTTATCTAATGTTATTTACCTTAGTTATTACAGAACATAACTCTTCCCGGCTAAGTTGGAAAAATTTGGGACGTTTACGGATTCTAATTTTTCCGAATCATTTGATTTAGTAGTGATATTTTTGTCTTCTTTTTCCAGCTTAGATATTCTAAGTTTTCTAACAAATTTATAAATTTTATAAATGATTAATGCAAAAATTAACAGATATACAATAATAGTCCAAATGCTTGTTGTCTTGAAGCGGATCACTGCACTTTCATTATTTAACTTTTCTTTATTATCACTAAGTTCACTTTGAATGTATGTATTTAAATTCACTTAAGTCAAATTCATTTGAAGTCAAAACAACGCATGGAGCATCGTAATTTTCTTTAATTTCTGATAAGTTCAACACATTTTTCTTCAAAATTTGATTAATAGTGCTCGTTTAGGATAAGAAATTTTTGATCTTGGGTAGGATTATTTTATAATGATTATTGGTACAAATTGGTAAAGGATATAATCGATAATAATCATAACTTTTGTTTTCTACAATCGGAATGTTAATTATAAATATGATTTGATTTAATTTAGTATAACTTTTAATTTCTAGAATATTTTCGAAAAGTAAAATATTGTCTAAGATTGGCTCAAACGGTAATTTGGCATTTCCTGTTTGATTACTAATAAATTTAATTTCTTGTAACAGTTTGGTTGGTTCAAGAATATATTTGTGAAAAGTATTTGTTTTGGCAAAGCTAATGGCTATTTCTAGATTGTTTAAAATATTACTTATTATTTGAAATGTATCGATTACTTCTAAAATTATTTTATTTATTGTCTGAAAATGATTGTAATTTAATATTTGACTTTTGATTTTGTTGATAAGATCATGAATTTTCGCGAATTTTGAATTTAAGAGGTTTGATTTAGTGCAAAATTTGTCGATGTTTGATTAAAAACTGAGATAGTATTTTGCATTAGTGTTATTTGATCTCTAACAATAGTTTGAATTTTATTTTGATTTTGAGTTAGATTTTGGATTTTTTGATCGTATTTAAGTGCATCTTCGTGATCGAGGTTTCCGGTTACAAGTTTTATAAATGATCCTAATCCGTTGAAAAATGCTCTCTTTTGTCTTTTTGGATTTTCTAAAGGGTTTAATTGGAAAATTTGTTGATTTATAGAATTTGTTAAGTGATCTATTAATTGATGGGAGTTGTAAAATTCTTCTTCATGTTTTTCGTTTATGTTAACGTTGTTAAGTGTTGAATTTAAAATTTGATATTGATCTTGTAATTTATTAAATTCGTTTACTATTTGGGAAATATCAAAAATTTGTATGAAAGTCCATGATGAAATTTTGTTTTGGGCGTTCCCTAATTTTAAAGGTAAGAGTGCTGGATCGTCTTTAAATTTTCTGAAGGTAGGTTCGTTTGCTGCGACGAGCCAGAAACATCTACAAGTAGAGTGAGTTGTTTTAGTTCCTTTAAATGAATGATTTTGCTTTTATTGTTTTTATGACAACTATTTCGACTTTATTATGGGGTAGCAAAAGTGTAATCGTACATAGACCAATAAATTTATTTTCTCTTTTGTTTCGCGTTCTACTATTTATTTAAAAAATTTCTTGCCCTATGTGAAATGTATTTTGTTCGTCTCCTTGGTTGTTGTGTTTATTTACTATCTTATTTTCGAATTCTGTGTTATTCGTGTTATTATAAGCCAATATTGCATATTACATGAGGTTTTCTTCGTCTGGATGTTTTGTTTGTAAAATTCTTAAAAGCTCTATTAGGATGGAATGTAATCGTTCAATCATACCGTTAGAATCGTGGAGATTTAGTGCAGTAAAATGAATATCAATTTGATGTAATTTTAACATTTCCTGAACTACTTCATTTTTAAACTCCCCTCCGTTATCACAAATAATCTTTTCCTGTGATCCATAAAAATTAAAATATTGCATCAAATGTTTGCTAATTTCTATTGCATTTCTGCTGATTGTTTTAAAGGCTTGTCCTAATTTTGTGAACGAATCTATGATATTTAAATAATTTTGTTTGTTGTATGTAAAGTATGTAAATATGTTGGGATTAACCAATGAGAAACATGCTGGTTGATAGAGTTCAGATAAAATTGGCTGTTTTGTTGTTTATTCTTGATATTTGACATGTACTTATAGAATATGTTGGTAAATGAATAGTTGTGAATAATTAGTCGTTCTATCTAATAAAGACATCGTAATTGTGCAAAAGGTTATGGGCCCAGCATATAGTTGTCTCTAAAAATACAGATTTGTTCAGGCCATCGCATAAAAAAAAAAAAAATTGTACCGAACCCTTTGTGATTGTGATTAACAAGAGTTATACATTTTTCCGAGCGCGATGGCAAACAACGGTATATCAATGATTGCAAAATTGATAGGACGAGAAAATTTCAACACTTGGCGATTTGCAATGAAAACATATCTTGAACTGGAAGATTTATGGAGTTGTGTTGAAGGTAAAGATCCGACGACAGATCCCGCTGTTAATCTACGACGCGAAGTTAAAGCTAAATCAATGATAATTTTAATGGTTGATCCGATCAATTTTGTGCATATTGAAAATGCAACTTCCGCAAAAGATGTATGGGAAAAGTTACAGTCCGCATTTAACGATTCCGGCTTATCGCGAAAAGTTAACCTAATGAAAACTCTGGTTACTACTAGTTTAGAAAATAGCGATTCCATCGAAGATTATGTCAACAAGATAATGAGCACCGCACAGAAATTGACTAACATTCAGTTTGCTATAGATGATGAATGGTTAGCAATATTTCTACTCGCAGGATTGACTGATGAATACAAACCTATGATAATGGCAATTGAAAGTTCTGGTATAAAGTTGACAGCAGATTTCGTCAAAACAAAGTTATTGCAAGAAGTCAAAAATACAACACCAACTAATGTTGCATTATATAATAAAAGTAGAGAACGGAAATGGCAAAGTCGAGGAAATTCGTTCCCAAATAAAGGCCCACGTTGTTACAAATGCAATAACTATGGACATATTTCGAGAAACTGCAGCATGAAGAGTAAATCAAATTTCAGTAATCCCTCTTCAGATTTTAGAAGAAACACATCATTGTTCTCAAAATTTAGCACGCTTTGTCTTAAGACTAATGAAGAAAACAACTGGTATGTGGATTCAGGTGCATCAGCTCATATGACGAACTCAACCGAATTGAAAAATTTGAGACGGTCGACAAGAACAGAAATAACTGTGGCCAACAATCAGAAAATCTCAGTTGCCGGTATAGGAGATGCACAGTTGAAGATTGATAATAGTTACATCGATGTTAACAATGTTCTACAAGTTCCAGGTCTGACAGCAAGCCTACTGTCCGTTAGTCAAACAGTTGCAAATGGTAACAGTGTTATATTTGATAAATCTGGATGTCGAATATATGATAGTGACAATATGGTTATAGCAAAAGCGAAACTAGTTGATAATGTTTACAGGCTTAATTGTGAAAAACTTACAAACAGTTTTATGGTTCAGACAGATAATTTTGAACTATGGCACTTCAGATTAGGCCATCTTAATTCCACCGACCTTTTAAAATTAAGAAATGGAATGGCAACGGGCATTGATTTTAATAATAAAAACAAATTCAACTGTATTGCATGTTGTGAAGGTAAGCAGTCAAGGAATCCATTTAAGACATCGAAAAGCAGAACAAAAGCAGCCTTGGAGTTAATCCACACCGATTTATGTGGACCAATGGAGAAAATATCGAATGGTGGAGCGAAGTATTTCTTGACATTTATTGACGATTATACAAGGAAAGTGTTTGTTTATTTCCTAAAGACAAAGGATCAGGTTTTCTCTACATTTCAGGAATTTAAATGCTTAGTCGAAAATCAAACAGGAAACCGAATAAAAATTTTACGTTCCGATAATGGAACTGAGTATTGTAATGAAAGATTAATAAATTTGTTGCAGAAATCAGGCATTCGCCATCAAACCTCAAACCCTTATACGCCAGAACAAAATGGGGTAGCCGAACGAATGAATAGGACATTGGTTGAAAAAGGCAAATGTATGATCTTGTTTTCAAAATTAGGAAAAGAATTCTGGGCAGAGGCAATTAACACGGCGGCTTATATTGTTAACCGTGCACCTACCAAATCATTACAAGAATTCAATAAAACCCCAGAAGAAATGTGGACTGGTAAGAAACCTGACTTGAGTCACTGCAAAGTTTTTGGTTGCAAGGCAATGGTACACATTCCTAAAGTTAAACGACGCAAATGGGATTCAAAATCAAAAGAATTAGTTTTTGTAGGATATTGTGAGGACACAAAAGGTTATCGTTTATTAAATATCGAGTCAAAAGATTTAATAAAAAGTCGGGATGTCATATTTTTTGAAAATAGTAATAGTTCACCACTCGACAATAAATTTGAAATTTCTGTTGATCGCAATATTGTTAGAAACGAGAATTCAATTGATGAAGCTAAACTTATTGCTGAAGAGATTAGTGAAGAAATGGGGAATTCTCAAGGAACCGATAGTGTTGATTTAGATTTTGTTTCTGACACCGAAGTGACTCCATTAATTAGTCAACCAATAAGAAAATCTGCACGAAAACCAAAACCAATCGTCAGGAAAGATTTCGTGTCTTATTTTGGCCAAATTTACGAAGCAGTAAATGATCCATTAACCGTACAAGAAGCTCTGAGTCGAAAAGATAGTGCCTCTTGGAAAGAAGCCATGGACAAAGAGATGAACTCTTTAATGGAAAATAATACTTGGTCCCTAACTAAACTTCCGACAAACAGAAAAGCGTTAAATTCTAAATGGGTTTTTAAGATAAAGAAAAACGCTGAAGGAGAAATTCATAAATATAAAGCTCGCCTTGTAGTAAAAGGATGCGCACAAAAGAAAGGGTTCGACTACGAAGAAACATATTCTCCTGTGATTAGATATACCTCGATCAGATACTTAATGGCCCTAGCAGTGAAACATAATTTGAGAATTGATCAAATGGATGCTGTTACTGCATTCTTGCAAGGGGACATTGAAGAAGAAATATATATGTATCAACCTGAAGGCTTTAGCAAAACTTCAGAAGTTTGTCGGTTGAATAAAGCTATGTATGGTTTAAAGCAAGCAAGTCGACAATGGAACATAAAACTTAGTATTGCCTTGAAAGAAATGGGATTAAATCAATCCAAGGTAGACCCATGTATATTTTATAAAATAAGTAGTAACTATATGTTATTCATAGCCGTATATGTTGACGATTTGTTGATTTTTTCAAATGATGTTAAAACAAAAAATGATTTGAAACAAAACTTAAAATCTAAATTCAAATTTAACGATATAGGAGAAGCGCGATATTGCTTAGGCTTAAAGATTACAAGAAACTATAAAAATGGAGAATTGTATTTGGACCAAGAAAATTACATTCAAGAGATTCTGGCAAAATTTAATATGACCGAATGTAACCCCACAAATACACCGTTAGATCCTAATCAAGTTTTATCGAAAAATATAAGCACCATTGACAATGATCCGTCTGAAATGGTAAATGTACCTTACCAAGAGGCAGTGGGGAGTATTTTATATCTATCTCAAGTAACAAGGCCGGATATAGCACACGCTGTAAATACTGTTAGTAAATTTAATCAAAACCCAAGCAAAGTGCACTGGACCGCGGTAAAAAGAATCTTCAGATATTTGAAAGGAACAGCTTCAGTCAAGTTAAAGTTTAGTCGAAATGAAGATCCAATGATAACAGGTTTTTGCGATGCTGATTGGGGAAATGATATTGATGATAGACGCTCCTGCACCGGTTACGTTTTTAGAATGAATGGAGGAGCTATATCATGGAACAGTAAACGTCAAACGACCGTGGCATTATCAACTACGGAAGCGGAATACATGGCACTTTCTTCGGCCACTCAGGAAGGAATATGGTTGAAGCAACTAGAGTCAGAACTATGGCCAAATTTGGAAAACCAACCAATAAAAATATTTTGTGATAATAAAAGTGCGATTAATCTTGCATATGGAGACAGTTATAAACAAAGAACTAAACATATTGACATCAGACATCATTTTATTCGTGATAAAATCGAAGAAAAGAAAATTCAAGTAGAACATGTTAGTACCGAAGATATGATTGCTGATAGTTTGACAAAAGCTACGGGCATTTCCAAACATAACTATTGTTTGCAAGGCATGGGTTTGCAGCTTAATCAATGATGCATGTTCCAGTGGGGATGTTGGGATTAACCAATGAGAAACATGCTGGTTGATAGAGTTCAGATAAAGTTGGCTGTTTTGTTGTTTATTCTTGATATTTGACATGTACTTATAGAATATGTTGGTAAATGAATAGTTGTGAATAATTAGTCGTTCTATCTAATAAAGACATCGTAATTGTGCAAAAAAATATGATATTAATAGAAGTTTTTTAAATAAACTTGGCAAAAATCTTGCTACAGTTTTTCTGTGTGAAAATGAATATAATATCGTAGTTATTATTATTAGCATACATTTTTTGATCGGGGTTTGGTATAACTATTATTTGGTTTGGTTTATTATCTACAACGTCTTCTAAGATTGGGATTCCATTGTTCGTGGTTTCGTGGAAGTTTGAATGTGGGGTACCATTGGTAGGTAAATTTGGAGGTCTAATTTGGATGTCAGATAAAATTTTAATTTTGTTCTTTCTATTCGAATTTGAAGTGCTCGGAATTGGTTGAACGGGTTGTAACGTAATTTCTTTTAGCATTTCTAGAACGTTTTCGTCAACATCTCCAGGATTGTTGAAAATTGATTCGTTATTGACAGTTTCTAATGCGTTAATCTTAATTCTTGATAAAGCATCTGCGTTCGAGTTCAATGTTCCTTTTTTGTACACAATATCGTAATCAAATTCTTCTAATTTCAAACGCCATCTTATTAATTTACAATTTGGTTCTTTTAGGCCGAAGAGTCATGTAAGCGGTCTATGATCTGTTACAATGGTAAATTTGCGACCAAAAATATAAGGGCGGTAATATTTTGTAGCCCAAATAATGGCTAGTAACTCTTTCTCTATTGTTGAATATTTTTGTTTTGTTTCGCTTAAAGTACGTGAAGCGTAACCTATTAGATGATCTGATCCGATTGATCCTTGTGATAAAATTGCTCCTAATGCTACATTGGAAGCGTTAGTGGTTAATATAAACAGTTTAAAAAAATCAGGATATTGTAGAATAGGATCATTAGTTAATATTTGTTGACAGTTTTTAAAAGCATTGATGAATTCAGAAGTATTGTTTAATTTCTCTACCTTTCTTTAGACAAATGGTTAATGGGTTTGCTAGTTTAGCGAAGTCTTTAATAAATTTCCGATAGTAACCAAAGAGTCCTAATAATCCTTTGATTTCTTTCGTGGTTTTCGGTATTGCATAATTTAATACAGCTTTAATTTTGTCAGGGTTAGATTTAACTCCCATTGGTGTTATTATGTGTCCTAAATATGCGACTTCTTTTTTTAGAAATTCTGATTTGTCTAACTGAATTTTGAAATTTGATTTTCTTAATCTTTGAAACACTTTTCGAATTCTCTCTAAATGTTTTTGTAACGATACAGAATAAATTATTATATCATCTAAATAAACTAAACACTTTTTGTTTTGAATGCTCTTTAGGATATTGTCCATTACTCTTTGAAAGGTCGCTGGAGCATTTTTTAGTCTAAATGACATTCTACAAAATTCATAGTGTCCATTTTCTACTAAAAATGCTGTTTTTGGAACATCATTCGGATTCATTTCAATTTGATGGTGATATTTGGTGATATTAGGAATTGAATATTTATCGTCAACGGTATGTTCATTAATTTTGCGATAATCAATCACTACTCTCCATTTTCTTTTTCCAATAGCATCTAACTTTTTTGGGACTATTCAAACTGGTGAACAAAATGGGGAATTTGAATTTTGAATTATTCCTTGATCTAACATTTTTTTTACTTGATTTTTGATTTCGGTTTTATGTATTTCGGGATACCTATATGATTTCGTATAAATTGGACTTTCGTCTTTGAGTTTAATATGGTGTTGAATTTGATTAGTAAAAGTTAACGGAATTTTTTCACAATAAAATATATCTCTGTATTCGAAACATAATTTTCTGATTTGATTATTTTCTTCTTTATTTGTATGGCTTAATTGTAAATTTCGTAAATTTTCTTTCAAAATATTATCTTGAATTTGACTAAAACTATCGTTAGTTTCTATTTTTTCAATAAAATTGATTTCATTAAAGTTCAAAATTTCAATATCTAAAGGTTTGTCAAATTGTAGTGTAATCGATTTTTCATTGGAATTTCTAATTGTAGTAATAGCAAAGTTGTTTATTACATTAACTACTGCTTTGGGTGTTTCTACACCTGTTGTAAATTTTTGATATTGCAAGATTTCTATGCCGTTAGTTTGTTTTACTGGAATTTTGACTATTCGTTCGGTTCTAGGATCAATGGTTAAGTAAAAAGTTTTAAAGTTGATAACGTTTGTTGAATGGTCGTCTGTGAGTTTTTTATTGTATTGTGGGTAGAAAATAATTGAAATTGTTGCGTTTGATATTGTTAAAATTTTAGTTCTCATGTCAATTTTTGCTTTGAGGTGGTTTAGCATTTCAATTACTATCAGTCCGTCAAATTTGGATAAAAATTTAAAAAGTAAAATTTGTGTTTTTCGTCAGTTTGAAAAATTGGTGGTATAGTTATGTAAATTATTTGATCATGTTGTGATAGTTGTGATAGAAGTTTAAGCTGACGTTGCGAAGTTTCAGCTTTAAATTCAGCTGTTTTTCAGCTTCGGCGAATTAGCTGAATTTTAATATGACGTTTCGAAGCGTCAGTTTCAAATTCAGCTGTTTTTCAGCTTCGGCAAATTAGCTGAATTTTAAGCTGACGTTTTGAAGCGTCAGCTTTAAATTTAGCTGTTTTTCGGCTTCGACAAATTAGCTGAATTTTAATCTGACGCTTTGATACGTCGTACGCCATACGTTAAAATTGAAGATTATTATAATTATTACAAGTATACATTCAAAAAGTATAATCAATTAAAATCAATTAAGATAGATTTACGGTTGAGTTGAACACGTGTTTTTATAAATCGATTCATTATATGCTATGCTAATACAAATTATATTATTTGTATTTTATATTGTCAATTGATTAGTAATTTAAAAAATGAACCAACATTTAAAGTGCACAAAATTTGTATTAATTTTCATCATTTTCATCATCAATAAATAAAAATAGTGTTAATTAAAATCGAAATGATTTTCAATGTAAATCTATAATTTATTTACAAATGCAATATTGGGCTTTCGCTTTAAGACATAAATCGCATACAAAAGCAAAATCGCATAAATTCGACCGCATGGTAAAAGAAATTCGCAAAAATATTTTTGTATTTTGTTGTAATTGTTGTAATATATTGTTGTAATTTTTGTCATTAGTAAGTCATATACTTTCGCGTGGTAATTATATTTTTCAATATTTTATAAAATTTTGTGCACGTTTTACGAACTGAGCAGAATTTTATTTACGATCCCCAGTGAGGACATATTTATATTCATTTTATTTTCATAGGAAAACAATTTTTAAAAATGTGTTACCGATATAATCGATTTATACAAAATTAGGAATTTTTGTGTTAATAATTAACCAAAAAAAGACAATTTTCAATGTAATCGAATTTAACACGGTAGGTGTACAGTACTACTATTTACTTTTACAACATTGTAGCTAATTTAGTGTATTTTTAAAAATTAATTTTTATAAAATTCAAATTGTCGCAATTTTGTAACTATTATGTGCAAAGCAATTGTAACAAAATTATTTTGGGAAACCCAAATTTCATAATCTAACTAATGAGATTATACAAGTAAGGTATTTAGAATTTGTAGTAAAATTTTTTTGCGTATTTATTTAAAAATTCAAAATTTTGAAAAGCCAGCATGAAATATAGTGGTGTGCATTTAATTATTTTTCGAAAACTGATGGTCAAATACACCACACAAAAATAGATTGAATATATTTTTAAAAAATCAAAAAAGTTTCATATAGCTTCATGGCCTAGGCAGTTAAGTTTTCAAGTTTCAAGGTGGATATTTCAGGATCAAATCCTACTCGAGGTGGCGGACGTAAAAAAATGTAAGTTTAAACTTAACTTAAAGTTATACATAATAATATATAAATTTAAAGTTACTGTAATATTTCAGATTCTTTTCTAGGATATCGTTAACAATATAAGATATTGCAACTGATATAAAATGATAAATAAATGATGTAATAAAGATATAATATTTTTATATATTTTGATGTTAATGAAAATAATAAAATCAAATGTTTTATAAATTATGGGCGACAATTTAATTTGATAAATATAATTATCAATTTAAAATAATTTTTTAATAGCGCAGCTATTGAGCTGCATCAACTGCTGATTTTTAGTAACGTCAAAAGCTGAATTGCTAATTAGGCGGCAAAAAACTAGCTGAAATTGCAAAATGCTAAATATCAGTTGAATTTTGGCTGAATTTCAGCTGATTCAGCGCTGAATATCAGCTGAATTTTAGCTTAATTTGAAAGTAATACAACATTTTTCTATCAACTAACAGAATTCAATAGGATTTTATTATATAAATTACGATTTATTGACGGTACATCGATAAAACAATCGCCATGGAATTTAATATCGGGGGATGAAGATTTATTTACTGAAAAGTTAAAATCAAGTCATAAACTGCTACCTCCAAGTGAAGTTTTAACAATATGTATTTTTATATCAATGTTAATCGTTTATTGCATTCGCCATTACTATTATTATAGAAGGAATAATTATTAATTTATGTTTATTTATTTATTTCGAATATCAAAAAGTTACAAATCATAATATATTTTAATACTTTTTTATTCAAACAGAGTTAACCAATCCTGAAATCGGCTTATATTCATAAACGGAATCATGTAAAATTAAAACATATGCCGACGTATTTATAGAAAAATTTCCCTTGTTTTTGATTTCCAATTTTAAACTCAACACGGGTTCGTGAATCATATTATTCTGCTTTGAAACATCTAGAACAAAAATTGGACATTGACCAAATTGTTTATAATCCAACAACGGCTCACAAAATTGTTTATTTAAAAACTTCTTTTGAAGCGATAGATAGTCATCATATGCCAGTACGTATCTATTTTTTGTAAAATCATTGTTTCTTTTCTCATATGGACTCCGGTTCTAATTAATATATGCTGTGACGTCAGATATTCCACATTCTGAGAAAGTACTTGCATCATACGCCCTATTGTTTCGCTTATTTGTTTGAAATGCGGTTAAAATCCACCGAGGTCTTCGGGATCCCACCGAATTTTAAACGGCCGAAATTGATAAGTTGGATGTGGTAGGTAAAGAAGGATATTGATACAAACTTCTTCCATAAAATCCAATTTTTATGGGTTTCTGCTGTTTCAAGCGATTATATATATCCAATTTAGCTATATCACTAGGGATAATATGAGGGACACGCCAATTAACCTTTGTAATTTTTATTATCACAGCGGTTTCACCTTTATAGCAATCGGCATCAGAATTCGAGCGAATTAAAATAAGCTCCTGTCTCATATTTATAACATCTCGCGTATAATCACAAGCAAATCCTAACACATGATTTAATGGTATTGTGGCACTAAATAACCGCGTAGATGAATTAAATATTTGCGATTCTTGCTCTAAAGCATGTCATCCTGCACTGCCTAATGCTTTCAATTCTCCAGGTGTATAGCGACATGATTGTTTGAATTCTAACACACGGTAAACTTTTGTAATTTCCATACCGAATTTGAGTGCCTGTTTGAGTGCACGGTAATGAATAACATAACATAACATAACATTTATTATGGAGAGTCGTGAGTAGCTTCTTCTGTTTTGAGTTGGGTGGCGCTTGATGCTCGGGACAAAGTAGTAGATCATTATAAAGATCGTGAATCACAACTGAATACTCTAAATCAACCTTTAAAATATATTCTATACTGCTATCGTCAGGGATTTGGTTCACATCTATATTATTACTGATATGCAATGCGAATTTTCCATATGGTAAAAATTCCCTCATCGCCCAGCCGTATACTAAAAAAAAGAAACATTAAAAGTTATTTATGATGAAAAAATATACTTACAATTATTAACATCGCAATATTGGAGATAAATGTCGGGCTGAGTATGATCGTAATTAGGCATGTATTTATTATTGGCTTCCGCGTATCGATTAGGTATCCCGCACACCCGCAGGGTGCAAAAAATTATCAAGGTGGACAAAGATAAAATTTTAATTTTAGAAATGGTATTTATATAATGACAAATTAATGTCTCTAATTAGTAAAATATGCATTACTTAATTACCAGGATTGACGCATGCGCAGTCATAGTATTGTGAACTTAGAAAAGTTTTTTTTGATCCAGAACCAAACTAGTATAACTACTTACGTTAATAATCTCGTTATGTAGTGTTCTTTCTTGTTGGGAATTTCCAGATGATTTTGAATTTAAAAATATTTGATTTTGTTCATAATTTGGTTCATAATAATTTTGTTCGTAATTTGAATCGTAATAATTTTGTTCATAATTAGGTTCGTAATAATTTTGATCATAATTTGATTCGTAATAGTTTTGTGGATCTACATTCACATGGTACGATGCTTGGAAGTTAGGTTGCGTCATTTTTTGCTGCTTGTAGTCCTATTACTATCTACATCCATAGGTGTAGGTTTAAAAGTCAATGTCCTCGCTGAATTTTGTCTTGTTTGAAAGTTTGGATTAAAATTTTGATAATTATTATTACTATTTTGAAAATTGGGTTGAAAATTTTGTTTTGGTTGATAATTTGAGTTAAAGTTTTGGAAATTTTGTCTAGGTTGATAATTTAAGTTAAAATTTTGAAAATTTTGATTAAGTTGATTGTTAATCACCTTAAAAAAAAATTAATGAAAATTTATAAATAAAGAAAATATACAACGTTTTATCGTTAGGTTTAGTTTGTGTCATCAATTTTGTGAGCCAGTATATGTAACTTTCTTATATTTTATTAGGAAAAATTGTCGACTACCAAACCATCCATCACACGGTCAATACATTTTTCTCGATACAAATGTAACGTTGGCATACGAATTAGAACATGAGGTACCTACACATAGTAGGTTAACTTTAACTTGCGATGTCGGATTTAACTTTACTTCTCCTAGTGCAACACAGTACTATTGTACTAGAAATGGACAATGGAAACCTGCTCTAACCGACTGTACACGTACTATATTTCTTTGTTTTGTTGTATTACAGTACGATTCACTTTTATTTTACAGAAATCGCTTTCGACCAACCAACAGTTTTAGATCAATCTACGTCTTTCAATTACAATTATGTCATTCTTATTATAACGGCAATAGTAATGTTGGTTGCTTTAGTTGCAATAATATTATATAAGTTAAAGTATAAACAAGAATGGGTAAGTAAAGCAATTTTTCAAAAATTGAGATTTTGTTAACGTCTAATAATTTATTACTACAGGAACTACGAAGAGAAATAAAATTGGATGAATTGCATCGCTTTCACAATGGTAATCTTAAAAGATTTAATCCAGAATTGGATATTGGTGATCAAGCGGAAATATTACCGTACAATAAGAATTTCGAATTTCCACGAGATAAGCTAATATTGGGTAAACAATTAGGTTCCGGTGAATTTGGAATTGTAATGCAGGCAGATGCTTTTGGCATAATTAAAAATGAAGAACGAACCGTAGTCGCTGTCAAAACTGCAAAAAGTAATGCCGATCATATTCAGATGAAGGCTTTAACATCAGAACTGAAGATTATGGTTTATTTGGGAAAACACTTAAATATAGTAAATTTACTTGGAGCTTGCACTCAAAATATTACCAAACGTAAGTGTAATTCACTCTTCTTAAAAATAAAAGTAATCTAAATTTATATTTAGTCTGCATCTGTCATTGCCTTCTAGTTCCACTTTTTTTAAGTAAACAAAATGAAAACTTTTCCACCTACACTGTAGGGATATGAAGTAGGGACATACAATGCCATCTATCTTCGAAAATTAAATTTGAAAAGGTAGGTAAGTGTAGGTGGAAAACTTTTCATTTTGTGAACTCTTCTTATTTGAGTTATTTAGTAAGCGTAGTAAAGCGCGTTAAGTACGTAAAGCGCGTAGTAAAGCGTAAGCGCGTTATTTAGTAAACTCTGGTTATTTAGTAAGCGCAACATTTATTTCATAGTTTTGGTTAATTTCTTGATTTTTTAAATAATTTTATCAATTTTGTTTGGTATATTTGCTCTCGCTTGTTATTTTTACTGTTAAATATAACTGAGGATCGATAATAATCGTGAAATACAGGCCTTTATATTATGTTATAGATTTTTTTATTTTATTTTATAGCGTAATTTTTTTAGAATTCTATTTTTTTGTTT
The DNA here is from genome assembly GCA_911387805.1 of Cantharis rustica. Lineage (NCBI taxonomy): Eukaryota > Metazoa > Arthropoda > Insecta > Coleoptera > Cantharidae > Cantharis > Cantharis rustica. The sequence goes on from OU426882.1 coordinate 36,987,148, forward strand.
ATTCTAAGTTCAACTCTATTAAATGTGAATTATTGTCATTTTAGCGTTTTTTAAATATTATGTTCTCTTTAGTAGTATGTATTATGTTCTTAACAGTTAAAAATTTTATTTTTTGCTTTGTTAAGTTTAATTATTTTAACATCACATACTACTAAATGCCACGAAAATACTCACAAAAAGTTTTAAAACTTTTTTTAAAGTTATTTTCTATTGATATCAAAGATCTATAAATGTTTCGACTACAATTTCTTTTATAATATCGGAATTTAGTTATGCAGTACAAGTTAATTCTTGAAAGAAAGAAAAAGTTCTAAGTTCATAAAGTAATTTCAACCAATGTGGTTCAACTTTCCAGAGAAATAAATAAACAAAAAATCTGTTCAAAAAATTAACAATAATTTCACAGTAAATTATCAAAACTCAGTTTAATTATCACTTGCTGTTCGGTCCTTATGAAAATAAAGCAAATTAAGTTAACGAAAGTTTCCAAAATTTGTCAAGTTAACTCTAGCAAAGATCGATTGAAAGTCTATAGTCCGTGGCTTAACCGCACACGCAGGTTCTCGCGATTCCCTATCAAAATCTTTGTGATTTTGTGAACAAGCATAGGATTAGAAATATGATTTGTGGAATATATCTGTATTATTTTATTTAAATGTTCTATAAATATTATGTTTTTCTTTAAATTTAATTTTACATGTTACAATTTTATTTCAATTTCATGTAACATGTAAAATTAATTTTATTAAATATATTATCACATGTTAATTACTTTTACCATATTAACAATTTTATAAAATTTTAGGGGAATTACTTGTTATTGTAGATTATTGCCAATTTGGAAACTTATATAACTATTTACTTCGGAATCGTGAGAATTACATAGATCAAATCGACAATGTTACTGGAGATATTGATTATACTTTTGGTACGGAAAATTTAGCAAATGCGTTAGCTGTTCCCAATAACTTAAGGTAGGAATAACTCTTGAAAAATATTATAATAACATTCGAAAAATTTTCTTTTAGTACATCTCGAGAAATTGAAAGCATCAATTCGATTTATACCAAGGATTTAGTTTCATGGTCATTCCAAGTTGCTCGTGGAATGGAATACTTAGCTTCTAGAAAGGTTTTTTTATTAATTTCTCAACTCATTATTTTTAATATCCTATTTTAGATTTTTCATGGTGATTTGGCAGCTCGTAATATACTTCTAGCCGATAATAACATTGTAAAAATTTGTGATTTTGGTTTAGCTAAACGATTGTACCAGGATTTGAAGTATAAAAAAAAACAAAATGTAAAATTTCCTTGTAATGAAATTTATTTGAGAGCTATTTAAAAAAATTTCTCTTTAGTGTCCGTTACCAATAAAGTGGATGGCTATCGAATCCATTCAAGATCAGATTTTTTCTACACAATCCGATGTTTGGTCGTTTGGGATTGTTTTGTGGGAATTTTTTTCGTTAGCTCAAACCCCATATCCTGGTATGGAAGCCGACGAAAAACTATACTATAAATTATTAGATGGATATAAAATGGAGTCACCACAATATGCACCAAAGGAAATGTAATGTGATGGAATAAATAACTTTCATGTTTATATTAATCATTCCATTTTAGGTACAAAATTATGTGCGACTGCTGGAGTATTAATCCAGCATCTAGACCATGTTTTAATGAATTAGCCGGTAGAGTCGGATTAATGTTGGAGGAAAATGTACGACAAGTGAGTATTAATAATATTACTTAAAGCAAAATTAGAAATTTAAATTTTACAGCATTATATTGATTTAAACGATCCCTATTTTGTGATGAATGCGCAAAGATTAAATGAAAATCAACCGGATTACCTAGAAATGTTAAGTCCTCATAACAGAAGACATACAGTCGCTATTCAAGGTCAAGGTGTCTGACAAGTTTTAACTCAGCCATAAACAAAGATGTAAAATCAGTAGTAAATGAGCACAAAGTCGTCGATAGGGAGTGTTAAGGTCGTAACTCACCTATCAGCACAGCACCTGACAAGCATCATCACAGCACCGTCAAGTGGTCAACTTGATTGTTGTGTATAGTTTCATATAACGCCTCGGCACCAGCACAGCACCGCCGCGGGACCGGACTTTAAGCTTCACATATCACATACTATCACATATACTAGCAGTTGCATTTTGTTTCTAGGAGCAGATTGTTCTTAATTACCTAGAAAATGTTCCGGTTTTCTAATTTAGAATTAGCTTCGATTGCTGTAGCATTAGATGAAGAGGAGAATGATAAACGCCAAAAAAAGAGATATTGGATACACCCGAGTTTAAAATTCCGAAAACAGGAAGGAGAATTTTTTACTTTATATCCACATCTAATATGTGACGAAGAAAAGTTTTATAAATATTTTCGTATGTCGCAGACACAATTTCAAACAATATTAACAAAAATTAAAAATTTTATTAAAAAACGTAATACTAAATATCGAGAAGCAATTACGCCAGTAGAAAAGTTAGCAGTCTGTTTAAGGTAAGTAAATAAACACTTATTACGCTATTTCAAACAATTTAAACTTTATTATAATAAGAAAAACTATAATACTAAAACACAAAGACACTAAATATTATTAAAATTGTTCTCCTCTGTTGGAGAATTTCTCCAGACTCCCATAGGAGATTGTATAGGGGTACTGGAGCCAGAACTGTTGTACGAATGAGAGCTTGCCGCCCGGGCCGTATGCATTTGTTGGTGTGCATTGCTTGGGATGCCGACAGAGGAGGAGCTGAATAGGGTAGAAACCAGAGGGTGTTCTTTCTTGCATTGAAGTTGGAATCTGTTGAAACGAATTTTGGTGTAGTTCTGCCAATTCGAGCTCCGAAACAATTGCAAATATTTTCGATTTTGCCACAGCAATATTAATTGGTGTCAATTTTTTTACTGTGGCAGCCATACTTTCAAAAAACTTGTCCACTTCATCTTTTTCTTTTGGAGTAGTGTGACGCTCTTGGCTATTATTGTTTGCAATAATATAATCCATTAACACTGATGAAGCAGTGGCCGGTGTCTTTCTTTTATTTGAAGAATTTTTTTTTACAGATGGAGCTGTTGTACTAGTTTCGACAACTGCGTTAGTTGTATTTTCCTCATTTTGATTATTAGTCAAATCTACCGTAATATTGCCTTCCTCATCAATATCATTTTCATCACTGCTTTCATCCATTTCTTTAGTAATGTTAGAGAGTCTTTCTCTTTCTTGATAGAAGGGCAAGAGGAACGACATTTCCTCTTCGTATTTCCATTTTCTTATTTTTTTCGCTGGATCACCACTTTTTGAAGCTTTTTTTTTGCGAATTGCTCTTCTAAACGCCTCACGCAAATTATTCCATGTTTTTTTGCATGAATTTGCTAAAACAATAAAGATGATAATTAAAAACTATTGTTTTTTCAGGTTTTTAGCAACAGGAGACAGTTTCAGAACAATTGCTTTTAGTTATCGATTTGGAGAAACTACTGTTAGGCAATCAGTAATTGACGTATGCCAAACTATCGTAAGGTGTATGATGTCTGAATATATGCCAAATCCTACAACACAGCAATGGGAAAAAATTGCGGACGAATTTTGGTCAACTTGGAATTTCCCTAACTGCTTAGGTGCCATTGATGGCAAACATGTCGTTTTAAAAGCTCCAGCCAATAGTGGATCGTTATATTTCAATTATAAAAAAACTTTCTCTATTGTTTTGCTTGCCTTAGTTGACGCTAACTACAAATTCATTGCTGTTGACATTGGTGCGTACGGCAAAAATAGCGATGGAGGAATTTTTTCAAATTCAAGATTAGGAAGAACTTTGGCTAAATCAAAATACAATATTCCTACTGAAAGAGCTCTACCAGGTAAATAAATTTCATAAGAACTTGGAGTGTTCTCACACGAATTGATAATTTTTTTCTCGAATATAAAGTTAACTGTAATCTAATCATGACATTAATAATTTTTTCAAATAAATCTTATGAGAATTTCTCATATTGCAAATTTTTTTTTTCATAGCAAATAAGTGAAATAATACTTTATTGTAGGTACGGATATTAAAATGCCTTTTGTTATTGTTGGTGACGAAGCTTTTCCTTTAAAAAACTATTTATTGAGGCCGTTTCCTGGACCACAAGTAGTTAACAACAAGCTAAACAGAATTTTTAATTACCGTCTCTCGCGGGCTCGAAGAGTTGTCGAAAATGCTTTTGGCATATTGATGCAAAAGTTCAGAATTTATGATAGACGTTTGAACCTAAAACCAGAGTTTGCCCAACTTGTAATTTTAACAACATGCATTTTGCACAATTTTATCCGTTCGACAGTATCAAATATTCGATATTACAATGATTCAGAAGTTGGAAGTACAAGTGACAGAAACAATGTTTTTGCTATTCAAAGACAAGGTGGTAATGCGCAAAATTCGTCATTCGAAGTACGAAATACTTTTGCAGAATATTTTTCAAGTCCTGAAGGAAGGGTGGAGTGGCAAGATCAAAGTATATAACAAAGTTTATAATGTAAGTTTATCGAGTTTATAATAAACGCATTTAGTTACCTGGTTGTTTCAAATTTTCGCTTATTTCTTGCCAAGCCATTTCTTTTTTTTTCGAGTCGCTGTATTTACTATCGCTTATATCATATAAATAAGTATAATTTCGAACTGCCTCTATAAGTTTTTCAGAATTCATTTTGCAACAGAATTCGCCTGCACTCTTTTAAAATTGCTACAAGACTACTTAATGCAATAGTGAAAAGTGAAATAACAATTTGTAAAAGCTGTACTAAGTGAAATGTGATGATATATGAGTGTATGGCATCGGCTGGGTATCAGCACCTCACAATCACGGCGTCCGCAAAATATTCTCTCGGAGAAATGTCTAGTGGTCGAGGCGTTGACGTGCTTATCAGGTGATGTGCTGATGCTGTTAGATGAGTGTGCTTGCATTTAAATACACATAAGAAATAAAATTTGCTTGTGCAGATCAGTCGCTGTCCCTATGCTGTGCTGATAGGTGAGTTACGACCTTTATGTTCTTCAATAATACGAATGCTACTTGGTTAGTACAACGAAATGTAATGATTTATTGCCTAAGCCAACTATGTATGTGTACATACAATACAATCTAACTAAAACATAAATAAATCATATTCAAATACATAACATGGAGTTTAATAAATTATTCAGATGATGGCAAAATGCTAACGACGTTTTTGATACAGCATAATAAAGGCATTGTATTAGGAATTATTTTTTTTATTGTATAACAAGCTTTACGGATACCCCTAAAATTAAATTATTAAATAAAAATTAATGTGATACTTTAATTTATTTCGCATGTAGGTTCCATGGAATTGAATTCCATACGTCCAGATTAATATTTTTTTCTGCAATAGGCTAGTACATTTTCTGGAATTGTATGTTTAGTTATTTTCTTTTGGTCCAGATGTGAGTCTTCCATGTTAGGAGACGATCCAAATTCATCCCCAGATACTTAACCGTTTCTGTTCGTGGAGCCTGTTTTCTATTACGCCAAGTTAATGTTATGTGTACTAATTTGGTTTCGTTGATTGTTATTCTCCATGTTTTGAACCAACGCTAAATTTTGTCTAGGTGTATTTATAAAAGTTTCGAAGCATTCACTAGATTGTTATAAAACGCTAGCGGTAGTATTTTGTTTTATTGTAGGTAAGTCTGACGTATACAAAAGATATAAGATTGACCCCAGTACAGTACCTTGTGGAACTCCAGATTTAATTAGAAATATTTCTGTATATAATCTTCTTTATTTTGTACAGAAGCTCCAAATGTCTGTGACAAATCCAAGAACACTACTGAACAGTATAATAATATTGTCGTGTATTATTTTACAATTTAAGAATTTAAGATTTTTATGATATTTGATGGTAAATTAAAATTTCTGTTAAAATTGAGATTGGCAGTAAAGCTAAAAAATAAATAGGCTTTTGGTAAAAAATAACCGACGGAACGGACCTAGATTTAAAGGTTAGAGTTTGGTTATCATTAAAAGTGCGATTGTTTAAATTGAGAAGTTGTTTTATTTATTTTATAGACACAAATCATAAACAAATCATAACAGGCGGGGGTGTTAAGAAATTTCCACATTGAACAAAAAAGTAAAAAACTGGAAATTTAGGAAGCTATGAAAATTAATAAATTAAAATATTCATCTTCACTACTAAATAGTCAATCTGATTTAAATAACTTACTTCTACTAAACATTTTTAATACATAATACTCCCCCCCTCTTCTAACTTACCCTGCTACATCCCCTTACATTATTTCTTTTTTATATTAATTATATACCTACTCTATAGTAAATTCACATTAAAATATACAATTTTTTAAAAAATGTTCCCCTCTTACCCTCTTTCTTTTCTCTTGCAATTTGTACAATAAAAATGGACGTTCCTCTTTCTAGTTCATCGCCTGATGATGTCCATATAGTATGGTGTGAACGTCTGCGATAATATACATACGCCCAAGTAACATTTGGTGCTGAAAAATTGTGAAAACATTTGGTCAGCAAATTATTTGCTGCCATTGCGGTCTGTCAGCTTAAAATTCAGCTGATTTTCAGCTTCAGCACATTAGCTGAATTTTAAGCTGACGTTTCTAAGCGTCAAATTCAGCTGTTTTTCAGCTTAGGCAAATTAGCTGAATTTTAAGCTGACGTTTCGAAGCGTCAGCTTTAAATTCAGCTGTTTTTCAGCTTCGGCGAATTAGCTGAATTTTAATCTGACGCTTCAAGATTATTATAATTATTACAAGTATACATTCAACAAGTATAATTCATTAATTAATTAAAATTCATTAAGATAGTTATACGGTTCAGTTGAACACGTGTTTTTATAAATCGATTCATTATTTTATGAACACAGCAGTGTAGAAAAATAATTAAAGAGCTATACCCAAGTAAAATTTTGTGCTGAATATCAACTGCGGGAGCGCTGTGTCAGCTTAAAATTCAGCTAGTGAGCTGCATCAGCTGCTGATTTTTAGTAACGTCAGAAGCTGAATTGCTAATTTGACGGCAGAAAACCAGCTGAAATTTCGCTGCGTCAGCTGTTGAAAATGCTGACTCAGCTGATATTCAGCGGTGAATCAGCTGATATTCGGCTCTAAATCAGCTGAAATTCAGCTAAAATTCAGTTGATATTCAGCATTTTCAACAGCTATTAAAAAAATTATTTTAAATTGATAATTATATTTATCTAATTAAATTGTCGCCCTTTCAATATTTGGTCGTTTAGCAAACCTTTATAATACAAATTATGTTAATTATATTTTATATTGTCAATTGATTAGTAATTTAAAAAATGGACCAACATTTAAAGTGCACAAAATTTGTATTAATTTTCATCATTTTCATCATCAATAAATAAAAATAGTGTTAATTAAAAGCGAAATAATTTTCAATGTAAATCTATAATTTATTTACAAATGCAATATTGGGGTTTCGCTTTAAGACATAAATTGCATACAAAAGCAAAATCGCATAAATTCGACCGCATGGTAAAAGAAATTCGCAAAAATATCATCAATCTTTTAACTTTATTTTTCAATTTTTTAATTTTTGTCATTAGTAAGTCATATACTTTCGCGTGGTAATTATATTGTTGAATATTTTATAAAATTTTGTGCACGTTTTTCCGGACTTAGCAGAATTTTATTTACGATCCCCAGTGCAGACATATTTATATTAATTTTATTTTCATTTTTTTTTCATAGTAAAACAATTTTTAAAAATATGTTACCGATTATAATCAATTTATGCAAAATTAGCAATTTTTGTGTTAATAATTAACCAAAAAAAGACAATTTTTGCTATTTTTAAATTTCAATGTAATCGAATTTAACACGGTAGATGTTTTTACAACATTGTAGCTAATTTAGTGTATTTTTAAAAATTAAATTTTTATAAAATTAAAATTGTCGCAATTTTGTAACTATATGTGCAAATCAATTGTAACAAAATTATTTTGAGAAACCCAAATTTCATAATCTAACTAATGAGATTATACAAATAAGGAAAAAGGTATTTAGAATTTGTGGTAAAATTTTTTTGCGTAAGTATTTATTTAAAAATTCAAAATTTTGAAAAACCAGCATGAAATATAGTGGTGTGTATTTAATTATTTTTCGATAACTGATGGTCAAATACTCCACACAAAAATAGATTGAATATATTTTAAAAAAATCAAAAAAGTTTCATATAGCTTTATAGCCAAGGCAGTTAAGCTTTCAAGTTCCAAGGTTGATATTTTAGGATCAAATCCTACTCGAGGTGGCGGACATGTAAAAAAATGTAAGTTTAAACTTAACTTAAAATTATACATAATAATATATAAATTTAAAATTACTGTAATATTTCAGATTCTATTCTAGGATATCGTTAACGATATAAGATATTGCGACTGATATAAAATGATAAATAAATATATATATAAATAATTATATTTTTTAATGTTAATGAAAATAATAAAATAAAATGTTCTATTAATTATGGGCGACAATTTAATTAGATAAATATAATTATCAATTTAAAATAATTTTTTAAATAGCTGTTCAAAATACTGAATATCAGCTGAATTTTAGCTGAATTTCAGCTGATTCAGCGCTAAATATCTGCTGATTCAGCGCTTAATATCAACTGAGTCAGCATTTTCAACAGCTGACGCAGCGCAATTTCAGCTGTTTTTTTGCCGCCAAATTAGCAATTCAGCTTCTGACGTTACTAAAAATCAGCAGCTGACGCAGCTCACTAGCTGAATTTTATGCTGACACAGCGCTCTCGCAGTTGATATTCAGCACAAAATGTTATTTGGGCGGTGTATTTATATTGTAAATAAACAAACTAAACAAAAATTTAGAACAATGAATTTTAATTGTTAAGTAAAGTATACATACTTACATAGAAAAATAATATTTAAAAAGCAATAAAAACAACAAAGGAAAATATGATTTAAAGAAATACAGGAAAAACAACTTGGCACAGAGAAACAAACGACGAAAAGGTGAGGAAATTCTAATGGGAACGTGGAATATAAGAACTTTGCTTAAGGCGGTATTCTAGTCTAGAAAGTTGAAAAAATCGAAAATTTTGTTTTCATATTTCGATAATTCTTCTAAAAATGATTTTTTGAAATTAGAATTATTTTAAAAGTTATAGCCATTTTAGTGTCATGGCATCTAAGAAAAGTATAAAAAACTACTCTTTATTTTTTTTGTGTTTTTAAATTTTACTTATTTAAATATTTAATTTGAGGTAGAAGAAAGCCCGATGTATGAAGCCGGAATCGCTGATTGAAGAAATGTAAGTTATATGTATTGTTCTATCAGTTAGACGGCCTGAAACTTAAATTAAATTTTTAATCGTGTTTTTCTCGAAACTACTTTTTTCGGATCGCTTGGCATAAAATCTCAAGTTCTAATTGACGGATTTTCTTGAAATTTGGCATGAATTTTCTTTATATATCCCTCTATGGTAGGAACCAACCAAAAGGGTACCGGCCTTGCTGCAGCGAAAAAGGGGGGGGGGTCTAACTAAATAAATTTAGTGCGCGTCGGAACGTAATATCGTCAAATTTACAGATGGTCTGTAATAAATAATAGAGGCGCCACCAATGGATTAATTCCAGGTTTGTACCCCAGCAAACGAGTCTCCACTAGTAAACAAGTCTGTCGCGCAAAGGATACTTACCATAAATTAATGTTACAATTATAAATTACAAAACCCAGAATTACTTAGACCGAGCTGTCGGATATTATAACATAAAATAATCTTTACATAAAATAATCTATAACAGAAAGTACACAAAAAAACCAAAAGACATAAAATGATAAAATTAATAATTTTAATGATGAGAAAATATTTAGCAATTTATACAATGTAGTTATTAAAATAATCTAAATTAATTATTGACAAAAACAAAAAGAAAAATGACAAAATTATTAAATTTAAAAAAATGAAACGGTCTTGTTTTGGTAACTGAAGTATAGATATAAATTATAATAAATGAACAAATATTTCTTAAAATTATTACTTAAAATATTTTACGATGACATTGAACTTGAAACAATACTTGAAACATAAATGAGGTAATAAACTTTTGGTTGATAATTTTACATTAATACGTTTTAAATTATTTGATAAAAAAAAATATGTAAAAGTCAAAATAACAATAAAATCACGACACTCGAAATTGTATGTAGTACATAAAAAAATAACTCACAGTGATGATGTTTTTTCAAGTAGGAAGCCGAAGGTATCCATCGGGTGTCCATCCAGTACTTCTGCTTGATGTTTAATTTTGACGATTAAAATTTATCCGGGCGACTTGGCTACCAGCGAGAGATCAAAATTGAAGTGGTTAAAGTTCTCAAAATGAGTATTGTGCTCCGACAAGCACTTTTTTCGTGGGCTTAAAATTGGTCCCTCGATTTCGAAGGAAAATTACCAAAATAACTTCATAAAATCATTCAAAAACTCAATCGTTAATTACCCACAACGAAATTATAACACAACTTCAAACTGGAATCTCCAAACACACAAAATACCAAATTTTCACCACACTTGACAATATTTTAACCGTGAATAAAAAAAAACAAACTGGATTCAAAAGTTTCTTGTAATTTAATTGTAACAAATTTAATAATTCCGCAGGTTAATGCGAGATATAATTGAGTGATACAGATCTTGTTGATCGACTGACTAAAAAAACGACCTATACCAAAATTTATAACTTTTCATTAATTACCAATGACGTGGAGCCTTTTGTTCAAGTTGACCAATAAGAAAATTTTAATATCATGCGACAAATTAGTGACGAATTTCCACGAACAATACTTAGGCCCCAAAAATATCATATTTTTAATATCGGTGCCAGAAAGCTATAAAATTTATTATTTTTTTCAAGGAATTCTTCAGAAAATTGGATCATACTGATGTAATTTTTCTGAACAAACAACTTTATTGGTAAATAATGCGACCGAGTTTGGTAATTAAATTCTAATTTTAAAAAAGTTAGTTACAAGGTGTCTTCAAAAATTAAAATCATCTAATAAAATGTATAGTTAAAATATTAATTGCTTTTCTTTTATCGATTGTCAAAGAATGTCTGAAATTCGGACTTCTAGACTAGAATACTGCCTTAAGTCTGGAAAAATAAATGAGGTTGCAGGAGATGTCGTGAAATATGGAGTGGGAGTAGTTGCTCTGCAAGAGATAAGATGGAAGAGCTAGGGAAGGATAAAGAAGGAAAAGTACATCTTTTTTTTGGTGGCAAGGGGTCTAAAACAGAATGAGTTGGTTCGATAAAGAATATATAGAATATAAAAAAGGAAAAATGAAGAATAGACTAAGTGGCTTAAAAATGGTGGACGGAAGAAACAAGAGAAATACAAGGAAAGCACAAGAAAGGTGAACAGGTTATACTGAACGCATAGACAATGGCAAAAATAGAAGAGTATCATAGAAGCAATAATGCAAAAGTTTTTTATCAACCAGTAAGAAAGCAGAAACCGCATTACAAATTAAAGCCAAGAAGTATGAAAGATGAAAGTAGAAAATTAGAACAAAATGTAGCAAAGAAAAAAGAGATTTGTAAGAAGCACTTTCAAGAACTTTTGAACAGACAACAAAAAGAAGATGGAGTGAACATACATGGGGAAAGAAGCAATGATGAGAATGAAATAATAAGTCTATCACGAGAGAAGATAAAGGATATAATTCATAAGATGAGAAATAGATAGGCTCCAGGATATGGTAGGATATGGATATGGTAGCATGGTGGATATGATAGCTCCAGAAGATTGAAAGAACACACAGGATTGATAACAAGAGAGTATCAATTTGAATTTGCCAGAGAAAGGTCATCAGTAGGAGCAATACATAATATGGTAAAGAGAATTAAGAAAAAGACTCGTGAACATGGAATAGAGCTGCACGTGCTGTTTGTAGACTTTTGGCAAGTTTTGACAAAGTCATCCGGAAGAGAATGTATGCAGCATTGAAAGAGATAAAAATACCATCACAGCTGATTAGATTGATAAAGATGACTCTGGAAAGGACTACAGCCTGTATTATAACATCAGATGGCGAGACGGACAGTTTTGAGATCAACAGTGAGTCAAGCAGAGAGATGCACTGTTCGCGACACTTTTTAATACTGTCGTAGAGAAAATTTATTGTAAGTATCATAAATCATAAATCCTTAACCGACTACTTTTATAAATCAGACCATGAGAGGTTTTAAACACACGAAAATAGTTCAATAAGTAGTTTGAGTTATAATGTAACACGGGTTGGCTTTGCTTAATTAAATAATCGTGGCCGTCGTGTGGTAACTGATGTTGAAACGCTGCCACCAAAGTCTGTTTATAAGCCAGACTCAAACTTTTTAATTGCAGATCGTCTTACGGTAGCAAAAGAAGAATAAAATCATATAAATCTATATTTATTTAATTAATATAAAGAAAAAATTATACACTAGAAATTCATAAAACAAAACTATATATATAAAAAAAAATTAATAAACTTGAAATTCACAACTAATATTCAATAAAAACAAATTTAATTATGTTGCGACATTTACCTGAAAGAGAACAATTATAAATACATAGTTTTTTTTATATATTACCTTTTTGTTGAAAATAACGAAAGGAGGAAGCACACACTCACAAGTTTTAAAATAATAAAAAAAATGAAATTTCACTTGAATATAAAAAAGAGAATTTAAGTTTTATACTAAGTTTCGATTTGTCACGAGATAAAAAAAAATAGAAAAAAAAATCAACTGAACACTTGAAGATTAACTAGCAGAATGACCGTCAACTGACCAGAAATAAAAATGGAATGAGGATGAGAGTTGGGGGTGAACCCTTTTTATGTAAAATTTTCAAGGGTGTCAATAGGGGCTAAAGTCGCTCAACTAGACAATATTTTAAAGTCGATTTTCTCGAAAATTTCTAGCCATCTGGCCCTACTACTTTGAGGAGTTCTTATTGGAGGACCAAACTTTCAGTACAATAAGTGGTAAAAATTACAAAAATGCTGTGGTAATATAATTCTCTTGTCAGTCATTGATGAAAAATTAACAAAGAGAATTTCGAGGTGGTTGTAAATCGCTTATTGTTTTAGGAATTGCTTAAAAAAACACAATAAAATTAAAGTTTATTATATAAAAAATTAAAAAGTATTTGATTCAATAACCTAATAATATTACACACACAAAAAAATATACTTAAATCTAAAAAATTGCTTACCAGCTAGTTATTTACACAAAAAACACTCGGGTTGTCTGTAAAATCGGTTTACGGACGATAATTTTACGTGCTAACGTCATAAGAAAACATTGATGAAAAATTGCATACTTTTATGAATTGAATTGAATTATGTTTATGTAACAGATAATATAAATTAAAACTATGTTATTACATTAACCCTCAATAGGCTAGTACGTTATGTGCATGAAACATAATTGCATCATTTGGTGATCACGAGATCGAACCTCATGCCGGACAAGTTCTTTTAATGGCATTTTATAATTTAAATGATGTCTATGTATGATGCAAAGCCGATCGTGCCTCTCTCTCGCTTGTTCCGCGCTCTTGCTTGCGGAACGTGACAATGAGTCATGTTCTTTTGTGCGTGCAGCCGGTATATTAATTTATAAGGCGTTATCAGGTCAAAAACATGAATAGGTAGTAAACATCTCTTGCAGCTGCTGACCCAAGTAGAAATAATACAAAAATATTGAAACGAAATTAATGGGTTATTTTTATAAATACAGAAAGTACCTTAAGCTAGTTGAATAATCAATAGATAAGTGGTTTAGGTAGTGTAACTCGATATTAATCATATCAAATTTTTAGAATAAACCAAAAAATGCACAAACACTTTTTAGAACTAAAATGTTCTATGCATGTTCTATAAGTAATACATACGGTGTATTTTATTGTATTAACTTAAACATTTTAGAATAAAATTAATTTTTACATGTTAGATGAAATTGAAAATAATTAAATTCATAACTTACATAAAATTGTGCAAAAACTATTTAAATGAATGATATAGTCTGCGACACCCTGTCATTAAACATTTTAGTTCTAAAAAGTGTTTGTGCATTTTTTTGGTTTATTTTAAAAATTTAATATCATTAAGCAAATTGATCACAAAATAAGTTACAGAATAACATTTTATCACGCACCACTAGATAATCCGGTTCTAACAAAAAATTTGATTTTGAAAAATTTTTATTACCTACTTATAAATAATCTTTTGCGTGCAAAAGGATGTACGAGGTTGATACAACAACGTAACATGTGTTCTTCTAAATTAAAATAAAAAGAAATTTATATAAATGTTATTCGGAGAAGCAATTAATTATAATTTATTATTGCTTTAGTATATTTAGATTTTACATATTTTTATTAATTATTATGAAGAAATTATTATTTAAATTCGGGAAAGTTTGCGGGTCGTAATTTGAGCTGAAGTACGTGTTTAGGTTTATGAGAATTTCAAGTTATGCTAACTGATGATTAATATAGATATAAAAAATTAACTTACACTAATAATCGATGCATTGTTGTACCAACCCTCTATGAAACTTATTGAAGAATGAATATTACAGGCCTTTGATTGAATCTATCAAGCTGAACAAAGTTCTATTGGATAACATTTTTTCTTAATCTGCATCCTAGTAGAATTATTAGTTGATTGTTGATTAAAAATATGACGATTGAAATGTGCGGTTGCAATGTTGAATTCAATAATTCCGTTGATTTGTCCAAATTTGAAACAAATCGATCTACTAGTTTTCAATGTATCGTCGTCACACACTAATATTTTTGTGGAACGCAAGCGCAATAGAAAAATAAAATTGTAATTAATTTATTACAAACAAATTAATGATTACCTAACAATAAACATACGTCACCAATTGTTAGCAGTGCATTTCCTATCGGTTTCCACTTTTATTTCATCGAAATCGTTTAAAAAGGAGGCTAACTTACTAAGAAAATTTTTCAAAAACTGAATAATTTTTTTTTTTTGATAAAACTAAAAGTGATCTTACGATAAAACCGTGTGACCTTTCAAGACGTAACGATGACCTAACGTTTCCATATTTTTTTATATCAATTTCTAAAAATAGTTGGATCTCTGAAATCATTCACAGATGCTGTTAATCCTATTAGTGGTAGTATTTAATTCCAGCGGTGCGTACTTGAAACTATCATAATTTCGTCAATTTCATTATTTGCTACTTAAAGTTAGAGGGAATATTTTTAAAGTATTTTAATTACAAAAAATGAAATAAAAAGAAAATCGATATTTTAAAATCTGCAATTGAGCATGATTCCTTATATTTTGTAATTAGTACATTCAGTTTAACACAACTCATTGGATTTTTATTTGCATAACAATGGATTTAACATATATAAATAGTGCTGTTACTTTAATTGCTATTTTATCGATACAATGTTATTATTCGTATGGTAAGACTATTAATTATTTATTATTAATGATTAAAAAAATTAACGCTGATACAATTAATTTTATTGAACATACTACTGCGTTTAATTAGCGTTTGCGCTTTATCGTCGAGTAATTAACATCTATCATACAATAATTTTTAATAATCGACAATAAGTGGGAAACCGCGATTCAAATCTTTGTCGCGTCGAATGCACTGCCGCGATCCAAAGTCTAATATGCATCTGTAGACTATGGTGTAGGATACTGGTCCTCCAAGTTAAGGGATTTGTGAAAATTTGAAGTTGCTTTCGAATACGAAAACTAAAATTAAAAATTGGAATGGTAAGCAATACAAAAATAATAAAATTCTTTAAATTGGAAGTAATTAAAATTGAAATTGGAATTATAAAATTATAAATTAAAAAATTAACAAAAACATTTGTCAAGCAGCAACGAGTTTTGACTGATAAGCCGAACAGCTGTGCAACGGCGTACGCAGAAAATTAAAAGACTATAATTTAACTTAAAACGATACGAAAATTACATTTAAAATATAACAAGAGTCTCATCCTCACAAATTATTTACATGGAACACCCGAACCCATCATTAAATTAAATATAAAAATAATTTGTAAATTAAAATTTTTTTACAAATATTTATACAGGGGGCATCGCAATATATTTATTTGTTGCAGGAGCTTGTCCATCGTTGATTTCTAATGAAACTTTAACAGTTACGTGCAAACACAATAACAAAAGTTTAGAAAATTGCGACAATCCAATAGATGGAACTGAAGCATATATAATTTGCAATAGGTTTTATGAAGGAGATAGTCTTGAAGCAAATCCGAAACTTTTGTGTCGAGAAGGTAGATGGGATGGTCATATACCTCAATGTTATCCAAGTAAGTGTAAACTGTAATTAATACTACAATTTTAAGGTATTGAGTTTGACGATGTTGTTTAAAGCAACTACGCGTTACCATATTAAAAGAATACATTTTTTTTTTCATATTGAAGTTTGTGGTAAAACGCACCCTAAAGAGAGTTCAAACACAGACGAAGATTACGATATGATTCTAAATTACCCATGGCATGTGCAAGTTTATCATTTAAATAATACTTATCAATGTGGAGGGACATTAATTGCTATGAACATGGTTATTACTGGTAGGTAATAGCAAAATAAAATTAATAGCATTAATTAATATTATCATAACATAAACACAAAAAATAAAATCAGTAATGCAATCAAATACAATGCTTAAAAGCGATGTAGTTAGTTTCTATTCAATTTGAAGCTGTAACATTACACGGAGGCAATAGGGTAATCTAATATAGGTATACTAATATAGGCAAAATAACTTCAGCTTTTTCTATAATTTGAAAATTAATTATAATAATTTAATTAATTTAGCTGCACGTTGTGTTAGTGTCTACAATTCAGTGGGTGCCCATTTCGAACCAGTTAGAATACTTACCGTTATTTCAGGAAAATATTATTTTAATGAATATTATGACGAAAGCGACAAGTATATTCAAAATTCAAAAGTAAGACATGGAAGTTAAATTTCAGAAAACATTTTAATTTAATTTATTTTATAGGTACAGGAAGTGTACTTTCCCAGAGAATATGACGGTCATCCAAAGAACCTTGCATTTGATATCGCAATTTTAATTTTAGCAAGTCCTTTTCGCCCATCTGAAGTTGTACAGCCAGTATGCTTGAATTTTCAGTCATTTGATAATTCTTTATTAGAAGATAGAGGCTTAGTAAGTTCTTACCAATAACTGTAATTATATTCTCTTGGAAGGTATTCAAGTTATTATGTTAAACTAAAGATTTTTAATGTCACTGTAAAAATTTCTTATATTAAGCAATTGTTAGGTTCCTTGAATAGTTTGTTGAATACCATCCGTAGTCAAAGTGATGTAGATTATTTTGGAGCTGAACACTATTGCGATCGAAAATTCATTATAGACACTCCAAAAATAGTCAACTTTACTTTGTCTACTTGTAGAGACTATTATAAATGTTATAAAATATTTTAGGTAGTTGGTTGGGATTATGCGATTAAGCAGTCCTACTCTATTGAGATATTAAAGGTTGTGACAGTTTCGTATATACCATACAGACAATGTCACGCAAAACTAAACAGCAGTTACTGGGAAGAACTAACATTTGACAAAATATGTGGTCTATATTTAGACATCAGCAATGGTTAGTTTAATGCTGCGTTTAAACTTGCTCTTCTTTTTATTTAGGAGTTAATTAATTAAGTAAATTATGCTTGGAAAAAAAAAGATTTTCTATTATTAAACAATTTAACAGCGAATAGTCGTTGTTTACCAAAACGTGTTTTCAATAAGAATCTGCTTTTTTTCCAAAAAAAATTTAAAAGAAATACTTATGAATTTATTTTAGAAAATATTTTATGCCATAAAGACTATGGAGGCGGTTTCGTTTTGAAGAATAAAATTAATGGTCGATACTACATTACTGGTGTACTTAGTAACGTTCCATATCCTTCAAGTAGTACAGATTTCTACAGCTGTGATTTACAGAAGTATAATTTATATACGTCAATTTACCAACACCGGAGCTTTTTGAAAGATCTTACAGAAAACCTTGAAATGTGAGAATTAGTACTTATTTTTAAAATAAATTTAACTATTAAAAATACACGTCTACTCTACCAATCAAATTGGTTAAAAGTTGGAACACCTAATTATTTAATTTTTAACTATGCGACAGTGCTATTTGGTGCTAGACTACAACTACGTAGGTACTTACGTAAATGAATATATCATAAAGCCCATGGCACTATAATAGTACCATCATAGAGTCTATAATAATTAATTACGCTCTTTACGGTTCAAAAGCTAACCAATCACATATGTAGCTTTCTTTTATTTTATTAGGAAAAATTGTCGACTACCAAACTATCCATCGCACGGTCAATACATTTTTCTCGATACAAATGTAACGTTGGCATACGAATTAGAACATCAGGTACCTACACTTAGTAGGTTAACTTTAACTTGTGATGTCGGATATAACTTCACTTCTCCTAGTGCAACACATTACTATTGTTCTAGAAATGGACAATGGAAACCTGCTCTAACCGGCTGTACACGTACTATATTTCTTTGTTTTGTTATATTACAGTACGATTCACTTTTATTTTACAGAAATCCCTTTCGACAAACCAACAGTTTTAAATCAATCTACGTCTTTCAATTACAATTATGTCATTCTTATTATATCGGCAATAGTAATGTTCGTTGCTTTAGTTGCAATAATATTATATAAGTTAAAGTATAAACAAGAATGGGTAAGTAAAGCAATTTTTCAAAAATTGAGATTTTGTTAACGTGTAATAATTTATTACTACAGGAACTACGAAGAGAAATAAAATTGGATGAATTGGATCGCTTTCACAATGGTAATCTTAAAAGATTTAATCCAGAATTGGATATTGGTGATCAAGCGGAAATATTACCGTACAATAAGAATTTCGAATTTCCACGAGATAAGCTAATATTGGGTAAACAATTAGGTTCCGGAGAATTTGGAATTGTAATGCAGGCAGATGCTTTTGGCATAATTAAAAATGAAGAACGAACCATAGTCGCTGTCAAAACTGCAAAAAGTAATGCCGATTATATTCAGATGAAGGCTTTAATATCAGAACTGAAGATTATGATTCATTTGGGAAAACACTTAAATATAGTAAATTTACTTGGAGCTTGCACCCAAAATATTACCAAAGGTAAGTGTAATTCACTCCCCTTAAAAATAAAAGTAATCTAAATTTATATTTAGTCTGCATCTGTCATTGCCTTCTAGTTCCACTTTTTTTAAGTAAACAAAATGAAAACTTTTCCATCTACACTGTAGGGATATGAAGTAGGGACATACAATGCCATCTATCGTCGAAAATTAAATTTGAAATGGTAGGTAAGTGTAGGTGGAAAACTTTTCATTTTGTGAACTCTTCTAGTTTGGTTATTTAGTAAGCGCAACATTTATTTTATAGTTTTGGTTAATTTCTTGATTTTTTAAATAATTTTTTCAATTTTGTTTGGTATATTTGCTTTCCCTTGTTATTATTACTGTTAAATATAACTGAGGATCGATAATAACGGTGAAATACAGGTCTTTATATTATGTTACAGAGCTTTTTATTTTATTTTATAGCGTAATTTTTTCAGAATTCTATTTTCTTGTTTATTCTAAGTTCAACTCTTTTAAATATGAATTATTGTCATTTTATTTCATTATTAAGTCCATAAAGTAATTTCAACCAATGTGGTTCAATTTTCCAGCGAAATAAATAAACAAAAAATCTGTTCAAAAAATTAACAATAATTTCCCAGTAAATTATCAAAACTCAGTTTAATTATCACTTGCTGTTCGGTCCTTATGGAAATTAAGCAAATTAAGTTAACGAAAGTTTCCAAAATTTGTCAAGTTAACTCTAGCAAAAATTGATTGAAAGTCTAGTCTGTGGCTTAACCGCACACGCAGGTTCTCGTGATTCCCTATCAAAATCTAAAAAAGGGAATTATCTGTAATAAATTTTTATATACAGTGCCGTACAAAACTGAATGTTACACAGTGGACAACAACTGATCTCATAAGATTTTATTATGCACTGACTTATGTGGGGCTGATCTGAGAAGGATGTCTCCTTTATCACTTTCCAATTTTTAAGAATTGGATTTATAAACCGAGTTGCCAGTGTGAGTTCAGATACCTCTTGGCGTCTAGATTGTCACAGCAAATATATTCAAGTTAATCCGTATCTCTGTTATTGGTGTCTGTGCTGCCTGAAACTCATTATGCGCATTCGCATCGCAGCCCAGAATTAAGTATTTGTTCCCTCTTCAACACCAGCTAATGAGCCGTTATACTTGCTCCAATTGTACCTCGATGTCATTGCCCGGAAAGTAGGTCGAAGCTATTACTGTACTTCTCTCGCGCTTTTCCTTTGGCAATTCCGTCACGGATGCTGCCAGGTTCCTGGTATTAAATTCTGAAATTGAAACAAAATTAACAACTTTTCTGAGCAATAATGCTGCTCTTGAAGTTCCATAGCTGTAATCGGTAAGGAGGTGTTAGCGGTCTCTTCAGGAAGTCACCTGATTCTGTCACTGTCACATTCTGATATAAGGCACTCGATGGTGTTTGTGAGTGGTGAAGGTTTATTTGGATGCATCTTATATTGAATACCTTTTCTTAACCTATTTTTGCTCCGACTGAGTGTGGTTTCCAACGTTTACCCGGTAGCAACCTTCCGTATAATCCGTCACTTTAAGGCATTGCGGTTCAAGATCTTCTAGTCTGAGTAGTTCCGATTCTCTGGTATGTATGCCACAAAAATCTTTATGTGAGAACCTATCTCTAGTGCAGCATCGTCTCAGCGTTTCAGTTCGACCTCTAGACCATTGAGCCGTTGCTGAATTGGTACAAGAATAACTTTGTGAAGAAGCATAGAATTAGAAATATTATTTGTAGAATATATCTGTATTATTTTATTCAAAAGTTCTATAAATATTATGTTTTTTTAAATTTAATTTTACATGTTACAATTTTATTTCAATTTCTAAAATTAATTTTATAAAATATATTATCAGATGTTAACAATCTTAACCATATTATCAATATTATAAACTTTTAGGGGAATTACTTGTTATTGTAGAATATTGCCAATTTGGAAATATATATAACTATTTACTTCGGAATCGTGAGAATTACATAGATCAAATCGACAATGTTACTGGAGATATTGATTATACTTTTGGTACCGAAAATTTAGCAAATGCGTTGGCTGTTCCTAATAACTTAAGGTAGGAATAACTCTTGAAAAATATTATAACATTCGGAAAATTTTCTTTTAGTACACCTCGAGAAATTGAAATCATCAATTTGATTTATACCAAGGATTTAATTTCATGGTCATTCCAAGTTGCTCGTGGAATGGAATACTTAGCTTCTAGAAAGGTTTTTTTATTAATTTCTCAACTTATCATTTTTAATATCTCATTTTAGATTTTTCATGGTGATTTGGCAGCTCGTAATATACTTCTAGCCGATAATAACATTGTAAAAATTTGTGATTTTGGTTTAGCAAAACGATTGTACCAGGGTTTGAAGTATAAAAAAAAACAAAGTGTAAAATTTCCTTGTAATAAAATTTATATGAAGGCTATTTAAAAAAATTTCTCTTTAGTGTCCGTTACCAATAAAGTGGATGGCTGTCGAATCCATTCGAGATCATATTTTCTCTACACAATCCGACGTTTGGTCGTTTGGAATTGTTTTATGGGAATTTTTCTCGTTAGCTCAAACCCCTTATCCTGGTATGGAAGCCGACGAAAAACTATACTATAAATTATTAGATGGATATAAAATGGAGTCACCACAATATGCACCAAAGGAAATGTAATGTGATGGAATAAATAACTTTCATGTTTATATTAGTCATTCCATTTTAGGTACAAAATTATGTGCGACTGCTGGAGTATTAATCCAGCATCTAGACCATGTTTTAATAAATTGGCCGGTAGAATCGGATTAATGTTGGAGGAGAATGTACGACAAGTGAGTATTAATAATATTACTTAAAGCAAAATTAGAAATTTAAATTTTACAGCATTATATTGATTTAAACGATCTCTACTTGGTTATGAATACGCAAAGATTAAATGAAAATCAACCGGATTACCTAGAAATGTTAAGTCCTCATAACAGAAGACACATAGTCGCTATTCAGGGTGATCATGAAGTTGGAACTTCCGGGTACCTGTGTCTGACAAGTTCGGACCCAGCCATAAACAGGACTGTTAATAGTTTATAACGAAGATGTAAAATCAGTAGTAAATGAGCACAAAGTCGTCGATGCAGAGTAATAAATTACTCAGATGGTGGCAAAATGCTAAAGACGTTTTTGATACAGCATAATAAAGACATTGTAGGAATTAGTTTTTATTGTATAACAAGCTTTACGTTATTTAAATTATTAAATAAAAATTAATGTGATACCTTAATTTATTTTGCATGTAGATTCCATGGAATTGGATTCCATACGTCCAGATCAATACTTTGTTTTGCAATAGGCTAGTACATTTTCTCGAATTGTATGTTTAGTTGTTTTCTTTTGGTCCAGATATGAGTCTTCCATGTTAGGAGACGATCCAAATGCATCCCCAGATACTTAACTGTTTTTGTCCGTAGAGCCTGTTTTCTATTACGCCAAGTAAATGTTATGTGTACTAAATTGGTTTGGTTGACTTTTATTCTCCATGTTTTTAACCAACGCTAAAATTTTATATTAAATTCAAATAAAATTAAAAATTTTGCAATTTGTTTATGAAGCCGGAGTATTTTGAATACACGTAAATTAATTATAAAAACAAATATACTGCCAAATACAACCAAATATACTGTAATGGTATTTTAGTAGAAAATTTACCACACACTCGGGCAACGCTGGTGTGCGGAAGCAGTTGGGAATTTTCAAGAGTCGAGAGTTTTTAGTTTCCAAATTAATCATAAGAATTTCTTATAAAAAAAAAATAAATTCGTCTTCCAAAAATTAATTATTAAATTTAATTCCAATATAAAATTTTAATACTTCTCAGTTTTAAACTTTTGATATTCACTTATCAATATCAATATCAATTATAAATTCTAATTTTATTTTCCCAATTTAAATCAAATTCAAATTAAATTACTTTTTAATTTTTCTTCTTCCAAATTAATCAACTAAATACTGTCCACTACCGCTCGGTAGCAAACCATCAAAATAAACCAAAGAATGATACTTCCAAAATAGCGCAATAATGCATTTGCATCAAAATTAATTATTTAAATCAAAACAAAATAAAATATTACTCACAGTTCTCAAAAAATATCAAAACTCAGCAAGCGTACAAAATTTTGCACCCGCTGGCGGCCATAGTTGACTAAAAAACCATTATCTCTATTTTTTTGTCCTCACTCTGCACTTTTTCAATTCAACATTCAAAAATTAAATCTATATAATTTTAGCAATTTAGCACAGGGTGGGTTGAAATATTTTGTTTCACAATACAGTAAAAAAATTCATTAGATTTCGTTAATAAATGAAATAATAGAATCATTAATAATTCCCATAAACTAGTATCATTTGACGTCACTAATATTTTCCCTATTCTAACCATTAAAGATTACCGTTAACATTATCCGAGAATTATTAGAAAATAATAAAGCTAACCAGGTAATTATTGAAAAAATTTTAATTGCCTTTGCCTCAAACAAAATTATTTTAAATTTAATAAAAACTTTATCTCCAAAAGGATGGTTTAGAGATCATTCAGCGAGTCATGTCCCATACAATTACTGCGCAGAATAAATATCGTTCTGAAAATGTTAGTCGAATGTTGACGTTTTGATTTGACACATTGGCTATTTTCGTGCTTTTGATTATTACATAATATTATCAATATTTCTTAATTTAAATAACAATCAGCCTTTTTTTAACGCTATTTGATAATTTTTGCTATACTGAGGTTAGTATAAACAACAATTTAATTTAATTATAATGAAAATAATGTTCAAGTCAAATTTTTTGAATTTTCGCGCCAAGCTGATGTTTTTATTTAATATTTATTTTAATGTATTTTGCCCTCCTCGCGCATTGTATGAGACTTGACGTTTTGAACGGACTCTACCTATGGGAAACCCTTTATCTTGCTTACTATGTAGCCTTGTTCCCTTACAACCTAAAGCAAAGGTAAGTCCCATTGATTGGGCCAAATTGTAAACTATGAAACCCTAAATATTTTGTGTGATAAACCAAATATAAATACATTGGCGAGTATTAATCAACATCCAAAGATCCCGGACCTTGAAGATTCAACAAGAGGGTCGCATAGACCAACCTCAATAAAAATAACGTGACAATATACTTTATTATTGTTTCGTAACAATATTAAATTTACTAAAGCAATGAAAGTGAACAATAGAATCAATTACTTGGATCTAACTACAATTAAAGACAAAAGCACTCTTTTGATATTTTTCATAAACCCACGTAAGCTGATTTAGTAATTCATAATAATTCTGCGCATACTTTTACAGATAAAATTGCTTCTTTTCGCGCTTTTCTCAATCGCTCAATTGAAATTCTACTAAAGAAAATAAATTAAAAAAAAAGGAATTAAACAGAATTAAATATATCGCGATCTCTAATGGATATCAAGTCACTCTAATTGATAATTTATTATGCAAAATTAACCAAAAAATTCTACCAAACTCGGTATATCCAAATATTTAAAAAAAAATTAATTGTCATCACTTTTCTCGGAAACAAGTCAAACAAAATTTTTAAATACTTAGAAAATAAAAATTTCAACATCGCTTTTCAACGGACAATAAACTTAACAAATTTATTAATAACACCAAATCAAAATTAGACATTTTAACTAAATCAGGGGTTTAGGAGCTTACTTGTGAATGCTCTCAAAAATACATTGGTCATACCGGTAGACCTTTCAAGAAACGATTTGATGAATACACGCAATCTCACAGACTTACAGATGGAAAATCGACTTTTCCGAAACACCTACTACACACAAATCATAAACAGGAGGGGGGGGGGAGTACAAAATTTTACACATTGAACAAAAAAGTAAAAAACTGGAAATTTGAGAAGCGATGGAAATTAATAAATTAAAATATTCATCTTCACTACTTAATAATAGTCAATCTGATTTAAATAACTCACTTCTACTAAACACTTTTAATACATATTATACATACCCCCCCTCCCCTCTTCTAACTTACTTTTACATCCACTTACATTATTTCTTTTTTATATTAATTATATATCTACCCTATAGCAAATTCACACTAAAATATACAATTTTTTCAAAACGGAAAGTCGAGCCTTTTACGAAAAGAAAAACAATGTTAAAGGATATTAAACTTAAAAGAGATACTGATTTGAAAATTTACAAGAGACAGATAAGACCAGCAGTGGCGTATGTAGCGGAAACACTGTGTTTATCCCAAACAGAGCCTGGATGAATCATGAACATCTGTAGAAGTTTAAAAAAAAATGAAGACATTATGAAGAAGATAATCTTATGGAGGACAAGTGTGACTAAGATACAGGGTAGACCACGAATTAGATGGTGAGATCAGGTAACTGGGGATCTGGTGGATATGGGAGTGTGTGGGTGGCGGGAGATGTTCGGAGACAGGAGGGAATGGAGAGGAATAGTGGCGAAGAACGACATAGAAAATTGTGATTTGTGGTATGTGAAAATGTTTCTATAAGGGCTGGTTCCCCTCTTTTAAATCGGATCTATGAATCCCGAGCTGGATAACTATACTTCAATAGGAATGTAAAGTTGTAAATAAAAATAAAATATAAAAAATCATAAATTCTTAAACGACTATTTTTATAAATCAGACCGTGAGAGGTCTTAAACACACGAAAATTATTCAATAAGTAGTTTGAGTTATAAATAAAACTAAATTTTATTGGACTAGGTTTACCAAAGTTGTGATTATGCCTTATCACAGGAAATAATTTTTAAAGAATGACAAATAATTAGCCACAGATATAATATTATATTATGTCTTAAAGGTAGTGCATACATTTTAAAGTAAATTATTCGTTAAATGATTATCCATTTCTGGAACAATGACTTTTATTTACTATAAATATAGTATTTTTACTTTATTGATTTTATTCGTACAGCGATGTAATTCATATGGTAAGAATATAATTTTAGTTGTAAAATTCTGTACTGCGTAAATTTTGTTAGTTAACCCAGAAGTATAGAAGAGACCATTCTATAATGACCACTTAGGTAAAATAACATACATAATAGTCTTTTTTTTAATTTTCAGGTGCTTGTTCATCGCTGTTTTCGACTAACAGTTTAACTATTAGATGCGAACATAATAACAAAACTTTAGATCATTGCGAAAATCCACCGGAAGGAACACAAGCATTTTTAACTTGTAACAGGTTTTATGAAGAAGCTACCTTAGAATCGAATCCGAAACGTTTGTGTCGAGATAGGAGATGGGATGGCCCCATACCGCAATGCTTTCCAAGTAAGTAAAACTTTGAGCAGACGAAAAGGTTTTTATAAATAGAAAATAACTTAAAAAAGTTTTAAGTATTTTTGTGGTATTAAGTAGTATGTGATGTTAGAATAATCAAACTTAATAAAATGTTAAAATAATAAAAAAATTTAACTGATAAGTAAAGAATACACACTACAAAGAAAACATAATATTTAAACAACACTAAAATGACAATAATTTAAATTTAAGAGGGTTGAACTTAGAATATTAGAATAAACAAGAAAATGGAATTCTGAAAAAATTACGCTATAGAAATGATACAAATTACTTAAAAGTAAAAAACAAAACACTCTGTAACATAATATAAGGGCACCTTATTTCACGATTATTATCGCTCCTCAGTCATGTATAACAGTAAAAATAACAAGAAGTAAGAGCAAATCTACCAAACAAAATTGAAAAAATTTTAAGATATAAAAAAGTAAGAAATTAACCAAATTTAAAAAAATGTTGTGCTTACCAAATAACCGAACTAAATGAATTCACGTGTCTAAATGAAATTTTAGGTTAAGTAAATGTATATAAATCTTTTTTAACCTAAACTTTAGGAAATATGAAGTAGAGACATACATGTCATTTTAGTGTTGTTTAAATATTATGTTTTCTTTGTAGTGTGTATTCTTTACTTAGCAGTTAAAATTTTTATTTTTACTGCAACGCAAATTTATTTGCCTCTTATTTGACGTAATATACATCACTGATGTCGTGTCAAATGTCAAATTAAATACCTACACCGGCGGATTAAAAAGCGGAAAACCGCGGTTCAAATCCTGTCGACTTAACTGCTATGATCTATCTATCAGCATACTATTATCTTATAGCATTTTTCTTTTTTATTGCAGTTTGTGGCATAAATCGTGTTGAAGAAAGTTTTAACAGAAAGAAAGATCAAAATAAACTTCTAGATTACCCATGGGTTGTAGAAATTTATAACAAAAATAAATTTCTATGTGAAGGAACATTAATTGCTATGAACATAGTTCTTACTGGTAGGTAACATTCACAAAATAATTTAATAACAATAGTATATTACGTGCCGAGGTGAAAAATGCTTCATTACAGCCAAGCGCTAAGTTGTAAGCGCGAGGCTCGAATGAAGCTTGACACCAAGGAATGTATACTATTTTATTCACGATCAGTTGGTAAATAATTAAATTTCATTTTATTAACGTACATTTTTATTTTTGGAAAATTAATATTTTCGGGGCTATGGCCATGTAAAGGTGGCAATTTAAAAAAATGCTTTAAGGAGGTCTAACTCTCCATGGTTTAAATTTAGAAAAAAAATGTGTTCTTTATCACCACCTAAGTTATCTGGAATCCCCTGTATATTAATTTCTGACTAACAAATTTTTAAAAAAAATTAGCTGCAAGATGTGTTTCCTTCTACGATGAAGACAATGGAACATTCAATCCAATTGAAACGATTTTCGTTGGATCGGGAAAATTTTATCTTGGTTATGACGATGGTAGATATAGATTGTCTCAATATTCCAGTGTAACGTAAACAAAGCAAATTTTTTAAATACATTTTAATTTTAATTGTTTTATAGGTATTGGAAGTGTACGTGCCCAATAATAATTATAAAAGATATCTGTCTAACCTTGCATCTGACATTGCAGTTTTAATTTTAAGGAAACCTTTTCAGCCATCTCAATTTGTACAGCCGATTTGCTTGAATTTTGACTCGTCATCTTATAATTCCTTATTACAAGATAGTGGAATAGTAAGTTGTTAAATTAATTGAATTATACCAGCGACGGCGCCAGCAGTGGGCCAGGGTGGGCACGTACCCACCCTGCTGACAAGTGCCCACCCAAATTGTAGGAAATTAAAAAAAATAATATGTAGTAATCTAAAAATACTTTTACGTGTACTGTCAGTTAACTCTTACCACGTATTCAAAAATTTCAACTACACAGGAAGAAAAAAGACAATTTTCTGAGTATAATGCAATAAAAAATTTTGCGGATTACGCATTAGTTTTCGAAAAAATGACCACGATGCCACGAGTCGCTTGACGGTAACTCGCTAGTTAAGCTTCCCGCTCTCATTTTTGTTTACGGTACGTGTGCTTTGATATACTCTTAATGTTTGCTGTCAGTCGCGGTCGATCCCTTTTTTGATATTTTTCGATACACATTTGGCAAACTTTGGTTCAAAATTCAAAATTTTTCAATTTCCCCTTTTAAATTACTCACCACTCAGATCGACGCGGTCAAACCCGCGTAAACGTATATTTTGATCTAAAATCTCCAATCGCCCGTTAATCACACACCAGATAAAAAAAATTAAAGCACCTACGGCGCTAAACACTTGGTATTCACCGTTAGCGAGTTTTGTCATTCTACAGGAATATTTTTAAAATTGTTATGTTGTTATGTAATGTTAGTTTTTTTGTTTTTTTGACTAACTCAACCACGGCCTATCGTAGATCCATGTCAAAACGTATATTTCAGATACAAGTGAATTTTTGATTTTTAAATTCGATTTTTTCGAAAACTAATGAATAATCCAAAAAAATTTTTGTTTTAATATGCTTAGAAAAAGTGCTTTTAACTACTCTTACTGTTCGCTGTCAGGTGCGGTCTACACCCGGACGAGTCCTGTATCTTCAAGTTCCACCTTTGGCGAGTTCTGACATTTTATAGCCCGGAGGGTCTGTTTTGACAAACTCAACCAAAGCAAATCACATGTTCATATCAAAACATTTTTCTATCTAAAATTTTTGATTTTTAAATTCGATTTAATTCGCAAAAATTTTTGTTGTAATATGCTTAGAAGTGTCTTCTTTCCTATAGCCTACAAAAAAAAGTTAAAATCGTGAGGTGGATTGACTGACAGATCCCGAAAATACTATATAAAAACAATAAATCTATTTAGGTCTTGAAGAAATTTTATTACAAAATTCAGTCGTTTATTGTTAATTGAAATTTGAAAATGTAGGAGTTTTTTGTTAATAAAGTAAACTTTTTTATCTCCCAAGCTACCATTATAATTAAACGTTAAAAGTTGGGTAATAAAGTTGAGTATTAATAATACTTATTATATTTTAGTTAACTGATTGGGACTTGACCACTGATGCCAATCGTACTGCACATCTTTCTGATATATTAAAAGTTGTACAACTTTTATATGTACCTTACACCAAATGTAATTCAAAAATAAACAGACGTTATGTGAATAATATTCCAATCGACAAAATATGCAAAAAAAATTTTAATAACGGTTAGTACATTATAATAATTTAGTTAAATAATCTTAGAATGAACAAAATAATTAAACTATTTTTAATAATGTTTTTATTATTAAGCTTTCAACGTTGGTGAACGTCTTCATCAGAATATTTTAATACAATGTTTATATGGAAACCGAATAATAACGTATTGTCATTTGAACAATCTATGATCTAAAATATGACATTGTGTGATAAGAAACAACCTGCAGTGAGTTTCCTTCAAGGTAGGAAAAACTTAACACCAATACGTGAGGGTAATTAGACGAGTAGATGGCTGTATATATTGCTCAAACCATCTATATCTCATTATTAAAAATCGTTTAATTAACTTGTTTATTCTAAGATTATTTAATTATATTTCACAAGTTAAAAAATTAATTTATTATATAATAATTTAGTTAGAACGGTTAGTACATTATATCCGTTTTAGTGACCATTGCATGCACTTTCAAAGTAGGAGGAGGTATGGTTCTAAAAAATAAAATTAATGATCGATATTACATGGTTGGTGTACTTATTAAGTCTTCACTAGAACCATTAGACCTCTTCACGTGTGACCCGATTCCATACGGTTTATATATTACGGTTTACCAACATCAAAGCTTTATAGAAATTTTTACAGCAAACATTGAAATGTAAGAAACAGTAACTTTTTATAAAATCAAATAATGTAACTCTTTGCCCCCCCCCTCCAAAAAAAACAACAGGTGAGCAGTATTAGACAGTAAATTATAATTTATAGTGAATAGCAAAATGGAAATGTTAATGCATTATAAATAATATTTTATAATTTTTTGATTTAAATTTAATTTTAACCAATAAGCTTCATTAATTAGGAAAAACTGTGTACTCCCAAAATATATTGAACAACCGGGAATATTAGAAAATAAATTTGGACAACAGGCACCTTCAAATAGTAAGTTAACTTTAATTTGCGATGATAAATATGGTGCAATGCAGTACCATTGCTTAAGAAGTGGTAAATGGTATCCTGATCTAAGTGGATGTACCCGTATGTATAAACCTCTTTTTATTGCGCAAAACAGTACGAATCATACTAAATTTACAGAGAAAGTCACGGAAGATATAACTACACAGTTAGATAAATCAACGAATTTAAATTACCCATATTATATTATTATAATTTTATCAATTATAATAATTATTGTTATTCCTATAGTTGTGGTAATATTGTATAAGTTCAAGTTTAAACAAGAGTGGGTATGTTATATGACATCAAAAAAATTGATTTTTAGGGAACTGTCAGTTAATCATCACCACGATTTTACCTTTTTCCTATTGACTATTGGAAAGAGGACACCTTTGTAAGCATACTAGAACAAAAATTTTATAGGATTCAGCATTAGTTTTCGAAAAATCAAAAATTTTAGATCGAGAAATGTTCGCTTCCACATGGATTCACGATTAGTCGTAGTTGAGTTTGTCAAAACACAACGAATTTAAAAATATCCCTGTAGAATGACAGAACTCTCCAACGGTAGAACTCGAAGACATAGAATTCGTCCGGGTGTCGACCACAACTGACAACGAACAGTAAGAATATATTAAAGCACACGTACGGCCAACAGAATAAAGAGCGGGGCGCTTAATACACGAATTCCCGTGACTCTAAAAAGTGTATTTTTTCCAATAGTCAATAGAAAAAAGTTAAAATCGTAGTGATGATTAACTGACGGTAACCGATTTTTATATTAATTATTACAGCAAATACGAAGAGAAATAAAATTAGC
Source organism: Cantharis rustica (assembly GCA_911387805.1). Taxonomy (NCBI): domain Eukaryota; kingdom Metazoa; phylum Arthropoda; class Insecta; order Coleoptera; family Cantharidae; genus Cantharis; species Cantharis rustica. The sequence continues at coordinate 37,018,808 of OU426882.1, forward strand.
TGGATTAGATCGCTTTCACAATGGCAATCTTAAAAGATTTAATCCAGAATTGGATATTGGTGACCAAGCAGAAATATTACCTTACAATAACAATTTCGAATTTCCACGAGATAAGCTAATATTGGGTAAACAATTAGGTTCGGGAGCATTTGGAATTGTAATGCAGGCAGATGCTTTTGGCATAATTACAAATGAAGAACAAACCGTAGTCGCTGTCAAAACTGCAAAAAATAATGCGGATCATATTCAGATGAAGGCTTTAACATCAGAACTGAAGATTATGGTTCATTTGGGAAAACACTTAAATATCGTAAATTTACTTGGAGCTTGCACTCAAAATATTACAAAACGTAAGTGTAATTCACTCTCCTTAAAAATAAAAATACTCTAAATTTACATTTAGTCTGCATCTGACGTAATGGCTTCGTAACGACTCTAATTTCATTCTTTGATAGAAGAAACTTTTTAGTCCCTGCAGTCGAGTAATCTATACATTTATTCGCCAGTCTTTGTCTTGGAGTATTGTACCAGAGGGTTTTTGCTCTCCGTTTCCCAGTTTTCTACCTCCAAGTCTCTATGTGTTTGGATAGCCCACAGTTTGGGTATTTCGTTACCCTCAATTCCCTCATGACTTCGCACCCAGTGAAGGCCAATTTTGTTGTCTTTGGCCAGTTTCTTAAGAGATTGTCTGCATTCCCATGTGGACAAAGACTCAAAACTGTTGACCTTGAGTGCTATTATCGCAGCTTGACTATCAGACATTATATCGACTTACTTGCCCTTTCCAATAATATCAAAACGTTTTTCAAACAGATCTGGCTGTAAGATATTCGTAATCTTTAGGTGACTTTTGTTGGTTTTTGTTCACCATAACAGCGATGCGTATGTAACAATGGGTCTTAATTTTTCTTTTCGTATTTTGGTTTTAGTCCTCAGGTCCTTCCTAAAAGTTTGTAACAATTATTTGCATAACTGTTTTGTGGGACCCTTAACTATCGATCGCGTCCTACGCCCATGGTAGGCATTCTTCGCGCACTCTCTTCCGCGCAGTTTCGGCTTCTCACCAACTTCGCGCGTAAGTCAGGGACTTCATGTTGAATCGTCAAGTAAGACGGAGGCATTTTTATAAGTGCAGTAGAAGTCAGTTAAATTGTCATATTTGAGATAATCGCAATTGCGCAAGGGTCCAGTTTTGGGATTTAACTTGAGGCGTGAAGTAAAAGTGATTATCAGCAAATTTAACGTCGGCATTAGATGTAAATTGAATGAACGCGTGTTATACCTTTAAAACGACGAGAGAGTCGTGCTTGATTGTCTTGCAATCTTTGAGTCAAAATCCACGAGTTACTGTATTGTCTAATAGTGTTAGGTGCTTTGATATTAGTGCACAGCGTGATTTCCTATTCGGGCTCATCGATCTCATCTTCCTCTAACCGAGCAGTCCAGCAAGCTACTGGTTTTCCAAGCAGCGAGGTGAAACGACGCCTTCACATATTTGTCTTCAGTTTGAAAACACGGGGGGTTTTGGTGGTGTAACCACTGTCGAAAGAGATCTTGTAAACGTACCTGAACGCTTGAGTAAGTCATTTTTTTATACTGCCGATTCCTTTCTGTGTGTGGTTCATTGGAAATGTATTTGGTTCCGATTAGTAGTGCGACGTGTCCGTACGTCACTTTTTTGCTGCCGCCTTATTATTTGTAAATTGGAAATTATTGCAATAACGTTTATAGTAGATTGTACCTACGTATTTTTTTATTATAAGATTTTAGCTATCGGTATTTTTATTTGCGAAAGTGGAAGCAAATTTTTCTTTTTAGAATTCACGCTCTGTGCTTCCGTGTTTAACAGAAGCCGGTTATTTTCCATCCTGGGCTTCATCACACAATTACTGGAAAAGACCGATTCCAGGTGTGATGAGGAGTTTATTGCTTTAGCAAAAAATATTCTCATTGCAAGTTTGGGACAAACCCAGAAACCTCCCGTTGCTTTGGAAAGAGTTTTATTCACATGAGATTTCAAAGTGAGTTTAGCATCCAGAGTTACCCCCAATACTTTATCTCCCCGGAAAAAGTGGAACTTTTAGGTTTATCTTTCTAAGCTTAGTGAATGAAACTATGGTGGTTTTTGAAGGATTCACTAAAAGTTCGGTTTGAAATTATACCTTCGTACTTGTCCCTGAATGTAATGACAATGTTGTCCGCATATCCTAATACGCAGAATCCATCGTCAGTTAATTATTTTAGTGGGTTATCTACGACGATAGACTACCGGAAAGGCGACAGCACCCCACCTTGTGACCATCGATACCTCTTTTTCTCCTAAAGAAGCTGGTAGTATTCGGATTTTTAGCATTGATTCTACCCAGGTTATCGTGAGAAGCTGCATGTCATGTCTTGCGGCGGCTGTTTTATAGATTTAGTTGAGGTGTTATCAAAGGCACTCTCTATGTCTATAAATGTTCCGACCACAATTTCTTTTGCTAGGAGAAATTTTTCAATTCCTCTTACAAGGTGGTGAAGTAAATCCACCGCCCCTTTGCCTGGTTGGTGGTCAAGTTATCTGATATGAAGTGGCATCTCATTAAGAAATACTACTTTCACCTTCCTCCATGATGTATTAGTCTATTTAACTTTCTGCTATCTCTGCTGGAATAAAGATTTTCATTACCTGGGGACATTTCGTGCATCTGGTTTGTTGTCGTTACTACCGTGGATCCCGGGTCACATTTAAACTTTTCCAAACGTTCTTCGTGTAAGCACCATTGAGCTGTTTTGCCGGTCCAATAATATTTAAGTGGTTTTCAGATAGAGATTTATCGATCTACTCGCAGAAGCGCATCCCTCACAGTCTTTTAGATTTCCTTAGTTCTATGTTGTACCTCGTTAGGGCTTCTGTATATGTTTCCGTAGGCCTATTCTTTTGCCTTTATTAAATGATTTCCGGGCTATGACCTTTTAGTCTCTCCAGTTCTGCATTCCACCAAGGTACGTCTCAAAAAACAATTCTTTTCTTCAGTGAACAACTGATCTCATAGGATTTTATAAGTCTTCTATAGTAGCTACTTCATATTGGAGGCTGTCTAGCTCCGTCCTAAACGTCTCTTTAAAGAGGCATCAGTCCGTTTGTTTGAGCTCTCTATACTACTTCAATTTTTTGCGTGATCTGAGAAGAATGTCTCCTCCATCACTTAGTGGCCAGTATAAGGTAAAGTTCCTTTTGGCGTATCGCATTTATAAAGGTCGGTTTATGACCTTTGTTTATAATGTTTAGATTGTTAGAACAAATATATAATCAAGTAAATTCTTACTTCTGATATTGATGTCCATGCTGCCCTAGATCTCATTATGTGCGTTTGCATCGCAGTGCAGAATTAGATGTTTGTTTCCTCTTCGGCACCAGCTAATGAGACTTTGTACTTCCTCTGGTCTCATTGCTCGGAAAGTAGCCCAACGCTATTACTATACTCCTCTTGCTCTTCTCCTTTAGCAATTCTATCACGGCTATTGCCAGGTTCCTGGTATTGAATTCTAGAATAGGAACAAAATTCATATCTTTCCTGGGCAATAATGCTGCTCTTAGATTTCATTACCATTCATTAGGCGTTCTTTCGGGAAGTCCCCTGTTTCTGTCTCCATGTATCCAGCGATCTTGTATTAGTCTATGGCGATTTGTTTCTTTATAAACCTCGAATGTAAGACATTCGGTGGTGCTTTTAAGTGGTGGAGGTTTATTTAGATGCATATTATATTGAAGGCTTCTTCTTAACCCCCTTTTACTCTAATTTGGTGATGTCCTTCGCTTTTTTCAGCTTATCAAGTTTGATAGTGTGGTTTCCAACGTTTAGCCGGTAGCAACCTTACGTATAAATTCGTCACTTTGAAGAATTGACATTCAAGATCTTCTCGTCTGAGTAGTCTAGACTCCCTGGTATGCATGGGACAATAATTTCTGTGTTCGTGTGAACGATCTTCGGTGACGCATTTTCGCAGGGTTTCAGTTCAGCCTCTAAACTTCAAGGTCATTCAGCCGTGGCAACATTGGTACAAGGAAAACTTTGTAGACGAGCATAGGATTAGAAATATGATTTGTAGAATGTCTGTAATATTTTATTTAAATGTTCTATAAACTTTTAGGGGAATTACTTGTTATAGTAGAATATTGCCAATTTGGAAACTTATATAACTATTTACTTCGGAATCGTGAGAATTTCATAGATCAAATCGACAATGTTACTGAAGATATTGATTATACTTTTGGTACGGAAAATTTAGCAAATGCGTTGGCTGTTCCCAATAACTTAAGGTAGGAATAACTCTTGAAAAATATTGTAATAACATTAGGAAAATTTTCTCTTAGTACACCTCGAGAAATTGATAGCATCCATTCGATTTATACCAAGGATTTAGTTTCATGGTCATTCCAAGTTGCTCGTGGAATGGAATACTTAGCTTCTAGAAAGGTTTTTTTTTAATTTCTCAACTCACCATTTTCAATATCACATTTTAGATTCTTCATGGTGATTTGGCAGCTCGTAATATACTTCTAGCTAAAAATAACATTGTAAAAATTTGTGATTTTGGTTTAGCGAAAAGATTGTATCAGAGTTTGAAGTACAAAAAACAACAAAATGTAAAATTTCTTGGTAATGAAATTTATATGTAGGCTATTTAAAAAAGTTTCTCTGTAGTGTCCGTTACCAATAAAGTGGATGGCTGTTAAATCCATTCGAGATCAGATTTTTTCTACCCAATCCGACGTTTGGTCGTTTGGGATTGTATTATGGGAATTTTTTTCGTTAGCTCAAACCCCATATCCTGGTATGGAAGCCGACGAAAAACTATACTATAAATTATTAGATGGATATAAAATGGAGTCACCACCATATGCACCAAATGAAATGTGATGTGATGGTATAAATAACTTTCATGTTTATATTAGTCATTCCATTTTAGGTACAAAATTATGTGCGACTGCTGGAGTATTAATCCAGCATCTAGACCATGTTTTAATGAATTGGCCGGTAGAGTCGGATTAATGTTGGAGGAGAATGTACGACAAGTGAGTATTAATAAAATTACTTAAAGCAAAATTAGAAATTTAAATTTTACAGCATTATATTGATTTAAACGATCCCTATTTTGTGATGAATACGCAAAGATTAAATGAAAATCAACCGGATTACCTAGGAATGTTAAGTCCTCATAACAGAAGACATACAGTCGCTATTCAAGGTGATCATGCAGTTGGAGCTTCGGGGTACCTGTCTCTGACAAGTTCTGATCCAGCCATAAACAGAACTGTTAATAGTTTAAATAACAAAGATGTAAAATCAGTACTAAATGAGCCCAAAATCGTCGATGCGGAGTTTAATAAATTACTCAGATGGTGGCAAAATGCTAAAGACATTTTTGATACTGCGAAATAAAGACATTGTAGAATAATTTACGGATACTTTTGAAATTAAATTATTAAATGAAAATTAATGGTTCCTTAATTTATTTCGCATGTGAATTTCATGAAATATGATCAGATCATAGATAGTAGATTTTTTAGAATTGTATGTTTAGCTGTTTTTTTTTTTTGTCCAGATACTGCAGGTAGTGGTTCGTTCCATTTGTTGGCAGGTCTGACGTATACAAAAGATATAAGATTTGCTCCATAACACTAACAAAATATTCCTGCATATTCTTCTTAGCAGTATCTTTTCTCTTATAGATTTAATGTTATTTCCTTAGTCACGCAGAAGTCAATTAAATCAGTAATATTATTTTGAATTATTGCAGGACTAAGTGTAGCTGTCTACCTTTTGGAGTAGGATTATTAAATCTTGAGCCCCACCACGGATGCTTAGCATTGTAAGCAATGCTATGTGTACTAAATAGTTGTGAGTTCAATCCTGTAATTAATCCTAAAATCTTCCAATCTTCAAATTAATATTCAACACCTTTCATTTTTCAAATCAAATTTTTTATAATCCAAATCCCATCATAATCACTTTATATATCAAAAATTGTCAAGATATGTATTAAATTTTCGGGCTCACAAATCCAATATATTGACCATTTTGACTAAAAGTCTTCACCTTTAGTCGGCTCTTATGTTCACTGATTATTTAAACATTAAAATTTGATTTATTTTTACAATTGTAATTATAATTGCAGCAACGTTGCAGTTTGTACAGCATTCCGTGCAAAAACATACCAATTTTTTTTTTAATTTTTCAAATTAATTTTTCAAGAGACGGTCATTAGCCTAGTTTTTTAGCTGAATAACTGCCGACATTAAGGTACTCGGTTCGAATCCGGGGAGAGTCTAAAATTTCTTATGATCGTCTCCGTGCTTCGGAAGGCACGTAAAGCCGGCAGTCCCTCTGGGTTGATGACTTGCCTTCATCAACAACAAAAACCAGAGTTACTGGCACATCTAAGATAAGCCTAGCGAGCTACCTTGGATATAAAACAATAAATATGCTCATAGCACTAATAGTAACTTCGAAACATCACCGAGGTTGCTGTTAAGTAAAAACAGGTCGCAGACCTAATTAAAGAAGAAGAAGAATTTTTCAAATTAAGATTAATATCGACAATTTTTTTCCAAAATTTTGTAAAATCGTTTATAATTCATATCGTGGAGGTCCTGAAATATTGAACTTGATACTGACTGATGAGAAAGCACGAACATGTATTACATGAAAAGTTTTTAAAGATATACAAAATGGTTTAGAGAAAATTTTAAAGCAAAGCTTGACAAAAGATATAAATAAAAATTTTGATCAAAAATTAGAAGAACAAGAATCAGAACAAAACATTACAAGTTTGGGAAACAATTTGATGAAAGCACTGAAGAATTAAGTAAAACAAAAAGAGGAATAAAAAAAACTAAAAATCAATTTAATGTATTCAATCGACTTTTCTCTACACAACTTTTCAATTATATAAAACTGACAAATGCAGAACTGTTGCCATGCTCTTTTTTGTTACAACTATTTTTCTTCAAAAATGCACATTTTCATTTACGTTTACCTTCTTCTTCTTCAACTTATTTTAAAACTTTCGTTCTGTTTTTTACCATTAAAGCACACCATGTTTTTACTTGGAAAACGTGAAAAACTTACGTGAAAAACTTCCGGCTTTAGATCACAACAGCGCAGTGTAAATACTTAATTAATATTGTTGTTACCAAGGTAACTCCCAAGAAAAATTTTAAGTTTGAATATAAAAATTATTGTGGTTATGTGATAATATTTTTTTTATAAAATTAAAAAATTAATTATAAAAATTATTAAAAATTATAGTAAAAGTTTTTATTTTGTAAAAATTAAGGTTGGTAATAAATTCTGCGGAAAGAAGGATTTTTTGCCAAAAATGGCCGATATACCGGACGTCAGTATACGGACAGTCCGTTGAACTTATTTGAAAATTTTATAATTTTTTGAAATATTTAAGTGAGTTTTTTTTTATTAACTTTTTTGCCAAAAAGGCGAACATGTTATTTTTGGTCTGCTAAATCTTAGATATTTTTGATTTGACTTTTAACTTTTTTTATGATTAAAGTGTGTTTTTTTGAATGATAGATTGTTTGATTTGATCAAATTTAATTGAATTTTGGAAGAAAGAGAGGTTAAGAACGACGTTAAATTTTAAGTAATAATAATTTGATTAAATATTGGAAGATAAAATTATAGTTATAAGATAGCAATGTGTAGCCTGGAAAATATAGCAATGCATTGATAAATTGAAATTGTGAATTCGATTCTCGAGCAAGTATAAAAAATTTTATCGATCAAAATAATTTGATTGAACATTTTAAAATCAATTTTCGGTATTATTTTATTAAGAAAGAAGTCAGAACCCCCGAATTCTGAAAAGTTTCTCTACCCCCAACATTTTACTTCATATTTAGATATGTGTCTCATAAAAGCTCATATAAACTGTTTAAACAAAATTTTATAATTAATTTTAGCTTTTTAAACGTTTCTATTAAATTTAATACTTTTTTGCTAAATTTTCAATGCCATTAAAATAAAAATCATTTTCCCACAAGGTCCTTGATAGTTCAAAACGGTTAAGTGTCTTAGAAGCTTTTTATTGCATATATCGACTAATATTAATGAGTAGAGCTCGGAAAACACACAGTGCTTGGAGAAAGCGTGTAAAACGGTGAAAAAATGCGAAAGCAGCAGAGAGCAACCAACCCAAGGCACATTTTGTGCTGAATATCAACTGCGAGAGCGCTGTGTCAGCTTAAAATTCAGCTAATGAGCTTCATCAGCTGCTGATTATTAGTAACGTCAGAAGCTGAATTACTGCTGAATTGTTAATTTGGCGGCACAAAACCAGCTGAAATTGCGCTGCGTCAGCTCTTGAAAATGCCGACTCAGCTAATATTCAGCGCTGAATCAGCTGAAATTCATCTGATATTCAGCATTTTGAACAGCTATTAAAAAAGTTATTTTAAATTGATAATTATATTTATATAATTAAATTGTCGCCTATAATTTATAGAATATTTTATTTTATTATTTTCATTAACATCAAAAAATATAAATATATTATATCTTTATTACATTATTTATTTATTTATCATTTTATATCAGTCGCAATATCATCGTTAACGATATCCTAGAATAGAATCTGAAATATTACAGTAATTTTAAATTTATATATTATTATGTATAACTTTAAGGTAAGTTTAAACTTACATTTTTTTACACGTCCGCCCGCCTCGAGTGGGATTTGAACCTGAGGTATCCACCTTGGAACTTGAAAGCTTAACTGCCTAGGCTATGAAGCTATATGAAACTTTTTTGATTTTTTTTAAATATATTCAAACTATTTTTGTGTGGAGTATTTGACCATCAGTTATCGAAAAATAATTAAATACACACCACTATATTTCACGCTGGTTTTTCAAAATTTTGAATTTTTAAATAAATACGCAAAAAAATTTTACTACAAATTCTAAATACCTTATTTGTATAATCTCATTAGTTAGATTATGAAATTTGGGTTTCCCAAAATAATTTTGTTACAATTGCTTTGCACATAATAGTTAAAAAATTGCGACAATTTTAATTTTATAAAAATTTAATTTTTAAAAATACACTAAATTAGCTACAATGTTGTAAAAACATCTACCGTGTTAAATTTGATTACATTGAAATTTAAAAATAGCAAAAATTGTCTTTTTTTGGTTAATTTTTAACACAAAAATTCCTAATTTTGCATAAATCGATTATAATCAGTAACATATTTTTAAAAATTGTTTTACTATGAAAAAAAATGAAAATAAAATTAATATAAATATGTCTGCATTGGGGATCGTAAATAAAATTCTGCTAAGTCCGTAAAATCGTGCACAAAATTTTATAAAATATTCAAAAATATAATTACCACGCGAAAGTATATGACTTACTAATGACAAAAATTAAAAAATTTAAAAATAAAGTTAAACGATTGATGATATTTTTGCGAATTACTTTTACCATACGGTCGAATTTATGCGATTTCGCTTTTGTATGCGATTTATGTCAAAGCGAAAGCCCAATATTGCATTTGTAAATAAATTATAGATTTACATTGAAAATTATTTTGATTTTAATTAACACTATTTTTATTTATTGATGATAAAAATGATGAAAATTAATAGAAATTTTGTACACTTTAAATGTAGGTCCATTTTTTAAATTACTAATCAATTGACAATATAAAATACAAATAATATAATGTGTATTATAAATGTTCGCTAAACGACCAAATATTGAAAGGGTGACAATTTAATTAGATAAATATAATTATCAATTTAAAATAATTTTTTTAATAGCTGTTCAAAATGCTGAATATCAGCTGAATTTTAGCTGAATTTCAGCTGAATTTTAGCTGAATGTCAGCTGATTCAGCGCTGAACATCAGATGAATATTAGCTGATTCAGCGCTGAAGATCAGCTTATTCAGCGCTGAATATCAGCTAATTCAGCGCTAAATATCAGCTGAGTCAGCATTTTTAACAGCTGACGCAGTGCAATCAGCTGTTTTTTGCCGCCAAATTAGCAATTCAGCAGCAATTCAGCTTCTTAGGTTAGTAAAAATCTGCAGCTGACGCAGCTCATTAGCTGAATTTTAAGCTGACAACAGCGCTCTCGCAGTTGATATTCAGCACAAAATGTTACTTGGGTATAGCTTTTTAATTATTTTTCTACACTGCTGTGTTCATAAAAAAAATAAAACGATTTATAAAAACACTTGCTCAACTGAACGGTATAACTAGCTTAATTAATTTTAATTAATTAATGGATTATACTTGTTAAATGTATACTTGTAATAATAATTATAATAATCTTCAATTTTGACGTATGACGTACAACGTATCGAGGCGTCAGCTTAAAATTCAGCTAATTCGCCGAAGCTGAAAAACAGCTGAATTTGAAGCTGACGCTTCGCAACGTCAGCTTATTATTCAGCTAATTTGCCGAAGCTGAAAAACAGCTGAATTTGAAGCTGACGCTTCGCAACGTCATCTTAGAATTCAGCTAATGTGCTGAAACTGAAAATCAGCTGAATTTTAAGCTGACAGACCGCAATGGTAGCAAATAATTTGCTGACCAAGTTTTTCAGCACCAAATGTTACTTGGGAAGCGAAAATCGACTTTCTTACTTTAAACCCACATAAAATGTTTTATGTCATACTTACGTGAAATCCGCAAGCGCCATTCAAATTTGCTCATAAAAATAAATAAGAAACCGTCGAAAAAGCTTATGATTTCGAACTTTCGATTTTTGGGGTGAAAAAACTTCGAAGGGATTAACCTTCCGTTTCTTTCAAAATTCATAAAAAAATTATGTGTTTTTTTATTGCATATATCGACTAATTTTAATGGGTAGAGCTAAAATTAACATTTAAAATGTTAAATATACTTACGTGAAATCTGCAAGCGCCAATCGAATTTTCTCGTGAAAATAAATAAGAAACCGTCGAAAAAGCTTATGTTTTCGTAGTTACGATTTTTGGGGTTAAAAAAATTCAAAGGAGTTTTCAAAATTCGTAAAAAAAATGATGTGGTCTATGGACCTGCATACTGCAAATGCTATATAATTTTTATTTTTTAGCAAATTATAAAATTTAATTCGTAAGGTAACTTAACAGAACACTTAAGCACAAGTAAGCAACAATCCAGAACAACAAAATTTTTAATTTTAAAAATAGGAGCTGCCGCCAAATTTTATTTAGAAATTTTCGCTGTTATTAAGAAATCATTAGATTTAGAAATTTTATTATTACAGAAAATAACAGATGTGAACAGATCGAGCCCAATCCAGAACAATCAATAAAATTTTAAATTTACAAAAGGGGAGCTGGTAAAAAAAATTTTTTGTGATTTTTTCGATTTTTTTTTTTGAAAAGCATTCAAGAATTTTTAAATTTTTAAATAATGTAGAATAATAATTAAGCACAGGAGAGTTAATTATTGTCCAATAAATAATTTGTGTTAGGTTACAATCAAATCTTGAATTTTGTTGAAATAGGTATTACCTATAACCCAAATTGTGATTATAAACTTATCAAAGGAAGTAATTTTCCAAGTGTGATAAATAATTAACCACAGATACATACATAATAATAATGTCTTTCATTTAGTACATTTATGTATAATTAAAAACAAATTAATATTTCTGCAAAATCATTACTTAAATAGTTTTACAGAACAATGCAATTTATTTATAAAGATAGTAGTTTTACTTTATTTATTTTATGCCTGCAATGGTATTATTCATATGGTAAGAATTTTAATTTCTTGTTATAAAATTGAAAAATTTATAATTCGGAGTCGAAGTTGCTATAATAGCATGTTTGGTAATACATATATTGAAATGTTTCAGGTGCTTGCCCATCTTTGAATTCAACTGCGACTTTAACTGTTACATGCGAACACGATAACAAAACTTTAGATAATTGCGAAAATCCAATAGACGGAACAGAAGCATATTTAACTTGTAATACGTATTATGAAGATGTTACCTTAGAAACGAATCCAAAACGTTCGTGTCGAGAAGGAAAATGGGATGGTCCCACACCGCAATGTTATCCTAGTAGGTTGATTTTAAGTATTTAACAAATATTTTCTTTCTTTTCAAGTTAGATAATATTTTCAGGGTTGTTATGAATTTTTAAAAAATTTAAGATATAATTTTTCATATTTCTTAACCGGGATACAGAGCTGATAAATTATCCTCATCAGCAATAAAAAATTTTTTTTATCATCATCACTGGTAAAATTATCATCATCACCACTATCTCGATTATAAATTACAATAACCGTTGTAGATTTCTAGATTTCAAATCTATTAAATTTTCTTAATTCTAAAATTATTCTTCTTTGCTCGGTGAATATCCATTATTTATAGCTATGAGCTCTTCAAATTCTTTTAATTTTAATTAAATTGAAAACTTTTTTGTGGCGTAAATATTTAATTTCAAATGTGCAACTTTTACCTTGTAATGTGTGGCCTTGCAAGCGCACGTGCACGCTCTGCATGTGGTATGGCAGCTGGTCTAACAAATTTTGCTTCGACGTATTTCAACAAATAACCAATTATTATACCAAATTTTTCTTTTTCAAATTTATTTAACAATTTGCACTTTACCACAATTATAACAAAAACATCAACTCAACTCAAGTTATTTTATTAATTTTCAAACAATTAACATTTTAAATTTTTCAAATGACGTGAAGGCGTCAGCTCAAGTGTCCTGGCCAACCTTCAAGTCCCACTCTCTTCACTTTATATTTCTCCCACCTTATTTACAGCTAAAATTTAACTATTTTACACAATATGATACAAATAAGCAATAAAACAAATTCAAACTTTACAATTATTTTACAAAACAATAAAATTAATATTTTAATGGTTTTCGAAACACGACAATACATACATAATCAAATGTTAACCTTTTACCTTTCGGTGTAGGTTTTAATAGAGTCAGTTTTGCCTTTCTACTCTTTGGTGTTCTTTTCCATAACATTTTCCATGCTTTTCTGTCTTGTGTTAATTTTTTAAACTGTACAAACTTTTAATATTCATCATCGTCGTCATTATTAGCCTCTTCAGTCCACTGCTGGACTATCAGCCTCTTTCTCTATCGACAAAGATTTCGGTGGCTTAGACCGGCTTGGGGAATGCTATTGTAACCCTCTTTTTTAATAGTTGATGGTGGCAATCATCAACTCATGGGAACCGCCGGCTTTACGTGCCCTGCAAAGCACGGAGACGATCATAAGAAAGTTTAGACTCTTCTCGAATTCCGCATTCAAATTCAAATACAAATATGAATTAAATTGTTTTTAGTTAACGCAATATAAATAAACAGTATGTATTGCAAAGCCCCCAATTATTCAAAATGTAAAAGTTTTACTTTCTCACGGAAAGCTTTACTGGAGTGCACTCATTGTTATCTGAGCATCAAACTCTTATTATTTTTAATAATTTTAAATGTATTCTTTGTATCTTTAAACTTTCGTTAAAATTTTTATTACAAAATGTGCACAATTTTATTTGCTTTAAAATTTTGATAACCTTGTGGTTTCGTCCTGCACGTGACTGCTCACAGCTGACCGCCTTGTTATAAATTCGCTGTAAAATATTTCAAACTTCACAAACAACTAAATAATGTTAAAAATATTTCAAAAAGTTAATCTTCAACGCTTCCACTTAATCCAAACAACATTGGTTTTTTAAAACTAATTTATTATTATATCGGAGAATAAACACTCCCACCGATCTCCACGCACAGCGTCGTCTGACCTCGCTGATTGCGCTCTGTTTTTATTTTCCTTTTACCTTATTACCAACATCATTATTTACAAATAAATAAATTTCTATGTACAGTATGTTTACAAAATTAATATTAAAATAAAACAAACTTCAAAATAATTTACAAAATAAATAAAACAAGGATTTTTTGATTTCAAAGCACGACAGTATATTATTGCAAACGTATTCACCATACTATGGTATCATCATGGTATATAGCAGTTCAAATCCAAGAGAACGGGAGAGAGAAAGGGCGAGATATTTTGAAAAAGTGGTATATTTTTGCGTGAATTTACTACAGAAGGGTTATAATTAATATAAAATAAATAATTTAGATTGAGGTTTAGTAGGTTAAGTTAGAAAAAGGGGGGGGGAGGGTATTTTTGTTAATACTGAAAAATGGGGGCGGTATTATTTATTAAAAATGTTTAGTAGTAGATATCCATCTAGATTTTATTGGATCATCCTGTATGAAGTTTTTCCGAAAATAAACAAAGTTGCAAACGCATGCAAAATTTTCAAATGCGACTGATTATACTTAATATCTATTAGTTCGGACTGAGCTGCTGCTTGAGCTTCAGATTTTAACATTCGCGATTCTGTATCGCACTTTTATAAATTACATGTTTGCTAATTTTTTAATGTGTATTCTGTAGTATTTACTTCTTTTATTGTAGTTTGTGGTATGAGGCGTAACAATGGAAGTTATAACAGTAGTACACTTCTAGATTACCCATGGCATGTAGCAATTTATAATAGCAATCGAAAATATTTCTATGTGGAGGAACATTAATTGCTATGAGCACAGTACTTACTGGTAAGTGCTATTTACCAAACAGCCTAATAAAATAAATAGTATTATTTATATTATTTCACTGCAAAAAAAAATTATTATAAATTATTTATATTAATTAAAATAGGTAAATATTCAATTAATTAATTAATTAATTTAGCTGCAAGGTGTGTTACCTTCTACTACAATAATGAAATCGAAACAATTAGACCGATTTTCGTTGGTGCGGGAAAATATTTTCTTGGATTTGACGACAACAGAGATATATTAGCTCAATATTCAACAGTAAGAACAGAAAGCACAATTTTGAAGAATTTTTAATTTCAATTATTTTATAGGTACAAGAAGTGCACTTTCCCGATGATTATAAGAGATATCTATCTAACCTTTCGTTTGACATCGCAATTTTGGTTTTATCGGATGCATTTTCGCCATCTAAAGTTGTACAGCCAGTATGCTTGAATTTTGACTCATCATCTTATGATTCCTTATTAGAAGATAGTGGCATAGTAAGTTATTAAATATATAAAAAAAAAAAAATTAAAATCTTAATAATATAATTTCAAATTTACCAATTCATCATTCAAAATTCACAAGTGCTTCCGTATGAATGCACTAAAATTCTTCAAATCCAAAAAAAATAATTCAAATAATTCAAAACTTTAAATTAAACTTGACGGACAAACACGTCCGTCGCCTTTGGCTTCATACGGCGAAAAGCGCCGTCCTTACCAACCTCGTAACAAAATCAAAATATTATTCTGCTGAAACACTGTGTCTATCGCTCGTTGTTTTATTATACAAAAGTATTAATAATATTATATTTCAGTTAATTGGTTGGGATTTTACATATGATGTCAATCACACTGTACAACTTTCTGATGTATTAAAAATTGTAGCAGTTTTGCATGTACCTGTTATGAGAATTATATTACAATCGACAAAATATGCGGAGAAAATTTGGATAACGGTTAGTTGAATAAAGTCGTAAAAATTTAAATAAAACTTACCCATTCTTTCTAGTGAGGATTGCATGCACTTTCGACACAGGGGGTGGTATGGTCCTAAAGAATAAAATTAATAATCGATACTACATAGTTGGTATACTTAGTAAGTCTCCATTAGAAGCATCAGATCTCCTCACGTGTGATCCAAATCAATACAGTTTATATACTGCGGTTTCCAATTATCAAAGCTTTATCGAAAACTATACAGAAAACATTGAAATGTAAGAAACAGTAATTTTTAAAAAAATTATATATAACCCTTTACTACCCCCCCCCCTCCCCAAATTACAACTTGAGCAGTTAATAGCAAATTGACGAATATGATTGGTTTTTTAGGAAAAACTGCGTACTTCCAAATTATATACAGCGGGGTGAATATCCTGATTTTTTTAACAATAGTGGAATATTGGAGTATAATAATCAAATGTTTCACAAATCAAATTAATCAGATCAAATTTTTATACATAATCATTCAAATTTTCATGCCATTTTTTTTATCCGAGTTCTTGTTTTTTTTATATTTTCTTTTTCTATATTTCCACCAATAAATCTTTTCAAATTTCTCTTCGATCTATTATCAATTCCTATCTTTCTTGATTTAAAATTTTTCGTTTTGTTATTTTTTTCAATTTTTCTAATTTTAATTTGTCTAATTTTTATTACCTTCTTTGCTCCAATTCCATTTTTCTTTTCTACCTGTTCAAATTTTATTTTTCTAGTAGTAAGTGTTAATTTTTCATCTTTTTTTTAATCTGCAAATTTTTCTTTTTATTTTTTTTAACTGGTTTCCATTTTTAATGCAGAGTTTTAGCAAACATCTGAAGTAAACATTCTAATAAATCTTGTTGTCTTGTTAATCAATTTATTATTTTTCCATTTTTCTTTTTCATAACCTTTCTTTAAACTGTTTTTTCTCCACTGTGTATCATTGAGTCTAACCTTGTCGTTATTTCTTTTCTCATGCTCCTGATATCCTGCATTATTTCATTTTTAACATCTTGGTTATCTTTCATTTTTGTTCTTCTCTTATCAATAATAATTTTTTGCCCATCATATCCCTTAATTTCAGCGCCTGAGTTAGGCGCCAATAAGAAGTTGTACTGATCAAATTTTTTAAATTATTTTCAATTATTATTCAGTTATTTAATTATTATAAATTTTTATAAATTCTTTTTATGTAGAATTTTTTTGCTAAATCAGTCAAGCCACGCTGTACGCTCTTAAGTATCATCCACAACCACCAAATTAACCATAGAATTAGTAATTAGAATTAAACGTCGAAGTTTGCCGCATTTAAATCCTATGCAGTTGTTCACAACCTCAAAATCAGTACTTAACGCGAAATTAGTATTTAGTACTTAATGCAGAACCTTGCAAGGTTCAAGCTTTTTTACGTAAATTAGTCGTCAAGTCACTACTACGCATGCTTCAAAATCATTCAAGTGTCATCTGTGATTTCTAACCTAAAACCTGTTAACTTTTGTGACCTGAATTACATTTAATATTAAAAGTACAACGCTATGGTATTAACCTGTACCCGATTTAAATAGAAACATTAGGTTATCTAGCAATAACAACAATTTACCAACCGAAATATTTAAGTTCCAAACATTGACACTAGATGGAGTCACACTAATTTGCGTATTAATTTAGGCATTGTGAATGCTACCAAAACATTAATTTATGTTCAAATTTCAAGTACTAATTTATATACTAATTCTACGGTTAATTTGGAGGTTGTGGGTGAGGCTTTATAAGTCTTATGCGACACTTTGGGCTCTTATAACTGTAATTTTACTTTCAAATTAAATCGCATAAAATATCTAATCAAATTATTTTTCACTTTTATATTCCAAAATTAAGAACAGGCTGGCTTTAGAGCTGGAAGGTCCACGGTCGGTCAAGGTGGTTGGCCAAGGTACAACGCGGTAGAAATGCACATCTAGCATTTATAGATGTAGAGAAGGCATACGACAACGTACCAATAAACAAACTATGGATTGCAATGGAACAATTACAGATAAATAAAACGTTGATATAATTATGCTACAAAAAACCTATACGCGGAAAATACGGCACAAGTTAAATCTCAAAAAACAATATCCGAAGAATTTAACATCGACAAAGGCCTAAGACAAGACTGTTGCCTATCCCCAACCCTATTTAAAATATATTTATATAAATCACTGGAGAAGTGGCAAAACAAATGTAAGAATATAGGGATACAAATAGATGACGAAACGCTGTACACCCTTTATTTTGCTGACAATCAAGTGGTAGTCATAGAAGACGAAATTGATCTCAGCTACATGGTAAGAAAACTTAAAGAACAATACAAGGAAGCCGGCCTGAGTATCAATATGAAAAAATCAGAATATCTCAGTGTGGGAATTGAAGAGATAGAAAATCTAGATATGGAGGGCGAATACATGAAAGGCACAAAGGCATATACATACTTGGGTGTTATATTTGATAAAACAGGTAGCAGCGGGAAAGAGATTGAGAAAAGAATAAATAATGGAAGGAATATCATAAGAACTCTGAATAGTGTGTTATAGGACAAAAATATAAGGAAAAGTACAAAAAAAAGGATCTATACATCCATAATCGGAAATATAGTTACTTATGGAGCAGAAGTTTGGGATATTGGGGTAAAAAGTAAAAAGTAAAATGAAGTTGGGAGCAATGGAAATGGACTTCTGGCGTAGAAACGCTGGCAAATCAAGACTTGATAAAGTGAGAAATGACGACATCTGAAGAATTATGGAAGTAAGAACAAATATCGTCGAGGAAATCGAACGAAGACAACTTGTTTGGTTCGGTCACATAAATAGGATGCTTGAAGAAAGATGGCCAAAAAAGATTTTGAAGTGGATACCCCCCGAAAAGAGAAAAAGAGGAAGACCTAGATTAAGTTGGAAGCAAGGAATCGACGAGGCAATGTCGGCAAGAGATCTGGAAGAGGAACTTTGTCTGAACAGAGGAGAGTGGAAACTGGGAACGGAGTGGCGACGGCAGCCGTAGAAATGATCCGATTATATATATATATATTCCAAAATTTAAAATTTTACACCATCAAAATAAAAACTTATCTGCGACACCTCGTTGCAGATGTCCACCTCTTATCTCATTTTCTCTTTCCTTTGACAAATTATTTTCAACTTAAAATCTCACAAAAATAAATTATATCAATAAAAAAATCGTTCATCCAAGAAATATCACTTTAATAATCAAAAAAATTAAAAATCACAAAATCAAAAGAAATCTTAGCTGCGGCCACTTTCGACTAAAATGCTTTCATCTAATTTTCTCTTCAACAATATTACAAAAAATTCCTAATTTCAAAATTATTTGCACAAAAAATACTCAAAATTCAGCAAAGCAAAAATCTAAGTTTTCGCCGTTTTCGCTCCCACAAAAGCCCCACTCCAACTCAACTTTCTGCATTCCTTACACATTTTAAAATTTTACCACTTAAGAGCGGGCTGCATACAGGAGAGAGGGAAGCTTTTCGTATAGTACAGATTATTACCATTTCTTAGTTACAGGAAAATACTTAGGTGGCGCTGGAGGTACTTATAATCGTTTCCAACAGTTTATTTATCACGTGATAAACTGTACGTTTTCGATTACCGACAACCACGTGCTGTTTTATACATTTATACATTTTGCGTAAGTACCTGGAAAAAGAACCGGGCTAGTTATGTATACTCATAAAATTCCTTATGGATAGATAACAACTTCCATTAATATAATTATAGTAGTGCATCGCATATTCTTCAATGACCATTATACATAATACAATGAATTCCTTATTTTGTGATGAATACGCAAAGATTAAATGAAAATCAAACGGATTACCTTGGAATGTTAAGTCCTCATAACGAAAGAAATACAGATGTTATGCAAGATGGTCATCCAGTTGAAGTTTCGGGATACCAGTGTCTGGCAACCACTGACCCAACGATGAACAAAACTGTTAATATTTTAAATAATGAAGAAGTACAATCATTACCGAATAAACACAAAGTGGTGGATGCAGAGTTAAATAACTTACTCAAGTGGTGGCAAAATACTACAGACGTTTTTGAAACAGCAAAATGAAAATTATCTTTATTGCATAATAAGTTATTCAAACATTCCTGAAATTAAACGAGATTAGTGATAGATTGTCATAATTTAATTTATTTCTTTAATAAAAATTTTTAGTAAAAAAACACAAATATTCATTCACCCATCGGCATATGACGTCCATAACCAATCAATAAAAAATAATGCCTGACCAGTAAGCGTGACCCTTTTAAATGTGTGATGTCTTTAATTTAACTTATTAAAAATTATTATTATAGACGCCCCCCCCCCACTACACTAAAATTTAAGCTTATTATGCCGTCATTCTAAGTTTTACTCCAGCAACTGCGTCTCCTCGGCAAAGTCGAATATGCAGTTGAAGGGTGCTTGCGCTATCCCTTTGGTTGTCGGGTATGCAAAATCAAGATGACGAAGGCTACTTTTACCCAAAGCCAGGCATTCACATAAAGTGTGGTACGGAATTTCATCCTCCTTCCCACACATCCTACAAGTAGGATCTTCAGTCAGCCCCATGATATAGAGGTGACTTTTGAGGCAGCAGTGTCCTGCAAAAAGACCCACTAACCTTCTTAGTTGGTTCCTACTCAGCATGAGCACTTAGTTCCTTTTAGACTTACTCCATGGTGCCCCTATGAACATCCGCCAGTACCCATTATCCGCAAAACGGCCTTTCTAGCTATAAAGTCCGCTTCTTGGCATCAGAGTGACGCTGTTGCAGAAGACAAGTCTTACCAGAGCATCTTTGTATAGTTTAACAACCTTGGAGTGCAATTCAACTTCTTCCAGGACTTTTAAAGCTACCTGGCTGTCAATCATGATACAGATCCTTTTATTTGCATAGTTTCTTCATATCATATTATTTCTGACCGGAATAAAGTAGCAGAGAGCTGCAGGCTAATGCTATAAACATTCGCTGGTCTCCTACCTCACACCCCTAGTCCAGTGCGCATCTCTGTTTTGGATCCATCTGTATACCAGATGGTGTCATATCTTATCCCTCTCCTGTACCATTTTAAGGTATGATCTTAAAATGTTTTCAGAAGTCTGGCACGGTGCTGGTTCTATCCGATTGCATGTTAACAAACTAAGTTCAAGAACTAAGGGAAAGTTCTGCCAATGTTCGGACATCACCAGCTCCTATCTCGTGGAGTTGAAGGCATTTTTGACATCCAATGCAGATCTACCTTTTCGGAAGTCAAACTGTCCTTCGGCGAGACCCTCTGATCTGCTCTCCTGCTGAAGCCTATGCTGGATTAGACGCTCGAAAAGTTTTCCGATGTGGTCCAACAGGCAAATTGGTCTATAGGACCCAGGTAGATGCAAGAGTTTGTTACCCTTCCTTAGCAACATCAGTCTCGCTTCCTTCCAGCTTTCAGGGTAACTTCCCTCTTGCAGACACTGATTATACATTTCTAGAAAAGCCTCCGGTTGGGATCTCGCCAACTCTCGAATGATAATCCCCGTACGCCGTCCGGCCCCAGTTTTTAATTTTCTTATAGCATTTTGCAGTTCAACTTCCCTCAGAGGCGGGACTTCTCTATCCATAGGCCTGGTAATGAACGCAATTTCCGAGTGCACATGGAAGAGAGCTTAGATGCCTTCCCTTAGGCGGGTCTCCGTTAAACCTGATAAGATAGTTAAGGGTCCTAGCTTCTTAGTAATAATCTGGTATGCTCTTGACAGTAACAGCCCCGACCCGAAGGAACAATTGGAAAATACGAACTTTCACAACGAAAAATTTTTTTAGGGAAAGTTATTTTCTAAAATTTTCCGTCGGAATAGGGCTGTTTTTAGAATAACAACGCGAGAATCTCCAATTACGCTTTTCCGAAGATTGCCGAAGAGCGTTCAACAACAGTAAAATCCAATATGGCTAACACGAGGGTTGTTATTTCCCATACATCCCCGTCTACCTCCTCCAACAGGTCCCCGCCAGTGTTTTTTTTTTGGATATATGTGTATTGCCTTGGTCATTTCTCTTCTACTTTGCATCAGGACCAGTCGGGCTTCCTCGCACCTGTGTTGGAGTGAGATTCAGCGCAACCTCAGATAGAAGCTTTTCACGATTACACCGTTGCACAGTTTTCTGAAGAACAATCTCAACCCATGGTTTCTTATGTCTATGTCTCGCAGCAGGTTTGGGCTACGCAAATGTGTTTGTAGTCTATGCATATCCAGTCTACGCCATGGTCAGCCCGTTGGTGAGAGTCTGTCAATCGTGAACGTTTGCTCATCTAGTACATTCAAGTTGTTTATTTCACTCGCCAGCTCGGAGGAGTCCGCCGTAATGTCCAATATGAAGCTGGACTCGCGCCTCTCAAAAGTTAGAATATCGTCGATGTTGCATATGGTGTAAATCCATTTCGGCTAACACTTCCACCAGAATTGAGCCGCTGGCGTCGGTAATAGGAGACCCCCACTCCGTTCCCTTCGCGTTGAAGTCGAATATAGTACAGTGATTCTTTCAAAACGGGTTGACTTTTCACATGCACTATAAGTGCTCCAAGCTTGCTCTTAAATGCGGAAGATGAGATTGTCGTATCTCAGGTTGGGTTCTTATTGTTTTCAAAAATAAAAATAAAATTCTTCTAATGCAAATAAAAAATAAATTCTCCAAAATTAATCTTCTTCCAAAATTAACTATCCAAATTTAAATAAATATAAAATTTTAACTTTCTTCAAAAGGATCGAAGTTTTGATTTTAACCTTATCCAAAACGTCGGCTTATCTACCTCGCACGTTCTTTCCTTCAAATACAATTTAAATTTTTTAATTTTAAATATAATCCAAATCAAATTTATTATTCCAATTAATTTTCCTCCAAATCAATCAAACCAAATCAATACACTACCGCTCGGTAGCAACTTATCAAAAATAATCAAAATACAAATATCAAAATTCCAAACAATACGCAATCATGCGAACGCACAAAATTCACTTTATTAAATCAAATCAAAATCTTACTCACAATCTCAAGTTACAAAATTTCAAAAATACCTCACAGAGCCAAAAATTAACGAGCCAAAAGTCGCACCGCCTACTCTTGCGGCGACCCGTGGCAAAAAGCCTCGTATCTCCGTCGATTCGCCCCCACCTCTTCAATTTTTCAATCTTACAACTTAAAATTATTAAAATAAAATTTTCATCAAAATGTATAGGGTAAGTGCGAATCCCTTTGAAACACGACAATAGATTATATAAATATAGAATATAGATTATTCTTTGAGTACCGATGATTTAAAATATTTGTTGGCTGATCCCGAAAACGCAAGGTGAGGATTACCTTGACATATAAAAATTTTACCTAGAGAAACTAATTTCTAATATTCTCTCTTTTTCAACAGTATCACTAATTCTGAACACAATTCTCCTAAACCGATTTGTACCGAGGATCTGATTTCATGGTTTTTTCAAGTTGCTCGTGGAATGGAATACTTAGCTTGTAAAAAGGTTTGTTTAAATTTCTAAACTTACAATTTTTCATCGCATCTTTTAGATTCTTCATGGTGATTTAGCAGCGCGTAACATATTGCTGACCGATAATAATATTGTAAAAATTTGTGATTTTGGTTTAGCAAAGAGAATTGCTCCAAAGTATGAACTACCAAAAAAAACAGAAGGTAAGATTTACACCCAATTTTATACGGGAATTATTTAAATACCAATTTCTCTTAGAGTCCGTTACCCATTAAGTGGATGGCAATCGAATCTAGTCGAGATCGGGTTTTCTCAACACAATCCGATATTTGGTCGTTTGGAATTGTTCTGTGGGAATTTTTTTCGCTAGCCCAAACCCCGTACCCTGGTATCGAAGCAGACGAAAAACTTTACTATAAATTATTGGATGGATATAAAATGGAAGCGCCACCATGTGCACCAAAAGAAATGTAATAAATTTTAATGAATAACTCTCATGTATTACTAATATTTCATTCTAGGTACAAAACTATGTGCGATTGCTGGAGTTTTGACGCAGGATCTAGGCTATGTTTTAATAAATTGGCCAGTCGAGTTGAATTGATGTTGGAAGAGAATATGCGACAAGTGAGTATTAATGACATTAATTAATATATCTACATATTGAAATTTAAAATTTTCAGCAATATATTGATTTAAATGATCCATATTTTCTTATAAATACACAAAGGTTAAATGATAATCAAAAAGATTACCTCGAATTGTTAAGTCCTTCTGGTGAACAACAAATATCAATTCCTCATAGCTACATTAACATAGGCGTTATTAAAAATGATCAACCAGTTACAACTCCCGGCAATTTATATACAACTATTAATCCAGCCATGAATAAAACTGCTAATAATTCAAATAGTGAAAATAATTATGTAGTAGTGCTCAGTACGTGATGGTAACTAAACAGATTTTTGATACAGCAAAATGAAGAAACTCTAAGTCTGGAGGCGTTAAAACCTCACTCACACCCCGGAAATTAAAAAAAAAAATCAGTGATAATTGTCATTATTTAATTTATTACTACTGCGTAAAGTAGACTTTAACAGCTTTTTAAATAAAAATAAATTTAACTATAATTATGTATTTTATATTATTTGCTATTTCCTATCTGTTTGAATATGCTACCGAACTCCACAAAAAATGTCATACCTGTAGTATCGGTACCCAGCGCGCCCCATACCTAGGTACGGCTCTGCTTATTTCGCATTTGTCACCTGTCAAAATAAGAACTTCGAATAAAGTTAGGTTATAATTAAATTATCGAACAGAAAATTACAAAAAGCACAATGAAAAGCCGAAATTCATGACACAAAATCATGAATGTACATGATGGGTACTTACAGCCACAATGGAAGACATATTAGACGTAATTTTACTCATTTTTTAACAATATTTATTACTGTGATGTTTATAATAACTGTAGTTTTAACATTTAACCTTTTATCTGCTGGTAATATCCAAATTTCTTTGCAACTCTTCACAGTTGAACTTAATCACTGTTTTTAGATCATTGTAATTGTGAACCTCAACAAACTGTGTCTAAGCGTTCAACCTTTGTGCCATACAAAACGCCATATAAATTAGCAGTTCTCGTACCATTTAGAGACCGATTCGAAGAATTATTAACATTTGCACCCTACATTCATAATTTTCTAAACGAACAAGGCATAAATCATGACATATTTATTTTGAATCAAATGGACAAATATCGTTTTAACAGGGCATCGCTTATTAACGTAGGGTATTTGTATACAAAAGATAATTACGATTATGTGGCCATGCACGATGTCGATTTGTTACCTTTAAATAGAAATTTAAGTTATGCTTACCCTAAATTACAACCATTTCACGTGGCAGCTCCTAACCTCCATCCACGTTACCATTACGAAAAATTTGTCGGCGGAATTTTACTAGTCAACCGGTGAGTATTTAATCGACAACATAAAAGTAAATTTAAAGAGCGACTTTTAGGGAACAATTTAGTTTAGTCAATGGAATGTCGAATAAGTATTGGGGATGGGGTTTGGAAGATGACGAATTTTTTGTTAGACTTCGAGATGCCAATTTAAATATTACAAGACCAACAAATATTACAACAGGCACAAGCAATACGTTCAGGTAAAATCAAATTATTTAGGCAGGAACAAATTAAGAATTAATTTTGTAGACATATTCACGATAAAAATCACAGAAAACGAGACACAACTAAATGCTTCAATCAGCGTGAAGTAACAAGAAAACGGGACAGACAAACTGGGCTTAACAATGTAAATTATTCCCTACTTAGCGTTACTTCTATGAATATAGAAGGAGCTCCATTGAAAGTTTTAAATATCGAATTAAAATGTGATCATTCCCTTACGCCATGGTGTGACTGTACCGATAATAAGAAAACTTCCATAAAAATATGATCTTATTGTATATGATTATTGCTGATGAGTTATTTCAACTACTCAAAACAGATGTTGCCAGTGTGAATTTTTACTTTCTAACCTTTTTATTGAAATCAATAAATTTTACAATTATTTGTATTTTTATTTCGTTAAATGATTTTCTTCTCAGGATCCTCGTTTATACCAGTTCGATCTCTCTTCCGTTAATATTAATATGGAAGGTATTAAAAAATATACAATATTGATAATTTTATTATTTTAAAATTTTTTGTATATGCAACAATTAATAATAGCATGTTTACATTACAAAAATATAAATTGCTTTTTTCATTTACACAGAGTGTAATAAAATATCTAAACAATTAAACAACAAAATAAGTAATAAATACTTTTATAATTTATTATAAAATGTATAAACAGCCAATAGACCAACACATAATATCTTCTAGTTAAAATAATTTAAACTACGGAAAGAAAAATCTCGTAATATATAATTGGCAAATAAAAATTTCATTAAAAGCCGATCCAATCGTTTCATATTACATTTCTATTTATCATATTTTGAGATTTTTCTCTGTTCTTTGAGCATGATCCAATATATAAGAAGAATTCGGTTACAGTAGGCATGCAGGACGCTTTACTGATGCCTGAAACAAAAAACTATCATGCAAACAGGCAATTCATAACAGCAGTAACAAAAATCATGCAATTTTTATGTACTTAATTTTTTTTAAAAGTGCAACAGACAAGAAATTCAATTTTAAGAAAGGCAATCAATAGAAATGTTAAAATTTCTTTTTTTTTGTATTTTTCAATAACTGAACGAACACAATGAAAGTTGTCTTTAAAAAATTTAGGTCAACTCAATTGAAGAAGTGGAGTACTACTAATTTGGCACTAATTTTCCCAGGTTTTACAAATTAATCATTCCATGTCAAATCGACCAATAATTGGAATTGACCCTTTTCAATTTGGATGAATTTTGGTCAAAAGTTTTCTTTCATCATAAAACAAAAATTGCCAAAGAAAAAAAAATTTTTTTCAAAATTATACAATTTTTCAAAAAATGTTTTTTGCCAAAATTCACAATTTTGAAATAAAAAAAAACACCTTTCTGAAGTTTTCAGGATCTCTGCCGTATGCCGTATGATTTTGACGATTTTTAAAAATTCAAAATTCTGAATAGCTTTCGATTTTTGTTTCCTTTGGCAAATTTTTGTTTTATGATAAAAAAAAAAGTTTTGACCAAAATTCATCCAAAACGAAAAGGGTTGATTCCAACTATTGGTCGATTTGACATGGAATGACCCATATGCAGAAAGATAGAGGAATATATTTGGCAGTAAGCGAATTTAAAAGGATAAATTAAATTTTGACGAAGGCAGTAGATTTTTACAAAAAGTATGTAAAATACGGTTTAGTCCTTCGTTTAAAGAAATAAAAAAGCTTGCAAACAGCAATTGCTTTTACATTTTATTATATATAATTTATTCACTTATTTTTAGACATACCTAGTTTGGGAAGTGGGGTAAAATTTATCAATATAGAAGAATACTTATTGGTAAAGTTTGCAATAGTTCATCAGAATTAAATTATTTTTTTTTAAATATTTAAAAACAAGGTGAAAAAATGTTCTTCACGACAAACACATTTTTTGAGAAATTTGTTCTATCATTGTCCTAGTTCGGAAGACGAATTTTGCATTTACGATCACTTATTTCTGGGGACCTTATTTCTTCTTTTTTATCAAATCAAAAATATATCTAATGTAAAGCATACAAAATAGAGTAATGAACGTAAATTTTCGCATTCGAATCTCGGCCCTGCTAGCTGCGTTTCATCTTTATTCTTTATTCAATATCTTTATTCAAGTTTTCCAGCCAATCAGTGCCAAGACTAGACGTTTTGGAACGCAGGACCCAGTAGGAAGATTTTTTTAATTAAAATCCAAGGGGTAAACACAGCCATTGGTTTACTAGTTTTCGTATTACCCTGTGTAACGTTGCGAATGCGAATTTGCAACTTTCCATATCTTTTTTTTAAAAATTCGTTACTGACGTTTGATTTTACTCCGATCGGTTTGGTAACTTAACTAAAAATCTTTTTTGCAATAGACAAAGTTCAGATTGAAGAAAATAAGAAACGAAATACTTTTGTTTCTTGTAATTTAATTTTAAATAATTTACCATAAAGTTTGTCTCTTATTCTTACTTTAAACAAAGTTCTATTTATTTATTATAATACTTCCCATAAGATCCTTTCGTTTCTCAATATTTACAGAAGTTTTCGATTTGGTGTGCAATTTATTTTCTTACCGTAGCATAAATTTATTTCTTTTTATAGATAATTAGCTATATTTTGCTAAACTGAATTATTTCAGTTCGTTAAATGTTTTGTTTTGATCACTAGTGTGTATGTCTTCAACTTATCACTAGCTTTAATTGGTGGCTATGTGCGTGTTTAATGTTCGTTTCTTGACTAGTGAATTCACTGACATTGTCAACTCAATTGTTAATCTTATTTACCCATTTAGCTGAAACTGCAACCGAGTGTCACAAAAATTCCAATTTTTTTATAATTATGTCCATTAACTAATATATAACCAACTAGTGGTTCTCGTAAGATTCGTTTTGTGTTATCTATTTTATTAAAATTACGTTACGATAAGTAAGTCTCCACTGCTTATATCAAACCATGAATATCGCTCACTTTTTTTAAATGCTGTGATAAATTATAATTAAATTTTAAAAATTCAACATTTTCGTATTCCCTGCAGCCTTTTAGCTATACTCTTAATTTTGCATTTTCATGTTATCTTTTCGTTGTGCTTGCGATGTCAATTGTCAACCTTAGAGTGACGGCTAGTGTAGATATTAATCTTACGTTTGAGAATTAGGTATGATTTCATTGAGGAATTATAATTTCGGAAGATTTAATACTTGGTAATCTAATCAATCGTGAGGTTGTGCTATCCGTTAAATCCGATTGACCCTGTTTTTAGTAAGGTAGAGGTATTTTTATTCTGCGTGGTCACCATGATTCCGTTTGGAGATTATTTTGAGAATAAATGGTAGTTTGGTTTCATTACAATCCATTACGCTACAGATTTAGATGCAATTAACAAGAAGCAACTTTGCCTGTACAACCTCATGTTGATTGAGGTTTGACCCACAATGCGGAATTTAACTATCCCTCACTTGAAAAATACTGTCACGAATTCAATATTGGTCAATTGGGTTTTTGCAGATAGAGTGTGAGCTTTATACTGTAAACCTGCACTAGAGCAGTAATTTATTTTACTTGTACAATAGAAAAAATGGCAGTGGATGACCTCATAGGTTGATTTTAAACCCCCGATCCCTTTAATAAGAAAAAGTCGCAATGCAAAAACTACGTTTCTCTAAGATTTAGGAACATCGCCAATACAAAGTTGTACCAAAATGCCAAACAAAACATAGCTAAATCTACGCGCTAACATTCAACATCAACAATATAAAAATTATTACAAATTTAATTTCTTTTTTACAAGTCAATTCAAAAACCCTAAGAATAAATTTTATACGATCGTTTCGACGTCACTAATAACTTGAATTCCATGTTTCGTAAAAATAAATTTGATCAAATTTTCATCACAACTTTTTTGAGACTTAATACTAAATGTCGATTTGCTACAAGAAGGTAAATCAGTTTTTTCCTTCATGTAGACATTAGAACAACTTTTCGACACTTTCATTTCTTTTGCTAAGCCTTCGACATCTTTTTTACATACCTCTTTTCCGGTCACGATATTATCGTCTGTAATAATCTTATGCTCTCCTTTCGTATTGGTGACAATTTTAATTGCTTGTCCGGGATGCTTTTGTATGTTTAGTTTATTTGTTACACTAATGTGATCGACTGTATCAACGCTCATGACGTTATTGTTGCAAAAATTGAAAGAGCGAGTAGGACTTGGCGTTAGCATGATCGCATCAGACGGAGAAGGAGTCAAAAAGTTTGAATCATAATTACAAAACAAGTACTTACTGTTTGGTCCAAAAAAGCAGCACAGGGGAAAATTTAATTGTTTTGATAAATTCGTTATTAACTATCAAATATAACTTACATGTCCGTCGTTCCGTACAAGGAATGTTGGTAGATGTAGTCTATCACAGTGTCGGGTATTAAGTACTTTACAGATTCTGATCGCTTGAGAGCTCTTCGTACTTTTGTAGAACTTACTTCATTTCTAATCCATTCTGTCACGATGGTTATATTACTCTGGAACAATAAGATCTGTTAGTATTAGAAATATCAAGCTTTAAACAGTGTTTAGAATATTCAAAAAAAATACGCTACAAATTACACATGATACCTAATCGGGACATAAATTCCGTTACCTGTTTACCAATGACGCACATGCACATGAACAATTAATGAGATTATTACCGCTCCCATGATTTTCGAGTTGAGGTCGCCTCGGAGACCTACTCACTTTAAAGACTTTCCGCTTCAAGTTTTGTGGGCTGTTAGGTTACATGTTACCTAGTGATTAGATTAAATTATACTAAATAAAATTCTGTTTTACCCATTTTGTCACTAGGCTTTTAGCAGCTTGAACAAGAATGCATTTCACTTAGTTTAACACTCACCATATATTTAGTTAGAAGGTCCGAGTCATAAATAAACCTTAAAGGATCAGTCTTTTCTCTGGTGATGACAACTAAACCGTGCTGGCCTACGATGGCTTCAATCTACAATGTAAAGAAATTATAATACAAAAAAAGAAGAGATTTAAACTTTTAGAAATAATTACATCTTCGTCAGACCATAAACCGGGAGTGCCAAATGATTGTAGTAAGTCCGCCCCACACAGTAACTTCACTTGCACTGGTTCGTTACAACCGTTCCGTATCGATTCGGGAAACCAATTGTAGTCTTCTTCGTTGATATTATAAGCCCGATTCGAGTCGTTAATTAAAGAATTAATTAAATTCTGAAAGCAAAAATAATTATTTTGTTAATTGAAAACACAGTTAAAAAGGTTAGTACCTGATGATATTGTAGAGTCGTTCGCGTTCGACTCCAAGTTTCTTGTTTACTCTCCCACTGCGATACTTTAACCCATTCATTATTTTGTAATGCCAGCTTTAACATGGCTATGCGATGAGTGACCGAAACCAAATCGTTCTTTCCATACGAATCATGTACCGGCGACGTTAAACCACCGATAACCATGTGATTCCCTAACCGATGAAGATGATCGCGTGCTATTTCTAGTAAATGTTTTAAACAAAATATTATTATAAGTTTTATTACAAGCAAATCAACTTACCAAACATTCGAAGGTGCATATTTGTAGGTGGATTAAAAGAACCACAGGCAAGTAAAATAACTTTGGTAGGTGACATGGCTTCTAAGGAACTGTATTATATTTAAAAATAAAAGTAATTAATTGTATTGTTAATAATATTGCACAACGTAACAACCGGTTGATTTGTTATTGATCAAATAAATAACGAATGACATCATTGGTCACAATAACAATCGATATAAAGGTGAGTCTACAGGTTTCGCGAAGTTACATTAAACAGCAAAGCAGTCTTCAATCAGTGCGCTTGCGCGAAGTTTTTAAATTTTATATACTTCAGGTAAATAAATGCGTACTTATCTCCATCAAATGGCGTGGATATGACGGCGGTTACTTGTTGCATTGATTAATATTTGTAAAATTCCCAAGGGAGGTAATATTATCTGACGTTTATATATTGACATAATATGTAATACCGGCACTAACTACAATAACTACACGAGAAGCACATAAACATGAATAAAATAAAATAAAATACTGCATTTCATATTTCTTATTTGATTTCGTCGGCAATAGTTGTTCTACAAGCTTTGCCGCGGCTTCATCAACATCAAAAGTATCACCCATGTTAATGAAATTACACAATTTTTTTTGACAAATTACTCATTTGTTTTATTTTTCAACCACCAGATTTCTTATAACTTTTATTATTACTTTATTTGTTTTAATCAAATTTTTATCTATATTTCTTGGAGTTAGTGCGCGCTAATTAGCGGTAGCGGAAACTCTACCCTCGGTAGGGGGTAAGTAGGCTGGGGGGGGGGACATTTTTGCGTTACTTTTTCGATATCTTGTCTCATTTTCGAGATAATCAGCTTTTTATGTTTCCTTTTGTAGAGTGCAAATTATTTTAATTATTATTGATTATTAAATGCTATTTAAGCAAGGAAGTAAATAAAATAGTATATCAAACTTGTGAGATAACAATGCATTACCGGCGGAGAATTCAAAAGCCTTCGGGCCTACGGCCCTCGGTGTCGTCTGCGTAAACCATGAGCTACGCAGAAGACGTCGTTAGTGTTGATCTTGGTTTTGGCATGTCTCGAGCGTAAAATATGTACAAGGTCGAAGCTATGATAGATCCCTGAAGGACTCCGGCCTTTATGGATTTCTCGGTGGAACAAAATCCATCTACTTTTACGCTAAACCTCCGATCCGTTAGGTAGAACGCTATCAGCCTTACAAGTTCTCGGTCGATGATGCCGTGAATTAATTTATGAATTAATTCTTGGTGCCAGACCTTATCAAAACCTTTGGCAAAACCAAAGATCAATGCTCCCGTTGTCTGTTTTTTTATTCCAGTGTGTGATGTGTTTCACTATCCTTAGCACCTATTGCGTGGTAGAATGCTCTGTTGAATAAACTCTTTATCCAGAATAGAGTGATTTTCTTCCAGGACCGTTATGAGTCTTGTATGAATTATTTTTTCCGCAAACTTAGCGAAGGAGAGAAGCAGGCAGAAAGACGCTTTTTAAACTGGATCGTACCGTATTGTGATGGCGGAACACAATTTCCGGGACGCTGCGCTTGACTAAGTGATCAGAAATTATTTGGTCAAGCAACCAGGCGAGTGGTCTTGTGGTTTACACCCGTGCTGCTCGATCGCGACTTGTCACTTACGTGGGCAGGATCAGGTGCAGTGGGTGTTCTTTGAAATTGTAGACGTGACTAATCGTGACTTCAGTATAGATCTAGACCGCCAGCCTCCTAAACAAGATCGCTGAATGGGAAGTACTCGACGACGAATCAGGCAGTTGCCACAAGTACATCAAGCTGACAATCCGGGCTCAAATCCAACCCCAAAAACACGCAAGGGGCTGGAATAGTAATAAATAAATGAATATAAAGCAAGTTAAGCAACGTCTCACAAACCCCATGGCACGCAGTCCAAACTGCTGAAAATCTTACTGCAAGACTGGTGGCTGCCTGCGACGCCTCCATGCCCAGGAAGACGCTCCCAACACGGAGAGGCGTCTACTGGTGGAATGATGCAATAGCTGAGGCAAGAAAAAAAAGCAAAGACCTGGCTAAATTGTCGAAGCGAAAGCGCGGTAGACTCCGACATAATGAAGCAGATCTGTTCTACGCGGCGCACAAAGACGCTAAGGGAGAGATGGCAGTACTCATCTTTAGAGCTCAAGAGGATAGCTGGAGAAATGTCCTCAAAGCTTTAGAGACCGATATCTGGGGCCTCGGATACCGAATAGTGGCCAGAAAACTTCGATCCGGCCAAATCCCAGGACTAGCGCCAGAAAGAGTGGAGAATATCTTGAAGACCTTATTCCCCGCCTACAACAAGATAGAGTGAAACAGAGAAGAAACACTAACCCCCGTCGAGCCTTTCACGCGGGAGGAGCTCCAGACCGTGATTAAAAACTCATCGACCGGCAAGGCACCTGGACCGGATTGCATCCCTAGCGACATAATTAAAATCTTGGCAGTAGAACAGCCGAAAGCATTACTGGAGGTCATTAATGGATACGCTAAACTCGGACTGTTTCCGAGGACCTGGAAGCGGGCGTTGTTAGTATTGGTTAGGAAAGGAGATAGGCCACTCGACGAGCCCAGCTCGTACAGACCAATATATCTTTTAGACAATATGGGCAAGCTGTACGAGCGCCTCATACTGCAAAGATTGGTTGAAGAAATACAAAGGACAGGGGACCTCAGCGACAGACAATACGACTTCCGCAAACAAAGGTCTACGATAGATGCCGTGAGGAGGATCGTCGAAAGCGCAGCCAAAGCCAGAGGTGGAACATGGAGGATCAGAAAGATAGTGGCGGTAATCACTTTCGACGTCCAAAATGCGTTCAACTCG
Organism: Cantharis rustica; assembly: GCA_911387805.1. Taxonomy (NCBI): domain Eukaryota; kingdom Metazoa; phylum Arthropoda; class Insecta; order Coleoptera; family Cantharidae; genus Cantharis; species Cantharis rustica. Next base: position 37,052,544 of record OU426882.1, read on the forward strand.
GCAAACTGGAGAATCATAGTCCAGGAAATAGAAAAGAGAGGAGTGAACCCAGCCTTGACATCAATCATCAAGAGCTACCTCAGCGATCGAGAGCTACTGGTGAAGGAGAAGATGTACGCCGGGTCCAGAGAAATGACATTCGGCGTTCCACAGGGGTCGGTACTCGGACCCGTGTTGTGGAACATGGATCTACAGCTGGTACCCCACAAGACAGAGGCAGCCCTATTGACAGAAAGGCGCAAGATCAAGAAAATTGAATTCAGTATGGGGGAGCACACTATTGAACTCAAGAAAGAGGTTAAGATCCTTGGGATCATTATCGACTACAGGCTCTGTTTTTCGCCACATCTCACAGCGGTGGCGGCCAAGGCTAATAGGTGCTGCTCGGCACTCTCGAGATTAATGCCTGACGTGGGCGGCCCAAGCTCGATAAAGAGGAAAATTATAGCATCGGTGTTATACTCTATTATTTTGTATGGAGCTCCGATATGGTCAAAAGCGATGCTAACAGAGAAATATAGACTCACTATAGTTCGAGTGCAAAGGAGAGTGGCTATAAGAGTCTGCCGTGCCTACAGCACGATATCGGAAAGCGCAGTTTTGGTGTTAGCCGACTTGCCCCCCATAGACTTGATGGCGGCGGAGAGATGCGCCAACTACAACTCCGGATCCAAGGGCAGAGTGCAGAACAGAAATCAAGTGATGACGGATTGGCAGAACAGATGGGCCGAAGCGGAGACGAGCTCGTGGACGCGAAGTCTTATCCCGGATATACTTCCATGGAGTATAAGAAACCACGAGCAGATGACGTTCCATCTTACGCAGGCCTTATCTGGGCACGGATGTTTCTGTTTCTACCTCAGCAAGATCGGGAGGAGGGACAGCGGGATTTGCTTCTATTGCGAGGACGAGGATGACGCTGAGCATACGCTGTTTCACTGCAGTAAATGGGAAGTCATAAGAGATGAAGCGGCCAGAGCGATAGGCAGAAGGCTTACGCTTGAAAACCTGGTCCCCACAATGTTAGAGTCTGAGGAAAACTGGGGGCTCGTCTCTGAACTAATAACGAGAATCATGCGAAGTAAGAAGGAAGAAGAACGGGAAAAACAATCCCAAGAGCGCCAAGGGTTAAATTAACCAATACCATCTTATACGTTAACTCTGGGAGGCGATGAAGAAATCAAGGTGGTCCGTCAAGGTGGTATTACTTTATTGATATTAGGTTTTTACACGTTATTTAACAACAATTTACAATAAATAAAAATATAAAATGCAAAAATGTATAAATAACAAAAAATAGACGTTGCTGTCCTAATTTTGAAGTTGATTCCTCCGGTTTATTTAAGGTTGTTATTATCTGGAAGGGTTGGAGGCTGCAGGATTGCTTTGGGTCTTTTGTATCTCAAGACGTTCTCAAGCTGGTAGTTTTCTAGCTCATGGACTAACGGGTTATCAGAAGAACCCGCAGCTTTGAAGAGTTTTTCTGGTGCTTTGCGGTTAAACTCCACGATGGACTCCGTTTTTGAGTCTTCCTGCAGCTACTTGTTGAAGACGTGCAAACGAATTGTCAGGCACTGAACAGTCTCTGCGCCGAAACCGGTTCATACCAAACCCGGTTCGTGCCGAAGCAGTCGCGCCGAAACAACCCAACCGTTTTTGATATGTTAACCACCCTTAAATACTCGCTCCTGCTCATACAATTGTAAGCACGATCAATACAATACGACTGACGTCCAAATTTTACGTGGAAAATCAATAATTCAAATTCGATTATTTCTTAATTGTAAGGAAAAAAGCAAATAGATTCTCAGTTTATTCGCTTTGTAATAATGTCCTTTTTCATAATACATAAAGCATCTTTAGTGTGTAGCTTCAATTTTGTGGTACACATTATCTAGACCCCCATTGCGGTATCTATTCAATTTATTATTTTAGAATGTTTTCGATGTCTGGAAAACAAGTTATATTGTCCTTTTATTTCAAATTAAAAATGCGAAAAAAAATAATTGAACCTACGGTGGTTTTTGTATCAGTATAATTCTCAAGCTTTTTAAATGTAATAAAATTTTTTGAAGCAATTTTTATTATAACAAAATTTTGTTACATTTTTTTACATAAAGAAAATGTATATAAAAAATTTTTACATCCACACATAGTTTGCAGTTACAATAAATAAAATGTTATTAATAAGTAGTATAGAGACTTCATCAAATTTAATTTATGCACTTCTTTTAAATTATCTTTTTCTATATTTATGTTTTCCATTATATTTTGGGCCATGTCCGCTACATTGGTAATAGATCTGCCTATGATTGGCATTGGATAAGATCTTCCGGCTTGCCGAACATCGGAACTTCTGTTTAGCACTATGAGAGTATTTTCCATGTTGGCGAAGTATTTTTGGTTGGTGAAAATATATTATAGTTTTGCTGCACGTTGTGCACCACAAGTAACGCTAAAACATGTAAAAATAATTATTTAAGTTAAAAAGAATGATAAAATTTTGACATACCATATTAATCGTATGAATGTAACAACCAATTGATTTTTGTCAGTTAAAAAATTATAAAATGACTGCACACCTAGGTAAATGGAATCTAAAAATTAAGATTATTAAAAAATAATTTATAAAAGTTTTACATTTTAAGAAATGAACAACCACTAACGATTTTTTATTCTTCTTTTTTTAATTATTTTAATGTATTCTGCTCTTACCTTATTTAGATCTTTCGAGTTAAAATATCCCTTCAAATTGGACCTGAAAGTTAAAGTTTATTTAAAGTTATAAAAAATGTACCTTAAATTACATATATGTACTATATACCTTTTATTCGGTTTTTAATTGGCTAACAATGTATTACGTGGTAATATTTCTTGATGCTCTACGAATAAAATATAATGTGCAAATAAATTATTATCATTTAACAGCTATAAGTTCGCCATATTTTATAAATATTTTGCGATAAAATCGACAAATGTTAGAGTAAACATTTAGATTTTGAATTTAACAATTTTAATTTATTAAAATATATAATATTCGTATGAATTTATTAACTGTAAATTAAGTTTTTCATGAAATATGTACAGTATGTTAACATTTTACTGTAATAATCTACTATACTGTAATACAATAATATAATTTATTATGAAAACATTTTTTAAATTATTTAAAAAAATTATATTAATAAAAATTAAAAACTTGGTAGATTTTGGAGGTAATACGACTGATGTACAAATTTTACGTGAAAAATCAATATTTCAAATCCGATTATTTCTTAATTGTAAGGAAAAACGCGAATAGATCCTCAGTTTATTCGCTTCGTAATAATGTCCTCTTTCATAATACATAAATCATCTTTAGTGTGTAACTTCAATTCTATGATACAGGTTATCGTGTCTGTTTAATTATTATTGCAATTGTAAAGTTAGAGTTACCCTAAAAAATCAGTATTTAGAACAATTGGGTCATTCTGTATATTTTAAAATAAATTGGAATATAACTTCTCATTAAATAGTTAACGCTTTTACAAAAGTTTTGCGATCAGAAATTAAAAATAATGAAGTACTAATGTTATTTCATCTAAAAATGAAAGAATTCAAATATTACTTTAAAATCTACTTGGGTTTTAAAAATTAATTACAGACATACATAGATACACAATTCCCCGTTAATTCCGTTTACCTAAAAATCAGACCGGCAGTAACTCGATGATATGGCTTTTAATGTACATAAATATAGAAATTATTAAAAAATATTAAAAAAATATTAAAATAAAATAAAAAAATATACAAATAATGTTGATTTAATTTAAAAAAAAATTGTGAATTGCAATTTTTTGTCAATAGTTTTATCCTGAAAGCCTGAAAACGTTTAGTCAACGTTTTAGAAGATTTAATTATAAATAAATTTTTTTCAAATTTTGCACGATGTACGCAGGCTCTGGAAACTGAAAAGAAATCTAAAATCTTCTTAAAAATAAACTTAAATATCATTTATTTGATTAATTTGTAATTAACAATAACATAATATAAAAGTAATAGTAAAAATAAATAAATTTTTTTTTATTAACTCCTTCGATACAAGCAATCTATTCTAGGATAATAAGCTTTTTTTACTGAAAAATTACAATAACGTGTAAAGAATTGTTCCAGTGAGCAATCTCTTTATTCCAATTAAACCCCTCCGAGCATCAACTATCATGCGAAGAACCTTATTTTGAAATCTCTGTATTATATCTATACTTGAGTTGGCAGCTGAGCCCCAGAGCTGAATCCCATACGTCCATATCGGTTTCAGTCCATCATCGGCTTTATACAATAATATCTTATTTTCGATGGTCAACTGGGAATTTCGCCCGATAATCCAATACATTTGTCTCAATTTGTGCAAGTTATAGTCTTTTCGTGATTATGTGCTTTTCACACGTCAAGCGTCTGTCCAGATGCACACCAAGCTATTTGGTATTCTCAGTTTGTGGTTATTGGCAATTGTTTAGCTTTACAGGTGGGCAGCTGTTTCTCTTCATAGTGAAACAGACTTGAATGAATAGACTTGGTCTCGTTTGCCTTTATTCTCCATTTCATCATCCACTCCTGCACTCTGTTGAGGTAATCTTGCAGACGTCTATATGCTAAAGTTGCATCTACATGCGAGGCAAGTATTGCTGTGTCGTCAGTAAAAGTGGCGACCGTAACAAGTCCTGCTGATGGAATATTGTTTGTATATATGAGGTACAGGAGAGGACCGAGGACGCTTCCCTGAGGAACTTCCACATTGATTGGGTGAAGGTTGGTGTAATCGTTTTCTTGTTTGACTAGGAAATGTCCATCACTAAGATGGATTAAAGAATCTGGTAATAGTGATAAGGAAGGTTAAGTTTTATCTTGTATAATAGATCTACGTGCTAGACTTTATCCAACGCTTGGCTTATCTACAAGAACGCTGCCGAGTAGTAACGTTTGTTGTTTAGGTCTCGGTTTATTATTTTGACTATGCGATGGACTTGTTCAATGGTACCGTGTGTATAACGGAAACTGAATTGATGGTCAGGTATAATGCTTTGGTCCTCCACTATTAGTCTCAGTTTGTCTATAAACACCTTCTCAAATACTTTCGACATCAAATGAAGCAGGCTGATAGGTCTATATGATTTGGCGTCATTTGGATTTTTCCAGGCTTCGGGATCATTATTATTTGTGCAACCTTCCATTTAATGGTTAGTTCGGTTAACTAACTAATTAACTAGTTAGGTTAATGGTTAGTGTTAATAACAGCGTTGAATATTTGAGTTATTGCTTTAAACCCCTTTTCGGACAGTAGGACTTGATAAGACTACTTGACAGTAGTTTTATAGGACTTTCTCGGTGATAAGATCGAATCCGGACGCCTTTTTTAAGTTGATCTTTAAATAGTTTTTTTTTAATGTCATAAATTTTGAATTTTAAGATCGGCAGGTTTATTTGGAAAGGAGCCTCCAGATAGTCATAAATTTTAACTTCTTTCTCTATTGTGTTTAATAATGGATTAGGTTGGAAAGCGATTTCCAAATGTTCTGCAAAGACGTCAGTCTTCTGTTTGTTGTTACTAGTCCATTTTTTATTTCGGTGGTTGATTGGAGGTTTTATATGCATTGGTTTCTTTAACTTTCTTGTAGCTTTCCATAGAGAATAGTCGATAGCGTTCGTTGCACTTAGATTTTCGAGGTAGTCTTGAAGTCCTTTATTTCGAATATCAGTTAACATTTCTTTTAACTCTTTAGCGGCTTTATTGAGGGTAGTTTTATTTATTTTATTTCTTATTTTTAGCATTACATTCTAATTGAATATTACCATCTCTTGCTGAGATTGTACAGATTCATTTACTGGGGTGGATCAATCTCCATTTTACAATAAACATTTTGTCTCAAACAGTTTTCATTTTTTTGATTATTCTACCTCTCACAGTCCCGTATGTCTCTTAGCTGCTTCCACAATATTCCTCCACCATTTTCTACCTTCGATTTTCTCGTTCCATCCTATCACGCCCATGGTTCTCAGATCTTGGATCACCTGGTCCCACAATCTTAGTCTCGGTTTACTTCTCGCTCTAGTCTCACTTGGTTTCCACAGTATTATTTCCTTTATAGACGATGTATTGCTCTTCTTCATTACATGACCTAACCAAGCAATTCTCTGAGACTTCACAAACTTTGCTATATCCTCTCCAATCATAGCCTCCCGTATTTCATAATTCATACGCCGTCTTAGTTCACCAGTTGCTTCTCTCACGGGACCCAGTATCGCTCTCAATACCTTACGTTCAAATATTCTTGTCCTTCACTTCGGACATACACAGTGTTTTCGCGGCATGAGCGACTACGAGCCTGATTAATGTCATGTAGATTTTTAGTTTTGTACCCATTGTTAATTGACTCTTCGCTAGTACCTTCTTGTTTGCGTAATAAACCCTGTTGCCCGCTTTGATTATTTTTTCCAAATCTTTATTTCTCTTTCCTGTTCTGTCATCACACCCAGGTAGCAAAATGTCTCCAGCTCTTCAAACTCAAATCCGTCTATCTCCAAACTGCCTCTAATTTGCGCCTCGTTTCTATTACACTTCATGTATTTCGTCTTGCTGGCATTTACATTCAACCCCACCCTTTCAGCTTCTGTTACCATCTCTCTAAACGTTTCTATCATCTTCTTTCTTAATCTCGATACTATCATCACATCGTCAGTGTACGCAATTATTTCTATTTCTTTAGTTGTTATCAACCCTTCGCATCTGAGTTCTCTGATTATCTTATTTATCACTAGATTAAATAACGTCGCCGACAACGCATCCCCCTGCCTTACGCCTCCGTTTATTTAGAAAGTAGCTGTTCTACCTGTTGGTGTTCTTACGCTTGCTTTGGAGTTCCTCATTATGATCTTAATTAGTCTTTGTAATTTCCATGGTTTCGTTTCTCTTAGTATTCTGTACAGCTCCGTTCTTCTTACTCTGTCGAGCGCCTGTTTAAAGTCTATAAACAGTAAGTGTAGGTCATTGTCATGTTTGTTGCACTTTTTTATTGTTTGCTTCAAAACATGAATCGCATCAACTGTGGATCTTCCCTTGACAAAACCGTATTTACATTCACTTACTCTCTCGTGTCTACAATCAGTCTCTTGTGTATCAGCGCTCAATACCTTATACGCTGAACCCTGTAACGTGACGTCTCTATAGTTTGCGCATTTCTCTCAATTTCTCTTCTTTTTTAACAATATTTGGAAATGTCTCGTCTATATGTGTTCAATATTTTTTTTGTCGTATTCCATTTTGTGACAAAAGGTTTGCATTTTAGATAATATAATACCATGTACCAACTAGTGACATCTGCTAGATTTTACGTTCTATTCCTATTGATCTAGGGCCTTAAATAATATAATATCTGAAGTCTGTGTATCTGTGTATCTCTCTATCTGTCCCGTAACGCAGCGGTTGTCAACCTTTTTACTACGCGTCCTCCAAATTTTCTTGTTTATTATCTGCGACCCCAACAATGTCAATAATCAAAAATAGTCATCAATTACTTTGTTTAAAATTTATATTAAAAAAAGATACATATCTAAAAAAGTACAAATACTCTACGTTTTTTCAGACTCGTGTCTTACATTTTTGCGGACTTAATCATTTTAACTCATTTCCACAATTTTTTGAGTTAGTCAATTTTACCTGTATGCCCACGATATATACAGGGTGACTCAACCACCCGTATCTGTACTTTTTTTCAAAAACGGTAAGTCGTAGAGAGTTGGGCTAAAAAAATTTATTACAAAAGCCCTAATGACGAATCTAATGGTGATATTATTATTTCCGGGAAAAGTCGGCATCCAGAGAAGTTTGCTCCAGAAAGTCTAGAAATCCAAAATTTTAAAAGGCACCATATGTCGAAAGTAGTATCGTTGGAAAGCTCTTTAAAAAATAAGAAAGTTTTGTAGGAAAAATTTTTTTATTACTCCCATCCCTTTTAAGTTATATTCGACTTAAGTTATTAAATTTTAATTTCTTATAACAAACTTAACTTTAAAAGTCAGCACTTGAAATTTAGCTACCGCGTTAGAGCAATGTCACAAGTGTTCAAAATGTCTTCCATTTACTTCTAAACACTGTTGAGCTCTTCTGGTTATACTATCAGTGGCTCTAAGTACTTCTTCAGTGTTTAATGATCGACAGGCATTGCAAATTCTGAGCTTCATATCATCTCTCGTTGTCGGTTTTTCTGTATAAACAATATCTTTGATCCGACCCCAAAGAAAAAAATCCAGGGTAGTACAATCTGGCGACCTTGGAGGCCACGCCACTGTGCTTCCCCTGCCAATCCATCTATTGGGAAATAGTTGGTTTATTGCATTCCTAGCAACCAATGAAAATTTGATATTTTTGAGAATTAGTGAGTAATATTATAATTTGATTTGATTTAAATAAATGATTTTAATACGAATGTATTATTGCGCTGTTTTAGAAGTGTTATTTTGAGATTTGAAGTTAACTTGGATTATTTGATGGTTTGCTACCGAGCGATAATGCGTTGATTTGGATCATTAATTTTTGGAGGAAGAATATTTCGAGTAAGAAATTCGATTTGTGTTAAAAATTAAATTACATTCGTAGGAACGAATGTCGATAGTGATAAGCAGGCGATTTAGATAAACATAAAATTAAAAGTACGAGCCCAATAATAATTTAACATTGAATTTAATTTGTATACGATTGTAAAATTTATTTTTAAAGAGTTTATTGTTTTTTTGGATTAGAAATTTTTTTAGTTTAATTTTTGAGAACAATTGAACCCAACCTAAGACGAGACAATCTCATCTCCCGCATTTAAGAGGCAAGTCGCGGTACTTTGAAGTGTATGTGAAAAAATACCCTTTCTGAGAAGTATCACTACAATATCTATATGTTTGTGTCACCATATCTTCCGAACGGTTACAGGTAGCGACGTACATTTTTGACAGCATGTTTGTAAAGACCAGGAGAGTGTTCCTGGCTGGTCAAATACAATTTTCACCCATGAGAAGAAATTCTATTTCGGAAAACTATCTCTACACCCCCCCCCTCCAAACCCCAAAATTTATGCACTCGCCCCTGCACAATCCTCTAATAACTAATATTAATATAAATTTACTACCATTTTGGTTGAAAATTCACTACCATTATGGCTGTTAAATTCATATCATTCGCTAACTATTCGCGCTACCATATTGGCTGACTGGATCAAGAAGCGGTTTAAAACATATATTACTTTCTCTATACATTTTGACAAAATTTACTCAAAAAAGAGTAAAATAAAATAAAAATTAAAAATTTTAAAAATCCCTGACTGTAAAAAAATTCTAAAAATAAAAATTAATAATAAAAGCACCTTACTTTAAAAACTACTGTTTTCTTTAAAAAGCAAAAATTATTTTTTCTTCTTCATTCAACAATAAATTCTCAGACACTTTGCTCGAAAAATTAACTTATTATTTTTCGCCCCCCCCCCCCCCCCGGCTACAAAATTTAAACATTAATTTTGAAGTCAGAGGGAAAACGGAAATTTGTTCCACTTACGAAACTTGTTTATACATTCCATATTAAACCTTCTCCATATCTCCTGACTTCAAAATTAATGTTTAAATGTTGTAGCGGGGGATGGGCGGAGGATGATAAGTTAATTTTTCGAGTAAAGTGTCTGAGAATTTGTTTGAAATTATTTTTTTCTTTTTAAAGAGAACAGTAGTTTTTAAAGTAAGGTGCTATTATTAATAATTTTTATTTTTAAAATTTTTTTACAGTCAGGGGTTTTTAAAATTTCTAAATCTGCTAAAAGTAAAACTGTCACCTACCAAACTTCATCCGTCGAAAATAAATTAAATTCAGTTTGACTTAAAAAGAGTACTTTTCTTTCCACCGACAATATAGTTTTGTCATTTTTTATAAAAAATTCATAAAAAGTTTTATCAGTTTTCATAACGTAAATTTTTTAAAAATTCATTTTCTTGTTTATTTAAATATTCTAAGTCTTGAACATTATTTTTCTATGTAAGTATGTATTATTCTTTTATAATAGTTAAAATTTATTATTTTAATAATATTATTTTTTAGTTTGGTAATTTTAACATTACATACTATTAACTACCACACTACAGACTTAAAAATTCATTTTTTAAGTTAATTTTCTATTATGTTGAATTCAGCGTAATTTTTGCTGTGCTGAGATGGAGTACGAACCTGGAATTTCTACTAATTTTAAATTAACGGTACCAATCCACGTGGCGAGAATTTTCTAAATTATAGATTAAAATGGTACCAACCTTCTTAATCTATAATTTGCGTTCTTTTCTTTTCAATAACCAGCGTTGCCAATTGTTGGGTAATTCCCCAAAATTAGGGTATTTTCTACTCATTTGGGTATTTTGTTGGGTAACGCAAATTGTTGGGTATTTTTTGGGGATTATCGCTATTTTGCTACCATATAAACATTTTTGAAGGTTAAATTTACTTTCTTTTTACTATATGACTATACGATGGCGGCACTAATCAAACAACCGTATTCATAAACTATGCCTTACTTATACTTAAAAAACGACTTTTAAAATATACCCTTATTGACCTAGTAAATAAGGTTGCAATAAAAACAAATTCTAACTTATTGGTCTTACTTAGCACTTAATACTTGCCTATGAATCTGGGCGTAAGTGTGCTCTAGATCGAGTATACGATACACAACTTTAGTATACAGAGTGGTCTATATAGTTGTGATGGTTACCAACCAGAGACAATGTACATATACTATTATGTATATAAGAAAGATAGTTAAATATTGTATTTGTAAATTTACAATTCATGATTACAAAAATATGATCGTCTCCGTGCTTTGGAGGGCACGTAAAGCCGGCAGTCCCCCTGGTTGATGATTTGCCCTCATCAGCAAAGCTATTTCAGATGTAAAACAATATGATCACAGACTAATAGTGTGACTTCGGCTTCTCTGCTGTCGATAGAAGACAGAACCCCGAAGTCAAGGCAAACAGGAGCAATCCTAGTTTTAAAGTGGAAGAAGAAGAAAACAAATAAATTAGAATTAGTTTTTCTGGTGTGCAGTGTTTTCCACCCCCCATTTCTCCAAATATATCAATCAAAAATTTGATAAAAACACTTAAAAATACGAAGAACAAGTATTTTTAATTATTTATTACTTATAATTATTTACGCAATATACAGGTAAGTAATACCTAATATGTATCTGCCTATCATAAATTAATTAATGAATATGCATAAAGCACTTTGAAGACAATTTTGTTTAATGTGACATTTTTTAAAAATCGAAAAAAAATGTTTTGCTTTAAAAAGTTGTTCAACATCTTAAGAATAATGTGTACAAATTTCATGCCAATATTCGTAGTATTTTTTCCGTTATAGGGCTTTAATTTGGTCAGGATGTAAACCATAAATCGTTTAATTTATTATTGTTGGCAACACTTAAATCTTTTGTATTTCAACATTTTTACTTAAATTTTATTATTTGTGTTGCACATTGCACTTTCAATCAACAATATCCTGCCTATAAACCCAAGTGTTTACTTAAATTTTATTACTTTTTAAAATTTTGAAAACAAATTTTTTTTAAATCTTTATAGGTGCTGGTAGTAGACAGTAGCGATCATTGAAATGTACTCACTTAAATTTTTAAAATGAGGTATTCTTTCAGGCTTTTGGAGCATAATCGTTTCAAAATTTTATGACCGGATACCATTATAAGATTATAACCGAGTTTTGTTCAAATTTTATTGTGAGTACATTTCATTGGCCGTTATAGTAATTGCGGATTTGTTAAAATGACATCCGAGTTTGAAATTTTTAAACGTGGGTTGGGTAATTTGGGGATTTTGAGGTCTTCGGTAGGGGAAAACGCATATTTGCAATTGGCAACGCTGTCAATAACCCATTTGTCGGTTGAGCTTCATTCCATTCAGTTTATTTTTACTGTGAACACCACGTGAGTTTTTGGGATCGGTGATTTAAAATTACAAGTGCGAAACAGGAATATAGTGGCTTGTTAACCTTCATTTTTCGTCTTAAAGGTTAGTACTCTATCACATTATTTTTTCAATATTTTCATTTGTAATATTTCCTTTTAATTCAACAAATTTTCAATTTTGTATTTCGTGTTTTCTTTATATTGTTTTATAACTTCGTTTCTTTTTCATAATTTATTTGAAAAAAAACTTTTTCTAGGAATTACACTAAAAAGTAAAAAATAATTTTCCAAATAAGAACAAACGTAAATTATTGTAATTATTTAAATATAAATTATTATTGTCTTTTTTATTGTTTTTTAAATATTGTTCTTCTATTTAAGTATGTATTCTTCATGTAACACAAAATTCATTATTTTAAAACGTGGTAAAAATTTCAAAATTCTTTTCAAATTTGAAGATTGACACAGTGGTGCTGTGCGTTCTCTAGTTTAAATAACGGTTGTCCCGGGCAGTGGCGCAGCCAAGGGGGGGGGGCTATAAACGCCCCCTTCTTCTTTTTCTTAAATAACCATAGTCGCTTTTTTACCGGTGCAATGAAAAATTTTTTAAAACAAAAAACTTATTAAGTATTGCTATTGCGAGATCGCCTATCTTCACTTGCACTGTTATCAATACAAAAAGACATTCTTGATGAATTATTAAAAACGGACACATTTGACGACAATGTTATAGACAGATTTGCGAAGAGCAAAAATAAGAGAATCAATCATTGTTTATAAATACTATAACATAATGTACAGTTACTCGAAAAAGTATTTGGACTTTCCTGTGTTAGCAATGTAAATTGCTCTTTTTGGGCACTGTTTTTATTATATAAAACTTGTTTTTACAATAATACTTATTAGACATTTTTTGTCGCAAATTTCATTGTCTTCATTTTGGTTTCTATAGATTTTTTTATTTTGTTGCCTCGTTTTCGACCGAGAATGACTTAAAGCAGACTCGGTAAAACTTTTTAATAAAATTAAAAACGCACAATGGTTTTCTATAGGGATTTCCATAGGATTTTTACTGAGACTGCTTTAAGTCACTCTGGGTTGAAAATGAAGCGACGAATAAAAGAATATTTGAAAACAAAAATTAAGGGAATGAAATTATCCACAAAAATGTCTGAAAAGTATTTTTGTAGAAGCGATTTTTATATGCTAAAAAGAGTTTTCAAAAAGTACAATTTACATTGCTCACATAGGAGCGTCCAAATACTTTTTCGAATAACTGTAAGTAATTCTATTATTTAAATAAAATGACTTAATAGAGCATATTATTATAAGTCAAGAAAATATTCACATCTTCCGCAGATGTTATCTATTTATATAATATTGCTGGCCTACCCAAAACTTTTCCTCACGAGCCGCCCCTGCCCTTGTCATACTTAAAGGCTAACAGAGGCAGTCCGGCGCAAGGAGGAAGGTGAGAGTAGGGGCGTGGTCAACGGATTTTAAGTGTTTACTGAAATTTTAAATATAAAATAACTTCACTATAAATAATTAGCAATCATTTTCAATTCTTAATCTTAATGACTGTTATTTATTGAAAATAAGGGAAGGTATATTATAATAAGAAGATTGGCAACAAAAATCAATGAGATAAATCTTTTGCTCCGAGTTATTTTGGAAATGCCGTTCTTTAATTATCAATTCAATTTAAGGTAGGTAACAGTGGTAACACAATAATTATACTCGAAAATAAGATGACCACGCCCCTTTTTCCGAAAAATTTTTGCCTGCCGCGCACGCCTTCGGCACAGCTCGCATCCTTTAGCTCCCCCCCCCCATAACAGAATCCTGGCTACGTCATTCATTATTTATTACGTCAAAATTCATTATTTTAACATTTTGTTTAGTTTGTTTATTTCAATAATTTTTAAGTTGGTACTTTATAATTTTACACAAAAAACATTACATAAACGGATTAACTTGTTATAAATACCCATGCCTTGGAAGCCGTCGATTGCTGGGATCGTTTCCCTGGTTTTTCTAATTATTTTCAGTTTCTCTAGTTTCATATATCTAGTTTCAATCTCGAATGATATTGCCGCGATTGCAATACTGATTGGTCAAGATTCTATATATATTTTTTTCAAATTATAATAGATTTTAAATAAGGGATGTTCCTTGTAACGCATCCAATCGGGTTGCATCTTGCTAATCCGTTTGTATGGTTTTCGCGTAAAATTATAACATACCAAATTAAACATTATTAACTTCAAAATGTAGTTTTTAATACAATGTAATTATAATAATTTTATATTTAAGTTAAATTCAACATTGGAAACATCAAAATGTCAGTGGTTGACTACTATGAAGTATTACAATTGCCAAGAGACGCAGACGAAGATCAAATTAAGAAGAGCTACAGAGCATTGGCACTAAAGTATCATCCAGATAAAAATATAGATAATGAGGAAAATTGTACACAAATATTTCAACAAATACAGCAAGCTTACAGTGTACTAACGGATCCTATGAAAAAGATATTGTACGACGATGGAGAACAAGATGATGAAATTATTAATAATTACGAAGATATGGGGAACGAATGGCGTCGCTACAAACGCTCACATAACCATTACCATGAAAATCATCGGAAATTTAATTACCATAAGAAACCTGATCCTCATAATCCATTCAAACATGAAATAAAGATATATTTGCATAACAAATTAAATAGTACCACCTGGTTTGATGGATATTCGGATAAACCTTATGGTTTTTATACCATGTGTAGAAAACTTTTTGAGAAACTTACCTTGGAGCTTTATAAGCCTAAAGACGTTCCGACATTTGGTTATTCTAATAGTAAATTTAAAACTATTCGCGAGTTTTATAAGTACTGGACTAATTTTTATATATTATCACCAAACCACGATGATCACTATGATGCATATTGCAGATCAATAGAAGTTCAAGACTTTGTCGAATATATTTTAACTATAGATGGAAGGGTAAATAAGGCGAATGAATTAGCAGCAAGGTTATTGGAAAGGATTGAAAAAAGCAGATTTTATAAGGGTGTACAGAAATCTGCACAACGTGCTTCTTGTAGGCCAAAACCAACATATAAAAAATATAAAAGTTACAATGCTATACTTAATGATCTCGACGAATATTACAGTGACCAAGATTATGAAGAAGACGAAGATTATGAAAAAGACGAGGATTATGAAGAAGACGAAGATTATGAAGAAGGCAACGAATACAGGGAGAGAAATTAAGTGTAAAAATATGAGAAAAAATAATAGAAAATGCATGAAATTTTATTATGCTTAAGTCGACCAAAGTTAAAACAGGCCAATAGTCTCATTCTTTATGTAATTTTAATTTGTACTTATTATACTTTAGCATAATAAAATTTCCTTTTTTCATCCTATGATAATTTGTTTTGTTTGAGAACAAATTTGGTATCGAGCACAATAAAAATCAAGAAGTCACTTTTACTTATTAGTATCCAGCATAACATAAATTGTATAAATAGTTCACAAAATTTACTGATCTAGAATTACAAAAATTATTAGTAGCATTACAATTATTACGAGACATTTCTTGACTTTATAAATTTAGCATAATAAAAATTGGATAATTTATTCCTAAATTTAAAGTATACTGTAGACTATCTATAAAAATCATTACTACCATAATAAATATAAAATAATTAGAACGATAAAAATATTGTAAACATTATTATTATCTTTTATTTTATTGTTAAATATATTTAAAAATTTATATATAATAAATATTATTCATTATATCTCAACGAACGATGATAATTTAGTTTCGGTAGTATATGCAGATGCTGAATCAGTTTCTGTAGAAAATAGTATTGAAATTGGTTTTAAAATTAAAAGAAATACATAAATACCTAAAAAGTTTAAGCAGTTTATTATTAGTAGACTGTGGAATGTATGCACTAAAAGCTACCCAATATATGCACATACATATGCAGCAATAATTGCCTGAAATATGCACGTATATGCTTTAAAAATAAAAGATTATGTACTAAAAAAACAAACATAAATTGTTTTAATTAATTTTAATGAAAGCTTTAATTACAATTAACGACGAGGTTATACGCCAGTCGCATTTTGTAATTTTTGTTACTTATTGTGCTGGAAGATCAGTCCTCAAATAACAATTATCCAAAGCTGTTGGGACAGATAGTAAGAAATTTTCGAGAAAATCGCCTTTGAAATCTGGGTAATCTGGGTGAAATTCCTCACCAATCCTTTGTCTTACAAAAGAAACACCCGGCGTTTCAAATACCTGCAAATTTAAAAAAAAGTTAAAATTATTTTAAAATTAAAATTACCTACAAAATAATATTAAAATTTGTGAAGGTTTGTGATTTTATAATAAAAAAACAACTAAAAAGAATACGTATCTGAAAAGTAGATTCGATGAATCCACATAACATTCGCCCAATCTTCTTCGTATAATGTGAATAGTTTTTTTTGGACTTGCATCCTTTAAGCCCGGCTTTCCCCGGTCTTCTTCTTTTAGTTCTTGCAGAAATACGTGTTCCCGTTTTGTAAAGTAGTCCAGAAGCCAGTTCGTTAGATGTTTTTTTTCCGATTTCTTAACGAACTTCGTATTAAAAACCGATCTTCATGAAGGGTTGTTATTTTTTTCTTCCACTTTTTTACAATTTTTATGAGAGCCTGCCTCTTCAAAACGTTTTAGTGCCTGCTGTACCGAACAACGTAAACATTTTATTGTTTTTGTAATTTCAACTTGGTTTTTACTTTCTTCAAGCATAAACTGTATACGAACAAGTTGTAATTGGCTGAGTTCATGTTTATTCGACATTTTTAATAATAAAATAAAATTTAACAAACTAACACACAACAAAAACAAAATTAAGTACGTGTTTGTTGACTAAGAAGAACGTATGAATTTTATAAAAAAATTAAACAAGTGCATATTTGCCAGATGGGGTTGTTTTATTGTATAATTTTAGCAGTTATTAACAATTTACACCTTTCTTTAAAGGTACAATGGGTCACAATCCACAAAAAAACCAATTCAGGGTACGTACTTTACGGTACAGGTAAAGAGATTAAGGTGCCTCATACATTTGGCCAAGGCCGTATATACTGCCGTCCTAAGCTAAAAAGCAGTATCTCCAAAATCGTTGTTTTGAGTAAACACACATTTAGGTGTTTATGGTTGGGCCACCAAGAAATAATTTATTAATTTTGAAATTAGCCAGGCATATAAAATCTTCAAGTTTCATACTTAAATAACAATATATTATAACAATGTTAATTTGTTTAAATATTAGTAAAATGGCGCTTACTGCTTTTTAGTCGAGTATATTGTTCTTGGCTGACTTTAGAAGAAAATGCAAAATAGCAGTAAAGACCAACATTATTAACTTGAAACGTCAGAAAACAAAATTTATTTTTCAAAATAAGTATCTAATAAACAAAATACATAATATATAAAATTTAAAAATTGGTACATAAAATATAACAAATTATAGCTCTTAAACGTCTTCAATATCAATTTTTAAATCGGTAGCTTTATCATTAACAGACAAATTTTCCCAAAATTGTCGCCTATTTGTAGGTATCAAGCAAAGAGTATGTAGTGTATAGAGGAACAGCCATGTATTAAAAATTGAAACGTAGAGACAATCCCGTCTACCAGAGGGCGTAGCAAAGCCATCTATCGGCCGGGAACATTTTTATATTAAATACCTAAATATAAAGTTAGCTACTATATCGATAATTGCAGGTATACCTTTTTGGCGACTGTTCGTACCTGAAGTGGATAAGTAAGAAAAAAGGTTTTTTAACACGGTTTTATCATGGGGTCTCCATAGAAATTTTTAAATAGGGCAGTAAACATTACAATCAGTGTAACCACCGTACGGTAGTTATTGTATATAAAACAATACGATAATTTGTATCCTCTATAGCAGTGTTTTTCAACCTTATCGAATAGAGAATAATAGAGCCTTCTTAATCCCCTTATATAATTAATAATTATTTTAACACTAGTAAGAAAAAGATTTTTAACACTAGTGTTATTAGTTTATAATTTTTTGGACTCGCTATCGCTCGTTTCGCGAAATTCTCCACTAACAAAATAAAATCTCACTTTTAACACCTATATCGTAAATAGTTATTACAATTTATGTAAATTTATAATTTAATTTTATTAAAAAAAATTTCGACCCCACGAGCAAAACATCGCGACCCTTTGGGGATCGTGACCCACAGGTTAAAAAACACTGCTTTATAGTATATACCAGGCCTGGTCTATACGATAGTATTATGTTATCGTACGATAATTTTTTAAAATGATACGATCAATTTCCGATAAATCCGATAATTTAAAAATATACTATAAATTATTTAATAATATTAAATATCAAAGATTAAATATTTCATTTTTTAATTTGTTTTTTAAATTTTTGTTTTGAATTTTTTGAAGACTGCACTGATTACTGTTTAAAGCAGTAAAACACTACATACTCTTTGTATCAAGTCTATTAAATTTCGTCAATTCTAAATTAGGAGTTACAGTATCATTACTCCTTGTTGAAGCTTCAGTTGAAGTACTACTACAACTGTCATTTGAGTCCTCTGGATTTTTTCTATACGGCAACTGGAAATCTGGATCCTTATATAACGTTTAAGAAGGTCTATGACAAAAAGTTGAAGACCTAAAGTCTTGAAAATAAAATTACTTCATCATTATAGTGTTAACTATTTATTAAAATACATTTTATTGATGAAAAAATACAAATATGTCATAAAAAAAACTAAAAACTAAAATTTGAAATTTGTTCCATTTTACCCGTCTGGTAGGGTAAAATAGAGTCTTAATTATTTTGCTGACAATGTTTGCAGAAGAATACTGCTTCATCATCGTCTTCTTCTACACCTGCACACAAATTGTGTGCCCATTTGTGACAGACGGAACAACAGATCCATCCTTTCGTCGAGGTTGAATAAAAATCGCCACAGTACAAGCAATCAGCGTCACTAACATCACTATCTGTATCAGATTCTACTTTTTTCTAGATTTTAGCCTTTCTTGTTTGACTTTTAACATGCGACGATAGTTTTCTTTTCACCACTTTTACTTTAGATGATTTATTTTTATCGTGCGCTTCTTCTAGTTCGGTTTTATAAGGAGACGATGTTAGAATTGTTGTTTTGCTTCTCTTTCGCATAATTCTTTTTTTGGTTTTTGGTAAGATAACTTTAGGACTAACAAATTCAAAACTAGTGTCGTTATCTCGTAACGTTCCTGGTTGGAGATCATTCTCGGGAGTCTTTTCTTTTACAGAATGATCATTAAAATAAACACTTCTCTCTTGATGTTGAGTTTCTGCTGCTGAATTACTGGATTCAATTTCTATGTCAGTTGTGACTGAGGGCAAGAAATCTGCGTCAGAGAAAACGTCCATGTCAACGGGCCACACGCCTGTTTTTTTAAAACCATTTATTGCTGTAAGCATTGTAGCTGCTCTAAGATATGCAGCACTAAATAAAGCAGTAATTTGGTGCAATGTTACAACACGTTGTGGATGTGTTCGAAGCCATTTCCTTACTTTGTCATCATAATAAGCACTAAGAGGCTTCATAAATGAAACATCCAGTGCCTGAATGCGGTGAGTGCAATGGAGAGGAAAACATAGTATGATAACTCCATTATCTCTTGCATAATTAATAACTTCTAGATTTTTCGTATGTGACATGTGCCCGTCAAGCAAAAGTAATCTTTAGAAGCTTTTAAATATTTCACAAACTTCTTAAACAATGAAAAGAATAACGTCTTGTCGATCCACCCTTTATCATTTAATTCGACTCAACCTCCAGGCAAAATACTATCTAGAAACTCCTGACGCATTCTTTTTAGTGGGAAAATTAACATAGGAGGCATATACGCACCCGAGGCGGAAAAACAAATTTCGGCAGTGACATTTTCACCTCTTTCGCCCGATGTAAGTGCACCAACTTGGCGTTTTCCTTTTCGTGCTAGAATTTTCGAAACTCCTTTTGGAATTAACGAAATGCCAGTTTCGTCTACATTATAAATATTTTCAACTGTTAAATGATACTTTTCTACGGTTTCTTCTAAAAGCTTCAAAAACTGTGACACGGCCACTTTATTGAAACCCATAGCTCGTGCACCTGATGTGGCTTCAGGTTTTCTAATGGACAGATCTTTATGTCGGTTTAAGAAACCTTGTATCCATCCTTTTCCAGCCATTTTATTTTCTTTGTTAAATGGATGGTCAAGCTCATTTAATTGGGCTAGCTGAAACGCAATTTGTCTGCATTCAATCATGGTCACGCCAAATAATCTAGCCTCCATATCTTTCAGATAAGTGGCCAATTCTTTCTCTTGTTCGACACTAAAAACTGACCTTCTGCTACCCAAAACTTTTGTAACAGCGTAAGTTTCATTATTTTGTTGCTTTTTCACGTGACGTTTTAAGGTACTTGAAGCAACAGCAAACAAAAGTGATGTTCGACGAAATCCCATTTCACCACTTTTTAAAGCATTTACTGCCTCTTGCATGGTAGCTATTGAATTTTCTTATGTATTTACCCACCATCTGAAAACAACACTAATCTTAATTCAGATTAAATGTTATACAGAAAGGGCAAAATAGGGTACCCCATTTTACCCTATCTTTCGGTACCCCGTTTTTCCCGAACAGCAGATATTTTAAACAACCTCGATTTTTTTTATTTAAAATTTACTTATTTTTTATCAAAATTATGATAATACATGCTTAAAAGTGTACACTTTTGTGTTCGTAAAAATAATATTGCACAATAAACTAATTTACTACTACTTACTTCGAGTATGTACATGCACTTTTTATAACGATTACATGGAAACTGCAGATATCAATCAAATTGCGAGGAGTAGCAACGTCTGTGACAAGGTAATTTTTCACCTTGGTGCATAGATGGCACAAAGAGTTTAGAAAATATTCAAGTACCCCGTTTTACCCGTCTGTCCCCTACATTTCAGATTACAGTTGCCCTTTCCGCTTGGAACGCAATTTGAGAAATATAAATATATATTATATTTTATTTTCATTGAATTGGGAAACTTGGAAATTAAATAATTAACTTTAGGTGTGAATATTATCTGCGAATTTTTTAGTTGTAATTTTAATGGTTATGATTCAAAACAGAATTTGTAGTAATTGCTATAGGTAATATTTTCGAAATATTTTACGATTTAATTATACTGCATGTAGTACATTTTTGTTAAAACATTTCAGATCCGTAAATTTATTTGAAAAGTAGGTATTTACTTTATTTGTTGAAGTTACCAGCGGAATTCCATATTAACGCTACTGTTATAAAATGCTACGTCGGAAGGCAGAAATATTTAGAACTCTTTCTTTTTATTTAAAAAAAAAATTTATTAACCCAAATTTTACAAACAGAAAGCAAACTTTTTCGACGTTCAAAGTTAAATTATACATTAGAGAAAGATTAAAATGGTGAACTTTCATTGAAAATTACAAGTACACAGAGACGCAGACAAAGTACAAATTAGGAAAAGCTACAGAATATTTGCACGAAAGTGGCATCCTCTTAAAGTCAAGGGTTAATATCATTTATATGTCATTATAAATATATCATTTTAAGGTGAATTTACCTTAAGAGGGTTGTACACCTAACTTTTAACGAATATTCATGTAGCGTTTTTACTAATGCATAGAATTTAATGCGGTTTAAAGTAAATAATTCGAAAAAAATCTAGTTTCGTGGAAAGTTATTAAAAACTTTTTTAAAAAAATTTTCATTTTTATTTTTTTGCAAATGACTTTCCGTGAATATACAAACTATTAAAATTAATTTTTTTTTTAAATATCTTTATAGTATATTAAGAAATCAACCTAACCTTATATATTTGCATAATAAGAAAGAGCATTAAAATCTTTATACGGTAGTGCCCTCTCACACCATGAACGCTAATTGATAAAAATGCATATTTATTGTATTATTCAATTAGTTTCCACTGATTGCGCAGACGGAAATAGTGACAATCGGTAATTAATTTTTGGTGCCAGACCTTATCGAAACCTTTGGCAAAACCAAAGTTTTTATTCCAGTGCGTGATGTGCTTCACTATCCTTAGTACCTATTGCGTGGTAGAATGCTCTGTTGTATAAACTCTTCATCCGGAATATAGTGGTTTTCTTCCAAGACCATTATGAGTCTTGTATGAATTATTTTTTCCGCATACTTATCGAAGGAGAGAAGCAGGCTGATAGGTTTATATGAGTTATCTTATTAAAGTTACTATATCTTCCTCCAGGAGAGGCTGCTGGGTGACTTATAAACTGAAATCAATCGCAACCATCTATTTCCTGTGAGAACTCTAATGGAGGTTGCTTCTATTTCCTGCAGCGTCTCCGGGAGTGGTTGTTTATGATGCTCTATATAGGTTTTTACATATATGCTGGTTCTACCATATTGACCGTCGTTTCTATCATTCCTGTATAGAGCATAATGTGGTAAGTTAAGTTTAGTGGTGTAATTCTCTTTTAACCACCCTTCGAATCGAATCCTGTTTCTTATTCGAGTGCCACGGCTTGGCCGCATACTCCCTTTCTTGTGGGTTGCTCTTAGAAGACGCTTTTTAAACTAAATCGTACCGTGATCAAAAATTATCTGGTCAAGCAACCAGGCGAGGGGTCTTGCGGTTGTGCTATTCTGCAGTTTACACCCGTGCTGCTCGATCGCGGCTTGTCACTTACGTAGGCAGGATCAGGTGCAGTGGGTGTTCTTTGAAATTGTAGACGTGACTAATCGTGACTTCAGTATAGATCTAGACGGTCAAAAACAGCGATGCTTAGGGAAAGACAGGCGATATCGTGCATTTTCCGCTTGCGCGACCGCGTTCGACAAACTGGGCCGATTATCTTTGTCTGGTCCGTCAAGGTGGTTTTACTTTATTGATATTAGGTTTTTACATGTTATTTTAACAACAATTTACAATAAATAAAAATATAAAATGCGAAAACAAAAGTACAACTACAAAAATAAAACATAAAAAGCAAAGTATAAATAACAAAAAATAGACGTTGCTGTCCTAATTTGGAAGTTGATTTCTCCGGTTTATTTTAGGTTGTTGTTGTCTGGAGGGGTTGGAGGATGCAGGACTGCTTTGGGTCTTTTGTATCTCAAGAAGTTCTTGAGCTGGAAGTTTTCTAGCTCTTGGACTAACGGGTTATCAGAAGAACCCGCAGCTTCGTAGAGTTTTTCTGGTGCTTTGCGGATAAACTTCACGATGGACTCCGTTTTTGAGTCTTCTTGCAGCTACTTGTTGAAGACGTGCAAACGAATTGTCAGGCACCGAAACCAGTTCATACCAAACCCGGTTCGTGCCGAAGCAGTCGCGCCGAAACAACCCAACCGTTTTTGATATGTTAACCACCCTTAAGGGGTAAAACCACTGTAACAGCTGTAAAAATAGCGTTTTTTTGACAATTTTTTTTGCATAGAAGGAAAGGTAGTAGAATAATAATATTCGAGGTAGGTATTCAGTATATATTTAAGTATTAAACAAAAAATTATCATCTAGAAATATTAAGAAATGGCGACACTGCGGCCATTCTCGTGAGGGTTATTGAATTTGAGGCGCTCTGCGGCACGCAGTGTAGCTTGTCCAAATTTGAATCTAAAATAAAACAAAAAAATTCACTTAATCTACATGTTCATAGCTAGAGAAATACGTAGGGGATTTTTAAAATATTGATTTTTGTGTGATTGACGGCTATTTGAATGAAAACTTTCAATTTTTGACACAAAAATCGGTAATCATTTGTTAATAAATAATGTATAAATCAACTTATTGAAAATCCCCTACGTATTTCTCTTCAAAATATTATTATAAAGATATTATCAAAAATTCGAACGAAAAGAACAAAAATTGTTGGAGTTATGCTGCGTGCCGTTTTGAAATTGTTTCGTTTCGTTTAATATTGAAATGTGTTATAGACATAAAAAAAATTAAAAATTTTACTGTTTGAAATTGTTTACCTTTAATCTGGTATTCCAGGACCATAAAGGTGCTCTTCCTCATTAAAATATTCTTCCTTGTTCTTTTTTATCGAAGTTTTTATGCTAGAACGTGCGTGTTTTGTTGCATCTGTCAAAGACTGCTTGGTGGGTTTGTTCAGCTTAGCATCGGCTTCTAGACACAAACTGTATGATTTCTTTCCTTTCTTGCCCCGGTATACCTTTGAGTCACTCATTGTAACTTAAAAATACTTTGAAATTAGAAATCCACTGTTAAAAATCAGCACTACACTCAAATTCCGTGATTTCAAAATAAAAAAATTGTATATTTGCGACGAAATCAAAAATCCGTTTAACAAAGTGTAAATGTAGGTTTAAAATATAAAAATTATATTCTTCTAGCACATATACTGACACTACACTAAAAAAAAACAAAAAGTATCCCATTGGGGTTACTTTCAAGTAAGGATTAATTTGTAGCAGGTAGTTCTTACGCAGCAATCCGACACGCTTGGGGTAGAAGCTAGAAATTTTAATAAACAAATTTTTTTCAGAACCTTCCAGAAGGTTCAAAGTATCTTTTAAGCCAATAAAAAAAAATTTGATTTTCTGAAAAATTTACTATGGTTTTACCCCTTAAATACTCGCTCCTGCTCATACAATCGTAAGCACGATGACCGTCAATACAATACGACTGATGTACAAATTTTACGTGAAAAATCAATATTTCAAATCCGATGCAGCAGAGTTGCTGCATCTACTCAGGAACTTGGCGCTGCCCCGCTCGAAATTGGCCCCACCCCCAGAGGTAGCCCCATCCCAGATGTTGAGGGTTCATTTGGCGTAGATGTTATTAACACCCGCCCACTGCGCTCGCTGCTACTTTGCGCAACTGACGGGGTTTGGTGGGCGTGGTCTAACGAGGGTCCCAGATGTTTGGGGATAGCGCCCATGGACTCTTGCAGCGATTTGGAGGCGCGGCGCGCGGCGCACTCCGCCATGTAAATATTATGTTGACGCGCCGCGTCCTTCTCATCGCTGCCGTCCTCGTTGTCATCCTCGTCGCTCGACGGCTCCGAGGGAATCGCCGACGGCTCCAACGTCACACGGGCTACGGCCTCTGGAGTATACGAAACACTAGGCAACTGTGAGACCGCTAGCCGTGCGCGTGCTTCAGCTCTCTCTCCTCTAGTGCGCCCTTTTACGCTTGGGCCCGGATCCTGTATGCGAGCCTCCGGCTCGTTCGCAGAGGATGGGCTCTCCATGCTGGTGCTGTCCCTGGGAGGGGGGAGCGAGGCCGCAGCACTACCTCTTGCTCCTCTAAGTATACCCCCTGTTTTGGTTTTGAGCCTGGTCGTATGGCGGGTAGTCGCCGGCTGCTCCGAAGCTTCGGCCGTCTCTCCGTGTTCTTTCATGTATTTGGCCAGACGTCAAGCGTCTGTCCTCCACTGGTGGTCCTCCACTATTTGTCTCAGTTTGTCTATAAACACCTTCTCAAATACCTTCGACATCAAAGGAAGCAGGCTGATAGGTCTATATGATTTGGCGTCATTTGGATTTTTCCAGGCATCGGGATCATTATTATCTGTGCAACCTTCCATTTAATGGTTAGTTCGTTTAACTAACTAATTAACTAGTTAGGTTAATAGTTAGTGTTAATAACAGCGTTGAATATTTGAGTTATTGCTTTAAACCCCTTTTCGGACAGTAGGACTTGATAAGACTACTTGACAGTACTTTTGTAGGACTTTCTCGGTGATAAGATCGAATCCGGACGCTTTTTTTGAGTTGATCTTTTTTTTAATAGTTTTTTTAATGTCATAAATTTTGAATTTTAAGAGCGGCAGGTTCATTTGGAAAAGAGCCTCCAGATAGTCATAAATTTTAACTTCTTCTTCTATTGTGTTTAATAATAGATTAGGTTGGAAAGTGATTTCCAAATGTTCTGCGAAGACGTCAGCCTTCTGTTTGTTGTTTCTAGTCCATTTGTTATTTCGGTGGTTGATTGGAGGTTATATATGCATTGGTTTCTTTAACTTTCTTTTAGCTTTCCATAGAAAATAGTCGATAGCGTTCGTTGCACTTAGATTTTCGAGGTAGTCTTGAAGTCCTTTATTTCGAATATTGGTTAACATTTCTTTTAAATCTTTAGCGGCTTTATTGAAGTTAGTTTTATTTATTTTATTTCTTATTTTCAGCATTACATTCTAATTGAATATTACCATCTCTTGCTGAGATTGTACAGATTCATTTACTGGATCGGATTAATCTCCATTTTACAATAAACATATTGTCTCAAACAGTTTTTATTTTTTTGATTATTCTACCTCTCACAGTCCCGTATGTCTCTTGTCCGCTTCCACAATATTCCTCCACCATTTTCTATCTTTGATTTTCTCGTTCCATTCATTCAGGCCCATGATTCCCAGATCTTGCATCATCTGGTACCACCATCTTAGTCTCGGTCTACTTCTCGCTCTAGTCTCACTTGGTTTCCACAGTATTATTTTCTTTATAGGCGATGTATTGCTCTACTTCATTACATGACCTAACCAAGCAATTCTCTGAGACTTTACAACCTTTGCTATATCCTCTCCAATCATAGCCTCCCGTATTTCATAATTCATACGCCGTCTTAGTTCACTAGGTGCTTCTCTCACGGAACGCAGTATTGCTCTCAATACCTTACGTTCAAATATTCTTAGTCACTCCTCCTCCACTTCGGACATACACAGTGTTTCCGCGGCATAAGTGACCACCGGCCTGATTAATGTCATGTAGATTTTTAGTTTTGTATCCATTGTTAGTTGACTCTTCGCTAGTACCTTCTTGTTTGCGTAATAAACCCTGTTGCCCGTGTTATGTGAACCGAATATGAGTTTACTAAAAGTATTTCCAAGTATCCACCTGAAGCTGGGAAACATTATTCTTCCTTAGATTAAGTGATGATGTATATGCATTGTAAACATGTGTACAATAATATTTAGAAATAAGCATTTTTCTTATAATAAAAACGCCATAGCCAATTGTAATAATAGTTGTAATAATAGTTTATATGCCAAAATCGCTGTAAGTTGCTACAATAAATTGTTAATCACCTAAATTTGTATTTTTTTAAATAATTTTTGAGTGAAATACTTAACTCCCGCCTTGATTCTTTTTTCCAAATTTTCATTTCTCTTTTCTGTTCTGTTTATCATCACACCCACGTAGCATGTCTCCACCTCTTCAAACTCGAATCAGTCTATCCCCAAACTGCCTCTAATTTGCGTCTCGTTTCTATTACACTTCATGTATTTCGTCTTGCTGGCATTTACATTTAACCCTACTCTTTCAGCTTCTCTTACCATCTCACTAAACGTCTCTATCATCTTCTTCTTAATCTCTCGGTACTATCATCACATCATCATCGTACGCAATTATTTCTATTTCCTTAGTTGTTATCAACCCCTCGCATTTGAGTTCTCTGATTATCTTATTTATCACTAGATTAAATAACGTCGCCGACAACGCATCCCCCTGCCTTACGCCTCCGTTTATTTGGAAAGTAGCTGTTCTACCCGTTGGTGTTCTTACGCTTGCTTTGAAGTTCCTCATTGCCATCTTAGTTAGTCTTTGTAATTTCCCTAGTTTCGCTTCTCTTAGTATTCTGTACAGCTCCGTTCTTCTTACTCTGTCAAACGCCTGTTTAAAGTCTATAAATAGTAGGTGTAGGTCATTTTCATGTTTGTGGCACTTTTTTATTGTTTGCTTCAACACATGAATCGCATCAACTGTGGATCTTCCCTTGACAAAACCGTATTGACATTCACTTACTTTCTCGTGTCTACAATCAGTTTCTTGTGCATCAGCGCTCAACACCTTATACGCTAAACCCTGTAACGTGATGTCTCTATAGTTTGCAAAAGGTTTGTATCTTGGATAATATAATACCATGTACCAACTAGTGACATGTGCTAGATTTTACGGTCTATTCCTATTGATCTAGGACTTTAAATAATATAATATCTCAAGTCTGTGTATCTGTGTATCTCTCTATCTGTCCCGTAACGCAGCGGTTCTCAACCTTTTTACGACGCGTCCTCCAAATTTTCTTGTTTATTATCTGCGACCCCAACAATGTCAATAATCAAAAATAGTCATCAATTACTTTGTTTAAAATTTATATTAAAAAAGATACATATCTAAAAAAGTACAAATACTCAACGTTTTTTTCAGACCCGTGTCTTACATTTTTGCGGACTTAATCATTTTAACTCATTTCCACAATTTTTTGACTTAGTTACTTTTACCTGTATGCCCACGATATATACAGGGTGACTCAAACCACCCGTATCACTACTTTTTTTCAAAAACAGTAAGTCGTAGAGAGTTGGGCTAAAAAAATTTATTACAAAAGCCCTAAGGACGAATCTAATGGTGATATTATTATTTCCGGGAAAAGTCGGCATCTAGAGTAGTTTGCTCCAGAAAGACCAGAAATCCAGAATTTTAAATGGCATCATATGTCGAAAGTGGTATCGTTGGAAAGCTCTTTAAAAAATAAGCAAGTTTTGTAGGAAAAATTTTTATATTACTCCCACCCCTTTTAAGTTATATTCGACTTAAGTTATTAAATTTTAATTTCTTATAACAAACTTAACTTTAAAAGTCAGCACTTGAAATCCAGCTACCGCGTTAGAGCAATGTCACAAGTGTTCCAAATGGCTTCCATTTACTTCTTAACACTGTTGAGTTCTTCTGGTTATACTATCAGTGGCTCTAAGTACTTCTTCAGTGTTTAATGATCGACAGGCATTGCAAATTCTGAGCTTCATATCATCTCTCGTTGTCGGTTTTTCTGTATAAACAATATCTTTGATCCGACCCCAAAGAAAAAAATCCAGGGTAATACAATCTGGCGACCTTGGAGGCCACGCCACTGTGCTTCCCCTGCCAATCCATCTATTGGGAAATAGTTGGTTTATTGCATTCCTAGCAACCAATGAAAATTTGATATTTTTGAGAATTAGTGAGTAATATTATAATTTGATTTGATTTAAATAAATGATTTTAATACGAATGTATTATTGCGCTGTTTTAGAAGTGTTATTTTGAGATTTGAAGTTAACTTGGATTATTTGATGGTTTGCTACCGAGCGATAATGCGTTGATTTGGATCATTAATTTTTGGAGGAAGAATATTTCGAGTAAGAAATTCGATTTGTGTTAAAAATTAAATTACATTCGTAGGAACGAATGTCGATAGTGATAAGCAGGCGATTTAGATAAACATAAAATTAAAAGTACGAGCCCAATAATAATTTAACATTGAATTTAATTTGTATACGATTGTAAAATTTATTTTTAAAGAGTTTATTGTTTTTTTGGATTAGAAATTTTTTTAGTTTAATTTTTGAGAACAATTGAACCCAACCTAAGACGAGACAATCTCATCTCCCGCATTTAAGAGGCAAGTCGCGGTACTTTGAAGTGTATGTGAAAAAATACCCTTTCTGAGAAGTATCACTACAATATCTATATGTTTGTGTCACCATATCTTCCGAACGGTTACAGGTAGCGACGTACATTTTTGACAGCATGTTTGTAAAGACCAGGAGAGTGTTCCTGGCTGGTCAAATACAATTTTCACCCATGAGAAGAAATTCTATTTCGGAAAACTATCTCTACCCCCCCCCTCCAAACCCCAAAATTTATGCACTCGCCCCTGCACAATCCTCTAATAACTAATATTAATATAAATTTACTACCATTTTGGTTGAAAATTCACTACCATTATGGCTGTTAAATTCATATCATTCGCTAACTATTCGCGCTACCATATTGGCTGACTGGATCAAGAAGCGGTTTAAAACATATATTACTTTCTCTATACATTTTGACAAAATTTACTCAAAAAAGAGTGAAATAAAATAAAAATTAAAAATTTTAAAAATCCCTGACTGTAAAAAAATTCTAAAAATAAAAATTAATAATAAAAGCACCTTACTTTAAAAACTACTGTTCTCTTTAAAAAGCAAAAATTATTTTTTCTTCTTCATTCAACAATAAATTCTCAGACACTTTGCTCAAAAAATTAACTTATCATTTTTCGCCCCCCCCCCCCCGCTACAAAATTTAAACATTAATTTTGAAGTCAGAGGGAAAACGGAAATTTGTTCCACTTACGAAACTTGTTTATACATTCCATATTAAACCTTCTCCATATCTCCTGACTTCAAAATTAATGTTTAAATGTTGTAGCGGGGGATGGGCGGAGGATGATAAGTTAATTTTTCGAGTAAAGTGTCTGAGAATTTGTTTGAAATTATTTTTTTCTTTTTAAAGCGAACAGTAGTTTTTAAAGTAAGGTGCTATTATTAATAATTTTTATTTTTAAAATTTTTTTACAGTCAGGGGTTTTTAAAATTTCTAAATCTGCTAAAAGTAAAACTGTCACCTACCAAACTTCATCCGTCGAAAATAAATTAAATTCAGTTTGACTTAAAAAGAGTACTTTTCTTTCCACCGACAATAGAGTTTTGTCATTTTTTATAAAAAATTCATAAAAAGTTTTATCAGTTTTCATAACGTAAATTTTTTAAAAATTCATTTTCTTGTTTATTTAAATATTCTAAGGCTTGACCTGTTAAATGTGAATTATTTTCGTTTTTATTGTCTTTCAAATATTATTTTTCTATGTAAGTATGTATTATTCTTTTATAATAGTTAAAATTTATTATTTTAATAATATTATTTTTTAGTTTGTTTATTTTAACATTACATACTATTAACTACCACACTACAGACTTAAAAATTCATTTTTTAAGTTAATTTTCTATTATGTTGAATTCAGCGTAATTTTTGCTGGGCTGAGATGGAGTACGAACCTGGAATTTCTACTAATTTTAAATTAACGGTACCAATCCACGTGGCGAGGATTTTCTAAATTATAGATTAAAATGGTACCAACCTTCTTAATCTATAATTTGGGTTCTTTTCTTTTCAATAACCCATTTGTCGGTTGAGCTTCATTCATTTAAGTTTATTTTTACTGCGAACACCACGTAAGTTTTTGGGATCGGTGATTTAAAATTACAAGTTTGAAACAGGAATATAGCGGCTTGTTAACCTCCATTTTTCGTCTTAAAGGTTAGTTATCAAATTAATTTTTCAATATTTTCATTTGTAATATTTCCTTTTAATTCAACAAATTTTCAATTTTGTATTTCGTGTTTTCTTTATATTGTTTTATAACTTTGTTTCTTTTCATAATTTATTTGAAAAAAAAACTGGAATTTTATATTTAGCTTTGAAAATTGGTCAATAAAAAACCCGAAACGTCGAACAATTTAATTGTTTTAATGACCGCATTCTCAATTTTTAAAATGCAAGGTCAAAGAATATCAGAATATTTTAAACTGAGCATGTCACGTGTTTAAATGAAAATATTTATGGTTGAATAAATAAAAAAAATAATAAAACCTTTTAAACAAAGCTTTTTCTAGAAATTGCACTAAAAAGAAAAAAATAATTTTCCAAATAAGAACAAACGTAAATTATTGTAATTATTTAAATATAAATTATTATTGTCTTTTTTATTGTTTTTTAAATATTTTTCTTCTATTTAAGTATGTATTCTACATGCAACACTTAAAATTTATTATTTTAAAACGTGGTAAAAATTTCAAAATTATTTTCAAATTTGAAGATTGACACGGCTGTGCTGTGCGTTCTCCAGTTTAAATAACGGTTGTTCAGGGTTAAGAAACACTTTACTTTATTTTACTAATAACTTTTAGTTATTTGTTTTTAATTGGTAAATCACATTCAATCTAAAGTAATTTTTTTTTAATTTCTTGGTTTTTTAA
The DNA here is from genome assembly GCA_911387805.1 of Cantharis rustica. Taxonomy (NCBI): domain Eukaryota; kingdom Metazoa; phylum Arthropoda; class Insecta; order Coleoptera; family Cantharidae; genus Cantharis; species Cantharis rustica. The sequence continues at coordinate 37,084,443 of OU426882.1, forward strand.
TTACAATTTTTTAATTTGTTTGGTATATATTTTCTTGATTATTATTACTTTGCGTTTTTCTTTTGTTATATAAGGCCGATGATCGGAAATAATCGTGAGATAAGGGCCTTTATATCGTATTAGAAAGTTTTTATTTTCAATTTTTATCATATTTTTTAACGTAATCTCTTTTTTAATCCTTATTCAGTATTTAAAGATTTTTTGTCATTTTTCATTTTTATTCTTCTTGTTTATTCAAACCTGTTAAATGTACATTATTGTCTTTTTTATTGCTTTTTATATTTTATTTTTGTATGTAATTATGCATTCTTTACTTAACAGTTAAAATTCATTATTTTAATATTTTGTTTAGTTTGTTTATTTCAATAATTTTTAAGTTGGTACCTTAATTTTTACACAAAAAACATTACATAAACGGATTAGCAAGATGCATCACCTTGGAAGCCGTCGATTGCTGCGATCGTTTCCCGGGTTTTTCTAATTAATTTTACTGTCGATTATACATTTTCTTGATCTATCTAGTTTCAATCTAGAATGATATTGCCGTGATTAGTCAAGATTCTATATATTTTTTTTTCAAATTATAATAGATTTTAAATAAGGGGCGTTGCTTGTAACGCATCCAATCGGGTTGCATCTTGCTGATCCGTTTGTATGGTTTTCGTGTAAAATTATAACGTACCAAGTTAAAAATTATTAACTTAAAAATGTAATTTTTAATACAATGTAATTATAATAATTTTATATTTAAGTTAAATTCAACATTGGAAACATCAAAATGTCAGTAGTTGACTACTATGAAATATTACAATTACCAAGAGACGCAGACGAAGATCAAATTAAGACAAGCTACAGAGCATTGGCACTAAAGTATCATCCAGATAAAAATATAGATAATGAGAAAAATTGTACACAAATATTTCAACAAATACAGCAAGCTTACAGTGTACTAATGGATCCTATGAAAAGGATATTGTACGACGATGGAGAGCAAGATGATGAAATTATTAATAATTACGAAGATATGGGGAACGAATGGCGTCGCTACAAACGCTCACATAACCATTACCATGAAAATCATCGGAAATTTAATTATCATAGGAAACCTGATCCTTATAATCCATTCAAATATGAAATAAAGATATCTCTGCATGACAAATTAAATAGTACTACCTGGTTTGATGGATATTCGGATAAACCTAGTGGTTTTTATACCATCTGTAGAATACTTTTTGAGAAACTTACCTTAGAGCTGTATAAGCCTAAAGACGTTCCAACATTTGGTTATTCTGATAGTAAATTTCAAACTACTGTTCGCAAGTTTTATAGGTACTGGACTAGGTTTTATATATCAGCACCAGACCACGATGATCACTATGATGCACATTGCAGATCAATAGAAGTTCGAGACTTTGTCGAATACATTATAACTATAGATGGAAGGGTAAAAAAGTCGAATGAATTTGGAGCAAAGTTATTGAAAAGGATTGAAAAAAGCAAATTTTATAAGGGTATACAGAAATCTGAAGGTGAACGTGTTGCTTGTAGGCCAAACCCAACATATAAAAAATATAAAAGTTACAATGCTATACTTGATGATCTCGACGAATATTACAGTGACGAAGATTATGAAGAAGACGAAGATTATGAAGAAGAAGAAGATTATGAAGAAGACGAAGAATACAGGAAGAGAAATTAAGTGTAAAAATATGAGAAAAAATAATAGAAAATTAATGAAATTTTATTATGCTTGAGTCGACCAAAGTTAAAACAGGCCAATAGTCTAATTCTTTATGTAATTTTAATTTGCACTTATTATACTTTAGCATAATAAAATTTCCTTCTTTCATCCTATGATAATTTGTTTTGTTTGAGAACAAATTTCGTATCGAGCACAATAAAAATCAAGAGATCACTTTTACTTATTAGTATCCAGCATAACATAAATTGTATAAATAGTTCACAAAATTTACTGATCTAGAATTACAAAAATTATTAGTAGCAGTACAATTATTACGAGACATTTCTTGACTTTATAAATTTAGCATAATAAAAATTGCAAAATTTATTCCTAAATTTAAAGTATACTGTAGACTATCTATAAAAATCATTACTACCATAATAAATATAAAATAAGTACAACGATAAAAATATTGTATACATTATTATTATCTTTTATTTTATTATTAAATATTTATATATAATAAATATTATACATTATATCTCAACGAACGATGATAATTTAGTTTCGGTAGTATATGCAGATGCTGAATCAGTTTCTGTAGAAAATAGTATTGAAATTGGTTTTAAAATTAAAAGAAATACATAAATACCCAAAAAGTTTAAGCAGTTTATTATTAGTAGAGTGTGAAATTTATGCACTAAAAAGTACCCAAAATATGCACATACATATGCAACAATAAATGCCTGAAATATGCACGTATATACTTTAAAAATAAAAGATTATGTACTAAAAAATCAAACATAAATTGTTTTAAATAATTTTATTGAGAGCTTTAATTACAATTAACAATGAGGTTATCATACGCCAGTCGCATTTTTGTAATTTTTGTTACTTATTGTGCTGGAAGATCAGTCCTCGAATAACAATTCTCCAAAGCTGTTGGGACGGATAGTAAGAAATTTTCGAGAAAATCGCCTTTGAAATATTGAAAATGGAACCGTTGAATAAAAAAAAGACAAAAATGCCTTTACGAAAGTATCAATCGAATGTTAAAAATATGTATTTTAAAAAGTATTTTATTGAATTCTGATTTGCTTAATTCGGCTTTATTCATATGGATTTTGGTGACATACCAATTTTAAGAAATATGCAAATTCATTAAATTCCGTGCTTTAATTATGACTCATAAAATAATCATAAGCTCTATTTTCATTATGACGGCACAATAAACGGCAATATTGATGTATGATGTTTATTGCGGATGCAACAATAAATAAACAAATTCGTTTTTAAGTTGTGCCTTTGGAAAGCTGTTCTTTTCAAAGATATTTTTGCAAAGTTTATCTTTTTTTAATTTTATTTTCTTAAAAGTATGAAAATATGCACTTATATCTCTTAAAAATAAAAACATATGAACTATGCACTATCAAATTTTGGTTGTAAACTCTAAAGTTATAGAAACGCACAGATACAATTTTTTACGACTCTAGGAACAAGCAACAAAAATCTGCATTTACATATAATTCCACACTCTAATTATTAGTGAACAATTAAATTTAGAAAGTCAGGAATTTAGTAGTAGATCAAATTAATACTGAATTAAGTAAAAGATTTTTTTGGCAGGATTGAGTTGCCTGAATGTGTTTTCAAATACTTTTCTTGCATAACAAAATATTATGGCACATGCAAATCACAGACAATGTGCAAATTGACACAGAACTCCTACAAGCCGAATTTAACTTAATCAATAGTTAAGTGGTTTAGATAGTGTAACTCGATATTAATCATATAAAATTTTTAGAATAAACCAAAAAATGCACAAACACTTTTTAGAATTAAAATGTTTAAGTTAACACAATATAAATACACTGTATGCATATAATCGCAAATGTTTTCACCATACTGTGGCATCATCAGGCGATGAACTAAAAAGAGAAACGAGAAAATTTCAGTATTTATCAACCAAATTGCAAGAAAAACGGGAGAGGGTAAGAGAGGGGTAATTTAAAAAAAATTTGTATAATTTTGTGTAAAAACCACGCATAGACGCTCGAAATCGCGACGACCGCACGCCCCATCACACCAACTTCAAGATACCAAGTTCATCGAACACTTCGACACCCGCAATCCCGGACAGCCCACGTACCTTCATGCGCCGCCGTGCTCAAATCTCAGCCACGCCCCCTAAGGCAACCAATTTCTTAATTTTAATAAATTAAAATTAAAAACTTTATTTTCTGTAAGTCGTACAAAATTTTGAAATACATAGATAAAAATTATAAACTAACGAATAAGTGAAATTATTAAAAATAACTTATTCACTAACTAAAAAAACACCAAAAATGAGACTGTTTTTACAAAATCTAGCCGCGATATTTACACTAACCTACTGATAGATACATGTCATCGCGTGGATATACCTTTTACGTACAGCTTCACTAAACAAATAACAAGATCTAACTGACAGAACCATCTCTTCGCGCGTCTATGTTTTACATACAGTTTCTCTAAACAAATAACATAAACTAACACTAACCTACTGACAGATCCATGTCTTCGCGTGGATCTACCTTTAACATACAGTTTAAACTAGCGGGGATTTAATTACCAGGAGTTCAAATTACCGGGGGATGAAATTACCAGAGTATCAAAATACTACGGGATGAAATTACCAAGAGCTAAATTACCAGAGGATCAAATTACCATATGCGATTGTGTAACACAGTCAAAGCCACAATGGAAGTTTTTGTATTTTCCAAATTTGTTAAAAAAAAACCACATAATAAGCACCTAAATCGTTGATTCCAAACCCCAAAGCATTTTTTCACAACATTTCTAGTTTGCACGTGTGCTCTGTTGTATCTTTCTTTTTTGAACCCGCTGTTGGCAAGGAACATGCGTGTGTTCTTTTAGAATGGAAGTAATTTGCAAATCAGGCTGTAGCTCCAAAACTTTTATAAAGACTTTACACTTCTTATTACAGCACCGCCATTTTTGTTTGCCTGTTGCTAGCAAACGCTTCATACAAAATTTATTTTGCTTATAAATGATAATAGGTTTTCCTCGTTTACTGCTTGAAAATGTAATCTCAGACATCTTTCCTTTTTTTTAGACAATGTTTAGCTGTTTTCTTCTGCTATGTTGATTTAAATACATCAATTGATATTGAATAAAATATTTAAAATAATAATCAACAAGCCCAAATATTGTAATGGTAACTTCTTTGTTTTCTAATTTTTTCTGAGCTCCGGCTAGGATGACTCTATAAATAACCTAGGGGTGGTTTGAGTATTTTTTACACAATTAGCGAATAAACAAAGAAATACCATACAAATTATAAATATTTAATTTATTGATGAAAAGTAATCTAAAGACATTAACTTACATACAATTAACAAGTCTTAACAATCTCTAGACCTGACGAATTTTTAACAACGGCTGTGGGTGTAAATAATGTTCACGCACTTCACCCGGTACACGAAATTATTCTTTCTTCTTTTGATGTACAGAGACGATCCAAGTGATGAAAGATTTCGTTTTCTATATAAAACAAAATGTCGAAACGAAATTGAGTCTACGACTCCACTATGCACTTCGTTTAACAAAGAAAGAAATTAGTCGCACAATCCCTCTATGTCTTGGCAAGATTGACTTGACAAGATTTTCAATATCGTAATATAGTACTTGCTTTAATTTCAGCAAGCAATAATTTATTTGGCACCACTTGTTGCCAAATAACAACGAACTTTTCTTAAATATGTGGTTTCTTTTTGAAACCACCCGTGGTCAAAACTACCACGATGCGCTTCTTTTCCTTGCAAAGAAGGAACTGTCTTTCTTTCTTTACACCCCAAACTTACAATTAAAAAAATTCTATCAGGCCCGCAAATGGTTCACACCCTTTGCAACTATTCCTAAAATTAACTAAAACTAATAAATACTCATAAATGTCATTGAGGCGGTAGGTTTTCTAACGTTTCTTTTAAAGTTTGAAAACTACCCGCTCAATGTAACTTAATATTTTTTTAAAACTACTTTCTCACGATTTTAGAAATGTTGAATTTAACAAATATAATTGTGAGCGTGAAATTTACAAAAAAACTAATTTATTTCATTACAATATCTTAATCTAAGACGGCCATTCTGAAAAGCACCACGTCTCCTATTAATATTTACGTAAGCTAATTTATCTAACACCCTGTATATTTTCATTTCAGAAAAATATCAACCTTCGTAGTACTGACACAACCTCCTTCACGTTTTATCAAAATAATCTACCCCTTTAACATCGACAACACCAAACACCTATTTACACATAACTTCGTTACAAAGAATTTTTCATGGTCCCACAATTCGAATAAACTATTCTTTTGTTTCTACCTTTCTTTTCTTTCTATTCCCGCGTGAAATTAACATAATATAAATCATCCTTCAAACTAATTAATTGAAATCTTTTGTGAACGGAAGATATAGTTATATTAAAATAGTTTTAACTTAAAGCATAATTTATGCTCCCGGCGTCAAAATTACTTTATATGAAATTTCTACCCCAACCCTGTGTTAAACTATTTAAAAAATATGTAATATTGTAATTTGAATTTAAATATAATGGGCGCAAAATTTTAAATTTAGTTCATTTTTGCTTACTTCAACATAAAACGATTTGGCAACAGTGCTTTTAAAACAACAGGATGTCGATATCCGTTAGAAAAAAAGATCGTTACGATTAAGCGTCTTAAGTAGAACCCTTGGGGATCAAAAGCCTACTCACAGCTCCTCGCTGGTGGTCCCTGGTAACTTGTGGAGGACTCCCCGAGATCGGGTACCCAATTCCGGTGGAGGGGAGAAGTCCGCAAGGCAAATGTGAGAAGTACTCAATTCAATAGGACGACCATATGTCTTAGTCTTAAGCCAAGGTGGAGGGAACTGCGCCAACTGCTGAATGACGTCCGGGAGCGTACGGACGTCCCTAGCGGTAACTAGGGGGGGAGGGGTCCCGAAAGAAACCCCAAGCGAAGAAGGAAAAAAAGAAATGATGAGTACAACCAAAGAAGAAAAGTTTACGGTGCAGGGGGGGGGGATACCCCAGTACCGGTCGAAACTGTGGGTGATAAATAGGCCCCATTCGACCGTCATCAGACGACTGCCCAGCGTCATCGGTGGATAGCCAGGCCGGTACGCAAAAGAATGTTACTGGTGAAGGAAAGGTGGGGAAAGATGAAGAAGAAAGGAGAAAGAATGAGGTGGTGAAAGACGATAAGAAGAGGGAACGGAGTGGGAAACAACTAGAAAGTGGCAAAGTCAAAACATTAAGATCTAAGTTTTCGGAGACCTCCCATGTGAACACCCGACAGGGAGGAAAGACCCTTAGACTTAACACGTCGCTATCGGTGGGTGCCTCCCCGGTAACCTCCCCAATGCCAATAGCAAATAAACAAAAAAATTCAAAATTTGCGGCGGATGTGTCGAAAAAATTTTAAAGTAAAAGCGTCGATCTCAAACTAACGAGGAAACTGGACGCGAAAGAGGGGCCGGCAGCGGTGGCGCATGACCTGGTTCAGAGAATAAATGCCAACAAAACACAGCCAGACCAGTAAAGGAAGCGGTACAAAAAGCGATTCCATATCTACACGCTATGGAAATAATGGAGAAAGAGTGGAGCACGCTTAAACAGCAGCTGCATGACACACGTAAACTTGTTGAAGATATGACTGTAGAGGTAAGAAATTTGCGAGCAGAAGCAAGGGAGACTAATGAAAAGAGCGAGCAAGGAGCTGAGACGGAAAACGCGGTCAAAGCACTGGCCACCGAAGTAAGGCGGCTGCGAGCCGAAATTAGCAAATTGCGAAATGTCTCGGACAAAGAAGTTCTTTTACAACTGACGCAAGCAAATGAGCATTTGGCCCTTATCCCGCGAATAGAAGACGGGGTCACCTGGCTAAACGAATACCTGACGAAGGAAAGAGAAAAAATCTCGGGGTTGGCAGAATCTAGTACTAGACTGAAGAAAACACTTGAAGGATTTCACGAGCGAGGAATGGAGACTTTGTTTCTTCCAGACCAAAGCTCTAATATACATAAAATGTTGGAAAAAATGACAAGTTTGGACCAAAATATAAAAGACCTAAAACTAAAGCTCTCGGGAAGCAGAATGGAGAGGGTAGAGGAAACTTTGGGAAAAATTAAAAGCGAGATGGGAGCTCTGGGAGAGATAGTTTTTGAGCTACCTAAGGCAAGAGGAACCCAAGAAAACTTCAATCTGGAGAAAGAAGCTAGGATGAAGGAGATGAGAGGCGTTGAAACACCACCGGGACTGGGTAGAAGTACAGGAACTGTTAGAAAACCAAATTCTGCTTTAAATACCGTTGGAAACCCCGGGGTTTTCGGTGCTGGCAAAGACGAAACCCTGACTCCACATGCCTCAGACTCGGAGGAAACGGAGGAGCAACGAGATAGGCTTCAAAAGCTAATGGAGGTTTTCTCCCAAACGGCTATCTTTCGAAAGAAGAAGAAGCAAAAAGTGAAAACCATGGCGGAGGTGGTGGCCCAAAAACTGCCGATCCCGAAGACTTTAGAACCGGCTCCACCACTACCGAAGGAAGTTCTGCCGGAGGTCAAGCGACAAAAGGCGCTACTGGTGAAAACTAGTAGCGACAAATACAAGAAGGATCTGGACCTAATAAAAACAGCGATTAGGTGTAACAAGGAAGCTCCGCTGGTGAAAGGCATGCGGAAGACACGAGCAGGATACATCCTCATTGAATTTGAGGAAGTGAATTTTTAAATTACAAATTGATTTATTTATACTTTACACGATTATAACCGACAGTCACTGTATATAACCAAGTCATCGTAAGCTTTCATAAAATTGTCGAAAGAAATAATTTTAAAAACATTACGAAAATTATTTTATTTATAATTAGAGCATAATTATAAAATAAGTATATTTAAATACCTTCGGTAAAAATCATAATAAGATAGTCGGGTTATCAGGTTACAATCTCTCCATGATTCGTATTAATTTTTCTACACACCTTTACACTTTAAAAGCATTACAAAGTTTCTACACGTCAAGTTTGCTGCCTTTGCACAACACGGAATTCTTTTTTTTACGTTGGGATGGCTAGTCTCGGAGAACAGCCTTAACTCATAATTGTAAAAATAGGTCTCAAAAACCGCTTTAAAATTTAAATAAAATAGTTTTAATTAAACCAATTGTTTCTTTCTATAGTAACAAAATCATAAAGCTGATCTTTCTTAAATATACAGAAACAATACAAATCTGTAATAGATAAATCTATATTCTAGAAAATTTCACATGTTGAGTTTGCAATTAAAACTTACAATTAAAACTTCAAAATAATTTTACAAACTAAAATGAATTAAGATTTTTATGGTTTCAAAACACGACATTTTATATCATATTCGGTTAGAATTTTATTTATTATCTATTTGATTTTTATATTTATCAATATTCTTAAGGTGCTTTTGTTCTTACGCAAATTCTCTTACTACAGGAAAGATAATTTTTTATAAAATAAATAAACGTTCGTTGCAAAAATGAGCAAAATTGCTAAAAATAAAAAAAATATTTTTACGGCAGGGGGGGGGGAGATTAAACTCAATATGTTAGGAATTTATATCAGCTTAGGTTATTAGGGTTTGTACATTTATCCATATTTTTGTTAACAACGTTTACAATGTTTGTTTTAAGAATACATCAAATTTTTAAAATTACACAAATTGCTATTTTAATAGTGGTCTGCCCCTCTTACATCTAAAATTTATTTTTGCGTACTTTAAAGCTTATTATTTATTTTGCACATTAAGTTAATTTACCATTTGTTATTTTACGTTATTTAAGTTATTTTACAATTTACCGTTTCAAGGAAGAGACAATTTTGAAAATTGTAGCCACAATACTGCGTAAACATTAAACACTGAAGAAGTACTTATAGCCACTGATAGCAGTAAAACCAGAAGAGCTCAACAGTGTTTAGAAGTAAATGGAAAACATTTTGAACACTTGTGACATTGCTCTAACGCGGTAGCTGGATTTCAAGTGCTGACTTTTAAAGTTAAGTTCGTTATAAGAAATTGAAATTTAATAATTTAAGTCGGATATAACTTAAAAGAGGTGGGAGTAATAAAAAAATTTTTCCCACAAAACTTGCTTATTATTTAAAGAGCTTTCCAACGATACCACTTTCGACATATGGTGCCATTTAAAATTCTGGATTTCTAGACTTTCTGGAGCAAACTACTCTGGATGCCGACTTTTCCCGGAAATAATAATATCACCATTAGATTCGTCATTAGGACTTTTGTAATAAATTTTTTTAGCCCAACTCTCTACGACTTACCGTTTTTGAAAAACAGTACTGATACGGGTGGTCTGGGTCACCCTGTATACCAAGTGGAAGTCCGTAAGAACTTTAATTAAATTTAATCATTAGTTTGTTAGCAGTATTTTTCTGCGGTAGTTTTAATAAAATTTAGGTACGTATTATACATCTCGATTTGTGGAAAGTAATAAAAATAGAGATTTACAAATTTTATTTAAAAGCTGGAATCAAGAAAATTTATTAGAAAATTTAATTTTTTTGCTTTAAAATTTGATAACTTATCATCTTTGAAAATAATTATATTATTGAAGAGATTGCAGCCAATTTCGTATGAAACAAATGAAAGAGCTTGGTAATACTGCGGCTATAATTTAAAATTAGCCTTTTTACGAAACTCAAAAACAAAATTTACAATTCGCGATTCGCAAGAATCTTTCATGTTTAAAATAAACAAACTAAAACATATCAATAAAATAATAAATTTTAACAGGTCTGGATATTTGAATAAACAAGAAAATAAATTTTTAAAAAAATTTCACAATTATTATTGATCATCAGTCGTATTTAACATAAGAAAAACGTAAAAATAAAATAAAATAAAGCAAGAAAACATTTTACCAAACAAAATTAAAAAACAGAAAGTTTAGTAAAAGTAAATTAAATTTTTATATTTGTTACAATATAATAAATTTACAATGTAATTATATTGCAAAAAATGTCGATCCGTATGTATTTGGCGTATCAATAAATTGTATTCCGCATTGGGTCTGGTACTAATGTAACAATTGCATAGAGGCTAATTCAAGACGGAGTAAACAGCTAAAATAAGTTGTCAATAAAGTATTAAAATTTAAGGTTAACGAAATCGACCATGATGTGTCTAACCACTCAAACAATCACAGTGCGCAAGATCACCAATAGAAACGTAACACGTAAGGCGAGTAACACGTGCCTTACAACTAGCCATTATGACGAGACGAAATCCGAGAAAACTAAAGCGACAGGCGGCAGAGGTCTCCAGTAGACCAATGACCCTTCAGAAAATCATGGCCGCACTCGACAAACCAACAAAGGTTAACAAAGAGCCCCAACGGCGCGAGATAGCACCACAACAACGAGCACAGGATCGTACTCAGGAGCAGCAGGTAGCCGACCATCCCCAACCAGGCCCAAGTAGCCGGCGCGATTCAATCGATGACTCCGCGTACCTGGAGACATTGCTGAGTCAACGAGCCCAACTCACCAAGACAATAAAGGAGATGATGTCTGAGGCCAGCGAGCTAGACGAAGAAAGTGCTAGTTTATCGAGCGGGTCTACCCCTCCATCGCCGGAAGTCAGCAACACGATGAGCAATAGCCTCTTCAGCACGAATACCTGGAACGAGCTGGAAAAGGAGAAATTCCAGGTGGTACGGAAGAAGAGGGCAAGGAGGTCAACAAACTCGTCCACCGAGAATCTGCACCCGACAAATAGGTTCAAGCCTAAGGTGCAAATGCCCGATAAAGCCCTAACCGCAAACTCGACAGGGACAGATGCAGAGGAGCTCCCAGTTGGGAAAACTCCAGTGCGCTCTCCCAAAACAACGCCAGTGGGTAAACCGAAGCCAGCCAAAACGAGAGACCCCGTACAGAAGCGACCCGACAAGATCCCGCCTATCACGCTGAAGGATGCAGCGGCATGGCCAACACTTGCAACCAAGATCAAGGAAAAAGGTTTCCAATTCAAGAGGGTACGATGCGTACCTGAAGGACTGGCAATCTTTCCCAGCGAAGTTAAGGACTACCGTGGAATTAACCGGATCCGGGAATCCTCTTTGCCACCCGACAGCGCTGGGTACTTTACCCACCAACTGGCACAGGAGAAACCCCTAATAGTGGTGATTAGGGGTATCCACCACCAGATAGAGACGGGCACCATCAAGCGGAACCTAGAAACATGCAACTTTGAAGGCCAAAACGTCGCACGTATGTATAGGGGGAGGGACAGGAAACCCCTCCCTCTACTACTATTCACCCTCCCGAGAGACGAACCTAGCAAAAGGATTTTCCAAATGGAGAAAATCCTAGACATAGACGTCAACGTAGAAACACCGAACAGGAAGTTCAGGTTAGGACAATGCCACAAGTGCCAGACATTCGGGTACTCGCAAAGAGAGTGTCGCTCAGTGTCGTCACCTGCGACAAACCCAAGGAGACCCCAGCCACCTGCGCAAACTGGGGTGGGCCCCATCCAGCCAGCTACAGGGGATGTCCAAAATTCCCGAAACCTAGGATGGGAAACAGAAACCCAACCGGGGTAATACGCAACACCAAGACAAATTGGTCCCCTCCCCGCCGTCATCCAAGGAAGACAACAAACCCAATGGAGATCTCCCCATAGATCATCGCGATTATAACGGCACAGCTGGCAATCCACGAGGTCAGCGCCGATAAAATCGTAGCCATAGTAAGCAGTCTGAGAAATCAGACTGAAAATCTGATTGAAATCAGACTGAAAAAAAACCCTGAAAATCTCATCGTCACAGCTACACATAGATAAAGAAGCTCAAAAAATGACCTCCGGCCACAGTGCATCCGCAAGCCAAAAGCCGTTTCCGTCTAAAAAAACATCTAAGGAATGTAGTCCAATGTAAAATCGAGTAATGTAAACACGGAAATTTTTACGTTAGACCAAATCTAATAATGTACAGATACGATATAAAGGTCCCTATTTTACAATTATTTTTGCTCATCAGTCGTATATAACATAAGAAAAACGTAAAAAGAATGAAAAGCAAAAAGTATACACCAAGCAAAATTAAAAAAGTTAAAATTAAAAAAAAAACAATAAATTTAAAATTTACTTTAAATTGACTGTGATTTACCAAAAATAAAACCAAATAACTAAACTAGACAATTTCACGTGTCTAAATGAAATTTTTCAAGTTAAATAAATAAAAATGATTCTTATCCGGGTACAACCGGTATTTAGAGTGGAGAACGCACGGCGCCATCGTATCACTTCTAAAATGTAAATTTGACAAGAATTTTCAAATTTTACTACGATCCACTTAAAAAAGTTTCATTTTTTAGGTTCTTTTTCTAAAATTTTAATTATAACATAAAAATAAAATAAAAAAGTAAACAAATTAAACAAAATATTAATACTTTGTTTAGTTTGTTTACTTTAACATTACATACTACTATCACACTATCCACTTAAAAAATTTATATTTTTTAGGTTATTTTTCTAAAAATAAAATATTATATTAAAAGGTAATAAGGCGCATATGTGCTTCACAAATCACAATAGCAGAAAAAAATATTTAACGATTACATTTTTAAAAATAAATTTTTTTTAAATATTTAGTAAGTATACATAGCAATATTTTATGTATATCTCTATAGATATATATACATATTTATTATAATTAATAATTGTTAATTAAAAATAATTATTATTATACAATATTGTTTATTATAATCATATCAAATTTTTAGAATAAACCAAAAAATGCACAAACACTTTTTAGAAGTACAATGTTTAAGTTAACACAATATAAATACACCGTATGTATATTATCGCAAACGTTTTCACCATACTATGGCATCATCAAGCGATGAACTAGAAAAATTTTTTTGGTATATTCTAAAAGTTTGATATGATTAATATGGAGTTACACTACCTAAACCACTTTTCTATTGATTATTTGTTTATTATACATTCATGAAGTAGTATCTAAAAAAATTGTTTTAAAATTGTTCTTGTAGATAAATTTTTATTCATTATTTTTCCACTTGTTATACAAGGCATCTAAATCTTCAAAATTTAATAACATATTATTTGTAATATCATAAAAATGTTCTTTAATAAATTTTGTTATAGATATTAAGGGGGTATCCCGACGATGCTTGGCTTCCGTTTCATCGTACTTTGTTCTTTTGATTTTTATATACATTTCAAAATTATTGTTTTCAAATTGAGTGATATCATGTACTTCTGTAAATGTGTATTTATTTATCTCTTCAATTATCAAGGGACGTATTTCAAAATATTTTGTGACCATTAGGTTAGTTAAATTTGAACTATGAATTTTTGAAATTTGACTCGCCGAGTTTATCCTCGATAAAGCCACATATACCGAATTTGCGGGTGTGTTATCTAAATCCAATTCAACATTTTCTATTGGCGCCGTTAAGTATTGCGCTTCATAATAAGTAGAAACGTTGTACGGTATCAAAGGGAATTGATATATATTGGTCTCGGGAAAACTATTCCATAAAGAATTTCTTACCTTTAGAGGCAATGCATACGACTGCGTATCTCGTTCTAATATAATTGTTTCATTTCCATCTTGAATTGTTACAGTGTTTTCCAATAAATTGATATCCGACAGTGTTACAATTTTATCATTATAATCCGAGCAGTCACTGTAAATATATTTGTCCCCTTTCACCAAAATAAGGTAAGGAAGACATTTGTCGGATTCCACAATAATATTGTAGAATTTATTATTTTCTAAATAACAGTAATAAGACTTTACATATTCCCTTACTTTTGAACATTCCAAGTAACCTTCGTACTTCAGTAACTGAGCCTTTAAACATCTATGATAGTGGGACATGAACATCGTTTCGCTATTAAAATCTCGATCACGTTTATAAAATTTAAATTCAAACTTCTTAAACAGAAAATATAATAAATCGAAAGTGAGTTCAACATTATCTTCAGTACCTTTTTTTGCAAGTAACTCGACGAATTCTTCAAAATCTCTTGAAAATGCCTGGTTGGTAAATCCTTTTGGTAATTGAAAATTTACATCTTGTAAAATTTTGATTAAAGAATAATAATTTTGCTGATTACTATGATGAACTGATGTATTATAATTTTTTAATTCGTATTTATCACCGATAAAAATCAAGAACAATTTGTACTTCTTACATATCATATATATTAGCAACAAATACCATACCGGAGCTTTGGGATATTCGTTCAAAACAATCACTTTAGAATAAAATTGAACGTCTTGAAGCTTATTTAAAATTGTTAGTAATTTATAAAGCTTCTGGCTTTCGTTGTCTCCGGAATCATCATAAAATGGATCACGTTCTATGTAGTCTGCGTTAAATTGTTTTGATATAAAATCATAATATGTGTCGACAATCACATCGGGCTCACTATAAACCAGTTGGTATCCTCGAACGACCAAAATAATTAATCCATCCTTGACGGTTCCTCCAAATTCTTGTAAAAAATTCATTCTATTTTCTACATAAAAAGAATCAATCAAAAATGTTAACGGTGATATTATGTCAAAATTGTAATTGTTGCCCTCGGAACATGCTTCCGACATTGCCTGGTGTAATTTATAATAAAAAGTGTCATTTTGCGAATTAAAATTTAAAGTGCCATCATTCAATGTAATAAATTTGTTAGTATTTTCACCAATTGTAACATTGGCCGATGAATTGCTATCATCAATTTCAGCATCGATGAAAGACATTTTAATTTTTTTGGAATTGGAGTGCCAAAATATTCAGTTTTCCACAAGTTAATACCTGCAACCAAAACATTCAAAATTATTTAAGTTAATACAAAAAAAATTTATATATAAAATATTTTTGAAAATGTCTATAGTATATGTATAATAATATATTATATATTATTGAAAAAAAATTTGTAAAATTAATTCATTATTTATTTATTATTTAATTTATTTTTATTTAAAACAAATATTGCATAAAAAGTTAATCACTCATGGTGTTATCTGACACCTAGTGTATATCTTATATTTTATAGATTGATTTAAGAAAAAATATACAAAAAAAATAAAGTACTTATAATGATCGATAAAATTATTATCAAGCAGCATTTATTTTCTTAACGTTTAAATATTTTATGGATTTGAGATTCAATAGATAATGAAAATTTTTTAAATATCAAAATGTCATTTCCGTTTAGAATCACACAATGATATTTTGCGCCTCCATCAGGCAAGTGTTCAATTGCATATTTCAAATGCGGCTTGAAAAGCTGGTTTTCTCGCCTGGCGTTTGAAAAAACCAGTGATTATTTTATAAGATGTTGGTATTCTTGGTTATATTTTAAATTGTTAAATTCTTGTAATAAAGACCACTTTTTAATGCAATTATAATACAGCTAACTTATTATTTTATAATTATATGTAAGTATACTATATTTTTATTAGATAATTTTATAAAAAATTAATGTAACAAATACCTAAATATATCTTTTAGGTTAGTTAAATTTAAACGTCAAATTTAGAATTAAAATATTTTACTACCAAAAACTACAAAAAAAATCCCTAATACCAAATATTTCAAAAAATAATTAAATTTTATATAATTAATCATAGATGTCGGCGTAGAAAATTACGTTTATCATGCGGCAGGAAACTTGTAAAAAAACTCGTACTCGGAAAAATACAGTTTCCAGCCTAATAATAAAAATAACTTTGCTCTTAGGGAACGTCCACCAACGTAAACCACGTAGTTCTATTTTGCTCTATTAAGAACCCTTCCTTCCCTTCATGTAGACTAACGTAACTTTTACCGTGACCCTCTCCCCTGGATGGAACGTAGTTTTTAAGACGTTTTGTTTTCTGTTAATAAAACTATTCAAAATTTTTTCATAAATTTTATCTTAAATGTGCATACGTCACCATTCGCCACTGGCTAACACTCAAGCTTTAAAAAAACTCTAGCTCCCACCTACCCTCACGTAGCCCTGCATAGCTTATTTGATAAACTATTTAGTTTTACTATTTAATTTAACTATTTAACTCAGTAAATCTGTAAAAAATATAATGATTAAAAATGGAAATGAACTCACCCACGTATCCTGAAGATGAACGTTCAACTAACACATTCCATTGCCAAGAAATTGCCAACTGCACTATGCACTAGCTGATAGATAGCTTGATAGCTATGATAGCTATCTATTTTCGTAGCCGATAAAAAATGAACAATTTCAAGCTGTTCAAACTGATTAGGCAGGTTTAAGGTGTGGATTCAAGTCCACAGAGTTAATTACTTAGCATTAAATTTAATTAACGATGAGAAAAAATGGTACGTGCAATACAGGAGTAACGGCGATTCATTCCTATTTGTATTATATGAATGGGAAGCTGCTCCCCGACTAAAGTAGAGTCAGTCATTTTGGACTTGCCCAATAACAACTCAGAAGTTTTT
The DNA here is from genome assembly GCA_911387805.1 of Cantharis rustica. Taxonomy (NCBI): domain Eukaryota; kingdom Metazoa; phylum Arthropoda; class Insecta; order Coleoptera; family Cantharidae; genus Cantharis; species Cantharis rustica. The sequence goes on from OU426882.1 coordinate 37,101,663, forward strand.
ATAAAAATTTTATATATTGTCATGAAGGGTAGCTGTTTTTAATTTTGGTTGCGATTAAAAAAAAACAAACCACCCTCCATGCAATCGTAGGAAAGTATTATCGAACATGAAACCCAATTTGTATTTAAAATTGTAAATTACAAATTAAAATGCTCACTTTTGTTAGTTTGATGTTGTATTGGAAGGCACATAGCATTCCAGCTGGCCTAACAAATTTGTTGCTATGCAGTTCTGCATCGACCAAACTTTCACATCTTCTTCACTTTTTCAAATTATTTTGCACTTCACTTTTATTAATTAAATTAAATAAAAACTCAAATCAATTTAACTTATTTATTTAAAAAAAACAAATTTTAATTATCGGGAATGGCGTTTCATCCGTTTGATCTTTCGACACCACGGCCTGAGCCTCCCTCTTTTTTCGACCTCTTGGTCCCACTTCTACTCTTACTTCTCCCACCTTTATTTATACAGCAAAACTTAACAACTTTATACAATGTTTTAAATAAATAACTAACAAAATTGAATTTTAAAAATTATTTACAAAATAAATTAATTTGTGGGTTTTTTTATAGTGTTTCGAAACACGACAATATTTTATTAATAATTGAATTTAAAAATATTAAATTACCTAATTTACAATAATATATTATCTATACAATTAATCTCCATTCACAACTTCTTCACGCTGATGCTTTGTAAACGATAAGAATACCTGTTCTAAACTACTTTGGCTTAAAGCATAATCTTTTAAAATATTAATTAGGTTCTTTCGACGTTCCAATATTCTAAACATTTTAGACCACGACAACATTTTTTGTTGTATTTATTACAGAACCTCCAAAATTATCGAAACCAGATTTTTCGATAGGTTTCAAATCAAAATGATCATCTACATCTTTTTTTGCTTTATTCGTTAGCGTATAACCGTCGAAAAATTTATTTTTTAAGTGTTGAGTGGAACCTAAACACATCAACGTTTCATTAACCAGAATTGCAAGTCTGGTATAAAGTGATTCGCATTCTTCCATGCTGTGCGACGTCAAAACTATACATTTTCCGCTGTCCCGTATATTACACAATGTATTCCACAATTACCTTTAAATAAAGAACGCCTCACAGTTTAGAAAAGCCATGCATGTAATGATACAAGTGAAACTTACACACACATTTCAGAAAAATAACATTTATAATAATTGATAGGAACAGTTACACGTGTGTATTCCACCTCGTAGATGATAAGTATGACGTCTGGCTATTCACACCATATTAAAATTATACATCGGTTACTTAAAACTTAATAATAATAATCAACTTTAAACGACTGCGGAAAGTTATACATTTCTAATAAATGAACACAAAATTGTCAATTTTCATATTTTATCAACAATTATAAACAATCAAAGTTACATCAAAAGGTTTTCTCAAATTGCCTAATATTTGCAGTTTTATTGTACACCAATTTTTCTTCCAAACCTAGAAGGTTAGAAAATTTATTAAAAGTAGTTATGTAACACGGGTAGGCTTTGATTAATTAAATAATCGCGGCCGTCGTGTGGTAACGAAACACTGCCACCAGAAATTGATTAGAAGCCAATTTCAAACTTATAAATTGAAGATCGGAGACGTAGGATTATTAACAATTTAATCGCCTTGTGATAGCAAGAAAAGAATAAAATCATATAAATCTATATCTATTTAATCAATATAATGCAAAAGAAATAGTACACTAGAAATTCATAAACAAAATTATATAAAAAAAAGAAATTATTAAGTTGAATATTAACAACTAATATTTAATAAGAACAATTCTAGTTATGTTGCGACATATATCTGAAAAAGAACAATTTTCGATACATAGATTTTTTATATATTACCTTTTTGTTGAATTTGGCGAACCAGGAAACACACACCCACGAGTTTAAAAAAAATAAAATGAAATTTCACTTGAATAATAATTAAAAAAAAAAGGAATTTAAATCTTTAGGTTGTTTTGAGTTGAAAAAGAAATATAAAAAAAATGTAACTAACACTTGTAGTTTATTTAACTAAAAAAATGAAAATGAACAGACTGCCCGTTACTGACGAAATTGAAAAATGGAATGAATTGACTGTTACTGACAAAAATTGAAGATAGATTGAATCTGTGTCGGGAGGAACCCCTATTTATGTAAAATTCTCAGGGTTGCCGATAAGGGCTAAAGTCGCTTAACCGATACCATTTTATTCCCGAAAACTGAATAAATCGTGAAAACTCTAAAATGACAATTTTGTTATGTTGTCTATGAACAAGAAGATGTGTATTTTGAGTTTAATCTAAATCCAGCAAATTGATCATGAAACGGTGTAATAAAACTAGTGCATATCAAAAGTTGATACAAAATTCATACTTTAACACGTGATTTTAAAGATGGTTTTGGGTTCACTGTTCTAGTCCAGCGTCGTTATCGCTGTTGTTTGGTTATCGAGAGATTTATGACCTTATTTTCCGAAATATCGATGGGAACTTCCCGGAGCTTGTACCTTTTTATGGCCTTACGATCTCCAGATGTCTTGCATGAAACTTCGTAATTTGATAATTACTTATCTAAATCGCAAATCCGCTAGTTCAATTTTATATACTCCCGATTGCAATTTTATTAGCTCCAAGCTCATATAAATTTCGACTCTGAAATGTCGCGAGTTTCGCATTTACTGGCAATTAGTGTGTAAATCGTTTAATGTAGCCTGTCATAAAAAGTCGAAAAATTATCTACTTTATGGGCTTTTGGTAACAAAAAGGTTTGACCTGCCCTAACCGATTTCAACATGTGCTCATGTAGTGTGTATTTCCAGAATATTCCAAATTGAAAAATCGAATAATTGAAATATTGAATATTGAAAAATCACACATTAAACACAAAAATTCAATTATATCCTACTAAATTAAGTTTCTAGCTTGCTGAAGGTAGCTTATTTTAAATTACCTTCATTTTAGCTTTAGATTTGGGGGTGATTTGTTACAGTTATAACTAAAAAATGTAATAGGAATAGTATAAATACACCTTCAGTGACATGTTTGTTTTCTTTTAAATTTAAATTAAATGTTAATATTAAGGAAAAAGACCACAAGTGTAAAATTTACTATTGGAATAAGGCAAATGTCAAATGAGTTTTTGTGTAATAAAAGAATAAAATATAATGGGGTCGTAGATAGTCTCATGTTGTTTAGTGGATGGTGCGTCGGTTTGTCGGGAAAGTAAATGTCTAGGTTCTTGTTGTTACAGTATTGTAGTAATGTGTTGCCATTAGTGTTGGGTATGTTACAGTTCCGGTATGTATGTTTAAAGTGGCGACTGACTTGTAACTGAAAGTTGTAATGTAATATAATGTAACGTTCGTGGCGAGCATTACATTACAAAGCTTGTAATATTGTAAAATTTGAATTTAAATATAATAGGCGCGAATTTTAAAATCTAGTCTAGTTCATTTTTGTAAGATGGTTTGACAAAGTCACTGGTTTTGTTAGAAATGTTACCATTAGGTTTGAAAGACGCCAAGTTCAGCTCTTACACGTTGAATAAAGGAAGAGAACGGATGGGTTTTGGTGTTTCAAAATATTTTAGTTACTAACAAATTTAAAATAAGTAAGTTTAAATACTTATTAATTTTAATATCTTTTTAAGTAACTCAACATAGGGTTGGTGGTAAAAATTTCATGTAACGTAACGACTCTGGGACAAGTAAATTTTGCTTCAAGTTAAAACTATTTTAAAATTACTATATCTTCAGTTCGCGAAAGGTTTAATTTATGATTTATAAGATTATGATTTATACATTATTATATTTAAACGGGAATTATTGTTATGTAACGAAAGGGTTGTTTATTCAAATGTTATACCTAGAAGGCATCTTTATAATACAAAATATCAGTGTTGATTGGAGATTATTGTTTTGAGAATACAAAGTAGGGGTATTTGTTTATGATAATTAATATGAAGGCGGTTGTTTGAAGTAGAAAAATATATTGCATTAGATAATTTAACTTAGATGAATTATACCAGGAAAGAGAACGCTGTCAATCTTAAGATGGCCGTCTCAAGGTGTCATTGAAATGTCTGATCATATAGAAGAAGTAACCGCAATCTAGGACCTTCTTGTGAGCAAGCAAATTATGTGAGCAAGTTGCTTGATTATTTCAACTATCTCTCAATGAGATAATCTTAATAATGATTATTAGCAGCTGTTAATAATATTAACCGAGTATTCTTTGTAATTATTTGCCGTTACATAATTATTTAGGACAATGACGCTGGTTTAAGTATGGACGATTTAACTAGATTTAAGTATTGACGAGTTAGAAATTAAGTGGTAACGATCTTAGATTTAAGTGTGACAGGTTAGTAGTTAAGCGCGGACAATTTAGCATTTAAGGGTTTATTTTTTAAAAGGGAGGACATAATAATTGAAGGTGGTCTTTGAAAGATCTTACATAATATAAAATAATTTAATTGATCATCGAAATACATATAAGCGCTTCTTTGCAACGTATTATAAAGATAGTGGTTGGTCCTTACATATGAATAAACAATTACAAATGTTACAATGAGTGGGATTAATTATCGAACAGTTATTAAATCCAATTTCAAATTAAAGTATTTTGAATTAAATGATATCAAGGAGATTAATTTTGCTGGTAAATTGGTTTTTGGACTACCTTCTTGTTTCTCTTTTCGGTCAAATAAATATTCATCGTTAAACCAAATCCTGTGTTTTATTTAATTTGTGTGTACTAATTATTCCTTCAGGTATCACTCAGTGGTTACGCCACTGACACATTTAAGTTTAGGTGAGAGGTTAGAGAATGTGGTGATCAAGGTAGAGACGTTAACATTCAAAGAGCCATGCGCAAATTTACAAGGATTTGTAAGTGTTACTAAGAGGGGAATCACAACGTGCGAAGTTTGTTTGACAATCACAGCTTTGGTTTGGTTTGGAACTTTGATTTGAGAAGACGGTAATTCAAATTGAAGAACCAAATATTACAGATATAATTAAATATTTTAAATTTGTCGATGACTAAATATATTGCCTGAAACAATTTTAAATTCAATTAGTGAACAGCTTTCACAACACAACACAATCGTCTTGTTGACATCTGGATGTAAATGGCCTACGTAGAGGGACGCCATATGATAATTTGCGGCTGCTACTACTCCGTTCATGTTGTCGGCTTTTCAAACGTAATTTAAAACAAGTACACAAAAATTCTTAAAAATACCACGAAGAAACTAAATCGTAAAAACTTATTATTATGTAACAAATTTTTTCTTTAGTTATCACAAATGAAGTTTATGAATATTTTATAATATTTTTGTAAATTTTTAAATAACTAGATAAATTTCACAAAGACTAAAGTGTTACGTCTTACCTTTACCGGTTTTCACGTTAAACTGATTTTAACCATTTGAGCGCGGCCTTATATTGTCATATTTTTCAATCTTAGGTTTGTACCATCGCTAAAGACAGAAAAAAATTTATATTTTTAATATTGTTATAGGTTTTTTTGTTTTTTGGTTTTTATTTTTAAGTAATTTTTACCACTTCTATAGCGTAATTTTTTCAGAATTCTATTTTCTTGTTTACTTAAATATTTTAAGTTCAACCCTGTTAAATGTGAATTTTTGTCATTTTGGTTTTGTTAAATATTATGTTTCTTCGTATTATTTACTTAATAGTTAAAAATTTTATTATTTTAACATTTTGTTAAGTTTGATTATTTTAAATATAAATTATATATTATTGAAAAAAAGTTTGTAAAATTAATTCATTATTTATTTATTATTTAATTTATTTTTATTTAAAACAAATATTGTAGAAAAAGTTAATCGCTCGTTGTGTTATCTGACACCTAGTGATTACAGCAGAGAGAATAGTAGAGAATAGCATTAAAAAGTATGCTACTAAATCGCAAGGCATTTGATTTTTAACCGACTTACACAGTATTATTTTTTTAAGTCGGTTTTATTTTTTTTGTTAAGTTTTTATTTCATGCTTTTTAGTGCATGTTGCGTTCCGTAACTATTTATCGAAAGCGATTATGGGTAGACCTACTAAACGCAAAAAGAATTTTGAAAATACGATCTTAGTTGATGAACGATGAACTTCTTGGCAATATGAAGGTGCCACGGTGAAACCGTTTATCTCCTTCAACTGATATGGGCAACGGGCGTTGGAATTTATTGAGGTGTGGTTCCTCATTTGAAGCGCTAAGTTTGATCGGGCCGGGTTATTGGTCTATGGGGATAGTTTTCCTTGATTTGCGGGATCCTAGGTGTTGCGAAGAACTTCCTGGAGGCGTGGTTATGCGGTCAGAAGAGAGACGGAGTGGAGTGCGTCTGCGATCCGTGGATTTAGGTCCCTAGCATTTGATGAACTTGGTCCCTTGGTGTCGATGGGGCGGGGCGGAGTGTACGATCCGTAGATTGGGGTCCCTAGTATTTGATTAACTTGGTCCCTTAATGTCGATGGGGCGGAGCGAGCGATTTGGTGTAATTCCGGGCGTCTTTGCATGGTTTCTTGGCATCCGGGTGTTTGATGAACCCGATGCTTGGTGGGAACCTAATACAAACATGTAAAGATTAGGTATTACTTACACTCCGGCTGACGGGCGGATGAGGATGTCCTTTGGCCGGCTGTGTCCTAGATTCTAGCCTGGCTGGTACTATCCTAGCTGCGAGATGAGAGGGTTGTCCGAGAAAGTCGCGGTCTTGTACAATTTTTCCGCCTGTCCTTTAATGTGTACGTCGATGGTGTCCATCTTGACATCTGCGTGGACTTCGATTGGTGACGTAGTACGGGCTGGAGAATGCGTGCCAAATGCATTTATTTTGCACCACTCATATCTTCTTTATGTGGGTTCGGGCTGCGGTCCCCCACACGGGTGCGTCGTAGGTCATGGTGGGTCTGATGATGGCCTTGTAGATGCGTAGCTTGTTTGCTGGTGACATCTTGCTGTTTGAAGCTAGGAGCGAGTAGAGCTTTGAGAAGACAGCTCTTTCACGGTTTGTGACGGATTCGATGTGTTCCTTCCACAGCAGTCTGTAATCCAACGTGACTCCCAGGTATTTTGAGGTGTTAGTCCATGGGATTGAGCTTCTGAACATGAAGATGTTTGTTCGGGGTAGAACTTGTCGACGTTTCTTCCTAAACATTGTCGCGGTACTTTTTGTTCAGTTAACCCCGATACGCCTCGTTGCAAACCATTTTTCGAGGTCGTTAACAGTTTTTTGTAGGCGATCGGTGGCCTAGGTCTTGGTTCATGAAGGAAGTGTAAACGGCCGTGTCATCCGCGTAAAGCAAGATCTTCGTCATCGGGTCGGTTGGAACTGGCATGTCGCTCATGAAGATGTTGAAGAGGGTCGGGGCGAGGATGGATCCTTGGGGTACTCCGGCAGTGATGAAGCGCTCGGATGATCGGGTCTCTAGGTACGTCTGGTTCTCTCGGTATTAAAACTGAAAGTGTCTCAGTTGATACAAATGTATTTACTATTTACCTTATTACTTAACGTACTACTTAGAAGATTAATAAAAGTAGGGTACCTAAGAAAAGATTGTGACCCACCGGGCAAGAACACGTAATATAAAACAGATACAGGTACTCAGTACTTAATGCGTTATTAAGTCGATTTTGAGAAGAGTTGAGGAGAAGTTTGAAGGTTTTCCCGGTTTAACTTTGAAGTTCAAGGTCCAATACAAATGCAATTTTAATGGGACCAACTTGACTATACTTGATTCAACGCCGAAAGAATTTTGAAAATCGGTTCATAAATGACGGAGTTCTGAGATAACAAACATAAAAAAAAATACAACCGAACTGATAACCTCCTCCTTTTTTGAAGTCGGTTAATAAATAAAAATGATTCTTATCCGGGTACAACCGGTATTTGAAGTGGAAAACGCACAGCGCCACCGTCTTATTTCTAAAAAGTAAATTTGAAAAGAATGTTCAAATTTTACCACGTTCTATTTAGAAAAATTTCATTTTTTTAGGTTTTTTTCTAAAATTTTAATTCTAAAATAAAAAAATAAACAAACTAAACAAAATATTAATATAATAAATTTTAACTGTTTAGTAAAGAATAAATCCTTACATAGAAAAATAATATGTTTCTGTATGTTATATATTATAACAGTTAAAAATCATTATTTTAATATTATGTTTAATTTGTTTATTTTTAGCATTACATACTACTAACTACCACACTATTCACTTAAAAAAATTTTTATTTTTTAGGTTCTTTTTCTAAAAATAGTACTGCATTAAAGGGCACATGTGCTTCACAAATCACAACAGCAGAAAAAAATATTTTACGATTACATTTTCTAAAATAAAAAAATATATTTATGTATTAATGTATAATATATTGTCGTGCTTTGAAACGTAAAAACATTATTTATTTATTTTGTAAATTATTGTAAAGTTTGTTTTGTTTGTAAATAATATACTGTAATGGTATTTTCATGGAAAATTTCCACACACTTATATCTGCTCAGGGTAACTCAGGATAGCGGGAGCAATTGTCAATTTTCAAGGGTCGAGGGTTCTTGCGTTTTCACAATCAACAAAAAAAATTTTCTCCAATGCAAAAATAAATTCAAATTTAATTTAATTTGAAATATGTTATCAGCAGCTGGCTTCGCTCGTACAAATGCAATCTTTTAACTTTCAATTCTTCCAATTTTATAATTTCAATTTTTAAATCAAAACTAATAATTTTAACTGCTCTCTCCAAATGAACCAAATCAATCAAATGTACTACCGTTCGGTAGCCGCTCATAAAATTATCCAAATATTATCCAAATATCAAAAATTATCATCCAAAAAGGCGCAATAATGCATTCACATAAAATCACTTTATTTAAATCAATCAAATCAAAATATTACTTACAATTTCAAAAAATAATATCAAAACTCAGCGGGCATACAAAGTCACGCACCCGCTGTCGGCCATAGTTGGCCAAAGAAGCCTCTTTTCTTATTCAATTATACAATTATAAATTTTTATACCTTGTCGAGGTTCGAACCTTCGACTTCATATTAGCATTCATTCGCTAAATCAATCACGCCACCCACCCACCTGGGTGGGTCGCAATCATTTTGAAACACGACAATACATAAAGTTTAATTGTAAATACTAAGTTGACAATAGAAATAATTGAGAGAATGTGCTCAGCGAGGTTAGCCTAGCAGACGCTCTGTGCGTTGGCTAACGGTGGAAGTGTTATTCCCCGCTATGATAAATTATAATTTTGATTTTTGATTGTTTAAAATAAAAAGTAATTTGATTTGAATTGAGGGTTATTTTTATTTTAATTGGTGAAGTGATAATGATGGAAAATTCGGAGTTTTGGAAGATTTGGGTAATTGTGAAATAAATTCACAAACAAATTTGTTTGACCGGCGCGAACAGCTGTGGGTTGCACGTGCAAGCCCGATACAATAAGGCAACAGAAAATTTATGCAAATCAACGATTCAAAATTTAAATTTTAAATAAAATTCAAACGATACGAAAATTTACAATTAAAAATTTGAACTTGCCGGAAGAGTCTCATGATACAAATTTTACAAATTAGAATAGATGAGGGCATTGCAATATATATAAATATTTATTATTATTAATATGTACATTTTTTATTTAGTAGATACTATTAAAAAAATGTGTTAAAATTGTTTTTCCATTTGTTATACATGGCATCTAAATCTTCAAAATTTAATAACATATTATTTGTAATATCATCAAAATGTTCTATCATAAATTTTGTTATGGATATTAAGGGGGTATCCCGAAGATGCTTGGCTTCAATTTCAGCGTATTTTGTTCTTTTAATATTTATATACATTTCAGAATTGTTTTCAAATTCAATGATATCATGTACTTCTGTAAATATGTAATTATTTAACTCTTCGATTTTCAAGGGGTGTGGCAATTGTAAATTTTCCAGTAAACGTTGTTCCATAATTTTATCTGCGTTTGGTATTTTGTAATAATACAAATTTTCGCTATTTACTATTTCAAAATATTTTGTGACCATTAGATTTGTTAAATTTGAACTATGAATTTTTGAAATTTGAGTATCCCAGTTTATCCTCGATAAAGCTACATATACCGAATTTGCGGGTGTGTTATCTAAATTCAATTCAACATTTTCTATTGGCACCGTTAAACATTGCGCTGCATAATAAGTAGAAACGTTGTACGGTTTCAAAGGAAATTGATATATATCGGTATCGGTTATATTCTCGGGCAAATTATTCTTTAAGGAATCTACCAATTTCTGAGGCAATTCATACGACATCATTCTTCGTTCTAATATAAATGTTTCATTTCCATCTTGAATTGTTACAGTGTTTTCTAATAAATTGATATCTGACAATGTTACAATTTTCTTATTATATCCCGAGCAGTCAGTGTAAATATATTTGTCCCCTTTGACCAAAATAAGGTAAGGAAGAAATTTGTCGGATTCCAAATTAATACTGTGGTATTTATTATTTTCGGAATAACAGTAATAAGACTTTATATATTCCCTTACTTTTGAACGTTCCAAGTATTCTTCGTACTTCAGTAAATGAGACTTTAAACATTTATGATGGTGGGACATGAACATCGTTTCGCTATTAAAATCTGAATCACGTTTATAAAATTTAAGTTTAAACTTCTCAAACAGAAAATATAATAAATCGAAAGTGAGTTCAACATTATCTTCAGTACCTTTTTCTGCAAGTAATTTGATGAAATCTTCAAAATCACTTGAAAATGTATCGTCGGTAACCTCTCTTGGTAATTGAAAACTTAGATTACTTAAAATCTTGATTAAAGAATAAGAATTTTGCTGATTACTATGATGGCCTGGCGTACTAAAATTTTTTAATTCATATTTATCTCCGATAAAAATCAAAAACAATTTGTACTTCTTACATATCATATATATTTGCAGCAAGAACCATGCTGAAACTTTGGGATATTCATCCAAAACAATCACTTTCGAATTAAGTTGAATGTTTATAAATTCGCTTACATTTTTTAGTAATCTATAAAGCTTCTGGCTTTCGGTGTCATCAGAACTTTCAAAAAGTTCTTTAAATTCTGTGAAGTCTGCATTATAAATTTGTAATATAAAATCATAATATGTGTAGATTCTCACATTAGGGTCACTATTATCCATTTGGGATTTTTGATTAGTCAAAATAATTATTCCATCTTTGACGGTTTTTCCAAATTCTATTAGAAAATTCATTCTATTTTCTACATAAAAAGAATCAATCAAAAATGTTAACGGTGATATTATGTCAAAATTTTTGTCATCGGAACATGCTTGCGACATATTCTTGTGCAATGTATAATACAAATAGCCATCTTGAGAATTAAAATTTAAAGTGCCATCATTCAAAGTAATAAATTTGTTAATATTTTCACCAATTGATACATCGGCCGATGAATTGCTATCATCAATATCAATATCGAAAATAGAAGACATTTTAATTTTTTTTTGGAATTAAAGTGCCAAAATATTCAGGCTTCTTCCACAATCAATATACCACTACTGTGTGTGTTAGGTGTAGCTAGGTTTTTCCACAAGTTAATACCTGCAACCAAAACATAATCAAATTTATTTATTTAAAAAAGTCTAGTATAGTAATTTATATGTATAATATGTATCGGTAATTTTAAAATTTTTATTATTACAAAGTTTTTCAATATTTTTCTTAATTTATTAAATAAATTTTTAAACAATTACCTCATTATTTATTATTTAATTTATTTTTATTTAAAACAAACATTGCATAAAAAGTGATTCGCTCATGGTGTTATCTAATATTTTATAGACTGATTTAAGGAAAAATATATAAAAAAAATAAAGTACTTATAATGACCGATAAAGTTATTATCAAGCAGCATTTATTTTCTTACGATTTTCGATTTTCGATTTAATAGATATTGTAAATTTTTTAAATCTCAAAATGTAATTTCCGTCTAGAATCACACAATGATAAAGAAGCAGCGTCCATAAACCACGTAGTTCCATTTTGCCCTCTTTAGAACCCCTCCCACCCCTTCATGTAGACTAACATAACTTTTACCATAACCCCCCCCCCCCGCTTGGATGGAACGTATTTTTTTACCGATTAAAATTTTGTATTATAAAAGGTGCACACATCACCAATCGCCACTGGCCGACACTCAAGCTGAAAAATTACTCTAGCTCCCAGCTACTTTCGCGTAGATCTGCATAGCTTATTTGGCAAACTATTTAGTTTAACCGCCCAATCATACAATAAAAATAATTCAATAAATCTGTCATAAAAAATATAATGATTTTAAAAATAGAAATGAACTCACCCACGTATCCTGAAGATGAACGTTCAACTAAAACATTCCACCACCAAAAAGCGTATGTAATAACTAACATGATGGCTATCTGTTATCATAGCTGATAAAAAGTGAAGGAAATAATAAAATAATTTCAATCTGTTCCGAACTGATTAGACAGGTTTAAGGTGTGGATTCAAGCAGTGGCGTAATTATACCATCTGAGGCCAGTGGCAAATTTATTTAATGCCCCTCCCCCCGTAAAAATCGTCACGTTGTAATTGAATTTTAATAAATCACTTAAGAAGTTACGCAACAGTATTTACCTTCAAATTTAAAAATATTTCCTTGACAAAAATGTTTTTTTCCTCGCATCGGCACTAAAAATTTTAAATTCTCTGACTTTTCCACGTTTTCCATACAAGTGGGAATCTCGTTATATACCGGTGTGTAAGTATGAAACCGGAATTTGCCTATAGGTGGTGCTAGATGTCGATGCAGTTACCGACACATCACGTCAGCAGTGTCTTGTTATTGTTTTGATATCCGACAAAGATTTCCAACTCACAATAACACGAGTTTCATTCAGTAGCATTAGTTTATTAGAGATAAACATGTCGAGTTTTGTGCCAACAAATTACGATTTGCGGACAGCACTACTTTTCTGTTTTCATCTGAAGAAAACCGCAGCCGAATCGCATCGAATGCTTGTGGAGGCGTTCGGTGAGCATGCTCTCGGTAAAACACAGTGTTTCGAGTGGTTCAAACGGTTCAAAAGTGGCGATTTTGACGTGAGGAACGAAGAACGTGGAAGACCACCGAAAAAGTTTGAAGACACTGACCTGCAAGCCTTGTTGGACGAAGACGACGCTCAAACACAACAACAACTGGCGGATCAGTTAAAGGTGACCCGAGAAGCCATATCTCTTCGGTTGAAAGCCATGGGAAAGATACAAAAGGTGGGGAAATGAGTTCCACATGAACTCAACGAAAGACAGCAGAAAAACCGCAAAACATCATGCGAAATGCTGCTTGCCAGGGGCCCTATTCTCGAACTCACACGATTTGATTCTCATGCGAAACTTTTCGCATGATAAGTTTCGCACACGAATCTGTGATTGCTTAAAATCGGTATTCTCGAATAGCACACGAATTGTATTGCGTACTTACGTAGAGTCGTAGCTTAAATCATACGAACATATATATTTGGGCCAATAGCATTACAGCATCATTATAGGTTAAATAATTTCAAATGTCAGTTTTGAAGTTTTAAATTGAATTAAAATTATTTACGATTATAAATTTCGTAACGAATGCCGAAATCAAAGAAAAGCCGGGTTGGCAATGTGTCTGCAAGACAGAAGAAAGCAATGATCACGTTTATGTACGTCCACATTCAGTTCTGCATGGTGCTACTTAATCATATCAATAACTTGTCGAGCTAGATCTTTAGGCTGGCGAAACAAACAAAAAAATTGCTTTTATGATAGCTCAATAGGATCACTTCGGAGATGAGATTGTTTGCATATTTCTTCAGCAGAAATTTCAGCCTCTTCCACCGTCTCAATCGTAGATAATATTGCCAACTCATCAAAATTTGCCATGCTTTGAACAATAAATAGGTTTGTTCCAACAAGCAGTTCTCTCTAGTTTTAGGACTGTACGCATGCTCCTTAGTTCAAATTTTAACCAAAATGATCTTTAATACCATGAAATTTGGTTAAAGAGCATACGTATAGTTCTAGAACTGCTTGTTGGAACAAACCTAATATTTTCACAGCTAGGACATATACTAGTACGATTACAATCTCAAATAATATAACTTTAAATACGATGTACGTACTTACTTAATCTTTATAATTATAAATAAACAGCAGTAGTAGTTAGTACCTAATCAAAATCTAAACTCTAAATAAATAAATAGAAAATAGGAAAAGAAGTGGATGGTGTGGTAGTATGTAATGTTAAATAAAATAAATTTGAGTAAATAAAATCCAAATGAAATTAATTAGAAAATTAATCACATAGAAGCTAATTATTATTACCAAAATAAACTAAAATACCTCGAAATGTCATGATGTGATCGCACACGATCACCACACGACTAAAATTCTCATGCGTAAGTATCACACGATGTAAGTCGTGTGATTCTTATGCGAAAGCATTCGCACACGATTGCTCGAGAATACCAATTATTTATTCTCATGCGAAAGTAACGTATTTGCGTATGCGAATCAAATCGTGTGAGTTCGAGAATAGGGCCCCTGGTTCAAAAGAAAGTCATTTTTACATCGAACTGTGACTGGCGATGAAAAGTGGATATATTTCGAGAATCCTAAACGCAAAAAGTCATGGGTTACTCCGGGTGAACCATCAACATCGACGGCAAGACCAAACCGCTACGGACGAAAGACAATGCTGTGTGTTTGGTGGGATCAGAAGGGCGTAATCTACTACGAGCTGCTGAAACCTGGGGAAACTGTCAATACTCAACGCTACCGACAACAAATGACCGATTTGGATCGAGTTTTGCGTGAAAAACAACCAGAATACCAACAAAGACAACACAAGGTGATTTTGCTGCATGACAATGCACCAGCACACAAAGCAAAACAGATCCAGGAAACGATAGAGTCGTTCCGTTGGGAGATTCTTCAGTACGCGGCTTACTCACCGGACCTTGCCCCATCCGATTACTACTTGTTTGCATCGATTGGACACGCACTTGCTGAGCAGCGCTTTACTTCTTACGAAGATGTACAAAAATGACTCGATGACTGGTTTGCCTCAAAAGAGCCACAGTTCTTTTGGCGCGGAATCCACAAATTGCCAGAAAGATGGGAAAAATGTATAGATAGCGACGGACAATACTTTGAATAAGTTACTTTGTATCATATCATTACAATAAACGTGTATTTTCTGTACAAAAATTCCGGTTTCATACTTACACACCTGGTAAAATTGATAATGTTTACTAAATTTTGTTTAAAATGTTAGGTTACTTCTGAGTATGTAGCCTTCGTCCCTCGTGGGGCACGTGGTATTTTGCCAGCCCTGCCACATTATAGTTACGCCACTGGATTCAACTCTTTTTTATTTGTATTATATGGACGGCGTGCTGTTTCCCAACTAAAGTACATACAGTCAGTCATTTTCAACTTGCTCAATAACAACTCAAATGTTTTATATTTTATTAATAATTGAATTTAAAAATATTAAATTACCTAATTTATAGAACATTAGAACACCTGTTCTAAACTACTTTGGCTAAAAGAATAATCTTCAATATTAAGTAAATTCTTTCCACGTTCCAATATTCCAAACATTTTGGACCATGACAACATTTTTTGTTGAATATAAAACGTTACCAATTGTTGGTGTTTTTCCCGTAGTACGGAACCTCCAGAATTATCGAAAACAAAATTTTTGATTAGCTCCAGATCAAAATGATCATCTACATCTATTTTTGCTTTGGTTGGATCAAATTTGCATCAAAAGGTTTTCTCAAATTGGGACTTGTTACCCAATATTTGCAGTTTTACTGTTCATCAATTTTTCTTCTAAACCTAGAAGGATAGCAAATTTATTAAAAGTAGTTATAACTAAAAAATGTAAAAGGAATAGTATAAATACACCTTCAGTGACATGTTTGTTTTCTTTTAAATTAAATGTTAATATTAAGAAAAAACCACAAGTGTAAAATTTACTATTTGAATGAGACAACTGTCAACTGAGTTTTTGTGTAATAAAAGAATAAAATATAAGGGGGCAAAGTCCTAACAGATATCAAAAGATGCGCATTCAAGAACTGGAATTTTCTATGTAAAGGAGAGATGTGTAAGGTTAAAATTTAAAATGAGACGTAAATAAAACGATAAAAATTTAACGGCTGAACAGAATGAAATAAGATTTTTTCAGCATGTTAAATGTAGAATAAATTAAAGGATAGTTTTTATAATCAAGTTAACAATAAAATTAAAAATAGCTCACATATGTCTTGTGGTGGGAGCTGGTAAAGGAAGGACTTGTGGTAATAAAATATAAAAGAGCAGAGTTGACCAAGAACAAGCAACGATACACAAGCGATTCTTTTACACTTGTAATATTGTAAATTTGAATTTGAATATATTGGGCGCGAAATTTTAAATTTAGTTCATTTTGGTTACTTTAAAATACAACGGTTGTAAAACGCAAGTAGTGGGAGTTTCCGTTAGATTTGATCGTTGAGATCTAACAAAGCCCTTACATTTTTGAACGTCGTTGAAGACGGTCGTTCTTTGTGCATCAGTTTCTAAAATATTAAGTAATTGAAATTAAAATTATTTCAAATTATTTAGTTATCAACAGAATTAAAATACGTAAGTTTAAAATATTTGATTTATTTTTCTAAAAGAATTTAATACGGGATTACGTTAAAATTTCGAATAATAATTGCACAATCGCGTGATTAGGTAATTTTACATAAAAGTTTGAGTCTAAGTTTTTATTAATTTATCTTCAGTTATAAGATTTAATTACTGTTCGAGATTGTGATTTAATATTATTATCATTTAAACCGGGAGTGGGATTATGTAATGGAAGAGATTGATTATTCATATAAGGTGTTATCAATGGCGTACCATGCGGTGGTTGTTTGGTTAAGACGTAAAAGAAGTTGTTTAAAATAATTTAAATGAAGGCGGGTGTTTGAAGTGGAAATATATTTATCGTGGGATAATTTAATTTAGATGATTAAGCGTAACAGATTGAGTGGACGCTTAAAATCATAAGATGGAGGTCAAAATATGTCGCAGTAATAGGCTGGTCACTAAAAAGGTGAACTGTAATAGAACCGGAAGTGACATAGCAAATGCTGTGATGTCGCTCCTTTCTTTTTTCCCTGGGATAATATAATAATATGACGCTTCATATTTCCTCTAGGAAATATTAGTGTGTTATGGCATGGTAACTATTTTATGGATTTGAAATTCAATAGATAATAAAAATTGTTTAAATCTCAAAATGTCATTTCCGTCTAGAATCACACAATGATATTTCTTTCAGATTTTCTGTTAAAAGGTGTACATGTCACCATTCGCCACTGGGCGACACTCAAGCTAAAAAAAAGACTCGAGCTCCCACCTACCACCACGTAGACCTGCATAGCTTATTTGCCAAACTATTCAGTTTGACCACCAAGTCATATAATAAAAAAATGTTTGTGTTAAAAAAATATAATGATTAAAAATGGAAATGAACTCACCCACGTATCCTGAACGTTCAACTAACACAATCCACTACCAAGAAGCGTATGCACTTGTAACAAATCACTCATAAATTTGCAAGAATAAACAAAGGTAATTTATGCAAATTTAGCATAAACGCAATAAGCGACCGATTAAAATCTTTTATTTTATATAAGTTACCTTTTTGAAATTGCGAAAATATAGATAAGTGAAACGTAATTAGTTGATAATTGGCTATTCAGGAACAGAAGTGATCCAAGTGACATTTCAATAGTTTTGAGATATTAACCAAAACGCGTATTTATGAATCCTGCCGTTACTTTAATAAAGTTTTTCCCAAATCATTTTTTATGTTAACAGAATTCATAATAATTAAATTACCTTATATACAAAATTATGATAATTTGTAATTCTATTAGGAAATCTTTTGATTTTCTTCATTTGGATCACTTCTGTTTTCGATAAAATTTAAAATTCAGAATGAAATGCATGATTGTTATTCATTATTTTACAACAATTCTACACCACTTTAAATGGCAAACTCAATAAAATTATAAAACAATGTTTGAAAAATATATTTTTACTCCAAAAACAGTAGGTAACTGTAAGATGCGACTTCTAAATTTGAATTTAGCGCCAACACCTACTCATCGATGACAAGGAAAAATAGCCATGAACCACCACGTTGTGTAATTACCTACCGCACGCCATCTAGTAACCCGTTCTTTCTTCCGTTGTACAAAACAAAATTGTTAACATAGCTGAAACAATACAGATGACCGCTCCAAAACAAGAGACGATCATAAACGCACAACACAAATAAAACTACATATATTTGGGTTATGTCAAATATTTTATTTCCTGTTTAAATTTGGGTTCGAGGATCAAGTCTGAAGCAATGACAAAATTATAATTTATTTCCAAACACCCTGTATTTTAATAACCCTGAATAATTACTTAATTTGGTGATCACGGTACTTATTTTTATATCGAAATCCTGTGTAACTTCATTAATGTAAAATTGCATTCTTAGGGGTCAAAAGTTTATATTTTATATTATTTAATTTTGCAGGGTTGGGTCAAGATTATACTTTGTATATAATTATATTATTGTTTGTCGAAACTATAAGTCCATTTCTTTAGTTAAAATTACACCTGCAAATGTGACTCAATTAAACCAAGCAGAGATCGTAATTTAGATTTGAAGTCTCAAGGGAAGGGGGGGAGGTTTAAAGATGTATTTAGACTCAGAGTTTTTTGACTCTCGTCTGGGTGGGATTTGGGCATTCTTCTAGATTTTTCTTCTAGACAATCTAGACAATCTACTCTAATATTTCAAGGAGGGTCGGAGGGATTTGTGAATTTTCTTCTAGAGTTCTTCGAGAGTAAAAGACAAATCGTTCAAATAGAAATTACAATCACGTTCAATTCAATTAAGCATAATTATTAATATGCATCTCAATTGTCATGGGCTTTAAAATCATTTTCAACTTGTGATCGTTAGAATAACTAGAAAAACCATTGCAATCAATTTACATACAAATATAATAAAAGTCATCTGCAAAGTAATCACCCTGTATATGGCATTTCTTCAGTTTTTAAAAGTTATTTTAAAAATGCAACATTTGATACTTTAGAAAACACGGTTCCTTTGTATAGTTTTAAAGTAATAAAATATTAAATTCCAGTTCGGAATGTGGTTTTGTGAAACAAAAATGCAGCTGTTTACCAACCCCCTAATCGGTGTCGATTTCACTTGTTAACACAAAAGACAATCTCAAGAAACCGCCTACGGTAACCTTGAAATGCTCGTAAAATTAACACGCACCCTAAACTCAATTATTTAAAATAATTTAACGGTCACAAAAAAATACCACTAGTAAAATATTGTTTCAACCATCACCCAAAATTACCACTAACAATGAATATGTTTAAATAATTATCAACCAAAATTACCCAATTACACCTATTTTAATTATACTGCAATCAACTTTTAATAATGTTAATAATATAAAATTACTTCAATCTTTACCGAAATATAACCCATCTAATAATTAAAACATTTTACTTCAATTGTTTAAATATAATCAACTCAACCCTTGATAACGTAATATGCAATAGTGTCTCTGTTTTAAACAATTGAAACTAAAGAATAAAATTAATTACCAAAATTCACCTAATTTAGATCTGACATGTACACAAATATAATTAATATCAATATTATGTTTAATTGGAAAATTCTTACCTAAATTTGTTTTAAAACTTAACTGACTTTACAACCTTTTCGTTTGGCTTCTAAAACCGTTCTCTTTTTTTTAAAACTTAATAAAGCGTCCCTTCCTAACTTAGTTTTAAAACCCTCGACGGATAGCGTCGAAGTATTCCGAAGTAAAATTGAATTTATAGGCAACCCAACAAGCTTACTATCTGGGATATTGTAATCTTACATAACTAATATAAATTCATTAAAGAAAATCTTCATCTTCCTTTATGGTTGGTAAAACATTGTCGTTTTTCTGTTCAGTTTGAGCAATGTGTGGCAAGTATAAGTAAAAGAGATGGTAGATTTGTGGTACATAGAGCAACATTTTCTTTAGGTTCTACATTTTTTCATAAGTAATTGGTTTTGCGTTATTAGATGCTTGTGAAGTCAAGAGAACAATAATACAATATAACACGGATAAAATAGCGAAAACACTTCAATCTCTTTTCAAATGTTTAAATTACACATTCTAAAGTACATATAATTGGTATTATCTCCATTTTTGTAAAAATGTTACTTGGATCACTTCTGTTCCTGAATAGCCAATTATACAATTAAAATAATAAATGTAAAAAGGTTGGGAAGCGCATATTTCAAATATATTGAAACGGCCACAAAGTTTCACAACTTAAGACAGTGTCCTTAATTAGAATGTCAAAAAATCGATTTTTTTTTTGCTTTAATCGATAAATAAGCTATCTAAGAATATGTTCACAAAGTTACAAAAGCCAATTCTAAATATTTCCAAGCAAACGAGCGTCAAGCAAATGTGCGGGCGCTTGCCACTACGACTTTATATTCAGAATAACATATACAATTGAATTATATTCAATACAATAGTTATAATCTTTATTAAAATTTTATTAAATTTTGAAATAATGTACATTTATTTAATATATTTACATAAAATTGTAGTTTAATTTAAAAAAAATAGCTATACTGATTTTGCAACAAACTGAGGTGTAGAAATTCAGAAAAACTCATCCTTTTATGGTAAAATTAAGTAATAAGCAGCTTAGTTTTTTATAAAAATAAAATAATTATAAATAGTTCGAAAATTTCAAACAAGCTTTCAAATTTTATGACCGCACTATTTCAATCAATTTTAAGCTCATAAAAGACCGCATATTTCCGGTGTTAAAAGATTACACCCTTAACAACTTTAATATTGTAATAACAAACAATGTTAAATTTTTTAAACTGAATATTATTTTAGAAATTGTAAGTAGCACATTTTGCTAACATAAATATTAAAGAATTATGAATAGTTCGGAAGTTTTAAACAAGCTTTTTAAAATTTTATGACCGTACCTCAATGCGGATCAAAAAATTGTTGAAATTGCTGCCTAAATGGCTGCTGGTATGTTCAATAAATAATATTCGGCGATTTTAAGGGTCATGCATTTGCTTAATTTGATTAAAGACTAGAAATGCAAAATGTTTGCTGATATCGCTGACGGGCAACGGATCAAAAGAGAGAACAAGCACAAGGCATCTAGCAGTAAGGAGGCTCATACAGCTCGTAGACTTGATCTAATGCATCAATATGAGATTTTTGAAGAAGTCGAAGGACTCTTATATGGACCAGGAATAGCTGATTAGCAGATGATTAGCGTAAGTATAAGTAATTTAATATTTATTCCAATTGTAAACTTTAAAACGCTTTTTCTCCAGTTTTTATTTTCACGTTTCTTTTAAATTGGCGGGCGTGATAGCTAAAAAACTAAACGACTTATTTAATTGAACCAAAGTTTTTTTTGTTCAGAATTAAATTCTCTTCTATGTGAACTAAAAATATTCGTCAAAAAGTTTATTTAAACAGTTGTTATAACACCTTAAAGTTGATTATTTTTTTTAAAAACACATTTTTTTTTCAAACCCGCTAAAATTTTGAATTTCATATAATTTTCTTGCTTTTCTTTAGTTCACCCAGAAGAAATATATAGTCGTGTTCCAAATAATTCGGACCCACCCTATGCATTTTTGTAAATTTATTGTATTGATTATTAAGTTGCAACATTGTGGAATTTGCTAGGTGGGGACCGATCACTTTGATACAAGGCCTTTTGTCAAAAAATGGTCGACATGATGGACGTGTAAATTTTATGTCCGAATAATTTTTAATAAGTTTATAATTTTTGGAATACAAGTAAAAGTTTTGAAGATAAAGTGTTTTATTGAAATTATTGATTGAATTGATTGAATTAATTTTGAAGAAAGATATTTTGAAAAAAAATTGGAAACTATAATTGGAATGGAAGCTATCGATGATAATTGGAATAAGAAAAAGAAGATAATAGCGAAAGAAGAAGATAATAATTTAAAAATAAAGTAAATGGTAAAAATCTTTAAATTTTCATATTAAAGTTATTGAAGGAACGACAAATTTGTTTGATAAGCCGGACCGCGATATGGGTATCGTATAAAATTTAACGTTGCCATTTTTATTACTTATATTGAAATCGAAATTAAAATTTAACAAATATTTTTAATTATAAAGATTTTAGAAAATTAATAAAAAAATAAAAATTAACCAAGGGTTCATTTCATATCAATATATTGTCGTGTTTTTTTTACACTTCAACCAGATAATTTCCCTGGTGGTGCTTGGAGTTTTGGTCACCAATCTAACGTTTTTAATTTTGAAAATAAAACTGAATGGTTAATCACCGTATCTTTATTTTCTATAAACATAAAACATGAACATAAACAGAAACAGAAACAGAAACTTAAACTAATAAAATTAAACTTTAAATATACCGTTAACGGAATACCTTTTTTTTTACTATTTTCCCTCCTTTTCTACTATCGCCGCCGTTCTTTGCTCCGCCACAGTTATTTCTTCTGTAGGAATCCTCTTTCCAAACTTTACTTCCACACCACTTCAACAATTCTATTTTTTATACTTTCGAGAGCTTCTTCTCGAAATTAATCGTCCTTTTCTTTCTTTTTGTTTTTTTATTTAATTAAATTTTGAGAGATCAATTTCTCTTCAAAATCCAGCTGGAACCTGGTTTATTATTATACCCTCACTACTCTCCTTTTTTTACCCTCCCTCTTGATTATTATTTTTTTTTTTTTTTTTTATTAACCTCGCGCACTCTTTAAACGTTTTAAAAGTAATAATGTACAATAAACTAAAATAAAACTATAAACTACAAATTACAAAATTAACAAATGGAACCTTCTTGAGTGTACAAACTTGTACGGTTCAAAGCTACGGTGGTTAATACACTCATCCAGTTTATTTAAATCAAAATATTTTTAATTTTGAGGTAAAATGTGTAAAAGGAAATTTTGTTTTGTAATTCGAAATAAATTTGTAACTTATAATTTGGATTCAGGAATTTATCTGGTTTGATTTTAAATTCATCTCAATATTTATGGAAGGTCAACAATTATCACACTATTTTAATCTTATCTAAATTAAAAAAAAAAAATTTTAATAATTACTCTGCCCTATTTAAAAATTTCTATGGAAACCCCATGATACCCTTTTTTTTACTTATCCACCTCAGGTACTAACGGTTACCAAAAAGGTATACCTGCAATTATCGGAATTATAGGGATGAAAATAAAATACAGTAGAACGAGTAATTATTGTGTTTTTTGAATAGTTAACAGTTTTGTTAAACTTTTTTTTATTAAACCTTGATTTGTATTATTTTTTAGTTATTTATTTATTTGATCTTTTTTTAATACGTTCGGTATTTGAGATTACCATAAATAAGTCGCAAGGCCATATGGGAATTGGATCTAGAAAATCCATGTGATCTAAAGAACCTCGCAGGTTTCTGTTAATTGGGGGGGGGGGGTAAAATTAAACCTATAGATTTTTAATAAGCAGGGTGTGGAATTTTATGTAAATGCATATTTTTGTTGCTTGTTCCTAGAGTCGTAAAAAATTGTATCTATGCGTTTCTACAACTTTAGAGTTTACAACCAAAATTTGAGAGTGTATACGTTTTTATTTTTACTGCATATTTCATGTTTTTATTTTTAAGATATATAACTGCATATTTTCATGATTTTAAGAAATAAAATTTAAAAAAGATAAACTCTCAGGCACGATTGTTATTCGTTATTGTTATAGCCCTCGAATTGTTATTCGAGGGCTGACCTTCCAGCACAATAAGTAACAAAAATGCAGCTGGAGTATAATCTCATTGTTAATTTTAATTAAATCTCTTTATAAAATTAATTAAAAAATTAAGGGTTTTTAGTACATAATCTTTTTATTTTTAAAGCATATACGTGCATATTTCAGGCATTTATAGATGCATATGTATGTACATATATTTGGTACTTTTTAGTGCATAAATTCCACACTTTATTAATAAGTAAATAGAATAGCAGAGTAAAGTCAAATATCAGCGGAGCAGAGTACAGCAGAGTATAAGTTATTGAGTATAACACAACTCAACACACAATCGATTAATCAATCAATCATCAAATCAGTTATGGCACCCAAAAGAAACGCGATTGGTCGATGTCTTTTTTATTTGGATATAATCAAAATAAATGAGAGCGCAAAGGAGGAGGTTCGCAAACAATTATAATATTGTGTATCCAAAAGCACTTTTTTATCAACAAAATTAAATTTAAATAAATCTTAATTTAATCCAAATTTTTGAAATTGCAGGTTTCAGCGTCATCAAAATATAAAAATAAAGAACTTTCTTGTTCAAAAAAATAATAAGTAGTTCTCTAAATTTAATAACTAATCCAAAATCCCAATTTAAATTAATGCAAAATAAAATTTTATTATTTTGTCTTTAAAGAGAGCGAAGTTTGATTTTCAGCCTTATCCAAATCGTCGCGATGATTTGGATAAATTTCAACATTCGTTCGCTCAAATATAATTTTTAAAATTTTCAACTTTAAACAATCCAAATCCAATTTAATAATTTTCACTGTTTTCTTTCCAATTTTATCAAACTAATCAAATTTACTGTTGCTCAGTAGCCACTTATCAAAAAATTTCCAAATATTAAAAACTACGCCGTAATGCATACGCATAAAATCACTTTATATAAATAATTTAATTATTACTTACAAATTCAAAAATCACAAATCCTAAAATATCTCACAAGACCAAAAACTAGCGACCCCTGAATCCCCTGAAAATACCATAAGAATTCCATTGTGAATTTTTAATTTTATTAAAAAGCTTTACCGAGTTTGCTGTAAGTCATTTTCAGTCATAAACGATGCGACAAAGTAAAAAAATGTATAGGAACAAAAATGAAGGGAATGAAATTATCTACAAAAAATGTCTGAAAAATATTTTTGTAAAATCGATTTTTACATATTAAAAGAGTTTTAAAAAGTAGAATTTGCATTGCTAGTATAGAAGCGTCCGGATTTCAGTATGAGCCACTGTATGTTAAAAATTTTTATATAATATATTGATGTAATACAAGAAAAAGTATTGGAACAAGGTGGAACAAGGATATGGAATATTATACAGGGAACGAAATTCAGATTGATTTTGATCCAGAAAAGGAAGACGGGGATGAGATGGTTTCTTATACTTTCAATAAATCAAAGCTTTCATTTTCAAAATGTGATTTTATTGTAAATTTTGTCAATATCGAAATAGTGAACAACCCCGAAAAAGTGAAAGGTCTTTGCCATATTTAATTCACTATTTCGCGACTCGACTGTATTTAGTTATTTCACTTAATTAATTTTATTTATTTATTCTTGCAAAACTGTCCTTTTCAAATCACCTTTCACCATGTGCAAATTTGCATTATCTCCAAACATTTGTTAAACTTTTAATTTTATCAACCGTCAAATTCCAAATGTGTTTTAATAATTTCTGCGTTTTGTAATTTTAAAATAGCTTGCTTTTTTCTCTTTCTCAGGGTTCACAAGTAGGTTCCAATCTTGAAAAGCTCGACGATTTGGGATGCCAATAAAATGTGATGTAATATAAATTATATTTTAATTATTTCCAATTCTCAAAATTTTAAGCAATCAAAAACATCACACTCTCTTCAAAATTTTTATCTTTCACTCACTTTCAAATTTAAACAAACCACTATCAAAAACAAAATCAATTTATTATTCTTAAACTCAAAAACTATCACAAAAAAATCAGCGGAACAAAATTTAAACCTCCGCTGCGGTGGCCGTCTTTGACCAAAGGCATCTTATCTTCCTTTTTTACTGCCAACTTTAGTTTTCAAAGTTTTACCTCCCAAAATTCAAATTCAAATACTTTATAAAATTAAAATCAAAATTCATAGCAAATTAACAGGGTAGATAAAACTTTGGTTCGGAACATGACAATATATTACCTGATATTGCCCGGTGGGTCACAATCTTTTCTTAAGTACCCTACTTTTATTAATCTTCTATTTTGGTTGGATCTCATTGTAATAAAAATCCAATTTGCAGTGTCCTGCAGCTTTTGATAACCATAATATACAGATAAGCAAATCAGTGTAGCAGCTGTTAACGAACAAGACACGATTAGCAAAAATCGTCTGCCCAGTTTGTCTACCAGACATGTGCTGCAAAACGCAGTAATTAACATAACTATGGAAAACCATATTCCTATAGTGTTAACGTTGAAATATGATTTGCCCTCTATTAAAATATATTGAAGGTTCATTAAAATAACACTAAAACCGCACATATGTTGCGAACAATTCAGCACCGCCATAATACAAAACGCTTTTTTGTTGCTTGGTATTATAAGTAAATCTATAAGTCTTCCTTGTTCTGATTGCTGTCTGGCGACGTCTGCAGCAATTTGTTCCAATTCTTCTTCAACATCTGATCTAGAACGTAGCCGACGTAGGGATTTTCGAGCATCTTCTACTTTTCCTTTCAATATGTAGTAATATGGACTTTCAGGCATGAATGGAAATGTTATCAAAAGGAGCGCAGGAAAACTGGCCGCTATTATCGACAAAGTCAAAATCGATACCAACGGCCCGACCACATTAATGACCACAAACCCTGCCAGCATCATCATGTAAATCCATGACGAAAGAAAACCTCTTATTTTTTTGTCGGCAATTTCGCCAATATACATTGGTGCCGAAACAAAGGCAACCACTGCCGCAATCCCACTTAGGAATCGTGCTACGAACAAAACCGTTAAAGATGACGTTAATCCAATTAAGATCCAAGCCAATAAATTCTCTCCTGCAGCAATAAAAATCGATTTTTTTCGACCAAACCTCTTAGTGGCGTATATAGAGAATGGGACACCAATAACTCCAGCAATAAACAGAACATATTCCAACCAAAATATTTGGTTGCTAGTGATTACAATTGGCGACTCTTTGGATGATAAAATTGGAGTGACTGCAGATGTCCAAGCATATTGCATCCCATCTGAGATTGTGCTGAATGTACCTAAAAAAATTTGCAATTATCCAGAGGCTCAATTATTGACCAAAAACACAAATTTTCAAAAATCCACTTCCAGCAAGAAAATTCAATTAAGACAAAATAATAAAATTTATTTGCTGTTGGTAAATTTTAGTATCAATAAATTTTCGTAAGGTTAACCCCGCCAATGTCTTGTGTTTATGTTTTCAAGTAATTTTGGTATAAATTTGTATGTTTTATGAATTAAAAAAAAAATTTCATTTAATTTTATGTAAATTATTCCTTGTAAACGACAAATTTAAAAAAATATCTAAAATTGTAGAAAGTTTGCCTCTGGCCCCCTCTTTTTTTTGATAAAATCGTCTTTGGAAGCCGCCCGCACTTAAAAATTATGGATCTAGAAAGACTGGATTTTCTATTGCAGGCACTTTTTTAAAAACATCCCTGAAGCTGCCAAAATTCGAAAATTACGGATCTAGAAAAATGGAATCTCTAAGTCTACGCATTTTTTAAAAAAAGATCCCAAAGCCGCCCTAACTTAAAAGTGAGCAGTCTATAATGGAAAGATCTGTTTTTAAGTTAATTTTATGGTTATAATTAGCGTAATTGTGTTTTTAGTGATCGCAATCCTCCTCCTCCTCCTTGTCGGTCCATTTGCTTTAATAAGGGCTTAAGACTTAAGCAGGGAGACACCTAGGAGCACGTACACCCCTCCCCCCCCCCTTCAAATGTTCAAAAGAAAAAACTTTGAATTTTGAAAATAAAATAGCAGGTATACTTTAAAGAGGAGGTATACTCAGCAATTCTTGAAGAAGAATTTAATTTCTGGAACGATTCGTGAACGATTTATCAAAGAATTCATTAGATACATTGACAAAATGATCCGAAAAATTTTTTTCCAATGTCAGAACCCTTTTAAAAATATTTGCAATGTTACCAGTGACTACAGCAACTGCAGAGAGAAGTGTGTCTAATTTAAAACGAATAAAAACTTGTTTAAGAAATTATAGTAGTGAAGAAACGCTAAACGCTCTAGCGCTCATGAATATTCATAGAAATCATCATCATCATCATCTTCAGGCTTCCCATTCCTTGCGGAATATAGCCGCATCGTTTGATGCTTACAAATCCGTTTTCTGGGGTGGATTAGTCCCCATAAGTTCTTCTCTTTTCTCTCTTATAGTTTTTCGTGTGTTTTCGCTTCTTCCATCACCTTCCTCCATAGGTATCTATTCTGAGATCTTTCTTTCCAGTCATATATCTCCATGTTTCTCAAATCATTTAGTACTTCGGTCTTCCATCTTATTCTCGGTCTTCCTCTTGGTCTATCACTATTCGGGTACCAGTCCATAAGGCGTGAAATCACTCTGCCTTCGTGAGCTCTCTGTACGTGTCCGAACCAGCCTATCCTCATCGCCTTAATGTGTTTTACTATATCTTCTTCGGCTAATTCGTTTTGTATTTCTCTATTAGTCCTTCTTCTGTATTGATCTTCTTCGATTTTAACTAAGCCGAGTATTCTTCTCAGTATTCTTCGTTCAAAGACTTTTAATTTTTCCTCCTGTGTTTTTGTCAGGCACATTATTTCTGTTCCGTACTCTACAACCGGTCTTATCAAAGTTCTGTACATCTTCATTTTGGTATTTCTACTAATTAACCGACTCTTCAGAAGCCCTTGAATGGCATAATAAGCTCTATTCCCAGCCATTATTCTCTCTTTAATAACATCTTCTCTATGGTTTGTGTTGTTAATTTGTAGACCCAGATATTTAAATGTTCTAACTTCTTCAAATTTGTAACCTTCCAGTTGTTTTTCTGCTATCGGTTCGTTTTTGTTTCTATGACATTTCATGTATTTCGTTTTATCTTCATTTATGACAAGTCCAACCTTCTTAGCTTCGTTTTCTAGTTTCTTAAAAGTTTCCTTTAAAGCGTTATGTGATCTAGCGACGATTACGACATCATCGGCGTAAGCTATTAGTTGTGTTTCCTTATTCATGATCTTTTCTCCGCAGTTCGTTCTTCTCACTATTCCTTCTAGTACAATATTGAATAGTGTTGCCGACAGTGAATCACCCTGTCGTACTCCTGATTTAATTATAAATTCCTTTGTTTTTTCTTTTCTTGTTATTATCTCTGCTGTAGTTTGTTTTAGTGTCATGTGTGTCAATCGTATCAATTTTTTTGGTATTCTCATATTTTCCATTTCTTTCAGTAGTTGATTTCTATTTATTCTATCGAACGCCTGTTTGAAATCTATGAAAAGCATTTCCAAGCGCATATCATACTCGTATGATTTTTCTAAGATCTGTGTCACTATAAACAGAGCGTCTATCGTCGATCTTCCGGGTCTAAAACCCTGCTGGTAATCACCTATTAATATCTCGGTGTGTTCTTGCAGACGTGAATGTATCAATTTTGATAGTATTTTATATGTCACGTTTAGTAGGGATATGCCTCTGTAATTTTTACATTCCGTCGTACATCCCTTCTTGTGGATTGGTATCACACTTGCCACACTCCACTCTGCTGGCATTTCTTCCTTCCTCCATACATTCACTATCAACTCATATAATCTTTCGCATAGTAATTCATCCCCCATCTTTATGAGTTCACTATCTATATTGTCGGTTCCGGGAGTTTTGTTATTTTTCATTTTATTTACTGTTTTTTTGAATTCTTCATAGCTTGGTTCCTGAACCATTTCTTCTTCTATATTTTCCTCTTCTTTCCATTCATTGTTACAATATCTGATTTCTTCTGTGTCATCGTTAAGGAGTAATTGGAAATATTTCATCCATATATCTTTTATTTCTTCTTTGTTGTGTTTCATATTTCCTTCCTTATCCTTCATACCTCTTGGTTCTATTGCGTTCGTATGATTTTGTCCACGTATTTTTCTGTAAAATTCTCTGGGATTCTTGTGATTTTTTTCTATGTCTTCAATCTCTTTATCGTTTTGCGACCCCATTTCTGCCTTGTTTCTCTTCCCCAGAGTACAACAGCGTAAAGTTTCTTGTCTTTATTTCACCGCTTCCCCTCCATCTAACTTCCTGTAGCGCAGCCAAATCAATTCCGTATCTTTTAATTTCATTTACCACCTCGTTCATTCTTCCTGGTATCATCATCGTTCTCACATTCCATGTTGCAATTCTCTTAGTCTTCATCTTCTTTTTTTTTCTCTTATCTTCTGTTTTTATATGTAATTTGTTTGTACTTCTGTTTCCTGTTTTCTCAAGTTCCGTTATCATTGCAAGGGTCGGTATTGTACGGCAGTCCTTCTTAAATTTTATTAGTTTTTTGGGAGTGCCACTTCATAATCAATTTGTTGGTTTAGAGCTTCCTCTATCATGGTCCAGCTGTAGATCTTATTATTAACAGTTAGCTTTTGGTATCCGATTCTTACGCTGTTATCCTTTTCAGTTTCTTTCTTAGCTTGTTCTCTTATTCTACTCTGTATTTGTAACTCTTTCGCGGTCATATCGTTATCTATATAAACCTTGCCGCCTCTCAATTTACTTTTATTTCTCATTATCAGCATCTTTTCCTCCCAGCTTTGGATTTTTGCCACAATTGCTTTTTTATCTCTGTTCTTTCCAATTTCGAATGCCTCGCTCAACTCAACATCTACACTCAGTTTATCTTTGAGGAAAAGCTGTACTTTCTCTTTCAAGTTTGTGTGATTTGACGTATCGATTCCTTTAATCACTATATTATTTCGCTTTCTTGCTTTTTCTTGATTTTCAGTTGTATTTTCTAGTGCTCTAATTCTTTGCATTAGCTGTTGCCTCTCTCTATCCCAGCTTTCCTCTCTATTCTTTGCATCCTCCCGTATTGCTTCTATATCCTGTTTCATTTTCATCATTTCGCTTCTGCTTTCCTTGAATCCTTCTCTCATCTCGGATCTCTCGCAAAAATATGCAATTGATATATTTTTATTTGTTACAGGTAATTAATTATTTAATTAATAATGCAATTTATGTAATCGATAAGCCAGATTAAAGCCCAAATTTGAATAGAATTAAGAAGTGGTGAACACTAATAAAGCGGTACGTGCTTCAAAACTATTCAAAGAGTAAGTACATGTATTGAAATTTGTATGGGACAATAATTTAAGGGTCGACTACCTGCAACAGTTAGTGTAATGAATGTCTCGCCCTTTAAAGTATGTCATAAAGGGACGATGGGGTTCTACCAAATTTTAATGAAACAAATATTCATTAGAAACTATATACAACATAATTTTTACTTAAAATAATTTTTTTAATTGAAATTTCTGTCATTATTGATTTGCAAAAATATACCTGAAAAACGTACTATTTATTAAAGTATTTAATTTAGGGGATAAATATATATTATAATTTGTAATTTTTATGTATATTATAGCTAGTCAATTAAAAAATATAAGTATTAGTTGTATGTTAATACAACATCTCTAAAAAAAATACTAATAACTCAAATTTTTATGACCGTGCGTTTCATATTGCCGCTATTGTACCATTATGTTTATATTATATTATATACCATTTGCGCAGTAAAAGAGACGTTTAGGTTTAGCTTTCATAATTGGGTGCTAGCTCTAAGGATCGCAGTGCTAAGTTTTAGGGTAAAAATATTAATCCGGAGAGGGGGGGAGCAAAGTAACGGACCAATTACCAACTAGTGCCCAATTTAGGGCCTTCTACATTAAGGTACTTAACGGTTTCATGCGCATAAAACATTTTGAAACTACATAATTCTCCTACTCCTTTAAAATTAATTCCAATTTTAATCTTCTTTAGGAAAGCTTTTATTTAAATTTTATTTATTGTAAGTTATGATTTTACAGTTTAATGCCACTCAATATATTCCATATTACAGTATGTTCAAAAATACATATACCTGATATTACATTCCTCCTTTGAAAACCTATTGCTATTTGATGAGATTTGAGAAATATAACTACATAAATTGTATTTTCATTGAATATTATTAAACTTGAGAATTAAATAATTAAGTTTAGGTATAAATATTATCTGCAAATTTTTCAGTTGTAATTTTAATTGTTATGATTCAAAACAGAGTTTCCAGTAATTGCATTAACTTAACATGGATAAACATTAGGTAATATTTTCGAAGTATTTTACAACTTAATTATACTGCATCTAGTACATTTTTGTTAAAACATTTCAGATCCGTAAATTTATTTGAAAAGTAAGTATTTCCTTTTTTTGTTAAAGTTACCAGCAGAATTCCATATTAATGCTACTGTTCTAAAATGCGGCGTCGGAAGGCAGAAATAATTCGAACTCTTTATTTTTATAAAAAAACTTTATTAACACAAATTTTACATTTCTAGCAATTCCCAAAATAAAATCGAATGAAAAGTTACAAATTTGATTACACTTTCATTGCCAAAAGACTCCAGGAATCAATGAACTACTATGACGATAAAACATATAAAGCAGTGAAAATTTCAAAAAAAACTAAATAAACCAAATACACATTTAAAACAAAAAAGTTACATTATTTTTTTCAATTTTTGTAGTTTTCAGCATAACCGTTTTGAGGTGGCATTGCACCACGCTGCATTTTCTGCATTTGTTGTTGTTTGCCGGTGACTGGCCGAGGAACTTGTGGGTTTCCGTTGACCTTGGCTGGGTTCGTGGAACGTGTGGCCGCGTGATACGCCGATGCTAAGTTATCGGCATGCTGAGAGGGTTGACGTACGTGAGGTACTTGCGATGTGTGTTGTTGAACGGCGGGCAAGAAGTTACCGCCTGCTGTATTAACTGTTTGCAAGTAGTGACCCGACGGATGTTGCATGCTCTTGATGCCCTGGCGATGCAAGTATTGAGAGTTCGGCTGCGCCTTGCGGTCTTCCTTGCGTTGAGCCAAGGCGACATAAAGTGGTTTGCCACCGACCATGCGGCCGTTCATCTCCGTGATCGCTTTAGTAGCTTCTTCCGGCGACGAAAAACATACGAATCCAAAACCACGACTGAGACCTTCTTCGAGCATTACCTTAGCCGAAGTGATGGTGCCAAATGGCTCAAATTTCTCGCGTAAGCTCTCATCATCGATGCTGTAGTCCAAGTTTTTGATGTATAAATTAACTGTTTGCAAGTAGTGACCCGACGGATTCTGCATTTGTTGTTGTTTGCCGGTGACTGGCCGAGGAACTTGTGGGTTTCCGTTGACCTTGGCTGGGTTCGTGGAGCGTGTGGCCGCGTGATACGCCGATGCTAAGTTATTGGCATGCTGAGAGGGTTGAGGTACGTGAGGTACTTGCGATGTGTGTTGTTGGACGGCGGGCAAGAAGTTACCGCCTGCTGTATTAACTGTTTGCAAGTAGTGACCCGACGGATTCTGCATTTGTTGTTGTTTGCCGGTGACTGGCCGAGGAATTTGTGGGTTTCCGTTGACCTTGGCTGGGTTCGTGGAACGTGTGGCCGCGTGATACGCCGATGCTAAGTTATCGGCATGCCGAGAGGGTTGAGGTACGTGAGGTACTTGCGATGTGTGTTGTTGGACGGCGGGCAAGAAGTTACCGCCTGCTGTATTAACTGTTTGCAAGTAGTGACCCGACGGATTCTGCATTTGTTGTTGTTTGCCGGTGACTGGCCGAGGAACTTGTGGGTTTCTGTTGACCCTGGCTGGGTTCGGGGAACGTGTGGCCGCGTGATACGCCGATGCTAAGTTATCGGCATGCCGAGAGGGTTGAGGTACGTGAGGTACTTGCGATGTGTGTTGTTGAACGGCGGGCAAGAAGTTACCGCCTGCTGTATTAACTGTTTGCAAGTAGTGACCCGACGGATCTTGCATGCTCATGATGGCCTGGCGATGCAAGTATTGAGAGTCCAGGTGCGCCTTGCGGTCTTCCTTGCGTTGAGCCAAGGCAACATAAAGTGGTTTGCTGCCGACGATGCGGCCGTTCATCTCTGTGATGGCTTTAGTTGCTTCTTCCGGCGACGAAAAACATACGAATCCAAAACCACGACTGTGACCTTCTTCGACCATTACCTTAGCCGAAGTGATGGTGCCAAATTGCTCAAATTTCTCGCGTAAGCACTCATCATCGATGCTGTAGTCCAAGTTTTTGATGTATAAATTAACACCTTGGCAGCTGTTAATACGTTCCATTTTAAGTTGCTCGTAGTCACGTTTAAGTTCTTGTTGACGTTCGGCCTTCTTCTGCGCACGACCTACATATAATAGCTTTCCGTGAGACATCTCTTTACCGTTCAAGTCGTTAACTGCTTTTTTAGCTGAATCGGCGTCGTCGAATGCTACAAAGCCAAATCCGGTCGATTTGCCATCCTTATCTGTCATAATCTTCAAGCTGGTAATTCTTCCCATATTTTCGAAGATCTTCCTCAATTCTTCTTCGCTCATTTCTTTACTCAAATTTTTAACGTAAACATTGGTGAAGAGTATTGCTCTCTTCCCGAATTCCGTCTCGCGATCACGACGAGAAATGAAGCGACCGACGTATACTTTCTTTCCGTTGAGCAACATACCGTTGACCATCTCGATACATTTATTAGCACTTTGTTCGGTTTCAAAGTGCACAAAGCCGTAACCCTTGCTGCAGTTGTTTTCATCCAGTGCGACCTTGCAACTCAAAATGTTTCCAAACGCGTAAAAGGTGTCGTACATAACTTTATTATCGATACTTTTCTCCAGATTCTTAATAAAAACATTACCAACGCCTGATTTTCTCAATGACGGATCGCGATGCGACCACATAATACGCATTGGAAAGCCTATCAAACAATCGAAATTTAACGTATCCAAAGCTCTTTCCGCATCGGCCATTAAGTAGTAGTTCACATATGCGTAGCCAAGAGAACGTCGAGTAATCATATCGCGACACACACGGATCGACGCTATCGGACCCATCGGGATGAATTTCTGGAACAGAATCGCCTCCGTGACATCTGGATGTAAATCGCCTACGTAGAGGGACACCATAGGATAATTTGCGGCTGCTACTTCTCCGTTCATTTTGTCGGCTTTTTCAAACGTAATTTAAAACAAGTACACAAAAATTCTTCAAAACACCACGAGGATATCAAATCGTACAAACTTATTATGTAACAATTTTTTTCTATAGTTATCACTTTTTTCGTTACAACTTTTAATTATTTTTACGATTTTATTGGATTTTTATGAATATTTTATAATTTTTTGTAAATTTTTAAATAACTAGATAAATTTCACAAAGACTAAAGTGTCTAATAAATAATTAAATAAATTAAATATAAGAAATATGAAAATAGTACTCGCCTTTACCGGTTGTCACCCTAAACTGATTTAAACCTCTAGTGCGCGGCCTCATATTGTCATATTTTTCAATCTTACGTTGGTACCACCGATAAAGACAGTTTTACACATGGGGCTGAAGCTGAGATACGAAATTACGGCAACACGATCATCGGTGCCTCATCGTAGTTCTTCGGTTATACTCGCCAAAGGGCATCAAAGCTGGTGAGATTCTTAGTGATTTCTAGTGACTTTCGGTGTTATCTTCCTTTATTTTTCACTATATTATTATTTTTAGGTTATATTATGGTACTATTAGAGAAGGTATGTTCTTGCGCAGAGAGAGATAACATTCTTGGGTAATCTCTCTCGCTCATTGAAAACCAATCACCGCCATATTGGTTCTTTATTTGCTTTACCTTTGTTGTTCTGTGCGTTTGTTTACATGTGAATAATGCAGTGGCGGCTCGTGAAAAATATTCTTTGGTGTTCTGCATTATAAAAATGACAAGATATCAGTAAAATGGCAATTTCAAAACATAAACTTATTGCACATTTTTAAATATTAAACGTACAACACTTACCTAGAATGTAGTACTTTATATGATTTTACATTTTTATCAGGTTATATCAGTTATATTTTCATTTTTGGTTCGTGTTTTTATACGAGACGCATGTGTACGTGAAGCGATGTGAAAATTTATTTTGTTGTTTATGATTATATAACTCGTTCGTTTTAATACTTATTTAATATTGTTTTATGTATATTATGTTGTTACTGTTTTTTAAAAATTATTTGCTGTTAGTTGTACATACATATTGTTGTTTTTTTTATAAATTTCTGTATTAACTTGTGTTTAATATATTTCATATACATTTTTAATTTGACTGAATTTTTATTCAAAACCAACCTCCTGATGTCAGATTTAGTAGATAATTATTTGAAATTCTCAAGAAATTTATTTATATATTTTCGATAATTACCTCTGTTTATTATAGAAAATTTATAAATAAATTTTTAAAGAATTTAAAATTTTAAATCTTGGAATAAAATTTTGAAATTATAAAGAGCTATTCAAACGCCGCGCAAAAATTTTAGTTGTGCCCTACGGCCGCAGGAGGGCCGTGTTGCGATGAATTAACCAGAGAATTAACATGCGAGGCTCCCTTCTCCTACTTATATGTTCTGTGGGTATACAAGTACTAAATTTAAATATTAGGGCAGGGGCATATTAGGCGGTTGAAAAGTTTCTGTAACAGCTACTGAAATAATATATGAGAATTAATGCTGTATAAAAACCATTTTTCTCTGAACACAATCAGCTAGCTATTTAAAAAAAAGCTTTTTTTGAAAAAATCGATTTGATAACTTAATCGTAAATAGATTTTTACTTAGAATAGGTATTATACCAACGGGTCCGTTACTTTGGCCCCCTCCCAGGTTAATATTTTCACCACAAAACTTAGCATTGGGATCCTTAGAGCTAACATCAGCTATCACCAAAATGTGAAAACTAGCACCATTACAATTTTTTTATAAATCGACTTTGAAACCGGGGAGGGGCCAAGTAATGCTAGATCGTTTCGATTTACATCGACTTTGACACGTGCCGAAATCGCTATTTTGGCCGTCAAAATTCTATTTAGATTGTAATTTAATAAATAAGAATATGTAAACATGAAAGTTTTTATTCAGAGTCGTAGATAAAACGTGGTATTGAACATTCTATGATCGTTAAATAATATACTATTATTATCGTTGCGTTTGCGACAATGTTAGCCGCATCACGATTTGAAAACAGAAACACAAGATTAAACCGTAAAAACAAAAAATTTTCAATTTTTGGGGTTGGAAAGCATTGCATTTGTAATTTTTTTAAATTTTGTAGTTGCGATTGTACCAATAAACAATAATTAATTGTTATCTATTGTACATATATACTGCGATAATAATTATTATACGTACGGTGTATTTATATTGTGAAAGTTTTAGTTTTAAAGTGTTTTTGCCTATTTTAGTTTTTCTACAAAATTTGATATGATTAATATCAAGTTACACTACCTAAACCAATTATCCATTAATTAAAAAATATTAAGTTAAAATAACAAATAAAACTTGCCACGCATAATTGAAATAAAAAATTAATCTATAACGCACTCAGTTCCTAACAATGATTAGTTTGTTTAAATTCTGTACGAAAAATTGTCTTACAAAATTTAATGTGCGTAGTGTTCTGCATTACAAGAATTTCAACAATAGGTAAGGTAAATTTGTGAAGATATTAGTAAAATAATTAGTAATCACTTGGTCGGTGTTAAAATTAAAAAAATTGTGAAAATCTTACCAGTAAGAACGGCAATAAATTGAATAAATTCTTCATTATTTATCATCTTTCGCGTCTGACTATATTAATGGTTTTGATAATAACAAATTGATATTGCAATATAATAATTATTGTTACTGTAATATTGTAAATTTGAATTTGAATATATTGGGCGCGAAATTTTAAATTTAGTTCAATTTGGTGACTTTTACATACAACGGTGGTAAAACGGAAGTAGTGGGAGTTTTTTCCGCTAGAGTTGACCGTTATGGATGGTAACAAAGGTCTTAGATCTTTGTACTTCAAGATGGTCGGATGTGGGTGATTTGGTGCTTGGAGTGTTTTGGGAATATCAAGTAATTGAAATTAAAATTATTTCATATCATATTTAGTTACCAACAGAATTAAAATACGTAAGTTTAAAATATTTGATTTATTTTGTTAAAAGAATTTAATACAGGATTACGTTAGAATTTCGAGTAATAATTGTTGTAACCACGCGAGTAGATAATTTCGTTTTACATACAAGGTTGCATCTAAGTTTTTATTAATTTATCTTCGTTATAAGATTTGATTACTGTTCAAGATGGTGATTTATTAAATTATTATCATTTAAAACGGGAGTAGATTATGTAACGTGAAAGATTGATTATTCATATGTTTTGCCAATGGCGTACCAAGAGATGGTTTAGTTAAGACGTAAGAGGAGTTGTTAAAGGTAATTTAATAAAGGCGGGTGTTTGGAGTGGAAAATATGTTTATCGTGGGATAATTTTATTTAGATAATTAAGTGTAACGGATTTTGTGGACGCTTACAATCATAATATGGCGGTTAAAATACGTTGCAGTAATAGGCTGGCCACTGAACGGTAAACTGTAATGGAACCGGAAGTGACATAGCAAATGCTGTGATGTCGTTCCTTTCTTTCTTTTTTTTTCATATATCTAAATGATGTACTACAAAATTATGATATTTCAGGACAGTTATTAATAATTTTAACAATGTGCCTTATGATTATTTGCAACCACTTATAAAATAGTGACAATTGAATACATTTAACTTAATTGAAATTGAATACAATTAAAATTACACCATTTAACCTAATAAAAGGTAATACCAATAAAAACAATATTAAAGAACTGTGTTAACAAAGTTCTTCATGGTTATTATTTGCGGCTATGATTATTTGCTAGTTTAAGTATGGGGAATTTATTTAGTTAAGTACATACGACTTATTTAGATTTAAGAAAATGACCAATTAGCAATAAGAAGGACGTACTAGTTTAAGATGACAATATATTAATAAGATGACAATATAGTAATAAGATGACAATATAGTAATAAGATGACAAAATAGTAATAAGATGACAATATAGTAATAAGATGACAATATCTTAATAAGGTGACAATATATTAATAAGATGACGATATATCAATAAGCTGACGCGCTTGGTTAAAATGACGAGGTATTAGTTATATAAGGACGGATAATTTAGAATATAAGGGTTATGATTTAAGGTCTTACATAATATAAAAACCAATTGAGTCGAACATCGGTATGCATACATGAAATTCTTACAAATTACGATAGGTTGTGGTTGGTAATATAAATATAAATAATCAATTAGAAAACATTACGATCAGGGGATTAACTATCGAACAGTTATTAAATCAAATTTCAAACTAAAGTATTCTGAATTACATGATATCAAGGAGATTAACTTTGCTGGTAAATTGGTTGTCGGACTACCTTTTTTTTCTCGGTTAAAATATATTCATCGTTAAACCGAATCCTGTGTTTTATTTAATTTGTGTGTACTAATTATTCCTTCAGGTGTCCTAGCAGTGGTTACGCCACTGGACAGATATAAGTTTGAAGTTAGTAATTAAGGTAAAACTACGTTAGCATTCAAAGAGCCATCCGCAAATTTAAAAGGACTTGTAAGTGTTACTACGAGGGGAGATCACAACGTGCGAGGTTAATTAAAGCATTCAAATAATAATACCAAACAAGCAATAAAATAAAAACCACGCACCGCAAACTAGAAAACAATTTTTAGGTTAGATTTGTGACAAAAATTTATCAGTAAATTTTGTGTTAAATTTTTATGTGAAAAATTTAGAACATGTTCTAAATTTGGCGGTAAAAGTGCGTGTAAATGTGCGCAGTAAACATTTTCCCGTCTATATTATGTTTTGTGGTCTAGAGTCCGCCCAGACCCAGGGACCCACCAGGGACCAATAACCCAACGCGATCAAGCCTAGCGCTTCAAAATGAGGAACAATACCTCAATAAACCCCAACGCCCGCTGCCCACATCAGTTGAAGGAGATAAACGGTTACCCCGTGGTACCTCCATATTGCCAAGAAGTTCATCGTTTATCGCAGTCCGCCCAGTTTGGATTTTGAAGTTTTTTTAGAAATAACTAAATATCTGAAAAATCTCCCTAAACTGTTTGTTAATACACAAGTTGCGTTGCAAACAGAAAATTATTTTTACCTACATAAAACTGTATCAAAATTATGAGCAAATTTACATGTATATTTTATATAAAATTTAACGTCGTGTCGAACAGGCTTTACAGTTAAATCAATAGAAAAATAAAAAATAAAATAAACAAATAAATTTAAATAAGTTATTGATATAAATACTAAAACTAAATCTTTTGAATAAAATCCTGTTAAAAAAGGTAAAAAATAAATTTTAATTTATTTGTAATTTTTAAAATTATTAAATAAATAATTTGAAAATAAATTTTATTTTAAATATTTAATTAAAAATTATTTTATGAATTTATTTTTTACTTTGTAATTAATATAATAAAATAAAATATAAAATTAAAATAAAATTCTATATCTATAAAATATCTAAAAATAATTTTATACTAATCTTATCTATATATTGGGAAAATGGTTGAGAATTGCGGTCAAATAAAACAATATAATTGTCCGACGTTTCGGGATCTTTACTGTCCCATTTTCAAGACTAAGAAGCCCGAAACGTCGGGCAATTATATTATTTTATTTGACCGCAATTCTCAACCATTTTCCCAATATATATTTATGGAAGGTCAACAATTATCACACTATTTTAATCTTATCTAAATTTAAAAAAAAACAAATTTTAATAATTACTCTGCCCTATTTAAAAATTTCTATGGAAACCCCATGATACCCTTTTTTTTTACTTATCCACCTCAGGTACTAACGGTTACCAAAAAGGTATACCTGCAATTATCGGAATTATAGGGATGAAAATAAAATACAGTAGAACGAGTAATTATTGTGTTTTTTGAATAGTTAACAGTTTTGTTAAACTTTTTTTTATTAAACCTTGATTTGTGTTATTTTTTAGTTATTTATTTATTTGATCTTTTTTTAATACGTTCGGTATTTGAGATTACCATAAATAAGTCGCAAGGCCATATGGGTTGAGAATTGCGGTCAAATAAAACAATATAATTGTCCGACGTTTCGGGATCTTTACTGTCCCATTTTCAAGGCTAAGAAGCCCGAAACGTCGGGCAATTATATTATTTTATTTGACCGCAATTCTCAACCATTTTCCCAATATATTGTCGTGTTCCAAATAATTCGGACCCACCCTATGCATTTTTGTAAATTTATTGTGTTAATTATTAAGTTGCAACATTGTGGAATTTGCTAGGTGGGGACCGATGACTTTGATACAATGCCTTTTGCCAAAAATGATCGACGTGATGGACGCATTAATTTATTAGTCCGAACAATTTTTGATAAGTTTATAAATTTTGGAATACAATTTAGTAAAAGTTTTACGTTAGTAAAAGTTAGTAAAAAGTGGATTGAATTGATTTTGAAGAAATATTTGAATGATTTGGAAACTATAATTGGAACGGAAGCCATCGATGATAATTGGAATAAGAAAAAGAAGATAATAGCGAAAGAAAAAGATAATAATTTAAAAATAAAGTAAATGGTAAAAATTTTTAATTTTCATATTAAAGTTATTGAAGGAACGACAAATTTGTTTGATAAGCCGAGCTGAGATATCGGTATCGTAAAATTTAACATTACCATTTGAATATTTTATATTTAATTGAAATTGAAATTTAACAAATATTTTGGATTGGAAATTATAGAAAATTAATTAATAAAAAAAAATACACCAAGGGTGAATTTCACAACAATATATAAAAATTTAATATCTGTTTTTGTTTTTTGTTTCAGTCAAGAATTGCGAGCTGTATCTTTCCCGCCAATTTAAAACTGCAGCAAAAAGATGTCCATAAAACAAGGGTAAAAACCTGTTGTTTTACTTTAAAAAAATTTTTTTTATAATCATTAAATATACATAAAATCATACCTAAAAATTCTTTA
This sequence comes from Cantharis rustica, assembly GCA_911387805.1. Classification (NCBI taxonomy): domain Eukaryota; kingdom Metazoa; phylum Arthropoda; class Insecta; order Coleoptera; family Cantharidae; genus Cantharis; species Cantharis rustica. Next base: position 37,143,783 of record OU426882.1, read on the forward strand.
ACTTTATTTCTTTCTTTCCCTTTCAAACAAAATCGCAAAGAAACGATATTTTAAAACCTTCTAATTAAGGACACCCCCTTAAGTGGTTGACGAATTTTAACCTAAAAACTTTAAGAGGGATTCATGAATTATGGGACAGATATGTCTTTTTAAAAACTAATTAGGACTAACGAATTTTGCCCTTTTTGACTCTAAATTTGAGCAAACCGATCATACAAAGTTCAAACTTACACTAAAAAAAGCGTATCTTTTTTGATAGAAAAATCTCATGTTATGTGCCAAAAATCTTGCAAAATAACTAAGAATTACATTATTAAACTAAAAATCATTTAAGTTCAGAAAAACTATAAAATTAATTTTTAAATAAACACATTTTAAACCATAAAAGTTAAACAAACCAGTCACCTCAAAACTTTTCGACAACTATATAGTAAAAATTCGAATTATGAATAACTATTGGAAATCACCGGTTAAAATTTAAATTAAAGGGGAAGATAAGAGCAAATCCATTAGATTATCGATTTGAAGTGACCGTCTCGACAACTAATTGACATGTGTTAAAAGATTTACATACACAAACAGTGAATCCCAAACATTCTTCTAATAACGTACACACAAGCTTGAAGTTCAAGTCAACTTTTTGTGTGCACTGATTTAAATTCGCCGTTTCGCGAATATTTTGCTAAAACTCTTGATTGCAATCAAAATACATGTTAACCTGATTTTGGGCGATGCAACAAAAATGTCAATCATGAGTTTCCACTATTAGGAAAGTCAATTAACTGCAAATATTTGCCAATTTTTCAATCAAAATCGAAAACGATTATTCCCTATCCGTAACAACAATTAAAAACGATAATACCAATTTTTATAATTCACAGTATAATCAACAATAAAATTATAAACAATCCAGTTTTTAGAAACCAAAAATTTGTCGACGAATACACATCAACCTTATTGACATGTATTCCAAAATTTCATATAAATAGGGCGGGATCCCTTAAGTCAGTCAGTCAGTCAGTCTCCCTCCGACAAGATGTAGTTCATCTCCGACAAGACGCGTAATCCAACCTGCCCGTTAGTTCCGGAGTATTAAATAAAAGTGTTGTGCTAATTCATAATTAATTTTTTTTTAAGTATTCATAATAAGATTTTATTTTTTTTTAAAAAGTGTTCATAATTAAATAATTTTTTTTCTAAAGTATTCATAATAAAATTTTATTTTTTTAGTATTCATAATTGAATTTTAATTTTCATTTTTTTTAAGTGGTTCAAATAATTTTTCTTTTAAATCTTTTTTTTTGTTGTTTTGTTTTGTGCGCTCTCCAACTGCCCAAGGTAATAACCAGATTTCTATATTTAAAATTGTATGTTTTTTTTTATTTAGGTGAGTCCCAACGATTTCAATGTAATTTTTATCTTTATAACAGAAAGTTAACTTGGTAAATTAATTCTCAGCAATTATTTTTTTTATTATATTTTATTTTGTAATTATAATTTTTTTTGTACCGTTTTTTCATTACATTTTTTTTGTGTTAAATAAATTAGTTGTGATTTACATGTTCTTATTCTTTTCTTGCTGTTCAAAAAGGCGATCAACTTGGTAATAATCCTACGTCTCCGATCTTCAATTTAAAAATTTGAGTCCGGCTTATAAACAGGCTCTGGTGGCAGCGAAATTAACCTTCAGTTAACACACAACGGCCGCGATTATTTAATTAATCAAAGCCTACCCGTGTTACACACTAACATGATGGCTATCTGTTATCATAGCTGATAAAAAATGTAAGAAAAAATTTAAAAATTTCGACCTGCATGGAACTGATTAGATAGGTCTAAGGTGTGGATTCAAATCCACAGAGTTGATTACTTAACATTAAATTTAATTAACGATGAGAAAAAATGGTACGTGCAATACAGAAATTACGGCGACTCTTTCCTATTTGCATTACATGGATGGCGAGATGCTCGCCGACTAAAGTAGAGTCAGTCATTTTGAACTTACCCAATAACAACTCAGATGTTTTTATAAAAATTTTTTATATTTTATTAATAATTGAATTTAAAAATATTAAATTACCTAATTTATAATAATATATTACCTACAATTAATCTCTATTCACAACTTCTTCACGCTGATGCTTTGTAAACGATAAGAACACCTGTTCTAAACTACTTTGGCTTAAAGAATAATCTTCAATATTAAGTAAATTCTTTCCACGTTCCAATATTCCAAACATTTTAGACCACGACAACATTTTTTGTTGAATATAAAACGTTACCAATTGTTGGTGTTTTTCCCGTATTACGGAACCCCCAAAATTATCGAAAACGAATTTTTCGATGGGCTCCAAATCAAAATGATCATCTATATCTTTTTTTGCTTTAATCGTTAGCGTATAACCGCCGGAAAATTTATTTTTTAAATGTTGGGTGGAACCTAAACACATCAACGTTCCATTAACCATAATTGCAAGTCTGGTACAAAGTGCTTCGCATTCTTCCATGCTGTGCGACGTCAGAACTATACATTTTCCGCTGTCCCGTATCTTGCACAATGTATTCCACAAATACCTTTTGGTAGAAGGATCCATACCTTTAACATGTAAAGAAAACATCAACATTACCTCCAAACCCATGCTTTTCATTATTTACCTGCTGTTGGTTCGTCGAGATAAATAACAGATGGATTTCCTATCAACGCAATTGCCGTACTCAATTTTCTCTTATTACCTCCACTCAATTCTTTTACTTTCTTATCCAAATGTTTATAAAAATTTAAAATTTTGGCTAAATTATTTGCTTCCATTTTACTTTTGTTGATACCAAAACCACGTAACAAACTAAACATTATAATAGTTTCTCTGCAAGTCAAATCGTCCAAAAGTGCATCAAACTGAGGGCAATAACCGATCGATTTAAAAATTTTGCGTCTGTCGTTTTTAAAATTCAAACCGTTGACCCATATATCCCCGTGAGTTAAGTCGACATCTCCCGTCAGCAACTTGAACGTAGTCGTTTTACCAGCGCCATTTAAACCTAACAAACCAAAACATTCGCATCGACCAACACATAACGACAAATTATTAACGGCCACAGTTTCCTTATAGCATTTCGTTACATTCGACATAACTAAATTAGTATTCCTTAAATCTTGCAACGGTAAATTTGCAACTTTTAATTTTTCATTTAAGACGTCATCATCAATCAGCTGATCGGTTTGGGAATGCACGGGCGAAGCTTTCTTATATATTTTATTCAGAATTCGTTTTAAAGATCCATGTTCGGTGCTCAAAAGAATTAAAATTAAAATAACGCCGGTAAAAATAGAAATAAGCACATTTCTTCCTATTCCTGGCGAATCAATGTCATAGTAATTGTCCGTCATTGCTAAAAAGAAATTATTATATTAGTACAAAACATAATTATAATATATTTTTTAAAACTTACTGCAGCAAATACTTTGTACTTTGCAAATTCTTTTTTTGCATTCTTCCGGCGTTAGTTTAAATAAAGTAGGGATCGTTATGTTTACGCAGGTATCGATGAAGAAATTACATAATTTGTGAGTGGAATAAATTATGTATTGGTTTTGTACCCCCGCACTCAGAGAGTAATGTGGAAATATGAGAAATATCCAATCCAATGTTTTCGCAGTATTCTGCAAATCTAACTCGGGTTGCAGAAGGATAGTCACCACCAAAAATGCGGCAACGCCTATAAATTTTTTCATGTTTTAATCAACCTTTCCAGTTTACAAAATTCCACTTACCAGTAAATATATTGATAAGCGCCATTCGAGAATAGCCTGTAGAAGGAACTTGAAAAAAGTACGAAGCCAAGTACGTGATCGGCAAAGCAGAAACTCCGAAGTAGCATAAAATGGAAAAGAGTCGTGCTAAAAAAATTCATTTAATTTGATAGATAATTAAATTAACAATTTTATTCTTACCCAATTCTTCGACACTACTAAAGCCTTCTTCGTGAAATATTGATAAAGTCACCAATATCAATAAGGATGTAAAAATAAAAGTGATTATGTCGCACAGAAACGAAACAATCCAAAAAGTAAGTACAGATATCCCCGAAACAAATTGTAGATGTTTCGATTGGCTTACTCTTTCCTTAACATAAAACATAATATAGAAAGCCGAAACGTATGCCATACTGAATCCCAAATTGAAGGCAACCTGAAAGCCCAAAGTGCCGACTTGAAGTAAATTATTTAACTGTAAAAGAAAGTCCGATGTAAATTGCATAACTTTTAGTATAAAAATTAATGCAAACTTTAGTGTTTATGGTGTACGGCAAAGGATAATTGAAGACTTGGATGCTGTGGTTTGTCGAAACTTCTTCTTGGAAGATAGCGTTTATAACCATTTGGAGAGCTAACGGTGGGGAATGATATGGTTGATTGTTAAACCAAGCTGTAATTGAATTATTTTCAAACGTCGCACCAACGATGTACCTTTGACGAACGGCAAGAATATTTCTTTTCGTCTAAAATAAAAAAGATGGTATTAAATTAAAAACGAGACTTTTTTAAACCTGTTACTTCTTCGATCATTTCTTCAGTGAAATTCCGATTCTCCCAGTCGATATAATTGTTATTATTCCCAGCTAAGATATTCTTATACCTTTTCGAATATGAATTATTCGCAGTGCTAGTGAAAACTGTAACTGCATCTTGGTACGACTGCAACCCAATCTTGAGATTGGGTAAATCTTGGGCAACGTTCTTTTTGCGATATAAAATAATCGCTAATGATATAAATAAGATCGGCATAAATATTTGCAACAAAAACAAAATCCACGATCGGTAAATCGATAAAACTCGCTTTATGAACATTGATAGGAACTGATTCGTCCAAAGCGTCCAACACGTAGGTGAAACTCCAGCGCATGCTAAAATTTAAGACTAAAAAATTTTTAATTACTTTTAATTTACCTACAGCCTAAACCACTTTGCAAATGCAATGAGATATCCAAATTTTCGTTGTTCAAATCCCTTTGATTTTCGTTTTTTATTTCTTCACTGTCATCATCTATTGGGTGGTTTTGTTCTGTCCCTACTCTATAAAAGCCGTGAAGATAAAAAATATATTAAAAATATTAAAAGTCCACTCACTTCATGAAGACGTCTTCCAAAGTTGTAAATGAGATTCCGTAACTGGATATACCAAGGGAGTTGCTATTTTGTTCCAGATCAGCAAACATCGTTTCAAATATTGAGGTCTCTTCTTCTCGCAAAGAATATGTCAACTCAAAACCAATATTGGTTTTGATCTAAAAAGAAAATTAGAACATCAAATCGGAAAGATGATAATTGAATACCTGAATATTTGGAATATATTTTTGAAGCAAAGCTGTAACTTTGTGGATATCACATTCCGGTGATTTAACCAACACCAGATGGTACCCGGCACCGTACTTCTTTTTCAGGAAGAAACTAGAACCATAACATTGCAAGTTTCCTTCTGCCATAATAGCAATGCGATCACCTAGTAAATCTGCTTCGTCCATGTAATGAGTTGAAAGAAGAATTGTTCTACCTGTAAATAATCATGGAGAGGTAAATTGCAGTAAGGGAAAGAACAATAAAATTTACCATTCTTTTGTTTTTGTAGGAGATTCCACAAAGACCTTCTCGCTGCAGGATCCATTCCCGAAGAAGGCTCGTCACATATAACGATACTTGAATTACCACATAGAGCAATTGCAACCGATAATTTTCTCTTCATACCTCCGGAGAGAGTTGAAGAACGAACGTCCCGCTAAAATGTACTTTCAAAATTTATAAAACTAAAAGGAAATAAGAACTTTACGCGTTACCTGTCTACCACTGACGCGCATGAGCGGATTAACGAGAAACTTACTAGTACTTAAAGGTGGTTCTCGAAGGCGGACCAACTCGAAAAATGAGATTCCCGTCAGTGGTAGACAGATAACGGATAAAATCCGGAAAATAAAATCAAACCTTGGGGGACAATTCCAAAAGTTCCAAATATTCGGTGATTTCATCGTCGATTTGCTCTTTTTGCATACCTTTTATGCTGCAATAAAAGTATAAATGTTCTGCAACTGTAAATTCGTCGTATAAAATATTATGTTGAGGACAAAATCCAAGATTTTGTCTCACGTCTGAAATATTGGTCACAATATTGCGACCATCTATGAAAGCCGTTCCGTTAGAAGGTGGACACATTCCGATGAGCATGGATATGGTCGTGGTTTTTCCAGCACCGTTGTGGCCTAGCAAAACCGTAATTTGATCCTTGTACATATTGAAAGAAAGGCCGTTTACGGCCACCTTATTGGAATACTTTTTTCGTAAATTTCTTATTTTAATTCCGACTTTAAGATTAATTGGTTCGTCTTCCTGCAATTCGTGATCTATCAAGCTTTCTTCCACGTCGTCAATTTCTAAAACTAATGTTTTGATTACTTGGTTCAGTGAACCTTCGGAATAATTACTATTTTTTCTTCCAAACCAAAAGGACCAGGAAAATGGAAAATACCACGGTTGGGGAATGCCATATTCGCCAGGATGTACTGCTTCGACGTAAAATGCGATTACAGAATAGAGGAGAGTGTCGAATAACAGCATCATAAGTAAGTGTCCAAAGACTAAATCGTCATCCGGGTTAGTCGGCTTCCAAACGTTGTAAAATTGAAGACCTTAAACAGTTTATGAAAAAATTGACACAAAGTTTGAAAATCCTACCTTCTTCCATTCCTTCGAACATCAAAATTGTTTGAAATCCATATGCCATTGCGGTGTTAGAACACAAACAAGCAAATAATTTTTGTGTCAAAGTCAACGTATCGTAACTCTTCCTTAAAAAGGAATAAGGAAAGTAGGACAAAAACCAGACCAACCCAGCAACCGTCGCCGCCGTATTAGCTACAAATAACGTAGTGAATTTTAAATGTAACACTCGAGTTTCGCTTACCTTTAGAGAAAAAAACGCTAATTGCGAAGCATAAAGCAATGGTCGAGGAAGCGAATATTTGTAAGAAAATCAAAAGTAAAATTGGATCTGAATTTGTAAAAACCGAATTTTCAGTACCCGAATACCATTTGATTTTTAACAAAATTACGATTACAATGCTCGATATTAAAAGAAAAATAAACTGTTTAATAAACCATGCCATCCAGTGCAACCAATTGGGCAGTCCCATAATTTTCATTGCTTCCTACAAGAATAAAATTTCAAAAAATCGCAAAATCCACAAGTGGGGATAAACCTTCAATTGTTTCTCCTTTTCGACTGTGATAATTTTTACGGTGTTAATACATGTGTACACGAAGCTTAACATAATAATGAGTCCGACAAAGGCTTGCAAAGCAGTAAGAAGATCGTCTTGGTTCCATTCGGGATATGGAAATCTTTGCATGAAAATCGGAACAGAATTATGATCAAACGAACGGTTGTGAACCTCCCGTTTGAAATAATTTATAATTGAAAACGAAAGTTCTTGTTGCAACATCAGAAATCTTTCTTTGTAGTATTCTAAAAAATCGATAACATAAAATGTTGAAGTAATTTATTTTACTGCTTATACGAACGAGGCGTTGCTCCTTCGTTCTGATTCCAATCTCGTGGACCGCCGACTTGATAAATAGGAAACAATTTATTGGTATTCCAATTGCTGTTACGATCTCTCCTTAACTCTCCAGGAAATCTAAAATTTTATAATTTAATATTTCAATCAATTTTTTTTTCTAGAGTAAATTAAGTACCTAATTGCTACGTCCATTTTCGATGGTAAACTGACTTGTCCGGCTAAAGAATCATCAAATTGTATACCGGCAACGCTGGTAAGAAGATTAAAATCATTGCTTAGAAAGTTTTTTAGAGATTCGCTGTCGTTCAGCGAAACGGGCACAACTATATTGTCCTTATATAAATTGTGAATGTTTTGAACCATGTCATTCATTATCGACTCCAATGCAGGATTTGCAGGTGACCATGGTAACCTGTAAAATATTTAATTATAAATAATAAAAAAACATAAACTTGAGTTTTGTTAATAATTAAAAATTTTTGAAATAAAAAAAAAGTTGTTTCCGCCCGGGTTCGAACCGGGGACCTTCCGCGTGTGAAGCGGACGTGATAACCACTACACTACGGAAACGACTTATAAGAGTTATGATTGTAGTTATATTTTAATGCTTAATATTATTATTTATTATTATCAAAAATTATAATATTTATAAATAAAATCAAAAATTAATTAATAAATCCTTCATATTAGTTAATAAAAAAAGTAGCTTATATACAAATTGGTAGAAAAATTAACGTGAAGTAACAATAATACTTGGACATTTTAAAAAATTCATTTAGGTGAAAAAAACATTTCGGTCAAAAAGTTACAAAACTTTTGTAACTCAAAATTTTTAAAAATATCCAGAGATGTTATTTTAACATATTGTTGAATTCATTAATTAAAAATTAAATAATATAAATATAAATAAATAAACAATAAGGGTTGCCATTTAAAAACAATCATTATATAAAAATCTAAAATAATTATTTATTTATTTTTTAATTATATTAATGTAATAGCAATATTTTTAACATAATTAAAAAAATAATTTTTTAAATATTTTTAATAATAAATAATAACTTAAAAACAAATAAAATTAAAAAATTAAAATTAATTAAAAAAATAAATTAAAACAACTTACGTGGTAAAAGTATTATTAAAAGGTACGCCATTTTGAAACGGAGTGTAGGTGGTTATAGGATGCAATTCGGGTTTGACTAAACTCCGAATAATAACCAGTAATGATGTAAAAACTACGGGCGCCAAAATTTCAATAACAGTTTGTAGCGGATGTCTCAATTGCAGCATGAAATTTTTCCATAGCAAGAGTAAGAATTTCTTGAAATTTCTAGCCATCTTGGTTATCTAAAATAAATTTTTCCACAATTATTTACAAGAAATCCATCTGAGTAAAAAAAATGATTAATTTAATCATAAAACTTTCTTAAAAGCTAATAGTAGCTTCCCTACATCACTGATAGCTTAAATAACTATTTAATTACATATTACACAGTAAAGCAAGATTTTTGTATCAAATAAACTCTTGTTGCTTATGTTGGTTTGCTCCAGCACCTGCCAGATTTACCTAGATCAGGAGTCTAGTTTTGGTCATTTAAAAAAAGTATTTTCTCGGTATAATTAACAAAACTATCAACGCCGAGACTCAAAAATTAAAATAAATTGTCAGAATTTTGTTTAAAACAAAAGTGTTGATTTTATTTCCAACGCATTCTTTTTAATAAAATAAAAATTTAAAAATATAATATTTTATATTATAAAAAAAACTTAAAATTTATTATTTTAACGTTTTTGTTTAGTTTGTTTTATTTTATATTTTATATAAATTTATTATTAGATAATAAATAACTACATAATTATTTTTAAAAACAATATTAAAAAATTAAAATTATTTGAATTTTAAAAGAACCCTTTAAAAAATTTAAAAAATATTTTTTCAATATTTAAATTAAATTAAATTATTAGTATATTATTTAAAAAAATATTTTTATATTTTAATATTTTTTTAAAATACTACAAGCATTTTATTTGGTTTTAAGTGCTTTTATCAGGGACGGAACTAACAATGTGCGGTGGCTAAAAACCCCCCGGTTCAGCTGTGACTACTCAATCTTCAAAAAAAATTTAATATTATTGAAAATATAATATGTTGTAGCAAGAAAAAAAGATTTGATAAATAATTTCTTTAAAATGTTGATAATCTCTGTATTTTTTATTCTATTAATATATTTTTTTTTGTTTATTTTCAAATTATGTGTAATATACGTTTCTTTTTTTGTTTGTTTTTATCTTGTTACAAAAACAGAGCCCCGGCCCCCACCTTCGCACACGGGCCCCTCTACTGCTTGTTACGTCACTGGCTTTTATATTTTTAAAATTCAAATAATTTTTTAAAATAAGTCTTATTTTATTGTATTATTTGCAAAACAGAATTTTTGAACATGAGACAGCCTGCGTGATTTTTAAATTAAATAAGTTAAAATAACTTCAAAAATGTTACCGTTAATTATCCCAGTGATATCTTCTTATTTTATAACTTCAAAAAAAAATTCAAAATACAAAATGATGTTCGGGGGAGGGGGGGGGGAGGTGCTAATGGTTATGCTAAATTATATTTTACTTCAATCACCTAATGTAATTTTAAGAAAATATATTTACTAACAAAATATTTACGTGCTGATATGTGAAACGTAAGTTCGCATCACTTAGGATAAGTACCCCCTTAAATATATTTTAAAGTAAATAAATAAAAAAATATTTTAAACGTTCGAGATCTTTTTAATGACGCCACTTCAAATTAATTTTGCACTAGAACGTTGAGATTAAATAAATATAAACAAAAACGCTATTAAATATTCAAACTAAACTGACTTCAGCCAGATCTATAAAATAAAAAGCAGGAATTTAGTAGATGTACTACTCTTGATTTAATTTTAAGATTTTTTTAATTAATTTAGTGTTTTAGGACAAGAGGGAAGCCTGTCAATGTTTTCTTTGAGATATTGCAAAATATCTAATAATTACATTTTTCTCCCCCCCCCCCCCGCTTCGATTGTACCTGTACCGGATATTAAAAAAGTTTTCAAAATCAAAACATTTCAAAATATTCAAAAAATCATAAATATTTTAAATTCAAAATTCAAAATAGTGGGGTGGGGGAATTTTGATATAAACCTACATATTATGTTATTATGTAGGTAACCTACCCCCCTTTCTTCCGTCTGTTTTTAGATATTCTACTTCCTCGTCGCCTAGAACGGATAAAACTGCCGCTTAAAATTTTAAAAACGTACCTTATTTTTTATTTTAAAATATTTAGTATCCCCCTCCCCTCCCCCATGAACTACATATTTAGTTTTTTAGAAATAAGTTTACCAATTGGAATAAAAAACCAAGAATTATAATAATAAAACAAGATCTTAGGTCATTGAATTTAGGTGCTCCAACAATAGTCTACTATTTAGGATTTAAAATCGCAGGGGGGGGGGGGGTAATAAACGTACATATTATTTTCCTTTGGTTTTTACATATACTTCTTCCTCACCGTCAAGAGCATGAACAAACATATACTTTATTTTTTATTGTAAAATAATTAATCCCCCCCCCCTCGTGAATTACTTATTTAGACTTTTATTTACTAAGTTCTTACTTACATTTAACTTTCAGGTGGATGCTAGTAATTTAATTTTGTATGTTTATTTTCGTTTTATAGTGCGCAGTCTTCAACTTCGTACTACATCTACTTAATTCTTATGCGAATGTTTTTTGTTAATTTCCTAACTAATGAATTAATTAAGCATTGTCAATCTCACTTCTTTTCTATTTTGAACTCTTTCCTATTTTAGTAATTTTATTTGTATTAGCTGGCGCCTACCACAGCTTCGAATTTTCCTATTTAGATGAGATAAGAGCTAAGCAGTCTAGGACATTTCGCCGTCGCCACTTCGCCGTAACAAGTTTTTAATATTTAGTACCTACTACCTACAAATAATATAAATAATAAAAATTTTAAAAATTGTCCTTTTAATATCGGATTAATTATTTAATTTTTTAAATATGAATTAACCTGATTTCACGAGCTATGTTTAATTTTTAAAGTAAAATTTTTGTGAAACTAATTGTTGGAATTTCTAACTATATTTTTACAATGATTGTAAAACTTTTTTTAAATGATGGCAATTGTTTATTTCGGTTTATTACAGATCTGTAAATTTTATCATTTAGAAGAATACCAAAATTAAGAAACTTAAATTGAGAATCTTGAGAAGTAAAACTTTATATTCTAGACAAATTTGATATTATTATCAATATTTTATCATAGCAGCAAGATAAATTATAATTTCTAAATTAACATTTAAAAAATACGCAAAGGAAGCCTGGCGGTAAATATAAAACAAAACAACAATAAATAAAGCAGATAAAAAAGGCTTTCAAAGATATTTAAAATTTTTTAATTTTAATATATTATATTGTATTACTGTATATTAAAAAAATTCCATTTAGAATAAATTAGACATTAGAAAATTAAATACTAAATATGCGACGGCGAAACGACGACCGCGAAATGTCCCATCCCCGAGATCAATTTGATGCGAAAAAATTTAAATAGTTTTCCAGTGTTACTGTTATTAACTTATTAACTTTCCGTTGCTATTGTTCTGAAATAATTGATCTGAGAAAAATTTTTATAGATTCCTTTTTATAGAGAATTTAATTATCTTCAATTATGTATAGCATTATTTTTTACGTAAAATGAAAATAAAACAAGTTATAGCACAAAATTCGGATTTCGGTTCATCATATTCATGCATTACCCCCCCCCCCCCAGCTGGAAAGCTATATAATAATTATTTTCGTCTACTTTGTCACGTGATTTTTGTAAATAAATTCACCAAAAATAAAGTTTAGCTTCTACTTATTATTTTAGGTTTTAATAACCCCCAATCACCAAATTGAGAAGCACTGCTTTCCGTGCGTGCTAATGCGTACACTCCTGGTAAATCGATTTCACGCCCCCTACCCTTACTTTTGCAGCAACCTATAGATTAAATATTTTTTGAAAACAAAATCGAGCATCTTCTGAACACAGCAAGAGTTGTTAAAGGTATGATGCAGCAATTAATCGATAGTGCTAAGGTCACGATACAAAACGAAATAAATAATAATTGAACTGACCTTCCAGAAATTCCCACGATTTTTGTTTTTTTTTGAATTTAAATTAACTATTACACCACTTCAATGTAAATATAATTTGCACAGTTGTTACCGCACTAGCTTTTACATTTTCTTGGAACGGACGTCATCTGTGGTAACCATGATGGTGAGCAACAACTTGTGTACATGAATCATTTTTCAAATGCAAACTAAATTTTATTTGATTACAAACACTTTTAAATCATAACATTCATTTTGATATTCGGCAGTGCTCGGTTACCGCATCTATACATACAAGGTCAACTATTTTTACTTAAAATTCAAATGCAAATTAACTAAAAGAAAACAATGTATTGATGACTAAAAATCCTCCAATTTTGATTAGCAAAACTTTTTGAATTTCGACTTACATCATTTTTGTTGCTGACAAAATTTGAGGTTAATGTTTAAACGTCAGACTAATTTGAAAGATCAAGACAGTGTCGGGGCGAGAAAATTTTAGGGACCTTCACAAAAAAATTTAAATCATAAATATATCGAATAAACAAAAGCAAAAATAATTATAGTTGCTCCGGATCAGGTTTTCCATGGAAAATTTAATTTAAAATTTGACTCCACTTATGATTGGATAATTTTATGTAGAGGCGTGACAAACTTTGTATAAGTCTATGATGTGTCAAAATTTGTGCAATAAATAAAAAGAAATACTTTCATAACCTCGACATTTTATTCATTTAATTGGTGTTTTAAATTTCTCAATTTTTGCTTTCCGGGGGGGGGGGGGGGGCAACCAATCCAAACTAAGCAAAAAGTTTTTTTTAGTTTTCGTAAGCAAAAACTATTAGCGAAGTGACTCGGAAGAGACACCAAAAGCAACCTAAAACCAATTTCTGAATTTTAAAATTATAAAATAATGTTCATAATCATGATTTTTTACATCCCATCATCCTGTAAAAAATCCAGTCCTGGGACCACTAGAGTGATATTATCAAACTGAGATTTTTAGAAATTTTGTAAATTTATTTCTTTTTTACCTACACCTTGTTCATTATTTTCAAAATTTCTGTGAAAACAGTTGGTTTCCTAAAAAAATTTACTTGACCAAAGTTGTAGCCCGTTAAATTCTCTATCTGATTGGGGCCGTCAGTTTTACATCAGAGATACGCGGTTTGCAAGAAAAGTAAAAAAAATAAAAGCTGAATTTTTTAACATTTGTTCCCTTAATTTAATTTATAACTCGAAATCCGTTGATTCTAGACAATAAAGGGTTATAACCTAATTTATAGATAAGCAAATGATCTTTAAAATTGTTTTAATCCATTAAGCCAAAAAATCAATAATATCGGAGTTATGGCCGTTTGAAAGCAGAAATTCAAAAAATTTCTTTAAAGGAAGGTACTCCTCAAGGATTTGAACTTGGACAAAAATTTTATTTGAAAATTTATCTGAGAAAAGTGTCCTTTATCATTACCTCAAAGATTCTCCATGGGAGGGCACCCTGGACATAGAGAATTACTTATTTAGCAACTTTTGTTTTTTGTTTACTCGAAAGTTTGTTTCTGTCCATATTAATATTATGATAATAAATTGAATTTTACTATTTTGTATTTGTGTGTTTTCTTATGAAGAAGAGTGCATTAATTCTAGCAGCCCAGGGGCGTCGTATATCTTAGGACGGCCCTGTAGATGCTAATTCTGTAGACGTTGGTAGACAGGCAGAAAATTTGTGTTCACACATAGAGCATACGAAGGATTTAAAAAGCCCCCGTTTTTTTGGAAAGGCAGATAAAGAGGGGGGGAAGAATACTAAAAGACCTACGGCTTTAGGCAGGCAGATGGTGGATAGGAATTATATCAACAACAGCATTATATCAGCAACATGACAGCATTGATTTTCTTGATCGGGAGAAATTGAAAGGTTCCGCCAAAAATAATTTCAAAATGGCGTAAAAATAAATTTTGCGGCTTTTTTTTTATTTTTTGAGTACCCTGTATGCTTATATAATCCGTTTAATTAAATGGATTAATTATCGGTTGGGGTTCCGCCAAATTTTTTACATCGCCCAATGGTTCCGCGTCCAAAACTAATTGGGAACCGCTGTGCTAGACAATGAGAGAAAAATTAAGAAAGTAATTCTGAATTTTTTTATTTTTATTACATTGTAATAATTAGGGACCGGATTATATGCAACTTAAAATGGTCGAAATATGCACCATATATGCTCGAAATATGCAACAAATTCGCCAAAATGCACCAAAATATGCAACTTTAAATTTAAATAAATACTAATTTATTTGTTAATTTTATTTAAAAAAAAAATTTTTTAAAATTAATATATTAAATTAAAATAAAATTAATAAATAAATTTCTCGCATTGCCAACCTAAAATTTAATTTGTTGGTACCACCAAATTTAAATGTTAAACTGTCAGAGTAGGACTGTCTTATGCATTTTTTAAATTTTACTTTTAGAAAATATGCCCAAATATGCACGCTCAGTAGATTTTAGTCAAAATATGCAATATCCTGAAAAAATAACCAAAATATGCAAATGCATATACTCTGGTCTCTAGTAATAATAAAACCGCAAATTAAAATTTTAATTAAATTATTCCGCGAATCAAAATTCGATTAATCAAATTCAAACTTAAAACCCAGAACCAGCGTTGCCTCTCCACTACTGTGATATTTTTTTTGAATATTTTTTGAATAAACTGTCAAAAAACGCACTTAAAATTAATAAAAAAGAATTTTCAAAACAGTTAGTAATATGAATAATTATACTTTTTGAAAAAATTTTTGTCATATAAAAATTGATTTTACAGTAATAATCTTCAGACATTTTTTGTTGTAAATGTTATTTTCTTTATTTTTGTTTATGTATATTTAGCAATTTCGTCGCATCGTTTTTGAGATAGGGTGACTTAAAAAAGTTTCTCTACCATACAAGTTATGAAAACTGCCATAAACAAATTAAGGGAATAAAATTTACAACAAAAAATATTTGTATATTATTTTTCTCTAAAATTTTAAAGTAGGCCAATGTAATGTCCGAGAAAGTAACCGGGCGAAGCCGGGTACGAATGCTAGTAGTTCATTAAAAGTACATAAATAATTTTGAAATAATATTATTACAAAATCTGATTAATATTAAAGAATATACACGGTGAGGCAGATGTATCGATCGTTTTTTAAAAATAAAATCTCGATTAAACTGGTTTGATATGAATTCATCGGGGGCCGGGGCGGGGGGGAAATAAACTAATAAGTTTATTTTTATCTCTTGAAAAAGTACACCTGGACTTTGATAAAATATGATAAGATCGAAACAAAAAAAAAATATCTTATTTACTCACGTAGCACTTTCAGTTGATACATGTAAAATAGCCTTTAGTGAGTGTTGATAATTTGTGTATAGCGAACTTCACTCTTATTCGTATGTTGCATAGATAAAGAGAGAGAGAGATGTTTTAATCGCATAGGCGAACCCTTCAACAGCAACATGCGCGACTCGAACAGTGGTTCTTTGAACTATTTAGCAAAATTTTTAAAGGATTCTACAAATTTAGTTCCTAAAACTGCGTACGGCGTTGCTTCTTGAAGATTTGTGTTACTGTTTGACATTAATGGCCGCGTAGTTTTAAGGTGTCATTTCAATTATTTAATAATTATAAGTAATAGTTAAAAAATAATTATTATACAGGTAAGTATAAAGTATCTTTTATATTGCTTAACTTTCTTTTTTAATTTAAATATGGCCAAGTCTAATATCTGCATTGTTTCTGGTTGTCCAAACTTTTTTGAAGGGAAAACGTCCGTTAAAAATTTGTTTAAATTTCCGAAAAACATTATTTACCGTTCTAAATGGTTAGATGCCATAAATGAGGCAAGGGGTATTTCTAAACCGATAAACACTCTCACGTATTTGTGAGGATCATTTTTCAGACAAATGCTTCACAAGTACATTAAAAAAAACTTTACAGAAAGGTCCCGATATTTTTCCTACAAAATTTTTTAATTTATCTACCAGTTTATCTCCAACCTCTCATTTAAGTACTCAATCAAGTAATGACTGTCCATCTCCTACCGTTCAATTAGTTTCTCCCGTTGCTAGTATATCTCTTATTGATAATATTTCTCCCGTTGCCAATTCATTTCATACAAGTTCTACCGTTGAATCAGTTTCTCTTATCGATAACATTTCTCCCGTTGCCAGTTCATTTCATACAAGTTCTACCGTTGAATCAGTTTCTGTTATCGATAATATTTCTCCCGTTGCTAGTACATCTCGTGCAAGTTTTAGATAATTTAGAGCACTTTTTGACTAATCCTTCAGAAATTTTAGACAAAACTTTTGAAAATAATGAGCTTCACTCTATAACAATACCACCTGCTCTAAATCATATTGAAAATTTTTCTAGTCAAGCTGTTTCATATGTATGTGGTTTCATAGTTAAAAAACTCCGATTGTCATCATGTACCAGATGCAAAACTTCTTTTCTTTCTGACGATTTACAATCCCATCACTCTTTCACCTCCTTCAAAGAATTTACCGATGACCAGAAACGTTTAAATTATGTAACCTATTCATTTTTAATTTGTCTAATTCATATGCATGATATAATTCAACTTTGTTTAAAAGATTATGGTTACATTAATCACATTAAAAGTAAAATCATTCAAATTTTAATACAACATGTCAATTTTGATTTTATATCTTGTCAAGATCATTTTGAGGATATTCGCTTGAAAACAATTTCACAATCAACTTTATTAATAATTCGTAAATATTATGTAGATATTAGACGAAGCCATATTTCTTCTAATAGTAGTAATAGTGAGAAAAAACTACGAATTTTAAAGCACTGCTAATGTCTTTTTGTTTTTATTTCATGCTATCGAGGGATGAAGTTACCATTTTTGCAATAATATCGAGGATCTGTGCAATTTTGAAGTGGATGAAGTTTTTATACTAGTCTGAAGAGTTCCTATTACATATTTTTGTTATTCATTGTACATATTTATTTCTTATTTAGTTAATAATCCAGAAAGTTCTTTTTTTTTTGAATTTTTATTTTGTAATAATAATTTAATATCTTTCTACGTTATTGTTATTTGTTTTGTCACATATTTTGATTATTCATTGTACATATTTATTTCTTATTTAGTTAATAATCCAGAAAGTTTCTATTTTTTTGAATTTTTATTTTGTAATAATAATTTAATATCTTTCTACGTTATTGTTATTTGTTTGGTTACATATTTTTATTATTCATTGTACATATTTATTTCTTACTTAGAATTTAGAAAGTTCCTAATTTTTAATTTTTTTCATTGTTATTATTATAATTTAATATTTTGTGATTCCTGGCTGTGTAATGTTAAATATTTGTAATAAAATAGTAACAGGGCTTTTCTGTAAGCCATTTGTTATGTATTTTGTTATTGTTACTCATGTAAGGTTGGGTCAACCCAAAATTCAAGTGAACTTTTGGTAATTCGATTATTTAATCGAATTTCCAATCGTTCAAGAATTAAACCTAACTTTTAGGCTTAACGATAGCAAAACAGACAGCAACTGGTTCACAAATGGCCTTGTAAATCTTGGTAAATCTATTTGCTCGTGTATTTTTGATTTACTCTATTTTTATTGCATAAAGATAATTTTGACTTGATTGATTTTTAAAAATTAGGCTTGAGAATTTTCCTTTTCTGATTAAAATGTAAATTTACTTTTAATTCAAATTGGTTAAAATTTTCAAACTAATTTTTTTTAAATTAATCAAGTTTTATTCTACATTTCTCTCCCCAAGTGCGTATATGCAGTAATTTGAATTGCCCGCTAAATTTTTTTTTTTAATTTTAGTTCTATGAACTCTCCCGTAGGTCGCTGTTGTCGCAAAATTGTTTCCACTTTTTTATCATTGAATAGAGTATCTGGTATGATTTATCTATGGTATGTTGACAATCGCAAAATTATGTTTCGTACCCCCAGTTGTTTACTATAGCCTTGAAAACAAAATCGAGACATTAGATCATGGTAACCAAATAATAATCAACAATTTTTTTTGAGTGGGAAGATCGCAATCGCAAATTATTTTTCAATTCGTTTCGAGATTTTGTGTTATTAGGGCGTCAAGATGAGTCAGGCGGAGGATCAACTCAATTCCACACTTTCTAAACCCGACAGTAAGTAGTCTTTTTTAAATTACTTGCTAAGGAAAAATAATTGGCGTATATTTTAAATTTAGTCGAAGAAAAAGGACGAGAAGTAACAAAACGCACAATTAGGAGACGCGTTTGGGAGCACCTGGAACGCAATGGCATTTCGAGCTTTCCCCGGCCGGTTTACGGGCGCATTCCTAATTTTAAGGGTAGCGAAATTACCGCCACCAAATTGGCAGACGTCGAGGTGTACAAAAATTGTAAGAGTGTGGAAGTGAATCCTGACAAGCCGCAAGAGGCGGTGAGAGTTTTGGCCTTAGAAAATCGTAAAAATTTGTATGTTCCTGTGCCTCGTTTAAAGGAGGGTCTTTTAAAACATATTTGTGTACCTGAAAATTCTAATAAGACGGTTTTGAAACAAAACGTGAGTCGTAAAGGAATAGAAGAAAACGGGAAAACTGTCGGTATTAACGATGACCTTCGCATTGACTTGTTGATAGTCGGAAGTGTTGCCGTTTCAAAAGAAGGTTATTTTCAGCTTTCTTTGATTATTGGACTTTCTAACTCATTTAATTTTTAGGTTATCGTATTGGAAAAGGTAAAGGTTATGCCGATTTGGAATACGCTATTTTACGTGAAATGAAAGCGGTGGATGACGAAACGATCATCATTACCAATGTTCACGACTCGCAGGTATATAACTTTTTTACTTTTTAATTTAAAATTACTGTTTTCTTTTATTCCATTAGGTATTTGACACTTTGCCAAGAGATTTATTCAAAATTCACGATGTGCCTGTAGATTATATTGTAACTCCAACTGAAATCATTCAAGTACAAAATTGTCTTCCAAAACCTGTAGGAATCTTTTGGAATTTGTTGTCACAACGTCGCGTCAATTTGATGCCGATTTTACAAGCACTAAAAGAAGATCACGTGGGGTGAGTTTGATTTTGCTCAATTTTTTTTATAATCAAAGCTCGACAGTCGTTTTGCAATTCACAGGAAAATTAATTATAAATACGAATATGTTTATCTTTGTTAACAAGTACCTACAGTGGAGTTATCTACATAAATTATGTTATCAGTAGATAAGTCATATCTTCTTGCGACACTGCTTACAAGGATGAACACTTCATTCTTGCACTTTTTGCATTTTTTCCCTACTCAGAATCGATCACTTCTATTTCAAATATTAAGATTAGATAATATTTAATTTGTGGGATTTACTGATTATCGTTTTGTAATATAATCTATTTGAGTAAATAATGTCGATGCAAAAGTAACATTTTAATTTTGTTAAAACTACTCTGGCTTTTATCAAACCAGAATAATCTTTTCACAGAACTTTTCTTGATTAACTGGAAGGGAAATTTGATAAGAAAGTTTTCAAAGTTCAATACAGCGCTAAGAAAAGATTATTTGTAATGTCCGACCGAAACACGATTTTCAACTGAAACCATAACCGAATATTCGTCTTCTCTTCTAATTTTGACTGAAACCGAAACTAGAGCCGTAGCAGCCTCTTCTGGCACCTCAGCCAAATTACCAAGTTCTTTACATTGACCATCTATCTTTCATAACAGATTGTAATTTTCATAGCTGGTTGTGCATATTTTATTCAAATTTAAATCTTGTCCAGGGGCGTAGCAAGTGGCAGTGCTTGACAAGACACGAACGCTAGTTTTGGTCTAGCTGAAACCGAACCTTCGATCAGACTCTAATTATTTTGTTCGAGTTTGAGAAAAGCATATCAAAAATATGCCTCCCCCCTAGCATAATAAAATAATAAAGTGAATAGAAAAATAGCTATAAAGATCTTCGTAGCTATTGAAAAGCAAGAGGACTTTTGATCTGTCTGCTTGGAATATTTTTCAAATATTGAAACTCGCTCGCTTCCTTTTTTTTAATCTCAATTGATTAAAATAATATTTTATAAAGCATTCTGCACTAATAAAGCTTTGCTAGACTGCCTTACGATATGCTTGTTTGCAGCGAGATAGCCGCACATAAGGGTGATTCGGGTTGAACTATGTCTTGTCAGTTTAATCAAAGAACATTATGAACACGGCTCGGTAATTAAAATAGTTATGTTACCGGGGGCCCTATTCTCGAACTCACACGATTTTATTTGCATACGCAAATATGTCACTTTCGCATGAGAATTAATAATTGGTATTCTTGAATAATCGTGTGCGAAATACGCAAACAGTCTCATCTTCGAAGTGATCCTTTTGAGCTATCAGAAAAGTAATTTTATCGTTTGTTTTGGCTCGAAAAGTTATTGAAATGATTAGGTCGTTTATGCAAGCACCATGTAGAACTGAACGTGACCGTAGATAAACGTAAGCATTGCTTCCTTCTGTCCCACAGACACATTGCCAACCCGGCTTTTTTTTTCGATCTTGGCATTCATTACGAAATTTATAATCGTAAATAATTTTTAATTCGATTCAAAACTTCGAAACTGACATTTGAAATTATTTAACGTATAATGATACTGTAATGCAGTAGCCCACCGCCTCCCTCACTCCCCAAGCCATCCCACATCGAGGATGAACTCCTTGGAGGGCAGAGTACCACGGACACTGGCTATGGTCTCTGCAGAGCAGATGCTCCACCGTTTCGTCTGATGATTCACACCCTCGACAAGTAGAGCTTTCTACCAGCCCCATTGTGTGCAGGTGTTTGTTTAATTTGGAGTGCCCCGTCAAGACTCCCGCTATTATGCGCAGCTTGTCTCTGATACTGCAGGAAGTATTTGGAATGTCTGCTTGAGGGCGCTTGTATTGGCTATAACAGCCCGGATGCCAGGAGAAATTTAATTTTCCCAAGGGCTTATTTTTTTAATAAAATTCGAATGCCGAGGGGTATTGTTTGAAATATTGAAATTGAAAAATCAATTTCCCCGCCGGGCTTAGGGCTGTTTAATCAATAACGATCCCGACCATCCAAAAATGCGTCTTTAAAATTGAAAAATATCCTGGATCCGTCCCTGGAGGGTTGTTATTGCTGCCCTTGCTTGTCGACATTTCTTCGTATTGATCCATCTGCTTGTGTGCAGCTTATGGGTTTGTTCAGTCAGGAGATAATTGAAGGTCTCGATGGCCGGAATAATGAATAGTTTGGGTGCACAAGGTGGCTTGCGCGAACCCATTCTCGCCAACACGTCAACCTCTGCATTCCCCTTGTTTCCTTGATGCCCTTTAATCCATCTCAGAGTTAGGGTATTTCCATTTGTCAATTTTTCGTTCAGCATCTGTATGCATCGAAGTGAGGGCACCAGATTTGAAGTGATTCTATGACAGTTGACTGCTTTGCTGTCCGTCAAAATTTGTATCGTTCTCTGCCTAAGTTTCTTTTCCCGGATTACTTCCGCGCAGTGCAGTACGCCTATGAGTTCTGCTTGGAACACCGAGGCATACATTCCCAGCGGTTGACTCACGCTTAGCTTCAGTTCAGGAGAAAAAACACCTGAGCCAGCGCTGGTGTTGGAGCCATCCATATATAGAGATATATCTGTCTTGGGAATCTCTGTCATGTTTAATAAATAATAAGATTTTAAATTTCCTATTGAATAGATATTTAGGAGAGATGCCGTCGGCACCGAGATCCAACAGAGGCAGTTTTTTTGGTACAGTCGTCCAGAATCCTCGAGTGTTCTACATCACCCTGTCTGTGGGTACACAAACCCCAGGTTCGCATCCTAAAGGCAGCCCGCACCGCATACTCTTCCACATGGATGTCCAGCGGAGGAAGGCAAAGCAGAGCTTCTAAGGCCGCAGTTGGAGTCGTTTGCATCACACCCGTTACCGCTAAACAGGCTGATCAGGCTGTCAGCCTGATAACAGGCTGATTGAAGCCGGCAAAGGGAGGATGCCACTGTTACCAATTTGGTCCAAGGGCACCGTAACATAGCATTGTTCTAATTATGACTGTGTAGAGCAAGATGGCAATCCTCGGGGAAAAGCTCCAAGACTTTCCCATGGCCCTTCGACACTGCCAATAAGCAATGCTCGCTTTTTCAGTATTATGGCTGATATGTTTTCCCTGATTGAGTTTCGCATCAAACACCACTCCTAGGTACGTGACCTCGGGAGCCAGCTTGAGGGGGTTCCCCTTAGTCTAGGCATCTTCATGCCTTGCAGTTTTCGTTTTTTGGTGAACAGGACCAGCCCACTAAGAGGGCATGCGCTGCGCACAATTCTTCTAGGATTCCGAGTGCATTCCGCATAATCTTACAAAGAGTGCTCATGAACTTCCCATTTAGCAGTATGACTATGTCATCTGTGTATCGGATTGTGGAATACCCACTTTCATTTAGGAGTTGTAAGAGGCTGTCCACTACCAGGTCTCATACGAGCGGAGAGAGAACTCCCCCCTGGGGGCAGCTCTTAGTGACAATACCTTTTGTTATCACGCCTCCTACATTGAACTCAACCACCCTCCCCTTCAACATCGAGTTGATCCATCGTACCATGGTCCAGGGGACGTCATGAGTCTGTAGTGAGGAGTTAATGCTTTCAAAAGTGGCCTTAGCAAAGGCCCCTTCTATGTCGATAAACGCTGCAAGGGTGAATTATTTGTATTGCAACGATCTCTCTATGCGTTCCACCATTTCATGAAATGCGGACTTAGTGGATCTCCCTGGGATGTAGCGCCTTATGAATAAGTGCCACATCACGAATTTCTCTGTCGTACAATCTTTCTAACGTCTTCAACGATGAACTTTTTGGCGAAATGGAGTTCCACGATGATCCGTATATCTCCTTCATCTGATGTGGGCGGCGGGCGTTGGAATTTAGTGAGGTGTGGTTCCTCATTTGAAGCGCTGAGCTTTATCGGGCTGGATTTTTTGGTCCTTGGGATGGGTTTACGATGTGGCGCAGTCAGTGCGTGCGAGTGGTTGGCGTTTTTGTTGGATTTTTTGACATCCGTGGCTTGTGGGATCCGAAGTGTTTGAAGAACTTAATCCTTGTAGTGGTGGTGGATTTTGATTGGACCTTGGAATTCTTGGGGGCGTGGCTTCGTGTCCAGAACGGCGATGGTGCGTCTGCGGTCCATGGATTTTGGGAGCTGAAGTATTTCATGAACTTGGTCCCTTAGAATCGGTGGGGCGGGGCAGGTGATCGGCGCGATTTCAAACGTCCTTGCGTGGATTTTTGGCAACCGGGTTTATTGAAGAACCCGGTACCGGGTCCGTGTTCATTTTTGCGTCTGCGTGGAGTCTTCGATTTTTGATGTAGTACGGACTGGAAAATGCGTGACGAATGCATTTATTTTGGACCACTTGGATCTTCTTTAAATGGGTTCGGGCTGCCGTCCCCCACAACGGCGCGGCGTAGGTCATGGTCAGTTGGATAATGACTTTGAAGATGCGCAACTTGTTTGCGGGAGACATCTGGCTGTTTGAGGCTACGAGCGGGTAGAGCTTTGAGAAGACGGCTTTTCCCCGGTTTCTGACGGTGTCGATATGATCTTTCCACAGTAGTCGGTTTTCCAATGTAACTCCCAGGTACTTTGATAAATTCGTCCATGGGATTGGTTGTTCAAACATGAAGACATTTGTTCAGGGCGGGGCTTTCCTTTGTCGTTTTTTGAACATCGTCGTGGTGCTTTTTG
Source organism: Cantharis rustica (assembly GCA_911387805.1). Lineage (NCBI taxonomy): Eukaryota > Metazoa > Arthropoda > Insecta > Coleoptera > Cantharidae > Cantharis > Cantharis rustica. The sequence goes on from OU426882.1 coordinate 37,168,292, forward strand.
ATGAATTTACGCCGATGCGCCACGTTTGATCTCGTTGATGGTTTCTTGCAAGCGATCCGTGGCGAGGTCCTGATTTTTGGAGGAGGTGTAAACGACCGTGTCATCCGCATAAAGTGAAATCTTCGTCATCTGGTCGATTGAAGCTGGCATGTCGCTCATGAGAATGTTAAAGAGGGTGATTTGAGTCGAGAGGTGTATCTAATGCAAAATATTAATTATATTAAATTATTTAAAAGCAAGTAATTTTAATATAAAATGAATTTTTAAAATAAGTTGGAACTAAATTAAACAGATTATTGTTTCCAAGGTAAACCACATGATTGATTAGTATATTTTATAATATGGGAACTATTCAAGTTTCTTTACTCGCTATTGAACGAACGATATACATGGCCCAGTCGTTCGATACTTTTATGTGGAAATGTTATCACCGAATACCTATATATTTTTCAGTATGCTCCCAAATGAACGAATTTAAAAAAATTTAAATATAGTTTTGAGTTATAAAGGAATTCCGTGCTGGTTTATTAAAATTTATGTTGACGTAATACAATGTAATTGAGATGTGAGTAGGCACAAAGGTTTATGGTAAAGGTAAACTACATAATTATTATGCTAGTGCTATCGATTATTGTCCTAATGACAAATTGTAATAAATCGACGAGGTTAAAAGGAAAGGGGTTGTTGTGAGTTCCCCTGATTTACAATCTAGCAAATAGCCGAGTATGTAACAAATGTTCTAGCATTCTAGTATGAAAGTGTATGTATTTATTTTACTAAGGAGGTTGATACTTATATGTGCGAAATCAAAGAGTAAAATAGTAACATACAGGGTATTTTATAATAAAATTTTAAATTTCTTATTTCTTTCAGGAAAGGTCGTGATACGACGCTCAAAGAAGTCGATTCTGACGTTGAATCGTATGAACCCCGCAAATTTAATAAATTTCGCAAGTTTAAACAACGCAAAAGACCAAATTCTTTGGCGAAATCAGATACTCAGGGCGATGGCGACGCCAGCGAAAATACAAAACCGCCACGAATTCAGCGCCGCCAACGATTCTTCCATCGACGCCGGTTACCGCGCAGCGAAGAACGCGACAGCGGAACCGATAAGGAAAATACTGTGGTGAGTGTTTTAGTTTACTACTTAGTTTCTATCATAATAATTGACATTATTTGATGTCTTAGAATGCTGGTGAAGGCGAACAACCCGTGTCGCAAAGCGATTCACGCAAAAACCAAAGACCCCGTAGGCCGTTTCCAAGAAACAGGCCCCAAATCGATTTTTCCTTGATTGTAAGCAACATCGAAAAAACTGTTCGAATTCGCGAATTGAAGAACGCGTTAATCGAGAAGGGAATTAAACCAAACGATATAACATGGCGTGGTTATCGTGGGTTTTGTTATTTGCACTATGCCAAACCAAAATCGAGGGCAAAATCTGAAGAACCTCGTCAGGTAGATAGTGTGATCGAAATTTTGCAAAATATGAAAATAAGCCCTCACCCCGAAACAAATTTGAGCGTAGAAGTTATGGATCCAATTTCTAGAATTGAAACCACAGACATTACTGCCGTTTAGTAACTTTACCGTTGATAAAAAGATTTTTTTCCTAATTATTAACAAGACATAACCGAAGTGCGTTAATTTGTTATTTTTATTTTGTGAACAATTCCATTCGGTTGTGAAATAATTAAGAAATTTTAAATAATTTTTTAAGGTTTTTACACATGCATTTGTGAAATGTTGGTATTTACATTTTTTGTTCAATTGTTTTTTTAACTTTTATTGTCGCACTTTCCTGTGCAGAAATGTAATTTTTTATTAAGCGTTACAAGAAGTACTTTTTATAGTTTAAAAGGTTAAAATATACATACCATTTTATGCTGCTAAATTTGTGTTAGTTCTTTTTTTTTATTGCAAATGACTAATTTTGCAATTATAATTATAATTATTGTTGGTTAAAATGTTTTTGTATTATGTTGTTAAATAAAATTTAAAATTTTATTTTAAATTTTGTTTCATTTTTTTAGCACTTCAGATGATAAGGAATCCACGTATAAAATATCAATGTAAATTTATTAATATTAATACTAATTTTTATAAATCAGTCGTGACATAATCTAATATTCAAGTACATTTCCACATTTATTCAGAATATTAAGGCTTGAGCATATTTTTTCTCATGTGATAAAAGCAAAATTATTACTGGATGCTCTATCATAAAAAAATGGACACGTCTAAACGGTGCAGTCAATAAGGAACGATGGCGTTTCGGCAGTTGTGACACTACTACAACAACGTAGAAATATTAACTTATGAAACTTTCTATTGATTTTTCTATCGAATAGTTTGTGCCATGTGTAATGGTGTTAGCATAAGTTCAAACATTGCATCCTTTAAGTTAGCACCCCGTAGATTTGCTTCGTGTAAATCACTGCCCGATAAATCACATCTCTGAAAAAGAAAACCAAATTAGTTTAATTCTGCCTTTAATAGTTTAACAGCTACCTCTAAATCTGCACCAGCCAAAACTGCAGACCTCAAATCACAGTTTTGCAGATTTGCATTTTTCAGTGTAGCCACTCTAAGATTAACGCCCGCCATGTCGCTGCCTTCTAAATTTGCCCCTTTCAAATTAACACCTTCCATATTAGCTCGACTCCCAGCCGGATCTTCAAAATTACAATTTTTTAACTGGGCACCTTCCATATTGGCACACAAACTTTTAACACCTAATAAAATGAATCATACAATACTGAAAATTGCTCGACCATTTAACAAATACCTAAAAGTTGTGCACCATCCATAATTGCATGAGACAAATCGGCCCTTTCCAAGCAGCACCAACTCAAATTAGCACCTGCTAATTTGCAACCACTTAAATTAGCATACTTAAAATTAATATTCCTCAAATCCAATTTACTTAAGTCTGCACCGGACAAATTAACGCCTTGAAATCTCAACTCGGCAGAACAAGCACACTTCATGAGTGCATCTATTATATTTTTCCTCGTTAAAGGTAAGTCATCTCGCGAAATTTTCTGTTTCTCAATAACTTGTTCCAGCAAGGGTACAATGGTTTCTACTCCGAAAAACCGCGCTTCTTCTAAAATACCTTCAGGATTCACAGCCTTATCGTAAATTAATTGACCTGTGCGTAAAAAATTCAAAATTGGTTCAAAATACGCCGGGCTACGATCGATCAAATAAGCTCCAGTAGAATCCACATTACTAGGGGTAAATAAATAATCGCCCTGGTTATCGGCAAACATTCGTGCCAACATACTGCAAGGTTCTTTTGTCGTTAAAGTACTTTTAGTTGTGGTAAAATACTTGCCCCCCACATTTAAAGTGATCCAATTTGAACTCTTGAGCGACGTGCTTTTAAAATCGTCGCCGTAGGAAAAGTATAAAATATCGTCATCACGAATTACTTCTGTATTGTCGAGCTCTCCACCATGTTGATTAAAAATCTTCTCGATCGGTTTTGCTAAACTACAACTTGAAGAAATGACGGTGAGAAGTTCGTTAAAAGTATTTGGCACCGTAAGAACCTAAATTAGAAAAAAATAAGGAAGGGATTGTTAGCGAAGTGGCTTTTCTTACCTTTCCGTTCGTTGCGGTGCCGTTTTGGAAAACAGTTATTCGCTTTTTCAGCGACATTTTTATTTCGACAATGAATTTATTGCTAAATTAATTAACACATTATTTATGACGAGTTTTTATTATTGCAGCAACCAAGGTTATGGTTACATGTCAAGGTCAAATTTGACGTTAATGTAAATAATCATCAGGGGCGGCACGAGAAGAAATTTGTACAATAGGCAGTAGCGTAACCAGAACCAGTTTGTTTTTAAAAGTAGGCGTGGCCTAATTAGAGGCATAAACTACGTGTTAAGAGGGCATAACACTGTTGAATTTTATATTTTTTTTACTCTATTTTGGAAAGCTATAACCACAGATTAAATATACTACAGATAGCTCCCGCTTATGGGAGAACGGGTGTCCGTTATTCATGTATTTGGAAGCCAATTCCTTAGTATGGAAGCCATTCACTATATATCGTAAAGGCGCTGGCTATTCGTGTTTGTTCGTGGTTAGTACGTTTGATTTCTCTTCTAGCCACGGTTGAGGTATAATTGTGCTGCCAGCCATTCATTATCACACATAGACATTTTGGTTACTGTCACGTATGTGATCACAAGAATTGAACTTTTTCCTATTGAGTATTGGAAAGAGGATAATTTTCTGAGTATATTAACACAAAAATTTTCTTGGATTATGCAATAGTTGTCGAGATTACGGCATTTTAAAAATGCGAATTAGCAGGGGCGTGTAACTTGATATACCCAGTTCTGCCGTACTTTACTCGCGGTCTAGAGTGGTCTAGAGTTCAGCACCCGTTCAGCATGCAAATTGAAATGTTAACATTTAAGCTTTAAAATTCGTAATTTTAATAACGTTTTCGATGGGTTTCGAATTATTAGGTTAATTAAAATATCGGAATAGTCAAAAAAACAAGGCCGCCGGGCGCATTCGGCCTTATTACGAAATAACTTATTTATGGCAAATCTTGGATTCCAGGTAAACGTAGATCTGTGTTTTCGAGTTCCACCTTTGGCGAGTTCTGCCATTCTTCTAGGATATTTTTAAATTGTTTTGCGTAAGGTGAAAAAATAAAACAGGCCCGGAGGGAGCCGAAGGCGTCCGGAGGGTCTGTTTTATTTTTCAGGAAAATGAACCTGCAAACTGACAAACCACGGCATGACTGGGGAGAGAGTGCGGGACATCGTGGGGACTCTCTTCTCAGCCCATCCAGTTAGAGCCACGAAAGCCTGCGATATAACCGTCAAAGAAGACGTGCTCCTCTTCAGTAAAGAAGAGCTGATAGAGGCGGACAAAGGACTTAAAAATAAGACCCCAGGATCAGATATGGTGCCGGTCGCTCTGCTAAAGAACGTAATTGAGATGCTTTCCTCAAGCTGTTCAGTGGGTTGTTAAAGAGAGGGGAATACCCCGGGGAGTGGAAGTCGGTTAGACTTTTTCTACTCAAGAAGAGAAATCAACCGCCAGAGGTGCTTAGATCATATCGGCCGATTTGTTTTCTCGACCATATAGGAAAACTGTACCAGAGAATGCTTTTCCTTAGATTTCTACAAAAGATCAAGCGTAGCGGGTGATTCTCAGACAACCAATACGGATTTCGGAAGTCAAGATCAACTATCCGGGCCGTCAAGAGAATTGTCGAACAGGTACGGAAGGCAAATACACGCACCCGGAAAACGAAGAGACATCATCGGGGAATTGTTTCGCAGAGAGATTGCTCTATATTTAATCAAGACCTTGGAAAACTACTTTAAAAAGCGTGAGATTAAGATCTGGGAACTGCTGCTTCACGAGTGGATGGAGATGACAAGCAGTGTTCCTCGGGGCTTGGTGCTGGAGCCGCCGCTGTGAAATGTTAACTACGACGGCGGTTTTAGGTTTCCCATGCCACCGGGCGTAGAAATGACGGAGTTTGGAGTTGTTGTTAATAATCATTATTAAGATTATCTCATTGAGAGATAGCTGAAATAATCAAGCAACTTGCTCACATAATTAGACAAGAAGGTCCTAGATTGCGGTTACTACTTCTATGTGATCAGACATTTCGATGACACCTTGAGACGGCCATCTTAAGATAGACAGCGTTCCCTTTGTAAAAATTATAAATTAAAAAATGTTGAATAATTTTACAGCAGCGTATTTTATAGAAAAAGCGTATTTTAAAGGAAGCATAACAAGTGAGCTTAAATGCATCATAGAAACAGTATAAAATATTAGCGGTACGCGACAACTCGGCGACGTCAACTCGGCGATGGACAACTCGGCGACGTCAGCTCGGCGACCGGTCAACTCGGCGACGACCAACTCGGCGACCAAATAACTCGGCGACGGTCAATTCGGCGACCGGTCAACTCGGCGACCGGTCAACTTGGCGACGGCTAATTCGGTGAACAAATAGCAAAAAATTATTACAAATTTCGTATTTCCCCTGATTAACATTTTATCGGGTGCCGACATTGTACATTGGAAGGTATTACTACTTCATGAGATTTCATTTTTTGCCCCCCCCCCTTTTTCTATAGAATTTGTTCTTTAATTGTCCAACCATTTTTCACGGGTTGCAATTTTTTTTAAATTTAATCTTTAATAAATTAATTTTTTAACTTGTGAAATATAATTAAATAATCTTAGAATGAACAAGTTAATTAAACGATTTTTAATAATGTTAATAATAATTATTTTAACATCACATACTACTAAATACCACATAAATACTTAAAAAATTCTAAAAACTTTTTTAAGTTATTTTCTATTTTATGTTAATAATAAGCTTAATAATAAAAAGCTTAATAATAATAACTTGTTCATTCTAAGATTATTTAATTTAAATTTAATCCTAATTTAAATCTGGAAACCGTTACGTTACGTTTACCAACTTAAAAAAAATTAAATATAATACGCCAAACCCTTATTATAATTTATTTATTCAAGCAGTGCAATCGGTAAGAAGTTATTTTAATGTTTTATTTTCATGGTAGTTTCTACGTACTATTAGTGCATACTTGTGAATACCGATTACAAAAAAAAACATTTGAATTTCAACAACGATAGCAAGATAAATAAAAATGGATAATCATAATATTTTAACTCAAAGAAAGAATGAAAAATACAGTTGGAATGGATATCTGTACGCAAAAGATAAAGTCAATAAAGAAGGTTCTATTCAATTTTGGAGATGTGAATGCAAACATGAAGAATGCAGAGGTCGAATATGGACAAATATCAATGATAATTCTTTTCATTCTTTGCGAAATAAACATACTTGTAGCACTACAGGAAATGCTACAAATATTTTAGTGCAAACTATTGCAACAAGAGTCAAAGATCAAGCAAGAAGAACAACGGAAGCTCCAGCACAAATTAGAGCACAAGTTATTAGAGATGTTCCAGCTGCAGTACAAGGAAATCTTCCAAACAGCGATGTTATGCGAAGAAATATTCAAAGAATAAGGGAAAGAACCGTAAATGCGCCAGCAAATGCCGATTCTCGAGAAGATATAATTATACCAGAAGTTTATTCGGTATATGAGTACAGTCCAAACAATTTTGAGCGTTTTCTATTGGCAGATTCAGGAAGAGATCAAATTGATCTACAGCGAATATTAGTATTTGGTCGAGAATACAATTCAACATGGAGTTCTGAAATGAAAGAATTATTTGTGGACGGTACTTTTTTACTTTGTTCTCCTCTTTTTGCTCAAATTTTTGTAATTCTGTCAAGAAAAGATGAGGGAAAAGTCTTTCCGATATTATATTGTTTGTTGCCTAATAAAAGCACCGAAACATATACCAAATTATTCACGATGATACGCGTTCTATGGCCACAGCTAAATCCGGACAGTATAAGTGTGGATTACGAACTTGCCATACACCATGCTATTCGTGCCGTGTTTCCAGAAGCAAACATTAACGGTTGCTTATTTCATTTAGTCCAAAATCTTCGGAAACACTTAGCATCACAACATCTTCTAGGAAGATATAATACCGATATCAATTTTGCATTATATGCAAAAATGATTACGTCACTTGCATTTGTTCCTCAAGAAGACGTTATTGGTGCAATTGCCGCTCTTGAAGATCATTTACCGGAAGATCTTGAACCAATTTTAGAATGGTTTACTAACACTTATATAGGTCGCCTTCGAAATAACGGAACAAGAGGTAACGCAATATTTCCCTCTGATGTTTGGTCTGTTTACAAACGAACGTTAAGTGGTAGCGATCGAACAAATAATTTTGCAGAAGCGTGCCATCGAAAGCTACAATTAGCTTTTGGTAATGGAATTTCACACCCAACTATATGGAATTTCATCAACAAATTAAGAATCGTTCAAAAAGATTATGATGTAGAGTATGAACGAAATATTGCTGGCCATACAACCTATGGGAAATGAAAAAGATATTTGGATGCAGACAAAAGAATTTTAAGTAAAGTTACTAATTACAATAGGCAAAATATTATAGAATATCTTCGTGGTATATCCTATAACTACAATATGGAGTAAAAGCAATAAAATATTTGTTAATTTATAGTTTAGTTAATTTTATGTACTACATACTATTTTTTAAGATTTCAATTCAAAATTTAAAATAGTTTGTAAGATGCGACTTCTAAATTTGAATTTAGCGCCAACACCTACTCATCGATGACAAGGAAAAATAGCCATGAACCACCACGTTGTGTAATTACCTACCGCACGCCATCTAGTAACCCGTTCTTTCTTCCGTTGTACAAAACAAAATTGTTAACATAGCTGAAACAATACAGATGACCGCTCCAAAAACAAGAGACGATCATAAACGCACAACACAAATAAAACTACATATATTTGGGTTATGTCAAATCTTTTATTTCCTGTTTAAATTTGGGTTCGAGGATCAAGTCTGAAGCAATGACAAAATTATAATTTATTTCCAAACACCCTGTATTTTAATAACCCTGAATAATTACTTAATTTGGTGATCACGGTACTTAATTTTATATCGAAATCCTGTGTAACTTCAGTAATGTAAAATTGCATTCTTAGGAGTCAAAAGTTTATAGTTTATATAATTTAATTGTGCACGGTTAGATCAAGATTATACTTTGTATATAATTATATTATTGTTGGTCGAAACTATAAGTCCATTTCTTTAGTTAAAATTACACCTGCAAATGTGAATCAATTAAACCAAGCAGAGATCGTAATTTAGATTTGAAGTCTCAGGGGAGGGGGGGGGGTTTAAAGATGTATCGACTGAAAGTTTGTTGACTCTCGTCTGGGTGGGATTTGGGCATTCTTCTAGATTTATCTTCTAGACAATCTACTCTAATATTTCAAGGAGGGTCGGAGGGATTTGTAAATTTTCTTCTAGAGTTCTTCGAGAGTAAAAGACAAATCGTTCAAATAGAAATTACAATCACGTTCAATTCAATTAAGCATAATTATTAATATGCATCTCAATTGTCATGGGCTTTAAAATCATTTTCAACTTGTGATCGTTAGAATAACTAGAAAAACCATTGCAATCAATTTACATACAAATAAAAGTCATCTGCAAAGTAATCACCCTGTATATGGCATTTCTTCAGTTGTTAAAAGTTATATTAAAAATGCAACATTTGATACTTTAGAAAACACGGTTCCTTTGTATAGTTTTAAAGTAATAAAATATTAAATTCCAGTTCGGAATGTGGTTTTGTGAAACAAAAATGCAGCTGTTTACCAACCCCCTAATCGGTGTCGATTTCACTTGTTAACACAAAGGACAATCTCAAGAAACCGCCTACGGTAACCTTGAAATGCTCGTAAAATTAACACGCACCCTAAACTCAATTATTTAAAATAATTTAACGGTCACAAAAAAATACCACTAGTAAAATATTGTTTCAACCATCACCCAAAATTACCACTAACAATGAATATGTTTAAATAATTATCAACCAAAATTACCCAATTACACCTATTTTAATTATACTGTAATCAACTTTTAATAATGTTAATAATATAAAATTACTTCAATCTTTACCGAAATATAACCCATCTAATAATTAAAACATTTTACTTCAATTGTTTAAATATAATCAACTCAACCCTTGATAACGTAATATGCAATAGTGTCTCTGTTTTAAACAATTGAAACTAAAGAATAAAATTAATTACCAAAATTCACCTAATTTAGATCTGACATGTACACAAATATAATTAATATCAATATTATGTTTAATTGGAAAATTCTTACCTAAATTTGTTTTAAAACTTAACTGACTTTACAACCTTTTCGTTTGGCTTCTAAAACCGTTCTCTTTTTTTAAAACTTAACAAAGCGTCCCTTCCTAACTTAGTTTTAAAACCCTCGACGGATAGCGTCGAAGTATCCCGAAGCAAAGAGTAAAATTGAATTTTATAGGCAACCCAACAAGCTTACTATCTGGGATATTGTAATCTTACAAGTTAGCTTAGCTTTTTTCTTCAGCTGTTGGGCAAACATTCTTTTAATCATCGCATTAATCAATTAAGAGCGTGGAGCGTGATTTTGGACTATAACATGATTCTTTTGTGTAACGAAAAATAAAAAAACGTTATCTATTGCTTTATAAATCGATTAAGTAATTTAACTTATTTTTGTCGTATTTCTTCTGCTATTAAACAAATCATCGCCGAGTTGACCAGTCGCCGAGTTGACTGGTCGCCGAGATGACCGTCGCCGAGTTGACCAGTCGCCGAGTTAACCGTCGCCGAGTTGACGTCGCCGAGTTGACCGTGACCGAAATATTAGTGTAAGAAAAATATAATAATGTATAAATCATAATCTCAAACCAATAAATTAAATCTTAAACTAAAATTCAAATGGTAAATTAACTTAATGTGCAAAATAAATAATATGATTTAAAGTACGCAAAAATAAATTTTAGATGTAAGAGGGGCAGACCACTCTTAAAATAGCAATTTGTGCAATTTTAAAAATTTGATGTAATCTTACAACAAACGTTGTAAACGTTGTAAACAAAAATATGGATAAATGTACAAACCTAAGCTGATATAAATTCTTAACATATTGAGGTTAATCCCCCCCGCACGCCGTAAAAATAATTTTTTTATTTTTAGCAATTTTGCTCATTTTTGCAACGAACGTTTATTTATTATATAAAAAATTATCTTCCCTGCAGTAAGAAAATTTGCGTAAGAACAAAAGCACCTTAAGAATATTGATAAATATAAAAATCAAATAGATATTAAATAAAATTCTAACCGAATATGATATATATTGTCGTGAAACAAAATATTTCGACCCACCCTGTGCTAAATTGTAAAAATTTGTTAATTTGATTTTTAAACGTTTGAATTGGAAAAGTGCAGAGTGGGGAGAAAAGAGAGAAATAATGGCTTCTTTGGCCAACTATGGCCGAGAGCGGGTGCGAGATTTTGTATGCCCGCTGAGTTTTGATATTTTTGTGAATTGTGAGTAATATTTTATTTTGACTTGATTTAAATAAATAATTTTGATGCGAATGCATTATTGCGTGTTATTGGATAAATATTTTTGATATTTGGAATTGGAATTGTTCACAACCTCGAAATTAGTACTTAACGCGAAATTAGTACTTAGTACCAAAGAGTATGTAGTGTATAGAGGAACAGCCATGTATTAAAAATTGAAACGTAGAGACAATCCCGTCTACCAGAGGGCGTAGCAAAGCCATCTATCGGCCGGGAACATTTTTATATTAAATACCTAAATATAAAGTTAGCTACTATATCGATAATTGCAGGTATACCTTTTTGGCGACTGCGACTGTTCGTACCTGAAGTGGATAAGTAAGAAAAAAGGTTTTTTAACACGGTTTTATCATGGGGTCTCCATAGAAATTTTTAAATAGGGCAGTAAACATTACAATCAGTGTAACCACCATACGGTAGTTATTGTATATATAATAATACGATAATTTGTATCCTCTATAGCAGTGTTTTTCAACCTTATCGAATAGAGAATAATAGAGCCTTCTTAATCCCCTTATATAATTAATAATTATTTTAACACTAGTAAGAAAAAGATTTTTAACACTAGTGTTATTAGTTTATAATTTTTTGAACTCGCTATCGCTCGTTTCGCGAAATTCTCCACTAACAAAATAAAATCTCACTTTTAACACCTATATCGTAAATAGTTATTATAATTTATGTAAATTTATAATTTAATTTTATTAAAAAAAATTTCGACCCCACGAGCAAAACATCGCGACCCTTTGGGGATCGTGACCCACAGGTTAAAAAACACTGCTTTATAGTATATACCAGGCCTGGTCTGTACGATAGTATTATGTTATCGTACGATAATTTTTTAAAATGATACGATCAATTTCCGATAAATCCGATAATTTAAAAATATACTATAAATTATTTAATAATATTAAATATCAAAGATTAAATATTTCATTTTTTAATTTGTTTTTTAAATTTTTGTTTTGAATTTTTTGAAGACTGCACTGATTGCTGTTTAAAGCAGGGCCGTATTTAGACTAAATTTTCGGGGAGGGTTTTAAAAAAATAGCAAAATAAATAGCTAATTTATAAAATAACAAAAGAAGTTTTTCTAAATTTAATTTTGTTATATTAATTTTTGAAATGTAATGTTTGGAGAAAAGTGACTAGAGGGAGGTTTTTTTACCAAGATGGCGGAAACGGCAGAAGCCTATATTTTGCTCCGCTGATTTTTTGAGTATAATTTTGTGCAAGTATTTTTGCAATTAAGATTTTATTTTATTTTTGAGTATTGTTATTAGAAAATTTTGTTTGAAAGTATTTTGTCGAAAGTTACCGCAAAAAAAAATTAAAATTTTGTGAAAAAATTGTTTTTATTTAATTGAAATAATTATGTTTTTGCGCGATTTTTCTTTATTTGAGTTCGATATTCAGAGAAAATTTCGATTTTTATGAACTCTATTTAATGGTTGAAAATAATTTGTCAAAGGAGCGACAAATTTTGATTACAGGTTGACTTCTGGGGTGGGGGGGCGTTTTTGTTTATATAATTTTAAAAGTTTTGTTTACTACGATATTTTTAATAAGTTTAAACTTATTCATATTTTAATTTTAAACTCTCACGTAAAAAACCGTTTTTAAATAAAATTTTTTAATTTTAATATTTGAATAAAAATCACAAACTAAATTCTTATTTTACCGATGGCGATAGTAAAATAATGTTGTCAAAACGAAGAACTAAATTAGATTGAAAGAAAATTTCACAAATCTTAAGCAAATATACACTTATGTACAAAAATGTACAAAATATAAAACAATTTATGGGTTTACAATGCCCATTCTAATTTATTACGGAAGTGTTATTTTAAGCTATTTTGCTGCCCATGATGATCATAAAATTTATGTTCCCTTTAAACTTTTTGGTTCAAACAATTTATTGCAATTTAAAATTTTTACCATAATAGTAAGAATTAAGATAAAATACCTATTTTATTCATTTCAATATAATTATTTTTCAAAAAATCGAAAATTAATTAATAGGAGTAATAACTAACAATTAACTAAGTGGTCGCAGACTTTTACACAGGACTGTAAATATTTAGGGCATTTTTATATTTTTCATCTTCGGTTTTTATATTTTTGCAATTTAGTAGTAGGTGTATTTAATCCAGTGTCGCCAATCGCCGGATTATAATACGAATTTCCAATTTTTTAATTTGGGATTTAATTTATTAGAAATATCTCTTTAGTTTTAATTTTTATTTAAACACTTCAAGTTTAATGTTTTTGTTTTTTCTGATTTTTTTACGATTGCAGTCGAACTTCCAGTACTTTATTAATTGATAAATAATTTCGGGGGGGGGGGTTGTAACCCCTAAAACCACCTCCTTAAATACGGCCCTGGTTTAAAGTGTTTAAATAAAATTTGTAATGTAAATCTAGTTTACAAATATATGAAAGATTTATATCTGTTACTCCACATGCAATAAATATAAAACATTCAGTTTTAGAAGAATTGCGAAAAAACAAATTGAACTTTTTTAAAACAATAATTGCAATAAATTAATATGTAATATTAATGTAATATGACAAGCAAAAAGCAGAACCCAAAAAAAGAATTTTAAAGCATGAATAATATTTTATGTATACTTCTAAAATAATGATAAATGTTTAATAATAATATTTTAATTTGATTTGATTTAAAAAATAAAATTCAACATGAAATTAAATACATAAAAATTAAAAATTGTGCCGAGAGATCCGAGTTGAAGCGTTGATTTGTTGAAGTTTAAAATTATTTTAGTTTTAACTTTGGTTTGAAATTTTAATAATCTTTAAAATTCGAAGTAAATAATAAAATTGTCTGTTTTTGCGATACTTTGAAATTCTCTTCTTACTTTTATAACCATCTACCTGAAGTGATTACCAAAATCGTAACAGACAAAGACAGCTTATCATGCTGTCTCATTTAATGCTTACTCATTATATAATGCTCGTTTTTGCCGCTGAGGTCGTTACGAATCGACTACAATTTTATTGTAGGGTACGAAAAATGCTAGTGACAGGTATACCATGTTCTGTGGGTTTACAAGTACTAAATTTAAATTTTAGGGCCGGGGCATATTAGGCGGTTGAAAAGTTTCTGTAACAGCTACTGAAATAATATATGAGAATTAATGCTGTATAAAAACCATTTTTCTCTGAACACAATCAGCTAGCTATTTAAAAAAAAGCTTTTTTTGAAAAAATCGATTTGATAACTTAATCGTAAATAGATTTTTACTAAGAATAGGTATTATACCAACGGGTCCGTTACTTTGGCCCCCTCCCAGGTTAATATTTTCACCACAAAACTTAGCATTTGGATCCTTAGAGCTAACATCAGCTATCACCAAAATGTGAAAACTAGCACCATTACAATTTTTTTATAAATCGACTTTGAAACCGGGGAGGGGCCAAGTAATGCTAGATCGTTTCGATTTACATCGACTTTGACACGTGCCGAAATCGCTATTTTGGCCCAAGGTTCCCACTCGTCTGGAAAACCTGGAAAACCTGGAAAAGTCAGGGAATTCAAGATTTTTTAATTTTGTCAGGGAAAAGTCAGGGAAGTTTTTATTTTTAGCTCCAAGTCAGGGAAATTAAATGTTCAGTCAGGGAAAAAATTAAATTTTTAAATTTTAAATTAAAATTTTTAAATTTTAAATTAAAATTTTTTTTTTAGGTTGGTAAAACCATTTTTTTAAAGGTTGGTATTATGCACAATATTATATTGTGACCATAGTATAATAACTATATAGTTATTATCTATATATATTATTTGTGTGGATTGTGACCACTTCACTTGTAACTAAATTCAATTATTATTATTAGTAGAAAAAAGTGTTGTGCAGCATCATTGTAATTATATTTAAATTTGTTTATTCATCGTGCTAGAAGGTAATTTTTACTTGCTTCATACTAAACATCGTTTATTTAAAAAGGTAAGTAAAGGTGGTAAGTAATTAGTTTGTTATTGTTATTTGTTATAGTTTGTTATTTTTTGATTATCATAATAATTTTTAATCTTTTGTTGTATTATTATAATATATAAAATTATAATTAAATTTAATTAGATGGCATCAAAAAGGACATATTTTAATAATCGTTGGCTAATCGATAATGTTGATCAACCGGAGTGGTCGTCTATTTGTGAAGTGAAAGATGATCGCACATCTGCACATTGTAAATTGTGTAAAAAATCGTTTTCTTTAAGCAATATGGGCAAGGAGGCTGTAACAAGTCATTTAAAAAGCAAGCAGCATACCAGTAAAATAATGACCTCATCTAATTGTACGTCGATTGAACAGTTCTTTAAAAAATCCAACAACGAAGTAGTAGTTCCCACTACCAACAGTAATGAGCCAACAGTAGTAATAGAAGATTCAACTCCTATTGAAACAACAAATCGCAGATTAAATGATTACGGCAACAAAACAGAAGTTGTAAGGGCTGAAATATTATGGGCATTTCAGATGATACATTCACACATGTCATACAACAGTGCAAGTAAGTCTATAGAAATAATGAAAAATATGTTTCCAGATTCCGTCATAGCCAGCCGTATGACTTTTGGCGCAACGAAGGCAGCTTATTTAGTCGTTTTTGGTTTGGCTCCTTATTTTCAAGGTGTTTTGGAAAAATACCTAAGGGGATGTAATTATTACACTATCTGTTTTGACGAATCTCTCAACAAAATTTCGCAGCGCAGCCAGATGGATATTGCTGTAAGGTATTGGGATAAAGAAATAAATGAAGTTCGATGCAGTTATTTTACGTCAACTTTTATTGAAGGTAGAGCTACTGCTAAAAATTTAAAAATCCATTTCAAAGACGCGATTGCTTCTGTTTTAAAAGAAGAAAATATTTTACAAATTTCAATGGATGGGCCCAATGTTAATTGGAAATTCTTGGATTTATTTATGGAAGGTGGCAACTGTAATTTGTTGGATTTAGGATCATGTGGTTTGCATGTGATACATGGTGCTCTACAAACTGGTCATAAAGCTTCCAAATGGAATGTAGATGCAACACTACGAGGGCTATACTGGGTATTTAAAGATAGCCCTGCTCGTAGAGCTGATTTTATTAAAATAACAGGTAAATTGAATGAAAAAAATTAATTTAAATATATAATAATAACATGTTACTTTTTTTACTTTAGGTTCTACAAAATTTCCTTTGAAATTTTGCCAAACAAGATGGGTAGAAGGAAAAATAGCTGCAGAAAGAGCACTGGACATTTTTACCAATGTTTGTCAATACATAGAACACAAAAACACAAAATTACCATTCACTACATCAGTTAAAAACGTACAACGAGCTTGTGCTGATAAACTGATGATGTGCAAGAATGGCCTCACTTCTAGAAGTTTTTTTAATTAAATACCAAAGTGGGAAGCCTCTTACACCCTTTCTGTATGGTGATATTAAGAAGCTTTTATTGTCACTATTGGGTATAATTTTGAAGAAGAATGTTATTCCGGACGATCCGAGGTTGTATTCGAAAATTGATTTAGATAACCAAAATAATTTTTTAGATTTTGCACAAACAGCAATTGGGTTTGCAACGCAAAAATTCATAAAAGTATGTAAAGCATCTGAAAAAGATAAACTTCTTTTCTTAAAAGATGTCCGTGCTTTTGTATTAGCAACAATTAAGAAGATATTGGAGAAAAGTCCTCTAAAACGAAAAGCCGTAAAGGCGATTTCGTGCTTGGACCCTTCATTAATATCTTCCAATATTTCCGAAGCAATATTAGAAATGCAAGTAACCCTGGAGATTTTATTTGAATCTAATAAAATAAGATCGAATGTAGCGGAAAGTTGCTTGATGGAATTTAAACAATTTTGTGAAAGCGAAATAGAATTTATAAAGCTGTTTAATGATTCGAATAGGCTAGATTCCTTTTATTGGGATATTATAGAGCCAAAATTTGAATCCTATAAGAATTTATGGACCGTCTGCAAAATAATTTTTGTTTTATCACATGGAAATGCGTTTGTAGAGAGTGGGTTTTCAATCAACAAAGACATGTTGATTGAAAACATGCACGAGAGAACCTTAATAGCACAGAGAGTAGTGTATAACACCATAAATTTTGCTGGAGGTCCTCTTTGTGTACCAATCTCAAAAGATTTGAGAAAACGCCAAGTTAGTTTCTTGCGAAGATGAATCGAGGGTGAAAAGTCGAGGAAGTAAGAAACGAGTGTGTGAAGAAATAAAGGCGTTAGAAGCAAAACGGCAGAAATTGGAAGATGAATCTAAAATTAAAAATCTCGAAATAAGTTCGAAAATTGAAAGTTTGAGAAAAAAATGTACTTTTTTTGTAAAATAAATTTGTTTTTATAATGTATTTTCTCGGGTCTAATATTACCATTTTATCTTGCGATTTATCAAAAAGTCAGGGAAAATTTTAATTTTTGGTCAGGGAAAACCTGGAAAAGTCAGGGAATTTGTTCTAGAAAATTCAAAATTCCCTTTAAAGTATGTCATAAAGGGACGATGGGGTTCTACCAAATTTTAATGAAACAAATATTCATTAAAAACTATATACAACATAATTTTTACTTAAAATAATTTTTTTAATTGAAATTTCTGTCATTATTGATTTGCAAAAATATACCTGAAAAACGTACTATTTATTAAAGTATTTAATTTAGGGGATAAATATATATTATAATTTGTAATTTTTATGTATATTATAGCTAGTCAATTAAAAAATATAAGTATTAGTTGTATGTTAATACAACATCTCTAAAAAAAATACTAATAACTCAAATTTTTATGACCGTGCGTTTCATATTGCCGCTATTGTACCATTATGTTTATATTATATTATATACCATTTGCGCAGTAAAAGAGACGTTTAGGTTTAGCTTTCATAATTGGGTGCTAGCTCTAAGGATCGCAGTGCTAAGTTTTAGGGTAAAAATATTAATCCGGAGGGAGGGGGAGCAAAGTAACGGACCAATTACCAACTAGTGCCCAATTTAGGGCCTTCTACATTAAGGTACTTAACGATTTCATGCGCATAAAACATTTTGAAACTACATAATTCTCCTACTCCTTTAAAATTAATTCCAATTTTAATCTTCTTTAGGAAAGCTTTTATTTAAATTTTATTTATTGTAAGTTATGATTTTACAGTTTAATGCCACTCAATATATTCCATATTACAGTATGTTCAAAAATACATATACCTGATATTACATTCCTCCTTTGAAAACCTATTGCTATTTGATGAGATTTGAGAAATATAACTACATAAATTGTATTTTCATTGAATATTATTAAACTTGAGAATTAAATAATTAAGTTTAGGTATAAATATTATCTGCAAATTTTTCAGTTGTAATTTTAATTGTTATGATTCAAAACAGAGTTTCCAGTAATTGCATTAACTTAACATGGATAAACATTAGGTAATATTTTCGAAGTATTTTACAACTTAATTATACTGCATCTAGTACATTTTTGTTAAAACATTTCAGATCCGTAAATTTATTTGAAAAGTAAGTATTTCCTTTTTTTGTTAAAGTTACCAGCAGAATTCCATATTAATGCTACTGTTCTAAAATACGGCGTCGGAAGGCAGAAATAATTCGAACTCTTTATTTTTATAAAAAAACTTTATTAACACAAATTTTACATTTCTAGCAATTCCCAAAATAAAATCGAATGAAAAGTTACAAATTTGATTACACTTTCATTGCCAAAAGACTCCAGGAATCAATGAACTACTATGACGATAAAACATATAAAGCAGTGAAAATTTAAAAAAAAACTAAATAAACCAAATACACATTTAAAACAAAAAAGTTACATTATTTTTTTCAATTTTTGTAGTTTTCAGCATAACCGTTTTGAGGTGGCATTGCACCACGCTGCATTTTCTGCATTTGTTGTTGTTTGCCGGTGACTGGCCGAGGAACTTGTGGGTTTCCGTTGACCTTGGCTGGGTTCGTGGAACGTGTGGCCGCGTGATACGCCGATGCTAAGTTATCGGCATGCTGAGAGGGTTGACGTACGTGAGGTACTTGCGATGTGTGTTGTTGGACGGCGGGCAAGAAGTTACCGCCTGCTGTATTAACTGTTTGCAAGTAGTGACCCGACGGATGTTGCATGCTCATGATGGCCTGGCGATGCAAGTATTGAGAGTTCGGCTGCGCCTTGCGGTCTTCCTTGCGTTGAGCCAAGGCGACATAAAGTGGTTTGCCACCGACCATGCGGCCGTTCATCTCCGTGATCGCTTTAGTAGCTTCTTCCGGCGACGAAAAACATACGAATCCAAAACCACGACTGAGACCTTCTTCGAGCATTACCTTAGCCGAAGTGATGGTGCCAAATGGCTCAAATTTCTCGCGTAAGCTCTCATCATCGATGCTGTAGTCCAAGTTTTTGATGTATAAATTAACTGTTTGCAAGTAGTGACCCGACGGATTCTGCATTTGTTGTTGTTTGTCGGTGACTGGCCGAGGAACTTGTGGGTTTCCGTTGACCTTGGCTGGGTTCGTGGAGCGTGTGGCCGCGTGATACGCCGATGCTAAGTTATCGGGGTGCTGAGAGGGTTGAGGTACGTGAGGTACTTGCGATGTGTGTTGTTGGACGGCGGGCAAGAAGTTACCGCCTGCTGTATTAACTGTTTGCAAGTAGTGACCCGACGGATTCTGCATTTGTTGTTGTTTGTCGGTGACTGGCCGAGGAACTTGTGGGTTTCCGTTGACCTTGGCTGGGTTCGTGGAACGTGTGGCCGCGTGATACGCCGATGCTAAGTTATCGGCATGCTGAGAGGGTTGAGGTACGTGAGGTACTTGCGATGTGTGTTGTTGAACGGCGGGCAAGAAGTTGCCGCCTGCTGTATTAACTGTTTGCAAGTAGTGACCCGACGGATGTTGCATGCTCATGATGGCCTGGCGATGCAAGTATTGAGAGTTCGGCTGCGCCTTGCGGTCTTCCTTGCGTTGAGCCAAGGCGACATAAAGTGGTTTGCCACCGACGATGCGGCCGTTCATCTCCGTGATCGCTTTAGTTGCTTCTTCCGGCGACGAAAAACATACGAATCCAAAACCACGACTGAGACCTTCTTCGAGCATTACCTTAGCCGAAGTGATGGTGCCAAATGGCTCAAATTTCTCGCGTAAGCTCTCATCATCGATGCTGTAGTCCAAGTTTTTGATGTATAAATTAACTGTTTGCAAGTAGTGACCCGACGGATTCTGCATTTGTTGTTGTTTGCCGGTGACTGGCCGAGGAACTTGTGGGTTTCCGTTGACCTTGGCTGGGTTCGTGGAGCGTGTGGCCGCGTGATACGCCGATGCTAAGTTATCGGCATGCTGAGAGGGTTGAGGTACGTGAGGTACTTGCGATGTGTGTTGTTGGACGGCGGGCAAGAAGTTACCGCCTGCTGTATTAACTGTTTGCAAGTAGTGACCCGACGGATTCTGCATTTGTTGTTGTTTGTCGGTGACTGGCCGAGGAACTTGTGGGTTTCCGTTGACCTTGGCTGGGTTCGTGGAACGTGTGGCCGCGTGATACGCCGATGCTAAGTTATCGGCATGCTGAGAGGGTTGAGGTACGTGAGGTACTTGCGATGTGTGTTGTTGAACGGCGGGCAAGAAGTTACCGCCTGCTGTATTAACTGTTTGCAAGTAGTGACCCGACGGATCTTGCATGCTCATGATGGCCTGGCGATGCAAGTATTGAGAGTCCAGGTGCGCCTTGCGGTCTTCCTTGCGTTGAGCCAAGGCAACATAAAGTGGTTTGCTGCCGACGATGCGGCCGTTCATCTCTGTGATGGCTTTAGTTGCTTCTGCCGGCGACGAAAAACATACGAATCCAAAACCACGACTGTGACCTTCTTCGACCATTACCTTAGCCGAAGTGATGGTGCCAAATTGCTCAAATTTCTCGCGTAAGCACTCATCATCGATGCTGTAGTCCAAGTTTTTGATGTATAAATTAACACCTTGGCAGCTGTTAATACGTTCCATTTTAAGTTGCTCGTAGTCACGTTTAAGTTCTTGTTGACGTTCGGCCTTCTTCTGCGCACGACCTACATATAATAGCTTTCCGTGAGACATCTCTTTACCGTTCAAGTCGTTAACTGCTTTTTTAGCTGAATCGGCGTCGTCGAATGCTACAAAGCCAAATCCGGTCGATTTGCCATCCTTATCTGTCATAATCTTCAAGCTGGTAATTCTTCCCATATTTTCGAAGATCTTCCTCAATTCTTCTTCGCTCATTTCTTTACTCAAATTTTTAACGTAAACATTGGTGAAGAGTATTGCTCTCTTCCCGAATTCCGTCTCGCGATCACGACGAGAAATGAAGCGACCGACGTATACTTTCTTTCCGTTGAGCAACATACCGTTGACCATCTCGATACATTTATTAGCACTTTGTTCGGTTTCAAAGTGCACAAAGCCGTAACCCTTGCTGCAGTTGTTTTCATCCAGTGCGACCTTGCAACTCAAAATGTTTCCAAACGCGTAAAAGGTGTCGTACATAACTTTATTATCGATACTTTTCTCCAGATTCTTAATAAAAACATTACCAACGCCTGATTTTCTCAATGACGGATCGCGATGCGACCACATAATACGCATTGGAAAGCCTATCAAACAATCGAAATTTAACGTATCCAAAGCTCTTTCCGCATCGGCCATTAGGTAGAAGTTCACATATGCGTAGTCAAGAGAACGTCGAGTAATCATATCGCGACACACACGGATCGACGCTATCGGACCCATCGGGATGAATTTCTGGAACAGAATCGCCTCCGTGACATCTGGATGTAAATCGCCTACGTAGAGGGACACCATAGGATAATTTGCGGCTGCTACTTCTCCGTTCATTTTGTCGGCTTTTTCAAACGTAATTTAAAACAAGTACACAAAAATTCTTCAAAACACCACGAGGATATCAAATCGTACAAACTTATTATGTAACAATTTTTTTCTATAGTTATCACTTTTTTCGTTACAACTTTTAATTATTTTTACGATTTTATTGGATTTTTATGAATATTTTATAATTTTTTGTAAATTTTTAAATAACTAGATAAATTTCACAAAGACTAAAGTGTCTAATAAATAATTAAATAAATTAAATATAAGAAATATGAAAATAGTACTCGCCTTTACCGGTTGTCACCCTAAACTGATTTAAACTTCTAGTGCGCGGCCTTATATTGTCATATTTTTCAATCTTACGTTGGTACCACCGATAAAGACAGTTTTACACATGGGGCTAAAGCTGAGATACGAAATTACGGGAACACGATCATCGGGTGCCTCATCGTAGTTCTTCGGTTATACTCGCCAAAGGGCATCAAAGCTGGTGAGATTCTTAGTGATTTCTAGTGACTTTCGGTGTTTTCTTCCTTTATTTTTCACTATATTATTATTTTTAGGTCATATCATGGTCATGGTGGTTATAAGTAAAATGTGATAGTAAATGCGAATTTATTACTAGAAATAGTTTATGTTATCTACATTTCTCACAACATTTGAATTGGGCGGCGAAATAAAACTAAGATGGCGTCGATTGGATATGTGCGTGAACTAAACCAAAACGCGTTTCAAAACGAACATACCTTCTCTAATAGTACCATGGGTATTAACCTGTACCCGATTTAAATAGAAACATTACGTTATCTAGCAATAACAACAATTTACCAAGTGAAATACTTAAGTTCCAAACATTGACACTAGATGGAGTCACACTAATTTGCGTATTAATTTAAACATTGTGAATGCTACCAAAACACTAATTTATGTTCAAATTTCAAGTACTAATTTATGTACTAATTCTACGGTTAATTTGGAGGTTGTGGATGAGGCTTGAAGTGTGTGGAAATTTTCTACGAAAATACCAATACAATATGTTACGGAAAAATACCGGTAAAAGTAGACATTTTCCGGTATATGTGCACTTATGCCGGCGCTTATGGTAAATGTACATACAATCTACTTTTCCCAATAGAAATAGGAATGTCTGCACATATATACCAAGCGATGTTGAGAAAAGTATATTTTTTATCTTTTATCATTTATTATTTACTATTAAATTGTTTTTTTTTCAAAAAAAACTTTTTTTTAATTGGCTAGCTGATTGTGTTCAGAGAAAAACGGTTTTTATGATATAGCATTAATTCTCATATTATATTATTTCAGTAGCTGTTACAGAAACTTTTCAACCGCCTAATACGCCCCTGGCTTAAAATTTAAATATAGTACTAGTAAATCTGTATTTACCGGTGGTACCAACCTAAGATTGAAAAATATAACAATATAAGGCCGCGCTCAAGTGGTTAAAATCAGTTTAACGTGAAAACCGGTAAAGGTAAGACGTAACACTTTAGGCTTTGTGAAATTTATCTAGTTATTTAAAAATTTACAAAAATATTATAAAATATTCATAAACTTCATTAGTGATAACTAAAGAAAAAATTTGTTACATAATAATAAGTTTTTACGATTTGGTTTCTTCGTGGTGTTTTGAAGAATTTTTGTGTACTTGTTTTAAATTACGTTTGAAAAGCCGACAACATGAATGGAGTAGTAGCAGCCGCAAATTATCCTATGGCGTCCCTCTACGTATGCCATTTACATCCAGATGTCAACGAGGCGATTCTTATAGAGAAATTCTCCCCAATGGGTCCGATAGCGTCGATCCGTTTGTGTCGCAATAGGATTACTCGACGTTCTCTTGGCTACGCATATGTGAACTTCCATCAACTGGCGGATGCGGAAAGAGCTTTGGATACGTTAAATTATGATTATTTGAGAGGCTTTCAAATTTGTATTATGTGGTCGCAGCGCAAAATGAAACAAGGATAAAATAGAAAATACGGAAAAAAATAGTAAAACTAATAAAAATTGAATAAAATAATTCAATTATTTTCAATGGTTTATTTAGTTTTTTTCAAATTTTCATTGCTTTATCTATATTGCCACAGTACTTTGTAGTACTTCATTGATTCCTGGAATCTGTTGGTAATTAAAGTGTAATAAAATTTGTAACTTTTCATTCGATTTCATTTTGGGAATTGCTAAAAATGTAAAATTTGGGTTAATAAAGTTTTCTTATAAAAAAAAAGTGTTCGAAATATTTCTGCCTTCCGACGCTGCATTTTATAACAGTGTAATATTGTAAAATTTGAATTTAAATATAATGAGCGCGAAATTTTAAATTTAGTTAATTTCGGTTTGCATTAACGTAGATGATTTGACAACACTGTTTTGTGAGCGACAGTATGTGACCGTTAGGTCTTGAAGGACGCAGGTAGAGCCAGCGTTGCCATGTCTAGGGATTTTACAAGTAGAAAGGGGAAAAGATACTTTTTTAAAATTACCTTATAAATCTAGGGATAATATTATGAGATAATCACTATGAGTCAGAGCCATCTATTGGCAAATAGCGCAGCTTTAAAAATTCATGTAACTTTCAAATTACTATATAGAACTATAAGAAAACAAACAAAAACTTTCTGGTTGTTCCTTTGATAGTCTCATCTTAAAAAACTTTTGTTTTGTAATACAGTGCACACCGCTTATTGGAATCATGGTTAATGTTATCATTCGGGTATTTATTATTAATTATTATCACTTTCGCGAAGAAAGGGGCGAACGAATATGACTACACGCAAAAACATCGTTTATTATAATCAAAAATTCTTTTCATGTTATCAATTATTTTTCTTTAAATTGTTTTCTCCTACCGAATATGAAGTTAGTTTGCAGTTTACATGCATTTTTGTTAATTGTAAAGAAACCGGGGAACCACCCAGACATAAAGTTACTCACAAAAGTACTCGGGAGCTGCTATGTTAGCAATGTAAATTGTTTCTTTTTAACACTGTTTTTATCATATAAAAATTGTTTTTACAGCAATACTTATTAGACATTTTTGTCGCAAATTTCATTGTCTTCAATTTTGTTCATATACATTTTTTTATTTTGTCTCCTATTTCTAGAAAATAGCGCTTTTTCCTGGTGCGCGTGTTGCCCCACAATTTTTTAATTTTTATTAAAACGCATTCACCTTGAAATATCCAAAATTATCATGTAAATATTGTAAAATGTTTGTTTTAAACAAAATATTAAGATGTCTAGGGATTTCTAGGGATAAATTGTCCGACATCTAGATATTTTCAACTAAACCAACCTGGCAACCCTGAGTAGAGCCCTTACAGCCCTTACCTTGACGCCGGGAGCATAAATTTTACTTTGAGTTAAAACTATTTTAATATAACTATATCTTCCGTTCACAAAAAATTTAAATTAATTAGTTTGAAGGATGATTTATATTATGTTAATTTTACACGGGAATTGAAGATATGTAACAAAAGAATAGTTTATTCGAATTATGGGACCATGGAAAAATGCGTAATAGGTGTTTGGTGTTGTGGATGTTGAAGGGGTAGAGAAATCAAAGAAAAATGTCTGAGATTACATTTTCAACCAGTGAACGAGGAAAACCGATTATCATTTATAGACTTGGAGCAGAATTACAGGTGGCGCCGCGGTGTCGAAAAATAAAATAACTTTTTGTATAGAATTGTAAGTGTTTGTATACAGATATACAAGATTGTAATATTTGGTTCTTCAATTTGAATTACCGCCTTCTCAAATCAAAGTTACAAACCAAACCAAAGCTGTGATCGTCAAACAAACCTCGCACGTTGTGATCTTCCCTCGTAGTAACACTTACAAGTCCTTTTAAATTTGCGGATGGCTCTTTGAATGCTAACGTAGTTTTACCTTACTTACTAACTTCAAACTTACATCTGTCCAGTGGCGTAACCACTGCTAGGACACCTAAAGGAATAATTAGTACACACAAATTAAATAAAACACAGGATTCGGTTTAACGATGAATATATTTTAACCGAAAAGAAAAAAGGTAGTCCAACGACCAATTTACCAGCAAAGTTAATCTCCTTGATATCATGTAATTCAGAATACTTTAGTTTGAAATTTGATTTAATAACTGTTCGATAGTTAATTCCTCTGATCGTAATGTTTTCTAATTGATTATTCATATTTAATGACCAACCACAACCTATAGTCATTTGTAAGAAGTTCATGTATGCATCCTGATGTTCGACTCAATTGGTTTTATATTCCGTAAGACCTTAAATAATAACCCCTATATTCTAAATTATCCGTTCTTAAAATTATTACCTTGTCACTTAAGCTAAGATGGTCACCTTATTAATATTTCGTCAGCTTAAAACTAGTACGTCTCTTATTGCCAATTGGTCATTTTCTTAAATCTAAATAAGTCTTATGTACTTAACTAAACAAATTCCCCATACTTAAACTAGCAAATAATCATGATTAACTTTGTTAACAAAGTTCTTTAATATTGTTTTTCAATTGGTATTACCTTTTATTTGGTTAAATGTTGCAATTTTAATTATATTCAATTTTTATTAAGTTAAATGTATTCGATTGTTACTATTTTATAAGTGGTCGCAAATAATCATAAGGAACATTGTTAAAATTATCAATAACGTTCCTGAAATATCATAATTTTGTGGTACATCATTTAGACATTTGAAAAAAGAAAGGAGCGACATCACAGCATTTGCTATGTCACTTCCGGTTCTATTACAGTTCACCTTTTCAGTGACCAGCCTATTACTGCTGTGACATATCTTGACCGCCATCTTATGATTTTGAACGTCCACTCAATCTGTTATTTAATTTATCTAAATTAAATTATCCCACGATAAATATATTTCCACTTCAAACACCCGCCTTCATTTAACTTATCTTCAACAATTCCTCTTACGTTTTAACCAAACTAACCATCGTAATGGTACGCCATTGGTAAAACATTATACGAATAATCAATCTCTCCCATTACATAATCCCACTCCCGTTTCACAATCACAATCTCGAACAGTAATTAAATCTTATAACTGAAGATACATTAATAAAAACTTAGATTCAACCTCGTATATGAAAAATTAAAATTAAAAAATTACCTACCCGCGTGGTCATGATATTATTATTACCTAAATTTCAACGTAATCCTGTATTAAATTCTTTTAGAAAAATAAATCAAATATTTTAACTTACGTATTTTTAATTCTGTTGATAACTAATTATTTTGAAATAATTTTAATTTCAATTACTTAATATTCTCAAAACATTCTAAGTACCAAATCACACACACATCCGACCATCTTGACGTACAAAATTGTAAAGGCCTCTCTAACGGCCAAATCGAACGGAAACCCCACTACTCGCTTTTCAAATTCCACAGTTGCCAAATCGTTGTATTTTAAAATAACCAAAATGAACTAAATTTAAAATTTCGCGCCCAATATATTCAAATTCAAATTTACAATATTACAAGACTTATATTTATTTGTGCTTTTAAAAACAACGAACAAGATATTTTTGTATTGGGGAGTTTAAATATATATACAGGATGTTCAATATCAACGCTAAACATAGGGAATTAACATTGATTTCAATTGTTTTGTGGATTCCTGCTCGCCAATTCAACCTCCGAAAATGTTTTTCGTATCTATGGAACGAGAAAATTATTGAGGATCTTATAATACCAAAATTAATTTTTTTTTCATCGATATTATTTAATATAAAATTTTAATTTAAAAATTTAATGTTTTTAAAAACAAGTTACCATGTTTTCAAAAAAGTTGGTTAAAGTTGACATTAAATTTTTAAATTAATGGTCGATTTATACTCAACATTTAACATTTATCATTTAACACTTAACATTTAACATTTATCATTTAAGAAGATAAACAATAGGAATTGTGTATAAGCATTTATACTCCTCATTTAACATTTAATATTTATCACTTATCATTTAAGAGATAACCAACTTTCATCTATCATTTAACATTTAAGAAATTTGGTCACACTGCGCAAGTCTAACTGCGCGCGAAAATTTATCGTGTATTTTGCGCGTATTTTTGAGTATTAATAGTAGTAATTCGTTACCACAGCAATATCTTGTACTTTTCTCATTACATAAAACAAACCGATATTCACACAAATAAAAATTTCACCAAGATTTACTGATGTCAAATATCGAAAAACTGTCAGCACGTGCTAAATGTTAAATATTAAATGGGCTCAGTATGTATCGGGACCCTTAAATGTTAAATGTAAATGATAAATGTTAAGTGTTAAATGTTAAATGATAAATGTTAAATGTTGAGTATAAATCGACCATAACATTTTTTAATAAATATCGATGAAAAATATTAATTTTAGTATCACAGGATGCACAATAATTTTCTCGTTCCATAGATACCAAAAAAATTGGCGGAGATCGAATTAGCGAGCAGAAATCTACAAAACAATTAAAATTAATGTTAATTCCCTATGTTCGACGTTGATAGTAGACACAATGTATATGTAAAAAAATTAACTCATCAAATGAGTCAATAAACTTAGAAAATTGAGAAAAAAAGAAAACGAACTTAAAAAACTTTGAGTATGGTTTGACAGACAGCGATTGCCAAAAATAAAGACATTTTTGGTGTTAAGGTTTATCGCATTGGGTCTTTGTTCCTATATTCCAACCGTATCTAGCTGCTTCTATTAGGGATAACAGCCTTGGGACGAGGCAAATTTCAGGAGCTTCATAAGGGAAATTTTGGAATATTAATTTCCCAAAGCCGTGGGCCGAGATAGATTTGATAAATAATATTTCCCGAACGGCAAAAGCTCCGTGAAAATTAGTTTGCGATTATGTTTTCAATGTTGTAAAATGCGACGTCGGGATTAATTATATTTTTCCGAATTGTAAATAAAAAAGCGGGTTGAAAATGTATACAATAACTACAAATACTTTCTGATGTATTTCGGTAAATGCAAAATTTTTAAATACTATTCATTATTAATATACAACACTTATTTTTTGATTTGCTCACTACGAGCGCTAGTAGTACATTTTTTCTCGACTCCGCCTCTCTGCTCCAAGTCTATAAGGAAAATAAATTTTGTATGGAGCGTTTGCTGGCAACAGGCGAACAAAAATGGCGGTGCTGTAATTTTGAAGTGTAAAGTCTTTATAAACGTTTTGGAGATACAGCCTGATTTGCAAATTACTTCCATTCTAGAAGAACACACGCATCTTTCTTGCCAACAGCGGGTTGAAAGAAGAAAGATACAACAGAGCACACGTGTAAACGAGAAATGTTGTGAAAAGATGCCTTAGGTTTTGGAATCAACGATTTGGGTGCCTATTATGTGTTTTTTTTAACAAATTTGGAAAATACAAAAACTTCCATTGTGGTTTTGACTGTGTTACACAATCGCATACGGTAATTTGATCCTCTGGTAATTTGATCCCCTAGTATTTTGATCCTCCGGTATTTTTATCCCCTGGTAATTTCATCTTCGCTAGTTTAAACTGTATGTTAAAGGTAGATCCACGCGAAGACATGGATCTGTCAGTAGGTTAGTGTTAGTTTATGTTATTTGTTTAGAGAAACTGTATTTAAAAGATAGACCGCGCGAAGGCATGGATCTGTCAGTTAGATCTTGTGTTATTTGTTTAGCGAAACTGTACGTAAAAGGTATATCCACGCGAAGATGTTGATCTATCAGTAGGTTAGTGTAAATATCGCGGTTAAATTTTTTAAAAACAGTCTCATTTTTGGTGCTTTTTTAGTTAGTGAATAAGTTATATTTAATCATTTAACTTTTTCGTTAGTTTATAATTTTTATCTATGTATTTCATAATTTTTTTCAAATTTCAGGAGCAATCGGAACTTTCTGCGTTGACACACAAACTTCATATTTCGGAAATAGTAATTTTAAAACAGTGTTATATAATTTTATTTATAATATTATATAAATGCAATAAACATTGTGAAAATATTATTTTGACAAGCTATTAGAATTTTAAAGTGATCCCTTTGGACGGCACAGTTTATCAAAAATTAAAACCTCTCTTAATTGTTACTTCTTGTAGTACACTTCTTGGTTAGTTTTAATGCAGTGTTTGTGCCATAGGCCTGACCGGAGCCTTAGGATATGCTATCGGTGTATATATTTCTAAAAATATATGAATCGTAGATATATTTTTATTTAAATATAGTAAATCTACGTTCATTCTAAATCTACCGTTGGGAATTAGTAGAGGAAAGCGAGTTTCATCTACGACAAAATTTCACAAGTAATAATAAATGTTCTGAAAAAAAAGTTTTAGATTGACTTGAGCAGAGTATCAAAACATTTCTCCCAATTGGCTTGAAAGCACAACCGAAAGTGACGATATTCGTTACTTAAAAACTTGTAAGCCTGCACTACTGCCTAAAAAGTATAAGCATAATTTTAGTTTGTGTTCTATTCAACTATATTCGCATATTAAACCTACGGAAAATATTAAAAAGAAAAAAGAACATCTACTTTTAACTTGAGCCGTGGTAGTTCTATTATATTTAAATGCTTTAATTATATAAAAATTAAAGTAATCCTAATCGTAATAAATTAATTGTACTCTAACATCTTTCACTTTGAATCTATTTTGATGAAACTAAAATTCATAAAAATTTTAAAAATTATATAAAAGATTAAATTTAACAATTATACCCTAACAACCACAGATAGTAAAATAACCAAGACATTAACATTTTTTTGGCGGCCATTTTCATGACGTTGACGGTTTGTAAAGAGTGCTACCGTAAAAAAATTTATTGTAAATATATAAAATCCATTAGACTAGTTAATGTTTTAGTGTGATAATAAGCAAATGTCTGTCATCAGGATGATCGTTAATTATCTTCTTGTGCATTGTAATCATTAAAATTATACTAAACTTCAAATCTATACCACAAGACATGTTCATGATTATCAACAAGTGGGGGCTTCCATCTAGCTAATCGAACACATAAAGCTCAATGATAGTGAAGCAAAAACTGTATGTATGTAATTATTTGCAAGTTCCGAGCTATTTTGAAATGAAATTAATTCTTATATCAAAAATTACATACAATGTTAGTTTTATAGTAACAAAATTTGCATGTTTTTACTTAAATCATTGAATAATAAATATCGAAAACCATCAGATAAGCTATTTTTGCAGTTTGATTATCTAACTTTCATATCCCCTGTAAACAAAGAATTCCTAATTATTATTCTATGCATGAATGTCCAATCAAATAAAAGCTATGCTTTTTGACCGTGACTGAAGTTATACACGACATCGAATACAAGGTTGTGGAAGTCATAGTCTGGGAGCCAATGTCAAAATTATTTTAGAAATGCCATGCTATCAGATTACAATTAGCAGGACAAGTATTTGAACCATCCGCGCTAGCAGTCAAGATTTTGTTGATAATTTCACATTAAATGACATTTGATAGTCTTTTTTTGTGTGCGGTGGGAGTGGGAAAATTTTCAAAAAGTCACCACTTTAAAGTTTTGGGTGGTAGTGTCAGATTTTTACCGACTAAAACCCCACTTCTTGAAGATGCCGGGAATTGCTACTACATTTCTTCCAGCTTTTTTTTCCTTCATTATGTTTCCGCCCTTTCGGGACTTGGTTTTTCTTGTCTTCTTGAATCAATCTTGTCCTGGGCCATAGCTTTGTAGGCCATTATATCAATTATAGCATCTTCTCGATTGCTTCCCATTGCTCCCGGCTATCCAGCATCAGCTCCACCATGTTAGATAGAGTGAGGTCCTGCTTTAACTGTGTTTGGGCACCGCTTCTCTGGTCTGACCATTTGATGCAGTAAAAGATGGTGTGTCGTGCAGTGTCCTCTTCCCCGCAGAAATAGCAGTTGGGGGTGTTTGATCTTTTGAAGCGATGTAGATAGCTTCGGAAGCAACCGTGTCTGCTCGGAGCCAGGGTGGTCTCGTAGGTGAGTTTGCCGTGAGTTCTGTTCACCCACGGCGCAATGTCTGGTATCAATTTGTAGGTCTATCTGCCTTTGCTCGATGCTCTCCACGTTTCCTGCCACCTTTCCTGGATTTCTATGCACCGGATTTTGAACAGTTTTATATTGTTTGCAGCTCTGTATTTTGTGATCCGCAACTCTGCTTTGAGGTGGATCGGCAGTAAGAACGCAATTACCAAGACGGCGTCTGTGAATATGGCTCTGTACGCGCTGCTTATTTTAAGTGCACTCTTCCTCTGGATTGTTACCAACATGTGCCTGTACGTCATCTTTTCCAGGGCCAAAATCCATATTGAGGCGGCGTACAGCATTATGGATTCCGCTACCGTGCTCAGGAGCCTTGTCTTGGTCTCTTTAGGGCCGCTCTTGTTTGGCATGATTTTACTCAATGCTTCTATTGTTGACGCAGCCTTGGTCGCGACCCTTGTAATGTGGGGCTTAAAGGTAAGACCCCTCTCGATGTCCACACCCAACACTCTAGCCCGGTCATAGGTTGCGATGCTCTGCCTGCCCACCAAAAACTGAACAGGCCTGGTCCATCGCTTCCCCGCGACTATGACCGCCTTCGTCTTCTTTGGAACCAGCTGGAGATCCCTAGCAGTTATCCATTCGTGTACGTCGGCCACGGTTCCGTTAATCAGACATTCTAGTCTTTTTTCTGTTTTGGCCTCTGCCACTACCGTGATATCGTCTTCGAAACATGTAATGCTCACTCCGGGTGGTATGGGGATGCTAAAGACACCGTCGTACATCACGTTCCGGAGCAAGGGACCCAACACTGAACCCTGCGGAACTCTCCTGTACACAGATAGCGTATGCTGCCAGAGCTTCTCGTTCACCTCGAGTGCTCTGCCGTAAAAGTATCTGGCCAGTATGTTAAGAAGGTATGGTGGAATTTCCCTCCTTTCCATTTCCGACATGAACAGTTTCTATCTCGCGGAATTGAAAGCATTCTTTACGTCGAGCGTGACTAGGGTAACCAGCCTTCTGGTTTTTCGTGTCTTTCTTTTGTCATTCTAATCCTCCGGACCATGTCCTCGACCGCGTCTACAGTGGATCTTCCTCCTCGAAAGCCAAACTGTCTGTCCGAGAGGCCGGACAGCCGGAGGTAATCATTAAAATTATAGTAAACTTCAAATCTATACCACAAAGCTAATGAGTCAAGAGTCATGTTTATGATTATCAACAAGTGGGAGCTTCTATCAGCCAGTCAAATACGTACGGTATAAAACTCCAATGATAGTGAAGCAAAAACTGTATGTATGTGATCCGATATCATTTTGGAAAACTTGGGCATTTGGATTTTTCAGAGTAATAGCCGGGAAAATGATATTTTTTAAATACAGGAATTAAAAATATTTTTGTAAAAATATTCTTGTTTCTGAAGTAGATGTGTTAGAGAACGGTCAGTAGTATGGTTGGTTGCCTAATAAAAGTTTGCAACTGTTTTTATTATAGGCACATCTTCATTTTGGGCTATCATTTATTTAATAAATAATATTTTAATAACGACAATTAAATTTGACGTTAGTTTAATAATTTATTTTTGTAAAATAAAACAAATTTTGTTTACTACTGGTATATATTATTAACTTTAATAAATTATTAAATTTTTTTCGGCAAACAGGAAGTTTGACAAAGTTTTCCGAGTCAGCACTATTGTTCCATCCTGTATAACAGATAGGGAAAATTAGTGCGTCAATGTTTTCAATTTAGTGACATCTTTTGTTTACTCATGAAAAAACTTCATTATCGTTGATTAATGTGTCATGTACGAGTGAATACGTTGTCGGTAAAATTTTTTTAATTAGAATTAGAAATGTATGTACAAAGTATCGTAGTGTTTAAATTAATATACGTATTTTTAATTAATTGTGTTAGTGCACAATGGAATACCAGAGATTACATGAAAAGAGAGCATTCTCTTGTAAAACCTTATCAAGGTAAGAACTTTGACACTGAACTTGCGGAGTTCAGAATTTGAAATTATAATTTTTTAAGGTTCCGGTATGTCGATACCGTTTTGGGATTTCGCTGGAAGTACCATGATCACAAATAATTACATTAGGGTAACACCGGATTTGCAATCCAAAGTCGGCTCTATTTGGAATTCGATTGTGAGCGTCTAAATTTGAATAAATTATTACATGTACGAAATTAATTCTAATTTTTAGCCGGTCAACGTAAAAAATTGGGACCTTCAAGTACATTTTAAAGTTCATGGAAAAGGAAAAGATTTGTTTGGCGATGGCTTGGCAATTTGGTATGCCAAGGAGAGGATGCTACCTGGACCAGTGTTCGGAAACAACGATTTTTTCCATGGTCTGGCCATAATTTTAGACACTTACAGTAATCATAACGGTCCTCACAACGTAATTCCTTTTCATTTAGTTTGATCGAGATTTTTTCACTTTTTTTTTAGCACCAACATCCTTACATTTCTGCTATGGTTAATAATGGAACTTTGCATTATGATCACGACAGGGACGGTACACACACCCAGTTGGCGGGATGTGAAGCCAAGTTCAGAAATTTAGAATACGATACTCATGTATCCATAAAATATGAACGTGACGTTTTAACTGGTAGGTCAAACGGTGATTATATTATCAACTTGGTTAATTTTTACATCTTACAGTGTCGACCGATATAGAAAATAAAGCTGCTTGGAAGGAATGTTTCCAAGTGAAAGGCGTAAAACTACCAACAGGATATTTTTTTGGAGTGACTGCCACCACTGGCGATTTGACCGATAACCACGATATATTATCAGTTCGTCTGTATGAACTTGACCTTCCAGATGATGTAAGTGCTTTTCACCAATATAAATATCGAACTCGAATTTTTTTTAAACCCAGGCCATTAAAAATTTGTATTTTTAATCGTTAATTTTATTAACTTCCGAACCTACCTGGAAGGTTGCCAATTTTACATAATCAAAATTTTTGTATTATTTCCAATCCTTCATTTAGCTTCGGCACTGGCAGGAAGATTAAAAGTTATGATCTGGTCAGAAAAATGTACTATTTTCATTTCCCGTTATATTTTGCATAACTGAATTGGCGCAGGCCGTTCTTCCAAAACAAGATATTTAGGCAATGCAAAAAATTGATCGCACAAGTTTTAACGATACTCATGATTGCTTGTGTTAGGGGCATTTATTTAAACATGAATATAGTTTGTTGGAAAAATTAAACATATATGATAATCGTACTAACGGCTTACATTAAGTTTGTCAACTGCATACGTCGAGTTACTAATGCATACTGCCGTGTGCATTGGCGTTGTACTTACATTGCATTGCTATTATTTTTATAGTAATCTGTTATCTCAACAGATACTAACATCATCATGCCTACTACATTAATTCAATGGAATTCCAGTGTGAACGATTCGGCCCGAATAATAATTAACATTCAATTCTTAAAAAATTAGGAACCACCATGATATAACATTTATATGTCCGGTTTCACCAACCTTTGTTAAATATGCTTTGACGCTGATCAAATCGCATCTTTCCAAGATTCTACCGTTACATGCATAAAAATAGTCCACCTTACATAAAAAGACATAAAAATGTCCACCTACACCAGAAATCAATAGTTTGGATCCGCTTGCATGTGACGGCAGTCATCCAAGGATGAGATGCTTGCATAAATTTTTAGGTCATCAGCATAAAGCAATTTGTGCGATGTTATGGCAGTGGGCAAATCGTTCACGAAAATTATAAATAATAGGAGTCCAAGGTTGGATCCTTGTAGAACGCCCGAGCTTACAGAAAAAAACGGAAGACTTATATCCACGGTATTCGACAAACTGCTTGTGCTGGGATAAATACGAGGTGAGGAGGTTAATCAGCTGTTTCGAGAAGCCGAAAGACGACAATTTCCCAATTTATCTACTATGATCGATTTGGTTCGCCTTCTGGAAGTCGGTGTAAATGGTATCAACCTGTCCTTGACTGTCTAAGGTTTCAGAGACAAATTGTTTGAATGACGCAAGGTTGGTGATAGTTGATAATCCGTTCGAATACCTTGGATAAGTTCGATAAGATGGAAATCGGGCTGTAATTGTCAATTTCTGATGGATTGCCCGTTTTCAGTACAGGACAAAGACGTGCAACCTTCCAGGTTTGTGGAAAAGTGGCGGAAGCGAATATAAGGTTGAAGATATGTAGTAAAGGTTGCGCAAACAACGAAGCAAAGGCAGGTATACCATCAACGCCACTAGAAAGTTTATTATTGATTGCTGCAAGGCAGCGATGATATCATCACTTGTGACGGTTCGAACGTCAAATTGAAAGGATGGATTGCAATTAATGTACAACGTAGAGGAACTATTGTCGGAATCAATATACACAGATCGGAAGTAGTCCCCGAAAGCGTTGACAATTAGGTCTGGGTCAGAATACTGGACACCATCAAGCTGCAACGAACCTGGTATTCTAGTGCTACCCTTAACGAAAGCCCAAAATTGTGATAGATCTAAATAAATAGTGTCCGCAAAACCAGATAGGTACTCTTGATAACATTCGGCAGTCTGCATCACCTAAATGAATCGCAGTTACCACTCCGACCGGACCTCAAAAAAAGTTTATGACCATTATAACCATTGAGGATATTGGCTAGGGGCCCCGCTGGTGCTCAAAGGGTTACTCGCTTGGAATATACTATTAATAGCAGTATTAAAATGCATCGCAAGCCAAATCAACATCTCTGCAGTCGTAAACGGAGGTCCAGTCAGTCTCCTCAAGCAACCGGTACATGAGACTGAGGTCAGCTTTCTTAAAGTTGAAGATCTTATCTAGGTTGGGAGCAAAATGGGGAGTGTCAGGATTTGACAAATGGATAGATTATGTTAAGAGAGGGGTGATACTCATCCTCCGGGATCAGTGAATCAAGACTGCGACATTCATATTAGAAAAGATTAAATCCAGGGTGCGACCCAGGAAATTAAAGATGTTATTATTTTGTGAGACGTCGAAAAATTGCATAAAGTTACGGATGGCACCATTCCTGGAACGCCTTTGGCGCCTTGGTTACTGTCAGACAACCCTCATCACGAATTTCAAAATTTCAACTACACTATAGGAAAGAGGACAATTTTCTGTATATAATGCAACAAAAATATCTGCGAACTATGCATTAGTTTTCGAAAAAACGGCATTTTAAAGTTATTAAAAGTAGGTAGTTGTAACCCGATACACCCCGTTGCAACGTGTCGAGCCACAGTCAACTGGCACGTTCCGTTCCTATTCTTAATTTTGTTGACGGTACGAGTGCTTTAATACACTCTTAATGTTTGATTTCAGTCGCGGTCGACACCCGAACGAGTTCTATGGCTTCGAGTTCCACCCTTGGCGAGTTCTGTCATTTTTCAGGGATATTTTTAATTTTTTTTGCCTTACACAAAATCGGCTAATCGTGCAGCCGTGTTAAAAGGTGTATTTAAAATACATGTAAATTTAACTTTTTCAAATTCGATTTTTTCGAGAACTAATGCATGGTTCGCAAAAATTTTTGTTCTAATATGCTTAGAAAAGTGTCCTCTTTCCTATAGTGCAGTTAAAATTTTGAAATTCGTGATGAGGGTTGTCTGACAGTTCCCGGCGCCTTGTTAAACTAAAAGTCGTTTCACCAATGTTGATAAACTTTAACGTTCTTTAATTGCAATGTAATTTCAAATTACTCGTTTTCTATTGGCTCCAAGTTTTGACACTTATTAAATGTTTAATGTCAATAGTATATAAATGAGCCGTTGAATTTTGACGGTGGGATATTCGGTCCTCAAATTTGGTCGGAGATTTGACCAACGTTAAATGTATTATGCAGTGGTGAAACAAATTTTTATAACTTAACGTCATAATCGTCAAATCGTTTGATGTTGATCAAATGCCTTGATGAAGCTTGGTGAAACCGGGCATTATTCTATATTCAAATCAATGAGTATTAAGAATCAAGTATTAAAACACAATAATTGATAGGAGCAATCAGTGCTGTAGGCAAGTTTACATTTTTTTTATGAGCTACTTTGGACCATAATCCACTATTTTATAGGGGAGCGTCCATTAATTACGTAAAACGATTTTTGTAATTTTTGACCCCCCCCCCCACGTAAGGGTACATAAGATTGTGGCAACCCTCTCATCACTTTACGTAAGGATTTTTTTTAAATTAATTTTGACCCCACCCCATCATTGCATTCCGCTGGCTAATTTTTAACAACTTATATAAAAATGTTATAAAAAAATTTTGTGTCGGTTATTATGAAAATTAAAATAAATTTGATTTAAATAATACATTATCAGCATACTAGCAACTTTCCGTTATAATTAATTCTAGTTATAATATAATACACGTGAGTTAGGTCTGGGTAATGAATAGATCTCAACGACCGACTAAGCCAGATACCTAGAACTGATAAGGCTGACACAAACGATCGATACGAGTTAAAGCAGGTCATATTAAAAACTGGCATCATGCATCATCTGAAAACTACAGTACGCGTCAAGAAGCGGAAATGGATGTTAGAGGAAATATTAGACCTCATGGAAAAGAGGCGATTGCTAAAACACGACATAACGGAGTATAGAAAATTACAAAACACAATAAGGAAAGCAATCCGAACAGCAAAGACGCGATGGATGACAGAGAACTGGAAGACCTAATAGAAAAAAATGACCTATTCAGCACGCATAGAAAAGCAAAAGAGATAGCCGGGCTTTACAAAAAACGGAAACCTATGACACTAATGGACAACTCTAATAAAATCATACTTCAGGAAGAGGAAAAAATTTTTTATATAATACAGAGTGTGTCAGAAGTTGAGAAGCTATTAATATTTATAATTTTACAATTTATTTTTTATTTTCACCTTTTAGAATGTCCATAGCTTTTTGTAGATTAGAATGCACCTGATTGGTTAAATATAAATGAACCGAACAATCAAATAAGAGGTCAACTAATAGGCTTTCTCAATGCTCTAACCAAATCATAAATTACTCCTATTACAATATTTGTTTCAGAGGAACTGCCTGTTACTCCCGATTGTCTAAGAAATATTTTATAACTATAAAATTCTCGCCGAATTGATTCGCACCAAACCGTGGTAGACCGGTCTACAAATACGAATGCCTTGATATGTTTTTTATAGAGACTTTCTAGAACGAAGAAATTTTATTATAAAAAATTTATTAGTTTTGTCGCATTTTAATTTATTTTTTTAACAGCCACAAACCAACGAAGACCGATCGGGAATTTTGCCGTCCGCAACGTTTTTTGAACCTCCAAGAGATCACGTGGAAGACCCAAAACCGTCTTCCCTTTCTGGCATCAAATTATTTTTACTCATGCTAATTGGATGCATCGCGATTGTTGCGTGCATCGTTATTGGTATTATGTTTTATCAAAAGCAGCAAGAGCAAACTAGGAAGAGATTCTATTAAACACTACCTATTGGTGTTTGTGACTGGTAAATTGAAACACTCCTGTTTATATTTATTTTTAAGATTGTTGTGATTTTTGTGTGCCTTTTTCTTTTACTATATTTGCTACATCACTCCAGGTTTTATTTTACTTTATCATGCTTTTGGGATTATTTTTAAATTCAGAATGCCATCATTAGTTTATTTTTATAGGGGACTCTACCGCCCCACGTTGAGCGCCATTGATGGCACTTGGAATTATTTTAATTTGCAAATTATACAAACTTCCGGTAGCTTGATATTGTAAATAATAAAATTATTAGGTAAGGTAATATTGGACCTTTTTTTAAAATTAATTTTACATAGATGTACATAAAAACAACCCCATTGCCAAAAAAACGTTGTATATTTTGCAGTCTACAAGTTTGTATAAATAAAAAATCTGTATTGTTTACGTATTTTATTTTTTACAATCAAAGTACACAGTTCTTTGACTGACTACAGTCTATATATTACCATGACCAAAAAACAAAAAAGGTGAACAATCATAAAAACTACATGTATAAACTTTGGTTTCGATTTAACAATTTATCTCTCGATAACAAACAAAATGTGTATTAAAATTTTTTTAAAGCAATAAGTACCAGGAAATGTATCATAAAAAAATTTTAATAACAAAAAATCTTAATATTAAAATTTATAACAATAAACAAAAAACACACTTGACTAGTACATTTAACATTTATGCATTTTTAAGTAGCCATTTATTAACGTTTCAAGTATAATTATTATTGTATAGCATAAGTACAAAGGATTATATTGTAACAGCAAATTATAAATTGGCACAATTGCTTTCCCTGATTTTTTCTTCTCTTGGCAAGACGCGGATGTCAATTGCTGGTTGTACACGGACATTACCAGCAATTCTTGTAATATAAAGTGTTGCAAAAAATCTACACCATAGAAAAAACATTTAACGGCAATAA
Organism: Cantharis rustica; assembly: GCA_911387805.1. Lineage (NCBI taxonomy): Eukaryota > Metazoa > Arthropoda > Insecta > Coleoptera > Cantharidae > Cantharis > Cantharis rustica. The sequence goes on from OU426882.1 coordinate 37,208,715, forward strand.
GGAATTAAGAACATGTCAAGTTATATGGAAATTGGAAGCAAATAGATCTATCCGGAATGATTCCCAAAAATAATTTCGTTAAGCTCAGCTGAGTAAAACTTCTGAAAGATTGTGGATGTAAGCTACTTACAATGCATGTGTGTCAATCTACCAATGGTAGTAATTGAACCCTGCACTTGGATCGGATACTAGCTACGATGTTACGCTGTGTTTACGAAAAGCCGCGCTTCTTTTTTTAAGTTCTTAAGCGCTTGAAGTTACAAATATATTTTATATCTATGGTTGCCCGGACAAAAGCCGAAGTTAGGACATATTGAATGTCTTCTCGTATTTCAAAATTTGCATTAACACATTGCTTCTTAACAAACCCCTGAGTGCTACTATTTCTACTTATGTTATCGACATTCTTGTTTCTTACTTGCATAAAATTCGAATAACTAACTGCTTTTAAATTTTCTATTCCTTTTAGGCCTATTTTAGCAGGTGTGATGAAAAAATCATGGCCGCACCAATTGGAAGTACTATCGTGGATATTACAAAAATAATTTCAGGAATTCATTATTTTTGGACCCCACATTTTATTTAGCGCCTCCGTTTGCCATTTACTCCCCCCCTCCATCATAAAAATTGAATTTTGCTTATATCCTACCGCTCGGGCCAAGTGCAGGTTGGTGAGGAAGTAACAAACTTCAATTTTTCTTCTTTTTTTTCCAGATGACTTGCAATACTATACGGTTATGCGAATGCATTTGGTGCCTTCTTAACGGTAATGCAAGAATACAAAAAACTAATTCTAGTTATAATCGCACTAATCTATACATCACAACTGGAATTACTGTTCCGCAAGTCTACGACTATAAATCTACATAGTAGCCAGATACCCAAGATTGAACAGAAAGCAAACAAAAGCAGTAATGGCATATTACATGAGTGTATAAAGTGCTAATTAGAGACAGATCGACTTTCCAAAGGGCCAATTGTATCAAGTTCGGGTCAATTGAAACTACTGTTTATCCAATCGGAGTGGTTGCAAACTGAGTTACCAACTAACCCTAAGCGTTCTGACTTTCTAGATTAGAATATTTTAAATATTGAAAAAATAGGAATCAGCAACAGAAGAATCACTCAGGAACAGAGCATCGTTCTTTTTATGGTAAAGATTTTTCTCAACAGTTACTGATGTTATTTCATAAGCGCGATATTTTTACGTACATTGTATGTTTCAGTTCAATAGCATCAGCACTGAATCTCAAAATCCTGCTCAATTAGGCCATAAACAACCGCAGTTAACTGCTCAAAAATATGGAAGAATAAATATGAAATTGGATTTAAATATTATTTGGAAGTTGCTTACTATTGAAAAATAAACATATTATAGAAGAACCATTAGTACAAAAATTGCTGTTACAATATCACAACGTAAGGTATTTTACATCAATTTATAAACATCAAAGAGAATTAAAAATTTAAATAACAAAATTTACTACGTAGCTAAGGTTTTTTGGGTCTAATATGATAAATAATTTTTAATATAAATGAACGAATTTGATGGATGAACATACAACAATCACACATTTAACAGTTATTTTTATTATAACAATCAACATCATTGACGTGCTTACGAATTTGAAAAAGTTTTAAAATTGCATATTATTTAAATTTTGATTGTGTTCGTGCAACTGGTAAAATACAACATTTTATTGAGTTATATGGAGAATTCCAAAGGATGGAATTTAATCCAGTCCACTCCACCAGTTGCTCGTACACATTTCCGTGCCGAATATTAAGTGAAGAATAAAAAAGTAATTTAAACCGCAGTTTCGCGAAATATTTTTACTGGGTCATCAATGTTTTTGATATAAATATACCTCGTTATGGTATTATTGGTAGGTATAATATCTTCGGGATTTGGCGCTTTAGTTTCTGTTGTATTCAAATTGATGATAGAATTAATGTTGATGCCTGTCATTAAAAATACAACTTAGCAAAAAAATATTCGAAAAATCACACTCAGTGCAACAACGATATGTCTAATTGCAAGGCTCACTAAATTTTAAATACGAAATTAATAACAAGCAAAATCTACTAAAAAATAAAACGGATGCATAATGCAAATTAAACTTTTTGTACAGAATTTAATTTACAATGTAAGTTTCGCAAGAAAACAACACTAAGCAATAAAAAAAATGCAGTTTCAATTATTTTCTAGCAAACAGTTTATTGACAAAAAATGTTTTGCAAGCATACTGACGAGTTTTCAAGAGTAGGTAGCAGAGTACGTCTGCAAATGCAATAATTGCATGTCAAACAAATTTATTTTTAATTCGAATAAGACAAACTATTTTCCTAGAGAATGAAAGCAATTTTATCTCTCGCTGTTGGGTGACCGCCCACTTTTTTCTCCTGCTACCGAAAAAGTAGTATTGTACTCTCCGGAAATGTTTGGTAAATTTATTACGTTGTAAGAATTATGGTGCTCCACATTTTTTTTCTTCTCGGCAAATTCATTATTACCCCCCCCCCCCCGAGAACCATGGCGTCTGGGTTACATTAATTGAAAATTTAACAAAGCATTGAAAAATTGATCCTCTTAATTCGTTGAAATGCTATATCCCTATATCACATCGCACTATTTTTCCTACTACCACTGAAAAAAGTCAGAAGAAATAATATTTGATTCATTATAATTATTATTAAAATTACAACATAATCGTGATCGAATTTGAAACGACAGATCCGTTGCTAGGTAACTAAAAATGACTAGATTGAATTAAAATGAAACTCGTGACAATTAAAAAAACAGAACACTTAAAATAAACTCGTACACACATGCAGTAGCTTCTCGTAGCTATTTTTCTCTTTGCCATGGCAACTAAAGAAATAAAGCGCGGAATTTTGATTATTTTATTGTATATTATGGTATTTTAACAATATATTATTTTTTTTGCCATCTAAATTCGCGTTGATATTTAATTTTATATTTAGGAAATGAGGCGGGAAATTAAAAAGTAGTTGCAATATTACAGATAGAACGAACTTTCCATAAAGTTACACTGACAGGGGTAAAAATTTGTAAAATTATGCATAGAATAATTTATCATAAAATTACTATTTTAAAAGAATGCAGTACTAACTTACATCTAAAATATTATTTTAAACCAATATTTTTAATAATGGCTTAATTGTTATCACAAAGTCAAGCTACAACTCCGGTATGACCCATGCTTCTGGGTTTTATTGAATTACAAACAATCGAAGCGCAAAAAGAATTGAAACTGCATCGGGTAAATAACGAATTGGTCCCAAACTAATTTTTCTAAAATATTTACAATGACTATGGTATCTTGCTCTACCAAGCATTAAATAATAACAAGAAATAATATTTTAACAATTATGATTACATTATAAGGCAACATTTTACTTTACTTTTCATGCTTTTACTTTTAATTTTTTTATTACTATTTACGTCGGATTTTAAACAAGAATCGTCAACTGCAATAATATTACTACTATCCACGTTGGCTACAAAAGTATCGTCCACACAATTTTCATGTTTTGATTCTAAGAGATCGTCAAATTCGAACCAATTCTCATCACTAGAACTATTTAATTTATTAGACGAAGACACGTTAGAATCTTGTATAGTTTTTCTAGGTACTTCGCTCATGGATCTATCTCTAAAATTATACTCTGGACTAGCACATTTTGTTATGTATTGAGAAGTGGAACGTTTCATGAGAAATTTTTGCGATTTTGCGTTCTCGATTCGCAATATGTCTTCCAATTTGGTTTTAAGCTCGTAAGGCGATACGGACCGTCGTGTCACAGGGACAACTTCAATTTGTTCTAACTTTTCGGTGTTTGGCGAGTGAGAATCGACACTTTCCGGCGTATACGGTTCGTGCATTAACATATCCTTAGTAATAGGTTCATGCAAAAAATTCGAATCTACTGTTATATTATCAAAACTTTTTCTAGTATTAACTAAATAATCACTCATGTCAATTACATTAATTGTAACAGAAGCGTATGCTTGGCAACAAGGGCATAATAATGGCAAGCATTCGTAAGATTCGTGCGTACAACATTTAAAAGTACCTGCTTTCTCTTTCAAATCTAAGCACAGATAAACGGGCTGTAAGATAAAAAAATATGTTAAACATTTGCTAAATTATCGTTCGGTTATCAATTTATTATAAACTCGCAAAAAATTCATTTTCATTTTTAAATTCTACAAACTAAGCTATAGCTTTTATTTTCATAAGGGATGTTTACAACCAATCAGTTAAATTTAAATACATCAATCTATGGGTTTGTGGGCCAACAATATAATATTTTATGATTGATGATTAATTGATCATTGTCGTGTCAAAATGGTAGCTATTAAAAAATAGCTCGACTCACTTGTATTATAAATACTATTGTATCGTTTCAAATACACGGGTTGATGTATCAATTTCGAAAATATTCGGTTTGACTGACAACTATGATACTTTATTTTGTTGTAGTTTCGGGTTTGAGTTTTGTTTCGTTAATGCTAGCAGTAGTTGTACCCACCGACATAGATTGTAGTTTAATTGGCTTGTACTCGCCTGATGCATGTTGATTCTGTTAGCTGAAGATTTATTTTTGGTCGTTAAAAAATAATTTCCTGAGGAGTTAATCGATTAAAAGTTCTTGCGTTAAATCAGTTACCCATCTGAACAACCTTGCTTTCTAGTAATTCTAACTACCACTTTGACACGAAAATCAAATCGTTTGCGTTGGCTAGGCATTCACGTGATAAATTTTGCTGGCCAATATAATTTAAAAATTTAACTGATATACAGATCGAACGAATGTGGGCCCAATTTTAAATGACAATATTCTTGTCGGTTATGGATAAATAAATATTAGGTACAACTGCAATGAAAATGTCAAACGAAACAAACATGACAAATAAAGCTGAGAAAATTGATGAATATGACTTGAAGATAAAGGCACAAAAATCTTAACAAAGGAACAACTCACTACAATAATTAGCAGTTACCAAACGACAGGCTGATTTAAAAAGTTATACCTCACAGTTCATCTATTCAGCTACTTTCAACATATTGAGGTAATGAAAATAAAAACGATAAACAATACCTTATTGAGAAACCAACATGTGAAATTCCAGATAAACTGGCTGCATAAATAACACACAAAAATAAAATTTCACAAATTGTACCATTAGAGGAGTGAAACGAGCAAAATGTATACTTTACCTTATGATCTCCCATACAAATGTCAGTCCCCATTAAACCATATTTTATTTTGTTGCTATCCAAAATTAAGTTTTTGGCCGAATGACTTAACAGAACTCGATCACACCAGGATGGACACCTAGTCAACATGTACCGTTTCGCCTCGCTAATTTTCTCTTCAAATGGATACGTCGGTGGAAAAGTAACATCAAACTCAGTCAGGTGATTGGTAAACGCTTCCACTTCTTTATCATAATTTTTCAACTAATAGAGAAATAAGCATTAGCAGGCTCAACTGTAATTTCTGTTAAAAATTACTTACCCAATGATCAGTATCGTTTAAGAAAACATCTTGATGATTTAAGTGTTTGAATTCTTTCTTACCTATAGTCAAAACCAACTCACTTTTATCGTCAGTGTACTGCAATTTGCTAAATTCGCCGTTTTTATTATTTTGTATACGAGTTGTAGTCAGACCTTCCGTTAATTTCTAAAAACAAACAGTCGAAAAGGAACCTTAGCGGTTAAAATATTTACCTTGATGACTCCATCGGTGTCGGTTCGAAAATTAAAGTCCCCAAACAAAAAGTAAGGTACCCTTCCGTACGAATCATTATGAAATCTTTGCAGAGTATGTTCTAGAGCCCGACGCCTATTTGTACTGTAAACCGATGGAAACGATTCCATTGCAATAAAATTTGACGCATCGTGAAACAAATGAATGTTGATCATATCGAAAACTGTACCATTTAAAGACCAGCGGGTCCGTAAGAAACCTTTTCGTGACCACTTACACTAAAAAATAAATTTATTAATTAATCGAAACTTTGCATTCGGGCTTGAAAGTGACACTTTAGTCCCTACATGTATAATATACTAATTTTTAAAAGGAATGCTCTTGTTTTTGTTCAGTTTTTATTTTACCACGTAAACAACTATGTGGCTCTTTGCCATAAGCTGATTGTACATTTTGGCAGTTGCCCGTTTTGTGATTTTGATATGTTATCCAAGGTTAAACTAGAACTTTAGATTTTAATAGAAGGCGTTTGCTGCAGAGGTATCAAGTAGGTAATTTTGTCGGTTAAAAAAAAGTTGAATAATATTTATTATCAAGATCGGGAAAACTATAATTGCCAAAAATGTACATGTTAACTTTTGATAAGCCCGACAAAATATCCAAGCAGAAAATCTTATCCAACGAGAAACTCGGACTCGATATGCTGCCAACACTTTATCCCTTGGCAATAATGTGATAATAATGGCAAAATATTGGATGTGAGGTAATCTACTTATTGCTTTTGTCAAATTTAGCTTCCGAGAGCCAAGATTTGAACAATTAAAATTTTTTGTAGATGCTAGTTAAGACCCTACGGAAAATATACACTACATTTCTACCAGATAGACTTCAGTCGTGTAGTAAAAGTGTATATTTCAAATTTTATTTGTACTGGAAGCAGGAAGAAGCACAAAATACCTTATTTCCTTTCTTTTCATTTTGTCTTTTTTAAATTTAAATAAAATAAAAGAACAGATAAAAAATATTCGTTCGGAGGGATATAAATATTTTTCGTAATAGAATTTTTATGGCCTCTTTGAGTAGGTAATATTATAGGATTAGTATAAGTATAACATTTTTGTGTTATTCACAAAAAATGCATAATATTTATTTAAAAAGTAAAATAACTCAGGTTCAGGTATGTTTAGGTAATTCAGGAAGGAAATATTACACCCCCGCCATTTTCTTCAAGGTCATTTCGCCCTTTTTCAAGGTCAGTGGTGAACTTCTAATTCTCGCTGGTTGCCCACCCATAATTCTCAAGGTCGCCAATGGGTGAGTTCTCTCTATTCTCATTATTGGTCAGGTCACCTGTTTATGACTCCACCATCAAGGACACAACCATGATAAGGTATGGGCGGGGCAACCTTGGTGTAGTCATCAATAAGATTACAAAATTTACCCCCACCACTGACAAAAAAACTTAAAAATGGGCGTGACCTTAAAAAATTGGTGTACTCTGGATTATTCACTCTCATAACAAACCAAGTACATATTTTGTTATAAAGTTCTAAGAGGAAATTTTGAAACCGACACCCGAATGCAAGAGGCGTACGGTAAATTCAATAATTGTGAGCTAATAATCCTGTTTCACAAGCGGATCAAAACAATACAGGGTGTTACATTTGAAAAGCACATTCTGGATAGTTAAAGAAACGTAGACACAGAATTTTTAATTAAAACTTTTGATCCGAAAGATCAAAATTCTTACCTCCGGAAAGAAATGCTGAGGAAATTTCGCTTTTTCCTTGGTAACCACAGCTTCGATATTACCCGAATGAATTTCTTTACCATGCACAGGCAGAAATTTCAAATCTTTGAAGTTCCAAATCATGGCATCTTCAATGGATTTGTGTATCATGTACAAATTTCCAAGTGCCTACAACATTGTAATTTTGCCACCAAAAGTAACAAATTTAACAATTGATCTTACTGTAAAATTTTCTGCCGAACTATAATCCTCGTCCAAAAATACTCTAACTTTATCGAACAACCGTAATTCATTACTCGACATCAACAAACTGACAAAGTGTTCTACGTGTTTCATACTTTTCTCGTAATTTTTTCCACCAACTTCCTGGCAATGAAGTGCCACAAACTTTGGATCTAATTTTTCTATGGTCGACAAAAATTCTTCGGTCCATATCTTCAGCATGTGATTAGGCTGAATAATACAAATTATTATTATTATTAAGTAATTAAACACATATCTATTTTACTTACATCTTCAAATATAGAACCAACATTTGCTGTTACTAGCAAAACGGGTACAGATTTTGTTTCCATTTTATTTTGCAAAAATCGATAATATGAGGTTATAGAGCGAATTTCATTTGTTTTTGCTTACAATTTTTGTTCACAAACCTCGGACAGTTTTGTTTCAGTTTCATTTATTACGTATAATAAAAAATTTTGTCTTCATTTTCGATCACTAATAACTGTCGAGTTAGATAAAAATATTTGTGATCGATGTTTTCATTAGGTAGTCGGTTTGTGTGCGCATTGTGCCACTCAAGACATTTGTTTCAAAACAAATGCCAAATGCAGTGACGGTTCGTACAGCCAGGCTATTGCGGAAGTGCTTTGATTTTAACTTGACCGTAAAATCAAATTGGCGTAGCAAGACTAATAAAACGTTAAACTTGGTTTTACAAAAATTTCAGGAGCAAAATTCGAGAAACCGGAAAGTGGACTAATAGGGAATGGGGTAAATATATAGACAAAATTTTGAAAAAATAAAAAAATGTCTTAACTTCTGTAGTAGCTTAAATATTAAGGCGGTTTCTATGAGAAATAAACAAATATCCTTATTAATTCTGCTCATACAAACCATTAAAAAAACCTATTTTTATATTAGCCCCAGTTTATGAGATTACGCCGTCGTCATTTCGCCGTTAACGTTATTGTTTTTGCAAATTTTTAAACAAAAGCTACCCTTTTGAGCTTTAAAGGAGTGGGGGAGTTGAATTTGGCATCTAAAGATGCCAAATTAAAATTTTATTAAACAAATAAACAAAACAAATGTATGATTTAATAAAAAGTAAAGACAGAAATTGTCAAAAATAAAAATTATTATTATGTATACTATGAATATTATAAATATAATAATTTTAAATTAATAAATTTAATTTTACAACTTTTTTATTAAAAATACATTTACTTTTACTTTTTACTTTTTAATTTAAAATATTTATAAATATAATATTAAAAGTATTAAAATAAAAGAAAGTTTGATCTTAAAAATATAAATTATAAAATTAAATTAATTTTAACATTTTAAAACTTCTTGTTATAAATTACATGTTAATAATTTAAACAAAAATAGTATATTATATAATTTTATCGCTACTAAATTAATATTTAAAATATTTAATAAAAGAAAATTAAATTTCCATTAAATAATTAAAAATATTAAATAATCAAATTAAATAGGGTTTTTAAAAAAAATTAGTTTAGTACTCTCAATGAAGGGGGCTAGAGGAAAATACTGAGATCTCAATTTTTGCAAAACAAAAGTGTAAGTGGGTAAGATCTCTGTATTTTTCGCTTATATCTCAAAAACGGTTAGTCCTAGTCAAAAAGTTTTCATATATGAAATTAAAGCTGAAAAAATTTCCTACAAAAATAGTTCTATTTATATTTTCTGTATATGTTATAGTTTTTGAAATATACGCTCGTGAAATTCGTAAACTTTTGAAAAACTTCTTTTGCCTTTTACATTTTTAAATAAATGTTGTCTTTTAATTTCTCTACTGTTTGTTTGAGAAGAAATTGTAGGTTATAAGTTTACATTTTTGGATTAATAATTCATGTAAAAATTTTCAAGCAAAAATTGATTATTTGCGTGCACGTAATTCGTAGAATTTTGATGTTTAAATCAAGCTATTAAGCAGATTCATTCATTAACAAATGAAATTGACGCTGGCATACCTAGGGGGAGAGGGGGGGAGGACCGCCCCGGGCGGCAAACTTTTTTTTAAATAAAAAAATAATTTAGAAAAAGAACGGATGATATAAATTTTGACGATATCATTGGAGACTTTTGCAAATAAGAAGACAAGAAAAGTAAATATGTATATAAAATTAAATTTTATAAATTAAATTAAATTTTTTTTATTTATGTTCAGGAATATTATAATGATCTATTTTGGGAGGGGGAGGAGGCAAACAAATTTTAAGACCACTCCGGGAAGCAAAATTATAGGTACGTCAAAGGAAATTGGTGATAAACTGATAACCAATCAAACTGAAAATGCTGAGTGCCTGAAAAAATTGTTAAATGTTTTTGAATTGTTTTAATCTGATCGTCGTAACAATTTTAATAAAAAAGAACTTGTGTATTATATATTACCGACTGAGCTAGATCACTAACGTACCTGGGGGGGGGGGGGCACCGCCCCGGGCGGCACAATATAAGAGGCGGAATTTTGCTTTTTCTTGTACAAACATATTTTTATAAAAAAATATTTTTATTTTTATTAAATAATATAAAAATGTTGTAAATCAACAGAATCGAAGAACAGTTCTACTTATATTGAAAGAAAAAAGATTTCGAATTTTATGTTTGTAACTACTCTACAAGAAAAAGCAAAATTTTGGGAAAACGAGAAAGGGCTTCTTGAACTATTAATATTTATTCAGGAGTATAGGTTGGAAAACTCTGTTCCCAACATAGTAATATTGTTAAGAATTTTTTTAACAATAGCTACCGTTGTCGCTAGTTGTGAACGGAGGTTTTCCAAATTAAAATTAATTAAAAATTATCTTCGTTCAACAATAAGTGATTCAAGATTGCGAAATCTAGCGATACTTTCAATAGAAGAAAAACTAACGGATGTTATAAATTTTGACGATATCATTCGAGACTTTGCAAATAAGAAGGCAAGAAAAATAAATATATAATTTTTTTTATATATTTATATATTATCACTATATAAGAAATTAATATAATAATAATATATTATCACTATATTATTCAGTTATATTTATATGAGAGGGGGGGGGGGGGTAAGGGGCGTCAATTTTTAGACCGCCCCGGGCGGCAAAAGTTCTAGGTACGCCAGTGAGTTAGATAAATAAATAATAAATTGTAGTAAGTAATGAATTTTTTCAAAATTTCTATAATTTTGTAGAGTTAGGAAATATTCACTTAAATGTAAAAAGTGAGGATATTTAATCCGGGATTGGACTAAAAATATTTGAAAAAGTTAAAACAAATGAATCCTGAATGTAGCAAATTTTTCATGAAAAACTATCAAATTTACTAATTAATAAAATTTAAGCAGGGACTTAATAATACAAAACGGGTTCATTTCACAATTATTGTTGATCTTCAGTTGCATTTTACCAAAAATAATTAAAATTGACCGCAAAATAAATTTTACTTTTTTTATATTTTTATGTATTTCACGTTTTTCTGTAAAATAATTGATAAATTTTGCAAGTTTTGCAAGAGCCACTTTTGTATATTTTAAAAATTGCTTTTTTGGTATATTTTTTGTTTATTTAAAACAAAATATTAAAATTATACATTAAATCCACAGAAATAATAAATTATAAAAAAATACATAGCAAACGATAATATTATGAAAAAAAAATTAAAGCGATTTATATTTTAAATAAATTAAATAATATAAAAACAATTAAAAGTTTTTTTTTATATTTAAAAATTATTTTCGTTTCATCTATAGCACGCGCGCGCCGCTACAGTTTCAGTGACGCACGAGTTCCTACATTTTTAAACGCGAGTGCGGAAATATCGATTTGCACCGTAGTTAAAATCCGCTCTAATTTTATATTTTTAGACTTAAAAATGATCGCAAAGTTATGTTTCTTGGTTTTATTGAGTTTTATAGTCGTCAAAGCGGAAAATATTGTGATGACCGAAGTTTTCATTATAAAAATAGAACCAGCAATGTTTAATTGGACATACGAAGGTATTTAAAAAATTTCGAGCGGGTAATAAAAAATTTTCAATAAAATTAATTTTAGATGATCCTAATCAGTATGTTTATCAACCCTCGCTTATTAATTCTCCCGATTTACCTTCGTGGATAAATTACCACTACAGCCTGCGACATCATGCAGGATTTTTATACGGGGTGGCTCCAGAAAAGCATCCCACTCACGTTACGCTGGAAATAATCGCGCTAAATCGAAAAAATTATGAAACGAAACGCTACGAACTGCCCGTTTATATTATAGAAAAGTTAAATCCGGCCGTTAACGAAGTTCACCTCAAAATAGTCAATTTGAATGTTGAGGATATGTTCGATACGGATAAAATTAAATCGCTGAAGGATGTTTTTGGAGAAAACCTGTGGAAGGATAGCGTACCGGATTTGTACGTCACATTTTTGGCATCCGCCGTGCAATTGGGGGCTCGTCTTCCGTTAAATCCAAACGAAGGAGAAGGGTAACAGTTCCTTCCAGCTGCTAACCAAAATAAGTACATATTTATTTGAATTTTAGCGTTGTTGTGAGGATTGGTAGCCGGGCCCACTTATCATCCGAATTAATCAAACTACAAAAAGACGTCAAGTCTCTGTGGAAGTATACGTCGTGTCCGCGGGATTTTAAGAGAACAACGGTGGAACGAATATTTAGAGACGCTGGCTTCATTCTTGATTGGTGCGTTTTTCGGTTGGTAAGTGTCAGTCCAATTTGAGAAGCTTTGGTAAATTTTTTAACTGTATGCAGATCGAAGACACGAGTTCTGCAATGGAACAACATTCGTCAACCACCGTAGAAAAACTATCCAATTTGCTGAATTACTGGAAGTCTATCGAGCGGAGCGATGTACCACACCGAAGTTATTTTCATGAATTTTTTGTCACCATCTTTCTTCCAATTTTTATTTTCCTCGTATTTGCAGTGGTGCTCTCCCTTATTTTATGCCTCCATCACGAAGGAATGTAAGTATCTATTTTGAAATAACTACAAAATAATTATTAGCGACAAAAATTATAATTAATTACAGGGAAGATGAGGCCAGCGAGGAATTTTTCGATAACATTTTTCATATTTGTATTGATTATGCCAGGTAAATGGATTGAAAACTGCAATGTATTTTAAGAATTAATCCTGGTTTGAAATTTTTATTGCGGTAACTGGAATAGAATGGCCGGTGCATTCTTTCGTGGCACCTATTCTATTTTTGTTGTTGTGTTGTGTTGTTTTTTATTAATCCCGCAACTTTCATTTGGAGAGCTCCTTCCGAATAATGGAAGATTTCCACAGTTTTGTAAATAAAAATGCTTTTGGTTTGATTTTGGGATTTGGGATTTTTAAAGAGTTCTGACTTTATTTGTGATATTTTCAGATCGAAAACCATGGACGATATTTCAAAACACGATGTCAGTAACTACGCAACAATTCATCGAGCGACACAATCACTGAGAAGCGCTTCCATTGCAAGAGATAAGCCGTGCCTATCGCCACAAAATAATATTTCTCGCAGCAATACTAACAGTCCAACGTCGACCATCAGAGGAATTCATTGTCGTCCAAGTCCGCCACCATATGTTAGGCCGAAGTACAAGCAGGACTTGTGACGAGAAGAAAAACCAGAAAAAACTTGGTATTGCTAGTTTTTTCTGATACCAATACCGATATTTATTTTATGTTGCTTTAAGTGGTTTTAGTACCCCAAAAAAGTAAATAATCCGTTTTAATCAAAGTCGAAGCTTCCATCTCGACCTTGCTTTGAATTATTAAGTCAATACTAGAGAAAATAAGTTAAAATATTATTTTAAAGCTGTTCAGTTGCTTGCAGGTGCAAGATGCACTATTTGGTGTATTATAACAACAAAAGATGTGCGCATGCGCACTTATTAAGTTAGAAAGTTGAGCATGGCGGGCACACAGTTTGAAAGAAAATTAATGTAATATTTAGTAGATATTAGATTATCCGGTATAATTCGCTAATTTTAATAACATTTTAAAAAATAAAGAAATTTGATATTACATTTTTGTTTTCATAGCTCAGTATTCCTCAAGTCCTGTATATTCCAAACTACAACTAAGCGTAGAAATTAAGACAATAACAGAAAACGTAACTAAATCAAAATTATCAATTATCAACTTTGAATATAATCCTTACAACGAAGAACTTACCTTGCTTGTAATTTGTCAATGTTGCTCGCTAAATAGTCCACTAACTGTACACAGTTAATAGTAAGCGATGGAGACTTCTTTGTAATAGATCTTTATCATTTATTAATTATTTCAAAGCCTTCGACTCAGTCAAACATGATTATAGTCAAACTATTTAACTGACTGCGATGAGTCATTATGACGTGGTTGCTTTTGAGTCAAATATATCCAGTTACCAGTGATGACTGGCGACCCTGAAGGAATAATTAGTACACACAAATTAAATCAAACACAGGATTCGGTTTAACGATGAATATATATTTAATCTCCTTGATATCATTTAATTCAGAATACTTTAGTTTGAAATTTGATTTAATAACTGTTCGATAGTTAATTCCTCTGATCGTAATGTTTTATAATTGTTTATTCATATTTAATAACCAACTACAATCTTTATAATACTTTATAAAGAAGCGCCTATATGTATTTCGATGTTCAACTCAATTGTTTTTATATTACGTAAGATCTTTTAAATAATAAACCCTTATATTATCCTAAATTATCCGCTCTTAACTATTACCTCGTCAACTTAAAACTAAGATCGTCACTTAATTAATATGTCGTCACCTTAATCTAAGTTCGTCCCCCTTATTGCTAATTGGTAATTTTCTTAAATCTAAATAAATCGTCTGTACTTAACTAAATAAATCGCCCATACTTAAAACCACCGTCATCATCTTAAATTATTATGTAGCCGCAAATAATCATAAGGAACTTTGTTAATAATTGTTAATAACTGTCCTGAAATATCAGAATTGGTACTATCTCATTGACATATTTGAAAAAAAGAAAAATAAGCAACATGTTCACCGAATTTGCCCGATCAGTTTTGCGATATATTGCCACGGCCATCTCATGATATATAATTTTCTACTTCAAACAACCGCCTTCATATTGTTTATTTTACATAAATACTCATTCTTCGTATTGCCGTAATAATCCCTAATGTGTTATAAAGATACCGCCTAGGTCAAATATGAATAATCAATTCCTTTCATTACATTCGCCATCCCGCTTAAATATAATAATGTATAAATCATAATCTCAAACCAATAATTAAACCTTAAAACTGAAGATAAAGTAAATTCAAAAAAATAGATTCAAACTCGTGTTAAAATTATTCGACCACGTGGCTGAGAAATTATTACATAAATTTCTAACGTTTTCCTGTATTAAATTCTTTTACGAAAATAAATCAAATATTTAAAGTTACGTATTTTAAATTTGTCGATGGCTACGATAATTTTTACTTAAACAAATTTAGATTTAAATTACCGAATAAAATTTACACACTTGTTCACTAAGATCAACCGTTTTATTCTGATGCCCTTCTATCCGGTCTTTCAAACTCCCTTACCCTGGTGTCATAAAACTAGTAACGGTTTATTCTAGCCAACTAACTTTTAGTGTAAAATTAAATGAACTAGAATTTAGAATTCGCGCCGATTATATTTAAATTCAAATTTACAATATTACAAACTTGAGAATTAAATAATTAAGTTTAGGTATAAATATTATCTGCAAATTTTTTAGTTGTAATTTTAATTGTTATGATTCAAAACAGAGTTTCTAGTAATTGCATTAACGTAACCTGGATAAACATTAGGTAATATTTTCAAAGTATTTTACAATTTAATTATACTGCATCCAGTACATTTTTGTTAAAACATTTCAGATCCGTAAATTTATTTGAAAAGTAAGTATTTCCTTTTTTTGTTGAAGTTACCAGCAGAATTCCATATTAACGCTACTGTTATAAAATGCGGCGTCGGAAGGCAGAAATATTTCAAACTCTTTATTTTTATAAAAAAAACTTTATTAACACAAATTTTACATTTCTAGCAATTCCCAAAATAAAATCGAATGAAAAGTTACAAATTTGATTACATTTTCATTACCAAAAGACTCCAGGAATCAATGAAGTACTTCTGAAGATAATATAGATAAAGCAATAAAAATTTCAAAAAAACTAAATAAACCAAATACAACGTTTATAACAAAAGAAGTTACGTTATTTTTTTCAATTTTTAGTAGTTTTACTACTTTTTTCGGTATTTTTTATTTTATTCTTGCTTGATTTGGGCGACGTCTTGCTTGGCTTGATGAGCTTGCAACACGGCAACCGCTTCTTCCACCTTACTCTTGAGTGACTCACCGTGTTCCAACATGTGAAGTAACTCGGAGATGTCCAATTCCAATAACATGCCGGTGATCTTTCCGGCCAATTCTGAATGCATCATCTGGATCAGTGGGAATAATCGTTCGCCTAGCATTTGCATCTGTTCTTGCGGTGCTGCTGCGGCTAATAACAAAGTTGTTAGTGGTTTTGGTTTTTGAACATTTACTACTTGTTGTACGCGCATCTGTTGTGGTTGGTTTCTCAATATGTTTCTAAAAACGGATAAGGTGTCGTACATAACTAATTTTCGCAATGACGGATCGCGATGCGACCACATAATACGAATTGGAAAGCCTCTCAAATAATCGAAATTTAACGTATCCAAAGCTCTTTCCGCATCGGCCAGTTGTTGGAAGTTCACATATGCGTAGCCAAGAGAACGTCGAGTAATCATATCGCGACACACATGGATCGACGCTATCGGACCCATCGGGGAGAATTTCTCTATAAGAGTCGCCTCGTTGACATCTGGATGTAAATGGCATACGTAGAGGGACGCCATAGGATAATTTGCGGCTGCTACTACTCCATTCATGTTGTCGGCTTTTCAAACGTAATTTAAAACAAGTACACAAAAATTCTTCAAAACACCACGAAGAAACCAAATCGTAAAAACTTATTATTATGTAACAAATTTTTTCTTTAGTTATCACTAATGAAGTTTATGAGTATTTTATAATATTTTTGTAAATTTTTAAATAACTAGATAAATTTCACAAAGACTAAAGTGTTACGTCTTACCTTTACCGGTTTTCACGTTAAACTGATTTTAACCACTTGAGCGCGGCCTTATATTGTTATATTTTTCAATCTTAGGTTGGTACCACCGGTAAATACAGATTTACAAGTACTATATTTAAATTTTAAGCCAGGGGCGTATTAGGCGGTTGAAAAGTTTCTGTAGCAGCTACTGAAATAATATAATATGAGAATTAATGCTATATCATAAAAACCGTTTTTCTCTTAACACAATCAGCTAGCCAATTAAAAAAAATTTTTTTTTGAAAAAAACAATTTAATAGTAAATAATAAATGATAAAAGATAAAAAATATACTTTTCTCAACATCGCTTGGTATATATGTGCAGACATTCCTATTTCTATTGGGAAAAGTACATTGTATGTACATTTACCATAAGCGCCGGCATAAGTGCACATTTACCGGAAAATGTGTACTTTTACCGGTATTTTTCCGTAACATATTGTCATGAATTTTTTGTTTTGGCAGTTCACAAAATTATTTTGATTTAGTAAGGGAAGTCTTCAGAGTGAAAGATTGCTTTGACGGAGAGGAGAACTCAAAATTTTAATAAAAATTTCAATGATGATTATGTTGATTGATTCAAAATTAAACATATTTTAGTTACATTTAGTTACAGAGGGACGCCATAGGATAATTTGCGGCTGCTACTACTCCGTTCAGGTTGTCGGCTTTTCAAACGTAATTTAAAACAAGTACAGAAAAACTCTTCAAAACACCACGAAGAAACCAAATCGTAAAAACTTATAAAGTAACAAATTGTTTCTTTAGTTATCACTTTTTCCGTTACAATTTTTAATTATTTTTTTGATTTTTATATATATTTTATAATTTTTTTTAAATTTTTAAATAACTAGATAAAGTTCACAAAGACTAAAGTGTGTAACAAATTATTAAATAAACTAAATATAAGAAATATTAAAATAGTTTTCGCCTTTACCGGTTTTCACGTAAAACTGATTTGAACTTACTTTACTTACTTTAAACTCTTTATTAATCTTAATAATTTACATGGTAGTTACTAAAAGTAACAATTTTTGGATTTATGACCTTACAATACAACTGTGCCTATTGCTTCTAATTACAATTTATCAGTTAGTTTTGATTTACAATGCTGTTGCTGTTACGAGTTCGTGAAGCTCGAATGTTTCTGTGGTTTTAGGCATGCCCGTGATTAGACGGAGAAATTTGTTTTGAAGCCTTTGTAGAAGGTTGGTGTGGCTATTAGCGGTTTTGCTCCAAACCGGACAGGCGTACAGGATGATGGGACGGACCATCGATTTATAGAGTCGAATTTTTTGGTCGGTGTGGAGTTTGGTTTTGTGATGTAGGATGGGATAGAGGGTGTGATACATGCCGTTGGCTTTACGTGTTGTGACTGCGCAGTGTTCGCGAAAGGTGAGCCGTTCGTCGAGTGTGACTTCGAGATATTTGACGGTTGGGGTGCGCGTAATTTGTGTGTTGTTTATTTTTAGATCGCGGGTGATCTTATCTCTTTTGTGCGAGAACGCGGTTAGTGTAGTTCTGTCGGCGTTTAGTTTAATTTTCCACTTGTTGTAGTACGACTGCAACGTGTCGAGGTGGCGTTGTAAATAATCGATTGATTTGTTTTTATTGTAAGATTCCGATATTATCGCGGTGTCGTCCGCGAAAAGTGCGATTTGGAATTTTTGGGATGTCGTTGATATAGTAGGTGAAGAGGGTTGGGGCAAGCACGGAGCCTTGGGGCATTCCGGCTGGGATAGGATGGGGGGTGGAAAGGGATTGGTTGACTTTGACTTGATAGGAACGGTTGTAAAGGAAGCTGGTTAGGATTTTGATTAGGTGAGAAGAGATTCTCGCCGCGATTAGTTTGTGTATGAGGACTTCGTGCCAGATAGTATCGAACGGCTTTTCGATATCGAGGGTGACGACCGAGGTTGATTTATTGGTGTTGAAATTTACCGCGATTATGTTGGTTAGTCGCGCGAGACTGCCCGAGGTTGATTACAGAGTGGGTAGCCCAGAAACCGAATTGTTCGGGGATGATGGTTAGGAACTGGAGTTCGTGTTGCTGAAGGCGGGCGAGGATGATCTTTTCTAGAATTTTGGATAAAGTGGGTAGTAAACTGATAGGCCGGTAGCTGGTGGGGATGTTTTTGGGTTTGCCTGGTTTGGAGATGGGGATTACAATGGCGTTTTTCCAGGAGGATGGAAAGTATTGATTTTTTATGCACTGGTTTAGGATATAGTAGATTTAAAGGATTGGTTTTTTGGGGAGGCGTTTAAGGATACCGGCGGAAATGCTGTCGTGACCAGGAGCTTTATTTTTGATGGATTTTATGTGGGATTTAATTTCTTTGGGAGTAACGAAATCGTCGGCTGGAGTTGGGTATGTGGAATTTTGGAAGTTTTGGAAGGATTGTTGTACCATAGCTTGGGTTTGTGGGTCGGAAAAATGGAGGGTGAGGCTATGGTTCAGAAGATACGCATCGGCAATTGCGTTGGATTTGTCGAGATTGTTGCTTCTAATGCCGAGTGGAGTTTGAAGCGGCGGGATTTGGGTTCGGGATTTTTTGGATTTTAGGGAACGGGCGAGGGTCCATAATTTGGCGGAGTTTTGAGGGGTAATGTACTAAAATAATATATGAGAATTAATGCTGTATCATAAAAACCATTTTTCTCTGAACACAATCAGGTAGCTATTTAAAAAAAAGCTTTTTTTGAAAATATCGTTTTGATAACTTAATCGTAAATAGATTTTACTTAGAATAGGTATTACCAACGGGTCAGTTACTTTGGCCCCCCTCCCCGGTTAATATTTTCACCCCAAAACTTAGCACTGGGATTTTTAAAGCTAGCATCAGCTATCATCAAAATGTGAAAGCTAGCACCATTACAATTTTTTTATAAATCGACTTTGAAACCAGGGAAGGGCCAAGTAATGCTAGATAGTTTCGATTTACATCGACTTTGACACGTGCCGAAATCGCTATTTTGGCCCATCAAAATTCTATTTAGATTGTAATTTAATAAATAAGAATATGTAAACATGAAAGTTTTTATTCAGAGTCGTAGATAAAACGTGGTATTGAACATTCTATGCTCGTTAAATAATATACTATTATTATCGTTGCGTTTGCGACAATGGCAGTCGCATCACGATTTGAAAACAGAAACACAAGATTGAACCGTAAAAACAAAAAATTTTCAATTTTTGGGTTTGGAAAGCATTGCATTTATAATTTTTAAAATTTTGTAGTTGCGATTGTACCAATAAACAATAATTAATTGTTATCTATTGTAATATATACTGCGATAATTATTATACGTACGGTGTATTTATATTGTGAACATTTTAGTTTTAACGTGTTTTTGCCTATTTTGGTTTTTCGAAAAAATTTGCTATGATTAATATCGAGTTACACTACCTAAACCAATTATCCATTAATTAAAAAATATTAAGTTAAAATACCAAATAAAACTTGCCACGCATAATTGAAATAAAAAATTAATCTATAACGCACTCAGTTCATAACAATGATTAGTTTGTTTAAATTCTGTACGAAAAATTAATTGAAAAATTATTGTTACATTTATTTTAAAAAAATATCCGTTCAAATTAGATGTCTGAGTTGTCTTAGCTGTCTGATACCTACGTAATCTATATAAATTAAAATGAAATAATGCTGTTTGTTGCTAACGGCATAACTTGAGAACGGCGTACCAATTAGGTTAATTTTTTTTTCAAATATTCGTAATAGTCCGGATAAGGTTTGTTACGCAAAGAAAAATGTGAAAAGTTGCCTGAAAAATTGAAAAAATTTAGAAAAACTAAAATGACTTCATTTCTATTCCGATAGGTGGCGCTAATAAATAGATAGATGGCGCGAAAATTAACTAAGGTTCTAAGGTTATAGAAGTAGCGCTAGCAGAGTTTTATCGTTCGCAAAATATTTGTAGGTAGAGAAATTCAAATTATCGTATAATTTTATAAAATTATCGTACGAAAACATAATACCTTTGTTTTTATTATTACCATAATACTATCCGCCCCCCCTCGCTACAAAATTTAAACATTAATTTTGAAGTCAGGGGAAACAGAGATTTGTTCCACTTACGAAAAACCTGTTTATACATTCCATATTAAACATTCTCCGTTTCCCCTGACTTCAAAATTAATGTTTAAATTTTGTAGCAAGGGGGGGGGGCGGAGGATGATAAGTTAATTTTTCGAGTAAAGTGTCTGAGAATTTGTTGTTGAATGAAGAAGAAAAAATTAATTTTTTCTTTTTAAAGGGAACAGTAGTTTTTAAAGTAAGGTGCTTTTATTATTAATTTATATTTTTAGAATTTTTTTAGTCAGGGGTTTTTAAAATTTTTATTTTATTTCACTCTTTTGGAATATATTTTGTCAAAATGTATAGAGAAAGTAATATATGTTTTAAACCGTTTCGTGCAGGGGCGTGCATAAATTTTGGGGTTTGGGGGGGGGGTTGTAGAGATAGAATTTTTTCTCATGGGTGAAAATTGTATTTGACCAGCCAGGAACACTCCCCTGGTCTTTACAAACATGTTGTCAAAAATGTACGTCGCTTCCGGTAACCGTTCCGGAGATATGGTGACACAAACATATAAAATGTCGTGTTTCGAAATCCAAAAACAACATTAGTTCATTTTATTTTGTAAATTATTTTAAAGTTTGAGTTTGTTTCATTATTATTTATAACATTGCACATTGTATAAAGTTTGTTCAGTTTTGCTGTATAAAAATAAGAGTGGGAAGAGCGTAGAAAGAGTGGGACTTGAAAGTCAGGAGTAGGTTGATGCAGTAAGACTAAAGTGGACGCTTTGGTGTCAAGTGGATGAAACACCATTCCCGCAATTCTAATTAAAATTGTTAATTGAGTGAATATAAATAAGTTAAATTAAGTTGTTGTTTTATTTAATTAATAACGTGATGTGCTAATAAAAGTAAAAACTGGAAGAATTAATGAAAATTTGGTCGTTCAGCGCATGAATTACGTCGCAACAAATTTATTTAACCAGATGTGCTGAAGCCGGCTGGGATACCATGTGCGCTTACAAGGCCATATGAAAGGTAAAATTTGAGAATTTTTAATTTACAATTTGATACTTAAGAGTCTCTTGCTGAGTTAAAAATCTGTGTTACCTCGACTATTTTCACTAGAGGGTGAACTTGCTTGAATTTGTATAGCTGGGGGCATAGCAATATATATAAATAAATAAATAAACACAGATTGTACATAGTAACTTCATATACCCTGTCTTTTTGAAAAACAGTCAGGGGTAAAAACAGGTACAGGTACTCAGTACTTAATGCGTTATTAAGCCGATTTTGAGGAGAATTGAAAAGAAGTTTGACGGTTTTTCCGGTTTATCTTCAAAGTTCAAGGTCCAATCCGAATGAAATTATAATGGGACCAACTTGGAACTACACTTGATTCAACGCCGAAAGAATTTTGAAAATCGGTTCATAAATGACGGAGTTATGAGGTAACAAACATAAAAAATAAAAAAAATACAACCGAATTGATAACCTCCTCCTTTTTGGAAGTCGGTTAAAAACTAATATGTTTTATTTAGAGCAAACTTACTTTTTGTGGTTCGTTTGGAGTAATTTATTGTTGGATTCGGATAATATATTAATTGTTCAATTTTGATTTTTTACCCCTTAAAATCAGTAAAAATGATAATATATCTTTCATTAATAAATATTTATTATATAATATATTGTCGTGTTTTGAAATCAAAAAAACCTTATTTTAGTTATTTTGAAGTTTGTTTTATTTTAATTTTGTAAACATACTGTACATAGAAATTTATTTATTTAATTGTGCTGTATGTAGGAAAGCTTGCTTCATGCAGAGGTACCAAATGCGGCCCGACGTGAAAATTTATCCGTCCCATATAATTTAATAATTTTTAATAAAAAGTAATTTTGATTAAGTTAATTTGTAAAGTATACAAGATAAGAATTTTGAAGAGTTGTGAAAGATTAAAATTGTTTTTCGAATGCGGAAGCTGATAATTTATAAATTGAAAATTGGAATAGTAAGCAATACAAAAAATAAAATTAATTAAAATGGAAATAAATTAAAATTGAAAATTATAAATTAAAAATTGGGAAACGTTCGTAAAACCGCAACGGAGTTTTGTATGATAAGGCGGACAGCTGTGGCCAGGCACAGCATAGTTTAAACGATACCATATTTTAAAATAAAATTGGAACAAAGCTTTATGTGATTGAAATTTATATTTAACATTAATTTTTAAACAAACAAAATATATGAACATTAAATTAAGAATCTCATGCTCACAAATATTTGCATGCACTCCCCACAAACCCACCTGAAAATTATAAAAGTTGAATTATTTGTAAATTAAAAGTAAAAAAACCGTCAAAAAATTTACATCGGTAAATAAAAAATAATCTTTTTTTTTGAAAAATATTTCTAATAAGTATATTTATTTGTTATAAAAATTTTGAACATAATTAGATATATTAATAAATAATATTGATTCTGAACTATTGCTGAGAAGAGTTCCATCATTTTGACTCTACTTCGAATGCTGAAATATGAGCAGCCCAGAAACTGCAACCCTTAATTTTTCGAACACGACTACGTAACTTTTCTTGCAAGTTTGACTCGAGATTTGTATTTATTAAATTAATTAAAAATTTTAATGTCAAAGTGGTTGTCGTCGAGCCCCGATAATATGTGAAAGTAAACGACAAAAAAAATTCAAAGAAGCAAACTTAAAAGTGAAAATATTCCCATAAAAAACATTAAAATATCTGTGTCAACTGTTAACCAAAGCAGAAATTATTTCCCACGGTCAATCTATTCTTTACAAAAATAACTAATTTTAGCGTAAAAAATATTAATTGCCGAAAAATGTAAAAATTATTATAGTTGTCCCAATTTTTTGATCATGATAAGATTAAACAAAAAAGATTTTATTGTACTTAGATATACTTTATCATTTTTATTATTTTTTCATTATAATAAAAATTTTATAATTTTTTTCTATCCATTATATTTTGCCATTTTTATATTTTTGCATGTTAGCCCCCTCCCCCCTCCAGCGCTACGACATTTCGATGTGGTGTCTTAGGGATCTTTAAATTTTCTTTTATTTTCTACTTTGGAGTATAGAGTCCGCATTTCCCAAAGCAATTGCAATATATCTAACAAATTAAATTTTTTAAATTTTACACCGAGGTACCATGACCCCTAGTTACGCTACTGATTTATTAATGCATTATTATATTTGTTTTATTGCATTTTTTTCAAAAGGAAAAAGGTTATCATTTATCACCCACAGACCACAACAGCAAAAATTCCTAAGATTAAAATCGGTCGAAACCGCTTGAAAAAAATTAAATTTTGTAGAATACGAAAAGTTGTCGTTATAAAAATCAAGAATTTATTACAAAATTTTAAAAACATGATTATTACTGCTCAATTAGAAATAATATTTTTATTTTAGTGTTGTAGTTTTTTTATGTATGGAGCAAGTAGAGGGAGGGGGGATTGGAAGACATTTCACTTTTAGTGAAGAAAAATTTATATTTACCGCGAAAATAAGAGTCAGATTATAAAAAAATTCTATAAACTAATTCAAGATGAAAAAATTAGAGGTTTCTGAATTTACAAGCCACTTCAGAAAGAATCTCGCAATTGAGATTGATTGCACCGATCTCAATTGCGTATTTTTAGCTCTCTACATCTAAACACAACATAATTTGCAATAAAAACTCATCTGCATTTTTGAAAAATTAAAAAAAAAATAATAAAATTATTAAAATCAAATAAATAAAAATGATTATGACGAAATTAAAATGTAAAAGAATAGAATAATTATTAATAACTTAAGATTAAGTTAGGCAATAGTAAGAGTTCATAAATTGTAAATTAATTATAGGAACGCTAAAGGTTTATTGATAACGGTGCATATGCAAGGTTTTTTACAATACAATGAAATTTAAAATTTTACATCGGCGAATAACTTTTATAAAATTTTAACTTGAAAATTAAATTTAATTATTTAATTAAAAAAATTAATTTTTTTTAAAATCGTTAGTTATTTTTCAAAGAATTACACGTAAACATAATATTTGTGAAGAAAAATGAAAAGAAATGTTTTGCCAAAAGTTGTGGTGATTTTATTATTTCATATTTTGTTGTTCGAGCCATTCCGAGAAAATTTACAATCTGGTAAAACTTGCACGAGGTTAATTACCTCAAATTTATATTATATAATACATATGTTTGAAAAATGTTGATGTGCATGGAAAATTACCTAGATTAATGAATTATTTGTCATTAATAAAACAAAAATTAAGCAATTAACTTTAACGTTAATAAATTAATAAAAATCAACCTTACGTACAGCCTCCCGCCTTCTTACAATAAAACTAAATGATATAAGAATATTTACATTTTGTATATTTTCATTTATCATTTTTAAGTAAAATTTGCAGATTTAACAATCCTCGAGCAAATAATTCGTTACTTAAAGATTTCTTCCTTGAAGATTCATCAGAGCCTTGAAAAAATAAAATCTCTTAATTTATTCCAAAATTGTATAATAAAAAATTACCTTCAGAAATTTGCATTAAATTTGTTGTTTAAAAGATCACCTATTCGAGATGTAATATTAAATCTTAAGGCTGGGTTTAATTTTGTTAATCGGACTACACTATTTTCAATTTTACGCTCTAATTTGTATTTAAATTCACGAACTAAATTAGCTTCTAAAAATATATCTTCGAAGTGATTGCTATAAAAAAATAATTTAAACTAGTAAAACTAGATCCAATGCAAATCAAACCTCAACCACAAGTACAAATCCAAAACATCAAAAACGTTCTGTAAGCTTTCCAACTCTTCTACAGTGCTTGGTACTTTCAACGGCCATCCTATTTTATTGAGCAGCCACGAAATTCTTATTGGCTCATTTTTACTAAATTTCTCTGCAAACTAAAAGAAAGATTAGATCTGATTTTTAAATTTACAGTTTTATTTTATACCTGTAAAAACATGGTACGTGAGAAGCCAGTTTTAATACTGACTGGAGCACAACAAAATTTATATCGGACATACAAAGGTAAAGGAATGTCTTCAATTAAATTCGCTAAATATTTTACAGCTTTCATATTGCACATGAAGTACAACGAATCGACCATAGAAGTGTTGACAAATTTGTTCATTAAATTGCTTAGAGATGAATTTGGAAGCTGATAACCATATGTTTCAACGTGATTGGTTGTAGGTAACAGTCCGGCTTTTGTTATTGCTTCGGGTTCTCGACTTAGAATTTTTTTCAAAATGCTCAAGTCGCCTTTCTTGTAAGTTGTGATTAAACCTTTTTCCCACCGAGTTCCAAGTCTGTTAAAAATTATGAAAGTGAAAATACTAGAACTACTTTTCTCCTTACCTTCCAGCTCGGCCTGCAATTTGTAAAGCTTGTGATACGGATATGGTATTCATTTTGCTTTCACCATTTAAATTTGTCACCGGTTTTCTTATCGAATAAAAAATAATTCTTCTAATGCTCCTGAATTAAAACAATATTAAATAATATATAAAATATCCAGCATTATCTTATACTTACAAATTTAAACCCATTCCTATTGCATCTGTAGCTACGAGAACCTTACAACTATTTTTTGGATCGTTAAATTTTTCAGCTTGCATCAACTTTATATTTGGTGGCAAATCACCATAAATCACAGCCACTTCTTTACCTAACACTTCTATTTTTCTACTCACGTCATAAATATCATCCTTACTGAAACAAACCACGCAATCTCCCGGCTGAATAGAGCTAAAGCTATCTAAAACATTCGGTTAAGTTTAATCTAAAACAATTCATCGTAACAAACCAAGAGCAGAATTCTGCAATTCAAATTTGGTCAAACATTCATATCTTTTAATTTCGACGGTTTCACCAATCGTCGAACAAATCTTCGATATTAAATTTACAGCACCTTCTTCCCCGCATAAATGAACTTCATTTGCATTCACACCTAATAACGCCCTCGTCCAAGCCCAGCCTCTACCCGAGTTTCCTATCATCTGAATTTCGTCTATTACAGCAACTTCGTCTGAAAAAACTCCGTTGTAGTTTTTGAGTCTAGAGGGTTACAACACTTACACGGTGTTCCAGTGGGAGTCATTTCAACCGTGCAAGCCAAATGAGGTGACGGTCTTTCTTCACAAACTATAAAATTTTTTTCTTTTCCCGTTACAAGATCACAAGGCGCCCCCTTAAATTACCAACTAAATACTTAACCATTTATGAATCTACAATTTACCTCTTTGTTGGATTTGGTGTAAACTTCAGACGCTAACAATTTAAGTGGACTGCAATAAACACCGGATTTTGCTTTCAGAAAACGCTGCAACGCCTGATAAGTTTTACCGGAATTTGTGGGGCCAGCGTGAAAAACTATTTTACGTTTACTACTTCTCGCTTCTTGATACCATTGCGCAGGGTTCCGTAAATCTGGAGTTTCATCCAGTTCCGCTGTGTATTTAAAATGAGGAAAAACTTCCTTTACGAAATCTAAAAAGTATGATAAAATTTCTGTATGGTTACCGGAACTCAAAACTGTATGCAAATCATGGGGTAACGAATGATTCGCTGTACAATACGATCGAAAACTTTCGCCAATTTCATACTGCATGTGACCTGAAACTAAGCAGGTTAAAGAGGTAACAATCACATTTGCACGCTTACCGTTCAACCCTTTATTGCTAAGTACTTTTTTTATTCTGTCGTTAGAATAAAACTTATCTAAAATTTTTTCTATGTCCGCTGAAGTTAAATGATGGGACTTATTTTCACCACCCTGAGAACTCAGAGCATGACATGCTTTAATCGAATAACATTTAAAAGAGTCTTCGTCATTGTAACCAACACTTTTATTCCATTTCGATGTTATTATTTGGCGAAAAGTATGATTCACTTTTAAAAGATTAAGTAATTTTGAACTATTTCGTTGTAGCATATTTTTAAACAGGTACCTAATTTACTTCTATAATTACTAGTTAGTAGATTATTAAAAATACCACAGACAAGTACACATTTAAAAAAGTAAGGTTATGTTACCAAACATTTGTCATCAGGTGCGGCTCGTGGTCTAATGCCACCGGGTCGGTCGGCGTTATTTTTTTTAAGTTCTTGACTGTAGTTCTACAAATTCTTTTACTGGAAGCTTTCCATGTGAGGTAGGTGTGACAATTGCAAACCTGCTCAAATATCAAGCTGAAAAATTTATTCTGACCTTAGCCATTGACGCGCAAGAACAGATTAACGAGATAGTGAAATAATATTCAGTTAACTAAATATGTTTTAATAAATAATATTAATAATTATATAAAATTTTCTAAATTTAATTCTATAAAACAGAAAAAAAACATAAAATCAGAATAATTATACTTTTATCGTTGCACATTTCAGATCACAAACTTAACGGTAAAGAGATTTCCTCGGTATGAGTAATTGAATGTTGTTTTAAAAGCTGTTTTTTCAAACATTTAAAATCACAAATTTCACAGACAAAGGTTTTTTGTTCGGAATGACTTTTTACATGTTGTTTCAGATGTTGTTTTCTTGTACATTTAAAGTCACAAATTTCACAGGCAAAGGGTTTATCCCCGGTATGAATAATTTGGTGTTGTTTGAAATGTTGTTTTGTTGAACATTTAAAATCACAAATTTCACAGGCGAAAGGTTTTTCCCCGGTGTGCAACAACAAGTGTAGCTTGAAATGTTGCTTAGTCGCAAACTTAAAGTCACAACTGACACAGGCGAAGGGTTTTTCCCCGGTATGAGTCATTACGTGTAGTTTCAAAGTATGTTTTCTCGAACATTTAAAATCACAGAACTCACAAGAAAAAGGTTTTTCCCCGGTGTGGATCATTAAATGTTGTTTCAAAGTATGTTTTACTGAACTTTTAAAATCGCATATTTCACAGGCAAAAAGTTTATTCCTGATGTGGTTCCTTAAATGTAATTTCAAAGTTTGTTTCGTTAAACATTCAAATTGACAACTTGCACAGGCAAAGGCCTTCTCGCCGGTGTGAGTCCTTAAATGTTGTTCGAAAGTTTGTTTTCGGCAACATTTAAAGTCGCAAGTTTCACAGGCGAAAGATTTTTTACCGGTATGAGTCATTAAGTGTTGCTTCAAATGATGTTTTCTCGAACTTCTAAAGTCACACATCTCACAGCAAAAAGGTTTTTCCCCCGAATGGGCCATTACGTGTAGTTTTAACGATTGCTTTGTCGAACATTTATAATCACAAATTTCACAGCCGAACGGTTTTTCCCCGGTATGGGTTCTTAAGTGCACCGTCAGAATTTGTTTCGTTGAACATTTAAAATCACAAATTACACAACCAAAGGGTTTCTCCCCGGTGTGAATTCTTGAATGCAATTTTAAAGTATGCTTTCTCGAACATTTAAAATCACACATTTCGCAGGCAAATGGTTTCTCCCCGGTGTGGGTCATCAAATGCATTTTCAAATATTTTTTTGTTGCACACTTCAAATCACAAATTTGACAGGGAAAGGGTCTTTCTCCAGTATGAGTCATTAAATGTTGTTGGAAATGTTGTTTTGTGGAATATTTAAAGCCACAAATTTCGCAGGTGAAAGGTTTTTCTCCGGTATGAGTCATCAAGTGTTGTTTAAAATGTTGTTTCGTCGAACATTTTAAACTACAAACGTTACAGGTAAAGGGTTTTTCCCCAGTATGGGTCATTAAATGAATTTTTAAAGATTGTTTAGTTGAACATCTGAAATCACAAACTTCACAGGCGAATGGTTTCTCGCCGGTATGAGTCATTAAATGTAATTTCAATGTGTGCTTTCTTGAACATCTAAAATTGCAAGATTCACAGAAGAAAGGTTTTTCCCCAGTATGGGTTCTTAAATGTAGTTTAAACCGATGTTTTGTTAAGCATTTATACTCACAAATTTCGCACGCGAAAGATTTCTTGGCGGAGTGATTACACAAACATTTTGAATCTCCGTCTTGTGACGATTTATGATCACAAACTTTTTTTGAATGAATTTTTGTATGCTTTTTGAGTTGAGTTTCATTATCGAATTCCAAGTTACATAGCTCACGTGTAAATAATTGTTGTTGGCGTAAGTGATCTGCATCTATTTCAGGTTTCAGAAATAAAGTATTATCATCTTTAATATCAATCGAACAATGCAAGTCTTCTAACTTGATTTCAACGTCTTCCACTTGTTCATTTTTAATTTCAATTCCGCTATATAAATTACATGCCGTTTGCTGAATATCGCAAGCGTTTCCCACATTTTGTAATTCGAATAAGCTGTAATCCATGTCTGTGATAGGTTAGTTATTGTACCAATAATTCTTCTTTTTGCATTTCTTCTAGTTTACCACTAAAAGGATATTTTAACACCGTAAAAATCATAAATTGTATAACTTACGTAACAAACAATAACATTAAAGTAATATTTAATAAATAAAGTCGGTTTTTTAACTACGTTTGTACAAATTCCAATCATGATCAATAAATTGCTGTTGATGTCAAAAATGTCACTTACCAGTGATTTATGAATAACCAAAGTGATTTGAACTACTTTGGTCTTACATAACCTAATAATATCTATCATTGTGTTAGTTTTAAAATTTATTTTAAACAAACGAAAGTTATTATAAAGAGTAATTAAATGCAGAAGAAATGTCGACAACTTCAAAGATGGTTCTTGCTTGTGCTAGTATAGTTTCAGTCGGCATTATTAGTTATGTCCACTATAAGCAAATGTTAGACAGGTAAATAAAAGCGACTTTCCTAAATATTCTTGTATTAAATGAGACTGAAAGACTCCGACTCTAAGTACATTTAAATTTTAGGCAATCGCTGCATGAAGGTGTGATAATTGACATCGAACGACAGCAAAGGCGTAAAGCGGAAAATTTATATGTTCTCCAACAACAAATCGAGCTTACACATCAGTTGAAAAGGTCACAATATCCCGATGAAACATGACAGTAGCGTTTTTATCTTTTAATAATTATTATTAAGACATACATTATTTAATTAGAATATAAAATTAGCTAACTTTTCTATTTATACTAAATTTAAGTAAAATCGTAGTTATCTGCCCAGTGCACTCTCCTAGGTTCCAAATTACTGAATCCCAATCCAAAATTTTTGTGCAATTCTTCTAATGACTGTGTGGTATTTTCTTGTTTGTAGTATTTTTTGTAGCGTCTTATTATCAAAAAGCAGCAAGTTATTATGATTACCTGCGTCAAGGTCCAAGTTACTACGATTCCAATTAGAAGCGAGTAATCGATACACACTTCGTTTGTTGCCAAATCTAAAAAGTTTTCAGTTACACACATTGTTTTACCCTGTGGACCTCAGATTTAAATCACAGCATTTTTATAAAATAGTTAAATTTTTCATGTGTGTTTTTAGATAAATTATTCTTACATTCTCAAACTAATGGAAATTAACCCGAAAAGGCAAAAAAGAAATAAAAGCTGACAAATAATGAGGTAGTCAGTTCGGTTTTGGGTTGTTGCTACCGTTCGGGATTCGGTTGGTGTAGGTGGCATATTTCCGCCTTCTTGACTGCATCTACCTCGGAGGAAATATCCATTAGCTTGCTTTCTTTAGTTTAACTCAATTTTTGTGTACACTAAATTTTAGATAATATTTCTGCCCGCCTGCTTAAGGGTGACGGCATATAAAATGCATGCAAAATTAATAAGAAAATTGTTTTCCGTTATCAAAATTTAAAAAAATGTTAAATTACCGTATCCGGCCACCAAAATTTTATTATTGTCTCCCCCATAGACGAGCCTATCCGGCGAAATTTTCGAATTTCTCACTATGAGCACAAACTCCAGCGGCATTTTAACGATTTGATTTGTTTTCTGTTCATATTCGTTTCTATCTATTTCAATTATATTTGTTTCGTTGATAATTTGTAAGTTTTCACTTTTGACGGATCTCTTATGAATGTTATTAGTAACCATATCGCAAATTACCTAACAAAAATTTTTTAATTTTTGTTAAACTGTACAGGATTACAACATACCGGAGGACATTCCATCGGACAGAATTGAACGATCACGCTAAATCTTACGATCGGTGAAGAGGTAAACTTAAATGCTTGAAAATTGGCAACCAGTTTTTTTGTTTCGTTATTTGATACTTTGGTTAGAGCTGGAAATACGTTTAAATTTGTTGGGCAGCCACGATCGTTCAGCAAGAGTATGGAATCGTGACCTTCTTCAGTCATCGCCACTAAATGTCCAGCCCAAATGTCGTAGGGACCTAATAAAATTACGGTTTTTAAGAACATTAGGTCGTAGAATTATTTTACCGTTTGGTGGTTTAATTTGTATTACTAGTTGCAGTTCTTGCCCAATTTGGGTGTCTGTGATTTCATTCTGCGAGTAGAAATCAATAATTCGCATTTCTACCGTGGGGTGAGATGTATTGGCCGAAGTGATGATCGTGGTTCCTTTGTTGGAAGATGTACTGAAAAAAAACAAAAACACAAAAATAAAAGTGCAAATTGACAAACGAGTGAGTCAACGGACCTGCTATTAAAATTTACTCCGGTTCCCAAAATTATTGTATTGTCGTTTGCGAAAATACATCCAACTTTGATTAGACGATCCCCTTGCGTTTGGATGAGTTGATTGTATTGCAGAATCATCGTTCCAGAAAGAAGAGTTCTAAAAAATTTTCCAAGTTTATTTCTGCATGCAGTTTGCAGAAACACAGTTTACCTGTTTACTTGATTTACGCTTCTGGCCTCTACAATTCCGCACTGATTTTTGGTAAGTGGTATTTCTAAAGTTACCAATTTCTTTCCGCTTCCTTGAGCATAACAATTGGAGACTTCGGAAAACCCATTCATGTAAATTTTGCCATAAAATTCAATTTCTGGGAGATACTTAATTGTGATGTGAGCTTCCGTACAACTAACGGAAACTGAAATATTATTATTTAATATAATTTTAGTTATTAAATTTGAAAATTCGTTTACTGTTCAAACACCGCGCTTTTTCGTAGAAGTGACCTCCATTGTAGGCCTTCAAAGAACTCGGCCCGTGAATTTTGCTGTTTTCGCTGTGAATAAAACACGCGTACTTGTCATCTATCCCGTTTTGAACCAAATAGGATTCTTTGGTTGGGATGAGAGAGTATCCTCTGCAATTGAAGTCTTTGATGGATTCGCACATTTCTTCGCAATTTGCTTGAGAAATGTCGGTGTATTTTATATCCACGTGAGTTAAGATTACGCCTTCGTATTCCTCGTAGGCACAAAACTCGTTCGTCGATACTGAAATTATAACAAATTTAACCGAAGAAGCCTTACAAATATTTTTTATCATCATTATCCTTGGCCAGTCGGGACAGAATAGTACGCCAAGCAATAATTATGAAGTTGCGATCGGATTGCGCAAGAAAAGATCGAAAAGCTGGAGAAAGGAAAGGTAGTTGCGTTTGGCAAAACGACCCGTAGCGGTCGGAGCGGAGGGGACCGGAGGTTATACGAATTAAAAATATAATAAGACGCAGATCTTTGTTTTAAACTTAAATTCGCCTAAAATTAACGAATTCCTATAAATTTCTAAATAAATTTATAACATGACGTTATCAGTGTTGTAGCGATGCTGCAATTCAACTGTGGGTAGCCCCGCCCACTAAAACAAACGTGGTATATTATATTTACGTGGAGTACACGGACCGCCAATACAATGCGATTTTAAACGACTTTTACGTGCAAAATCGATATTTCAAATTTGATTATTTCGAAATTTTATAAGGAAAAATGTATGTAGATACTCGATTAATGTTCTCTTTCGAATTCTGCACGAATTTTTATTGTAATATCTATAAAAACCTGTGGGCATGAAAACAAACAAATACGGAAGAAATAATAGAAATACTGAATAAAATTAGTTACAATTGAAGATTTTGGAAAAAATTGAAAAGAGCTTTCAATCAAATTATGATGAAAAGAAAAAACTCAAAATTTACAAGAAAGCTTAAATATAATGAAAGAAGACTTAAAAATGAGGATAAGAGAAAATGAAGATAAATAAGAGAAAAACGTTAAAAAACACATTCTTTTTCTTCTTCGTCATCATCAGCCCGTTAGTCCACTGCTGGACTATCAGTTTCAGCATTTAGACCCCACGGTTGCTTAGGTCGGATTGGGGAATGTCCGTAACTATGCTTTTTAATACCTGATGGTATTAAAAAGACCGCCGGCTTTACGTACCCTCCGAAGCACGGATAAGATCATAACAAAGTTTAGACTCTCTCCGGATTCGAACTGGGTACTTTAGTACCAGGAGTTATTATGCTGAAAAATAATAATGAATAAATGGATATATTAACCAGAAAATAAATAATTTAACAGAATAAACTAAAATAGGAAAAAAATAATTTGAGTTTATACAGGGTGTCCCCGTGACTGTGGAGAACTTTTAAGGTGGTGATAAAGAACACTTTTCTAAAACAAATTTGCAAATAAAATTTTTGTCCAAGTCCAAACCCTTGGGGGGGGGGGGCAATTTTTTGAATTTCTGATTTCAAACGGCCATAGCTCCGATATTATTGATTTTTTAGACTTAATGGATTAGACCTTTTTTAAAGATAATTTATTTATCTACAAATTAGGTTATAACCTCTTATCGTCTAGAATCAACGGATTTCGAGTTACAAATTAAATTAAGGGAAAAAATGTTAAAAAAATTCAGATTTTATTTTTTTTACTTTTCTTGTGAACCCCGTATCTCTTAAACGAAACGTCTTACAAAAGAACTGACCTACCAAACCGGATAGGGAATTTAACGGGTTACAACTTTGATCAAATAATTTTTTTTGGGAAACCAATCGTTTTCACAGAAATTCTGAAAATAATGAACAAGGTGTAGATAAAAAAATTATAAATTGCTAAAAATCTCAATTTGATTTATAGCATTTGTTTTAATGTCAAAATTTTTTGAGTCTAATTAATATAAGAAAATTCAAATTTAAAATCAAAATTGTTAGGGCAGTGACGTCACTGGCCTAACTGAAGAGGGATCTGTCTGAATCAATCGCTAAAAAAAATAAATAACAAACTATAGCTCCAATTTGATCTCTACTTTCAAATCATAAAATAAAAAAAAAATAGTGAAACTCTCTCAATCTGCAAGAATTTTTATTGTAATATCTATAAAAACCTGTGGACATGAAAACAAACAAATACGGAAGAAATAATAGAAACAATGAATATAATTAGACAAACAAATGAAGAAAATAAAACTGAATTGGAAAAATTATGTCAGACAATTGAAATTAAAATTGAAGATTTTGGAAAAAAAAATGAAAAAAGATTGGAGGAATTGAAACTATAGCTTTCAATCAAATTATAATGAAATGAATGAAGTCAATTTACAAGACAGCT
The DNA here is from genome assembly GCA_911387805.1 of Cantharis rustica. Taxonomy (NCBI): domain Eukaryota; kingdom Metazoa; phylum Arthropoda; class Insecta; order Coleoptera; family Cantharidae; genus Cantharis; species Cantharis rustica. Next base: position 37,244,065 of record OU426882.1, read on the forward strand.
TAAATACAACGAAGGAAAACTTAAAAATGAAGATAGAGAAAATGGAGATAAATAAGACAAAAAGAAAGTTAAAAAACACACTATGTTTCTTTTTCTTCGTCATGAGCCTATCAGTCTACTGCTGGACCATCGGCCTCTTTCTCTATCAAGAGAGGTTTCAGGATTTAGACCCCACGGTTGCTTAGGCCGGATTGGGGAATATCTGTATAAAACTGTAGATGCTGTGTATATTGGGTAAAACCGGCTTTAGTTTTATTTTGAAGAATACGCAGGGGTGATGGCGAAACAGCGGCAGCGAAGTGACGACGGCGAAATCCCCCCCCCCTCCCCGATGTATCTTTGATTATCTTGAAATAATATAAACTTTTATAATGAATAATTGAGTACAAGGTAAAGGCAGGAAATGAGTCAACTTTAAAATGTTGGAAAATTTTTTTTAAAACCTACCCATGGCTGATTATACAAAATTAATCGTTTTTATTGAATAATTATATTTTTTTAAATTTTTGCTGTAATAAAAAAATGCAACCACTTTTCAAAACTGATATTTTGATTTTTTCTGCTTATTACTCTTACTTTTCTGGCAACTCTTTGTTTTTCTACAGAATTAAAATAAAATTTTGAAACTACTGACTATAACTTACCATTCGAACACTGATTTTCAAAATATTCGTCATTGTAACCCGAAACCCGGTAAGAATTCCTGTCGAGATGTCGGTCTGAGAAACTCAGAGTGCAGGATCCCAACGTTTCGGTCGAATTATGATGGTCCAAAATTTTGAATTTCACAGACCGACAAAAATTATTTGGTTCGTCCAGGCACTCCTGCTGGCATTCTCGTCTGGTGATTTGATTAGGCAGTGTTTTTAAATTATTTCCTACGAAAGTGGCACCGGGAATGCGATCGAAGATCCACAGTTTATTGCAGTTGTTGACTGAAACGTAAAAAATTAGGTCGACGTTAGTTTTACATTTAAAATTTTTCAAACCATCCAAACAAGATTTTTCGAACCACGCTGCGTCGGGTTCTATTATATTATCACTTTCTTCAAATTTCGTCAGACGCGCACCGTACCAGTAGCATTCCGAAACGTTGTAATAAAGTACAAAACTGACACATTCGTCTTTTTCCAAACATTTAGATAAACACTCCGTGGTTACAGGTTCATTATTTTGTTGTTTATGTAGTAAATAACCATTAATATAATTAGAAGGTCGCAGTCCTATTATTTTTTCAAACTTCACCTGATTTCGAGGACAATCCATCAATAAATGAGCACCTAAATTTTATTCGCAATTCGTTGAAAAAAAAATTAATTTAAAATTAAAATATTTTTGCTTACCTAGTGCAATTTTTAACGATAAAAAACTAAATAAAAAAATCATTATAAGACATGCTCGCTCGTGCTATGTTAATCGGACGCCAACAGAAAATATCGAAAAAACAAACAACAATCGAGGTGCGCTGGAAAAGGAAAACTCATGCGACACCGTCGTGCTTAAACTACTGATGAGCGCGGTATTAGTCGTCATTATTGGACCCCTATCGGGACATGTTTTACACGTATGTACATGCATTTATTTTTACGTTATGCAATTAACCTTGGTCTATATTGCTAATTCCAATGTAAGTAAAAAATATACTTAACAGAAAAAATGAGCTTTCTTCGATACGCAATCGATAGGTTAATTACAGTCATTCAACTGTGTAATGCCACCGTTTTGAAAATTTAGAAAATTAATAATTGATTGTTGACGGATGTGTAATAACAATAACGTAACAATACATTTATTAGATAGTACCTGCCCATAATTATTTATTGCACACAGAATGTACACTCATTCAAAATATTTAATAATAATTTTCAAAATATTTTGGGAAACTACAGGCCGCTTCCTTGAATTACCGCTCATGACAAATGTTAAAATTTTGTTTTTTATAAATTTACTTCCCACGAGAAATGCGTGTTCTATTGTTATCGAAATTTCAATGTTGTTGCTCTACCAGAAACAAATCATTTAGGTAAGTATTTAAAATTAATGAATTAAATTTTTTTTTTTAATAATTTGTTTGGAAAACCTTTTCAAATTAAGTGTATTAATGTAAGGTCAAAGTATGCAATATTAAAAACTAAAATTAAAAAGAAATTTTTTTGCTTGAGCTAGTATAAAGTGTCACTTTCCGCCTTAGGTCAAAATATGTATTTTTAGGCCCTAGGGCAATAAAGTACATTTATGCCCTACGGCTAAAAAGTAGTTTGGCTAATCAATTTTTGCGATTTCGATGGCAAAACAAAGTCTTTCGTTCAGGGGAGGAGCGATTGCCCTAAACGATAACACCGTATTTGAGAGCCATGGCTTAGCGGGAGGGCTCCAGTGCTGCCCATACCAAGATTTTCAAATTTTGCGTGCTTGAATGGTCGGATTTGTAGTTTTTAGAAAAGAAAAGTTGCCCAATTGGAGCACTGCAATTATATTTAGGCGTTTAAGTCAGGACGCTGGACTGGAGAGTTAGGTCGTAAAATGAGAGTATTGTAAAATCTAGAGCATCCTGAGCCGATCATCATTAGTTTAACTTGCAGAGGATGCGCTCCCGCGTCTGAGGAAGGTTTATTTGTAATTTTTCTTGTCTACGGCGTCCACGTCCTAAATCTGTAATCCTGTAATCTAAAAGATGAAATAACCCCCCCCCCCCGTTTTGATGACGGTTTTTAACAATATTAGACATTTTTTAGGTTTAGTTAGCTTTGATTGTTTAGTAAGGGCATACTTGTCCTATTTTTTATTGGGGGGGGGGGGGGTCATACCGAAATCATTTAGTCCGCTAGCTTAAAACGACGATTTTACGCTCTCTGTGAATAAATAACTATTTCAGAATTGGAATATCAGGCATTTTTTGTGCTTAGTTAAGTTTGACTGTTTAGTAAGGGATATATTTGTCATATTTTTGGTTGGGGGACGGGGGGGGGGGGATTTCACCAAAGTTATTTAGTCTGCTAACTTAAAACGGTGATTTTACGCTCTCTGGCAATAAATAACTATTTCAGAATTGGAATATCGGGCATTTTTTGTGCTTAGTTAAGTTTGACTGTTTAGTAAGGGGCATATTTGTCATATTTTTGATTGGGGGGGGGGGGGGGTCCTATCAAAGTTATTTAGTCCGCTAGCTTAAAACGATGATTTTACACTCTCTGTGAATAAATAACTATTTCATAGTTGGAATATCGGGCATTTTTTGTGCTTAGTTAAGTTTGACTGTTTAGTAAGGGGTATATTTGTCATATTTTTGGTTGGGGGACGGGGGGGGGATTTCACCAAAGTTATTTAGTCTGCTAACTTAAAACGGTGATTTTACGCTCTCTGGGAATAAATAACTATTTCAGAATTGGAATATCGGGCATTTTTTGTGCTTAGTTAAGTTTGACTGTTTAGTAAGGGGCATATTTGTCATATTTTTGATTGGGGGGGGGGGGAGGTCCTATCAAAGTTATTTAGTCCGCTAGCTTGAAACGATGATTTTACGCTCTCTGTGAATAAATAACTATTTTATAGTTGGAATATCGGGCATTTTTTGTGCTTAGATAGGTTTGACTGTTTAGTAAGGGGCTTATTTGTCATATTTCTGGTTGGGGAACGGGGGGGGGGATCCCACCAAAGTCATTTAGTCCGCTAACTTAAAACGGTCATTTTACACTCTTTGTGAATAAATAACTATTTCAGAATTGGAATATCAGGCATTTTATGTGCTTAGTTAGGTTTCCCTGTTTACTAATGGGCATATTTGTCATGTTTTTGATTGGGGGGAGATCTACTAAAGTCATTTAGTCCCCTAGCTTAAAACGATGATTTTACGCTCTCTGTGAATAAATAACTATTTCAGAATTGGAATATCAGGCATTTTATGTGCTTAGTAAGGTTTAACTGTTTAATAATGGGCATATTTGTCATATTCTTCATTGGGGGGGGGGGTCTACTAGGGTCATTTAGTCCGCTAGCTTGAAACGATAATTTTACGCTCTCTGATAATAAATAACTATTTCCTATTTCAGAGTTGGAATATCAGGAATTTTATGTGCTTAGTTAGATTTGACCAGTGTTTGACTGTTTAGTAAGGAGCATATTTGTCATATTTTTGATTGGGGGGGGGTCTACCAAAGTCATTTAGTCCGCTAGCTTGAAACGATGATTTTACGCTCTCGGAAAATAAATAACTATTTCAGAGTTGGAAATAGTAATAATAATAATACATTTAAAATATAATATTTTGTTTTAGAAAAGGTGCCGCATATCAGACGCTGTTGTCTGAAGATGGTTTCAGATGCTGATGCTGAGTAGTGTAGATTTTGAATCTAGTTTTAAATTCAAAACCCCAAAACTTCCCAGACTCTCTCGTACGGTGGGGCTTATCAGGACTTCTTATTATCCACGGCAGTGAGCAATGTCTCATGTAGGAGAACGCAGTACATGGGGTAAGTCGCTCTAAGAAATTGTGTATACTAAATTTCCAGAATAATTCTATTGCACTAAAATACTAAAAATTGTATATAAATTCCCAAATTCTATTATTTCAAATAAAATTTTTAATGAATTATAATTGGTTGAATATTAATGAAGTTGTTCATTATTACTATGAATATTTTCATTAAATTAATTATTGTTTTATTTTTTATGTTTGATCAGTATATTAATGAAATTGCGTTTATAGTGCCAGCGAACTTCATCATTGGTTGAAAATCTTTCCCTCAGAAGGTTTTCCCTGAATGTTTACAACTGACGATTAATTTACCGTCAACTCACACTTCTCTGTAAATTACAGATTTTTTTTGATTAAATGTTAGACAGACACTTTTTTTTTATTTTTTAAGCATTCTATAAAAACTTGATATTTTTAGAAAAATATAAAATATTAAAAATATTTTTAAATGTATAGATTTTAAATGATAGATTATAATATTTAAATTTTATTATAATAATTATGATGTAATGAATGTCGACATTAAAAAATTATATACTAAATTTCCGACGGCGAAACGGCGACGGCGAGATGTCTAGAACGTTTTTACAGAGCACGGGACCTCCTCTTACTAATTGTATAGAATATTCTTTAGGTCGTGAAGATCAAAATTGTATAATATAAACGTGACTACAACGTCAAAATGTTATTTGAATTATCGTATTTTTTACCCCCCCCCCCATGACTATCTTCAATTGCGGTCAATAATGCTTGAATTCATTTTGACGTTTTTATTTCATAAATATTTTGATCTTAAAATAAGAGGAAGGTAATTAATAGAATTATTAAAATAAATCAAATCCTTTTTTTTTTTAATATACAGGGTGTTCCCGAATACACTTTACATAACTTGGATGGTGGATAGAGAACACTTTCCTAAGAAACATTTTTAACAAAATTTTTTTTCTAAATTGAAGCTTTTGAGAGTTAGGCTTCTTTAAAGCACTTTTTTTAAGTTTTTACTTTCACGTGGTCATAGCTCAGAAAATATGGATTTTTCGGTAAAAATGATTGAGTGCTTTTTTAAATAGCGTGAAATAATCTACAAACTAGATTTAAACCTTTTATTGTCTAAAATTAACGGTTTGTTAATTTATTACGCCCTTTGTTAAAATGTTTCGTTTAAAATATACAGAGTTTTAAAAAAAAGCAAAATAAAAAAAGCTCAAATTTTTCAACATTTTTTTATCCACTTTTATTCATAACTCGAAAACGGTTGATTTTAGACAAAAATGTTTGAATCTAGTTTGTAGATTACTTCACGCTTTTTAAAAAAGCACTAATCCATTTTTACCAAAAAATCAATATTTTTGGGCGACGGTCACGTGAAAGTGGAAATTAAAAAAATGCTTTAAAGAGGACTAACTCTCGAAGGGTTGAATTTAGAAAAAAAATGTTGTTAAAAATATTTCTTAGAAAAGTGTCCTCTGTCACCACCTAAATTCTGTAAAGTGCATCCGGGGACACCCTGTATATTAACTTAAAAATTAATTTTTTAAATTAAAAATCGAAATAAAAATTTTAAAATGGCTCTATGAAGAATTGTGTAGTATTGAAAGTTAATCAGCACATTTTAAAGTTGTTAACTAATTCTTTTTTCAACAAAACGATTTTCAATTGGTTATTAGTTAAGGTTCAGTGCACTCGACTGCACTATTATAACAATTACGTTAATAAATTGCTCGCTCATGGTGAAAATTATATGGGAATTGTTTCCGAACTACGCAAGGTTTTTAAATTAAACGGTTTAAATGTAAAAAAAAGTTTTTTTGTTTCTAAAATGTTTATAAGCTAAAAGCTTGAGTACCGCTGATTTAATGCAATCGACAGAAGTTCAAACGAATCAGCCAACGTTTCCGTCTGCGTACAAACAAACTACTTCTGTATCGTTCAAACAAAGTTCGGTTTATTTTTAGAAATTCAGTGCTTATCGTATGAATTCAAATCCCTTGTGCTGCTGCGAATATTTTGATAACCAACAGAATCGCAATCACATATTAGCATGTTGCTGTAATTGTCAAGATTTGGATGAATCGTTCGACAAGTAAGTGTTTAGGTTAAGAACAGCATTAAAACTTAAAATGCAAGAAAAGACAACATTTTAATAATAAAATTACTATAATTGTTTAGATAATATACATAATACTTCTCTTGCGTTTGAGTGTGTAATCGTTAATATTTATTTAACGCTTTCGTTTTGTTGACTTCAGATAATAAAATTTCCCTCAACTTGAGTAAGCAGTTGCAGTTTTTGGAGTCTACAATGTTAGAGCTCTTCTGATTGTGTGATTTTGAATAATTGTTAAGTAACACTTGGATTTCTTTTAATTGATAGGCTTTCTCATATGACCTCAATTGATTTTCTATTACGTTTTCCACTTGAAGTAAAATGTTGAAGCTGCTAAGCAATGGTAAATCTCCTGGCCGAAGGCCATTGGTTTCGTCTTGTAATTGTTTAATTAATTCGATTACCATCTCGAGTGCATGGTTTTGGTCGCATGGTTTTGTATCACTTTCTACCAAGTACTTGCTAATTTGATCTGTAGGTGTAGATGTATGTGAAGACGATTTCATTAGTTCTCGATAATGTTTTATTAATTTAATATAGCGTAATAATCTGTTATAATGTTGGTGTGAATTTAAATCTTGGTCTTCAGAAAGAACTTTGATTATTTGCAACACTAATTTCAGTAAAGAATTTTGCTGATCATTTTCAGAAACATACGTTTCTTTAGTTCCGGGCAGCTCTGTAGTTGTGAAGAGTTTTGAGGTTGTCGATCTAAAGACTTTCTGTCCAGGTGTAGAAGGATTGTTGGTTGAAAGATGCTCAGAAGGACGCTCATTTGATGTAATAAACAAAATGTTTGATAAATGATGTTCGCTGGTCGGTCCAGTATGTTGCTTATAATCTTTATTCGGAACAGTTTGTTGTGTACTTCTATGTGTTGACGATGAAGTGTGTGGTTCTTGTGGTAAACTTGAAGTTGGTTTCTTAGTTGGTTGTGGTGTTAACTTAGGCTGATGCGGATTGTGTGGTTTCAAGTAGATAATTTTATTGCCATTTTTATCAACAAAATTAAAAATCTTGTCGTAAGATTTTATGTTTGAAGGAAGCGGACTTTTAGTATGTCCAGTATGTTGCCTATAATCTTTATTCGGAACAGTAGGTTTGAATATTATTTGTTGTGTAGTTCTATGTGTTGACGATGTAGTGTGTTCTTTTCGTGGTAAACTTGAAGTTGGTTTCTTAGTTACCTTGTCGTAAGATTTTGTGTTTGAAGGAAGCTGACTTTTAGTACTTGATGAATGATGTTCATTGGTTGGTCCAGTATGTTGCCTATAATCTTTATTCAGAACAGTAGGTTTGAATATTATTTGTTGTGTACTTCTATGTGTTGACGATGTAGTATGTTGTTCGTGTGGTAAAGTTGAAGTTGGAGGTGGTGTCAGCTCAGACTGATGTGGATGGTATGGCTTTTGGTTGTTCAGTTGGGAAGCAGATTCAGGTTTATGTGGTTTCAAATAGATAATTTTATTGCCATTTTTATCAACAAAATTAAAAACTTTTTCGTAAGTTTTTGTGTTTGAAGGAAGCTGACTTTTAGTTAACACTTCAGTGTATTTTGCAAACCTATTTGAAGGATTGCCTTCTAAGCGGGAAAGTCGATCTATTTTATCGTAATAATTAAAATTGGGAGGACTGTGTGTTGTTGATTTCTCTTTTCCAATGTTATAGTTCTGAATTTCTGAATTTCCAACTTTACTGTTAGTGATACTTTGGATACCACTATTGCTGTTTTTTTGGAGGTTGAGCAATTGGGTCAGAATATTTTCGATTGAGTACTGATTTTTCGAACTGTTTGGCACAGGATTTCCATGATTACTTTTAGTGCTTGATTCTTCGAGTGATATTTCAATATCTACCGAAGGGTCCTCGTAGGTCGATTTATTACCGACTTGAAAATTTTTAACGCTATTGTCATTATGATGGTTTCCATGGCTAGGTTTATTGGAAGTTTTAGCAACGTGTAGCAATACGTTCAATAATTTCTGAACTATGTTTTCAGTTTTATCATTATTTTTATTGTGATCATTATTTATTGTATGGGAATTTACAGCAGGACTTACATTGTTACCAATGACAAAACCGGTGTTTTTATTACTTTCGCCCACATTTTTTCCTTCGTTGTGATTATGATTTGCTGTATGGGCATTTATAGCAGGTTTTAATATGTTACCAATGACAAAACCGGTGTTTTTATTATTTTCTCCTACATTTTTACCTTCGTTGTGATTATTATGTGTCGTATGAGCATTTAGAGCATGTTTTAATATGTTACCAATGTAAAAGTTGTTGTTTTTATTATTTTCTCCTACATTTTTTCCTTCGTTGTGATTATTATGTGTCGTATGGGCATTTATAACATATCTTGGTTTGTAACCAATGACAAAACCGGTGTTTTTATTATATTCTCCTACATTTTTTCCTTCGTTGTGATTATCATGTGTCATATGGGCATCTATAGCAGGTCTTGGTTTGTAACCAATGACAAAATCGATGTTTTTATTATTTTCTCCCACATTTTTTCCTTCGTTGTGATTCTCAATTGTCTTATGGGGTTTTATTATAGGTCTAACTATTTTAGCAATGATAAATTCTAAATTTTCGTTTTGCTTTCCCACATTTGTTCTTTTATTATGATTACTATTTATGGCGTTGTCCTTTATTACCGGTCTTACTTTGTCACCAATGACAAATTCGGAATTTTCATTATTGCTTCCTACGTTTGTTCCTTGATTGTGATTTTTATTTGTCGTGTCAGCATTTATTACAGGTTTTAATTTGTTATTAATGGCAAAGCCGTCGTTTTTATTATTTTCTCCTACATTTTTGCCTTCATTGTGATTAACATTTGTCGTTTGGGGTTCTAATACAGGTTTAACTTTGTCTACAATGAGAAATACGGAATTTTCATTATTGGCTCCTACGTTTGTTCCTGCATTGTGATTATTATTTGTCGCATCGGCAATTACTGCAGGTTTTGGTTTGTTACCAATGGCAAAACCGGTGTTTTTATTATTCTCACCCATATTTTTTCCTTCATTATGGTTATCATTTATGGTATTGGCCTTTTCTACAGATCTTTCTTTGTTATCGATAACAAATCCGGAATTTTCATTATTGCTTCCAACGTTTGTTCCTTGATTGTGGTTCTTATTTGTCGTGTCAGCATTTATTACAGGTTTTAATTTGTTTTTAATGGCAAAGCCGTCGTTTTTATTATCTTCTCCTACATTTTTTCCTTCATTGTGATTAACATTTGTCGTTTGGGGATCTAATACAGGTTTAACTTTGTCAACAATGAGAAATTCGGAATTTTCATTATTAGCTCCTACGTTTGTTCCTGCATTGTGATTATTATTTGTCGTATCGGCAATTACTGCAGGTTTTGGTTTGTTACCAATGACAAAATCGGTGTTTTTATTATTTTCTCCCACATTTGTTCCTTCATTATGGTTATCATTAATGGTATTGGCCTTTTCTGCAGATCTTTCTTTGTTATCGATAACAAATCCGGAATTTTCATTATTGCTTCCTACATTTGTTCCTTGATTGTGGTTCTTATTTGTTGTGTCAGCATTTATTACAGGTTTTAATTTGTTACCAATGGCAAAGCCGTCGTTTTTATTATTTTCTCCTACATTTTTTCCTTCATTGTGATTAACATTTGTCGTTTGGGGTTCTAATACAGGTTTAACTTTGTCAACAATGAGAAATACGGAATTTTCATTATTGGCTCCTATGTTTTTTCCTGCATTATGATTATTATTTATCGCATCGGCAATTACTGCAGGTTTTGGTTTGTTACCAATGGCAAAACCGGTGTTTTTATTATTCTCACCCACATTTTTTCCTTCATTATGGTTATCATTTATGGTATTGGCCTTTTCTACAGATCTTTCTTTGTTATCGATAACAAATCCGGAATTTTCATTATTGCTTCCAACGTTTGTTCCTTGATTGTGGTTCTTATTTGTTGTGTCAGCTTTTATTACAGGTTTTAATTTGTTATCAATGGCAAAGCCGTCGTTTTTATTATTTTCTCCTACATTTTTTCCTTCATTGTGATTAACATTTGTCGTTTGGGGTTCTACTACAGGTTTAACTTTGTCAACAATGAGAAATACGGAATTTTCATTATTGGTTCCTAGGTTTTTTCCTGCATTGTGATTATTATTTATCGCATCGGCAATTACTGCAGGTTTTGGTTTGTTACCAATGGCAAAACCGGTGTTTTTATTATTCTCTCCCACATTTTTTCCTTCATTATGGTTATCATTTATGGTATTGGCCTTTTCTACAGATCTTTCTTTGTTATCGATAACAAATCCGGAATTTTCATTATTGCTTCCAACGTTTGTTCCTTGATTGTGGTTCTTATTTGTCGTGTCAGCATTTATTACAGGTTTTAATTTGTTACCAATGGCAAAGCCGTCGTTTTTATTATTTTCTCCTACATTTTTTCCTTCATTGTGATTAACATTTGTCGTATGGGGTTCTAATACAGGTTTAACTTTGTCAACAATGAGAAATACGGAATTTTCATTATTGTTTCCTACATTTTTTCCTTCATTGTGATTCTCATTTGTGGAATGTGCATTTACAGGAGGTTTTAATTTGTTACCAATGGCAAAGCCGGTATTTTTATTATTTTCTCCTACGTTTTTTCCTTCATTATGATTAACATTTGTCATATGTGGTTCTAATCCAGATTTAACTTTGTTATCAATGAGAAATCCGGCATTTTCATTATTGGCTCCTACGTTTGTTCCTGCATTGTGATTATTATTTGTCGTATCGGCAATTACTGCAGGTTTTATTTTGTTACCAATGACAAAACCGGTGTTTTTATTATTTTCTCCTACATTTTTTCCTTCATTGTGATTGCTATTTATAGTATTGTCCTTTATTGCAAGTCCTAATTTGTTATCAATGCCAAATCCGGAATTATCATTTTTGATTCCTACATTTGTCCCTTCATTGTGATTCTCATTCGTAGAATGGGCGTTTACAGGAGGTCTTAATTTGTTACCAATGACGAAGTCGGTGTTTTTATTATTTTCTCCCACATTTTTTCCTTCATTTTGATTAGCATTTGTGGAATGGGCTTTTATTTTAGGTCCAACTATGTTAGTAATGATAAATTCTAAATTTTCGTTTTGCTTTCCTACATTTGTTCCTTCATTATGATTACTATTAATGGTATGGGTATTTTCTGCAGATCTTACTTTGTTACCAATAACAAATCCAGAATTTTCATTATTGCTTCCTACGTTTGTTCCTTGATTGTGATTCTTATTTCTCGTGTCAGTATTTATTACAGGTGTTAATTTGTTATCAATACCAAACCCGGTGTTTTTATTATTTTCTCCCACGTTTTTACCTTCATTGTGATTGACATTTGTCGTATGGGTTTTGGACTCAGGACTAACTTTGTTACCAATGTCAAATCCGGAATTTTCATTATTGTTTCCTACATTTGTGCCTTCTTTGTTGTTCTCATTTGTAGAATGGGCATTTACAGGAGGTCTTAATTTCTTACCAATGGCAAAGCCGTTATTTTTATTATTTTCGCCCACATTTTTTCCTTCATTGTGATTAACATTTATTGTATCGGCTCTTATTTTAGGTCTGAATCTGATTCTAATAACATATCCCGAATTTTCATTATTCTCTCCTGTATTTATTCGTTCATTATGATTCTGCGTTTTTGTATTGGCTGATGTAGTTGGTGCTAATTTGTTATTAATGGAAAAGCCTGAATTTATATTATTTTCTCCTACATTTGTTCCTTCATTGTGATTAACATTTCTTGTATCTGCTTTTATTGCATATCTAAATCTATTATTAATGGAAAAGCCTGTATTTATATTATTATCTCCCACATTTGTTCCTTCATTGTGATTAACATTTGTTGTATCGGCCTTTAAAGCAGGTTTAAATTGGTTACTAATGACAAATCCCGAATTTTCATTATGCTCTCCCACATTTGTTCCTTCATTGTGATTACCATTTGTACTATCAGCCGTTATTGTAGGACTAAACCTGTCACTAATTAGAAATCCCGAATTTTCATTATGCTCTCCTACATTGGTTCCTTCATTGTGATTATTATTTGTTGTATCGGCATTTATTGCGGGCCTTAATATGTTAGTAATGAGAAATCCGGTGTTCTTATTATGATTTCCTACATTTTTTCCTTCGTTGTGGTTCTCATTCGTCTTATCGGCTTTTATTGAAGGTCGAACTTTGCCACCAATGGAAAATCCTGAATTTTCGTTATGCTTTCCTACATTTGTTCCTTCATTGTGATTTTCATTTATGGTATTGGCCTTTTCTGCAGATTTTACTTTGTCAACAATGGCAAATCCCGAATTTTTGTTTTGCTTTCCTACATTTGTTCCTTCATTGTGATTATTATTTGTCGTATCGGCATTTATTGCATATCTTACTTTGTTACTAATGGCAAAACCGGTGTTTTTATTATTTTCTCCTACATTTTTTCCTTCGTTGTGATTGTCATTTATCGTATGGGCTTTTATTTCAGATTTTACTTTGTTACCAATGACAAATCCGGAATTTTCATTATTATTTCCTGCGTTTGTTCCTTCATTGTGATTATCATCTATCGTATTGGCTTTTATTGGAGGTCCGATTGTGTTACCAATGGCAAAGTCGGTGTTTTTATTATTTTTTTCCACATTTGTTCCTTTATTGTGATTAGCATTATTTGTAGTGTCCTTTATTGCCGGTTTATCGCTCTTACCAACGTCGAATCCCGAATTTGTATTGTCATTTCCTACGTTTATTCCAGTATTTGCATTTAACGTATTGTTATATTGTGGCTGATTGATTTGGTTATAGTTGAAGCCTGAATTGCTGTTATCCTTTCCGATATTTAGTGCCAAGTTAATTTGAGGTGCCCCGATAAGAGAAAGTAAACGATATTCATTTTCTGTATCATTTGTTTCTTTGTCATTTCCAGGATCTTCTGAATTGATTAAATCTTTATTGTATGCACTAATGATGGGTTCAGTGTTATTTTTGGTATTAGAGTGAGGTTGTTGTTCACGAATATATTCTAAGTGAATATCCTTTATGTTATTATCAAGAATTGCGCTGATATCGGAAATTGTAGGTTGAATACTTCGAGGAGTTGTTCTTCCACTGTACTCTTTGAGAAGAGATGGATCGCCTTGGTTATGCACAACATTCTGCTGATTTGAATCTTTGTTTTTAAATACCTTTGTTACGTTATATTGATGGACCAACTTTGAAATCAAGTAGTTTTGTAGTGGACTATTATCGGTGGCATTGATTTCTGCAGCGCCCACCGTAATGGGATACCAAACCACGACGGTGTTATTGGGAGGTGTCGGTCCCGGAAATATATTCTTAAAAAAATTAATTATACCATTTAAATGTAAAAGCTGTTTTTACTTACCTTGGATTCACAAAGTACGACGATCAGAGTAAAAACGACCGCAAATTTGAATACCATGATCGTGCGTTGAGATTTTCTCAAGAGCAAATGAGCTAATTTATCCAATAACTACACAATAAGTATAATATTCAATAGATCAATTTTCTACCTATGTAAACAATAAAAAAGTTATTTATTAATTGTCTCTATTGACTTTTATTAAATGTTATAATTAATTTTTCTATTGCACATTGTTTCATTTTTAGTTTAATTTAATTATTTGCGTTAAATTTTGTTTTGTTTACGAAATATTGCAAATTTATTACGTGTTTTACAATATTTTAACGGGTGGACGAACTCGAAAACTATTCTAAAATAATGATTAATTATTTTTTTTTATAATTTGTTATGATGCAAATCATAAACAATTATTTAATTAAATTTGAAGTCGAATATTAATTTCGAGATTACATCATACATTTACACTGGTAAGTATTATATTAGGGCAAGTGTTAACTCTAATATTAGTTCTAACCACCCAAATTTAGGTAATTTTTATTCTAAACTTTCCATGAAAACGCAGATTTTTTAATAGTGACAATAATTTTATATTATAGAGTAATTTCTAATCGAATGCTATGCACATTTGTTTTATCTTGTGGATAAATATAAATTGTCAGATAAAATTGTGACCCAATAGTATAATTTTCTGTGTTACAGATTACTTATCATTCAACTCATTTCATTTAAAATATTGAAAATTGTATTTTAAATATTATGTATAGTATTTTGCTGTACAGGAGTCAATATAATGTAGCTAATTATCCAATGAGAAAGAGAAAGAAATTATTTCACACCAGTGTCGGTCGTGATTGGATTAATGAGATTTCAATTAATGTAGAATGGATTAACGAATTCTCATAGTTAAACTACATTTTATAATAATTGGAAATCATAAATTAATTCATAAGTTGATTCATAACTTCAAATATTTATTTGTATTTAAAATGCATTAGCTAGCTAGGTCATTTAAAACGCAGTTCTCGAGAGCGCGGATAAAACTTTTTTTTTCTTCTTTTTTTCTCGAAAACTAACTTTTTATTTATTGTACTGTATTGTATTGTATTCATTTTATGTTGGATTGTACCGAAAAACTTTTTTATTCAGCGAATCATTAAATTAAAAATTGCGAAAAACCTTATTTTGCACTGATCCGCCTCCCCCCTCTTTTCAAAAATGATGAAATCTTTTTTTGTATTGTGTTGTATTCAATTTGTATTGATTGTATCGTTAAAAATTAAAGTTCTAAGTTAATATTATTAACTGCATAAATCGCAAAAATGAATATTCCAGCTGGTCGAGTTTAACTTGTAACCAGATTTTAGCCATTCTAGACCCGTGATTTTTGAGTTTGGCGAAGCTAGGGCGAAAAATTCAAAAAAATTATATGGTTATGAATAGATGTTGCTTTTAAAGAAAATTAGTTAAAAGTATTTTGGGATTATTTCCTTGAAATTCTATTCAAAGATTTGCTCGTGTTATAGTATAGGATATAAATTATGTATACCGGGTGTTTATATTAAAGTAAACCAATACTACTTGAATTTTAAAGTTTGAAAAAATCGTCGTTCATCCACGATAAACATATCGGATTTCGTCGATCCTTTTATGAGTTTGAGGTAAAAATTGGGAAATTATTAAAATTTTTGAAAATTCATAAAATAATATTTTTAAAATGTTTTCCATTATTGACCAAGCAATCGTACGACTTATTTTGGAATTGTTCGCGGACATCCTTATAAGTTTCAGATTAGCATACTAATGTAAGCGGATGTAAATTTATAATGTAAATTGTATGAATCAAAATTGGATAAACCTGTGACGTGGCGACGTGCGACGACCGAAATAAAATAATGTTTCTTAATTTTGTGATATTGGGTACGTAAAAATAGAAAGATAAAAAAATACAAAAGACCTCTTAAGAATGAAATTTTTTTGTGCAAGTACCGCATTGTAAATCGACTTATATTTTTTATTATGAAGGTTTTCTTTATTACGTTTTTATCATTATTTCTACAACATTTTGTAAGGACGAAAGATCTATTAAAAGTAAATAGCTATAAAATTATAAGATTTTGGTATATAATGTAGTTATTTAGAAGATAAAAGTGGGAAGTAATGTATAAATGGCCCATAAAAGTGCAAATCACAAAAATAGGGTGTTCCATTTAACAAATTAACTCGATAATGTTTAAAAAAACGGAATAATTTTGGTTTTCCTTTTTAAATTAAAAAAAAAAAAAATTGTTTTATTCAACTTGAAGACTTGGATTCAAAAATTAAATAGTCCTGATGGTCTTAGCATTGAAAAGACTCCATAAAAATCACAGTGAACGAAGAATTCCAACTGAAAAAAATTTCAAGATTTATATTTTAATTTTTATTATATTATAATAGTATTAATTTTGCAATCACGAAAATTAATTAATTTTTTTATGAAATTGTCTCTTTATACATTAAGGATCTGATCAGTCGGCCCTCGGCCGCCTTTTACTCTCGGTAGATTTATATATTGAAAATGAGTTGAATGATTGGAATTCAAACGGAGTTATTGCAGTAGCACTAACGTTTTATTTCTAAATAGTTACAAAGTAATTTTATGATTTAATTAAATTTTTTAATGTCTTAGGATACAATGAATCGTATTATCGCGTTTCTTATGTGTGTGGTTCCAAAATTAATTGAGTGCTTGCCAAGGCGGATTTATTTTTAATTTTAAGAATACAAATAATTTATTACTCCATTGATAAATATTTTATATTATTGTTGTTTTTTTTAATTTACAGTTTGATAACGGGAAAAGGAATTACGTCGGAACAAAAGAGAAGATTTATGGCGACATTGCAAGATCGAATTAGAATTCCATGGCATGGAGGGGCCAGGCACGTGACGGTAGATGCTATTTTACCAATTTTCATAATACCAACGATTATACTAATAGCCACCATCAGCCTTTGGTGGGCCATTTCAATTTTTAGTTTAATGTCCTTTTTATTATTTTATTTTTATCGATACAGTTTAAAGAACTTGCAAAGAACAAAATTTTTTTTAATTTGGAATTTAACGTCTGGAATTATCTTATTTTTAGTTTTTGAATTTTTAGTGGTACCATTTTTGGAAATTTTGGTACACGAGAATATGCTAGTTATTATTTTAGTTGTTGGTTCTATTTTTTGCATTTATTTTGTTAAATTTAAATCGATAAATTTACGTCATTCCAACGAAAGCCAAATTGAAATAGGCGAATCAGATAAATTGGTTGCGTCTAGATCAAATTATTGTCCCATTTGTCAAATAACTGTTCCCGAACAAGATCATCATTGTGTTTGGTAAGTTATTTATGATTGCGCTTTTGAATGTGAAAATAAATTGCGAAATTTATTTTTAAGGTTTGACTGTTGTATAGGAATTCATAACAGGTTCATGTTTCTATTTTTTATTTCTTTGGCTATTGGGACATTACTGTATACTGCAAATCTCACGCTTACTTCGATCTGTCATCCTTATCATTTTTACAAAACCATTTTGTTGCCGGATGATTGTTCCGACGTCTACGAACAGTTTGAGTAAGTCGAAGCTTTCTATGCCATTAAAAAATTACACTCTTATGTTTTCAGAATAAGTTTAGCATTTGTTACTGCCATTTACAGTCTTATGATTTCGACCTTTCTTGGAGTTTTTTTTTTCTATCAAATATTGATGATATCAATAGGACTCACGGGACAAGAATTTAAAGCTCTACCACTTTCAGCTAAATTATGCTGTGGATTTACAGCGCATAGGCCGTATAGTCGTGGGTTTATTAATAATTGGTTAAGGACATCTTGCTATTGCTGTCGTCCTCGAAGACCAATTTGCAATTATTAACAATTTGAAATGTGATATGAAATTGAGAGTACTTAAATGTTTAATAAATGTTAAATCATTAGTTTTTTAATTATTCTTTTCCACCAATAAACTGCGCTTTAACACACATCATTACTTCATAAGCATCTGCAACTCAACAAAAATAATAACTATACTATATTAAATCCGCAACTTTAGGTTTTACTTGACAGAAAAAAGGAATTAATTCAAAAACAGTTGTAGCGGCCATATTAGTTCGTCCTTAGTGGAGAAATGGTCTGTAATCATCGATTAATCGCTCTTAGCGGGCGATTTTTTATATCAGATTTAAAATATACTATTTAATGCTACAAAAAATCTTCCAGAAAGTTAACAGATGGCTCTTTATTTTCTTATTAAACAAGGTGACGCTTTAACATTTGTTTTGTCAATTTGACACAAGAAGGGTAAAAATTTAAAAAAGTTAAATCTGTTGATTTCTTAATAACTTCATCTTTTTTTAAAATAATAATGTTACTATTAATTTTATTATTTACAGCAAAGCCGCCAACAAATGCGAAAAAATGTAATAAACAAAATTATTTTTAAGTTTTTATACAATATTTGTTTGGCATTTTGTATAGCTTAAGATTTGGCCAAAATAAAACACGTCAGTATATAATATAATCTTCAAATATTCATTATTCAAATTTATTTTCCTGTCAGTTGATGGGCCAACACCTAAGGGTAAGTAAAAATTTATTTTATTTTTATTAACTACAATAATAATCTGTCTGTATAGGTATTTTAATTGATAGAATTTTTAGGAGCTCTGAGAAGTATATTCGGCACTAATGCATAAATTTTGTTTATCATATTGTTAATAAATTAGCAATTTTTAATGAGATTGTTTTTTGCTTCAAAATAAAGAATTATTTACTTTTGGATGATTTAATGTGATCGTGTACAGTATTCACATAAATATTCGGACGCTCTTATGTTAATATGTAATATATAACATATAAATTATTATCTTGTGAAATATTTTAATTTATTGAGCTTATTTATTGCTGTAATTTCAATAAAAGTATTGATGTTTAATTAGATTTTATACCTTGTTTAATTTAAAATATTTCACAAGTTAATAATTTATATATTAAAATACTGCATTGGCCTGCAGGCAAAATTAAGTGAGGCTAGTCAGATATAGTGAACACTGGTGGAGGACAGCAGTAGCCATCCGAACAAGCTTAAAACGGAGAAGGAAGGCTTCTAAACGGTTTAAATAATTTCGTAGGCAGTTTTTGAACATTAAAACCACCGACTATGATACTGCAATGGGAAAGGCAACGAGAAACCACTATTAAATTTCTCTAGGATAATCATGGATAATGGCTGATAAATATAACGGCCCCGAGTACCGGCGCCTTTTAAATGGGACAGGGGTGCAAAGAATCTCCCGGTTAGCTGCTATCGGACTTTATAATACTATCCAGGAAATGAAAAGACTGAATATCAGAATAATTGGCATTAATGAGATGAGATAACCTGGTTTAGGGGTGTGTACGGTGGATCTGCATGTCGTATTCTATTCCAGCGAAGACGACACACAACATCGAAATGATGTTTAAATAAAAGGTGGCTAAGGCGATCAAGTGTATCAGCCAGATCGAATAATTATGCTCCAGTTGCAAGGAACCAAAGTGGATGTAAATATTCACATAAGTGCTAGTAGTAATGACCTCATAGAGGACTTTTACGAACTGTTACAATACACTCTCCAACAGACAAAGAAAAATGTGAGATGGGAGACTTCAATGCCAAGATTGAACAGGAGAAGCAAGAAGTTATCATCGGAAAACACCAGTTAGGAGTACGAAATGAGAGAGGTGATAGATTCCCTCAATGATGTTTAGAGAAGGAGCAAGTGATCACAAATACATTTTATACACTTCCGAAATGTTGCTTATATAATGTACATAGGGATCACCTGCGTACTTACCTGATAGAATAGTCAGAAATCAGATTGACTATATAATCATAAATAAAAGATATAGGAATTTCGTTGAATCAGTAAAAGCTTACCCAGGGGCAGATGTATACCTACTGATCACAATTTGCTATTATTCAGGAGGATGGCTTATATGTCAGAGAAATAGCATTGAAAAGAGTTCCTAGAGCAGTATACCCCGAATGTAACATCACTGAAACTTAGGACCCTTCTGTTGAAGTTAAAATACGCATCGAAAAAACCTGTTCAGCATTTATACGCTTGAAGAAGTTGTTCTGTAGTCATGTAGTCATGAGTTTTAGGATACGGATGGTGAGGTGCTACGTTTTCCCTGTTCCGATAGAGGGAATGGAAGCATGGACAATCACCGAGACAACTCTTAACCGAGTAAAAACATTTGAGATATAGATATATAGACGGATGCTCAATATTAGTTGGGTGGATAGAGTTACCAATAAAGAAGTATTGAACTGCATGAAAAAAGATATTGAAATTACAACAAATGGCGGAAACTTGAGTATTTCGGACACATCATGCAACAGAGTAAGAGATACAGGATACTGCACCTCATATTCAAGGGAAGATTGATGGCAGGCGAAACCCTGGTAGAAGAAGAACCTCCTAAGGCAACGTTTAGCTAATCTTCGATGCAGCTTTTTAGATCGACTGCCAACAAGTCAAGATAGTCATTGTGAACGGGTCACCAACAGAAGACGACAATGATAGCGAAAACATATTATTCACAAGAAAACAAATATAAACAGAGATAAATTATGCAATCTAGCAGAAGCAACAAACACGGTAATTGCTAGCACAAAATTCAAACGAAGAATTGCAGAAAAGTATGTGGAGATGACTAGGAGGAGGTATCGAGAATGGTAACCAGATCGAACATATATGATGATAACAAAAAGGCATGAAAACATGAGAATATATTGTCGTGTTTCGAAAACCATAAAAATCATAATTCATTTATTTTGTAAATTATTTTAAAGTTTAAATTTGTTTTAGTATTTATTTATTTATCATATTGTGTAAAATGTTTGTTAAATTATTTGCTATATAAATAAGGTGGGAAGAACGAAAAAGTAAAAAAGAGAGGGGCTTGAATAGACAGACTTGGGCTGACGGCTTCGCGTCGAGTGGACGAACGGATGTTCGTCATTCCCGAAATGATAAGTTTAATTTTGATTATTAATTATTAAGTGATTAAATTTGGATTGGTGATTGTTTTATTTCATAATTAATTAATGAAAGTGAATAAAATTAAAAAGTGGAAGAATTTGGTATAATATTTGGCTATTTGTTAAATTAAATCGCAACAAATTTGTTTAACCAGGCGTGGCCAGATGCAAAAGACCATGTGCCAATTTGCCAAGACCATGTGTCAATTTTTAATTGACGATTTTCAAAAACTACAACCACGTTCATAGCTATAAAATAATGGATGTACACCGAGCGAAGAAGATTAATTTTGAAAATAAGAAATTTTATAAAGTCGAATAGCTCGAATCATCTCAATATAGAGGCGCCTATAGATTATAGCCACGATTATAGGCGCGAGATTAGCCACAGAGGAGCTGAACATCTTGGAAATAAGAAAGCGGTACGAAGAATGACTTAAATGTAAACTTATCAAAAGGCCAAAGACATAAATTTAGATCAGGAATTAGATGATATTATATCGAGCATCCACACAAGCGCAATAGAGTGGTCGGATACAAAAAAGAAAAAAATCTAAAGCATGCGGTACGACAACGAATGCGCAATGCGTTCCAAACAAAAATAGAAAATAAATTAAAGTGGTTAAGAACAGATGAACAGAGAGACCATAACATCTGTAAGGAAAGTATAAGAAAGATCAACAAAATTTTTAAATAAAAAAATAACACTTGGTTTACAGAAAAAATGGACGAGATCAAAAAAAAATAATAAGTTTCACAACGCGAAGATGTTCTGTTAGCTAATGAGAAGACAAAAACCAAGAGGCATAAAAAACCAAGAAGGGACAATAGAACATGATTCAGAAAAGGTGAATACCCAACCGAATACCCAAGAAGAACAAAGCCATATCGAAATAATTAACGACAACCAACAAAAGAAGGGCAGATGATTGCTTATTCCGACGACATCATCATCCTAGCGAGAAGGCGAAGGAGAATAGAAGAAATTTTTAAGAAAATGAGAACCGCAGAAAATCTAGGATTACTGGTCAACGAGAAGAAAACAAAATATATGAGATGCAATAAGTACAATACTTGTCAACAGAATGATATGACCATAGATGACCTCTCCTTCGAAGATGTAAACAACTTCAACTATCTAGGTATACACATAGACAGGAACTGTGAAAGAGATTGCAGAATAAAACATAGCTTAGAGATAAAAATTAAGCAGTAAGCATTGAAGACGTTTGAAAGTAAACTATTGTGTAACATCCTAGGATCAAAAAAAAATAGAGCAACGAACCCAGATCTTTGATGAACTACGAGATTTTTAGAGAACTAATGGTGAGGATATTGTCTCTGAGAATTCGATGACTGGGACACATCATGAGGAAATACGACGACGATATAGTAAAGAAGATGACACTATGGAAACCAGCGGAAGACCGAAGATCAGGTGGTGGGACCAAGTGACAAGCGACCTGTCTGTGACGATGGGAGTACAAGAATGGAAGACAAAACACATAAAAGACAGAGATGGAAGGAAATTGTCAGGACAGCTACAACTCTAACAAAACTGCGAATAGGAAATAGGAACAAACTACAATCAAATAAGCAAACATGTTATGGTGAGGATTGATCCACCTCTTCAATCGGATCTGCAAATTCTGGAACAGGATAGTGATATTCATCTGAATGTAGAGATTTAAATAAATATTGTTGTGGATTCTTGGGCCTTGAAGGAAGCTACCGTTTTTGAAGGGTGAAGTAAGCAGAATCATTTTATGTAAACACTTGAAACACAGAAACTAGCAACACGATTATTTGTATGAAATGCATTGACCCTAAAACAAGTGATTAAAAATGTTCGGGAGTGTATAAGAAAATTTGATTTACGTTTAAGATTTGGTTTTGTCAAGTTTGAAGCAGGGAATATTGGAAAATTGGCGTGGTGGACGGGAGAACGAGGATTCAAGGCCCAGAGGTCGTCTAAGTCGGTCGATTTGCGTATTGCTTGGTCAGCAACCATTAGTTTTGCGAGTGAGAGTTTTCACATTTTTGTGATAGGCGAATTTGGTTTGAGACGGAGATTTTTCGTCAATTTTCGAAGATAAACATCTTTTGCAGCGTAGATTTCTTCCTGAAATTAAATTAAGATTTTTCACATTTTGCGATAAGACGGCACCGCCATCTTGACGATTGACAAGCCAAGGCTTAAAAAGTGGTATTAGTTACCAAAATTGCAAGAATTGTTAAGTGTGGATAATCACATTATACGTCGAATTTTGTGGGGATTGCAGCGACTGATTTTTGAGACAACTTGAGGGCTGACTTTCGATTTAACAGTGGTAGCGAGCAACAGTTGTCTTGGTTAGCACTTGGAATATTCCACTGCCAATGGTACCGAGTAGGGCCCGTATCTTACAGAACCAGTAGCGTATGAAAAGGTAGATGAAAACAATTATAAAATGTAAAGTGAATTTATTTGATTTTGTTTGAACTTTTATTTGATTTAATTTGTACTGTTTATTTACACAATCACACATTAGAGATTAATAAAATTGAATGCTAGTACCAACTGGATTGACAATAAATGTGCATCCGATTTATGAGTCTACGCAATACACCCAAATTTTAAATCTGTTGAAGGTGAAGCTGTCACCAACCAAAACTACATCTTTCAAAAATAAATTTAATTCAGTTTGCCTTAAAAAAAGGTATTTTTCTTTTGACCGACAATAGAATTATTTGTCACGGGAACTCACTCCTGAGCGAGCTCAATGCTGTCCGACATTAAACGCTAGCCGGGGTAAACTTTTTGTTTAGCAAAGGATCTTATTAATAAGGAGAATACCGCTACAATATAAACAAAAATTTTCTTTTTCTGCTTAGCCTGTGTTCATTCATTTCTGAAGGAATTTTTTTTTATTTTTATTCGAGAGGTTAGTGGGCTTTAAAACGCTTGGCGCGACCAAGCATTGAACCGCGGTCTCTCGCCCCATAGCATGTCGGTTGAAGTCTTATACCACACTGCTGGTTAACCATAAAACAAAAATGAAGGGAATGAAATTTACAAAAAATATTTTAGTACATTTTTCTATTTCGTCGTACCGTTTTTGAGATATACAGGCCTATTCACTAAGCTAAGTTAACGATCGATCGAATGGAAAAGTTTTCGATCGATCGATAAGTGCCCAAATTCGTATTCAGTAAGGGCCTCGATCGAATTGAATGCTATCGATCGATGGAAAACTTTTCGTTAGCCTCGAAGGGCTCGAGAAGCGCTGCGATCGATGGAAAAGTCCATTAATCATACGCATTAGAATCATAACCTTCAAAACAAACTCGTAATATTGTATTGTATTTCATGATTTCATTTAAGTGCAAATCGTTTAGTTTTATCGTTATAAGTTTATACTTAATTATAATATATGCTGGGTGTTCATTTTAAAACTTCCAGCAATTAATATCTCATCAAAGACCAAAAGTCAGATGAAAAAATGATTCGGACAAAAGTTGTATGATAGCGGGAGGGGGAAAGAATATGGCATAATTGTTTTTTAATTTATTGACCTTTTCAAGGTCATTTGAAGGTCAACTTTGGTTTTTTAAATAGTACCTTATATTTTTTTTCATATTTATGTTTAGCATGAATAAATAAACAACTTTTGTTTAAAAAATTTTTTATTAGACGTAGACTTTTCGAGTAAAATACATTTAAACAAAATAAAAACATTTAAATAAACTGCAGCTGATTATAATCGAAATTTAATTTTTTAGAATTAGAAGGCTATTATTGCTTTTGTTATTATTCAATTTATTAATTTTAGGGCGATCAAAACAAAACACTGTCACATAAAACAATTAAATTGACATTAGTTTCTCCAAGTATTGTTAGTTTTGTGATTTTCAATGAGTTTTTATTTTCCCAGTTAACTTTAGATGTCACGATTAGCGATTGGTCACAACAATTTTCTTA
Source organism: Cantharis rustica (assembly GCA_911387805.1). NCBI lineage: Eukaryota > Metazoa > Arthropoda > Insecta > Coleoptera > Cantharidae > Cantharis > Cantharis rustica. The sequence continues at coordinate 37,269,104 of OU426882.1, forward strand.
TATTATACAGGTTACATTTTCAGTAATTACAGTTACAGTAATAAAAATTTTATTAACTGACGTTTAATTTTAAGGTTAGTTTACACATTAGTTTAGGTCAAGTGTATCGTGGTTTAGGTTAAACTGTACATCAGGATTGCCAACAGATGCTAATAGTAAAATAAGTTATCGATAACTGTTCTGGTTCTTTCGATATCGAAAAGTGGTAGTTACTGAATACCATTTTTACCGTGATCGAGGACACGCTCTTTTCCATCACAGACTTCTTCATCATCGAAAACTTTTCGATCGGAGTTAGTGAATAGGCATGTTAGATGGCAGTTTGTATTGTATCGAACAGAGGCATTTTTAAGCTACTGTATCTCAGAAACGGTGCGACAAAATAGAAAAATGTATATAAACAAAAATGAAGGCAATGAAATTTGCAACCAAAAATGTCTAATAAGTATTACTCTAAAAGCTACTTTTGTATGAAAAAAAAGTTTTCAAAAGACTTCAAAGCATAATTTCCATTGTTATATATAGGAGCGTTCTAATATTTTTGCGAGTATCTATAATATGCGATAAAATTGATCAATTAAGAATATTTAGAGGAATTAATGCTATTGTACTTTTGTAAATTTTGTTTATAAAAGTAATTTTATTAGGTATAATTTTAAATATAACGCAGTTAAATTATATTTTATATAGTACTTATGTTATTTGTTTATATACTAAGAAGCTATTGATCTTATTATTGTTAGTCTTTAATAGTTTTATTAGCAATAATTTTTTAGCAGAAAATTTAAGTAATAAATTAATTTTTTAACTTGTGAAATATAATAAACTAATTTTGGAATAAATATATTGGACAAACGAACCAATGGCTGCACAAAAGAATGAGTGGCCATATCTCAAGTGTTCGCTGTAATAAACCGGACTCTACTGACATTGCGAAACATATATTAGTCGATGGACATGATGCAGATTTTAAAAACGCAAAAATTATTAAATCTTCACGAAATGATTAGCATCAAAAGAGAAAAGAATTCAATGAACAGAAAAACTGATATAGATGGTCTGAGCAATATATACAGCCATCTACTCGTCTAATTACGATCACGTATTGGTGTTAAGTTTTTCCTACCTTGAAGGAAACTCACTGCAGGTTGTTTCTTATCACACAATCACATATTTTAGATCATAGATTGTTCAAATGACAATACGTTATCATTCGGTTTCCATATAAACTTGTAAACATTATATTAAATTATTCTGACGAAGACGTGTACCAAACGCCGAAAGCTCAATAAAAACATTATTATTAAACGTTTTATTAACTTGTTTATTCCAAGATTATTTAATAATGAAAATTTAAGTATAGTATTTAAATATTAAGAAAAAAATTTATGGATTTATTTGTTTCTTTGCTTTATTATTATTGGGTTGGGTGCATGCCACCAAAAAATATTTTCGTTTTAAGCAGGTTTCGGCAAATTATGTTGTGTATTTGTTAGAAATAGATAATTAATGATGTAACTAACTAATTATCTAATTTTTATCAAATGCATTAATATAATATATGCATGGCTGCGTAATAAACGTAAGAATACAGGCATTCTTATGCTATCGCTGTAATTTATTATAATCGCCGTAGATTTTGATAATTTGAGAACACACATAATACATAAATAATAGTATTGATTATATTAGAAGATAAGATGTTTAATTTTGTATGATAGATGATGCACTCGGTTACTAAACCAACCAATCTTATCCTAAAATATCCCAAATATAATAATTATGTATTACGTAGGTATCAGACAGTTAAGACAACTCAGACATCCAATTTGAACGGATATTTTTTTAAATAAATGTGAGAATAATTATTATATTGCAACATCAGTTTATTATCAAAACCATTAATATAGTTACCATTAATATAGTCAGACGCGAAGGATGATAAATAATGGAGAGTTTATCCAATTTGTTGCCGTTCTTACTGGTAAGATTTTTATAATTTTTGTAATTTTAACACCGATCAAGTAATTATTATTTATTTTACTAATATCTTCATAAATTTACCTTATAATTAAAATCTATTGGTCAAATTCTTGTAATGCAGATCACTTTTTCGTACAGAATTTAAACAAACTAATCCTTGATATAAACTAACTGCGTTATAGATTAATTTTTTATTTTTGTTTTTAATATATTGATTCTTTATAATTATCTATGTAAATAAAAAATTAATTGATTTGTCTAGGCAGTCATAATTTATAGCGAATAAAAAATCCCAATTGATTATGAATATTCCAACCAATTGTTTCTGGTTTTTCTCTTTGCATTTTGTATTTCGAATTTTTAGTTCTAAAAAACTTTAAGTTGTATTTTGTTATCAAATTATCAGTGAACCGTTTATGGCGTAATTTGATTCATTGTATCCCGTCAATTTCAAGTTAATTCGAAAAATTATACTATTAATTATGAGATATTAAATTTTTTTCGTGGCATTAATTCCCAGAAATAGCGGCTTGTGCTCAAAACGTGGAGACTCCATCTAATTCAGTTTCTAGCTGATAATAACTTGCTAACGAACAACAGAGACGTCTTTGATTATATGAAAATTATCTTGTAGATAATAACACACAAAAAGGCAATTTTACTACTTGTTTAGATCTTTGACTCAGATATTATGGTTTTATTTCAAAATTGAAAAAAAAAACATTACAAATGCAATGCTTTCCAAACCAAAAATTCAAATTTTTTTGTTTTTACTGTTAAATGTTGTGTTTCTACTGTTTTCAAATCAAAGTTTTCGCAGTGAAGGTCCATTTTTCATGATGCGGCTGCCACTGTCGCAAATGCATCGATAATAAATGTTATTTATTGTCTGATTACTGCACAAAAACAATTGTTAACCTTTGCTTTGCTTCATGGGAAATTAACCTTTGAGTCCAAAATTTATGTTTTTAGGTCAATCTTTCAGAGATCCTCAGAAATTGTTCTAAAAAATAATCTTCAGGTCTTGAATAGATAATTTTTGCTCACTTTTAATATAAACATAAATATTATTAAACAATCGGTTATTTGTTATTATCTTCAAAGTAAATATATTTTATGTTCTACAATAATTATCAATGTAATGTAAATAGTCAGGATCGAATCCATATCTTTAATATTATTTTTAATTTGTCGTCCGTAAACGCACTAACCAAAAAATTATTTCTCTTGAAATTATTTTTTTGGTAATTATCCTTTGGTTAGAGATAACTGGAGAAATGATAGAGACATAATTTAAGTATACCTTTAATACCTCAAAGATGTTGCCAATACCTTGTGAGGAAAACATGGTAGGAATTATTCTAGTACATTTGGTACACATCCCTCCAGGATCAGCGTTAGTGCTTTTACTTTATTTGATTTATTAATTATTTAAATTATTACTATAGCTGGGTACCTACCTACTTACCTACAGGGTTAGCCTTAAAAATGTATCTGTATTTAGATTAATTTATTTCCACAGTAAATCTACTGACTAGCTAAATTTTATTTTTTTATTGTAGCGACTTGAAGAACACTTGCGTTTCAAGCACACATTATATATTATAAATCAGTAAACTAGTATTTAGCATTTACGCTTTCTTTAATTCTTGATATAGGTACTTGTTTAATAATAATTACAAAATAATTTAATATATTATGATTGTATAAAATATTGGGTGATTATTATTATTACCAACTCTGAAAAAAATGAGCATGTACAAATCCCCCGCTACTTGGGAGCACAATTACTGGGAAAAGAGGGTAATTAAATCTGTCGGAGACTTTGTTATCGATTTTATTGAACAGGATTTTTTTGGTTATAATCAATAATAATTGATATTCCAGACCCCCCCCCTCTCCCGGCAGGAGGTTTGGGGGAGAATATTCTATGTGTGCAATACTTTCCAGCATTTCACCGATTTAATTTTATTGATTCCGCCAAAATTTGATAAATGATATTAAAATCAAGCGATTAAACTGTGATTACTGTGATCATTAAAATCACAATTACGCTAATTTATTATAACCGAATTTAATTTAAAAACAAATGAAGACAGTGAAGATATGAAAATAGCTTTTATCTGTTTTTAATGGACGAAGACGGTCACGGCTTGATGCTTACTTACATATATGTGTCAATTGCTATGCTGGGATTCTCGGATTGATTTCGAGCGAAGTTAAAACTTTATTCTGACCATCTTCCCTTGGCAGGCAATGGCAAACCACCGAGGTATCTTCGCCAAGAGAACCCTTAAGCCATTATCAAAGCAAAAGGATCGAGGAGGAGGACTGCAATCACTAAAAACACAATTACGTTAATTATAATCGAACTTAACTTAAAAACAGATCCTTCTATTCTAGACTCATTATTTTTAAATTTGAGCGGCTTTGGGATATTTTTAAAAAATTGCGTAGACTCACATCTTTCTAGATCCGTAATTTTTGAATTTGGATGGCTTCGGGGATGTTTTTATAAAAGTACTTGGACTAGCAGATCATTCATAATTTTTAAGTACGGGCGGCCTTCAAAGTTGTTTTTATTAAAAAAGGGGGAGAGGAGAGGTGATATTTTCTTAAATTGTCGCTTACAACGAATAAATATACTTAAAATTAAATAAAACTCATTTAAAAATTTATAAAATATACAAATTTATTCAAAAATTACTTGAAAAACATAAACACAAGCTATGAGCGGGGCTAACTTTATGAAAATTAAAACCAATCGAATAATTGCGTCACCTTCATTATTTTTTTTACCCGAATTTTTTAATCATCTTTCATTTTTATAATATTTGAAATTTATGCTTCCAACTGCAATAATTTAGTTTTTGCTTATTTTTATTACTTATTATAAAAACGCTCAATATTACTCAAGATGTATCTTTAATTTCACGTACAAAGATCTTATCGGATTGCCTGTACGACCAAGTTAAAACAGAAAAGGAAAAAGAGGGGGGGGGTAAACAAAACTATAATGTATGTAGACGTATTCTAAAAAACAAGCAACATTGTTATAACTTTGGAAATTATGGAGAGTTATTATTACCTTCAAGAGAGGGGTGAGGGGGTTCTTTACAGAAAAGTTTGTTCATATTTAAAAATTTTGTAAATTTAATTATGCTTTTGCATAGCTGAGTTAAATGAACTCCAACTTTTCTTTTAGGTTTGCAAAAAAATGAACCAATCAGAGATGCGCTGCACGTTATAATGCACGATAGCACGGTGCTACCCGATTCTTTTTTCTCCTGAAATATCAGTTTTTCAATTAATACTGAATACGGATCTGGCTGTTTACTGTTTTTTTTCTTATGTACTATGTAATATATTAATATCTTGATTATCATTCGGTCAACGATTCTTATAATTTGTTTATTGCTTTTCGTCTGCTTATTTTTTTTTTTCGAATTTTGTTCCACTGATATAAAAAATATTTGGTAGATGATAAGTTAGGAATTATGATGTGAAATCTGTAAAGATTCTTTTAATAACCTGCTTCCTATGATCTAGTTTCCGTGTCTATCTCATTAAAAAATTGACAGCAATTTTATGTTTAATTAAAATTGATTGCGATTAGAATTTAACCTTCGAAAGTTTTAAATATGCTATAAATATAAAACCAATTAATACAAATTTTAATATTTTTGGTTAACCGCCTCGTGAATCATTTTTTGTAATAAATTTAGTTTTGATTTATTGATACTAAAATTCACCAACAGCAAATTAATTTTATTATTTCGTCTTAATAGGACTTTTTTGCTGAAGGTGGATTTTTGCAAGAATTTACCACATGGATAATCGCAATTGTTTTTAGGTACATTCAGCACAATCTCAGATGGGATGCAATATGCTTGGACATCTGCAGTCACTCCAATTTTATCATCCAAAGAGTCGCCAATCGTAATCACCAGCAATGAAATATTTTGGTTGGAATATGTTCTGTTTATTGCTGGAGTTATTGGTGTTCCGTTCACTATATACATCACCAAGAGGTTTGGTCGAAAAAAATCGATTCTTATTGCTGCAGGAGAGAATTTATTGGCTTGGATCTTAATTGGATCGACGTCATCTTTAACGGTTTTGTTCATAGGACGATTTATAAGTGGGATAGCAGCAGTGGTGGCTTTTGTTTCGGTACCAATGTATATTGGCGAAATTGCCGACAAAAAAATAAGAGGTTTCCTTTCGTCATGGATTTATATGATGATGCTGACAGGGTTTTTGGTCATTAATGTAGTTGGGCCTTTGGTATCGATTTTGACTTCTTCAATAATAGCGGCCAGTTTTCCTGCGCTCCTTTTGATAACATTTCCATTCATGCCTGAAAGTCCATATTATTACATATTGAATGGAAAAGTAGAAGATGCTCGAAAATCCCTACGTCGGCTACGTTCTAGATCAGATGTTGAAGAAGAATTGGAACAAATTGCTGCAGACGTCGTAAGACAGCAATCAGAACAAGGAAGACCTATTGATTTACTTATAATACCAAGCAACAGAAAAGCGTTTTGCATTATGGCGGTGCTGAATTGTTCGCAACATATGTGCGGTTTTAGTGTTATTTTAATGAACCTTCAACATATTTTAATAGAAGGCAAATCATATTTCAATGTTAACACCATAGGGATATGGTTTTCCATTGTTATGTTAATTACTGCGTTTTGCAGTACCTGTATGGTAGACAAACTGGGCAGAAGATTTTTGCTAATCTTGTCTTGTTTGTTAACAGCTGCTACACTGTTTTGCTTATCTATCTATTATGGTTTTCAAGATCTGCAGGAAATTGCAAATTGGATTCCAGATGTTTTCATCATCCTGTATGCTGCCACATTCAAGCTTGGTTTAGGAATAGTGCCGATAGTAACAACTGGAGAATTATTTCCTACAAGTGTTAAAAGCATCGGAATGGCTCTATCAGATTCTTTATATTCCATATGTTCAATAATTTCCGTTTTAGTATACCAAATACTCTCGCAAAATTTTGGCATTTATTCGGCTCTTCTTGTTTTCGCAATCTGGGCGGTACTGACTGCAATTTACACCTACTTTTATATACCTGAAACTACGGGAAAGACTTTGGAAGAAATTCAAATGATATTGAAAGGAAAAACGTACGAACCCTTAATCAATAAAAGGTATGGAACGACAGGATAGTCAACAAGTTTTAGTTTATTAGTAAATAGGAAAGTGTGATCAGAGAGGATTTTCTTGTCGTAATTTGTCGATGGTCAGACTGAACTTCTTCGTTTTTGGAAATGTACCCATCTGATTTTTTTAGATGTGAATTTTAGAACGATTGATTTTTATAAAATCAATTGCACATTGTTTTTATTTGATAGAAAAGTTTAAAAAATTTTATAAATATAAACTAGCAGTATACTTTTATTACATTGAGATCCAACCAAAATATTTCCTTTTATCCAGAATGGTGAATGGACAAGAAGCTTTTACCGGTGGGTGAGCATAGAGTGTGAGTATTTCTCAATAAGGGAGGCTCCATTAATTACGTAAGGACGATTTTTGTAATTTTTGACCCTCTTCCTCCCCCAAGTAAGGGTACGTAAGATTGTGGCAACCCCTTCACCTTACGTAGGGATTTTTTAAAATTAATTTTTACCTCGACCCACTTCATTGCATTCCGCTAGGTAATGTCGGTTATTAATAAATTTTAAAATAGAATTAAATTAAATCGTACATTATCAGCATACTAGCAACTTTCTGCCATATAAATACACTTAACTCAGGTCTGGGTAATGAATATTTCTGGGTAGTTCCCCGGCTTGTATCAAAATTTAAAAAAAAATGCTTATAAACTGCAAAGTAACTTCATTTTCAGTGGGAGCAAACAATTTTAAGAAAAATGAATGATAATAATACCCGAATTATAACATTAACCGTGATTCCAATAAGCGGCGCCCACTCTATAACAAGTAATTATTGTTCATTGGTACAATTTTGAATATTTTTTACCTATATATTAAGGAATTACTAACGTAAAAAGTATATCGACGTAAAAAGAAAAAAAATTAATTAAAAAAAAAAATTTTAAGTTAAACTTACGGAAAGAATATGTCGAACTCCCTCCCCCCCCTTAAGGGTCCTTAAGATTTCCGATATCTCTTTTCCCTCCAAATCTTTACGTAATTAATGGACGGCTCCTAAGTAAAAAAACTCGCTCTAATTAACATAATTTCAAAACGGCGGTGGTGAAATGATTTTAAATAAATGATAATCGATCGTTCTCTTTATAACCAATAATGTTGTTGAAAACCTACTCAGGTGAATCAGACCACTCAAAAAAATAATCGAATGGATACTCCATCCAGTGGCGCAGCCAGGATGTTGTTATAGGGGGAGGGCTAAAGGATGCTAGCGAAGCGAACTGTGCTGAAAGCGCGCGCCGCAGGCGAAAATTTTTGGAAAAAGGGGCGTGGTTATCTTATTTTCTAGTATAATTATTGTGAAATGGTTAAGGTTATTAACATGTGATAATATTTTCTTATAAAATTAATTTTTACATGTTACATTGAGTTTGAAGAAGAATTTAATTCATAACTTACATAAAATTGTTCAAAAACTATTTAAATGAATGATATAGCTTGCTACATAACTGTGAACTTTTATGTTTCGATTTTCGGAATCTTATCAGGCAAACCTGGAAAAATTATTAAAATGATCGAGAAGTTATGCTATTAAATTCTATTACACTATTAAGTTTGAATTTTGAATTTAATAGCATAACTTCTCAATCATTTTAATAATTTTTCCAGGTTTGCCTGATGATATTCCGAAAATCGAAACATAAAAGTTAACAGTTATGTAGCAAGCTATATCATTCATTTAAATAGTTTTTGAACAATTTTATGTAAGTTATGAATTAAATTATTCTTCAATTTCAGGTAACATGTAAAAATTAATTTTATAAAAAAATAAAAATATATAATTATTGTGTTACCTGTTACCACTGTTACCTACCTTAAATTGAAGTGAGAATTAAAGAACAGCATTTCCGAAATAACTCAAGGCGAAAGATTTATCATTGATTTTTGTTGCCAATCTTCTTATTATAATATATCTTCCCTTATTTTCAATAAATAGCAGTCATTATAAGATAAAGAATTGAAACTGATTGCTGATTATCCATAGTGAAGTTATTTTGCATTTGAAATTTTAGTAAACACTAAAAATCTGTTGACCACGTCTCTACCTGCGCCCCCCCCGCTCTTTGCGCCGCACCACCCTTGTTAGCCCTTAAGTATAGCAGGGGCAGCATCTCAAGGTAGTGCCCATAGGCGACAATTTGGTAAATTCGCGCCTGGGGGCCCGAAGATGCTAGACCTAAATTAACTGGCTTGGCTGATTAGCTACCAACAAGCAACACTAGAAACAGTACCTAACTACAATCATATCGATTGAACAGTCGAACACAATAATTTTTTTGTTTTAAAAAATTTTTCATTGCACCGGTAAAAAGGCGACTACGGTCATTAAAAAAGAAGAAGAGCGTCTAGGGGGAGCCTCCTAGCCTCCCCCCCTTTGGCTGCGCCACTGACTCTACAGGGTGACCCAAAAAAAATGATAACAAAACTTTTTATCATAAAAACTTTATTAAACTGAGGAAAAATTATTTCACTACAAATAATAATAGCTAACATTATTGTTGAGAAAAATAATTAAGTAGTTTCGAAATGGCCGCCTTCTACTTCTATACACAACGTCAAACGCTTCCGAAAATTTAAGGCTACGCGCCGAAGCTCTTCTATAGATATCCGATCCCACTCACGGCACAACGACTGCTTTAACGCTTCCAAACTTTTGTGAGGTGTCCCACAGGCCTCCAAAATTGACCACACGCTGTAATCCATCGGATTGAGATCTGGCGAGTAGGGGGGCCATTCCGTGGATGTGATGAAATCCGGGAAATGAGTTTTGCACCAATTTTGAGTGGCTTTTGCCCTATGCGCTGGAGCAGAATCTTGTTGAAACGTCCAATTCGAATCGCCGAAATGTTGATGAACCCATGGAAGGACAACGGCTTCGAGAATGTCGCGTCGATAAACCTCTTGGTTAATTTTCACACCCCGATCCACAAAAACCAAGGGGGTTTTTCCAGTTGAGCAAATTCCATCCCAAACCATCACAGACTGTGGATATTGACGGTGCTCTGCGACAGCAGAAGTACCTGGAGCATTAACAGACCAAATCCGGTCATTTTGACGGTTGTGTACTTGCTCGACGGTAAAAAGCTTCTCATCTGTGAACACAATCCGATTCCACAATAGAGGAGCGGCGCGACGAAGGAGCTGACGACATCTTTGAAGTCGCACGAGCTTGTTACCATCGGTCAACAGTTGAACTTTTTAAAGCTTATAAGGCTTGATCTAAAGGTGCTCCTTAGCTATTCGGCGAGCTGATTCACGTGAAACACCGATCTCACGGACAATTGTTCTCATTGAGACCCTGGAATTTCGCAAGAGTCGTTTTTTGATGATCTGACGGACCCTCGGCGTGTTGACCGTTTGCTTTCTTCCGCTTCCTGGATGACGTCCGGTGTGGCCACGCTTCTCAATTTGTTTGATTGTTCGGCTTACATTTGGTGCCACTATGCCGAGCCTTTGCGCGATGTCACAATTGCGCATTCCTTGTTGATGTAACCCTAAAATTTTCTCTCTTTGATTAGACATCTATAAAATAAGTAATAAAACACACAACAAAATTTGACAGTTTACCATACATGCAGCATTTTTAACTGGCAATCTCAGTGTGCTAAAACAAAATACCAACAACAAGAAACTTTCGTGTTAGGACCGATTAAACTTTGTTATCATTTTTTTTGGGTCACCCGTATATGATGCATTTGGTTACTAAACCAACCAATCTTATCCTAAAATATCCAAAATATAATATTATGTCCTAGCTGACCTGGCAAACGTTGTGTTGCCCAAATAAATTTTTATGCCAGCACTCAAAGAATTTCAAAAATTTAGATTAAATTAAGATTTATTTAAATTTAATTTTGCTGATAAAAAAGTGCTTTTGGATACATAATATTATAATTGTTTGCGAACCTTCCCCTTTTCGCCCTCATTTATTTCTATTATATCAAAAAAAAGACATCGACCAATTGCGTTTCGTTTGGGTGCCATAACTGATTTGATGATTGATTAATCGATTGTATGTTGAGTTGTGTTATACTCAATAACTTATACTCTGTTGTACTCTACTCCGCTGATATTTGACTTTACTCCGCTTTTCTATTTACTTATTAAAAATTTATATGTATGACTTTACTCCCCACCCCCACAGTTCACAGAAACCTGAGCGTATCTTTAGACTACGTTGATTTTCTGGATCCAATCCGCATATTATGGCCTTGCTACTTATTTATGGTAATCGCAAATACCGAACGTAAAAATGATCAAATAAATAAATAATTAAAAAATAAAACAAATCAAGGTTTAATAAAAAAAGTTTAACAACACGGTTAACTATTAAAACACAACAATAATTACTCATTTTAATGTATTTTATTTTATTTTTATTTTATTCTTTTTCTTTCTGATTTTTTTCTTCTTTCTTCCCTCTTCGTCTTATATAAGGATTTTTTACACAGCGATGTTGCCAATTCCTGTTCTTCTTCATATAGGTAGTAGCCAATTCTTCCTCTTTTTTTCTTTTTTGTATACGTTTCGCTGCGACTTTCCTTTTCGTAATAGTTTCCTTTTAAGCTAAAATCTTGCAATACTTCTTTTAAAGAATTTAAAGTGGTGTAATAGTTGGTTCTTCAATTTCAATTACCGCCTTCTCAAATCAAAGTTACAAACCAAACCAAAGCTGTGATCGTCAAGCAAACCTCGCACGATGTAATCCCCCTCGTAGTAACACTTACAAGTCCTTTTAAATCTGCGGATGGCTCTTTGAATGTTAACGTAGTTACCTCGTTTACTAACCTTAAACTTCACCTAAACTTATATGTCTAGTGGCGTAACCACTGCTAGGACACCTGAAGGAATAATTAGTACACACAAATTAAATAAAACACAGGATTCGGTTTAACGATGAATATATATTTAACCGAAAAGAAAAAGGTAATCCGACAACCAATTTACCAGCAAAGTTAATCTCCTTGATATCATTTAATTCAGAATACTTTAGTTTGAAATTTGATTTAATATTGTTCGATAGTTAATCTCTCTGATCGTAATGTTTTCTAATTGATTATTCATACTTAATGACCAACCACAATCTTGGTAGTACTTTGTAAAGAAGCGCATATATGTACTTCGATGTTCAACTTGATTGTTTTTATATTATGTAAGATTTTAAATAATAACCCTTATATTATGCTAAATTATCCGCTCTTATATAAGTATTACCTCGTCAACTTAAACTAAGATTGTCACGTAATTAATATGTCGTCACCTTAAAACTAAGATTGTCACTTAATTAATATGTCGTCAACTTAATCTAGTTTGTCCTTCTTATTGCTAATTGGTCATTTCCCCCATACTTAAACTAGCAAATAATTATAGACGCAAATAATCATAAAGAACTTTGTTAAAAACAGTTCTTAAATATCGTAATTCAATTGGTATTACCTTATACGTGGTCGCAAATAATCATAAGGAACTTTGTTAATATTTATTAATAACTGTCCTGAAATATCAGAATGTGGTACGATCTCATTGAGAGATATTTGAAAAAAAAGAATAATCATAAGCAACATGTTCGTCGAAAATGGCTGACGATTTCCGGTCCTTTTGCGGTTACCCTTTTCAATGATCAGCCATTTCTGCGATATATTGCCATGGCCATCTTATGATTTTAAGCGTCCACTCAACTTGTTGCGCAATTCATCTAAATTAAATTATCCCACAATAAATATATTTCCCACTTCAAACACCCGCCTACATTTTAAATTATCTTAAACAACTATTCTTACTTCTTATTTAAAACTAATCACCGCCCGTTTGTACTATCAAGACACCCCATAGGTCACAATATGAATCATCAATTTCTTCCATTAAATCAGCACATCCCGTTTTTAATATGATAGTATATTAATCCTAATTTCAAACTAAAATTAAATCTTAAAACTGAAGATGAAGTAATAAAAAAAATGATTCAAACCCGTCTTAAAATTATCCAACCACGTAGCTAAGAAATTATTACATAACTTCCTAACGTAATCCTGTATTAAATTCTTTTAGAAAAATAAATATTTAAACTTACGTATTTAATTTTGTTGATAGCTAAAATATATTTTAAATTCAATTATTTAATAACCTTTTCTTAAAACATTCCAAGCACCAAAACTACCCACAACCGGCCATCTCGACGTTCAAAAATATAAAGGGCTTTTGTTTGATTTCCAACGGTAAAAATTCTAACGGAAACCCGACTTCCTGCGTTTAAAACCCGCTGTTGCCAAATCGTTGTATTTTAAAGTAACCAGGAATGAACTAAATTTAAAATTTCGCGCCCATTATATTTAAATTCAAATTTACAATATTACAGAGGCTTGAGTGAATTTCTCTTTTATTTTTAAATTTTTATATTTTGCGAATGATCGCATGAATGTTTAGTTCAGTGAAGTATACGCCCCCCATGAGACACAATAGTAATTTTTTGACTCCGAGTTTTGTAAATTGATATTGCGACTTTGATTGAAATTTGTTTTGGATGAGAATAATTTTGATTGCGATTGATTCGTGAGTTATTTGAATTTTATAATTTTAAAATTATTTTGGGTCGGATTTGACCGCTAAGAGATTTATTATTGAATGAGATTTGTAAGTGAGTTTTTGAACTGATTAAATGTTATTTTTGGATAAAGTTGATTTTTTTTATGTTTATTTTTATTGAAAATATAGAAAGCATTTGGATGATAGAAATTAAAATTTTAAAAGTGCAGTGTGGTTGACTGAAATAAAGCTTACATTGATTATGAATAATAATAATTTAATTTGAATTTGCGAAGTTAAATTTTTAGTTTGCAAGTAATAATTTTTGGATTAATAGTAAATAATTTTTAAAGAAATTTTCCTCTCAGCGGTAATTGAAGATCACCACTAGAACCGACTACTGGGAAGATATCTTGCTCTACGATTAATAACGCAAGCCGAGGTAACTTTTTGGTTAGTGAACCCTTCACTAACTTCTCGTTTGCCTCCGAGAATACCACTACAATGTATCTTCCGCTACTCGCGCGTCTATCAAACGCGAGGCGCCACGCCATGAAATATTACAAATTACTTTTACAAGCCGTGAGACACATACTTCTCCTTCCATGTACATTAACCTATCGAATTCGCTTACAATGCCAAGGAAGTTATTTTTTTGCGAGGAACAAATTTATAAGCAATTTGTTCGAAGCAAAAATGTATCGTTTTTATTCTGTTTTACTATTAGTATTAATATTTCATTTTACATTTCACGCTGCAATTAATTTTTGCATCTCGATCTGGTTTGCGCCCTAGGCAGTCGCCAAGTTCGCCTAGTGCCTAACGCCGGCCCCGGAGTCATCACTACTATAGTCTGTTTTTTTTAAGAAAAATATTGGAATTTGTACTAAAGTGAAAACCTTGAATTGTAAACCAATGAAATTGCTTTGAAGTTAGACGCTATTACAATAACGAAATTTTTGCGATTGAAGTGCTATGCGTGTTACCTAAACTGAACCGTGTAAAGTCATAAATAAGATAGATTTGAACAGAGTTAAATGTAATATCGAATAGACGTAGTTATTTGGTTATAACATTTCGCTTTTTTGTGGTGAATGTTTAATATTATTACAAGATTAAGTACTTTTTAAATTATCTGAAGTTTCCCGATGTAAATTAGACTTTGCAAACGACGCGCCACCTATATTATTCATATCTTAGATCGACCGTACACGTAACAACAGCAGATATGCAATTACTACTATTTTTAAATTATTCTTGAACTTCAGTAAAATTGAACCAACAAGATTATACAGTGATTGTTGTTCAGATATAGTAATATTATTAATATTCTCCGTGTCTTCATCTACAGTATCATAGAACTCACATGTGTCAACTAATTGTATATAAAAGTCTTCAGTATCTATAGTTGTTTGGTCTTCGATTTTACTCAAGGAAATCGCAAGCCCAAATTTAAAAAAAATTACAAATGCAATGCTTTCCAAACCCAAAAATTGAAAATTTTTTGTTTTTACCGTTAAATATTGTGTTTCTGTTTTCAAATCAAAGTTTTAGCAGTGAAGGTTTTTTTCCGTGATGCAGCTGCCATTAGGGAGTTATCGTCACACCACGGTAAATTCTTCGCTAACGCTAAAAGTCACGTGACAAGATACGATATTTTACAATAACGAGAATACAGTTTAAGAGTTATCGCAAATCTCGCTATTTTAGTGACGTTATTTTATAGTTATAGTAATTCTTATAGATGATGCATTCTCAAATTTTAAGTTGTCTTGTTATTGCATTCTATTATTCTATTCTATTACCATCTCCAACTACCTGCTGCACAGAATTACTAGTAATGCTTGATTTACACGTTGTTAGAGCTTATTTTTCCAGGCTCTAATTTATAACAAGGTAACAAAACTAAAGCGTCATTCACATCCAAGTAACGTACGTAGCGGACATACAAGACATAACGTACAAAACATAGCAAATGACTTGTCATTCACATCAACATAGAAAACATAGAAACGTGAAGAACGCGCACGCGTTCGCGTAAACCCGATCGGTTGATTACGGTATCGGTTTATCTACGATCGTAGAGGAACGGATACGAATGTATCAGATCTATAAACTTTCTGTCAATCATAATTAACCTAATATCAATAAAAAACATATGCACAAGAAACACGCGACACGCTGTAATTTAACATAGAAGTTTAAATGTGGAAAGTGTAAACCTCACTTTACAATTTAAAATTTTAAAACGGAGGTGTTGTCTTGTAAAATGAACGCATCTCATTGGTCAAACATAGAAAACATAACGGAGAAGTTGAAGTTGACCGAACTCTTTGTTACGTTACTTCAGGTCGGCTATGTTTTGTACGAATGTCACTGGTAGCATTTGAAACCATACATTTCAACTTTTCTCGCGTTATGTCTTGTATATCCGCTACGTACGTTACTTGGATGTGAATGACGCTTAAAACCTAATTTAACTAAATAGCTTAAAATATATAAATAACGTAACCTTAAATAACTACGGTATTTGGGTTTTTGCACTCATTTTGTCCCAGAAAAAAATCATTACTTATAAGTTTAATCCACTCATGTAATAATATTATTGTAATCCATATCTAACTCGTAAATTGTAAAATAGTAGCAATAGGCACAGTTGTAATGTAAATTCTACTTTTCTAACCTGTTACCTCTTGTAACAAACACTGTAAATATTATGTTCAATAAAGAGTTTTCAAATCAAATCAAACCTACGCTATTTTATGGGAAATAGCGGGACACGGTAACGTTATTTGCATTACGCTATTTCTGCGCATGTGCACTTAAGTTTAAAACTAGATTAACCTTATCGTAAAATTTGGCGATAACTTCCTATTGTCGTAAATGCAACGATAATAATAGTATATTATTTAACGAGCATATAATGTTCAATACCACGTTTTATCTACGACTCTCAATAAAAACTTTCATGTCTACATATTTTTATTTATTAAATTACAATCTAAATGGAATTTTGACTGCCAAAATTGCGATTTTGGCACGTGTCAAAGTCGATGTAAATCGACCTATCGATCGTAAATCAAAACGATCTAGGGTTACTTTGCCCCCCCTCCTCGCGTTTTTAAAGTCAATTTGTAAAAAAACTGTAGTGGTGCTAGCTTTCACATTTGCTGATAGCTGATGCTGGCTCTAGGAATTCCAGTGCTAGGTTTTGGGGTGAAAATATTAACCTGGGAGAGGGGCCAAAGTAACGGATCCGTTGGTATAATACCTATTCTAAGTAAAAATCTATTTACGATTAAGTTATCAAATCGATTTTTTCAAAAAAAGCTTTTTTTTTAAATAGCTATGCTGATTGGTTAAGAGAAAAATGGTTTTTATACAGCATCTATTCTCATATATCATTTCAGTAGCTGTTACAGTAGTTATTTACAAATTTACAAAAAATTATAAAATATTTATAAAAAACCAATAAAATCGTAAAAAAAATAATTAAAAGTTGTAACGGAAAAAATAACTAAAGAAACAATTTGTTACATAATAAGTTTTTACGATTTGATTTCCTCGTGGTGTTTTGAAGAATTTTTGTGAACTTGTTTTAAATTACGTTTGAGAAGCGGCGAAGTACATGAACGGAGAAGTAGCAGCCGCAAATTATCCTATGGGGTCCCTCTACGTAGGCGATTTACATCCAGATGTCACGGAGGCGATTCTTTACCAGAAATTCTTCCCGATGGGTCTGATAGCGTCGATCCGTGTGTGTCGCGATATATTTACTCGACGTTCTCTTGGCTACGCATATGTGAACTTCTATCAATTGGCCGATGCGAAAAGAGCGTTGCATACGTTAAATTCCGATTATTTGAGAGGATTTCCAATGCGTATTATGTGGTCGCATCGCGATCCGTCATTAAGAAAATTAGGCGTTGGTAATGTTTTTATTAAGAATCTGGACAAAAGTATCGATAATAAAGCTATGTACGACACCTTATCCGCTTTCGGAAATATTTTGAGTTGCAAGGTAGCACTGGACGAAAAGAACTGCAGCAAGGGTTATGGCTTTGTGCACTTCGAAACCGAACAAAGTGCTAATAAATGTATCGAGAAGGTCAACGGTATGTTGCTCAACGGAAAGAAAGTATACGTCGGTCGCTTTATTTCTCGCCGTGAACGCGAGACGGAATTGGGGGAGAGAGCAATCCTCTTCACCAACGTTTACGTTAAAAATTTGAGTAAAGAAATGAGCGAAGAAGAATTGAGGGAGATCTTCGAAAATATGGGGATAATTACCAGCGTGAAGATTATGACAGATAAGGATGGCAAATCGACCGGATTTGGCTTTGTAGCATTCGAAGACGCCGATTCTGCTAAGAGAGCAGCAGTTGACGACTTGAACGGTAAAGAGATGTCTGACGGAAAGCTATTGTATGTAGGTCGTGCACAAAAGAAGGCCGAACGCAGAGCCGTATATAAGGGGGGGGGGGGTTTGGAGGTTCAAACTCCTCCCATGGGTTTAGTAATTCTAAATAATTACTACATTTAAGAAATGTTTCCAATGTGCACATGATCTCTAAACTTTCAACTAAAAAAATGTACAAAGGAAGTAATAAAAGCGGCAGGTCATTTTTGTAACCAAGTGTAAAGAGTGCTTAAAAGTTAACCTCCATGGCTTTATAACTTTCACATGCACTTTTTTTTAAAGTGGTAATTTGTAGTAATATAGTGTCTTTAGTAAAATTAGAAGCCCAACAAAATTTTACAATGCGTATTTCATCCCTTAATTGTAAACTGGAAAAGTGCAAGTACAAAGTAAAAAAAATTGAAAGGTCATAAAGGTTCATTTTCACAGTACTGTAACTACCTGTTTTTGCATTAAAACGTATTGAACATGATAAACGGGTTGGTTTAGGGTAATGCTCATTTAAGTACATCTACCTGCAATTCTTTATGACCTTTTCACTTAAAAATAAATTCGGTTTAAAAAAAATATGATTGATTTATTTTAAGTGTGCTGTGTCCAAACCAATTTTTTTTGTACGCAAATAATTCATAAATTTAATTTAATCTTAATTTAATAGTATGAAACTAAATATTTAAATAACATTTTAAAATTTTTATTTTGTGGTGAAAAGGTCATAAGGAAATGCAGATAGAAGTACTTAAATGAGCGTTACTCTAAACCAACCCCTTCATAATGATCAATACGTTTTAATGCAAAAAACAGGTAATGTTGCGGTTCATTTTCACAGTACTGTGTATATGTTACGGGAAAAGTAAGTATACCGGTAAAAGTACACATTTTCCGGTAAATGTGCACTTATGCCGGTGCCTATGGTAAATGTACATACTAAGTACTTTTACCAATAGAAATAGGAATATCTGCACATATACCAAGCGATGTTGGGAAAAGTACACTTTTTATCTTTTATCATTTATTATTATTTACTATTAAGTAAAACCCAAACAAAACAAAAAATAAAACAACAAAATACCAACTACAAAATAATATATTTAAAACGTTGACTTCAGAAATTCATTCATAATTCAAATTTTAAAAATTTAATTTCGAAAAATTTTTAATTCTAAAAATTAATAAAATTTGAATAATCAACGATGGTAACATTATAATAAATTTTGAAATTCCCTCTCTTTTTATAGTCTTGCAAGTCTAACTCACCCCTTTTCACTCATGTAATTTTTACTTTTTACTTAGTGTGCTATAATTCAATTATAATTTCGTAATACCCACTTAGATATTTTTTTAAATAAATTAAAAATTAAAAAAATAAATATTAATAATAATAGTAGTAGAGCTCTACAAGCCTTGCAGGCCCATGCCTTAAAAATTATATTTTAAAATAAATATTAATGCTTTAAATTAATTTTATTAAACTAAAACCAGCATAATAATAAATTAATCTTTATTGCATCCCGGATTGTTGCTGTGGCATTTCAAATTTATCAAGGTATTAATAAATATATTAATAAATAAATATAAAAATATTATAAACATTGAAAGGTACGTTAGTTAATTTATTTATATTCACATTATCCTGTATTCGTCGATTCACTTTTACCAAAGTACTTGTTCACATGTGTACATTTACCGGTAATTGTAAGAATAACTATAGGCGTTTTCGAAAATTGATCCGGTAGATGACTGGTAGATACCGCATTCACCGCTTGCGTTCGAAAATTCAATCGGTAAATTTTAACCGCGTTTGAAAATTCTACTAAATCCACCAGGTGCATGTACCAGATTAACCACGGTTAACCGTTTGTGGATCGACATTTCGAGATGGTAAATTATTAACCGGAGGTTACCTAACCTATCTTTTTTAGTCAATTCATTCAGTCGTGGTATTCAGTACGCAGCGTTATACATATTTATATTATATACAGCATACATATTTATATTATATACAGCATACATATTTCAGTATTAAGTATATAAAAATTATACATAAACTTTGAGGTTAGGTGAACAATTTGTTCTAATAATCTACCGGTGGGTATAATAAACGTTCGAAAATTAATCTACCTTATCCATGCACCGCACATGCACCAGTAAATCAGCTGTTTACCGGGAGGTAAACGGTAGAAATGTACCGGATCAATTTTCGAAAACGCCTTGTCTTTGAAATTACTCAACGCACTTCTACCAACTTCTGTGGAATATGTACACATTTACCGGTAAATGTATACATTTTCCAGCTACGTACTTTTTCCGTAACATATATATCAGTTTATCTGAAGATATACTTTTAATTTATTTTCAACTATCTCCGGTTTCTGTAATCACTTTACTGCAAATTTCAATTTGAAGTTATTCGTCAGTGGCCTATAAAGCATTTAAATTATTAAGTTTTGCCTCAAAAGTCGAAAAATGGTTTTGTAATTTTAAATTGTTTCTTTTTTTAATGTATTATTACTTTACATTTATATAATATATATTTTGTTATTATGTAGGTACTTATTATTAATATTATTTTATTTGTAATTTTTGCTTGGTATTTACTGATTACAAAAACTAATTTAAAATAAGAGCATATGCTAACCTTTTCTTTTAATTTTTAAAACCCCCCCCCCATGGCAAATGTCTAACTACGGCCTTGGCCGAACGTCAACAAGAACTTAAACGTCACTACGAGCAACTCAAAATGGAACGTGTTAACCGCTTTCAAGGTGTTAATTTGTACATCAAGAACTTGGACGACAGCTTCGATGATGAATGGTTACGCGAGGAATTCGGGCATTTTGGCACCATCACTTCGGCTAAGGTAATGTTGGAAGAAGGTCGAAGTCGTGGTTTTGGATTCGTATGTTTCTCGTCGTCGGAAGAAGCAACTAAAGCCATTACCAAGATGAATGGCCGCATCGTCGGCAGTAAACCACTTTATGTCGCCTTGGCTCAACGCAAGGAAGACCGCAAGACGCACCTGAACTTTCAATACTTGCATCGCCAGGCCATCATGCGCATGCAGCATCCGATGGGTCACTACTTGCAACCAGGTCATGCAGCAGGCGGTAACTACCAGAGTAGTTACCGGTAACTCCAGAGGATGCATCCAGAATTGGCCGGAAAGATCACCGGCATGTTATTGGAAATGGACAACTCCGAGTTACTTCACATGTTGGAACACGATGAGTCACTCAAGAGTAAGGTGGAAGAAGCGGTTGCCGTGTTGCAAGCTCATCAAGCCAAGGAAGACGTCGCCCAAATAAAGCAAGAATAAAATAGAAAATACCGAAAAAAGTAGTACAACTACTAAAAATTGAGAAAAACAACGTAACTTCTTTTGTTTTAAACATTGTATTTGGTTTATTTAGTTTTTTTGAAATTTTTTTTTGCTTTATATATATTATCGTCATAGTAGTTCATTGATTCCTGGAGTCTTTTGGTTATGAAAGTGTAATCAAATTTGTAACTTTTCATTCGATTTTATTTTGGGAATTGCTAGAAATGTAAAATTTGTGTTAATAAAGTTTTTTTATAAAAATAAAGAGTTCGAAATATTTCTGCCTTTCGACGCCGCATTTTATAACAGTAGCATTAATATGGAATTCCGCCGGTAAATTCAAGAAAAAAAGTAAATACTTATGGTCGATTTATACTCAACATTTAACATTTATCATTTAACACTTAACATTTAACATTTATCATTTAAGAAGATGAACAATAGGAATTGTGTATAAGCATTTATACTCCTCATTTAACATTTAACATTTATCACTTATCATTTAAGAGATAACCAACTTTCATCTATCATTTAACATTTAAGAAATTTGGTCACACTGCGCAAGTCTAACTGCGCGCGAAAATTTATCGTGTATTTTGCGTGTAGTTTTTAGTATTAATAGTAGTAATTCGTTACCACAGCAATATCTTCTACTTTTCTCATTACATAAAACAAACTGATATTCACACAAATAAAAATTTCACCAAGATTTACTGATGTCAAATATCGAAAAACTGTCAGCACGTGCTAAATGTTAAATGTTAAATGGGCTCAGTATGTATCGGGACCCTTAAATGTTAAATGTAAATGATAAATGTTAAGTGTTAAATGTTAAATGATAAATGTTAAATGTTGAGTATAAATCGACCATTACTTTTTAAATAAATTTTTGGATCTGAAATGTTTTAACAAATATGTACTAGATGCAATATATTTAAATTATAAAATACTTCGAAAATATTACCTAATGTTTATCAGGTTACGTTAATGCAATTACTGCAAATTACGTTTTGAATCATAACAATTAAAATTATAACTAGAAAATTTTCAGATAATATTTATACCAAGGACCGTATTCAGACTAGATTTACAGGTGGGGTTCTAAAAATATTAAAAAATAAATAGCTAATTTATTAAAACAAAAAGAAAACTAAAATTCAAAACAAAAAATAAAAGTATAAAGTACAACATAAATTTAAAAAATAAAAAACACCTACAATAAAAAGTAAATTTAAAATTAAAATCAGAAGGAACTCGATAAATAATAAAATATATAAATAAAAAAATGTAAGTCTTAACTTAAACCGTCAGTCATGCTAAAATCGGCAAAATAAATTTAATTTAGGGCCAATAGTACAGTTGTAAGTCTTAAGCTGAAAATTTGGATTAACCAATGAAATACGTTGAAAAGCTGTTTTTTAAGAAATATTATTAGTTAATCTAAATTTTGGTTTAACCTGCAACTGAACAAAATGAACCTTGATAATTTTGTTATATTAATTTTTGAAATGTAATGTTTGCAGAAAAACGAGTAGAGGGATATTTTTTTGCCAAGACCACTAGATTTTGCTCCGCTGATTTTTTGAGTATAATTTTGTGCAAGTATTTTTGCAATAAGATTTTATTTTTGAGTATTGTTATTGAAAAATTTTGTTTGAAAGTTTTTTGGTCGAAAGCGACTGCAAAAAAGTTGAAATTTTGTGAGATTATTATTATTTTTTGAGCGATTTTTCTTTATTTGAGTTTGATATTGAGAGAAAAGTTTGATTTTTGTGACCTTTATTTAATGGTTGAAAATAATTTGTCGAGTGAGCGACAAATTTTGACCACAGGTTGACTTTTGGGGGCTGCATTCAATCCAGTGTCGCCAATCGCCGTATATTAATAATACGAATTTCGGATTTTTTAATTTAGGATTTAATTTATTAGAAATATCTCTTTAGTTTTAATTTTTATTTAAACACTTTATGTTTAATGTTATTGGTTTTTCTGATTTTGGAGGGCGGGGGGGGGGTTGTAACCCTTAAAACCCCTCGTAAATACGGCCCTGTTTGTACCTAAACTTAATTAATTAATTCTCAAGTTTAAAAATATTCAATGAAAATAAAATTTATGTAATTATATTTCTCAAATCTCATCAAATAGCAATAGGTTTTCAAAAGAGTAGTGTAATATCACGTATATGTATTTTTGAACATCTTGTATTATGGAATATACGCCTGAGTGGCATTAAATTGTAAAATCATAACTTACAATAATTAAAGTTTAAAGAAAAGCTTTCCTAAGTGCTTGTTCACAATGTACGTAAGACATAAGATAAACTTAACACATACATAAGACATAAAGTTGAACTAGGAAATTCTTATGTTTATGTTGATCTTATGTTCGGCTTAATATGTTCGTACATAAGATTGAAATTATGTTACATTTAGTGAAATTTGTGGTTTGAAGTTGGTAGTGTTTGGTCATAAGTTGAAATAAATTGACGAAATTGACATAATACACAGCCTTTGTTATAAAGTTTGAAAGTTTATTCGTTTATTTTTTTGTTATACGCATGCGCAGTTTCATATATTTCTTATGTTTATTGTGAACACTTTTGCGGCTTATGTCAAAATTATGGTTTATGCTTATGTTAGGCTTATGCACGTCTTATGTTTATGTACATTGTGAACAAGCACTAAAGTAAATTAAAATTGGAATTAACTATTTACATAGTTAAAAATTTAATTTTCAAGGACTAGGAAAATTATGTAGTTTAAAAAAATTAAAAAAAAAAAAATTAAAACCGACTTAAAAAAATTACTGTGAAAAAAATGCACTAAAAAGTAAAAAATAATTACGTTATTTAGTTACTTCAACTAGCTGGCATAGGCGGTCAATTATTGTAACCTTTGCAGTCGGTGCCAGCCAAGCTGGCTAAATTACTAAAACTAAATTTTTTAAAAGCTTGGCAGGCACCGACTGCAAAGATTACAATAATTGACCGCCTATGCCAGCTAGTTGAAGTAACTAAATAACGTAATTACTTTTTATTTTTTAGTGCATTTTTTTCACAGTAGTTTTTTTTTGAAGTCGCTTTTATTTTTATTTCTTAAATTTTTTATTTCATGCTTTTTAATTAAATAATCTTGGAATAAACTAGTTAATTAAACGTTTTATAATAATGTTTTTATTTATTATTTATTTATTTTATGTTTTATTTTTTTTTTTAGAATAAAAACATTATATAAAAACGTTTAATTAACTTGTTTATTCCAAGATTATTTAATTATATTTCACAAGTTAAAAAATTAATTTATTAAATATTCATGCTTTGTAGTGCATGTTGCGTTCCGTAACTATTTATCGAAAACGAGTACCTACTAAACGCAAAAAGAATTTTGAAAATCCGATCATAGTTGATATAAATGTATTTACTATTTACCTTATACTTAACGTACCACTTAGAAGATTAATAAAAGTAGGGTGCTTAAGAAAAGATTGTGACCCACCGGGCAATAGCAGGTAATATATTGTCATGTTCCGAACCAAAGTTTTATCTACCCTGTTAATTTGCTATGAATTTTGATTTTAATTTTATAAAGTATTTGAATTTGAATTTTGGGAGGTAAAACTTTGAAAACTAAAGTTGGCAGTAAAAAAGGAAGATAAGATGCCTTTGGTCAAAGACGGCCACCGCAGCGGAGGTTTAATTTTGTTCCGCTGATTTTTTTGTGATAGTTTTTGAGTTTAAGAATAATAAATTGATTTTGTTTTTGATAGTGGTTTGTTTAAATTTGAAAGTGAGTGAAAGATAAAAATTTTGAAGAGAGTGTGATGTTTTTGATTGCTTAAAATTTTGAGAATTGGAAATAATTAAAATATAATTTATATTACATCACATTTTATTGGCATCCCAAATCGTCCAGCTTTTCAAGATTGGAACCTACTTGTGAACCCTGAGAAAGAGAAAAAAGCAAGTTATTTTAAAATTACTAAACGCAGAAATTATTAAAACACATTTGGAATTTGACGGTTGATAAAATTAAAAGTTTAACAAATGTTTGGAGATAATGCAAATTTGCACATGGTGAAAGGTGATTTGAAAAGGACAGTTTTGCAAGAATAAAATAAATAAAATTAATTAAGTACTAACATAACTAAATACAGTCGAGTCGCGAAATAGTGAATTAAATATGGCAAAGACCTTTCACTTTTTCGGGGTTGTTCACTATTTCGATATTGACAAAATTTACAATAAAATCACATTTTGAAAATGAAAGCTTTGATTTATTGAAAGTATAAGAAACCATCTCATCCCCGTCTTCTTTTTCTGGATCAAAATCAATCTGAATTTCGTTCCCTGTATAATATTCGATATCCTTGTTCCACCTTGTTCCAATACTTTTTCTTGTATTACATCAATATATTATATAAAATTTTTTAACATACAGTGGCTCATACTGAAATCCGGACGCTGCTATACTAGCAATGCAAATTGTACTTTTTAAAACTCTTTTAAAAATCGATTTTACAAAAATATTTTTCAGACATTTTTTGTAGATAATTTCATTCTCTTCATTTTTGTTCCTATACATTTTTTTACTTTGTCGCATCGTTTATGACTGAAAATGACTTACAGCAAACTCGGTAAAGGTTTTTAATAAAATTAAAAATTCACAATGGAATTCTTATGGTATTTTCAGGGGATTCAGGGGTCGCTAGTTTTTGGTCTTGTGAAATATTTTAGGATTTGTGATTTTTGAATTTGTAAGTAATAATTAAATTATTTATATAAAGTGATTTTATGCGTATGCATTACGGCGTAGTTTTTAATATTTGGAAATTTTTTGATAAGTGGCTACTGAGCAACAGTAAATTTGATTAGTTTGATAAAATTGGAAAGAAAACAGTGAAAATTATTAAATTGGATTTGGATTGTTTAAAGTTGAAAATTTTAAAAATTATATTTGAGCGAACGAATGTTGAAATTTATCCAAATCATCTCGACGATTTGGATAAGGCTGAAAATCAAACTTCGCTCTCTTTAAAGACAAAATAATAAAATTTTATTTTGCATTAATTTAAATTGCGATTTTGGATTAGTTATGAAATTTAGAGAACTACTTATTATTTTTTTGAACAAGAAAGTTCTTTATTTTTATATTTTGATGACGCTGAAACCTGAAATTTCAAAAATTTGGATTAAATTAAGATTTATTTAAATTTAATTTTGTTGATAAAAAAGTGCTTTTGGATACACAATATTATAATTGTTTGCGAACCTCCTCCTTTGCGCTCTCATTTATTTTGATTATATCCAAATAAAAAAGACATCGACCAATCGCGTTTCTTTTGGGTGCCATAACTGATTTGATGATTGATTGATTAATCGATTGTGTGTTGAGTTGTGTTATACTCAATAACTTATACTCTGCTGTACTCTGCTCCGCTGATATTTGACTTTACTCTGCTATTCTATTTACTTATTAATAAAGTGTGGAATTTATGCACTAAAAAGTACCAAATATATGTACATACATATGCAGCTATAAATGCCTGAAATATGCACGTATATGCTTTAAAAATAAAAAGATTATGTACTAAAAACCCTTAATTTTTTAATTAATTTTATAAAGAGATTTAATTAAAATTAACAATGAGATTATACTCCAGCTGCATTTTTGTTACTTATTGTGCTGGAAGGTCAGCCCTCGAATAACAATTCGAGGGCTATAACAATAACGAATAACAATCGTGCCTGGGAGTTTATCTTTTTCAAATTTTATTTTTTAAAATCATGAAAATATGCAGTTATATATCTTAAAAATAAAAACATGAAATATGCAGTAAAAATAAAAACGTATACACTCTCAAATTTTGGTTGGAAACTCTAAAGTTGTAGAAACGCAGAGATACAATTTTTTACGACTCTAGGAACAAGCAACAAAAATATGGATTTACATAAAATTCCACACTCTGCTTATTAAAAATCTATAAGTTTAATTTTACCCCCTTCCCCCCCAAATTAACAGAAACCTGCGAGGTTGTTTAGATCACATGGATTTTCTAGATCCAATCCCCATATTGCCTTGCGACTTATTTATGGTAATCTCAAATACCGAACGTATTAAAAAAAGATCAAATAAATAAATAACTAAAAAATAATACAAATGAAGGTTTAATAAAAAAAAGTTTAACAAAACTGTTAACTATTCAAAAAACACAATAATTACTCGTTCTACTGTATTTTATTTTCATCCCTATAATTCCGATAATTGCAGGTATACCTTTTTGGTAACCGTTAGTACCTGAGGTGGATAAGTAAAAAAAAGGGTATCATGGGGTTTCCATAGAAATTTTTAAATAGGGCAGAGTAATTATTAAAATTTTTTTTTTTTAATTTAGATAAGATTAAAATAGTGTGATAATTGTTGACCTTCCATAAATATATCTTTATGGATCTTTACTGTCCCATTTTCAAGGCTAAGAAGCCCGAAACGTCGGACAATTATATTATTTTATTTGACCGCAATTCTCAACCATTTTCCCAATATATAATTAAGATTAGTATAAAATTATTTTTAGATATTTTATAGATATAGAATTTTATTTTAATTTTATATTTTATTTTATTATATTAATTACAAAGTAAAAAATAAATTCATAAAATAATTTTTAATTAAATATTTAAAATAAAATTTATTTTCAAATTATTTATTTAATAATTTTAAAAATTACAAATAAATTAAAATTTATTTTTTACCTTTTTTAACAGGATTTTATTCAAAAGATTTAGTTTTAGTATTTATATCAATAACTTATTTAAATTTATTTGTTTATTTTATTTTTTATTTTTCTATTGATTTAACTGTAAAGCCTGTTCGACACGACGTTAAATTTTATATAAAATATACATGTAAATTTGCTCATAATTTTGATACAGTTTTATGTAGGTAAAAATAATTTTCTGTTTGCAACGCAACTTGTGTATTAACAAACAGTTTAGGGAGATTTTTCAGATATTTAGTTATTTCTAAAAAAACTTCAACCGTTTATCTCCTTCAACTGATGTGGGCAGCGGGCGTTGGGGTTTATTGAGGTATGGTTCCTCATTTTGAAGCGATAGGCTTGATCGCGTTGGGTTATTGGTCCCTGGTGGGTTCCTGGGTCTGGGCGGACTCTAGACCACAAAACATAATATAGACGGGAAAATGTTTACTGCGCACATTTACACGCACTTTTACCGCCAAATTTAGAACATGTTCTATTTTGGTTTTTATTTTATTGCTTGTTTGGTATTATTATTTGAATGCTTTAGTTTCATTTGATTTTTATGAAATTTTGGTGATATGTTCGTAAACTTTAAAAACCAAATTGGGCGGACTCTATGCGTGAAAATGTCTACTGCGCACATTTACACGTACTTTTACCACCAAATTTAGAACATGTTCTAAATTTTTCATATAAAAATTTAACACAAAATTTGCTGTATGCAACGGTGTTAAATATTTTCATAAAAATTTAGATGTAAATTTTATGTAAAATTTAACTTCGTGTCAAACAGGCTTAAGATATTCTTAACGTTTAACTAAATTTGTTTTAATAAGAAAAAATAATTTAAAACATTACAATCAGTGTAACCACCATACGGTAGTTATCGTATATATACCATAATAATTTGTATCTTCTATAGCAGTGTTTTTCAAACTTATTGAATTCGCGACCTCTTTACAAGTAAAAAAATTCTGGCGACCCCCCATTATTGCCGCTGATGACCTATAAAAAAGAAAGTCATTTATAAATGACGATAATTTATATAAATTTATAATTTAATGTTATTACAAAAAAATGTTGTTTATATATTTTATCTGGATTGCAGCAGCGACCCCACGTGCAAAACGTCGCGACATCCCTGGGAGTCGTGCCTCACAGGGCGAAAACACTGCTTTATAGTATATTATACTAAGCCTGGTCTTGGTATAGTATTATGTTATCGTACGATAATTTGAATTTCTCTACCTACTTTTACCATCTACCTGAAGGGATTACCATAATCGTAACAGACAAAGACTGCTTATCATGCTGTCTCATTTAATGCTTACTCATTATATAATGCTCGTTTTAACCGTTGAGCTTGTTATCAATCGACCACAACTTTATTGTAGGGTACGAAAAATGCTAATGACAGGTATGAGACAGGAGCTGTCTCTCTTTTGAGAGACAGATACTTTTTGCTAGAGTGAATTTCTCTTTTACTTTCAAATATTTTGCGAACGATAAAACCCTGCTTAGCGCTACTTCTATAACCTTAGTTAATTTTCGCGCCATCTATTTATTTATTAGCGCCACCTATCGGAATAGAAATTAAGTAATTTTAGTTTCTCTAAATTTTTTCATTTTTCAGGCAACTTTTCCAATTTTTCTTTGCGTAATAAACCTTATCCGGACTATTACGAATATTTGAAAAAAAAATTAAGCTAATCGATACAGCCGTTCTCAAGTTATGCCGTTAGCAACAAACAGCATTTCATTTTTATTTATATAGATTACGTAGGTATCAGACAGTTAAGACAACTCAGACATCTAATTTGAACGGATATTTTTTTTTAAATAAATGTAACAATAATTATTATATTGCAATATCAATTTGTTATTATCAAAACCATTAATATAGTCAGACGCGAAAGATGATAAATAATGAAGAATTTATTCAATTTATTGCCGTTCTTACTGGTAAGATTTTCACATTTTTTTTAATTTTAACACCGACCAAGTGATTACTAATTATTTTACTAATATCTTCACAAATTTACCTTACCTATTGTTGAAATTTTTGTAATGCAGAACACTACGCACATTAAAATTTGTAAGACAATTTTTCGTACAGAATTTAAACAAACTAATCATTGTTAGGAACTGAGTGCGTTATAGATTAATTTTTTATTTCAATTATGCGTGGCAAGTTTTATTTGGTATTTTAACTTAATATTTTTTAATTAATGGATAATTGGTTTAGGTAGTGTAACTTGATATTAATCATATCAAATTTTGTAGAAAAACTAAAATAGGCAAAAACACTTTAAAACTAAAATTTTCACAATATAAATACACCGTACGTATAATAATTATTATCGCAGTATATATGTACAATAGATAACAATTAATTATTGTTTATTGGTACAATCGCAACTACAAAATTTAAAAAAATTACAAATGCAATGCTTTCCAACCCCAAAAATTGAAAATTTTTTGTTTTTACGGTTTAATCTTGTGTTTCTGTTTTCAAATCGTGATGCGGCTGCCATTGTCGCAAACGCAACGATAATAATAGTATATTATTTAACGAGCATAGAATGTTCAATACCACGTTTTATCTACGACTCTGAATAAAAACTTTCATGTTTACATATTCTTATTTATTAAATTACAATCTAAATGGAATTTTGACGGCCAAAATAGCGATTTCGGCACGTGTCAAAGTCGATGTAAATCGAAACGATCTAGCATTACTTGGCCCCTCCCCGGTTTCAAAGTCGATTTATAAAAAAATTGTAATGGTGCTAGTTTTCACATTTTGGTGATAGCTGATGTTAGCTCTAAGGATCCCAATGCTAAGTTTTGTGGTGAAAATATTAACCTGGGAGAGGGCCAAAGTAACGGACCCGTTGGTATAATACCTATTCTAAGTAAAAATCTATTTCCGATTAAGTTATCAAATCGATTTTTTCAAAAAAAGCTTTTTTTTAAATAGCTAGCTGATTGTGTTCAGAGAAAAATGGTTTTTATACAGCATTAATTCTCATATATTATTTCAGTAGCTGTTACAGAAACTTTTCAACCGCCTAATATGCCCCCGCCCTAAAATTTAAATTTAGTACTTGTAAACCCACAGAACATATAAGTAGCATGGTACTATTAGAGAAGGTATGTTCGTTTTGAAACGCGTTTTGGTTCAGTTCACGCACATATCCAATCGACGCCATCTTAGTTTTATTTCGCCGCCCAATTCAAATGTTGTGAGAAATGTAGATAACATATAAACTATTTCTAGTAATAAATTCGCATTTACTATCACATTTTACTTATAATAAGATTATTCAATTCATGTTTTTTTTAACGTAATTGAAATCATTTGTGTTTATTAACAAATAAAATATTTCTAAATATAAAATAAAAGACATTTTCTTGGAGAATTTATATATCTTATATGCGAACTAATTAAGCATAAATGCTTATTTGGTGCTTTGCCTAGTACATAAAATAAATGCTTATGAATTAAATGAAGAAAAAAATAAAATGAAAGAATAAAAAATATTACAAATATTTTTAATACAACTTCTCTCATAAGCCGTACTTGAAAAATTTTTTTCGAAAATTAGTTAGGATTGCAATTTATTGTAAAAATGTAAAATCATATAAAGTACTACATTCTAGATAAGTGTTGTACGTTTAATATTTAAAAATGTGCAATAAGTTTATGTTTTGAAATTGCCATTTTACTGATAATTTGTCATTTTTATAATGCAGAACACCAAAGAATATTTTTCACGAGCCGCCACTGCATTATTCACATGTAAACAAACGCACAGAACAACAAACGTAAAGCAAATAAAGAACCAATATGGCGGTGATTGGATTTCAATGAGCGAGAGAGATTACCCAAGAATGCTATCTCTCTCTGCGCAAGAACATACCTTCTCTAATAGTACCATGATAAGTAGGAGAAGGGAACCTCGCATGTTAATTTATCGCAACACGGCCCTCCTGCGGCGGTAGGGCACAACTAAAATTTTTGCGCGGCGTTTGAATAGCTCTTTATAATTTCAAAATTTTATTCCAAGATTTAAAATTTTAAATTCTTTAAAAATTTATTTATAAATTTTCTATAATAAACAGAGGTAATTATCGAAAATATATAAATAAATTTCTTGAGAATTTCAAATATTTATCTACTAAATCTGACATCAGGAGGTTGGTTTTGAATAAAAATTCAGTCAAATTAAAAATGTATATGAAATATATTAAACACAAGTTAATACAGAAATTTATAAAAAAAACAACAATATGTATGTACAACTAACAGCAAATAATTTTTAAAAAACAGTAACAACATAATATACATAAAACAATATTAAATAAGTATTAAAACGAACGAGTTATATAATCATAAACAACAAAATAAATTTTCACATCGCTTCACGTACACATGCGTCTCGTATAAAAACACGAACCAAAAATGAAAATATAACTGATATAACCCATGGTACTATTGGTACCATGATATAACCTAAAAATAATAATATAGTGAAAAATAAAGGAAGATAACACCGAAAGTCACTAGAAATCACTAAGAATCTCACCAGCTTTGATGCCCTTTGGCGAGTATAACCGAAGAACTACGATGAGGCACCCGATGATCGTGTTGCCGTAATTTCGTATCTCAGCTTCAGCCCCATGTGTAAAACTGTCTTTATCGGTGGTACCAACGTAAGATTGAAAAATATGACAATATAAGGCCGCGCACTAGAGGTTTAAATCAGTTTAGGGTGACAACCGGTAAAGGCGAGTACTATTTTCATATTTCTTATATTTAATTTATTTAATTATTTATTAGACACTTTAGTCTTTGTGAAATTTATCTAGTTATTTAAAAATTTACAAAAAATTATAAAATATTCATAAAAATCCAATAAAATCGTAAAAATAATTAAAAGTTGTAACGAAAAAAGTGATAACTATAGAAAAAAATTGTTACATAATAAGTTTGTACGATTTGATATCCTCGTGGTGTTTTGAAGAATTTTTGTGTACTTGTTTTAAATTACGTTTGAGAAGCCGACAAAATGAACGGAGAAGTAGCAGCCGCAAATTATCCTATGGTGACCATCTACGTACCTCAACCCTCTCAGCATGCCGATAACTTAGCATCGGCGTATCAAGCGGCCACACGTTCCACGAACCCAGCCAAGGTCAACGGAAACCCACAAGTTCCTCGGCCAGTCACCGACAAACAACAACAAATGCAGAATCCGTCGGGTCACTACTTGCAAACAGTTAATACAGCAGGCAGTAACTTCCTGCCCGCCGTTCAACAACACACATCGCAAGTACCTCACGTACCTCAACCCTCTCGGCATGCCGATAACTTAGCATCGGCGTATCACGCGGCCACACGTTCCACGAACCCAGCCAAGGTCAACGGAAACCCACAAATTTCTCGGCCAGTCACCGGCAAACAACAACAAATGCAGAATCCGTGGGGTCACTACTTGCAAACAGTTAATACAGCAGGCGGTAACTTCTTGCCCGCCGTCCAACAACACACATCGCAAGTACCTCACGTACCTCAATTCTCTCAGCATGCCGATAACTTAGCATCGGCGTATCACGCGGCCACACGTTCCACGAACCCAGCCAAGGTCAACGGAAACCCACAAGTTCCTCGGCCAGTCACCGACAAACAACAACAAATGCAGAATCCGTCGGGTCACTACTTGCAAACAGTTAATACAACAAGCGGTAACTTCTTGCCCGCCGTCCAACAACACACATCGCAAGTACCTCACGTACCTCAACCCTCTCGGCATGCCGATAACTTAGCATCGGCGTATCACGCGGCCACACGTTCCACGAACCCAGCCAAGGTCAACGGAAACCCACAAATTCCTCGGCCAGTCACCGGCAAACAACAACAAATGCAGAATCCGTTGGGTCACTACTTGCAAACAGTTAATACAGCAGGCGGTAACTTCTTGCCCGCCGTCCAACAACACACATCGCAAGTACCTCACGTACCTCAACCCTCTCGGCATGCCGATAACTTAGCATCGGCGTATCACGCGGCCACACGTTCCACGAACCCAGCCAAGGTCAACGGAAACCCACAAATTCCTCGGTCAGTCACCGGCAAACAACAACAAATGCAGAATCCGTTGGGTCACTACTTGCAAACAGTTAATACAGCAGGCGGTAACTTCTTGCCCGCCGTCCAACAACACACATCGCAAGTACCTCACGTACCTCAATTCTCTCAGCATGCCGATAACTTAGCATCGGCGTATCACGCGGCCACACGTTCCGCGAACCCAGCCAAGGTCAACGGAAACCCACAAGTTCCTCGGCCAGTCACCGACAAACAACAACAAATGCAGAATCCGTCGGGTCACTACTTGCAAACAGTTAATACAGCAGGCGGTAACTTCTTGCCCGCCGTCCAACAACACACATTGCAAGTACCTCACGTACCTCAACCCTCTCAGCATGCCGATAACTTAGCATCGGCGTATCACGCGGCCACACGTTCCACGAACCCAGCCACGGTCAACGGAAACCCACAAGTTTCTCGGCCAGTCACCGGCAAACAACAACAAATGCAGAATCCGTCGGGTCACTACTTGCAAACAGTTAATTTATACATCAAAAACTTGGACTACAGCATCGATGACGAGAGCTTACGCGAGAAATTTGAGCCATTTGGCACCATCACTTCGGCTAAGGTAATGCTCGAAGAAGGTTTCAGTCGTGGTTTTGGATTCGTATGTTTTTCGTCGCCGGAAGAAGCAACTAAAGCGATCACGGAGATGAACGGCCGCATGGTCAGTGGCAAACCACTTTATGTCGCGTTGGCTCAACGCAAGGAAGACCGCAAGGCGCAGCCGAACTCTCAATACTTGCATCGCCAGGCCATCACGAGCATGCAACATCCGTCGGGTCACTACTTGCAAACAGTTAATACAGCAGGCGGTAACTTCTTGCCCGCCGTCCAACAACACACATCGCAAGTACCTCACGTACGTCAACCCTCTCAGCATGCCGATAACTTAGCATCGGCGTATCACGCGGCCACACGTTCCACGAACCCAGCCAAGGTCAACGGAAACCCACAAGTTCCTCGGCCAGTCACCGACAAACAACAACAAATGCAGAAAGTGCAGCGTGGTGCAATGCCACCTCAAAACGGTTATGCTGAAAACTACAAAAATTGAAAAAAATAATGTAACTTTTTTGTTTTAAATGTGTATTTGGTTTATTTAGTTTTTTTTGAAATTTTCACTGCTTTATATGTTTTATCGTCATAGTAGTTCATTGATTCCTGGAGTCTTTTGGCAATGAAAGTGTAATCAAATTTGTAACTTTTCATTCGATTTTATTTTGGGAATTGCTAGAAATGTAAAATTTGTGTTAATAAAGTTTTTTTATAAAAATAAAGAGTTCGAATTATTTCTGCCTTCCGACGCCGCATTTTAGAACAGTAGCATTAATATGGAATTCTGCTGGTAACTTTAACAAAAAAAGGAAATACTTACTTTTCAAATAAATTTACGGATCTGAAATGTTTTAACAAAAATGTACTAGATGCAGTATAATTAAGTTGTAAAATACTTCGAAAATATTACCTAATGTTTATCCATGTTAAGTTAATGCAATTACTGGAAACTCTGTTTTGAATCATAACAATTAAAATTACAACTGAAAAATTTGCAGATAATATTTATACCTAAACTTAATTATTTAATTCTCAAGTTTAATAATATTCAATGAAAATACAATTTATGTAGTTATATTTCTCAAATCTCATCAAATAGCAATAGGTTTTCAAAGGAGGAATGTAATATCAGGTATATGTATTTTTGAACATACTGTAATATGGAATATATTGAGTGGCATTAAACTGTAAAATCATAACTTACAATAAATAAAATTTAAATAAAAGCTTTCCTAAAGAAGATTAAAATTGGAATTAATTTTAAAGGAGTAGGAGAATTATGTAGTTTCAAAATGTTTTATGCGCATGAAACCGTTAAGTACCTTAATGTAGAAGGCCCTAAATTGGGCACTAGTTGGTAATTGGTCCGTTACTTTGCTCCCCCCCTCTCCGGATTAATATTTTTACCCTAAAACTTAGCACTGCGATCCTTAGAGCTAGCACCCAATTATGAAAGCTAAACCTAAACGTCTCTTTTACTGCGCAAATGGTATATAATATAATATAAACATAATGGTACAATAGCGGCAATATGAAACGCACGGTCATAAAAATTTGAGTTATTAGTATTTTTTTTAGAGATGTTGTATTAACATACAACTAATACTTATATTTTTTAATTGACTAGCTATAATATACATAAAAATTACAAATTATAATATATATTTATCCCCTAAATTAAATACTTTAATAAATAGTACGTTTTTCAGGTATATTTTTGCAAATCAATAATGACAGAAATTTCAATTAAAAAAATTATTTTAAGTAAAAATTATGTTGTATATAGTTTTTAATGAATATTTGTTTCATTAAAATTTGGTAGAACCCCATCGTCCCTTTATGACATACTTTAAAGGGCGAGACATTCATTACACTAACTGTTGCAGGTAGTCGACCCTTAAATTATTGTCCCATACAAATTTCAATACATGTACTTACTCTTTGAATAGTTTTGAAGCACGTACCGCTTTATTAGTGTTCACCACTTCTTAATTCTATTCAAATTTGGGCTTTAATCTGGCTAATCGATTACATAAATTGCATTATTAATTAAATAATTAATTACTTGTTACAAATAAAAATATATCAATTGGATATTTTTGCATAATTTGTTACTTAAATGTACTAAAATTATTGTGTGAGTAATAAATTTTGAAATAAATCATTATTTACAAAAATATTTCCCACGATTCTTGCACTATAGCAAGCTGTGTTATTTTACAAAAAATATCACTCTTCATTTTCTGCGAATAAATTTAATACCGGCGGTTTAAACTGCTTTTCAGTACATTTGATATAATTTTTGGCATTTATAAAACCTTGTCGAATATTTAGATATACCATACTCTTTGGATATACTGAAAAGCAGTTTACAACCGTCGGTATTAAATTTATAGGCAGAAAATAAAGAATGATATTTTTTGCAAAATAACACATATCTAAATACATAAAATACTAAATCTTAGTACATTTAAGTAACAAATTATGCAAAAATATCTAATTTATATTTTTTTATTTGTTACAGGTAATTAATTATTTAATTAATAATGTAATTTATGTAATCGATTAGCCAGGTAATAGCCCAAATTTGAATCGAATTAAGAATTGGTGGACACTAATAAAACGGTACGTGCTTCAAAACTCTTCAAAGAGTAAGCCTAACGTAATACAGGTATTGAAATAAAGGTAATAAAGGTATTCTTTGCGTTCAATAATTTCCGTTCTGGTATACCAAATACTCTCGCAAAATTTTGGCATTTATTCGGTACTTATTGTTTTCGCAATCTGGGCGGTAGTGACCGCAATTTACACCTACTTTTGTATACCTGAAACTACCGGAAAAACTTTGGAAGAAATTCAAATAATTTTGAAGGGAGAATCGTACGAACCCTTAATCAATGACAGATATGGAACGACAGGATAGTCGTCAATAAAAATATATTATAAAATAGATTTTTATAAAATCAATTGCACATCTTTTTTATTTGATATGAAAAGTTTAAAATTTTTGATAAATTTAAAATAGCAGTGTATTTTTTATTACAATGAGATCCAACCAATATTTTATATTATTATTATTTTATGATATTATTTCCTTTTATCCAGAATGGACAAGAAGCTTATACCGGTTGGTGAGCAGAGCATTTTATGTATATTGTGAGTATCTCTCAATAAGGGAGCGTTCATTAATTACGTAAGAACAATTTTTGTAATTTTTGACCCCCTCCAACCCCCACGTAAAGGGGGCGATTGTAACTTCCACCGATGGGTCAAATCTGTTTTAATCTTACATGTAAGTTCCACAGCTTGGTTTTGGGTCCCTCTTATCCAACTTGTAAGTTCCACTGATGGGAAATTTTAAGTCGATGCGGTCAGGAGTATTATTAATCTTTTAAGTATTTTAAGCCTTTGAAAAGTTGATTCTTTCAGGTTTTACATATCTGTCTATTCCAGGGCCGTACCTACCGACTGATAGGTAGGTAAATTGGTAAATTGGTAATTGGCTGCGGTACAGTTTTGGTTTACAGTATTTAAGTCCGAATGAAGTTGATGCCCTATATAGTGAAGATTTAATATTCATATTAACGGACGATTCGCGGTTGGAGAAATATTAACTACTTATTTCGCACGTATATAGATGCAGATTCTGCATATCCTCCTCAGCTTTGGGCTGCCAATACAGCGAGCATGTGTCGGACCACTAACGCGTGTGAGTTTTTTCACAATATGTTTAATTCTCAGTTTTATATTGCTCACCCACCACTATATACGTTTTTAGATAAATTGAAAGAAGTACAAGCAGAAACCTACATCAAACTGAATAGCATTCACATACAGAAAGAGCCTAATAGTGATACTGCAAAGAAACGTAAACGGTTGCAGCACTTACTTGAATTATATTCAATGAAACAGATTAGTAGGTTTGACTTTGTAAAAAATATCTCTAACCGTTTCAGTGATATAATTGATGAAAAAGAAGAATCTTAATTATAAAGGGGGGGGGGGTGTTAAATTTATTTATTAGAATATACAACAATGTATATACAAATACATACATTTTTTCCAATAAATAAAATACTAATATAAAACCAATTGTGTTCCTTATATTACTGAAAAAGAATTCCTCCCATGTGACATTTAAAGAAGGGGGGGGGGGTTATTGTTATTAAAAAACTCTAAAATTTTCATTTTTCTCGTTCTTAGTTTTCAAACTTGATATAAGTTCTTTATAGCAATCGATAGAACGCAAAATTTTAAACATTATGGTACCAATAACTCAAAATCGCATTTTTTTGACTTAAGTTTATTTAAATCAATGGGGGTGGGGTAGGTTACTCTTATTTCTTGCATTTCTTCAAATTGAACGTTTATGTTATTTCTTTCGTTAAATTTTCTATTCTTTTCGCAATATTATTATAAATACTATAAGCGGCTTTGCGAGTTAATCCATTAATAGCCTTCATTTTGCATCGGTAGAACTTACAGGTTGCCTTTTTTGCCAGCGGTGGAATTTGCCAGTTACCCATTGGGAGCTTAGTAAAAAAAAGGATTTTAGTGTGACCATCGGTGGATCTTACCCCCGTCCCGTAAAGGTACGTCAGATTGTGGCAACCCCCTCACTTTACGTAAGGATTTTTATTAAATTAATTTTGACCTTCTCCCTTCATTGCATTCCGATGGCTAATTTTTGGCAACTTATCTACAAAAGAAATATTTGAATGGATATAGCAGCTGTCCAGGAACGTATAGGAATGCAATAGCAACTTACCGATTAGTTAATCGCACAAGTGATCGTAAAACCGTTTAAAAAAAACTGTATTTTCTTTAGATAGGGTTTTTTTCTTAAATAGCTATCTGATTGTGTTTAAAGAATAATAAATTTTTTATACAGTTTTAAATCTAATAAGGTATATTATTTCAGTAGGGTTAATATGAAATTACATATGCAGTATAATTAAATTGTAAAATACTTCGAAAATAGATGATGCATTTGGTTACTAAACCAACCAATCTTATCCTAAAATATCCCAAATATAATATTATGTTCTAGATAATCTGGCCAACGTTGTGTTGCCCTAAATAAATTTTTATGCCAGCACCCAAAGAATTTCAAAACTTTGGATACAATAATTACTCATTGTACTGTATTTTTTTTATTTTTATTTCATTCATTTCTTTCTGATTTTTTTCTTCTTTCTTCCCTCTTCGTCTTATATAAGGATTTTTTACACAGCGATGTTTCCAATTCCTGTTCTTCTTCATATAGGTAGTAGCCAATTGTTCGTCTGTTTTTCTTTTTTGTATACGTTTTGCTGCGACTTTCCTTTTCGTAATAGTTTCCTTTCAAGCCAAAATCTGGCAATACTTCTTTTAAAGAATTTAAAGTGGTTTGAGTGAATTCCTCTTTTACTTTTAAATTTTTATATTTTGCGAATGATCGCATGAATGTTTCGTCAAGTGAAGTATACGCCCCCCATGAGACACAATAGTAATTTTTAAACTTTTTATTATTAATTACTTATTATTATTATTATTAGTAACGGGCTGTGGTACATGTCCCCACTGCACTGAAGCTTAAGCTTATTGTGCACCCATCCGAGTTTACTCAAACAACTGCGTCTCTTCGACCAGGTCGAGAACACAGTTGAAGGGAGATTGTTCTATCTCCTCGGTTGTTGGGTAGGGCAAACCGAGGTGACGCAGCCTGCTCCTGGCCAAGGCCGGGCATTGGCATAGTATGTGGAGTGGGGTTTCATCCTCCTCGCCACACATCCTGCAAATAGGATCCTCCGCCAGCCCCATAATGCTGAGGTGCCTTTTGAGGCAGCAGTGCCCTGTAAAGAGACCCACTAACCTTCTAAGTTGTTTCCTACTCAACATGAGTATTTTGTTCCTTTTGGCCTCACTGGACGGTGCCCTTATGAACGTACGCGATAGCCCCTCTCCTGTGCACCATCTTTCAACGATTCTGGGTGCGTTTTGCATCAACGAAGACACGACTCTTCCGAATTTCTCAATAACAAGGATTGTGATATTATCAGCAAATCCCTGTCCATGTACCCCTGCTTGCTCCAGCTTCCGCAGAAAACTATCCACCACCAGGCACCACAGCAACGGGGAGAGGACGCCCCCCTGCGGACACCCACGTGCGGCAGACACCTCCACAGTCGTCTGTCCCAGACTAGCTTTGATTTTCCTGTCTCTGAGGGTAGAGCTAATCCAACCCGTAATAGCTGGGTCGACTCCACGACTTCCGACAGCTCTTACTATAGAGTCAAAAGATGCGTTATCAAACGCCCCCTCTATGTCTAGAAAGGCTCCCAGAGCAATTTCTTGACTTCCAAGAGCCCCCGCTATCCTGTGAGTTAGTGCGTGTAGACTGAGCTCACGCGATTTGCCCGATTGATAGGCATACTGGTGTCTGTGTAGAGGTGAATTCACCAATACACTATCTCTAATTTGCCTATCAATCAGTTTTTCCAGTGTCTTTAATAAAAAAGACGTCAGGCTAATTGGACGAAATGACTTAGCCTGGGCATATGATGCACGCCCTGGCTTGGGTATAAATACCACTCTAGCCATCCGCCAGCTTTGGGGTACATAGTTGAGCGCCAGGCTGGCTCTGAACAATGTACATAGAGGGGTGGCTAGTACTTCCATCCCCTGTTGTAATAATGCGGGGAAAATACCATCTTCGCCTTGAGATTTCAATGGTTTGAAAGTGTTAATCGCCCATTCAACTCTCGTTTTGTT
This sequence comes from Cantharis rustica, assembly GCA_911387805.1. Taxonomy (NCBI): domain Eukaryota; kingdom Metazoa; phylum Arthropoda; class Insecta; order Coleoptera; family Cantharidae; genus Cantharis; species Cantharis rustica. The sequence continues at coordinate 37,310,773 of OU426882.1, forward strand.
AATTATATTATCTGCTAATTTCCAGTTGCTCCTGCTCGCCCGACTCGTCGGGATGGCTTGGTGCCTCTGGTCATTAGAGCCATCATCGGGTTTGGGGACACATCCCGGGAAGTGTGTCCGGAGCAATAGCCCCAGAGTTTTCTTCCCGATGATGTGAACCCTCCCTGTGGTTTTTCTATTGTGCCCACCTTTCCGTGGCCACTCTTGAGAAGAGCTCTTTGGAGTCTTGCACAATCGGGAGTTCTTTCGATTTCCCCGCGGTACTTCTTCCATGAGTCTTCCTTTGCCTTACGTATGGCGTACGTGTATTTCAGACGGGAGCCTCTGTAAGCTTCCCAGTCTCCTGTTCTCTTAGCTTTGTTAAAAGACTTTCGAGACTCTGCTCTGAGAGATTCGAGTTCACGGTTCCACCAAATGGTCTCCCGCTTACTTTTCCTCTCTTTTAGAGGGCAGTTTTCTTCGAAGGCTGTGATAATGGCCGACGTTATCGCGTCGTTCATCACTTCTAGCTCCGCTGTGTTTGTAACCTTCAACAGACATTCCCCCACCCCCTGTTCCAGACTCTCATTAAAGACAGCCCAATCACAGGTTCTGGGGTTCCTGTACGAGGCCTCCACCATTGGTGGGGTTTCTATGTCAAACCTAATGTATCTGTGATCAGAGAGTGACTCCTCCCGAGAGACGTGCTAATCTCTAATCACCTGACTCACGAGGAAAGTCCCTATCGTTATGTCAATTACCTCCTCCCTTGCCACAGTGACAAAGGTAGGCTCCTCTCCCTTGTTTATTATCTCCAGCTTATTACTGAAGACAAATTCAAGTAAGAATACGCCTCTGCTGTTCGTGTCCTTGCTCCCTCATATTATGTGGTATGCATTGGAGTCACAGCCGATCACCAGTTGTGTTTTGCTGCTTTCGCAGTCCAGTACCAGATTTTCTAACTCCTTTGGAGGAGGTGGTCCCGGTTGGTCATATGGAAGGTATGCAGACGCTACCACGAGGTCTATTAAGCTCTCTTCCATAAATATCTTAAATTTGGCTGCTGTTAGGTCTCTTGTGCAGAGCCCTCATAGCGGCAAAAGGCAGAGCCTCTTTTTTGCAATGATGCATACTCTAGGATGATTATCTCCCGGACTAATCAGCTCTCCCGGACTAATCAACCTTTCCAGGGCCGCCGAAGCAGCCCTGCAATGGTGAAGATTTACTTGTACTAACCGGATCATCGCACCTACGATCCGGTTGGGAAAGTAGCTTCTCCCGCAGCCCCGTCACCGTCGCCATCAGCTGAAGGTGCGTCTTCAGCCGCAGACGTGGACTCGCCGGGAGGAGCAGATGGCAGGGGTAACTCTAGGTCTCCCCCGCCCTCCTCCATAGCCTCTCCGCTCCTGCTCCTTCCTCTTCCCCAGTTCCTTGAAGGTAATCCTGGAGAAGTTCAGGTAAGGCTTAAACTCAATTTCCTGGATTCTGCTCCAGGAAAGTTCATCAACCAGCAATATAAGTTGCTGGCCCTTAGTGTCAGACTTTCTGTCCAGCACAGACCAGGTCTCAGTTCTGAGCCCCCGGTTCTGGGCCTTCAGTTTGTTGAGAATGAGTTCCGGTTCCACAGAGAGTCCCGGAACCCACGTCATGACCTTTACAGACCTGGGGACGTCCTTAGCGTCAATGACGCCAAGTTTCGCTCCCTCCCAGGGTTTTCCCCCGGCTACCACCCGCACCAACCAGTCCTTAGTGGCCTGGTCAACGCAGGAGGCTACCAGGAGTCCCCCCTTGGGCTTGACCTTTGTAAACTTAGGCCCCTTGTCTTCCTCCTTGATAGTGTCAAGGGCACTGAGCAGCATCTCTTTTACCAGCTCCAGCTGCTCCCCATTAAGGAGGTTTATAGGGTAGCCCTCTGGTATGATGGCTACCCTAATGTCTGTCAGGACAGACTTATAAGAGAAGGCAGGGTTTGATCCCTTGCCTTTCTTCTTTGGTCTACCTGCGCTTGCAGGTGTGCTCGCATCTGATCGGTTTCGCTTTAGCCCCCCGGTCGAGGTGCTTGGTTTTGGTTCAGGAGTAGGTTTCGTTGCCGTCCCTGCCTCCTTTACCTTTTTTGCTGCTTGGGGTCGGTTATAGCGCCTCCTTGCAGCCCCCGAAGGTCTGGGTGGTTTCTCCCTTTCGGAAGTGCCCCCCGTGTTTAAATTTGTATTCAATGGTTCCATAGTGTTCCCACGAGTAATGGGGTAAAGAATGTCACCATCGCACAGAGCCCCATGCACGATAGAAGGCATTAATACAACGGGGTGCGCCTGGTGCCCCGAAGTTTCTGCGACTAGAGACCGAACTTCCCTCCGGCCTTGCCTTGCAATGGGGAGGGTTTTATAGTGGTACCTCATCCACGCAGCCCAGGGATTAAGCCAAGGCCCTCGTGCCCCCTATCACTGCTATCCACTATGGGAGTCGTTGCAGCCCACAGGCGGTTTACGATTTGATTCTTGTGTTTGCCAATTGGTCAGGCTCTCTCCGCCACAGCCATCCTAACCTTTAAGAAGACGGCAAGAACCGGGCACAAAGAGTTTTTAGGTCCCGGCCGGCCCCGACCGCCTCCCGTCCGCCCTGTGGGGGTCTCCCCACAGTTTGTCCTTTGAGTACATGCCTGCAGCTTCACTGAAAGCACGCTAGCCCCCTCACCACGCCAAAGTTACAAACACTCGGAGGGGGATTTTTTTTTATTATTTTATTTTAATTACGCTTTTAATATACATTTTTTTTTTTATTATTTTATTTTAATTACGCTTTTAATATACATTTTAGCAAAAAAATAAAGAATTATTATATTTGTATTACAAATTTATTTAACGTTTTTCAATAATAAATGAAAAAAGGCATTGGAAACCTTTTCAAAGAGAGATAAGAAAGTTAACGCATTTCTCATTCCAATATTCCGGCTTCCACATTTAACTGATTCTTCTGGGTTAGTATTGAACTTGACACATTATGACACTTGGGAAGTTCGTTAATCGAAACAGAAAGATTAAAAAATGTTTTTATTAAGGCTTTTAAATTGTCTTCACCTTTTACAACCTTTGCACTGTGATTTTGAAGAAATACTTCTGCCTGTAAAAAGTAGTCGAAAATTAATTTGGTAGGATATAAAAGGGAATTCTCTTTATCACACTTAAGATTTACTAGAGTACTAATAGATGTAATAGAGTCATCCAGGGCCGGCGCTAGGATATTTTACGCCTTAGGCAAAACTTTATCAGTGCGCCCCCCCTCTCCATTTATATAGCAGTACTGAGCTGGGAAGTGAGAATCCGTAATATTTAAAAAAAATACTTATATTTACATATTTTTATTAAAGAAAATACCTTTCGAATAAAAATAAAATAAGAAAAAAATAATCAAATTTAAACCTTTCCAGCTTTTTTGCGGCAAAGATTGTTAAAAGATCTTTCAAATTTATCGTCGAGATTTCTTCCTGTTCTATAGAAATATGTTCTACATTTCTTTTCTATGGAACTAATATCTATGTTGTGTTCCAAAGTGATTTGGACCCACCCTGTGCATTTTAGTAAAATTTTTATATTTTATATTTTTGTAACTTTGGAAGATTTGCTAGGTGGGGCCAATCACGGAAAATTCAAGACTTTTTGCCAAAAATGACGGCATGAACTCGTCGTGCGTAGTTTTGACTCCGAGTTTTGTAAATTGATATTGCGACTTTGATTAAAATTTGTTTTGGATGAGAATAATTTTGATTGCGATTGATTCGTGAGTTATTTGAATTTTATAATTTTTAAAATTATTTTGGGTCGGATTTGACTCAAAATTTTTTTACGTTTATTTAAATTGAAAATATAGAAAGTATTTGGATGATAGAAATTAAAAATTTAAAAGTGCAATGTGGTCGACCAAAATAAAGCACTTACATTGATTATGAATAAGAATAATTTAATTTTGAATTTGCGAAGTTGAATTTTTATTTTGCAAGTAATAATTTTTAGATTAATAGTAAATAATTTTTGAAAAAGTTTTCCTCAGCGGTAATTGAAGACCACCACTTGAACCGACTACTGGGAAGATATCTTGCTCTACGATTAATAACGCAAGCCGAGGTAACTTTTTGGTTAGTGAACCCTTCACCGACTTCTCGTTTGCCTCCGAGAATACCACTACAATGTATCTTCCGGTACTCGCGCGTCTATCAAACGCGAGGCGCCACGCCATGAAATATTGCAAATTACTTTTACAAGCAGTGAGACACATACTTCCCCTTCCATGTATATTAACCTATTGAAATCGCTTACAATACCAAGAAAGTTATTTTTTCGCAAGGAACAAGTTCGAAGCAAAAATGTATCGTTTTTATTCTGTTTTACTATTAATATTAATATTTCATTTTACATTGCACGCTCCAATTAATTTTTGCACCTCGATCTGGTTTGCGCCCTAGGCAGTCGCCTAGTTCGCCTAGTGCCTAACGCCTAACGTAACAACAGCAGATATGCAATTACTACAATTTTTAAATTATTCTTGAACTTCAGTAAAATTGAACCAACAAGATTATACAGTGATTGTTGTTCAGACATAGTAATATTATTAACATTCTTCGTGTCTTCATCTACAGTATCATAGAACTCACATGTGTCAACTAATTGTATATAAAAGTTTTCAGTATCTATAGTTGTCTCAATTTTACCAACGTCGTTATTGTATTTAAGAAAATCAATAAATTGTTCTAAATCGCTAATTCCATAATTTCCCTGCTTCGGCTTGGAAAAAAGCTGGGAAGTTTGGGCAGTTATAAGCACAGCAACCCGGCAATTCACACGTTTATTGTAATAAAATTATTGTCCAAATTATTAATTAATAAATAATATTATATATTATTAGTACAAATCAGTACTAGTTGTTTGTATTAGGTTAGATCAAAGAAAGGCGCTACTCTCTAAATATATTGGTTCTGAACCTTATTTAATTCTCGCGCTATCTATCTATTTATTAGCGCCATCTATCGGAATAGAAATGAAGTCATTTTAGTTTCTCGAAAATTTTTCAATTTTTCAGGCAATTTTTCCAATTTTTCTTTCAGTAAAAACCTTACTCGGATTATTAATAACATTTGAAAAAAAAGCATATTCGGTACAGTCGTTCTCAAGTTATGCAGTTAGCAACAAATTGCATTTCATTTTTATTTATATAGATTACGTAGATATCAGAGAGTTAAGACAACTCAGACATCTAATTTGAACGGATATTTTTTTTAAATAAATGTAACAATAGTTATTATATTGCAATATCAGTTTGTTATTATCGAAATCATTAAAATAGTCAGACGCGAAGGATGATAAATAATGGAGAATTTATTCAATTTATTGCCGTTCTTACTGGTAAGATTTTCACAATTTTTTGAATTTTAACACCGACTAAGTGATTACTAATTATTTTACTAATATCTTTAAAAATTTACTTTATAATCAAAATCTATTGTTGAAATTCTTGTAATGCAGAACACTACGCACATTTAATTTTGTAAGACAATTTTTCGTACAGAATTTAAACAAACTAAACATTGGTATGATCTGAGTGCGTTACAGATTAATTTTTTATTTTAATTATGCGTCGCAAGTTTTATTTGGTATTTTAACTTAATATTTTCTAATTAATGGATAAGTGGTTTAGGTAGTGTAACTCGATATTAATCATATCAAATTTTTTGAAAAACCCAAATAGGCAAAAACATTTTAGTTTTAAAAAGTGTTTGTTTTTTCTTTAATCACTGGTCAACCAGTAATTAAATATTTTGGGTATTTAACCTGTGTTAAATACCCATTATATTGCTGCAACCCAAATCGGATTTAATCTATGATTAACTATTTATTCTAAGATTACAGAAACCGGGCATCAATGTTAAATATAAACTACTATCTGGTACAGGCGTCCTTCGGCCGCCTTTAGCCATCTCGACTGTGTCGGCTATAGTTGTTTGGTCTTCGGTTTTACTCAAGGAAATCGCAAATACAAAATATAAAAAAATTACAAATGCAATGCTTTCCAAACCCAAAAATTGAAAATGTTTTGTTTTTACGGTTAAATATTGTGTTTCTGTTTTCAAATCGAAGTTTTAGCAGTGAATGTTTTTTTCCGTGATGCAGCTGCCATTAGGGAGTTATCGCCACACCACGGTAAACTCTACGCTAACGCTAAAAGTCACGTGACAAGATACGGTATTTTACAATAACGGGAATACAGTTTAAGAGTTATCGCAAATCCCGCTATTTTTGTGACGTTATTTTATAGTTATAGTAATTCCTATAGATGATGCATTCTCTAATTTTAAGTTGTCTTGTTATTGCATTCTATTATTCTATTTTATTACCATCTCCAACTACCTGCTGCACAGAATTACTAGTAATGCTTGATTTACACGTTGTTAGAGCTTATTTTTCCAGGCTCTAATTTATAACAAGGTAACAAAACTAAAACCTAATTTAACTAATAGCCTAAAATATATAAATAACGTAACCTTAAATACCTACGCTATTTGGGTTTTTGCACTCATTTTTTTACAGAAAAACTCATTAATTATAAGTTTAATCCACTCATGTAATATTATTGTAATAAATACCTAACTAGTAAATTGTAAAATAGTAGCAATAGGCACAGTTGTAATGTAAATTCCACTTTTCTAACCTGCTACCTCTTGTAACAAACACTGTAAATATTATGTTCAATAAATAGTTTTCAAATCAAATCAATCCTACGCTATTTTATTTTATTTGCATTACGCTATTTCTGCGTATGCGCATTTGAGTTTAAAACTAGATTAGCGTTAGCGTAAAATTTATCGTGGTGTGGCGATAACTCCCTATTGTTGTAAATGCAACGATAATAATAGTTAGGGTATTCACACTCTCTGGTATATCCCGTGGCAAATATACCACGTTTACCAGGGGTTTATTTGACTGTGTAGTAAACTCCCATAAGAGCAAATACCATACCTCGTGGTATTCGTAAGTAGCCCTCGACCGTGTATTTCCAGTATGGTAAAGTTAAACCAGTGCGCCGCTTTTCTGCGTTGTTGTATTTTTACTTCTAATATGGCGAAGTGCACACAGCTGATTTAAAGTAACTACTACTTACAAAAATAATAACAGCTGATTGTGCCGAAAGTAGGGTTAAAGTTAAAATACTAACACTCAATACCACAAGGTGTATTATGGTATAAATATGGTATAAACGTGTGGTAAATTTACCACGTGTTAAATATACCAGAGAGTGTGAATACCCTAAATATATTATTTAACGAGCATATAATGTTCAATACCACATTTTATCTACGACTCTCAATAAAAACTTTCATATTTACATATTTTCATTTATTAAATTACAATCTAAATGGAATTTTGACGGCCAAAATTGCGATTTTGGCACGTGTCAAAGTCGATGTAAATCGACCTATCGATCGTAAATCAAAACGATCTAGGGTTACTTTGCCCCCCCTCCTTGCGGTTTTAAAGTCAATTTGTAAAAAAACTGTAATGGTGCTAGCTTTCACATTTGCTGATAGCTGATGCTGGCTCTAAGCATTCCAGTGCTAGGTTTTGGGGTGAAAATATTAACCTGGGAGGGGGGCCAAAGTAACGGATCCGTTGGTATAATACCTATTCTAAGTAAAAATCTATTTACGATTAAGTCATCAAATCGATTTTTTCAAAAAAAGCTTTTTTTTAAATAGCTATGCTGATTGTGTTCAGAGAAAAATGGTTTTTATACAGCATCTATTCTCATATATTATTTCAGTAGCTGTTACAGAAACTTTTCAACCGCCTAATACGCCCCTGGCTTAAAATTTAAATATAGTACTTGTAAATCTGTATTTACCAGTGGTACCAACCTAAGATTGAAAAATATGACAATATAAGGCCGCGCACAAGAGGTTCAAATCAGTTTAGGGTGACAACCGGTAAAGGCGAGTACTGTTTTAATATTTCTTATATTTAATTTATTTAAATATTTTTTAGTCTTTGTGAAATTTATCTAGTTATTTACAAATTTACAAAAAATTATAAAATATTTATAAAAATCCAATAAAATCGTAAAAAAAATAATTAAAAGTTGTAACGGAAAAAGTGATAACTAAAGAAACAATTTGTTACATAATTAGTTTTTACGATTTGATTTTCTCGTGGTGTTTTGAAGAATTTTTGTGTACTTGTTTTAAATTACGTTTGAGAAGCCGACAACATGAACGGAGAAGTAGCAGCAGCAAACCATCCTATGGTGTCCCTCTACGTAGGCGATTTACAACCAGATGTCAACGAGGCGATTCTTTTTGAGAAATTCTCCCCGATAGGTCTGGTAGCGTCGATCCGTGTGTGTCGCGATACGATTACTCGCCGTTCTCTTGGCTACGCATATGTGAACTTCCATCAAATGGCCGATGCGGAAAGAGCTTTGGATACGTTAAATTCCGATTGTTTGAGAGGCTTTCCAATGCGTATTATGTGGTCGCATCGCGATCCGTCATTGAGAAAATCAGGCGTTGGTAATGTTTTTATTAAGAATCTGGACAAAAGTATCGATAATAAAGCTATGTACGACACCTTATCCGCTTTCGGAAACATTTTGAGTTGCAAGGTCGAACTGGATGAAAACAACTGCAGCAAGGGTTACGGCTTTGTGCACTTCGAAACCAAACAAAGTGCTAATAAATGTATCGAGATGGTCAACGGTATGTTGCTCAACGGAAAGAAAGTTTACGTCGGTCGCTTTATTTCTCGCCGTGAACGCGAGACGGAATTGGGGGAGAGAGCAATACTCTTCACCAACGTTTACGTTAAAAACTTGCGTAAAGAAATGAGCGAAGAAGAATTGAAGGAAATCTTCAAAAATATGGGAAGAATCTCCAGCGTGAAGATTATGACCGATAAGGATGGCAAATCGACCGGATTTGGATTTGTAGAATTCGAGGACGCCGATTCTGCTAAGAGAGCAGTTGACGACTTGAACGGTAAAGAGATGTCTGACGGAAAGCTATTGTATGTAGGTCGTGCACAAAAGAAAGCCGAACGTCAGCAAGAACTTAAACGTCACTACGAGCAACTCAAAATGGAACGTATTAACCGCTTTCAAGGTGTTAATTTGTACATCAAAAACTTGGACGACAGCTTCGATGATGAATGGTTACGCAAGGAATTCGGGCATTTTGGCACCATTACTTCGGCTAAGGTAATGTTGGAAGAAGGTCGAAGTCGTGGTTTTGGATTCGTATGTTTCTCGTCGTCGGAAGAAGCAACTAAAGCCGTTACCGAGATGAATGGCCGCATCGTCGGCAGTAAACCACTTTTTGTCGCCTTGGCTCAACGCAAGGAAGACCGCAAGGCATATCTGAACTTTCAATACTTACAACGCCCGGTCAGCATGCGCATGCAGCATCCGATGGGTCACTACTTGCAAACAGTTAATACAGCAGACGGTTATTTCTTGCCCGCCTTCCAACAACGGGTGTACACATCGCAAGTATCTCACGTACCTCAACCCTCTCAGCATGTCGCTAACGTGCCACCGTCGTATCACGCGGCCGCACGGCCCACGAATCCGGCCATGGTCAAAGGAAACCCACAAGTTCCTCGGCCAGTCGCCGGCAAACAACAACAAATGCAAAACATGCAGCGTCGTGCAATGCCACCTCAAAATGTTTATGCTGGAAGAAATCGTCAATCCAACTACAATTATGCCACAAACACGAGAAACCAACATCAACAGATGTCCGTACAACAAGTAGTAAATGTTCAAGAACAAGAACCATTCACAGCTTCGTTATTGGCCGCAGCAGCACCGCAAGAACAAGAGCATTTGCTGGGCGAACGCTTATTCTTCCAGATCCAGATGATGCAACCAGAATTGGCCGGAAAGATCACCGGCATGTTATTGGAAATGGACAACTCCGAGTTACTTCACATGTTGGAACACGGTGAGTCACTCAAGAGTAAGGTGGAAGAAGCGGTTGCCGTGTTGCAAGTTCATCAAGCCAAGGAAGACGTCGCTCAAATGAAGCAAGAATAAAATAGAAAATACCGAAAAAAGTAGTACATCCACTAAAAATTGAAAAAAATAACCTAACTTCTTTTGTTTTAAACGTTGTATTTGGTTTATTTATTTTTTTTGAAATTTTTATTGCTTTATCTATATTATCGTCATAAGTACTTCATTGATTCCTGGAGTCTTTTGGTAATGAAAGTGTAATCAAATTTGTAACTTTTCATTCGATTTTATTTTGGGAATTGCTGTAAAATTGCTTGAAATGTAAAATTTGTGTTAATAAAGTTTTTTTTATAAAAATAAAGAGTTCGAAATATTTCTGCCTTCCGACGCCGTATTTTATAACAGTTGCATTAATATGGAATTCCGCTGGTAACTTCAAGAAAAAAAGTAAATATTTACTTTTCAAATAAATTTATGGATCTGAAATGTTTTAACAAATATGTACTAGATGCAGTATATTTAAATTATAAAATACTTCGAAAATATTACCTAATGTTTATCTAATTTACGTTAATGCAATTACTGTAAATTCCGTTTTGAATCATAACAATTAAAATTATAACTAGAAAATTCGCAGTAAATATTTATACCAAGGGCCGTATTTAGACTAGATTTACAGGTGGGGTTCTGAAAATATTGAAAAACAAATAGCTAATTTATTAAAATAAAAAGGAAACTAAAATTCAAAACAAAAAATAAAAGTATAAAGTGCAACATAAGTTTAAATAATAAAAAAAACCTACAATAAAAAGTAAATTTAAAATTAAAAATAGAAGGAACTCGATAAATAATAAAATACCTAAATAAAAAAATGTAAGTCTTAACTTAAACCGTCAGTCATGCTAAAATCGGCAAAATAAATTCAATTTAGGGCCACTTGTACAGTTGTAAGTCTTAACCTGAAAATTTGGATTAACCAATGAAATACGTTGAAAAGCTGAACAAATGAACCTTGGTAATTTTGTTATATTAATTTTTGAAATGTAATGTTTTGCAGAAAAATGAGTAGAGGGAGATTTTTTTGCCAAGACGACTAGATTTTGTTCCGCTGATTTTTTGAGTATAATTTTGTGCAAGTGTTTTTGCAATAAGATTTTATTTTTGAGTATTGTTATTGGAAAATTTTGTTTGAAAGTATTTTGGTCGAAAGCGACCGCAAATAGTTGGAATTTTGTGAGATTGTTTTTATTTAATAATTAAAGTGACTATTTAATTCACATGTCATCTGTCAGAAGTGAACCAATAAAAATGTTAGATGTAAGATTTCATGGCCAATCAAAATGAACTGTAGTGGATATTCCACTAGTGCTGAATTGCAGCGAATATTCCACTATTGGTACAAGCGATTTATCATTTTATATAACCAGCTAGAAAGCCGTACGAGTAAGACGTGTCTTCTCAGCGACAAATCTTGTGATACTTAGTGCTTTTGTGCAACAGTGAAATTTTGTGCGATCAAGTGCAGTGTTAGTGATTATCAATCGCAGTCAAATTAAAAGGTTTAGTAACCCAGTGTGCTATTGTGTTTACTGTAAGTTATTGTCAAGTGTGATCGGTGAAAAACGTGCTACAACGACATTCAACACCTCCGTGAAGTTGGCCTCCCATCTGAAACATTTTGATATAAAAAAATATGGAATCGTTAGGTCACCTGGTTTTATCGTTAGGTCACTTTTAGTTTTATCAAAAAAAATTATTCAAGTTTTGAAAAATTTTCTTGGTAAGTTAGCCTCCCCATTAAACGATTTCGATGAAATAAAAATGGAAACAGCTAGGAAATGCACCGCTAACGATTGGTCACCTATGTTTATCGTTAGGTCATAATTAATTTGTTTGTAATAAATTAATTACAATTTTATATTTCTATTACGCTTGCGCTAAACAAAAATATTAGTGTGTGCAAAATTACATCTTGGGACGCGTTCTTGTCAACTCTTGACTTACACAACGCTTCCGACAACCCTCTAATCAAAGGGCTAGGTAACTACCAACTCGGAGATTACAGGAGAGTCAGGGTCCCCAGGTTGATCCTGGATCAAACTGTGTAAAAACTGTGTAAAAAAATTTTTTTAATATATTAATTTTTAACTTGTGATAATTATATCAAGTAAATTTAAAAGTAAACAAGTTAATTAAACGTTAAATATAATTTTATTTATTTATATTTTATAAGCTTTTGATGATTTTTTACATTGGTTTCCATGTTTTTGCTTGTTATTATTCTGACGAAGGTGACACAACTCATCAAAAGCTTATAAAATATAAATGAATAAAATTATATTTAACGTTTAATTAACTTGTTTACTTTTAAATTTACTTGATAAAAAAATTTTTCAACAATAGATATGTTTGTGTATAATAACCCACCTTTCTTTCAGCTATCTGCAGCAGTAAGTCAGCTGGGTAGATAAATCAGCTAATACCCACTTACTATCAGTCATTTTTCATTTTCACTTGTCATGTTCATTATTCATTCTTCATTTTCACTTCATTTCATTTTTTTTGTGGCAACGGCCTTGCGCAATTGGGCGATACAATTTCCCCAACGGTGCAAAGCCAAGTCAAAACCAAGCGTGTCCCAGGACACCCTCGCATTCGGCTAATTTGGTACCGTGACCAGGTTTCCGCCACACCTCGCCATCAGCGATCTTCTAGATGGGATTCCACGGAAACCCGGAAATTCGTGCTGGCGCACTTATGCTATTCATTTTGCAAGCGCAACGAATATTCGTGATATCGCCACAAAATATTCGACATATCTGCGACTACTCGTGGTATTACAAATGATTATTTTTTGAGCGATTTTTCTTTATTTGAGTTCGATATTCAGAGAAAAGTTTGATTTTTGTGACCTTTACTTAATGGTTGAAAATACTTTGTCGAGTGAGCGACAAATTTTGACTACAGGTTGACTTTTGGGAGTGTTTTTGCGGATAAAATTTTGTTGGTGCCATTTTAAAAGTTTTGTTTAATACGATATTTTTAATAAGTTTAAACTTATTCATATTTTAATTTTAAACTCTCTTGTAAAAAACCGTCTTTAAATAAAATATTTTAATTTTAAAATTTGAATAAAAATTACAAACTAAATTCTTATTTTACCGATGACGATGGTAAAATAATGTTGTCAAAACGAAGAACTAAATTAAACTGAAAGAAAAATTCTCAAATCTTAAGCAAATGTACATATTTTTAAATAAAATTCACACCAAAATATAAGACAAATTATGGGTTTACAATGCCCACTCTAATTATTAAGTAGTCGCAGACTTTTACACAGTACTGTAAATATATGGGGCCTTTTTATATTCTTTATCGTCAGTTTTTATATTTTTGCAATTTACTAGTACCCAAGTAACGCACGATCGTATAATATACGTATATTTTTGGGATAAATAGTATATTTTTGGTATACGTCTAATTTTGGTAAGTCTAATATACGTATATACGTATACACTTTATATACTATACTTAAAATATTCGTATATTATACGATGCTTATATACTAAAATATAACTTACATTCAAATGTAGAATTTTGATCTAGACAATACGTTTAGTAGATGTAGATAATACGTATAAATTTACCATATTTAAAATAGTATATTTTTGGTCTACGATATATGTTTAATAAACGTTTGTTATAAACATAAACACTTAACATTATTTTTTTATAAATTTTAAGCATGGCAGGTAGAATTTTCAGCTAAAGAATTCGTATTATAGATGTGGATTATACGTTTAAATTTACCATATTTAAAATAATATATTTTTGGTCTACGATATATGTTTAATAAACGTTTGTTATAAACATAAACACTTAACAGTATATTTTTATAAATTTTAAGCATAAAAGGTAGAATTTTCAGCTAAACAATTCGTATTTTAGATGTAGATTATACGTATAAATTTACCATATTGCAAATAGTATATTTTTGGTCTACGATATACACTACGCGCACTTAAACCCTCGCACTTGAACTTTTACCTGCTACCTGAAAAGTTTAATCTTTTACACCTAAGGAACACTGTTTATGGCCCTTTTGGTAATAGCTTAGGTTTTTAAGATAATTTTAGTTTGTATTTTAGTTTTGCTCAACAGGTTTGTTATAATAATACGCTCAAAAAGGGGTGCTATAAAATATTGAAGAATAGTGTTTGTTTAATAGTGTATTTATATCGTTTACCCTCCCTGTAACAAAAAATTTTGATTTTAAATTTTTATTTAATTTTTATTTATTTAATATTTATTTTTATTTTTATTTATCAGTTCATTTATGCATTTTTACACTATTTTTACCTGTTTCCTATGGCTTTCATTAATAACAATTTTTTTTTAAATTATCACTTAAGTTTATTACCTGTACTAAAACCAGCATACAGGTAATTTTTAGATAATTAAGGGTGCACTTCAAAATTATCACAATGAAGGGGTTAACTGTATTATGTACAGACAGTCTGATGACTGTATGGCTATTTTATTATATTTTAATAGTTTAAAATATTCTATTTTAATAGCTTAAAATAGCTTAAAACCTAAAAAAATACAGGTGCGAGAGTTTTTAGTGGGCGTAGTGTATGTTTAATAAATGTTTGTTATAAACATAAACACTTAACATTATTTTTTTATAAATTTTAAGCATAAAAGGTAGAATTTTCAGCTAAACAATTCGTATTATAGATGTGGATTATACGTATAAATTTACCATATTTAAAATAGTATATTTTTGGTCTACGATATGTTTAATAAACGTTTGTTATAAACATAAACACTTACAGAGCCGTATTTACGGGTGGGGTTTTAGGGGTTAGAACCCCCCCCCCCCCCCGAAATTATTTATCAAGTACTGGAAGTCCGCTTGCAATCGTAAAAAAATCAGAAAAAACAATAACAATCTTTACAACTAATAACAAAAACATTAAACTTGAAGTATTAAAAAAAATTAAAACTAAAGATATTTCTAATAAACTAAATCTCAAATTAAAAAATCGGAAATTCCTATTAATATCTGCCGATTGGCGACACTGGATTGAATACACCTACTAGTAAATTGCAAGAATATAAAAACTGACGATGAAGAATTTAAAAAAATCCTATATATTTACAGTAATATTGAAATAAATGAAATATATATTTTATCTTAATTCTTAATATTATGGTAAAAATTTTAAATTGCTATAAATTGTTTGAACCAAAAATTTTAAAAGAAAAATTAATTTTATGATCATCATTGGCAACATAGCTTAAAACAACACTTCTGCAATAAATTAGAGTTGGCATTGCAAACCCATAAATTGTCTTATATTTTGGTGTAATTTCGTTCTTCATTTTGGCAATAAAGGTATTCACACTCTCTGGTATATCCCGTGGTAAATTTACCCCGTGGTAAATATACCACGTTTACCAGGGTGTTATTTGACTGTGTAGTAAACTCCCATACACAGAACATATAAGTCCCCTATAACTCCGATAAGCCCTATAAGAGCAAATACCATACCTCGTGGTATTCGTAAGTAGCTCTCGACCGTGTATTTCTAGTATGGTAAAGTTAAACCAGTGCGCCGCTTTTCTGCGTTGTTGTATTTTTACCTCTAATATGGCGAAGTGCAAACAGCTGATTTAAAGTAACAACTACTTACAAAAATAATAACAGCTGATTGTGCCGAAAGTAGGGTTAAAATTAAAATACCAACACTCAATACCACGAGGTGTGTTTACAGATATGGTATAAATGTGTGGTAAATTTACCACGTGTTAAATATACCAGAGAGTGTGAATATCCTAATTTATTTACCATCCGTAAAATAAGAATTTAGTTTGTGATTTTTATTAAATTAAAAAATTTTATTTAAAGACGGTTTTTTTACAAAAGAGTTTAAAATTAAAATATGAATAAGTTTAAACTTATTAAAAATATAGTAGTAAACAAAAATTTTAAAATAGCACAAACAAAAGTTTTATCCGCGATGCCCCTCAGAAGTCAACCTGTAATCAAAATTTGTCGCTCCCTCAACAAATTATTTTAAATCATTAAATAAAGTTCACAAAAATCAAAATTTTCTTTGAATATCAAACTTAAATAAAGAAAAATTGCTCAAAAAAATAATTACTTTAATTAAATAAAAACAATCTTCTCACAAAATTACAAATTTTCTAATAACAATACTCAAAAATAAGATCGTAATTGCAAAAATACTTGCACAAAGTTATACTCAAAAAATCAGCGGAGCAAAATCTCGGCCTTCGTCATTTCTGCCACCTTGGCAAAAAAACCTCCCTCTACTCATTTTTCTGCAAACATTACATTTCAAAAATTTATATAACAAAATTTAAATTTAAAAATATTACCAAAACTGCACTTATTTTGCCGATTTTAGCATGACTGACGGTTTAAGTTAGGACTTAAATTTTTTTATTTAGGTATTTATTTATTTATCGAGTTCCTTCTATTTTTTATTTTATATTTGTTCTTTATTGTAGCTTTTTTTATTTTTTAAATATGTTGTACTTTATATTTTTATTTTTTGTTTTAAATTTTAGTTTTTTTTGTATTTTAATAAATTAGCTATTTATTTTTTAATATTTTTACCCCCCCCCCCCTCCCGAAAATCTAGTCTAAATACGGCCCGGAACATTTAACATTATTTTTTTATACATTTTAAGCATAAAAGATAGAATTTTCAGCTAAACAATTCGTATTATAGATGTGGATTATACGTATAAATTTACCATATTTAAAATAGTGTATTTTTGGTCTACGGTATATGTTTAATAAACGTTTGTTATAAACGTAAAGACTTAACATTATTTTTTTATAAATTTTAAGCATAAAAGGTAGAATTTTCAGCTAAACGATTCGTATTATAGATGTAGATTATACGTATAAATTTACCATATTTAAAATAGTATATTTTTGGTCTACGATATACATATGTTTAGTAAACGTTTGTTATAAACATAACCACATCACAACGAACCTAATGAAAATTGTGAAATTAATGTCAATAAAGAAAAAGAAGTGATAGATAATCCTATTGATATTACGAGTACATGCAATATCTCTAAGATTAATACTATTGATAATTTGCTAAATAATCAAACCTTGCCGCCATGCTTTGATTTTAAAGACAACGTCGAAGAACAGGAACAAAACGTGTTCATTTATACCTAATAAATTATTTTAAATTTTTATTTGAATTTTAATTTAAATATAATATTATTATTACATTTAACCCTGCGCTTTAATTTTTTTAACTACGCGCCATTGTAACTCGTAAAGTAAAGTAAGCCAACTAAAAATTATCATAAGCTCGTAGGTAGATGGTTAGAGTGGTTGCCTCATGGTCTTGACACCGCGCGTTCGAATCCCGTAGATGTCAAAAAAAATGTAAGTACAATGTAATAAATTCCTGTAATAATGAATAATGTAATGTAATAAATAAATAATGTAATAATTAGAATTTCACAGATAGTAAACAGGGATAAACGCAGCCTAAAAAAATAAGCATAATTAAATTAAATTAAAAAAAAATGCCCTAAATTTTTTTTTATCTATAATTGTGATATAAAAATACGATTAATATACGTACATTAAATATGTATAATATACGTAGACAGTATACGTCTATATATAGGGATACGTCATGACCAAAAATACGTATACGTATACGTTTATGCTATACAGTTTATAGACGTAGCATAATAAAGGATAATATACGTACATTGAATATGTATATTATACGTAGACAGTATACGTCTATATATTGGGATACGTCATGACCAAAAATACGTATACGTATACGTTTATGCTATACAGTTTATAGACGTAGCATAATGAAGGATAATATACGTACATTGAATATGTATAATATACGTAGACAGTATACGTCTATATATTGGGATACGTCATGACCAAAAATACGTATACGTATTCGTATATGGTATACGTATTATAGTCGGTTTTAACGTTTGGTCTAGACGATTTTTATACGTCTAATATACTATTATGTGTTACTTGGGTAAGTGTATGCAATCCAGTGTCGCCAATCGCCGGATATTAATAATACTAATTTCGGATTTTTTAATTTGGGATTTAATTTATTAGAAATATCTCTTTAATTTTAATTTTTATTTAAACACTTCATGTTTAATGTTATTGGTTTTTCGGATTTCGGAGGGTGGGGGAGTTGTAACCCTTAAAATCTCTCGTAAATACGGCCCTGATTGTACCTAAACTTAATTAATTAATTCTCAAGTTTAAAAATATTTCATGAAAATAAAATTTATGTAATTATATTTCTCAAATCTCATCAAATAGCAATAGGTTTTCAAAAGAGTAGTGTAATATCACGTATATGTATTTTTGAACATCTTGTATTATGGAATATACGCCTGAGTGGCATTAAATTGTAAAATCATAACTTACAATAATTAAAGTTTAAAGAAAAGCTTTCCTAAGTGCTTGTTCACAATGTACGTAAGACATAAGATAAACATAACACATACATAACACATAAAGTTGAACTAGTAATAAATCAACGTAAGTGTTTACAGTGTGCCTACAAAATTCTTATGTTTATGTTGATCTTATGTTCGGCTTAATATGTTCGTACATAAGATTGAAATTATGTTACATTTAGTGAAATTTGTGGTTTGAAGTTGGTAGTGTTTGGTCATAAGTTGAAATAAATTGACGAAATTGACATAAACATAGCCTTTGTTATAAAGTTTGAAAGTTTATTCGTTTATTTTTTTGTTATACGCATGCGCAGTTTCATATATTTCTTATCTTCATTGTGAACACTTTTGTGGCTTATGTCAAAATTATGTTTATGTTAGGCTTATGCACGTGTTATGTTTATGTACATTGTGAACAAGCACTAAATTAAATTAAATTTGGAATTAACTATTTTCATAGTTAAAAATTTAATTTTCAAGGAGTAGGAGAATTATGTAGTTTAAAAAAATAAAAAAAAAAAAATTAAAACCGACTTAAAAAAAAATTACTGTGAAAAAAATGCACTAAAAAGTAAAAAATAATTACGTTATTTAAGCTGTATTCTTTTTACCTATTTTATTTCCATCTCAGTTGCACAACTGAGATAAAGTGAGCTGAGACGAACTGAGATTAACTAAGTCAAAGTGAGAAAAAGATAAGGTAAAAAGAACAACAAAAATTTACTAGTAAGTGAATTTTTTTGTTTAATTATTTTGAAGTATTAACCAAATTATTTTTTGTATCTGTCAACATAAACTTCAAAAAGACTAATTACAAATTTACTGAAACCTATAATTAAAATTAAGTATTAATATACAATAATTAAAACCAATATGTGTGAAAGAGTAGATGCAGTAGATATTAAAACGATTGCAGTAAGTGACAAGTTTAATTAAATTTTTGTGAATTTTTTTTCTAGTAAAGTAAAAGGTCAAATATTTATTTCACATGAAATAATTTTCAGACGCTTGCGTTTGATGAAGACTTCTCTGATTTCGATTGGTTTAGCAGCGACTCTAACGATGAATGCAATATACTAGATATTCCAAACCGAATAAAACGCATTCGTGTTCCAAAATTTGAAGATGCTATTGAAGCATATAGTGACGAAGAATTCAGAAAACACTTTCGACTTAATAGAACAACATCAAATATGTGCATAAG
The DNA here is from genome assembly GCA_911387805.1 of Cantharis rustica. Lineage (NCBI taxonomy): Eukaryota > Metazoa > Arthropoda > Insecta > Coleoptera > Cantharidae > Cantharis > Cantharis rustica. The sequence continues at coordinate 37,330,463 of OU426882.1, forward strand.
TAATTACTTGTCTAGCTTAGTACCTAATATATTATAAATTTAATGATTATTTTTAGATAATCTGGAAAATGCTAATGTTCTACCTATACATTCATTCGGTCGTAAGAAGGTGTCTGCAAGAAAATCATTTCTGATCACGCTTTGGTACCTTTCCAACCAAGAAACTTACCGACAAGTGAGTGATCGTTTTGATGTCACTGAAAGTGCAACTTGGAAAATTATTAGAAAAGTAGTAGATTATTTAGTTAGTATCAGTTCAACCATCATCAAATGGCCTAGTGATGAAGAGGCTACCGAAATTGACAAAGGATTTGCGCAAAAGCAGGGAATTAAGCATGTAGTCGGTTGCATCGATGGTTCGCATATCCTTATTAACAAAAAAGGAACTAATCAGCATGCATATTGCAACAGAAAAGGTACACATAGTATTATCATACAAGGTGTTGTGGATAATAATAAAAGATTTATTGATCTATTTTGTGGCGAACCAGGTAGTTTGCATGATGCTCGTGTGTTCAAACGATTTGCTTTATACCGTAAAGCCACAGATAGAACCCTGCAGTTCCATAATCGATTTTTGTTAGGAGACTCTGCATATCCCATTACCTTGAACTGGTTGGTAACACCTTTTAAAGATAATGGGAATTTAACACACGAGCAAAAGATGTTTAATTTCAAACATTCTTCTACTAGAATAGTGGTTGAAAATGCTTATGCACTACTGAAATTAAGATTTAGGAGGCTACGTTACTTTGAACACAGAGACATTAATTTTGTAGTAAAATGTGTAGTTGCTGCATGCACACTACATAACATATGCATCGACTCTGGTGAAAATATCGAAGGTATTGTCCCGTATGTTGAAGACGACAACGAGGACGAAGCTGAAGAAGAACACCATCATGCAGAGGGAATGACACGAAGAGAGGAAGTATTTAGGAATTTAACATGTAACGATATTTGAAATTTGTTTTTTAAGAATTGAAATTATTTAAATGTACATAATTATTATATTATATTATATTAAACAAACTAACATATTAATTAGGAATAGTAATCCCTGCCAACATTTCCAGAGCCAGAACTTTTCTCTCATCTAACTTGAGTTTCCTTTCCAAGAGTTCTAACTTTTTGTTCTTCAAATTATTGCTTTCTTTTAACTTCAATTTCAATTCGTTAAATTCTTGTCTTAACTTAATGTTGCTAACTTTCTTTTGTTTTTTCTTTGGAACCTCTGCTACAAAATAGTCGTCTTCTACACATTGTATTGGTTCACTTGAAGAAGATGCCGGTGGAGATAATGGCGGAGGAGATAGTGACCTTACGGACACTTCATCATCGATTACTGTATAAGATGAGACGATTCTTAAAACAGATGTGGAAACTTCACCAACATTTATTGAATGTGGCGAAGAAAAATTTGGTTCCATGCCTAGTATATCCTCTATTTGTTTGAAAAACACAAAGCGAGTAGGCCCCCTACCCGTTTTACCTTTTACGTCCTTGCACATTTTGTAAGTTCTTATCAAATTTAACCATTTTTTCTTGCAATTTTCGGCAGAATAAACCATCTTCTGGCTAAGTAAATCGTTGCTTATATTGCTCCAAACTTGACGACGTTTGGTGACGTGGTTTAAATGGTCTTTATAAAATTCGACGCTAGGAATTAAAGCTAACGTTTCATCATGAGCCCACATGATACGTTTTTCAGTCTCAATTTTCTACAAAAAGGTATACGTATTATTACCAAATAAATTATAGTTTTTTTCGTTACTTACCGACATGTCACTTTTATTTATAAATTAAATTGTTTAAACTTCAAAAAGACGAATTAAAAATTTAAGGTGCAGTAGATATTAAAATGATAGCAATAAGTGACAAGTTTAATTCAAATTAACCAATCCGGGCCATTTCGCAATTTGTCTCAGTTGTAGTTTCAAAATAGCAAGATCAGTTTGGGTATGGAAGGGGATAATTTTGTCACTAAAAAATCAGTTCGGCACGGCACAGTACTTATGTCAAAACGGTAAAAAAAAACAACCTTTCAACTGAGTAACTGAGTATCTCAGTACAATCTCACTTAAAATAGGTAAAAAGAATACAGCTTTAGTTACTTCAACTAGTAAATTACTAGTTAAATTACTAAAACTAAATTTTTTAAAATTTTTTTGGCAGGCACCGACTGCAAAGATTACAATAATAATTGACCGCCTATGCCAGCTAGTTGAAGTATCTAAATAACATAATTATTTTTTATTTTTTAGTGCATTTTTTTCCAAGTAGTTTTTTTTAAAGTCGGTTTTATTTTTTTTTTTAATTTTTTATTTCATGCTTTTTAATTAAATAATCTTGGAATAAACAAGCCAATTAAACGTTTTATAATAATGTTTTTATTTATAATCAATAGATAAGTGGTTTAAGTAGTGTAACTCGATATTAATCATATTAATTTTTTAGCATAAACCAAAAAATGCACAAAACACTTTTTCGAAAACTAAAATCACAATATATAAATACACTGTATGTATATTATCGCAAACGTTTTCACCATACTATGGCATCAGCAGGCGATGAACTAGAAGGAAAAAGGAGAAAAATCCGTATTTATCGACAAATTGCAAGAGAAAAGTGGAGGGGGTAAGAGGAGGAGGTAATTTTTTAATGTAATTGGGTATAAGGTAGTGATTCTTGTATGATCGATTGAACGAAATATTTAACTCTAGGTTTCTTCTCTTCAAATTCAATTTTAGTTTTCGAAAAAGTGTTTTGTGCATTTTTTGGTTTATGCTAAAAATTTGATATGATGTTTTTATTTTTTATTTATTTATTTTGTTTTATTTTTTTTTTTTTTAATAAAAACATTATTATAAAACGTTTAATTAACTTGTTTATTCCAAGATTATTTAATTATATTTCACAAGTTAAAAAATTAATTTATTAAATATTCATGCTTTTTAGTGCATGTTGCGTTCCGTAACTATTTATCGAAAGCGAGTATGGGTAGACCTACTAAACGCAAAAATAATTTTGAAAATCCGATCATAAGCTGTATTCTTTTTACCTATTTTATTTCCATCTCAGTTGCACAACTGAGATGAAGTGAGCTGAGATGAACTGAGATTAACTAAGTCAAAGTGAGAAAAAGATAAGGTAAAAAGAACAACGAAAATTTACTACTTAGTGATTTTTGAATTTAATTATTTTGAAGTTTGGTAGTACTAACCAAATGTCAACATAAACTTCAAAAAGACGAATTAAAAATTTAAGGTGCAGTAGATATTATTGAAATGATTGTAATAAGTCACAAGTTTAATTCAAATCAACCAATCCGGACTATTTCCCAATTTTTCTCAGTTGTAACACTTCAAAATAGCAAGATCAGTTTGGGTATGGAAGGGGATAATTTTGTCACGTAAAACTCAGTTCGTCACGGCACAGTACTTATGTCAAAACGGTAAAAAAACAACCTTTCAACTGAGTAACTGAGTATCTCAGTACAATCTCACTTAAAATAGGTAAAAAGAATACAGCTATTGTTGATATAAATGTATTTACTTTCTACCTTATACTTAACGTACCACTTAGAAGATTAATAAAAGTAGGGTACTTAAGAAAAGATTGTGACCCACCGGGCAATAGCAGGTAATATATTGTCATATTCCGAACCAAAGTTTTATCTACCCTGTTAATTTGCTATGAATTTATAAAGTATTTGAATTTGAATTTTGGGAGATAAAACTTTGAAAACTAAAGTTGGCAGTAAAGAAAGGAAGATAAGATGCTTTTTAATCAAAGATGGCCACCGCAGCGGAGGTTTAAATTTTGTTCCGCTGATTTTTTTGTGAAAGTTTTTGAATTTAAGAATAATAAATTGATTTTGTTTTTGATAGTGGTTTGTTTAAATTTGAAAGTGAGTGAAAGATAAAAATTTTGAAGAGAGTGTGATGTTTTTGATTGCTTAAAATTTTGAGAATTGGAAATAATTAAAAATATAATTTATTACTTCACAATATAAAACAGGCACAGGTACTCAGTACTTAATGCGTTATTAAGACGATTTTGAGGAGAAGTTTGACGGCTTTTCCGGTTTATCTTCGAAGTTTAAGGTCTAATACGAATGAAATTATAATGGAACCAACTTGGAACTATACTCGATTCAACGCCAAAAGAATTTTGAAAATTGGTTTATAAATGACGGAGTTCTGACGTAACAAACATAAAAAAGAAAAAATAAAAAAAAATACAACCAAATTGATAACCTCCTCCTTTTTTGAAGTCGGTTAAAAATGTTTTATCCCCATGAAACGGTTAAGTACCTTAATGCAGGTGGCTCTAAATTGGGCACTAGTTGGTAATGAGTCCGTTACTTTGCCCCCTCGGCCCGGTTAATATTTTTACTCCAAAACCTAGCACTGCTATCCTTAGAGCTAGCACCATTACAGTTTTTTTACAAATCGAATTTGAAACGGGGGTGGGGGTGGGGGGGGAGAAGTAATCCAACCCTTCCCCCGGTTAATGTTTTTACCAAAACCTAGCACTGGGATCTATAGAGCTAGCACTATTATAGTTTTTCCACATATTCACTTTATTTTATTGCACCTAAACGCTTCTTCTACTGCGCAAACGGTATATAATATATATTGTGGTGTTATTTTGCATAAAGTCTTTATTTTCGTTTTTTGTCATTAGTAGCTTCGCTTGTATGAGGCAACGGTTGATAAGGATTGGTGTAAACAGAATAATTTTATATTATACTTTAAACACAAACTATCAACACTTTTCTTTTTATTTTATTAAATGTAGTGATCTCCAACATAAAAGTGAATTGTATGAAATTTTCGAGAGTGTACAACAATTTATTGACCTTCGAAAATTTAGGTTTATAAAGTTGAAAAGAAGAGTTTTTCTGAGCGCATATTATTTTTGGAGCGCATGTTTTTCTGCTTGATGAACAGTAAATCATCGCCGAATACACGAAACCAATTGGAAAGAAAGTGTAACCATTCCATAGTAGCGAAGACAACTCATGTTCCACACGGAGGCTGCAACTTCAACTTATGCGAACTGCAAATCAACCACAGCAAGGTCTTGCCGAGTCTGTGGTGTGTCTGAAGGTAGATAAAACAATTATAACAAATTTAAAGTGCATTTTATTTATTCTTCTGAACTTTGATTTTCATTTATTTTGTAATTTTGCTAACTATCACACCAAGAGATTAATAATATTAGACGCCAGTGCTCATATTTTCAACATTAAATGTGCAACTAAATTTACGAGTCTGCACAATACACAGGATTTTAAACTGCTAAAGGTGAAATTGTCAACCATTAAAACAACAACTTTTATTAATAAAATTCGATTTAATTCACCTAAAGAGGAGCATTTTTCTTCCATCGTTAATGAGGGCTTACATGTGAACTCATCCCTGACAATTACTTGCTTTACTACTGAGAAAGCTAGCCGTGGTAATTTTTCTGGTTTATAGTGAAATTTCTATTTTGCAAAATTTCATCTCAATATGCATTTACATATAATTCGACTTTCTAATAATAACATAGAAAAAGTAAATTTTACTACTTGTTTAAATCTTCGACTCAGATATTATGGATTTATTTCAAAATTTAAAAAATTACAAATGCAATGCTTTTAAAACCAAAAAATTCAAAATTTTTGTTTTTACGGTTAAATGTTGTTTTTCTATTGTTTTCAAATCAGAGTTTTTGCAGTGAAGGTCCTTTTCACGTGATATGCGGCTGCCATTGTCGCAAATGCAACGATATAATAGTATATTATTTAAAGAGCATAATTTAATGTAGGCTATAATTCATGAGGATAAATAATAAAACTAATTTATACGCGAGCCGTAAGCGAGTGTATAATCATCCGACTATATTATAGCTATTATGTGCGAGTTCAATACGACGTTTTATTTACGACTCTGAATAAAAAATTTCATGTTTACAAATTTTTATTTGTTAAGATACTATCGCAATGGAATTTTGACGGCTAAAATAGCGATTTCTGTACGTGTCAAAGTGGATGTAAATCCGCAATTAACCGGGTCATCTTTATATTTTTATTCGCTTTGGATAAATAGATAACACTGCCCGCCCACACCCACACACCGAGGTTCGAATCCCGGTGTAGGCAACTGTTTTTTTGAAAAATTTGCAAAGCGATGACTCGTGGTTTCCGAATATTATATTAAAACATTGATATGACGTTAGTTCTGTGTTTTAAATTTATAATCTACGGGCAAGTATTACATTACTGTGATTACGTACATAACGAATGTATTATGTACCAGTCATAGATACTAATAGTTATTTATATATCAAAGGCATTGTGAAGATGTTTATTTCGAGGGCAATCAGTTTAAAAGAACGAGGGCCGCCAAGCCCGAGACTTATTAAGTTGCTCGAGATTATAAAAATCAAGTAATGCTCAATATTGCATACAACGGGTCATATTTCACTGTATTTGAATTTGTGAACATTTAAATTTTTTTATGAATATTGAAATTGATTTTACTAAATTTTCTAGTTTACGGTGACTTGTATCTATGACTATTTGTTTGTTAAGGGCATAATAATCGCGCATTATGATTTAAATGTCCTAGGGTATTATAGGTTACTTAATATATCTCGTTGTCAAAGATATACTTTTATTTAATAATGATTTAGTGGAAATTAAATATTCTTCTAGGTGTATTCCTCTAGGTGTAGTACGTTAACTACCTCCAACGGTTTTTATTGATATTACCGAAATTGTTGTAGCATTTAACAGATGATATTAAAATCAAACGATTCAAGTGTAATTACTGCATTAATTTTATTATTTCGTCTTAATTAAATTTTCTTGCTAGACGTGAATTTTTGAAAATTTGTGTTTTTGGTCAATAATTGACCATCTAAATAACTACTAATTTTTTTAGGTACATTCAGCACAATCTCAGATGGGATGCAATATGCTTGGACATCTGCAGTCACACCAATTTTATCATCCAAAGAGTCGCCAATCGTAATCACTAGCAACCAAATAATTTGATTGGAATATGATTTGTTTATTGCTGGAGTTATTGGTGTTCCATTCACTATATACGTCACCAAGACGTTTGGTCGAAAAAAATCGATTCTTATTGCTGCTGGAAAGAATTTATTGGCTTGGATCTTAATTGGATCAACGTCATCTTTATCAGTGGTTGCCTTTGTTTCGGCACCAATGTATTGTTGTGTCCGCACTAAGTGATGAAAATGGGTTGCGAACTTAGCAATAAAATGACGGTATTTGCAACTAGAGGAACCACAAAGCAAAACTCTATTTTAACATTTTATTACTAGTGTGTGTTTTATTTTTATATATTCTTAATTTTGATTTCAGTGTTTGTTTAATATTTTATGTTTGTCTAGTTAGTAAGTTTTTTTGTTTCGAATTTAATTTTTATTTATGTTTGTATTATGACTCACGTAAATGCCGACAACAGCAATATTAAATACTAAAAAATCGAGATGTAAAAAAAAAAAGAAGTTAGTAAAAAAAAGATGGATATCCAAGGCGATCATTTAATTAATCAATGAATAATTAATAATAAAGTAAGACAGAAAGATTTGTAAATCGGTCAGTCGAATAAAGTTGGAAGATAATAAATCAGAAGAAGATTTGTAAATCGGTCAGTCGAATAAAGTTGGAAGATAATAAATCAGAAGAAGATTTGTAAATCGGTCAGTCGAATAAAGTTGGAAGATAATAAATCAGAAGAAGATTTGTAAATCGGTCAGTCGAATAAAGTTGGAAGATAATAAATCAGAAGAAGATTTGTAAAGCGGTTGGTCGACGAAGGTTGAAGATAATAAATCAGAAGAAGATTTGTAAAGCGGTCGATCGACGAAGGTTGAAGATAACAGTGTTTTGTTTGTAGAAAAGCTGGGGTCGGTTATTTGCGTGAGTTTTAATTTTGCTATTGTTTAACATTTATTACTATTTTTTTTACATTTTAAAGTTGCAAATAAAAATTATAAAAACCGTTATTTTATTGTTTACTTGTAACAATTTTCCACATTCGAGAACCTACGTAATCCCATTAAAGAGATAAGAGGCGCGCATAAGGTCGCAGCAAAAATAATTGGCTCCCAACGTCGAGGCTCGAATAAAAATAGTTACATGCAAAGCAATAAAAAAAAAAAAAATAATTTTAAAGGTCTAAAATTACAAATATCAATCACAAAATTTAATATAATTTAAATAACTATGATTACAAGAAGTAAAAATTTAGATTTAATAACAGAGGATGAGGTAGAAGGAGAAAGGGGGGATGTTGAATTAGAGCAAATGGAAATAATCGCGCCGGATAAAAACGAAAGGGACGACAAAACAATCATGGAATTCTTGAAAAGTATGAATGCTAAAATGGATGAAAACACGAAAGGTATAAAAGAAGAAATGAATGCCAGATTTGACAACAACTCCAAAAATATTAATGCTAGATTTGATGACAACAAGAAAGAATTAAACAATAGAATAGATAGTATAAATGAAAGATTTGACGGGATGGATCAAATGATCAAAGAGGAAATGAGTGAAAGATTTAATGAAATTCAAAAAAAAGTAGAAGAGATAGATGAAGAGATAAAATCTAGCATAGTGTTGATAAATGCAAATACAAAAAAAATAAAAGTCCATATTGATTTAACCACAAAAGAAAGGGCAAATATAGAATCAAGAATGGAAAAGGCACACGAGAAGATAAACAAAATTCAAACGAAGTTGTTAGAAAATAAAAAAGATGAAAACAATAAAGCAATGGGAGATCTAGTGGAAATACTAAGGACTAATGCGGGGCACGAAGAAAACGTGGATAGATACACAAAATTCTATGGGGACAATCGAATAAATCCAAAAATTTTCATAAAAAATTTGCAAAATTGTATAGGTAAAATTAAAGATGAGAATAGGTTAAAAAATATTATTCGGGCAACCATGAAGGGGGAAACCGAAATTTGGTACAGCATGATAGAGGAAAAGGTAAAAAACTTTGAAAGCTTCAAGGTTATGTTTCTAAAAAAATATTGGGGGGATTTTGAACAAAATAGAGTTAAGGAACAAGTAAATGGGGGTAAATATAAAGGCTACGAGAAATCAAGGGAGAACTATGCAATAAAGGTAATAAATCAAGCCCAACAAGTGGAACCACCATATGAAGAGATGTTACTAGTAAAGGCAATGGGGGGACATTTTGAAAAGGAGTTGAAGTCAAGAATAGGTATTGAAAACATCGAAACCATTGAAGAGTTTTTGAGATTGCTTAAAAGATTTGATGAAAATGTAGAATTTAAAACCGAAGACAACCATCAAATGTACCGGCAACCTTGGAGGAAATTCAGTGAAAATCAAGATCCGCGAAACGGCAATTATGAACGCCCAGTTTACCAGAATTACAACCGTGGAAATTTTAATCATAACAACGGCAACCGAGGTCATGATAGAGGTGGATACAAGGGTAATTTTAACAGAGGAAATCCGAATCGAGAAACAGAAGACCGAAATATAAATACAATTGAAGTGGCAGTTGAGCCAGAAATAAAGAGGAATACAACACAGGCTATGGTACATTCGACAACGGGGTCGAATTTTCCGTAGACGGCAAGCTGCGAACAGTGTGCAGCACCTATGTACACCCAAGGGAGTATATGGGCGAATATTTGCATGACTCTTCCGATGCAGAGGAAACGGTATGCTTGCCGATGATAAAAATAAATATAAATGGGGTAGATTTAAAAGTATTAATAGATACGGGGGCGGAAGTTTCTTTATTAAATGAAAACATAATTTTAGAAAACAACAATATTTTTAAATCAAAATTAATACCAATACGTCATCTAAATTTAATTACGGCAAATAGCCGGAAAATTACTACAGTTAATCAAATGTTAATCGGAGAAATCAAGATAGGAGACACCACAAGAACAGAGGGGATAATAATTATAAAAAATTTGAAATTAGAAGGTTTATTGGGAATAGACTTATTACACCGTTTTAAAATTAAAATCGACATGGATCTAAAGCAAATAGAAATAAACGGAAAACAAATTGAGTGGGAAAATTTAGACCAATTCACTTTTAGGCCCAAGTTGGAAATTAATAACCAAATCAATTTTAGGCAAAATTTAGAAAAAATAAATAAATTTAAGGAAACGTCAAATTTAATAAAAAATGTAGCAGGCAGATCAAAACAAACAAATGTAAAAATAAATTCAATAACACACGTCAATAAAATAGTTGTTTGCGAAAAACGATATTTAAACCAAATAAATCAGTTATTATTGAAACATGATAAATTATTTAATGAAGAAGAAAGAATAGCAGTTGGATATGAGCATAAATTAGAGATTACTGACGAGAAATCATTTTCGTGTAAAACATATCCAATCCCACAACACTATAAAAAAGAAGTTTGGGCTCAAATAAATATTATGATAAGTAAAAAAATAATAGAAAGGTCAAGTACTTCTTTTATTAATCCTTTAGTAGTGGTCAAAAAGAAGGATGAATCGATTCGCTTATGTTTAGACGGTAGAAGGATAAATAAAATAATACTCTCGAGGTTCGAAAAACCTGAGAACATAGATAGTTTATTTGGAAAAATAGGAAATAACAACGTTTTTAGCAAATTGGATCTAAAAAACTCTTTTTGGTTAATTCCTTTGGAGGAAGATTCAAGGAAGTATACGGGGTTTAGCTTAGATGGGGTAACTTTCTGTTTTAAAGTCATACCGTTTGGTTTAAATACAAAGTTCTCACCATGGTATTTGATGAAGAATGCAAATCCACATCGACCATGGGTAGAAAATTTAGAAGAAAGAAATTTTAATGAAGACATGTTAAAGGCAAGAGAAAATCTGCACCGAATTTCAACAAAATATGAAGAAAGAATGAATCGTAATATTCGAAAGAAACTATCATTCAATATAGGGGACACGGTAGTTATAAAAAGTCTGCGAACCGCAAATCGAGCACTTAATATTTGTGCCAAACTATCCTTACCATTTGAGGGACCTTTTTACGTAAATAAAAAAATAAATAAAAATGTTTATGAGCTAAAATATGAAGAAGGGAACATTCGGGGAAGGTTTCACATAAACCTCATATATCCATTTAAAAGGCAAACGTCAGAAGAAGAAGAGGAAGGAGACAGTGAAGAGGAACAGTAGAAGAGAAAGAGTGGTAAATTTATGAAAAGGGGAGTACGAATGATGGTAAAAAGTTTTTTTTTATATATTTTTTTTTATTTTGATATTCAAGTTTAGAAATTTAAAATTGAATTAAGGCAATGCTTGTTAACTTTTTGACATTCAAAACAAAGTTCATTAAAGATCAAAATTGAGAAACGTTTTATTAAAAAAAAATCCCGTGAAGGTTTTATATTTCAATTCGATTTTGATTTTTGTTTTAATAAAACGGAGGGGAAATGTTGTGTCCGCACTAAGTGATGAAAATGGGTTGCGAACTTAGCAATAAAATGACGGTATTTGCAACTAGAGGAACCACAAAGCAAAACTCTATTTTAACATTTTATTACTAGTGTGTGTTTTATTTTTATATATTCTTAATTTTGATTTCAGTGTTTGTTTAATATTTTATGTTTGTCTAGTTAGTAAGTTTTTTTGTTTCGAATTTAATTTTTATTTATGTTTGTATTATGACTCACGTAAATGCCGACAACAGCAATATTAAATACTAAAAAATCGAGATGTAAAAAAAAAAAGAAGTTAGTAAAAAAAAGATGGATATCCAAGGCGATCATTTAATTAATCAATGAATAATTAATAATAAAGTAAGACAGAAAGATTTGTAAATCGGTCAGTCGAATAAAGTTGGAAGATAATAAATCAGAAGAAGATTTGTAAATCGGTCAGTCGAATAAAGTTGGAAGATAATAAATCAGAAGAAGATTTGTAAATCGGTCAGTCGAATAAAGTTGGAAGATAATAAATCAGAAGAAGATTTGTAAAGCGGTTGGTCGACGAAGGTTGAAGATAATAAATCAGAAGAAGATTTGTAAAGCGGTCGATCGACGAAGGTTGAAGATAACAGTGTTTTGTTTGTAGAAAAGCTGGGGTCGGTTATTTGCGTGAGTTTTAATTTTGCTATTGTTTAACATTTATTACTATTTTTTTTACATTTTAAAGTTGCAAATAAAAATTATAAAAACCGTTATTTTATTGTTTACTTGTAACAATTTTCCACATTCGAGAACCTACGTAATCCCATTAAAGAGATAAGAGGCGCGCATAAGGTCGCAGCAGTATATTGGCGAAGTTGCCGACAAAAAAATAAGAGGTTTTCTTTCATCATGGATCTACATGATGATGTTGGCAAGGTTTGTGGTCATTAATGTGGTCGGGCAGTTGGTATCGATTTTGACTTCGTCAATAATAGCGGCCAGTTTTCCTGCGCTCCTTTTGATAACATTTAAATTCGTGCCTGAAAGTCCATATTATTACATATTGAAAGGAAAAGTAGAAGATGTTCGAAAATCCCTACGTCGGCTACGTTCGAGATCAGATGTTGAAGAAGAATTGGAACAAATTGCTGCAGACGTAGCCAGACAGCAATCAGAACAAGGAAGACTTATTGATTTACTGATAATACCAAGCAACAGAAAAGCGTTTTGTATTATTACGTTGCTGAATTGTTCGCAACATATGTGCGATTTTATATTGCCTGTGTTCAATAATTTCCGTTCTAGTATACCAAATACTCTCGCAAAATTTTGGAATTTACTCGCCACTTATTGTTTTCGCAATTTGGGCGGTATTGACCGCAATTTACACCTACTTTTGTATACCTGAAACTACCGGAAAGAATTTGGAAGAAATTCAAATAATATTGAAAGAAGAATCGTACGAACCTTTAATCAATGAAAGATATGGAACGACAGGATAGTCAACAAATTTTAGTTTATTAGTAAATAGAAAAGTATTATCAGAAAGGATTTTATTGTCGTAATTTTTTGATGGTTATACTGAACATCTTTGTTTTTGAAAATGGACCCATATGACTTTTTTAGATCTGAATTTTAGAACAATTGATTTTTTATAAAATCAATTGCACATCTTTTTTATTTGATCTGAAAAGTTTAAAATTTGTGATAAATATAAAATAGCAGTGTATTTTTATTACAATGAGATCCAACCAAAATATTTCCTTTTATCCAGAATGGACAAGAAGCTTATACCTGTGGGTGAGCATAGATTGTGAGTATCTCTTAGGGCCAGTTCTACAATGGAGGTATAAAGTTCCGAATACGTATTCTTCGTATAAGTTACGACGATTTATTCCAAGTATAAAAGTCATTGCGTTCTACAATGCTTTTATAATTATTACAGTACTTATTTGACTGACTCAAGGCAACATAAGAAGCGCTCTTTGAAACCAAAATTGATTATTCTTCAATTATTGAAATAATTTGAAATATGGTGATTATAGTAATAATTAATTTGGTACACTTCATTCTTATTTTTGGCGATTCTGCAGCTCTGCAGTTCCTATGGTAGAACCGCCCCTGAAGCTATCCATCCAAAATTGGGCAGATATACCTGGAAGAAGTTTATTCTTGTTTTCTATTGGTCAAATCTAATGTAAACAATAATTTATTTTCAGGTAGGTATTTGAGTTTATAATTTTATTTATAAAATTTCATGAAAAGCACCAACGAATTATTTACGATTGTAAAATTAGAATACAAAGTGCTTAATATAATGTGTTCACTAAATTTGAATGTTTTCGATTCAGAGCATGACGATGAAATTGTTGAAGATGACACTTGACATCGTCAAGTATTTAAAAATATGATCAATTATTATGATGAATACAATAATTTGGAGATCAGAATAATTAACAAAAATTCAAATTTGAATTTTTTTAAATTTAAATTATACAGAACCGGCATAGCAAACTAATTTTGTGATTTTAAAAACACTTTTTTAAAGTAACATTTCAATTTATGGTTAAATCAATGTCAAATGATGTAAACAAAGATGTCGAACGACCTAAAAGGGGTGCGCAGGAACTACTTTTCAAGAATAGTAATACTATACGTAATACAAGTCCGTTACGCTTTCGAAATCACTGTTTAACTTCGATGTGCTGGAAATGATTCTGAACATGAAATGACGCGAGCTATCGGGTGGAATCGTATCCATATCAGTATACATCGTGGTGTTAGGACAATCCTAACATCACCACAACACCACGGTATACATTACAAATTGTGCTGCATCTTATTGCAGTTTTACATGTCATATTTTGTGATATAATTTAAAATTTGACTTATGAAAACAACTAGTAAGTTGATTTTTGTTCATTGATTGTTCAACAACATTCTTAAACAATAAAATGCAATAGTTTAAGACTCGTAATATAGTGTAATTTAAAAATTTAGTACAAATTTTAATTTTACCAAGTCTCTTATAAATACTATTATCAAAATAGAAGTAAAATTATTTTTTGGCAGATCCTATATTAGAAACTCGAAATTAAATTACGTTTAATTACTAATATCAATAAAATTAAAATTATGTAGGTTTTTTCTACAATAATAATGTTTATTATTAGGCTGTTCTCTGAGCCTATCCATCCCAACGTAAAAAAAGGAATTCCGTGTTGTGCAAAGACAGCAAACTTGACGTGTAGAAACTTTGTAATGCTTTTAAAGTGTAAACGTGTGTAGAAAAATTAATACGAATCAAGGATCGCCTACCCACGCACGTAAACAGATATTCTTACTATAAGCTGATGTTGCAGTTTTACCGAAGTGCAATACAATTTTATAATTGTGTGCTCTAATTATAAAATAATATTCGTAATGTTTTTAAAATTATATTTTTCAACAATTTCATTAAATCTTACGATGACTTGACCGTCGTTCCTACCTAATGCAAACACGTACACATCGCTACCTCGAAAGAATAACGACACAACTCAAAATTTGGCAAAAATGAGTTAAGTATTAAAATCGACAGAATTTGGCTATATCTTATCGTGCATAACGTCACAATGCAAAATTTTAATAACCTGATGTTATTATAGCGACAGTGCCATTATGCATGTAATGCAAAGTTACTACTTATCAGTAGTTTAAAAACGCTCTATTGAAAAAAGTGCTTTTTGTAGTTTTGTCGTTATTCTTGCCAGGCAGCGACATGTACCTTATATTTGGTAAAATTTGTTGATAAAATATAACATTTACTGGACGCTTACTCAAAAAGATAAATTATTATTTATAATTGTTTTTGTATTTCATCATGATTAGTGTTCTAAGATTCTTGGGAATTATAGACAAAATAGGGCGCAACAATAAAGCAATAGAAATAACAACTTTTTATTTATTATAATAAAAATGCAAATATATTTATAAAATTTTGAGATAATATTAAAACAATAAATTAGTGTAAAGTTTAAATAAATCAATTTGTTTAAAATAATTATATTAATAAATTAACTACAAATTATACAAATTGAGATAAAAACATAGCGCCAATAGAACACTGAAAAAAGAAATCCACATGAATTTCTTCCAAAAGTTATTTCTAGAAAGAAAAAAAAATTTGTGTTTATAGATACAGTTATAAAGTGCGTACCTATTTGTGATTAGCTTATGTAATATAAAAACCTAAAAGAAAATAATTAACATAATTTTTTTATGTAGTATGTAAAGCTCGCCTCACACGATGCTTGTTTCTCTGTATGTTTCCTTGCTTGGTGCCGTGATGGGTGCGCTGATGAGTGCGCAGTTTCCGTGCATGCTTTGCTGCACGTTTTCGTGCACGATTTCTTTGATAGAACCGGTGCTATTTTCTGTGATGGTTTACGTGCATGTTTTCAGCGCTAACCAATGATGAAGCCGCATCGTGCGAGTACTACCGAGAAATGCCGAGTTTCAGTCGAGTTTGAATTGAAATGATGTAAATAAATAAGTTTATTTGGTTAAATAACCTAATTTATTTTAATATTAAAAATAATAAAATATTTTTATTATATTGGTTATTAGTATTGCTTCTTGTTATTTTCTTTATTTTATAATTTTTTCGAAATTGTTTTTTGGTTAACCATATTTGAAAGAGATTATCATTTTAATTGGTAGTTCGATTTGTGTATAATTGCAATTATATTGTTTTGTGTATTTTGCACAAAAATATGCTAACAGCTAATATTCTACGTTAAATTTCTATTAAAAAGGCGTTCATTTTTACAAACTTGAGACTGTCACTGCGTGCGCATTGAAGTTTGAAACCATACTTACAAACCAGCATGCACAAAACCCGTGTGAAGCCAACCATGCACAGAAGCCATCATGCTTGGTACCATGCACAGAAACAAGCAAGGAAACCATCAGCAAAACAAGTATCGTGTGAGGCGAGCTTAACATTATACTATGCTTTATAATCGCAAGACTGACTTACTATCTTCGATAAGAATTGTAAAAGATGCAAGACATTCTTTCTCAATTTATATACTTTTCCTACACGTCAATTATAATTACGTGAAGCAATTTGAACTTTAGGCCCTAAAAACTTTTAAACCAATTAAGATATCAAAATTCTGTCTAAGCCAAAAGTTTCTAAAAATCGAGATTTGCAAAATATCGGAAGAACTCAAATTTAATGGTTTTTTGGCTTTTTTGGAAAAACCAAAAAACTTATTCAAAAAAGGATATTTGTAAAGGTTTGTAATAATCTACTACACAATCTATCAAAATTTCAAGTCAATTGGTCCAGCCGTTTAGAACTTATAAAAAAGCACTAAAAAAACAGCCTTAAATTCGCAGATTACAAGATATAGGAACAACCCACCATGGTACAACGTACAACCGTTCTGCTCATATTGCAGTTCTGGTTTTAAGAACATATACGATTTTATTTTAAACACATCTTGCGTTATGAACTTTAATTGAAATTATGAATATCGAAGATAGTATCTTATACCTACTAGTACATAAAATAAATGCTTATGAATTAAATGAAGAAAAAATAAAATGAAATATTACTAATATTTTTAACACAACTTCTCTCACAAGCCGTACTTAATAAAATTTTTTCGAAAATTAGTTAGGATTGCAATTTATTGTAAAAATGTAAAATCATATAAAGTACTACATTCTAGATAAGTGTTGTACGTTTAATATTTAAAAATGTGCAATAAGTAAGTTTATTTTTTGAGATTGCCATTTTACTGATATCTTACCATTTTTATAATGCAGAACACCCAAGAATATTTTTCACGAGCCGCCACTGGATAGCTTATTCCTCAATTTATACCTAGAATGTGGTTATACGACCATTGTAGAACGCAAACTGTGTAAAATATTCGCAGTATAGCTTATTCTATCCCTATACTACCATTGTAGAACTGGCGCTCAATAAGGGAGCGTTCATTAATTATGTAAGAACGATTTTTGTAATTTTTGACCCTCTCCAACCCTCACGTAATGGTACGTAAGATTGTGGCAACCCCCTCACCTTACGTAATGATTTTTATTAAATTAATTTTGACCTACCCTCTTCTTTGCATTCCGCTGGCTAATTTTTGGTAACTTATCTAAAAATGTTATAAAACATTTTTATATCGGTTATTATGAAATTTTACAAATAGAATTGAATTAAATCGTACATTATCAGCATACTAGTATCTTTCTGCCAAATAAATACACCTAACTCAGGTCTGGGTAATGAATATCTCTGGGTGGGTCCCCGGCTTGTGTACAAAATTTAAAAAAATGCTTATAAACTGCAATGTAAGTCAATTTTCAGTAGGAGAAAACAATGTTAAGAAAATGAATGATAATAATACCCGAATGATACATTAACCGTGATTTCAATAAGCGGCGTCCACTGTATAACAATTAATTATTGTTTATTGGTACCATTTTGAATATTTTTTACCTGTATATTAAGGATTTACTAACGTAAAAAGTATACCGACGTAAAAAGAAAAAATTTAATTAAAAAAAATATTTTAATTAAACTTACAGAAGGAATATGTCGAATCCCTCCCCCCCCCCCCCGCCCCTTAAAAGTCAAATGAATGATAATCGATCGTTCTCTTTATATCACTTAAAATTAGACAATCGATATTATTCCCTACTATTTTTATAGTATAGTGAATGAACCAATAATGATGCCGAAAACCTACTCAGGTGAATCAAACCACTTAAAAATTAATCGAATGGATGCTCCAGCTATCCAGGAACGTATAGGAATGAAATAGCAACCTACCGATAAGTTAATCGCACAAGTGATCGTAAAACCATTTAAAAAAAACTGTATTTAAAAAAAAAATGCTATCTGATTGTGTTTAAAGAATAATAAATTGTTTTTATACAGCTTTAAATCTTATATATTATTTCAGTAGCGTTAATATGAAATTGCGCTAGTAACTTCAACAAAAAAGTAAATATCTTTTAAATAAATATATATTTGACTTTACCCTCCCCCCCTCCCAGTTAACAGTAACTTGCGCGAGTCTTTAGGCAACATGGATTTTTTAGATCCAATTCGCATATGGCCTTGCGTTTATTTATGGTAATTGCAAATACCGAACGTATTAAAAAAGGAACAAATAAAAAAACGAACCTTGCAGTACTCGTACATGATGTGTAACATCTAACATCTCACCTTGCTATCACCTCGCTGATCGGGAGTTCGAACCTCACATCGGACAGTTTTTTTAATGGCATTTTATAATATAAAAATGATGTCTATGTATTCCGATAAAATAATTTTGGCGCTCTTATTAGTCAGATCACATAGCGCGCGTTTTCTGGCTTCCTGTTACACATTTCCGTCCCATTTCACGAAAGTACCCCCATAAGCGAGTGGAAAGATGTTACACATCAATAAACGAATAAACATTCAAAAACCTGTCAAACTTTATAACAAAGGTTATGTTTATGTCAATTTCGTCAATTTATTTCAACTTATGACCAAACACTACCAACTTCAAACCACAAATTTCACTAAATGTAACATAATTTCAATCTTATGTACGAACATATTAAGCCGAACATAAGATCAACATAAACATAAGAATTTCGTAGGCACACTGTAAACACTTACGTTGATTTATTACTAGTTCAACTTTATGTCTTATGTATGTGTTATGTTTTTCTTATGTCTTACGTACATTGTGAACAAGCACTTAGGAAAGCTTTTCTTTAAACTTTAATTATTGTAAGTTGTGATTTTACAATTTAATGTCACTCAGGCGTATATTCCATAATACAAGATGTTCAAAAACACATATACGTGATTTTACACTACTCTTTTGAAAACCTATTGCTATTTGATGAGATTTGAGAAATATAATTACATAAATTTTATTTTCATTGAATATTTTTAAACTTGAGAATTAATTAATTAAGTTTAGGTACAAACAGGGCCGTATTTACGAGGGGTTTTAAGGGTTACAACCCCCCACCCTTTGAAATCAGAAAGATCAAAAACATTAAACATGAAGTGTTTATTTAAAACTTAAAACTAAAGAGATATTTCTAATAAATTAAATCCCAAGTTAAAAAATCCGAAATTTGTATTATTAATATCCGGCGATTGGCGACACTGGATTGAATACACCCACTACTAAATTGCAAAAATATAAAAACTGACGATAAAGAATATAAAAAGGCCCTATATATTTACAGTACTGTATAAAAGTCTGCGGCTACTTAATAATTAGAGTGGGCATTGTAAACCCATAAATTGTCTTATATTTTGATGTGAATTATATTTGAAAATATGTACACTTGCTTACGATTTGAGAAATTTTCTCAGTTTAATGTAGTTCTTCGTTTTGACAACATTATTTTACCATCGCTATCGGTAAAATTTGTATGTAATTTTTATTCAAATTTTAAAATTAAAATATTTTATTTAAAGACGGTTTTTTACAAGAGAGTTTAAAATTAAAATATGAATAATTTTAAACTTATTAAAAATATCGTAGTAAACAAAACTTTTAAAATGGCACCAACAAAATTTTATCCGCAAAAACATCCCCAAAAGTCAACCTGTGGTCAAAATTTGTCGCTCACTCGACAAATTATTTTCAACCATTAAATAAAGGTGACAAAAATTAAACTTTTCTCTGAATATTGAACTCAAATAAAGAAAAATCGCTCAAAAAATAATTACTTTAATTATTAAATAAAAACAATCTCACAAAATTTCAACTTTTTTGCGGTCGCTTTCGACCAAAATACTTTCAAACAAAATTTTCCAATAACAATACTCAGAAATAAAATCTTATTGCAAAAATACTTGCACAAAATTATACTCAAAAAATCAGCGGAGAAAAATCTAGTGGCCTTGGCTAAAAAATCTCCCTCTACTCATTTTTCTGCAAACTTTACATTTCAAAAATTAATATAACAAAATTACCAAAGTTCATTTGTTCAGTTGCAGGTTAAACAAAAATTTAGATTAACTAATATTAATATTTCTTAAAAAACAGCTTTTCAACGTATTTTATTGGTTAATCCAAATTTTCAGGTTAAGACTTCCAACTGTACAAGTGGCCCTAAATTGAATTTATTTTGCCGATTTCAGCATGACTGACGGTTTAAATTAAAACTTACATTTTTTTATTTAGGCACTTTATTATTTATCGAGTTTCTTCTATTTTTAATTTTATATTTACTTTTTATTGTAGGTTTTTTTATTTTTTAAATTTATGTTATACTTTATACTTTTATTTTTTGTTTTGAATTTTAGTTTTCTTTTTATTTTAATAAATTAGCTATTTATTTTTGAATATTTTTAGAACCCCACCTGTAAATCTAGTCTAAATACGGCCCTTGGTATAAATATTATCTGGGAATTTTCTAGTTATAATTTTAATTGTTATGATTCAAAACGGAATTTGCAGTAATTGCATTAACGTAACCTGGATAAGCATTAGGTAATATTTTCCGAAGTATTTTATAATTTAAATATACTGCATCTAGTACATATTTGTTAAAACATTTCAGATCCATAAATTTATTTGAAAAGTAAGTATTTACTTTTTTTCTTGAAGTTACCAGCGGAATTCCATATTAATGCTACTGTTATAAAATGCGGCGTCGGAAGGCAGAAATATTTCGAACTCTTTATTTTTATAAAAAAACTTTATTAACACAAACTTTTCATTTTTAGCAATTCCCAAAATAAAATCGAATGAAAAGTTACAAATTTGATTACACTTTCATTTCATTACCGAAAGACTCCAGGAATCAATGAAGTACTATGACGATAATATAGATAAAGCAATAAAAATTTCAAAACAACTAAATAAACCAAATACAATGTTTAAAACAAAAGAAGTTAGGTTATTTTTTTCAATGTTTAGTAGTTGTACTACCTTTTTCGGTATTTTCTATTTTATTCTTGCTTCATTTGGGCGACGTCTTCCTTGGCTTGATAAACTTGCAACACGGCAATCGCTTCTTTCACCTTACTCTTGAGTGACTCACCGTGTTCCAACATGTGAAGTAACTCGGAGTTGTCCATTTCCAATAACATGCCGGTGATCTTTCCGGCCAATTCTGGATGCATCATCTGGATCTGGAAGAATAAGCGTTCGCCCAGCAATTGCTTTTGTTCTTGCGGTGCTGCTGCGGCCAATAACGAAGTTGTTCGTGGTTCTTGTCCTTGAACATTTACTACATGTTGTGCGGGCATCTGTTGATGTTGGTTTCTCATGTTTATAGCATAGTTGTAGTTGGATTGACCATTTATTCCAGCATAAACGTTTTGAGGTGGCATTGCACGACCAGGAACTTGTGGGTTTTCTTTGACCATGGCCGGGTTCGTGGGACATGCGGCCGCGTGATACGACGATGGCACGTTACTGGCATGCTGAGAGGGTGGAGGTACGTGAGGTACTTGCAATGTGTACACGCGTTGTTGGAAGGCGGGCAAGTAGTTACCGCCTGCTGCATGACCTGGTTGCAAGTAGTGACCCATCGGATGCTGCATGCGCATGATGGCCTGGCGATGCAAGTATTGAAAGTTCAGGTGCGTCTTGCGGTCTTCCTTGCGTTGAGCCAAGGCGACATAAAGTGGTTTACTGCCGACGATGCGGCCATTCATCTTGGTAGCGGCTTTAGTTGCTTCTTCCGAGGACGAGAAACATACGAATCCAAAACCACGACTTCGACCTTCTTCCAACATTACCTTAGCCGAAGTGATGGTGCCAAAATGCCCAAATTCCTCGCGTAACCATTCATCATCGAATCTGTCGTCTAAGTTTTTGATGTACAAATTAACACCTTGAAAGCGGTTAACACGTTCCATTTTGAGTTGCTCGTAGTGACGTTTAAGTTCTTGTTGACGTTCGGCCTTCTTTTGTGCACGACCTACATACAATAGCTTTCCGTTAGACATCTCTTTACCGTTCAAGTCGTCAACTGCTCTCTTAGCAGAATCGGCGTCCTCGAATGCTACAAAGCCAAATCCGGTCGATTTGCCATTCTTATCTGTCATAATCTTCACGCTGGTGATTCTCCCTATATTTTCGAACATCTCCCTCAATTCTTCTTTGCTCATTTCTTTACTCAAATTTTTAACGTAAACGTTGGTAAAGAGAATGACTCTCTCCCCTAATTCCGTCTCGCGTTCACGGCGAGAAATAAAGCGACCGACGTATACTTTCTTTCCGTTGAGCAACATACCGTTGACCTTCTCGATACATTTATTAGCACTTTGTTCGGTTTCGAAGTGCACAAAGCCGTAACCCTTGCTGCAGTTGTTTTCATCCAGTGCGACCTTGCAACTTAAAATGTTTCCGAAAGCGGATAAGGTGTCGTACATAGCTTTATAATCGATACTTTTATCCAAATTCTTAATAAAAACATTACCAACGCCTGATTTTCTCAATGACAGATCGCGATGCGACCACATAATACGCATTGGAAAGCCTCCCAAACAAGCGGAATTTAACGTATGCAAAGCTCTTTCCGCATCGGCCAGTTGATGGAAGTTCACATATGCGTAGCCAAGAGAACGCAGAGTATACCTATCGCGACACACACGGATCGACGCTATCGGACCCATCGGGATGAATTTCTCGAAAAGAATCGCCTCCGTGACATCTGAATGTAAATCGCCTACGTGGAGGGACGCCATAGGATAATTTGCGGCTGCTACTTCTCCGTTCATGTTGTCGGCTTCTCAAACGTAATTTAAAACAAATACACAAAAATTCTTCAAAACACCACGAGGAAACCAAATCGTAAAAACAAATTGTTTCTTTAGTTATCACTTTTCCCGTTAAAATTTTTAATTATTTTTACGATTTTTTTGGATTTTTATGAATATTTTATAATTTTTTGTAAATTTTTAAATAATTAGATAAATTTCACAAAGACTAAAGTGTGTAATAAATAATTAAATAATTTAAATATAAGAAATATTAAAATAGTACTCGCCTTTACCGCTTTTCACCTTAAACTGATTTGAACCTTTCGACCGCGGCCTTATATTGTCATACTTTTCAATCTTAGGTTGGTACCACCGATAAAGACAAACTTACAAGTACTAAATTTAAACTTTAGGGCAGGGGCGTATTAGGCGGTTGAAAAATTTCTGTAACAGCTACTGAAATAATATATGAGAATTAAAGCTGTATAAAAACCAGTTTTCTCTGAACACAATCAGCTAGCTATTTAAAAAAAAAGCTAAAACATTTTAGTTTCTCTAAATTTTTTCAATTTTTCAGACAACTTTTCTAATTTTTCTTTGCGTAATAAACCTTATCCGGACTATTACGATTCCAGTGCTAGGTTTTAGGGTGAAAATATTAACCTAGGTAAAATAGGTATGTTTAGGTATAGGTAAATAGTTGTGTTTACAGTGATCCAGTCAACCTTGTAAATCTTTTTGTATGTTCGAATTATCAAAGAAAAAGGTGAAATGACGAAACAAATTGCTCTAAAATCTTTATTTAAGTACAATGAACCACGTTTAGTACTCGCATCGAAGTGTTTTCAATTCTGCTACCAGACGTCGCATTCTTAATTTTATTCGCGAATGCTCGTTTTTACCGTTGAGCTCGTTATCAGTTGACCAAAACTTTATTGTAGAGTATGAAAAATGCTAATGACAGGTATGAGACAGGAGCTGTCTCTCTTTACACTACATACTTTTTGCTCGAGTGAATTTCTCTTTTACTTTCAAATATTTTGCGTACGATAAAACCCTGCTTAGCGCTACTTCCAAAACCTTAGAACCTTAGTTAATATTCGCGCCATCTATCTATTTATTAGCGCCACCTATCGGAATAGAAATGAAGTCATTTTAGTTTCTCTAAATTTTTTCAATTTTTCAGACAACTTTTCTAATTTTTCTTTGCGTAATAAACCTTATCCGGACTATTACGATTCCAGTGCTAGGTTTTAGGGTGAAAATATTAACCTAGGTAAAATAGGTATAATACCTATTCTAAGTAAAAATCTATTTACGATTAAGTTATCAAATCGATTTTTTCAAAGAAAGCTTTTTTTTTAAATAGCTAGCTGATTGTGTTCAGAGAAAACTGGTTTTTATACAGCATTAATTCTCATATATTATTTCAGTAGCTGTTACAGAAACTTTTCAACCGCCTAATACGCCCCTGCCCTAAAATTTAAATTTAGTACTTGTAAGCTTGTCTTTATCGGTGGTACCAACCTAAGATTGAAAAGTATGACAATATAAGGCCGCGGTCGAAAGGTTCAAATCAGTTTAGGGTGAAAAGCGGTAAAGGCGACTACTATTTTAATATTTCTTATATTTAATTTATTTAATTATTTATTACACACTTTAGTCTTTGTGAAATTTATCTAATTATTTAAAAATTTACAAAAAATTATAAAATATTCATAAAAATCCAAAAAAATCGTAAAAATAATTAAAAATTTTAACGGGAAAAGTGATAACTAAAGAAACAATTTGTTTTTACGATTTGGTTTCCTCGTGGTGTTTTGAAGAATTTTTGTGTATTTGTTTTAAATTACGTTTGAGAAGCCGACAACATGAACGGAGAAGTAGCAGCCGCAAATTATCCTATGGCGTCCCTCCACGTAGGCGATTTACATTCAGATGTCACGGAGGCGATTCTTTTCGAGAAATTCATCCCGATGGGTCCGATAGCGTCGATCCGTGTGTGTCGCGATAGGTATACTCTGCGTTCTCTTGGCTACGCATATGTGAACTTCCATCAACTGGCCGATGCGGAAAGAGCTTTGCATACGTTAAATTCCGCTTGTTTGGGAGGCTTTCCAATGCGTATTATGTGGTCGCATCGCGATCCGTCATTGAGAAAATCAGGCGTTGGTAATGTTTTTATTAAGAATTTGGATAAAAGTATCGATTATAAAGCTATGTACGACACCTTATCCGCTTTCGGAAACATTTTAAGTTGCAAGGTCGCACTGGATGAAAACAACTGCAGCAAGGGTTACGGCTTTGTGCACTTCGAAACCGAACAAAGTGCTAATAAATGTATCGAGAAGGTCAACGGTATGTTGCTCAACGGAAAGAAAGTATACGTCGGTCGCTTTATTTCTCGCCGTGAACGCGAGACGGAATTAGGGGAGAGAGTCATTCTCTTTACCAACGTTTACGTTAAAAATTTGAGTAAAGAAATGAGCAAAGAAGAATTGAGGGAGATGTTCGAAAATATAGGGAGAATCACCAGCGTGAAGATTATGACAGATAAGAATGGCAAATCGACCGGATTTGGCTTTGTAGCATTCGAGGACGCCGATTCTGCTAAGAGAGCAGTTGACGACTTGAACGGTAAAGAGATGTCTAACGGAAAGCTATTGTATGTAGGTCGTGCACAAAAGAAGGCCGAACGTCAACAAGAACTTAAACGTCACTACGAGCAACTCAAAATGGAACGTGTTAACCGCTTTCAAGGTGTTAATTTGTACATCAAAAACTTAGACGACAGATTCGATGATGAATGGTTACGCGAGGAATTTGGGCATTTTGGCACCATCACTTCGGCTAAGGTAATGTTGGAAGAAGGTCGAAGTCGTGGTTTTGGATTCGTATGTTTCTCGTCCTCGGAAGAAGCAACTAAAGCCGCTACCAAGATGAATGGCCGCATCGTCGGCAGTAAACCACTTTATGTCGCCTTGGCTCAACGCAAGGAAGACCGCAAGACGCACCTGAACTTTCAATACTTGCATCGCCAGGCCATCATGCGCATGCAGCATCCGATGGGTCACTACTTGCAACCAGGTCATGCAGCAGGCGGTAACTACTTGCCCGCCTTCCAACAACGCGTGTACACATTGCAAGTACCTCACGTACCTCCACCCTCTCAGCATGCCAGTAACGTGCCATCGTCGTATCACGCGGCCGCATGTCCCACGAACCCGGCCATGGTCAAAGAAAACCCACAAGTTCCTGGTCGTGCAATGCCACCTCAAAACGTTTATGCTGGAATAAATGGTCAATCCAACTACAACTATGCTATAAACATGAGAAACCAACATCAACAGATGCCCGCACAACATGTAGTAAATGTTCAAGGACAAGAACCACGAACAACTTCGTTATTGGCCGCAGCAGCACCGCAAGAACAAAAGCAATTGCTGGGCGAACGCTTATTCTTCCAGATCCAGATGATGCATCCAGAATTGGCCGGAAAGATCACCGGCATGTTATTGGAAATGGACAACTCCGAGTTACTTCACATGTTGGAACACGGTGAGTCACTCAAGAGTAAGGTGAAAGAAGCGATTGCCGTGTTGCAAGTTTATCAAGCCAAGGAAGACGTCGCCCAAATGAAGCAAGAATAAAATAGAAAATACCGAAAAAGGTAGTACAACTACTAAACATTGAAAAAAATAACCTAACTTCTTTTGTTTTAAACATTGTATTTGGTTTATTTAGTTGTTTTGAAATTTTTATTGCTTTATCTATATTATCGTCATAGTACTTCATTGATTCCTGGAGTCTTTCGGTAATGAAATGAAAGTGTAATCAAATTTGTAACTTTTCATTCGATTTTATTTTGGGAATTGCTAAAAATGAAAAGTTTGTGTTAATAAAGTTTTTTTATAAAAATAAAGAGTTCGAAATATTTCTGCCTTCCGACGCCGCATTTTATAACAGTAGCATTAATATGGAATTCCGCTGGTAACTTCAAGAAAAAAAGTAAATACTTACTTTTCAAATAAATTTATGGATCTGAAATGTTTTAACAAATATGTACTAGATGCAGTATATTTAAATTATAAAATACTTCGGAAAATATTACCTAATGCTTATCCAGGTTACGTTAATGCAATTACTGCAAATTCCGTTTTGAATCATAACAATTAAAATTATAACTAGAAAATTCCCAGATAATATTTATACCAAGGGCCGTATTTAGACTAGATTTACAGGTGGGGTTCTAAAAATATTCAAAAATAAATAGCTAATTTATTAAAATAAAAAGAAAACTAAAATTCAAAACAAAAAATAAAAGTATAAAGTATAACATAAATTTAAAAAATAAAAAAACCTACAATAAAAAGTAAATATAAAATTAAAAATAGAAGAAACTCGATAAATAATAAAGTGCCTAAATAAAAAAATGTAAGTTTTAATTTAAACCGTCAGTCATGCTGAAATCGGCAAAATAAATTCAATTTAGGGCCACTTGTACAGTTGGAAGTCTTAACCTGAAAATTTGGATTAACCAATAAAATACGTTGAAAAGCTGTTTTTTAAGAAATATTAATATTAGTTAATCTAAATTTTTGTTTAACCTGCAACTGAACAAATGAACTTTGGTAATTTTGTTATATTAATTTTTGAAATGTAAAGTTTGCAGAAAAATGAGTAGAGGGAGATTTTTTAGCCAAGGCCACTAGATTTTTCTCCGCTGATTTTTTGAGTATAATTTTGTGC
This sequence comes from Cantharis rustica, assembly GCA_911387805.1. Classification (NCBI taxonomy): domain Eukaryota; kingdom Metazoa; phylum Arthropoda; class Insecta; order Coleoptera; family Cantharidae; genus Cantharis; species Cantharis rustica. The sequence goes on from OU426882.1 coordinate 37,358,387, forward strand.
AAGTATTTTTGCAATAAGATTTTATTTCTGAGTATTGTTATTGGAAAATTTTGTTTGAAAGTATTTTGGTCGAAAGCGACCGCAAAAAAGTTGAAATTTTGTGAGATTGTTTTTATTTAATAATTAAAGTAATTATTTTTTGAGCGATTTTTCTTTATTTGAGTTCAATATTCAGAGAAAAGTTTAATTTTTGTCACCTTTATTTAATGGTTGAAAATAATTTGTCGAGTGAGCGACAAATTTTGACCACAGGTTGACTTTTGGGGATGTTTTTGCGGATAAAATTTTGTTGGTGCCATTTTAAAAGTTTTGTTTACTACGATATTTTTAATAAGTTTAAAATTATTCATATTTTAATTTTAAACTCTCTTGTAAAAAACCGTCTTTAAATAAAATATTTTAATTTTAAAATTTGAATAAAAATTACATACAAATTTTACCGATAGCGATGGTAAAATAATGTTGTCAAAACGAAGAACTAAATTAAACTGAGAAAATTTCTCAAATCGTAAGCAAGTGTACATATTTTCAAATATAATTCACATCAAAATATAAGACAATTTATGGGTTTACAATGCCCACTCTAATTATTAAGTAGCCGCAGACTTTTATACAGTACTGTAAATATATAGGGCCTTTTTATATTCTTTATCGTCAGTTTTTATATTTTTGCAATTTAGTAGTGGGTGTATTCAATCCAGTGTCGCCAATCGCCGGATATTAATAATACAAATTTCGGATTTTTTAACTTGGGATTTAATTTATTAGAAATATCTCTTTAGTTTTAAGTTTTAAATAAACACTTCATGTTTAATGTTTTTGATCTTTCTGATTTCAAAGGGTGGGGGGTTGTAACCCTTAAAACCCCTCGTAAATACGGCCCTGTTTGTACCTAAACTTAATTAATTAATTCTCAAGTTTAAAAATATTCAATGAAAATAAAATTTATGTAATTATATTTCTCAAATCTCATCAAATAGCAATAGGTTTTCAAAAGAGTAGTGTAAAATCACGTATATGTATTTTTGAACATCTTGTATTATGGAATATACGCCTGAGTGACATTAAATTGTAAAATCACAACTTACAATAATTAAAGTTTAAAGAAAAGCTTTCCTAAGTGCTTGTTCACAATGTACGTAAGACATAAGATAAACATAACACATACATAACACATAAAGTTGAACTAGTAATAAATCAACGTAAGTGTTTACAGTGTGCCTACGAAATTCTTATGTTTATGTTGATCTTATGTTCGGCTTAATATGTTCGTACATAAGATTGAAATTATGTTACATTTAGTGAAATTTGTGGTTTGAAGTTGGTAGTGTTTGGTCATAAGTTGAAATAAATTGACGAAATTGACATAAACATAACCTTTGTTATAAAGTTTGACAGGTGTTTGAATGTTTATTCGTTTATTGATGTGTAACATCTTTCCACTCGCTTATGGGGGTACTTTCGTGAAATGGGACGGAAATGTGTAACAGGAAGCCAGAAAACGCGCGCTATGTGATCTGACTAATAAGAGCGCCAAAATTATTTTATCGGAATACATAGACATCATTTTTATATTATAAAATGCCATTAAAAAAACTGTCCGATGTGAGGTTCGAACTCCCGATCAGCGAGGTGATAGCAAGGTGAGATGTTAGATGTTACACATCATGTACGAGTACTGCAAGGTTCGTTTTTTTATTTGTTCCTTTTTTAATACGTTCGGTATTTGCAATTACCATAAATAAACGCAAGGCCATATGCGAATTGGATCTAAAAAATCCATGTTGCCTAAAGACTCGCGCAAGTTACTGTCAACTGGGAGGGGGGGGGGGTGTAAAGTCAAATATATAGATTTATAATAAATAAATAGAGGGGCGGAGTAAAGTCAAATATCAGCGAAGGAGAAAAAATTTATTTAAAAGATATTTACTTTTTTGTTGAAGTTACTAGCGCAATTTCATATTAACGCTACTGAAATAATATATAAGATTTAAAGCTGTATAAAAACAATTTATTATTCTTTAAACACAATCAGATAGCATTTTTTTTTAAATACAGTTTTTTTTAAATGGTTTTACGATCACTTGTGCGATTAACTTATCGGTAGGTTGCTATTTCATTCCTATACGTTCCTGGATAGCTGGAGCATCCATTCGATTAATTTTTAAGTGGTTTGATTCACCTGAGTAGGTTTTCGGCATCATTATTGGTTCATTCACTATACTATAAAAATAGTAGGGAATAATATCGATTGTCTAATTTTAAGTGATATAAAGAGAACGATCGATTATCATTCATTTGACTTTTAAGGGGCGGGGGGGGGGAGGGATTCGACATATTCCTTCTGTAAGTTTAATTAAAATATTTTTTTTAATTAAATTTTTTCTTTTTACGTCGGTATACTTTTTACGTTAGTAAATCCTTAATATACAGGTAAAAAATATTCAAAATGGTACCAATAAACAATAATTAATTGTTATACAGTGGACGCCGCTTATTGAAATCACGGTTAATGTATCATTCGGGTATTATTATCATTCATTTTCTTAACATTGTTTTCTCCTACTGAAAATTGACTTACATTGCAGTTTATAAGCATTTTTTTAAATTTTGTACACAAGCCGGGGACCCACCCAGAGATATTCATTACCCAGACCTGAGTTAGGTGTATTTATTTGGCAGAAAGATACTAGTATGCTGATAATGTACGATTTAATTCAATTCTATTTGTAAAATTTCATAATAACCGATATAAAAATGTTTTATAACATTTTTAGATAAGTTACCAAAAATTAGCCAGCGGAATGCAAAGAAGAGGGTAGGTCAAAATTAATTTAATAAAAATCATTACGTAAGGTGAGGGGGTTGCCACAATCTTACGTACCATTACGTGAGGGTTGGAGAGGGTCAAAAATTACAAAAATCGTTCTTACATAATTAATGAACGCTCCCTTATTGAGCGCCAGTTCTACAATGGTAGTATAGGGATAGAATAAGCTATACTGCGAATATTTTACACAGTTTGCGTTCTACAATGGTCGTATAACCACATTCTAGGTATAAATTGAGGAATAAGCTATCCAGTGGCGGCTCGTGAAAAATATTCTTGGGTGTTCTGCATTATAAAAATGGTAAGATATCAGTAAAATGGCAATCTCAAAAAATAAACTTACTTATTGCACATTTTTAAATATTAAACGTACAACACTTATCTAGAATGTAGTACTTTATATGATTTTACATTTTTACAATAAATTGCAATCCTAACTAATTTTCGAAAAAATTTTATTAAGTACGGCTTGTGAGAGAAGTTGTGTTAAAAATATTAGTAATATTTCATTTTATTTTTTCTTCATTTAATTCATAAGCATTTATTTTATGTACTAGTAGGTATAAGATACTATCTTCGATATTCATAATTTCAATTAAAGTTCATAACGCAAGATGTGTTTAAAATAAAATCGTATATGTTCTTAAAACCAGAACTGCAATATGAGCAGAACGGTTGTACGTTGTACCATGGTGGGTTGTTCCTATATCTTGTAATCTGCGAATTTAAGGCTGTTTTTTTAGTGCTTTTTTATAAGTTCTAAACGGCTGGACCAATTGACTTGAAATTTTGATAGATTGTGTAGTAGATTATTACAAACCTTTACAAATATCCTTTTTTGAATAAGTTTTTTGGTTTTTCCAAAAAAGCCAAAAAACCATTAAATTTGAGTTCTTCCGATATTTTGCAAATCTCGATTTTTAGAAACTTTTGGCTTAGACAGAATTTTGATATCTTAATTGGTTTAAAAGTTTTTAGGGCCTAAAGTTCAAATTGCTTCACGTAATTATAATTGACGTGTAGGAAAAGTATATAAATTGAGAAAGAATGTCTTGCATCTTTTACAATTCTTATCGAAGATAGTAAGTCAGTCTTGCGATTATAAAGCATAGTATAATGTTAAGCTCGCCTCACACGATACTTGTTTTGCTGATGGTTTCCTTGCTTGTTTCTGTGCATGGTACCAAGCATGATGGCTTCTGTGCATGGTTGGCTTCACACGGGTTTTGTGCATGCTGGTTTGTAAGTATGGTTTCAAACTTCAATGCGCACGCAGTGACAGTCTCAAGTTTGTAAAAATGAACGTCTTTTTAATAGAAATTTAACGTAGAATATTAGCTGTTAGCATATTTTTGTGCAAAATACACAAAACAATATAATTGCAATTATACACAAATCGAACTACCAATTAAAATGATAATCTCTTTCAAATATGGTTAACCAAAAAACAATTTCGAAAAAATTATAAAATAAAGAAAATAACAAGAAGCAATACTAATAACCAATATAATAAAAATATTTTATTATTTTTAATATTAAAATAAATTAGGTTATTTAACCAAATAAACTTATTTATTTACATCATTTCAATTCAAACTCGACTGAAACTCGGCATTTCTCGGTAGTACTCGCACGATGCGGCTTCATCATTGGTTAGCGCTGAAAACATGCACGTAAACCATCACAGAAAATAGCACCGGTTCTATCAAAGAAATCGTGCACGAAAACGTGCAGCAAAGCATGCACGGAAACTGCGCACCCATCAGCGCACCCATCACGGCACCAAGCAAGGAAACATACAGAGAAACAAGCATCGTGTGAGGCGAGCTTTACATACTACATAAAAAAATTATGTTAATTATTTTCTTTTAGGTTTTTATATTACATAAGCTAATCACAAATAGGTACGCACTTTATAACTGTATCTATAAACACAAATTTTTTTTTCTTTCTAGAAATAACTTTTGGAAGAAATTCATCATGTGGATTTCTTTTTTCAGTGTTCTATTGGCGCTATGTTTTTATCTCAATTTGTATAATTTGTAGTTAATTTATTAATATAATTATTTTAAACAAATTGATTTATTTAAACTTTACACTAATTTATTGTTTTAATATTATCTCAAAATTTTATAAATATATTTGCATTTTTATTATAATAAATAAAAAGTTGTTATTTCTATTGCTTTATTGTTGCGCCCTATTTTGTCTATAATTCCCAAGAATCTTAGAACACTAATCATGATGAAATACAAAAACAATTATAAATAATAATTTATCTTTTTGAGTAAGCGTCTAGTAAATGTTATATTTTATCAACAAATTTTACCAAATATAAGGTACATGTCGCTGCCTGGCAAGAATAACGACAAAACTACAAAAAGCACTTTTTTCAATAGAGCGTTTTTAAACTACTGATAAGTAGTAACTTTGCATTACGTGCATAATGGCACTGTCGCTATAATAACATCAGGTTATTAAAATTTTGCATTGTGACGTTATGCACGATAAGATATAGCCAAATTCTGTCGATTTTAATACTTAACTCATTTTTGCCAAATTTTGAGTTGTGTCGTTATTCTTTCGAGGTAGCGATGTGTACGTGTTTGCATTAGGTAGGAACGACGGTCAAGTCATCGTAAGATTTAATGAAATTGTTGAAAAATATAATTTTAAAAACATTACGAATATTATTTTATAATTAGAGCACACAATTATAAAATTGTATTGCACTTCGGTAAAACTGCAACATCAGCTTATAGTAAGAATATCTGTTTACGTGCGTGGGTAGGCGATCCTTGATTCGTATTAATTTTTCTACACACGTTTACACTTTAAAAGCATTACAAAGTTTCTACACGTCAAGTTTGCTGTCTTTGCACAACACGGAATTCCTTTTTTTACGTTGGGATGGATAGGCTCAGAGAACAGCCTAATAATAAACATTATTATTGTAGAAAAAACCTACATAATTTTAATTTTATTGATATTAGTAATTAAACGTAATTTAATTTCGAGTTTCTAATATAGGATCTGCCAAAAAATAATTTTACTTCTATTTTGATAATAGTATTTATAAGAGACTTGGTAAAATTAAAATTTGTACTAAATTTTTAAATTACACTATATTACGAGTCTTAAACTATTGCATTTTATTGTTTAAGAATGTTGTTGAACAATCAATGAACAAAAATCAACTTACTAGTTGTTTTCATAAGTCAAATTTTAAATTATATCACAAAATATGACATGTAAAACTGCAATAAGATGCAGCACAATTTGTAATGTATACCGTGGTGTTGTGGTGATGTTAGGATTGTCCTAACACCACGATGTATACTGATATGGATACGATTCCACCCGATAGCTCGCGTCATTTCATGTTCAGAATCATTTCCAGCACATCGAAGTTAAACAGTGATTTCGAAAGCGTAACGGACTTGTATTACGTATAGTATTACTATTCTTGAAAAGTAGTTCCTGCGCACCCCTTTTAGGTCGTTCGACATCTTTGTTTACATCATTTGACATTGATTTAACCATAAATTGAAATGTTACTTTAAAAAAGTGTTTTTAAAATCACAAAATTAGTTTGCTATGCCGGTTCTGTATAATTTAAATTTAAAAAAATTCAAATTTGAATTTTTGTTAATTATTCTGATCTCCAAATTATTGTATTCATCATAATAATTGATCATATTTTTAAATACTTGACGATGTCAAGTGTCATCTTCAACAATTTCATCGTCATGCTCTGAATCGAAAACATTCAAATTTAGTGAACACATTATATTAAGCACTTTGTATTCTAATTTTACAATCGTAAATAATTCGTTGGTGCTTTTCATGAAATTTTATAAATAAAATTATAAACTCAAATACCTACCTGAAAATAAATTATTGTTTACATTAGATTTGACCAATAGAAAACAAGAATAAACTTCTTCCAGGTATATCTGCCCAATTTTGGATGGATAGCTTCAGGGGCGGTTCTACCATAGGAACTGCAGAGCTGCAGAATCGCCAAAAATAAGAATGAAGTGTACCAAATTAATTATTACTATAATCACCATATTTCAAATTATTTCAATAATTGAAGAATAATCAATTTTGGTTTCAAAGAGCGCTTCTTATGTTGCCTTGAGTCAGTCAAATAAGTACTGTAATAATTATAAAAGCATTGTAGAACGCAATGACTTTTATACTTGGAATAAATCGTCGTAACTTATACGAAGAATACGTATTCGGAACTTTATACCTCCATTGTAGAACTGGCCCTAAGAGATACTCACAATCTATGCTCACCCACAGGTATAAGCTTCTTGTCCATTCTGGATAAAAGGAAATATTTTGGTTGGATCTCATTGTAATAAAAATACACTGCTATTTTATATTTATCACAAATTTTAAACTTTTCAGATCAAATAAAAAAGATGTGCAATTGATTTTATAAAAAATCAATTGTTCTAAAATTCAGATCTAAAAAAGTCATATGGGTCCATTTTCAAAAACAAAGATGTTCAGTATAACCATCAAAAAATTACGACAATAAAATCCTTTCTGATAATACTTTTCTATTTACTAATAAACTAAAATTTGTTGACTATCCTGTCGTTCCATATCTTTCATTGATTAAAGGTTCGTACGATTCTTCTTTCAATATTATTTGAATTTCTTCCAAATTCTTTCCGGTAGTTTCAGGTATACAAAAGTAGGTGTAAATTGCGGTCAATACCGCCCAAATTGCGAAAACAATAAGTGGCGAGTAAATTCCAAAATTTTGCGAGAGTATTTGGTATACTAGAACGGAAATTATTGAACACAGGCAATATAAAACCGCACATATGTTGCGAACAATTCAGCAACGTAATAATACAAAACGCTTTTCTGTTGCTTGGTATTATCAGTAAATCAATAAGTCTTCCTTGTTCTGATTGCTGTCTGGCTACGTCTGCAGCAATTTGTTCCAATTCTTCTTCAACATCTGATCTCGAACGTAGCCGACGTAGGGATTTTCGAACATCTTCTACTTTTCCTTTCAATATGTAATAATATGGACTTTCAGGCACGAATGGAAATGTTATCAAAAGGAGCGCAGGAAAACTGGCCGCTATTATTGACGAAGTCAAAATCGATACCAACTGCCCGACCACATTAATGACCACAAACCTTGCCAACATCATCATGTAGATCCATGATGAAAGAAAACCTCTTATTTTTTTGTCGGCAACTTCGCCAATATACATTGGTGCCGAAACAAAGGCAACCACTGATAAAGATGACGTTGATCCAATTAAGATCCAAGCCAATAAATTCTTTCCAGCAGCAATAAGAATCGATTTTTTTCGACCAAACGTCTTGGTGACGTATATAGTGAATGGAACACCAATAACTCCAGCAATAAACAAATCATATTCCAATCAAATTATTTGGTTGCTAGTGATTACGATTGGCGACTCTTTGGATGATAAAATTGGTGTGACTGCAGATGTCCAAGCATATTGCATCCCATCTGAGATTGTGCTGAATGTACCTAAAAAAATTAGTAGTTATTTAGATGGTCAATTATTGACCAAAAACACAAATTTTCAAAAATTCACGTCTAGCAAGAAAATTTAATTAAGACGAAATAATAAAATTAATGCAGTAATTACACTTGAATCGTTTGATTTTAATATCATCTGTTAAATGCTACAACAATTTCGGTAATATCAATAAAAACCGGTGGAGGTAGTTAACGTACTACACCTAGAGGAATACACCTAGAAGAATATTTAATTTCCACTAAATCATTATTAAATAAAAGTATATCTTTGACAACGAGATATATTAAGTAACCTATAATACCCTAGGACATTTAAATCATAATGCGCGATTATTATGCCCTTAACAAACAAATAGTCATAGATACAAGTCACCGTAAACTAGAAAATTTAGTAAAATCAATTTCAATATTCATAAAAAAATTTAAATGTTCACAAATTCAAATACAGTGAAATATGACCCGTTGTATGCAATATTGAGCATTACTTGATTTTTATAATCTCGAGCAACTTAATAAGTCTCGGGCTTGGCGGCCCTCGTTCTTTTAAACTGATTGCCCTCGAAATAAACATCTTCACAATGCCTTTGATATATAAATAACTATTAGTATCTATGACTGGTACATAATACATTCGTTATGTACGTAATCACAGTAATGTAATACTTGCCCGTAGATTATAAATTTAAAACACAGAACTAACGTCATATCAATGTTTTAATATAATATTCGGAAACCACGAGTCATCGCTTTGCAAATTTTTCAAAAAAACAGTTGCCTACACCGGGATTCGAACCTCGGTGTGTGGGTGTGGGCGGGCAGTGTTATCTATTTATCCAAAGCGAATAAAAATATAAAGATGACCCGGTTAATTGCGGATTTACATCCACTTTGACACGTACAGAAATCGCTATTTTAGCCGTCAAAATTCCATTGCGATAGTATCTTAACAAATAAAAATTTGTAAAGATGAAATTTTTTATTCAGAGTCGTAAATAAAACGTCGTATTGAACTCGCACATAATAGCTATAATATAGTCGGATGATTATACACTCGCTTACGGCTCGCGTATAAATTAGTTTTATTATTTATCCTCATGAATTATAGCCTACATTAAATTATGCTCTTTAAATAATATACTATTATATCGTTGCATTTGCGACAATGGCAGCCGCATATCACGTGAAAAGGACCTTCACTGCAAAAACTCTGATTTGAAAACAATAGAAAAACAACATTTAACCGTAAAAACAAAAATTTTGAATTTTTCGGTTTTAAAAGCATTGCATTTGTAATTTTTTAAATTTTGAAATAAATCCATAATATCTGAGTCGAAGATTTAAACAAGTAGTAAAATTTACTTTTTCTATGTTATTATTAGAAAGTCGAATTATATGTAAATGCATATTGAGATGAAATTTTGCAAAATAGAAATTTCACCATAAACCAGAAAAATTACCACGGCTAGCTTTCTCAGTAGTAAAGCAAGTAATTGTCAGGGATGAGTTCACATGTAAGCCCTCATTAACGATGGAAGAAAAATGCTCCTCTTTAGGTGAATTAAATCGAATTTTATTAATAAAAGTTGTTGTTTTAATGGTTGACAATTTCACCTTTAGCAGTTTAAAATCCTGTGTATTGTGCAGACTCGTAAATTTAGTTGCACATTTAATGTTGAAAATATGAGCACTGGCGTCTAATATTATTAATCTCTTGGTGTGATAGTTAGCAAAATTACAAAATAAATGAAAATCAAAGTTCAGAAGAATAAATAAAATGCACTTTAAATTTGTTATAATTGTTTTATCTACCTTCAGACACACCACAGACTCGGCAAGACCTTGCTGTGGTTGATTTGCAGTTCGCATAAGTTGAAGTTGCAGCCTCCGTGTGGAACATGAGTTGTCTTCGCTACTATGGAATGGTTACACTTTCTTTCCAATTGGTTTCGTGTATTCGGCGATGATTTACTGTTCATCAAGCAGAAAAACATGCGCTCCAAAAATAATATGCGCTCAGAAAAACTCTTCTTTTCAACTTTATAAACCTAAATTTTCGAAGGTCAATAAATTGTTGTACACTCTCGAAAATTTCATACAATTCACTTTTATGTTGGAGATCACTACATTTAATAAAATAAAAAGAAAAGTGTTGATAGTTTGTGTTTAAAGTATAATATAAAATTATTCTGTTTACACCAATCCTTATCAACCGTTGCCTCATACAAGCGAAGCTACTAATGACAAAAAACGAAAATAAAGACTTTATGCAAAATAACACCACAATATATATTATATACCGTTTGCGCAGTAGAAGAAGCGTTTAGGTGCAATAAAATAAAGTGAATATGTGGAAAAACTATAATAGTGCTAGCTCTATAGATCCCAGTGCTAGGTTTTGGTAAAAACATTAACCGGGGGAAGGTTTGGATTACTTCTCCCCCCCACCCCCCACCCCCGTTTCAAATTCGATTTGTAAAAAAACTGTAATGGTGCTAGCTCTAAGGATAGCAGTGCTAGGTTTTGGTGTAAAAATATTAACCGGGCCGAGGGGGCAAAGTAACGGACTCATTACCAACTAGTGCCCAATTTAGAGCCACCTGTATTAAGGTACTTAACCGTTTCATGGGGATAAAACATTTTTAACCGACTTCAAAAAAGGAGGAGGTTATCAATTTGGTTGTATTTTTTTTTATTTTTTCTTTTTTATGTTTGTTACGTCAGAACTCCGTCATTTATAAACCAATTTTCAAAATTCTTTTGGCGTTGAATCGAGTATAGTTCCAAGTTGGTCCCATTATAATTTCATTCGTATTAGACCTTAAACTTCGAAGATAAACCGGAAAAGCCGTCAAACTTCTCCTCAAAATCGTCTTAATAACGCATTAAGTACTGAGTACCTGTGCCTGTTTTATATTGTGAAGTAATAAATTATATTTTTAATTATTTCCAATTCTCAAAATTTTAAGCAATCAAAAACATCACACTTTCTTCAAAATTTTTATCTTTCACTCACTTTCAAATTTAAACAAACCACTATCAAAAACAAAATCAATTTATTATTCTTAAATTCAAAAACTTTCACAAAAAAATCAGCGGAACAAAATTTAAACCTCCGCTGCGGTGGCCATCTTTGATTAAAAAGCATCTTATCTTCCTTTCTTTACTGCCAACTTTAGTTTTCAAAGTTTTATCTCCCAAAATTAAAATTCAAATACTTTATAAATTCATAGCAAATTAACAGGGTAGATAAAACTTTGGTTCGGAATATGACAATATATTACCTGCTATTGCCCGGTGGGTCACAATCTTTTCTTAAGTACCCTACTTTTATTAATCTTCTAAGTGGTACGTTAAGTATAAGGTAGAAAGTAAATACATTTATATCAACTATGATCGGATTTGCAAAATTATTTTTGCGTTTAGTATGTCTACCCATACTCGCTTTCGATAAATAGTTACGGAACGCAACATGCACTAAAAAGCATGAATATTTAATAAATTAATTTTTTAACTTGTGAAATATAATTAAATAATCTTGGAATAAACAAGTTAATTAAACGTTTTATAATAATGTTTTTATTAAAAAAAAAAAAAAATAAAACAAAATAAATAAATAAAAAATAAAAACATCATATCAAATTTTTAGCATAAACCAAAAAATGCACAAAACACTTTTTCGAAAACTAAAATTGAATTTGAAGAGAAGAAACCTAGAGTTAAATATTTCGTTCAATCGATCATACAAGAATCACTACCTTATACCCAATTACATTAAAAAATTACCTCCTCCTCTTACCCCCTCCACTTTTCTCTTGCAATTTGTCGATAAATACGGATTTTTCTCCTTTTTCCTTCTAGTTCATCGCCTGCTGATGCCATAGTATGGTGAAAACGTTTGCGATAATATACATACAGTGTATTTATATATTGTGATTTTAGTTTTCGAAAAAGTGTTTTGTGCATTTTTTGGTTTATGCTAAAAAATTAATATGATTAATATCGAGTTACACTACTTAAACCACTTATCTATTGATTATAAATAAAAACATTATTATAAAACGTTTAATTGGCTTGTTTATTCCAAGATTATTTAATTAAAAAGCATGAAATAAAAAATTAAAAAAAAAAATAAAACCGACTTTAAAAAAAACTACTTGGAAAAAAATGCACTAAAAAATAAAAAATAATTATGTTATTTAGATACTTCAACTAGCTGGCATAGGCGGTCAATTATTATTGTAATCTTTGCAGTCGGTGCCTGCCAAAAAAATTTTAAAAAATTTAGTTTTAGTAATTTAACTAGTAATTTACTAGTTGAAGTAACTAAAGCTGTATTCTTTTTACCTATTTTAAGTGAGATTGTACTGAGATACTCAGTTACTCAGTTGAAAGGTTGTTTTTTTTTACCGTTTTGACATAAGTACTGTGCCGTGCCGAACTGATTTTTTAGTGACAAAATTATCCCCTTCCATACCCAAACTGATCTTGCTATTTTGAAACTACAACTGAGACAAATTGCGAAATGGCCCGGATTGGTTAATTTGAATTAAACTTGTCACTTATTGCTATCATTTTAATATCTACTGCACCTTAAATTTTTAATTCGTCTTTTTGAAGTTTAAACAATTTAATTTATAAATAAAAGTGACATGTCGGTAAGTAACGAAAAAAACTATAATTTATTTGGTAATAATACGTATACCTTTTTGTAGAAAATTGAGACTGAAAAACGTATCATGTGGGCTCATGATGAAACGTTAGCTTTAATTCCTAGCGTCGAATTTTATAAAGACCATTTAAACCACGTCACCAAACGTCGTCAAGTTTGGAGCAATATAAGCAACGATTTACTTAGCCAGAAGATGGTTTATTCTGCCGAAAATTGCAAGAAAAAATGGTTAAATTTGATAAGAACTTACAAAATGTGCAAGGACGTAAAAGGTAAAACGGGTAGGGGGCCTACTCGCTTTGTGTTTTTCAAACAAATAGAGGATATACTAGGCATGGAACCAAATTTTTCTTCGCCACATTCAATAAATGTTGGTGAAGTTTCCACATCTGTTTTAAGAATCGTCTCATCTTATACAGTAATCGATGATGAAGTGTCCGTAAGGTCACTATCTCCTCCGCCATTATCTCCACCGGCATCTTCTTCAAGTGAACCAATACAATGTGTAGAAGACGACTATTTTGTAGCAGAGGTTCCAAAGAAAAAACAAAAGAAAGTTAGCAACATTAAGTTAAGACAAGAATTTAACGAATTGAAATTGAAGTTAAAAGAAAGCAATAATTTGAAGAACAAAAAGTTAGAACTCTTGGAAAGGAAACTCAAGTTAGATGAGAGAAAAGTTCTGGCTCTGGAAATGTTGGCAGGGATTACTATTCCTAATTAATATGTTAGTTTGTTTAATATAATATAATATAATAATTATGTACATTTAAATAATTTCAATTCTTAAAAAACAAATTTCAAATATCGTTACATGTTAAATTCCTAAATACTTCCTCTCTTCGTGTCATTCCCTCTGCATGATGGTGTTCTTCTTCAGCTTCGTCCTCGTTGTCGTCTTCAACATACGGGACAATACCTTCGATATTTTCACCAGAGTCGATGCATATGTTATGTAGTGTGCATGCAGCAACTACACATTTTACTACAAAATTAATGTCTCTGTGTTCAAAGTAACGTAGCCTCCTAAATCTTAATTTCAGTAGTGCATAAGCATTTTCAACCACTATTCTAGTAGAAGAATGTTTGAAATTAAACATCTTTTGCTCGTGTGTTAAATTCCCATTATCTTTAAAAGGTGTTACCAACCAGTTCAAGGTAATGGGATATGCAGAGTCTCCTAACAAAAATCGATTATGGAACTGCAGGGTTCTATCTGTGGCTTTACGGTATAAAGCAAATCGTTTGAACACACGAGCATCATGCAAACTACCTGGTTCGCCACAAAATAGATCAATAAATCTTTTATTATTATCCACAACACCTTGTATGATAATACTATGTGTACCTTTTCTGTTGCAATATGCATGCTGATTAGTTCCTTTTTTGTTAATAAGGATATGCGAACCATCGATGCAACCGACTACATGCTTAATTCCCTGCTTTTGCGCAAATCCTTTGTCAATTTCGGTAGCCTCTTCATCACTAGGCCATTTGATGATGGTTGAACTGATACTAACTAAATAATCTACTACTTTTCTAATAATTTTCCAAGTTGCACTTTCAGTGACATCAAAACGATCACTCACTTGTCGGTAAGTTTCTTGGTTGGAAAGGTACCAAAGCGTGATCAGAAATGATTTTCTTGCAGACACCTTCTTACGACCGAATGAATGTATAGGTAGAACATTAGCATTTTCCAGATTATCTAAAAATAATCATTAAATTTATAATATATTAGGTACTAAGCTAGACAAGTAATTACTTATGCACATATTTGATGTTGTTCTATTAAGTCGAAAGTGTTTTCTGAATTCTTCGTCACTATATGCTTCAATAGCATCTTCAAATTTTGGAACACGAATGCGTTTTATTCGGTTTGGAATATCTAGTATATTGCATTCATCGTTAGAGTCGCTGCTAAACCAATCGAAATCAGAGAAGTCTTCATCAAACGCAAGCGTCTGAAAATTATTTCATGTGAAATAAATATTTGACCTTTTACTTTACTAGAAAAAAAATTCACAAAAATTTAATTAAACTTGTCACTTACTGCAATCGTTTTAATATCTACTGCATCTACTCTTTCACACATATTGGTTTTAATTATTGTATATTAATACTTAATTTTAATTATAGGTTTCAGTAAATTTGTAATTAGTCTTTTTGAAGTTTATGTTGACAGATACAAAAAATAATTTGGTTAATACTTCAAAATAATTAAACAAAAAAATTCACTTACTAGTAAATTTTTGTTGTTCTTTTTACCTTATCTTTTTCTCACTTTGACTTAGTTAATCTCAGTTCGTCTCAGCTCACTTTATCTCAGTTGTGCAACTGAGATGGAAATAAAATAGGTAAAAAGAATACAGCTTAAATAACGTAATTATTTTTTACTTTTTAGTGCATTTTTTTCACAGTAATTTTTTTTTAAGTCGGTTTTAATTTTTTTTTTTTTATTTTTTTAAACTACATAATTCTCCTACTCCTTGAAAATTAAATTTTTAACTATGAAAATAGTTAATTCCAAATTTAATTTAATTTAGTGCTTGTTCACAATGTACATAAACATAACACGTGCATAAGCCTAACATAAACATAATTTTGACATAAGCCACAAAAGTGTTCACAATGAAGATAAGAAATATATGAAACTGCGCATGCGTATAACAAAAAAATAAACGAATAAACTTTCAAACTTTATAACAAAGGCTATGTTTATGTCAATTTCGTCAATTTATTTCAACTTATGACCAAACACTACCAACTTCAAACCACAAATTTCACTAAATGTAACATAATTTCAATCTTATGTACGAACATATTAAGCTGAACATAAGATCAACATAAACATAAGAATTTCGTAGGCACACTGTAAACACTTACGTTGATTTATTACTAGTTCAACTTTATGTGTTATGTATGTGTTATGTTTATCTTATGTCTTACGTACATTGTGAACAAGCACTTAGGAAAGCTTTTCTTTAAACTTTAATTATTGTAAGTTATGATTTTACAATTTAATGCCACTCAGGCGTATATTCCATAATACAAGATGTTCAAAAATACATATACGTGATATTCCACTACTCTTTTGAAAACCTATTGCTATTTGATGAGATTTGAGAAATATAATTACATAAATTTTATTTTCATGAAATATTTTTAAACTTGAGAATTAATTAATTAAGTTTAGGTACAATCAGGGCCGTATTTACGAGAGATTTTAAGGGTTACAACTCCCCCACCCTCCGAAATCAGAAAAACTAGTAACATTAAACATGAAGTGTTTAAATAAAAATTAAAATTAAAGAGATATTTCTAATAAATTAAATCCCAAATTAAAAAATCCGAAATTAGTATTATTAATATCCGGCGATTGGCGACACTGGATTGCATACACCTACTAGTAAATTGCAAATATATAAAAATGACGATAAAGAATATAAAAAGGCCCCATATATTTACAGTACTGTGTAAAAGTCTGCGACTACTTAATAATTAGAGTGGGCATTGTAAACCCATAAATTGTCTTATATTTTGGTGTGAATTTTATTTGAAAATATGACGTTTTCGTTTTGACAACATTATTTTACCATCGTCATCGGTAAAATAAGAATTTAGTTTGTAATTTTTATTCAAATTTTAAAATTAAAATATTTTATTTAAAGACGGTTTTTTACAAGAGAGTTTAAAATTAAAATATGAATAAGTTTAAACTTATTAAAAATATCGTATTAAACAAAACTTTTAAAATGGCACCAACAAAATTTTATCCGCAAAAACACCCCCAAAAGTCAACCTGTAGTCAAAATTTGTCGCTCACTCGACAAAGTATTTTCAACCATTAAGTAAAGGTCACAAAAATCAAACTTTTCTCTGAATATTGAACTCAAATAAAGAAAAATCGCTCAAAAAATAATCATTTGTAATACCACGAGTAGTCGTAGATATGTCGAATATTTTGGGGCGATATCACGAATATTCGTTGCGCTTGCAAAATGAATAGCATAAGTGCGCCAGCACGAATTTCCGGGTTTCCGTGGAATCCCATCTAGAAGATCGCTGATGGCGAGGTGTGGCGGAAACCTGGTCACGGTACCAAATTAGCCGAATGCGAGGGTGTCCTGGGACACGCTTGGTTTTGACTTGGCTTTGCACCGTTGGGGAAATTGTATCGCCCAATTGCGCAAGGCCGTTGCCACAAAAAAATGAAATGAAGTGAAAATGAAGAATGAATAATGAACATGACAAGTGAAAATGAAAAATGACTGATAGTAAGTGGGTATTAGCTGATTTATCTACCCAGCTGACTTACTGCTGCAGATAGCTGAAAGAAAGGTGGGTTATTATACACAAACATATCTATTGTTGAAAAAAAATTTTTACACAGTTTTTACACAGTTTGATCCAGGATCAACCTGGGGACCCTGACTCTCCTGTAATCTCCGAGTTGGTAGTTACCTAGCCCTTTGATTAGAGGGTTGTCGGAATCAGACAGATCGTCGTAGAATTTAGCCGTGGTGCGGCGGATAAATTCGCGGATAGGTTCCACGTCGGAATCTTCCTAGATCTTAGTGTTTGAGGCGAAGAATGGGGCCTTCATTGCTCGCCTTATTGCTATGCTTTCGACCACGCGGATTTTCCTCATATGATTTTCGGCCGCGTGTGCCCAAGCAGGAGCTGCATACGTCAGGATAGGCCTGATGCATGCCGTATAAATTCTTAATTTATTTTTAATGTTTAGCTGACTAGAGTATCTGAGAAGGGGTTGGAGGGATGCTAGCGCACCTCTAGCTTTGTTGCACGTCGCAGAAATGTGGTGGCCCCACCGGGATCCACTGTCTAGCGTCACCCCTAAATACTTGGATGTAGCGCTCCAGGGGATTTCGGTGTTAAACATTCTGAGACGTGCTTCAGGTTCTCTCTTTAGAGATCGCGTGAAAAGTGTTGCCGTACTTTTGCTAAGATTGACACCTATGCGCCAAGTACGGAACCAGGACTCGAGTTTGTCAAGGTGTCGCTGAAGGCGTTTCATTATGAGTTTGGGTCGACGCTCGCTGCTGTACACCGCTGTGTCGTCGGCATAAAGCGCCATTTCAATGTGTATATCTTCTTCTCTGTTTAGATGCTAAGATGCTTCCTTGAGGAACACCGGCTGTGATGCACTTTAAAGTAGAGCGCGTGTCCTCAAGTTTCACGCGAAACTTCCTTTCCTCCAAGAATGAGCCCATTATTCTTATCAACTGTGGGTGTAATTTAGCCTCCATCATTTTGTAAAGTAGTCCCTGGTGCCATACTTTATCAAACGCTTTGGCTACATCTAGAAAAACAGCACCCGTTGCGTTGCTTTTATTCTTACCCCAGTTTAATGTTATGTGCTTCACCAGCCTAAGTATCTGATGGGTGGTGGAGTGTCCCGCCCTGAAGCCGAACTGTTCGTTCGGGAGGGTGTTATTGTGGCAGATATTTTCGTCCAGTCTTCTCGCTATTAGCCGCTCTATTACTTTCCCCAGGCTGGGTAGTAAGCTGATGGGCCGGTATGATTTCGGGTTACTCAGGTTCTGGTTTGGCTTTGGGAAGATGACAACGTCGGCCACTTTCCACAGATGGGAAGTGACCGTGCCGTAGGATGGCGTTCGCAATTGCCCGCACCGCCGCCGTCGCCTTTTTTGGGAATTCCGAAATCATCCAGTTTGTTATCCCACAGGGATCTGGTGCCTTTCTTTTATTTAGTTTTTCGAGTGTTGTGGCTACTTCTTCCTAGCTGACCGGTCTTATTGCCTCTTGGCTTTGTGTGGCGGCTAGTCTCAGCATGACTTCCTTTTCGATCTTCTCGGTGTGCGAGGTCTGTGAGGTCAGTGTTAGGACTGAATTGTTCCTCCAGACTTTCGGCTAGTACCTCGGCCTTGTCCAGGAGACTGAGGGCCACTCCGTTGGATCCTTCGAGGGGTGGAATTTTTGCTCTTTTCCTCTTCTCCTGGATGCTTTTGATGAACTTCCAGGCTGAGGGTTTTTCTAGGGATAGCTCTTCTAGCTTGTTTTCCCAAGTGCCGTTCAGATGTTTTTTGACCTCCCCTTTGACCTCGGCAGCTAAATCGTTATAGAGACTGCTATCCACCGGGTTGGACGTGCGTTGGGCGCGACGTCTGGCCCGGTTTTTCTCCATAATTAGATCTTTGAGTGATAATAATGGTCATCTTGGGGGTTGCGAGTTATCGCCGGATTATAACAAATGTGAGTGTAGTCGACGGGGGCGTCGACTACGAAGTGTAGTGCATCGGAATGTCTTTGTAAGACAACACCTGCTTGGTTGGCCTTTCGGCTGTTCCAGGCCGGGTGTTTGGCGTTTAGGTCGCCGGCGATGATGACCTGGTCGCCGGTGTTACCTAGGAGAGCCGTGATATCTGAGGGGTGTAGGGTTTCTATTGGAGATTTGTAAGCTGAGGTTAGATGCAGCAGTCCGTTGTTGCCCGTGCGGACTACAATGGAAGTTGCCTCTATTGTCTCGAGCTCTGGGACTGGCTTCTCGTAGTGCTCTATGGAGGACTTGATGTAAACTGCGGTGCCGCCCATTCGGCCCCACAACCTGTCGTTCCTATAGAGCGAGTAGCAGGGAAGCTCGGCCTTATGGGCCGGCTTCAAATTCGTCTCACTGACTAGAACGATGTCTAGCTCGTGGCGTCTAATAAAGTCCAGAAATTGGACTTTTTGTCGTAGTAGTCCATTGGCGTTCCAATCAGCTATAAGAAGGAACGTGGGGTTGGTTTTTGAACTCATTGAGGTGTGTTTAACGATTTTTTTTGACTATTTCGCTTTGGATTTATTTTTAGGTGGTCCTTGTACGGTTTTTGCGTTCGAGGCAGCCAGGCAGGCTTGAACTATTCGGGCTATTAGGTCCCCCTCCCCCGAATTTAGTGTGTTCCGTGGCGTTGTATTTTGTGTTTTTTTGTTTTGTTTGAGCCGTTGTCCATGAGATGGTCCCGAGTTATTTTTAATGCTGGTTTGTGTTACCGGTCGAGTGCATTTGTTCCTACTTTTACACCCCCCCCCCCCAGCTAGCCGGGTGTTCTCCCCCGCATTTTGGTTTGGTTTGGTTTGCGCATTTTGGTTTTGCGTTTGCTGGCATTTTACAGTCAGCTGTCAAGTGGGTTCCTGCGCATTTCACACATCTGGTGAAGGATGCGCAGCTGTTTTTGCTATACCGAACTTCTGGCACCGGAAGCATTGTGTTGCTTGTGTATCAGGGTGAGGGTTTTCGATTGTTATGTCTAGACCCATTACCTTTTTCAGGAGGTAAATTTGCTTTCCCCTGGTTGTCCTATCGAGGATCAGGGAGAAGAGTGGCAGTGGAACGCTTTTGCCTTTTGGTCCCTTTGCGAATTGCTGTATCGAGGTGATGGGAAAGCCTTCTGCCCTGATGCTCTCCAAGATGTCTTTCGGGTCAAATTCCGCTGGAAGGCTCTTTAGTACCACTTTAAGGGGCTTTTCCTCCGTGAGTTTGAACGCTATGTGTTCATAGCTGTCTCGGGTAAGAATTCTTTGTATTTCCCTGTAGTCCATCTCCGTGTATGGCTGGATGGTTATGCCGTTTGCTGTAGATCGGGCCTTGGAGAAGTTTAATTTTTCTTTAGTGATCTTGCCCATTAGTTCGGGTCATTTGCCCCGAGGGAGATGGACTCTCTAAACAAAAATATTAGTGTGTAAGTCAAGAGTTGACAAGAACGCGTCCCAAGATGTAATTTTGCACACACTAATATTTTTGTTTAGCGCAAGCGTAATAGAAATATAAAATTGTAATTAATTTATTACAAACAAATTAATTATGACCTAACGATAAACATAGGTGACCAATCGTTAGCAGTGCATTTCCTAGCTGTTTCCATTTTTATTTCATCGAAATCGTTTAATGGGGAGGCTAACTTACCAAGAAAATTTTTCAAAACTTGAATAATTTTTTTTAATAAAACTAAAAGTGACCTAACGATAAAACCAGGTGACCTAACGATTCCATATTTTTTTATATCAAAATGTTTCAGATGGGAGGCCAACTTCACGGAGGTGTTGAATGTCGTTGTAGCACGTTTTTCACCGATCACACTTGACAATAACTTACAGTAAACACAATAGCACACTGGGTTACTAAACCTTTTAATTTCACTGCGATTGATAATCACTAACACTGCACTTGATCGCACAAAATTTCACTGTTGCACAAAAGCACTAAGTATCACAAGATTTGTCGCTGAGAAGACACGTCTTACTCGTACGGCTTTCTAGCTGGTTATATAAAATGATAAATCGCTTGTACCAATAGTGGAATATTCACTGCAATTCAGCACTAGTGGAATATCCACTACAGTTCATTTTGATTGGCCATGAAATCTTACATGTAACATTTTTATTGGTTCACTTTTGACAGATGACATGTGAATTAAATAGTCACTTTAATTATTAAATAAAAACAATCTCACAAAATTCCAACTATTTGCGGTCGCTTTCGACCAAAATACTTTCAAACAAAATTTTCCAATAACAATACTCAAAAATAAAATCTTATTGCAAAAAAACTTGCACAAAATTATACTCAAAAAATCAGCGGAACAAAATCTAGTCGTCTTGGCAAAAAAATCTCCCTCTACTCATTTTTCTGCAAAACATTACATTTCAAAAATTAATATAACAAAATTACCAAGGTTCATTTGTTCAGCTTTTCAACGTATTTCATTGGTTAATCCAAATTTTCAGGTTAAAACTTACAACTGTACAAGTGGCCCTAAATTGAATTTATTTTGCCGATTTTAGCATGACTGGCGGTTTAAGTTAAGACTTACACTTTTTATTTAGGTATTTTATTATTTATCCAGTTCCTTCTATTTTTAATTTTAAATTTACTTTTTATTGTAGGTTTTTTTTATTATTTAAATTTATGTTGCACTTTATACTTTTATTTTTTGTTTTGAATTTTAGTTTCCTTTTTATTTTAATAAATTAGCTATTTATTTTTCAATATTTTCAGAACCCCACCTGTAAATCTAGTCTAAATACGGCCCTTGGTATAAATATTTACTGCGAATTTTCTAGTTATAATTTTAATTGTTATGATTCAAAACGGAATTTACAGTAATTGCATTAACGTAAATTAGATAAACATTAGGTAATATTTTCGAAGTATTTTATAATTTAAATATACTGCATCTAGTACATATTTGTTAAAACATTTCAGATCCATAAATTTATTTGAAAAGTAAGTATTTACTTTTTTTCTTGAAGTTACCAGGGGAATTCCATATTAATGCTACTGTTATAAAATACGGCGTCGGAAGGCAGAAATATTTCGAACTCTTTATTTTTATAAAAAAAACTTTATTAACACAAATTTTACATTTCAAGCAATTTTACAGCAATTCCCAAAATAAAATCCAATGAAAAGTTACAAATTTGATTACACTTTCATTACCAAAAGACTCCAGGAACCAATGAAGTACTTATGACGATAATATAGATAAAGCAATAAAAATTTCAAAAAAAATAAATAAACCAAATACAACGTTTAAAACAAAAGAAGTTAGGTTATTTTTTTCAATTTTTAGTGGATGTACTACTTTTTTCGGTATTTTCTATTTTATTCTTGCTTCATTTGAGCGACGTCTTCCTTGGCTTGATGAACTTGCAACACGGCAACCGCTTCTTCCACCTTACTCTTGAGTGACTCACCGTGTTCCAACATGTGAAGTAACTCGGAGTTGTCCATTTCCAATAACATGCCGGTGATCTTTCCGGCCAATTCTGGTTGCATCATCTGGATCTGGAAGAATAAGCGTTCGCCCAGCAAATGCTCTTGTTCTTGCGGTGCTGCTGCGGCCAATAACGAAGCTGTGAATGGTTCTTGTTCTTGAACATTTACTACTTGTTGTACGGACATCTGTTGATGTTGGTTTCTCGTGTTTGTGGCATAATTGTAGTTGGATTGAAGATTTCTTCCAGCACAAACATTTTGAGGTGGCATTGCACGACGCTGCATGTTTTGCATTTGTTGTTGTTTGCCGGCGACTGGCCGAGGAACTTGTGGGTTTCCTTTGACCATGGCCGGATTCGTGGGCCGTGCGGCCGCGTGATACGACGGTGGCACGTTAGCGACATGCTGAGAGGGTTGAGGTACGTGAGATACTTGCGATGTGTACACCCGTTGTTGGAAGGCGGGCAAGAAATAACCGTCTGCTGTATTAACTGTTTGCAAGTAGTGACCCATCGGATGCTGCATGCGCATGCTGACCGGGCGTTGTAAGTATTGAAAGTTCAGATATGCCTTGCGGTCTTCCTTGCGTTGAGCCAATGTGACAAAAAGTGGTTTACTGCCGACGATGCGGCCATTCATCTCGGTAACGGCTTTAGTTGCTTCTTCCGACGACGAGAAACATACGAATCCAAAACCACGACTTCGACCTTCTTCCAACATTACCTTAGCCGAAGTAATGGTGCCAAAATGCCCGAATTCCTTGCGTAACCATTCATCATCGAAGCTGTCGTCCAAGTTTTTGATGTACAAATTAACACCTTGAAAGCGGTTAATACGTTCCATTTTGAGTTGCTCGTAGTGACGTTTAAGTTCTTGCTGACGTTCGGCTTTCTTTTGTGCACGACCTACATACAATAGCTTTCCGTCAGACATCTCTTTACCGTTCAAGTCGTCAACTGCTCTCTTAGCAGAATCGGCGTCCTCGAATTCTACAAATCCAAATCCGGTCGATTTGCCATCCTTATCTGTCATAATCTTCACGCTGGAGATTCTTCCCATATTTTTGAAGATTTCCTTCAATTCTTCTTCGCTCATTTCTTTACGCAAGTTTTTAACGTAAACGTTGGTGAAGAGTATTGCTCTCTCCCCCAATTCCGTCTCGCGTTCACGGCGAGAAATAAAGCGACCGACGTAAACTTTCTTTCCGTTGAGCAACATACCGTTGACCTTCTCGATACATTTATTAGCACTTTGTTTGGTTTCGAAGTGCACAAAGCCGTAACCCTTGCTGCAGTTGTTTTCATCCAGTTCGACCTTGCAACTCAAAATTTTTCCGAAAGCGGATAAGGTGTCGTACATAGCTTTATTATCGATACTTTTGTCCAGATTCTTAATAAAAACATTACCAACGCCTGATTTTCTCAATGACGGATCGCGATGCGACCACATAATACGCATTGGAAAGCCTCTCAAACAATCGGAATTTAACGTATCCAAAGCTCTTTCCGCATCGGCCATTTGATGGAAGTTCACATATGCGTAGCCAAGAGAACGGCGAGTAATCATATCGCGACACACACGGATCGACGCTACCAGACCCATCGGGGAGAATTTCTCAAAAAGAATCGCCTCGTTGACATCTGGTTGTAAATCGCCTACGTAGAGGGACACCATAGGATGATTTGCTGCTGCTACTTCTCCGTTCATGTTGTCGGCTTCTCAAACGTAATTTAAAACAAGTACACAAAAATTCTTCAAAACACCACGAGAAAATCAAATCGTAAAAACTAATTATGTAACAAATTGTTTCTTTAGTTATCACTTTTCCCCTTACAACTTTTAATTATTTTTTTTACGATTTTATTGGATTTTTATAAATATTTTATAATTTTTTGTAAATTTGTAAATAACTAGATAAATTTCACAAAGACTAAAAAATATTTAAATAAATTAAATATAAGAAATATTAAAACAGTACTCGCCTTTACCGGTTGTCACCCTAAACTGATTTGAACCTATTGTGCGCGGCCTTATATTGTCATATTTTTCAATCTTAGGTTGGTACCACTGGTAAATACAGATTTACAAGGACTATATTTAAATTTTAAGCCAGGGGCGTATTAGGCGGTTGAAAAGTTTCTATAACAGCTACTGAAATAATATATGTATGAGAATAGATGCTGTATAAAAACCATTTTTCTCTGAACACAATCAGCATAGCTATTTAAAAAAAAGCTTTTTTTGAAAAAATCGATTTGATGACTTAATCGTAAATAGATTTTTACTTAGAATAGGTATTATACCAACGGATCCGTTACTTTGGCCCCCCTCCCAGGTTAATATTTTCACCCCAAAACCTAGCACTGGAATGCTTAGAGCCAGCATCAGCTATCAGCAAATGTGAAAGCTAGCACCATTACAGTTTTTTTACAAATTGACTTTAAAACCGCGAGGTGGGGGGGCAAAGTAACCCTAGATCGTTTTGATTTACGATCGATAGGTCGATTTACATCGACTTTGACACGTGCCAAAATCGCAATTTTGGCCGTCAAAATTCCATTTAGATTGTAATTTAATAAATAAAAATATGTAAACATGAAAGTTTTTATTGAGAGTCGTAGATAAAACGTGGTATTAAACATTATATGCTCGTTAAATAATATATTTAGGGTATTCACACTCTCTGGTATATTTAACACGAGGTAAATTTACCACACATTTATACCATAATACACCTCGTGGTATTGAGTGTTGGTATTTTAACTTTAACCCTACTTTCGGCACAATCAGCTGTTATTATTTTTGTAAGTAGTAGTTACTTTAAATCAGCTGTGTGCACTTCGCCATATTAGAAGTAAAAATACAACAACGCAGAAAAGCGGCGCACTGGTTTAACTTTACCATACTAGAAATACACGGTCGAGGGCTACTTACGAATACCACGAGGTATGGTATTTGCTCTTATGGGAGTTTACTACACAGTCAAATAAACCCCTGGTAAACGTGGTATATTTACCACGGGATATACCAGAGAGTGTGAATACCCTAACTATTATTATCGTTGCATTTACGACAATAGGGAGTTATCGCCACACCACGATAAATTTTACGCTAACGCTAATCTAGTTTTAAACTCAAATGCGCATGCGCAAAAATAGCGTAATGCAAATAACGTTACCTAGTCCTGCTATTTCTCATAAAATAGCGTAGAATTGATTTGATTTGAAAACTCTTTATTGAACATAATATTTACAGTGTTTGTTACAAGAGGTAGCAGGTTAGAAAAGTGGAATTTACATTACAACTGTGCCTATTGCTACTATTTTACAATTTACTAGTTAGGTATTTATTACAATAATATTACATGAGTGGATTAAACTTATAATTAATGATTTTTTCTGTGAAAAAATGAGTGCAAAAACCCAAATAGCGTAGGTATTTAAGGTTAGTTATTTATATATTTTAGGCTATTTAGTTAAATTAGGTTTTAGTTTTGTTACCTTGTTATAAATTAGAGCCTGGAAAAATAAGCTCTAACAACGTGTAAATCAAGCATTACTAGTAATTGTGTGCAGCAGGTAGTTGGAGATGGTAATAGAATAGAATAATAGAATGCAATAACAAGACAACTTAAAATTAGAGAATGCATCATCTATAGGAATTACTATAACTATAAAATAACGTCACAAAAATAGCGGGATTTGCGATAACTCTTAAACTGTATTCCCATTATTGTAAAATACCGTATCTTGTCACGTGACTTTTAGCGTTAGCGTAGAGTTTACCGTGGTGTACCGCTAAAACTTCGATTTGAAAACAGAAACACAATATTTAACCGTAAAAACAAAACATTTTCAATTTTTGGGTTTGGAAAGCATTGCATTTGTAATTTTTTTATATTTTGTATTTGCGATTTCCTTGAGTAAAACCGAAGACCAAACAACTATAGCCGACACAGTCGAGATGGCTAAAGACGGCCGAAGGACGCCTGTACCAGATAATAGTTTATATTTAACATTGATGCCCGGTTTCTGTAATCTTAGAATAAATAGTTAATCATAGATTAAATCCGATTTGGGTTTAAAAAATATTTAATTACTGGTTGACCAGTGATTAAAGAAAAAACAAACACTTTTTAAAACTAAAATGTTTTTGCCTATTTGGGTTTTTCAAAAAATTTGATATGATTAATATCGAGTTACACTACCTAAACCACTTATCCATTAATTAGAAAATATTAAGTTAAAATACCAAATAAAACTTGCGACGCATAATTAAAATAAAAAATTAATCTATAACGCACTCAGATCATACCAATGTTTAGTTTGTTTAAATTCTGTACGAAAAATTGTCTTACAAAATTAAATGTGCGTAGTGTTCTGCATTACAAGAATTTCAACAATAGATTTTGATTATAAAGTAAATTTTTAAAGATATTATGCCCGTATGCACCAACAACAAATAAATCTACAAATAAGTATTCGTCAAATAAAGTTTATTCAATGAATAACTTATATTGGTATTCACCAACCACTGGGCATGAATAAATAACTATTTGTAGAATAAATACAAATTAGGTTGGTAGATAATAAAATTACCAAGTAAATTTAAAATCTTAACCTATAAAAGTTGACACTTTTCACTTTCGTATGTTGTGTTTACAAATGAACAAAAGAAATACGAAGCCGAAACTGCAAAAATTAAATCAGAAAATGCCATTCAATTGACAATTCTTAAAATTTTTGATTAACAATATTTTCGTTTCCAATGTTAATATCTTGAATTTCATTGTGAACGATGTTTTCATCGGGTGGTATTTCATCTCTTCTATCTATGGCAATGTTATGTAAAACTGTTGTTGCTACAAATATTGAGTCCACTCGATCAAGAGCAACACGAAGCCCAAGAGACAGACACGGAAATCTTCTTTTGAGAACACCGAAAGCTCTTTCCACCGTGTTTCTAGTATGAAAAATGGCTTCTGTTGTATCGCTTTTCAGCAGGAGTACTAGGAATATATAATGGTGTTAATAAGTACTTCCTACAGGGATAAGCACTGTCGCCTAGCAAATAGCAATCTCCAAAAGTTTCTTCTAACCGAGCTCTTAATCTAGATTCTTTGAAAATTGTAGAATCGTGAGCACTACCGGGATAGGAAGTTACTATATCCATAATTTTAAGGTTTCCATTAGCGACCATTTGAACATTTATGGAAAACCATCCCTTTCTATTCCGGTACAATTCAGCAGTATCTCCTCCTGGTGATTGAATTTTTATATGAGTACCATCAATCGTACCTAGTACTCGAAGAAAGTTTGCAATTTTATAAAAATTGCTATTAATTTTATTTATTGCAAATTGAGTTTGTGGCATTTTTATATAAATATTGCCTTTTAATGCAATACAGTGTGATATTTTTGCAAGAATTCTGCTCACACTACTTTGCGATACTAAAAAATTATCAGCCGTACACAGTTGAAATGACCCGGTAGCATAAAATCGTAGGGTTATCAGCACTTGATTAATTGGCGATATAGCATCATTTCTCATACTTGTAACTTTTAAATTCTCCCCAATTAAATTTAAAATATCTTCCACGGTTACCTTTAAAAAACGAAATCGCATCTTGAAATCTATATCGTCAAAATTTTCTATAAAATTAGTTTTAAGACAAACATTTCGGGAGCGTCAGTAATTTCTATTTTCATTTTCGTCTGTTGGAACTGGTAAAAAATTTAAAAGCGGCAATAAATTGTTTCTAAAAACAAAGTAAAATTGCACTATAATACAACATACTTTATAATACTTAATTTTTAATTATGTACTTACATTAAATTTAAATCATCTATTACTCTTTCTGTAATACTTTTAATTTTACACAAATCCGAATATACAAGTACTCATAAAATTCAAAAAACTTTCAAGTTTTAAGGTTATAAATCGACAAATAACGACTTATTTGACCAATTTTGAGCTAATAAGTTATTGGAAGTTTATTCAATGAATTGTAATATTGTAAATTTGAATTTGAATATATTGGGCGCGAAATTTTAAAATTAGTTCATTTTGGTTACTTTAAAATGCAACGGTGGTAAGACGGAAGTAGTGTGAGTTTTTTCCGCTAGAGTTGACCGTTATAGATGCTAACAAAAGTCTTAGATTTGGTACTTCAAGATGGTCGGATGTGGGTGATTTGGTACTTGGAATGTTTGAGAATATTAAGTAATTGAAATTAAAATTATTTTAAAAATAATGCTCACAGCCCTAAATCGGTTAGCTTTAACATCGTGGGCCTCTTCACTATTTTTTTAAATATCTGGATTTTTCCAGAGTGTGAAGAAAATACTGTCTTCCTGCAAGAGCAGGTAGAATTTTTATTTACAACTCACAGGGTAAAAACACTGCTTTATAGTATATTATACTAAGCCTGCGGTCTTGGTATAGTACTATATGGTATTATGTTATCGTACGATAATTTTATAAAATTATACGATAATTTGAATTTCTCTACCTACTTTTACCATCTACCTGAAGGAATTACCATAATCGTAACAGACAAAGATTGCTTATCATGCTGTCTCATTTAATGCTTACTCATTATATAATTCGCGAATAAAATTAACGATGGGGGCGCTGCTAAATTGTCATATGCGAGTAAATTGAGGTTATAGTTGTGTTTACAGTGATCGAGTCAACCTTGTAAATTTTTTTGTATGTTCGAATTACACTACTGTACAGGTATGAGACAGGAGCTGTCTCTCTTTACACTACATACTTTTTGCTCGAGTGAATTTCTCTTTTACTTTCAAATATTTTGCGTACGATAAAACCCTGCTTATCCCTGCTCTATCGGAATAGAAATGAAGTCATTTTAGTTTCTCTAAATTTTTTCAATTTTTCAGACAACTTTTCTAATTTTTCTTTGCGTAATAAACCTTATCCGGACTATTACGATTCCAGTGCTAGGTTTTAGGGTGAAAATATTAACCTAGGTAAAATAGGTATAATACCTATTCTAAGTAAAAATCTATTTACGATTAAGTTATCAAATCGATTTTTTCAAAGAAAGCTTTTTTTTAAATTGCTAGCTGATTGTGTTCAGAGAAAACTGGTTTTTATACAGCATTAATTCTCATATATTATTTCAGTAGCTGTTACAGAAACTTTTCAACCGCCTAATACGCCCCTGCCCTAAAATTTAAATTTAGTACTTGTAAGCTTGTCTTTATCGGTGGTACCAACCTAAGATTGAAAAGTATGACAATATAAGGCCGCGGTCGAAAGGTTCAAATCAGTTTAAGGTGAAAAGCGGTAAAGGCGAGTACTATTCTAATATTTCTTATATTTAAATTATTTAATTATTTATTACACACTTTAGTCGTTGTGAAATTTATCTAATTATTTAAAAATTTACAAAAAATTATAAAATATTCATAAAAATCCAAAAAAATCGTAAAAATAATTAAAAATTTTAACGGGAAAAGTGATAACTAAAGAAACAATTTGTTTTTACGATTTGGTTTTCTCGTGGTGTTTTGAAGAATTTTTGTGTATTTGTTTTAAATTACGTTTGAGAAGCCGACAACATGAACGGAGAAGTAGCAGCCGCAAATTATCCTATGGCGTCCCTCCACGTAGGCGATTTACATTCAGATGTCACGGAGGCGATTCTTTTCGAGAAATTCATCCCGATGGGTCCGATAGCGTCGATCCGTGTGTGTCGCGATAGGTATACTCTGCGTTCTCTTGGCTACGCATATGTGAACTTCCATCAACTGGCCGATGCGGAAAGAGCTTTGCATACGTTAAATTCCGCTTGTTTGGGAGGCTTTCCAATGCGTATTATGTGGTCGCATCGCGATCCGTCATTGAGAAAATCAGGCGTTGGTAATGTTTTTATTAAGAATTTGGATAAAAGTATCGATTATAAAGCTATGTACGACACCTTATCCGCTTTCGGAAACATTTTAAGTTGCAAGGTCGCACTGGATGAAAACAACTGCAGCAAGGGTTACGGCTTTGTGCACTTCGAAACCGAACAAAGTGCTAATAAATGTATCGAGAAGGTCAACGGTATGTTGCTCAACGGAAAGAAAGTATACGTCGGTCGCTTTATTTCTCGCCGTGAACGCGAGACGGAATTAGGGGAGAGAGTCATTCTCTTTACCAACGTTTACGTTAAAAATTTGAGTAAAGAAATGAGCAAAGAAGAATTGAGGGAGATGTTCGAAAATATAGGGAGAATCACCAGCGTGAAGATTATGACAGATAAGAATGGCAAATCGACCGGATTTGGCTTTGTAGCATTCGAGGACGCCGATTCTGCTAAGAGAGCAGTTGACGACTTGAACGGTAAAGAGATGTCTAACGGAAAGCTATTGTATGTAGGTCGTGCACAAAAGAAGGCCGAACGTCAACAAGAACTTAAACGTCACTACGAGCAACTCAAAATGAAACGTGTTAACCGCTTTCAAGGTGTTAATTTGTACATCAAAAACTTAGACGACAGATTCGATGATGAATGGTTACGCGAGGAATTTGGGCATTTTGGCACCATCACTTCGGCTAAGGTAATGTTGGAAGAAGGTCGAAGTCGTGGTTTTGGATTCGTATGTTTCTCGTCGTCGGAAGAAGCAACTAAAGCCGTTACCAAGATGAATGGCCGCATCGTCGGCAGTAAACCACTTTATGTCGCCTTGGCTCAACGCAAGGAAGACCGCAAGACGCACCTGAACTTTCAATACTTGCATCGCCAGGCCATCATGCGCATGCAGCATCCGATGGGTCACTACTTGCAACCAGGTCATGCAGCAGGCGGTAACTACTTGCCCGCCTTCCAACAACGCGTGTACACATTGCAAGTACCTCACGTACCTCCACCCTCTCAGCATGCCAGTAACGTGCCATCGTCGTATCACGCGGTCGCATGTCCCACGAACCCGGCCATGGTCAAAGGAAACCCACAAGTTCCTGGTCGTGCAATGCCACCTCAAAACGTTTATGCTGGAATAAATGGTCAATCCAACTACAACTATGCTACAAACATGAGAAACCAACATCAACAGATGCCCGCACAACATGTAGTAAATGTTCAAGGACAAGAACCACGAACAACTTCGTTATTGGCCGCAGCAGCACCGCAAGAACAAAAGCAATTGCTGGGCGAACGCTTATTCTTCCAGATCCAGATGATGCATCCAGAATTGGCCGGAAAGATCACCGGCATGTTATTGGAAATGGACAACTCCGAGTTACTTCACATGTTGGAACACGGTGAGTCACTCAAGAGTAAGGTGGAAGAAGCGATTGCCGTGTTGCAAGTTTATCAAGCCAAGGAAGACGTCGCCCAAATGAAGCAAGAATAAAATAGAAAATACCGAAAAAAGTAGTACAACTACTAAACATTGAAAAAAATAACCTAACTTCTTTTGTTTTAAACATTGTATTTGGTTTATTTAGTTGTTTTGAAATTTTTATTGCTTTATCTATATTATCGTCATAGTACTTCATTGATTCCTGGAGTCTTTTGGTAATGAAATGAAAGTGAAATCAAATTTGTAACTTTTCATTCGATTTTATTTTGGGAATTGCTAAAAATGTAAAATTTGTGTTAATAAAGTTTTTTTATAAAAATAAAGAGTTCGGAATATTTCTGCCTTCCGACGCCGCATTTTATAACAGTAGCATTAATATGGAATTCCGCTGGTAACTTCAAGAAAAAAAGTAAATACTTACTTTTCAAATAAATTTATGGATCTGAAATGTTTTAACAAATATGTACTAGATGCAGTATATTTAAATTATAAAATACTTCGGAAAATATTACCTAATGCTTATCCAGGTTACGTTAATGCAATTACTGCAAATTCCGTTTTGAATCATAACAATTAAAATTATAACTAGAAAATTCCCAGATAATATTTATACCAAGGGCCGTATTTAGACTAGATTTACAGGGGGGGTTCTAAAAATATTCAAAAATAAATAGCTAATTTATTAAAATAAAAAGAAAACTAAAATTCAAAACAAAAAATAAAAGTATAAAGTATAACATAAATTTAAAAAATAAAAAAACCTACAATAAAAAGTAAATATAAAATTAAAAATAGAAGAAACTCGATAAATAATAAAGTGCCGAAATAAAAAATGTAAGTTTTAATTTAAACCGTCAGTCATGCTGAAATCGGCAAAATAAATTCAATTTAGGGCCACTTGT
Organism: Cantharis rustica; assembly: GCA_911387805.1. Classification (NCBI taxonomy): domain Eukaryota; kingdom Metazoa; phylum Arthropoda; class Insecta; order Coleoptera; family Cantharidae; genus Cantharis; species Cantharis rustica. The sequence goes on from OU426882.1 coordinate 37,391,386, forward strand.
ACAGTTGAAAGTCTTAACCTGAAAATTTGGATTAACCAATAAAATACGTTGAAAAGCTGTTTTTTAAGAAATATTAATATTAGTCAATCTAAATTTTTGTTTAACCTGCAACTGAACAAATGAACTTTGGTAATTTTGTTATATTAATTTTTGAAATGTAAAGTTTGCAGAAAAATGAGTAGAGGGAGATTTTTTAGCTAAGGCCACTAGATTTTGCTCCGCTGATTTTTTGAGTATAATTTTGTTCAAGTATTTTTGCAATAAGATTTTATTTCTGAGTATTGTTATTGGAAAATTTTGTTTGAAAGTATTTTGGTCGAAAGCGACCGCAAAAAAGTTGAAATTTTGTGAGATTGTTTTTATTTAATAATTAAAGTAATTATTTTTTGAGCGATTTTTCTTTATTTGAGTTCAATATTCAGAGAAAAGTTTGATTTTTGTCACCTTTATTTAATGGTTGAAAATAATTTGTCGAGTGAGCGACAAATTTTGACCACAGGTTGACTTTTGGGGATGTTTTTGCGGATAAAATTTTGTTGGTGCCATTTTAAAAGTTTTGTTTACTACGATATTTTTAATAAGTTTAAAATTATTCATATTTTAATTTTAAACTCCCTTGTAAAAAACCGTCTTTAAATAAAATATTTTAATTTTAAAATTTGAATAAAAATTACATACAAATTTTACCGATAGCGATGGTAAAATAATGTTGTCAAAACGAAGAACTAAATTAAACTGAGAAAATTTCTCAAATCGTAAGCAAGTGTACATATTTTCAAATATAATTCACATCAAAATATAAGACAATTTATGGGTTTACAATGCCCACTCTAATTATTAAGTAGCCGCAGACTTTTATACAGTACTGTAAATATATAGGGCCTTTTTATATTCTTTATCGTCAGTTTTTATATTTTTGCAATTTAGTAGTGGGTGTAATCAATCCAGTGTCGCCAATCGCCGGATATTAATAATACAAATTTCGGATTTTTTAACTTGGGATTTAATTTATTAGAAATATCTCTTTAGTTTTAAGTTTTAAATAAACACTTCATGTTTAATGTTTTTGATTTTTCTGATTTCAAAGGGTAGGGGGTTGTAACCCTTAAAACCCCTCGTAAATACGGACCTGTTTGTACCTAAACTTAATTAATTAATTCTCTAGTTTAAAGTGCTTTTGGGGGAAGGTCTGAGAATTTGTTGTTGAATGAAGAAGAAAAAATTATTTTTTTCTTTTTAAAGAGAACAGTAGTTTTTAAAGTAAGGTGCTCTTATTATTAATTTTTATTTTTAAAATTTTTTTTTCAGAGGTTTTTAAAATTTTTAATTTTTATTTTTTTATAAAAATTATTATTGAATTTATTTATTTACGTGAAAATTTGATTTAATTATGATTTTGATTTGATATGGTTTGAGAAATACCTAAACGAATTATTTATGAAAATTTGTATATTTTGATAATTTGCTTTTGATTTATTTGTTTATTGTTTGTTATATTGTAAATATTGTAGATTCTAATAATTTGGTAGATTTTTTTTGACTATTGATTCGTAACAAGACATCAGTTTATTTTGTTTTAAAAATTTTTAATTTTCAAATTTTGAAAAAAAAATAAGAGGGCATTAGATAAGATTAGATAAGATAAGCATTAGATTAGATAGAAGATAAGATGCTTTTGATCAAAGATGGCCACCGCAGCGGAGGTTTACATTTTGTTCCGCTGAATTTTTTGTGAAAGTTTTTGAATTTAAGAATAATAAATTGATTTTGTTTTTGATGGTGGTTTGTTTAAATTTGAAAGTGAGTGAAAGATAAAAATTTTGAAGAGAGTGTGATGTTTTTGATTGCTTAAAATTTTGAGAATTGGAAATAATTAAAAATATAATTTATTACGTCACAATATAAAACAGGCACAGGTACTCAGTACTTAATGCGTTATTATGGCGATTTTGAGGAGAAGTTTGACGGTTTTTCCGGTTTATCTTCGATGTTTAAGGTCCAATACGAATGAAATTATAATGGGACCAACTTGGAACTATACTCGATTCAACGCCAAAAGAATTTTGAAAATTGGTTTATAAATGACGGAGTTCTGAGGTAACAAACATAAAAAAGAAAAAATAAAAAAAAAATACAACTAAATTGATAACCTTCTTCTTTTTTGAATATTTTTTGAGGATTTCTGCATACTCCTTGGCGGTAGAAATAACAGTCGACGCTCTTCTGCTCCTTTGGTGTACTGCTTCGATTGTAACTGCAGACCAATATTTGAACTTCCGTTCCTTGGAACACGACCTCTAGCATGTTACGGACAGTCCTCCAGTCTAATTGGTCTAAACCGCAGCCAAGCTTGGGCACCGCCAGCTTCTTGATGTTACGGCTTATCATATCCCTGCGAAGCTCCAACAAAGTCCTCCATAAGCCCTTATAGGTGGGTTTTTGATGGGAAAACCTCTTGGTTACCAAGTAGTAAATCGATCGTTGTTGGTCACGTAGCTTCAAGATTTTACCGACAGCAAGTTGCTGTGATTGGAGCTCATCCAAACGTCCAAACTTCTTCTTGAATACCACGGTGATTCCACGGGACATGCAAAGATCTTGGGCCACGCAGTGCGCAAGTGAGTAGTCCTTTGGTACGTCGAAAAGATCTTGTTGCACTTCAGTTGTGACTCCAAATCTTGCTTTGGCGGTCCCTTTGTAGGTGGACATAAACTTCTCAAAGTTTGATTCTTGGGAATGGCTTCCAGATCTGTAGGTTATTGTTCGTATTCCGGCATCATCTTCGGAATCGCTGTTGTTGTCACCGGCATAGGGAGCTAATCGGTTGACGTGAACCACTTTTGGCTTGCCTCTTGGTGGTCTTCGGATTCGAAATATGACGTCGTTGATTCTGTTAACGATTTTGTATGGGCCTTCCCACTGTCTTTGCAATTTTGGAGACAATCCACGTTTTCTTTGTGGATTATGAAGCCACACCAAATCACCAGGCTGAAAACCACCTTCTTTTGCCTTCACGTCATACTGGGTTTTCATCCGATCGCTGGCCAACTGAATATTCTTTCGAACGGCGTCATGAATGTCGTGCATCTTTTTCTTCAATTTTCCAACATAATCATCCCCAGCAACTTCTTCTCCAGGTTTGCTCCCAAACTGAAGATCGCATGGCAAGCGTACTTCACGTCCAAACATTACACACGCTGGCGTTTGTCCAGTGGTTTCGTGAACGGATGACCGGTAACTCATCAGGAACAGATGTAAATATTGGTCCCAGTCCCGTTGATGTCTTGAGACTACCTTAGCCAGGTACCTTTCCATTGTTCGATTGATTCGCTCGACCATGCCATCTGATTGAGGATGAAGAGGTTTTGTTCTGGTCTTCTTAATGCCCAGCATGCAACAGACGTTCTGGAATAACGCTGACTCGAAGTTTCGACCTTGATCGGAGTGTAGCTCTAGAGGGACTCCAAATCGGCAAAAGAGCTCTTTAACAAGTACATCCGCAACAGTAACAGCCTCTTGGTTAGGTATTGCATAGGCTTCGGTCCATTTAGTAAAATAATCTATTGCCACCAAAATGTACTTGTTACCGGCGTCGGTTTCAGGTTATGGACCCGCGATGTCCATTGCCACTCTCTCAAATGGACTTCCCACATTATACTGTCTCATCGGTGCTTTGCGTCTTCCCAATGGTCCGTTTTTCGATGCACATAGAGTGCACTTGCGGCACCACTCCTTGACGTCTTCTTTGCAGTTCACCCAGTAGAACCTTTCCCTAACTTTTCCTAGGGTCTTCTTTATGCCGAAGTGTCTTCCCAAGTTTCCATCATGCAAATGCTGCAACACTTCCGACACTCGGCTTCTCGGCACTACCAACTGAAGTTTACACTCAGTGCCACTGTCGTTCTCCAAGGATCGCTTCAGAAGACCATCTTCTAATTTTAAGGAGTCCCATTGGGCCCAATACGCTTTGACGTCACTATTCAGAGCGCTTACTTCTTCCCAAGGCGGCCGTTGTCCTTCGACTTTCCAGTGCAAAATAAATTTCAGGTCCGGGTCGTATTCTTGCTCCCGAAGTAACTGTTCAGGTTGCCAATTATCATCGGTTACAGTAGTTCTTCGGAGAAAGTTGACTTTTTCTTTCAGCCGCGAGCAATGATTGCAGTTTACTGGACATGGTCGCCTGGACAAAGCGTCTGCGTTACAATGATTTGTTCCTGCACGATGTTCGGTGTCGAAGTCATATTCCTGCAATCGCTCGATCCATCTTGCCACTTGTCCTTCTGGTTTTTTGAACTGTAGAAGCCATTTTAACGCGGCATGGTCCGTCCTTAGCTGAAATTTCCGTCCGTACAAATACTTGTAAAAGTGTTCGGCGGACTTGACAACGGCTAACAGCTCCCTCCTGGTCACGCAGTAGTTTCTTTCCGGTTTTGACAAAACCTTGCTAAAGTAACCGATAACTTTTTCTTGTCCATTTTGAACTTGTGAAAGGACACCTCCTATGGCCAAGTTACTCGCATCGGTGTCTAATATAAATTTACCATCTGCTTGAGGATAGCTCAAAATAGGCGCGCTGACTAGGGATTGCTTCAGATGTTTGAAAGCTTTGCTACAATCTTCAGTCCAGGTGTAATTGCGTCCATTTTTGGTCAATTTGGTCAAAGGTTTAGCAATATTAGCAAATCCAGGTACAAAACGTCGGTAATACGTACACAACCCGAGAAAACTGCGGAACTGATGTTGGTCTTTTGAGATTGGCCATTCTTCTACTGCTTTGATTTTGTCTGGGTCAGCCTTTACACCGTTTCTGGATACAACATGTCCAAGATATTTTACTTCTGTCCGAAAAATGTGGCATTTCTTTGGGCTCAACTTCAGATTAGCCTCTTTCAATCGTTGGAACACTTCTTCCAAATTCCTCATGTGTTCCTCAAACGATTTCCCAACTACAATTATGTCGTCCAAATATACCAGGCACGTTTTCCATGACAATCCTCGCAAGATCGTCTCCATCAAACGCTCGAAGATGGCCGGAGCATTACACAATCCAAAAGGCATAACGGTGAATTGCCATAATCCGTTTCCAATGGTAAACGCAGTTTTCTCGCGGTCACTGGGTTCCAAATCCACTTGCCAATATCCACTCTTCAAATCCAAAGTAGAAAACCATTTTGAACCGGAGTGGGTATCCAAGGTGTCGTCAATTCGGGGAAGAGGGTAGCTGTCCTTTTTTGTCACGGCGTTCAGCTGTCAATAGTCAACGCAAAATCTTGTAGACCCGTCCTTATTCTTTACTAGCACGACTGGAGATGCCCATGGGCTACGTGATGGTTCGATCACCCCCTGCTTTTCCATCTCTTCAATGATCTTTTCGGCTTCTTCACGTTTGGCCAATGAAAGCCGTCTCGGGTGTTGTCTTATGGGTTGGGCACTTCCAACATTGATTTTATGTTTTACCACCTGAGTTCGTCTTTTAGAAGTTTCATCTAAGGCAAACACGTCGTGGTACTTCTGGATTAACTTCTTCACCTCGTTCACTTTGCCTTGGTCGAGATTCTTGCACGAAGAAGTCAGCATGTTTAATAATTGTTAGGGGCATTTATTTTTAGGACTCTCTTCAGTATTTCCTAAACACCTCGCAATGTGAGATACCACCGTACATTGTCCTACCATCGTGTTTTTCTTCAAGGATGCCGAGTTAGGGTTGGCCCAAGCAACATTTTCCACCTGTGAAATACCTGCCGCTTCCTTGGCACTTAAAATTTAATAGGTAGCTACAACTGCGAGAGACCTGTAGCAGCCATGCCACAAGCTTGTGACAGATCAATTAGGCCCACATTATTGCCTGTAATCACCCTGTGACAGGTACCTAACAAGTCTTGCCTAGTACCTTGCAGGGACCTGTTACAGGGAACTTGGCAGGGACCTTGGCAGAGACCTGTAACAGTTCCCTGGCAGGTAATTGGCAAGGCTTGTCAGGTACCTGTCACAGGGTGATTACAGGCGAAAATGTGGGCCTAATTGAACTGTCGCAAGCTTGTGGCAAGGCCGCTACAGGTGCCTGCCAGAGACATTTAACAGTGAGTTTGACAAGAAAATATTGTAATGTCCAAAGAAAATTGTATTATATTTAATAAATTAAAAGAAATTAATTATTATAATTATTAATATAATTAATAATATAATATAATTAATTATAATTTAATTTATTGCAATTAATTTATTAAAAAATTTTAATTCTTTTTTCGTGATTGATTTCAAATGCATAGTTTTTTGTTGTAGGAATTGATTTTGTTTAAATTTGCATTCCATAATTTATAATTAATTATTTCTATTTCTTTTTAATTATATTATCTACGTTAATTTTGTTCGTATCCAATTTCTTATGTTGTCGAGCGTCATCTATCTGTGAAAATTAATTTTAATGTTATACACATTTTTTTTTATTTACCGGAATTCGAACCTACGAATCTTCGTTTGTAACCCTACCCGTTAACCATTGCTCCACGAGACCTATGTATTAGAAATGTGTATCAATTGTGATTTATAAATATTATTGCAAAAACGCGAAACATTTTATATAACGCGAGTATATAATAATGAATTTTTTATTAAATCTTGATTATAAATTTCTTATATACGAATTTTTAAACAAATTTTACCTGAACATATACCCGTCACTTTTTAAAAATATTACAATGCAAATAAAACTATATCCCAATTAAAACAACTAAAATTTTTTGAAATAATGGAAATTTAAATTTTTTTTAATTAACTACCTCTCGGAAACGGTATTTTTACTTTGCGCATAAAAATAAAAATTTCTACCACTGAAACTTTTGGTTAGTGTTCTAAAGTGGTGATTAAAAATTATTTAAAGGATTCTAATGACGTTTCGGAATTTCTGCGCAATTATTGCCCTTCAAGCAGTGGTTCAAAGATGATATTATAAATTTTAAGAATTCTGTTATGGAGTTATTGGATATTATTTTAATCAATAATTTTTCATCATTTTTCAGTTCTACTGAAATAATACCTAATTGAAAATGAACGTTTCGCAGATACTGAAACTGGGATTGTTAAAATCAAGAAACATGCAGTTTATTATTTCAGTAAAGCTGCTGGACAATGAAAAATTGTTGATTAAAATAAAATTCAATAACTCCATAACAGAAAAATTTTTGGATTTTATATAATCTTTGAAACACTGCCTAAAAATAATAGTTGCGAAAAAATTGAATCAGAAACGTTATTAGAATACTTTAAATAAAACTGTTGTCCTATAGTTGAAACAACTCAAAAATGTCCCATACGTTACTTAAAACTTTAGAGCTCAATATTCAAAAATTGGCATTAATTTTAATTAAATTACGACTTCTTCCATTATTATAATATCTAAAGTTTTGAAAAAAAGCGTTCACTTTAAATTTTTGTTCTTTACTTTCAATTTGAAAATGATTCTTTATCTTATTAAAAAACGTTTTGGTCTTCCCATTCTTCTTTCCGAAACATCTGTTTTTTTTGCCAAATCAATAGCATTGCTTTAATTAAAAAGAATTTTTAATTTTAGTACAATTAAAAATATTTTCTAAGGTTTCTAAATAATTTTTAAATAATTTTGCTTTACTGATTTCATCTTTATCCAACGATAATAATAAATTAGTTAACATTTTTGTTACATCTAAATAAACTATGGAAAACCCTAAAATATATGCACAAAAGAATTTTAAAATTTGAAAAATTTCAAAGGGATAAGCGGTACTTAAATTAGGTAATACTACCGGATACAGCCTTACGCCTCTACCTTAGTACATTGTTGCATTATAGCGACAAATTTGATAATCTATTAAACAATTCTGTCATATTGTATTCTTGTTTTGAAAATCTACCGTTATAATCTTTTACGTTTCTACGAAAAATATTATATCGAAAAAATGTGATTTATTTAATATTTTACCAAATTTATGCTACCGAGCAGATAGAATACTGATAGTTACGACGCTGGCCCCTATTAAATCAAAATCAAAGCAAAAAGACTAGAATTTGCGAAAAAATACAAAAATTAGAAAGTTTCGGATTAATCAAAAGTAATTTGGTCAAACGAAAGCAATATAGAGGTATAGCAATTTAACATGATGAATTTTATAATTAGACTTAAAAAAATACTTATTTTCATTTTTGCTTTCTAATTAAATTAATTTAAACTATTTATGCAGCTTTTACGCAGACCAATAGAAAATTTATGGGCAATTAAAAAAAATGAGTAGGTAGCACTTTGTAAAACAAATTCAAAAGAGGTATTAAAGCAGGTAATTCTTGAAGAATGGGAGAGTATCCATAAAGATTATGTTTGTTACAACTTACAAATTAGTTGCTACCATGCTTTAAAAGCGTAATTAAGGCTAAAGGTCCCACAAAATATTAAAATTTACTAATAAATACTTCAAAATGACTAAAAATCCATAAAACATAAAAATCTATAGGTGACCAACTTCTTTTGAGAACGGCTTTTATTTTTTATTTACGTTGGCAATGACTTGGACGAAAAGTAATGAAAATTAGCGTTAAAATCTATAAATTATAATACCCTCTAGAATTATTTAAAATACATTATGATTAAAAGAAATCTAATCAATTTATTGTAATTGTGTCCGTTTGGACACCGATTTGGTTTGGTTACCAAACAATTATAAATAACAAGTTTCTTGAATTAAAGAGATTAGCAATATTATGATTATCCGATTAAGACACCAACGGCAAAATTTTAGTATATAAACAAATAAGTATGGGCACATCTTATCAAATCAACAGTACAACAGTTATGACAAGTATATAACGTATAACGAATATAATATTATATAACAACGAAGAAATAATCAAACTAAACATTAAAATAATGAATTTTAACTGTTAAGTAAAGAATATATTGTCATGTTTCAAAAGTGATTCGGACCCACCCTATACATTTTGGTAAAAATTCATTTATTTATTTAAGTTATGTTTAAATTGATTTTAAGTTGTAAGATTGTAAAGTTCGCTAGGTGGGGACGAATCACCGGAAATTCAAGGCCTTTTGTCAATAAATGGTCGACGTGATGGCCGTATTAATTTATCAGTCTGAATAATTTTTGAAAAGATTTGTAATTTTTAAAATATAAGTGATTTAGGCCTTTTGCCAAAAAGTGGTCGACGTGATGGCCGCATTAATTTATAAGTCCGAATAATTTTTGATAAGTTTGTAAATTTTGGAATGCTAGTAAAAGTTTTTGAAAATGAAATGTTTTGTTGAAGTTATTATATTGGAGTATGTTGGTTTTTGAAGAAAAGTTGAGTGATTTGGAATTAATTTGGATATTATTTATAAGTGGCTACTGAGCGGTAGTAAGTTGATTGGGAAAATTATTTAACAAAAAAAAAAGAATATTTCGAATAATAAATGCGATTTGGATACTTAAAATTGGAAAGTTAAAATTGCATTTGAAGGAACGAATGGTCGATACTGATAAGCCGGACTGCGATACCGGTATCGTTGCATTTTGTATTCCCATTTTTATAAACGAAAATTGAAATTTAACGAATTATTTTAATTAAATGACATTATGGAAAAAATTTAAAAAATTAATTAATGGATAAATTACATTGCAATATATACTTAGTACATAGAAAAATAATATTTAAAAAACAATAAAAACGGCAATTATTTACATTTAACAGGTTTGGACTTAAAATATTCGAATAACCAAGAAAAATGAAAATGAAAAATTACAAAAAAATTTTAAAGTCTGACTAAGAATTTTGAAAAAGTTTCGTTATAAAAATATGATAAAAATTATACATTATGATTAAAAATTTTTATCATATTTTCTTGTTTATTTAAATATTCGAAGTCCAAACCTGTTAAATTTTTCGTTTTTATTGCTTTATTATTTTTCTATGTAAGTATTCTTCACTTAACTGTTAAAATTCATTTTTTTAATATTTTGTTTAGTTTGTTTATTTTAACATTACCTATTAGAACATTACCACTATAAGTACCACACTATCCACTTAAAAAAATTATTTTTTAGGTTCTTTTTCTATTATAGTAAACATGCTTTTGGGTGCAAAAACGGGGTAAAATTTACTTTTTAGAATTGACACGATATAGCGCTGTTCTTTTTCCACTATAAATACCGGTTGTACCGAGGTTTTTAGATCATTTTTAGTTATTTCACATTAAAATTTGCATTTAGACACGTTGACACATGGTTTAGTTTAGTTACTTGCTTTTATTTGGTAAGTCACATTCAATTTAAAGTAATTTTTAAATTTCTTGGTTTTTTTAATTTTAATTTTTTCAATTGTATTTGGTATATTTTGTCTTGATTCTTATTTTGCGTAAGTACCACACTATATCCACTTAAAAAATTCATTTTTTAGGTTCTTTTTCTATTAACGTAGAACACTAAAATGAAAACAATCGTTTAACGAAAAATAATGGTATTAAAAAATTTAAAAATTCGAAGATTGATGATGCAATACAAAAGTTTAAAAAAAGTGGTGCATACAAAAGACGTGTGCAAAATAATTTACCACGTGCAAGTATCTAAAAAAATAGTCGACTATTTGTCAACTCTACTGAAAACAATATTGTACCGTGTGCTGAAAATGTATCAAAGCAATCAAAAGCTGCTCTTTTGGTCAACAATCCTAATGAATCGGAAATTAGTAACACCAATGATAATAATATAAATAGTTGTGATAATAATAATAAACGATGTGAAGAAGTCGAAAACAGCGAAGACGATAATGAAAAAGCTAACGAAAACATTCATAACAGTAACGATAGTGATGAAGAAAGTTTTTTGTTGTTATTTATTGTTTATTATTATTTGCACACGGTACGTGCACACAATACATACACTGTGCATTGTGCAACGCAACAAATACGCAGTGATGCCGGGTTTTTCACTTGTTTTACCCGACATGAATCTTATTAGCTATTCCTATTTAAAAATACTATTTAGGCGATTAATAATAATTAGTTAACTTCTGACTAATTTTTGTTGGTGCTCTGCGCCCACAGAAAATATTTTGTGGATGCTTGAGCCCCGAGGCACCCATGTAGTCGGCGCCGCTGCCGCTGGTATTCGGCTACCTAACTTCGGCTTCGATTATCTTTTTAAAATTAGCTACCTGAAATTTTTCCAATTTTGAAATTCCTTTGTGTATATATTTTAGGGTTTCTCCATAGTTTATTTATCTCATAGATAAGAGAGAATGAATTATAGGATAAAGGATTAAACTATTACATAGTATCCCAAAAAGGGTAGTTTTTATTACAGATAAAATGTTCTATCGATTTCGACAATTTGTAATATTCTAATTTTAAAATTAAAAATTTTACAGTTGTAAGAATTAATGTTATTTTAAAAAAAAATTTCAGATTGCAGGTAGGTAAAAATAATTACTGCAATTTGTAATACAGTAGAAGCTCGATAACGTGAACATTCGAATTTATGAACATCTCGATCCTGTGAACACCAATGTTTTCTATAGCTACTCGGTAACATGAACATTATTACACTCGATAACGTAAATAGCGAAATTTTACAGTTGTTAATGTTGTATATTAAATATTTTGACGTCTACCACTGACTTCTTATCACTTGTACGTGATTAAATATATAATAAAGGTATCCAAAGAAATGCATATCTACATAATCATAAGAAATTCGTCTAATGGTCGACAAAATACAAGGTGGTGATGACATTGTAATATTTTTATTTTATAATGTTAGTACGTAATTCTTTTCAAAACACAAAACAATAGTTTTTCTACACCCCCGTTAGTGTGAATCCGTGGTGTGAACACTTGCGCTAGTTTGAACATGCATTTGGATTTTTGTGTATCGAGCTAGAAATCTTAATAACCCTTACGGGACGGGAAGTCGACATATAGCATTTCTTTTGTAAATTTAACTTAAAATATTTTTTAAATTAAACTTTATTTTTACGTTGAAAATCGCTTAATATACAGGTAATTGTAACAAAATTGTACCAATAAACAATAATTAATTGTTATACAGTGGACGCCGCTAATGAGAATCACGGTTACATAGTGCGCAAAATTAGCCAGCGGAATGCAAAATGAGGAGAGGCCAAAATTAATTTTAAATAGACACCATCCTATTCTGAAAATTACTTATTTGTTTTGCTATGACTTGCCTTATTATTTAGCTATGACTTTAATAATATCAAAAATCATATAGTCTGAACGTAAAAAAAAATTTCTCACGTGAGAAATCACATAGTGTCAACCAGCTTTTAAAATAAATAAAAATGTAAGTAACTACTTGCGGTTTAATATTATTGTGAAATAAATAAGTTTTAATATACCTGGAGTTTTGTGAAGAATTACCTGAAGACAGTGGCGCAGCCAGGATTTTGTTATGGGGGGGGGGGGGGCTAAAAGATGCAAGCTGTGCCGAAGGCGAGCACCGCAGGCAAAAATTTTTTGGAAAAAAGAGCGTGGTCATCTTATTTTCGAGTATAATTATTGTGTTATCACTATTACCTACCTTAAATTAAAGTTAGAATTAAAGTACGGTATTTCAGAAATAACTCAGGGCGAAAGATTTATCATTGATTTTTGTTACCAATCTTTTTATTGTAATATACCTATCCTTATTTTCAATAAATAACAGTCATTGAGATTAAGAATTGAAACTGATTGCTAATTATCCATAGTAAGTTATTTTGTATTTGAAATTTCAGTACACACTAAAAATCCGTTGACCACGCCCCTACCTGCGCTCCCCCTTTGCGCCGCACCACCCTTGTTAGCTCTTAAATATAACAAGGGCAGCATCTCAAAGTAGTGCTCATAGGCAACAATTTGATAAATCCGCCCTTGGGGGCACGATAATGCCAGACCTAAATTAACTGGCTTGGCTAATTAGCTACCAACAAGTGCTACACTAAAAACAGTATAGAACTCCAATCATATTGAACAGTCGAACACAATCAGTTTTCTGGTTTTTTTTTCATTGTACCGGTAAAACAGCGGCTATGGTAATTAAAAAAAGGAAGAGGGTCTGGGGGGGAGGCTATAGCCTTCTAGCCCTCCCCCCTTGGCTGCGCCACTGCCTGAAGGGTAATTCCACATTACATCGGTTTGGCAAAACATCCGCATTATGTTGTAACAGATTAGGTGACATCTATTGGATCTTAGCACAATCACGTGAAGTGTGTAATTTTACTAAATTTTAAATATTTATATTTATTTTTGCGTCAGTAGCGACACATGCGGATATTTATAAAAGTTGGTCAATCCCCAGCCTTATCATCATTGAATAAAAATGAAATCAGTAAAGCAAATCCATAAAAAAAGTATTTAGAAATTTTTCTAACCTTATCTTTAATTGTACTGGAATCAAAAATTCTTTTTAATTAAAGCAATTTATTAATTTCCATAGCTTCTAAAAATTAATAAATAATAATTAATAATAAATGAATAAATCTGATCTAAATAACTCATCTCTACTAAATAAGTTGTTAAATAAATAAATAAGTTTTTTTTATAAGAAACAAAAATTATTATAATTATTGATTATAATTCCTATTGGTTGCAATAAATTAAGTAAAGATGGGTTTCTATTCGTTGGGAGTCATACCAATCGCCTAGGTTAGTAAAATTTAACAATTAACAGGCAATTTACATGCCTTGTTAAATAGCTCCAATAAGTACCTGCCTATTCCCTGTTCCAGGTAAATTTATAGGCCCTGTCACACTAGCTCTAATAAGTATCTGCTACGTCCCCGTCACAGGTAAATTTACAGGCCCTCTAATAAGTACCTGCCACGTCCCCGTCACAGGTAAATTTACAGACCCTGTCAAACAAGCTCTAATAAGTACCTGTCAGGTTCCTGTCCCAGGTAACTTTACAGGCACTGTTAAACTGGCTCTAATAAGTACCTGCCAGGTCCTGACCCAGGTAAATTTGCAGGCCCTGTCACACTAGCTCTAATAAGTACCTGCCACGTCCCCGTCGAAGGTAAATTTACAGGCCCTGTCAAACAAGCTCTAATTAGTACCTGTCAGGTTCCTGTCCCAGGTAACTTTACATGCACTGTTAAACTGTCTCTAATAAGTATCTGCCAGGTCCCTGACCCTGGTAAATTTACAGGCCCTGTCACAATAGCTCTACTAAGTACCTGCCACGTCCCCGTCGCAGGTAAATTTACAGGCCCTATCAAACAAGCTCTAATTAGTACCTGCTTGGTCCCTGTCTTTGATAAATTTACAAGCCCTGTCGAATAAGCACAAAATAAGTACCCGGCAGGTCCCCGGCAAACAAATTCAGAAATAGCCAGGGAAAAATGTTACTTGGGGGTGTTAAGAATTCTTACTGGAACTGTCTTCATAACTTTTACTAGAGCCTTACCAACCAACAAACCTTTGCCGAGCGCTCCATTATTGGTTGGTTCGATGGCACGGATATAGCCCTTTCGAAGATTTCCATACAGGCTTCCCATCACGAAGCTCTCTATTCTTCCCGGTAAGATAACATCTTTGGTTAACAAAACTCGTACCGCTGCGTCTTCTGACGAATGGAATAGAATTTCTTCACCATCAACTCCAAGTACATCATTTTTCATATCCAAATGGAACCCATATTTTCTTATAACGTCCATTCCCAGGATAACGTCATCAGTGATGTCAGCCACGATTACTTGATGGTTGAATACCTTGCTTCCTATTTCCATGTTTACAGCAATCTTTCCATGCGTAGAGATTTCTTCGCCCGTTGCTGTTCGAAGACGCATCGTTACCGGTGATGTTTTTCCGCATTCTCGCACTACGTCAGGCCGTACAATTGTTTTTGTTGCCCCCGTATCAATCAATAGCTGGAAAACTTTTTTATTTATTTTACCGTCGATATAAATACTGTTTATCGCATCAGTCGGTGATGCAGCACAGATGGTAATCTCCGGGGCACTATCGGTAGAGGTCGGCGTTCGCCCCTTCTGGCCGACCCATTTTAGTTTTCCGACTGCTCTCTTGGTTGTTTTCTTGGCTTAGGACAGCGGCGTTGAACGTGACCCCGTTCGTTCGAGTTCCAACACCTAGGTCCTTTCCCTTGTGATGAAATATAAGCTCCGATACGCCGGAGTTCCTCTAAAACTTCGCCGGATTCAGTCAACTTTTGTTCCGGTTCCTCCGTAACACATCGTACTCGGTGATTCCCTCGTTGAGATGTCTGCTTTGCAGTCTTGAATTCCAACACATGCGCCAGTGCGTCATCGAGCCTGCTGTGCCGAGCTAGCTTTAGAGCCTGCTGTGTTTCGTTGTCTCTGATACCATCTATAAAGGTTTGCACTGCCAATTGCTCCAAGAAAGTATCCGGCGCGGTAGGATAGGCTAGCCTCACCAATCGTGAAATATCGGCTTCAAACTCTTGCAGGCTCTCAGCTGATTTCTGACAACGGTTCTTCACCTGTGCGTGGTAAACCTGCTGAAGATGGCTGTTTCCGTACCGTTTTGCTAGCCGCGATATCAGCTGTCCATATTCTTGTTGTTGACAATCGGGGATGGTTTGCAGGATGTTGAGTGCTTCTCCCCGTAAAGCGACGACCAGTGAACCAGTAACCATTTATAGTTAAATGCAGCCTTCCAGAATATTCCATAACTATCCAGGAATTTCCAGACGCTTCCACGCATTTTCTAGATCGTACATTCATCTATATTTGAATGCCTAATGCCGTTATCATATATGACTCATCACACATGACGTCATACATTAGTCATCAAATATAATTAGACGTTCTTTCGTAACAATATCAAGAAGATTAACTTTGCTGGTAAATTGGTTGTTGGACTACCTTTTTCTTTTTCGGTTAAATAAATATTCATCGTTAAATCGAATCCTGTGTTTTATTTAATTTGTGTGTACTAATTATTTCTTCAGGTATCACTCAGTGGTTACGCCACTGACACATATAAGTTTAGGTTAGAAGTGAGAAACCAAGGTCAACTAGGTAAAGACGTTAACATTCAAAGAGCCATCCGCAGATTTAAAAGAACTTTTAAGTGTTACTACGAGAGGAATCACAACGTGCGAGGTTTGTTTGACGATCACGGTTTTGGTTTGGTTTGGAACTTTGATTTGAGAAGGCGGTAATTCAAATTGAAGAACCAAATATTACATACCTAAACTTAATTATTTAATTCTCAAGTTTAAAAATATTCAGTGAAAATAAAATTTATGTAGTTATATTTCCCAAATCTCATCAAATAGGAGTATTATGTAGTTTGAAAATGTTTTATCAAATAAGTTTAAAATTGAACAAGTTAAATAAACGTTAAAATATACATTATTTATTTTTTGAGCTTTCAGCGAGTTGTATCGCCTTCATCAGAATAATAATAAGAAATATACATGGAAACCGCGAAATAACGTATTGTCATCTGAACAATCTATGATCTAACTTGTTCAATTTTAAACTTATTTGATATTAATTATCACAACTTAAATTGAAAATGTTTTATCCGCTTGAAACGGTTAAGTACCCTAATGCAGAGGTATATGTCGCTGCCCCCCCCCCCCAAATCAAATTTTATATTAAAATTGGTGTCAAACGTTTGAGCTTCGTTAGAGCCTCAATGAGCTTCCGTTCCCGTCGTTGTAGCTTCAACAGTCGCGGAGTTATTCGTGAAAACTTTTGGGGGAGGGGGGGGGGGCTGTAGACATGATAGCCCCCCCTCAATTGGAATTTTTGGATAAAATTGGTGTCAAACGTTAGAGCTTCGTTTGAGCTTCAATGAGCTTCTCTTCCCGTCGTTTGAGCCTCAACCGTCGCGGAGTTATTTGCGAAATCTTTAAGGGCGGGGGGGGGGGCGTGGACATGTTTTTCTATTTTTTGTACTTTTCAACATTTTTGAGTAATTTTGGTGCCAATCGATAGAGATTCGTTTGAGATTTAATGAGCTTTTTTCTCATGGCAGGTTTGGCATTGCACACAACTAGAAACATTAACATCTTTAAACTGGAAATCTAATGCTTTTTGGAGATATGTTATTTCATTTGTTGGAAAATTAATTGTTATGGTGGTGTACTTCTTTTCTGAGTTTTTGTTGCAATTGGTACATTTTTGTTGCTCTATCATTGAGGGCTGATTACCGAATAATTGTTGAAACATATAGTTAGCTGTGGATGCAGCATTGAGTTCTACATGATTATTTGGTAAATATTTCTTGTTCTGAATCTGAAGAATCTGATTTAAAATAGTAGCCCGTCGTTTATAAGTTTGAACGTTAAAGCCATCACGAATAACATTTGCAATCAATTCGTATAGTTTTGAGGTAATATTTTTTCTACTTTCTGCATAACAACAGCACATAATATGTATTATACTAGCAAATCCACAGGTGTTGATTGGTGAATAATAAATTTTCTCCAATAAAATAGGTTTTAAATTTAAGCAATTACCGTTTCTTAGTAATCCTATTATAAAAGCTCATTGAAACTCAAACGAATCTCTATCGATTGGCACCAAAATTACTCAAAAATGTTAAAAAGTACAGAAAATAGAAAAACATGTCCACGCCCCCCCCCCCCAAAGATTTCGCGAATAACTCCGCAACGATTGAGGCTCAAACGACGGGAATGGCAACACATTGAAGCTCAAACGAAGCTCTAACGTTTGACATCAATTTTACTTCAAAATTCAACTTGGGAGGGGCCAACGTGTCTACCCCCCTCCAAATATTTGTGAATAACTCTGAGACGGTTGAGGCTCAAACGACGAAAATGGAAGCTCATTGAAGCTCAAACGGAGCTCTAACGTTTCACACTAATGCTACCTCAAAATTCGACTTGGAAGAAGGCCAACGTGTCTACAGCACTGACCCCCAAAATTCGCGAATAGCTCCGCGACGGTTGAGGCTCAAACGACGAAAATAAAAGCTCATTGAAGCTCTAATAAAGCTCTAACATTTGACATCAATTTTACCTAAAACTTCTAATTGGGGTGAAGGGGAGGCTATCATAAACATTATGGAAGTCGCTGAGTTATTCGCGAAAACTTATGATTATGTTTAACTAATACTAAAGATAAACGTTTGGTTGAAATAATAAAAGCGGAAGAAACCAGCATTGAAGAAAATATCAAAAAATTAACATGCGTAGGTGAACTACCTTCGAATTAAAAGGTTTCCGAAAATATATATTTACGTAGTGATATTCAAGAGATTCCAGAAACTATATCTTGCAACAATGCGTTCAAGAAAAAAATGTTCAACGAAGAAGACGAAATCGATGTCAAAAATGATGATGAAATTATTGATTTTATAATTTATAAATGGTAATTTATTACCAAATGTTTTATTCCTTATATATAGCATATAAAGTTTTGTTATTAACAGTTTTATTAATTATTATATTATTAATTTATTATTTACTATTTGTAACTTTTATTAATATAATATTAATCCCCTCGATCGACAAGGCGACACCATAAATTAAGACACAATTGAGTTTCTCTGCAATACGAGGTTTTTATTGTTAACATTTGACTACATAAATACAAATCCTACCTGCAATACGAGAAACGACATTTAATGCCATTAATTCGATGCCACCAAATTACAAACAAATTAAAATTCTAACAAACAACTATTTTACAAAACTTTACAAAACTTCTGATAATGTTATGCTGATAATGACACTATCTATTCCGACGCGCGTGAGAGCGCGGCAACATTCAAAATGAGGAAATTACATTTTCCTTACATCACCCCTCCTGGGGAAGAAAATATTTACAGAATATTTTTACAAACAACTAAAATTCGTCCTCTTCTTTATCTTCTTGTTCCTTCTTTTCTTCAAACAATGACTGGGCAGGAGTTAGCTTTGAGATGTGGAACATGTTGCATTAGAAAATTTGTCAGGAGTTTTCTGGGCCTGTGGCGATTTTCTATCAAAAATAAAAACATTTGAGTCTCCGTCAGGTGTGCAAGAAGTTTCATCCAGCGTTTGGCTTATGAAACCACTTTCTTGATTTAAAAATGATGCAGGCAACTTTACTGGAGATTGCTTAATTTCTTTATTAAAAATTGACAATTTCGTAGAAGACTCTCCAATTGTTCGACGTTTAATTAGTACTGGTGAATTAAATATGTTAGTCCAAGATTTACTAAGAGATTATCGGCTCGAAGACCTTTGATTTTCATCTGAAATTACCCACTTTTTTCATTGTGGTTTGGGCGATTGGAAAACTTCGTTGTTGGTTACGTTATCGTTCGCTATAAATTTCGACCGAAGTTTTACTTTCTTACACTTCTCTGAATCGGTTAGCAAATTTCCAGCCAAAAACGATGATGGAGTTTCTGCATAATTGTTTTTATCTGAACTCAACAACTCTTTTGTTTCGGCGTCGCTAATCGCCGAGGCGGATTTATCAATAGTCTTCAAGTGATTGTTACCTTTTACATTTTTTGAATTCCGTAATCTTCTTCGCTTCTCTGACGTAAGTTTAGTTTTTGAGTTGTCTTCACCTGAAATCGATTCAGATCCACCCTCGATGTTAGTTTTATTTACTACATCTTCAACTTCAAGTATTTTTTGCTTCTCCGAAGATTGATTATGAATAGAATTCCATTGTTGAGGTTGTTTGCGTGAAATGTCAAGAGGTTTATCAATCTCAAACGTGCTGTTATTTTTGAATGACTTTCTAAATGTAGACAAATTTATAGTACCATTCATCAAAGATCCATTTAATTCATGCGTTAAATTTTTGATATTTGACACTGATCTGGATCCATTCTCAAGTTTAGATTTATCAATTACATTAATGCTTGTTTGCTCCTCCGATACTGTATGTTTAATCATCGCAGTAAGTGATTGGCTTTGAATAGATTTTTTTCTTTGTGAAATATCGAGAGAGTTTTCAATATCATATGTGCTGTTATTTTTTAAAGACTTTTTAGATGTGGACAGATCTACGGTACTGTTCAATGACGGTAGATTTAATTCGTACGTTGTATTTCTGATATTTGAAACTGATTTGGATCCATCCTTCGCTTTAGGTTTGTTTAAATCTTCAACATTCCAGTAATCACTTTGACTACAATTCGGTAACTCTTCGAACATTTCCTTGGTTAAAGATGATTGCCTTTGCAAAACCTTGAAATCACTTCCAGTTCGACGTAGAATTAGGCTAGAAGAATTGCTAGGAAAAAATTTTAAACTTTCGTCGTTCATCTTAATTTCAATTTGTCCAGCAATACGAAACAAGGCTTCAATTGTGTATTATCTAAAACTGATCTTTGGTTCATTTTTTTGTACAGAGCCACTATTCTTTTTCTTCTTCGTAAACGACTTTTTACAATTAACCGTTTCAAAATTTTCTTTCGTGCTTTCTGCACAACTGCTGACATCCGTAAAAGATTCGACTAACCAACTCTGTCCGTTACAATTTATTTTATTGCTCGTTTTCAATGTTTTTGCTTTTTTGTCGACGACGGGCTTTTTAAAATCAGTTTCACTCGTTGACGAAGAAAGATTGATTTCTTTTTTATCTGCGATTGTACATCGGTATGGTCTTTTACTGCAGTATTTTTCTTCTAATAAATCAATATGTGCTTTGTAACCGGTTACTGTGCCAATGTCATATTTATCTCTGGCAAAAATAGACCTGTGTTCTTGTATTAATTTATCTATTTTTGATTGTTGATCGTAGTTTAAATGGTTTATATAAATCTCAAAATTTTTTTCTTCAATGTGTTTGTTGAAGTTGACTAAATATCCGTTTTCAAGATTTTTAATATTTTTATTTATTATTTCCTTAGGAATAATGTTTTCGTTTGTTGGCACCCTCTGACTAATTTTCAAGTTTTCATCTTGAGTCAAGTAGAAATCCTTGATACAGTCCAGCCCAATCAAAAAATCATAATCAAAATTTTCTTTATCAATTATAAAAACCTTAGTTTTTTTCTCTACATTGAAAATTTTTAAATCTATTGTTACTATACCGGCTGTCTTTATAACGCCATTAATCGTCTTTAAATTAGTCTTGCTCTTGAGTTTATTAGTGAGACATTTGAGCCTGAGTCGTAGATTCCAAAAATTTCATGATCTTTATTCAATACCAATTTTATCTTAATTAATGGCGGCTTAATTAGTTTTTTTGAATTCTCATTCTGAAGTGTCCATTCCAATTCTGAACTATTAATAAATTTTATTTGATTTTCTTCATTAGTATCGGTATCTTTTGATTTGAACCAGCAGGAAGATTCGGAGTGGTATCGCACACCTTGTCTGAGCTTTTCGCAGATGCTACATTTCTGTTTCTTTTCTGTATTAAATTTTGTAAAATTTCCTTGTTTTATTGATTTATTTCTGCTGACAAGGTGCTCCAGCTTTCCAATCCCATTAAACAAGTCTCTAGTTTCCAGAATTTCTTCTCTATTGATCCTATCCGCTATGAAATTTGGTAAACCAGCAGCAATTATGTCAATCAGCGTGCCCTGATCAATTTTCCTTCTTATCTCTAGCATAAGTTTTTCTTCTTTTATAGCATATTCTAATAAAGAGCCTGTTTGGTATTTAAAGGATATAGCGTATCTGCTAGCAGACCAGCCTTTGTTTGCATAAGTTTCACAAAAACTTTGTTTCCAATCTGACCATTTCGACAGCAGGGTTATTTTTATCATCATAGAGTTGTACCAATCCATGCAAGATTTTTCAAGGAATATTCTGAAAATTTCAATCTTTTCCTCATCCATCGTTACATCAAATCTTGTACATTCTGTTTTAAAATTTTCAATCCACTGATATACATTAGCGTTCCGACCATCAAATTTTCCTAAAACAAACCTTTCTGCTACTTTTCTTACACTTTGCTTTTTATTTTTATCTTGACTTACAACCATTTTTTCTAGAATTTTTACAATTGGATTGTTGTCATCCATTGTTTGTGTAACACTTAGATCATTTGCACAGGCTTCTTCTAAATATTGATCTTCAAAATTTATATTCCCTTCTTCATCAAGGTAAGTTTTTATCATTTCCTTTGTCAAAGTTATCCAAACACTTCTAGATTGGTGCCTTTTTTTAAAGTATTTTTTATTTTTGTGTAAGTTTGTGTGCTGCAGACTTCTTTGTGAGATGATACTTCCTAATATTCATCTGGTAACAAATATACTTTTTCGTCTTCAGTGATTATAGAGGTTATGGCGATAAAGTTTGATTTTCCATCTACTGTAGGTTTTACTTTGAATACAAATTTTAGTTTTTCCATTCTAACTTGGTACGTTACAAAAAATGTCGTTTTATAATATTAATCCCCTCGATCGACAAGGAGACACCATAAATTAAGACACAATTGAGTTTCTCTGCAATACGAGGTTTTTATTGTTAACAATTGACTACATAAATACAAATCCTACCTGCAATACGAGAAACGACATTTAATGCCATTAATTCGATGCCACCAAATTACAAACAAATTAAAATTCTAACAAACAACTATTTTACAAAACTTTACAAAACTTCTGATAATGTTATGCTGATAATGACACTATCTATTCCGACGCACGTGAGAGCGCGGCAACATTCAAAATGAGGAAATTACATTTTCCTTACATTAATAAAACATATTTTCCTCAAAACTTACTTTCGGACTTTAATTCGTTTCTTTACAAACTCTATAAAAAGTTGTTTATGAAATTAAAATTAAAGGGATTCACGCGCAAGTTGCTCGGAGATGCACAAAATTTAAAACACCAATAACTTTAAAGAAAATTACATTATAATAATGATTATAAAAGCTCATTAAATCTCAATCGAATCTCTATCGATTGGCACCAAAATTACTCAAAAATGTTGAAAAGTACAAAAAATAGAAAAACATGTCCACGCCCCCCCCCATCCCCAAAGATTTCGCAAATAACTCCGCGACGGTTGAGGCTCAAACGACGAGAACAGAAGCTCATTGAAGCTCAAACGAAGCTCTAACGTTTGACACCAATTTTATCAAAAAATTCCAATTGAGAGGGGGCTATCATGTCTACAGCCCCCCCGCTCCCCCAAAAGTTTTCACGAATAACTCCGCGACTGTTGAAGCTTAAACGACGGGAACGGAAGCTCATTGAGGCTCTAACGAAGCTCAAACGTTTAACACCAATTTTAATAAAAAATTAGATTTGAGGGGGTGGGGCAGGGACATATACCTCTGCATTAGGGTACCTTACCGTTTCAAGCGGATAAAACATTTTCAATTTAACTTGTGATAAATAATATCAAATAAGTTTAAAATTGAACAAGTTAGATCATAGATTGTTCAGATGACAATACGTTATTTCGCGGTTTCCATGTATATTTCTTATTATTATTCTGATGAAGGCGATACAACTCGCTGAAAGCTCAAAAAATAAATAATGTATATTTTAACGTTTATTTAACTTGTTCAATTTTAAACTTATTTGATAAAACATTTTCAAATTACATAATACTCCTATTTGATGAGATTTGGGAAATATAACTACATAAATTTAATTTTCACTAAATATTTTTAAACTTGAGAATTAAATAATTAAGTTTAGGTATGTAATATTTGGTTCTTCAATTTGAATTACCGCCTTCTCAAATCAAAGTTCCAAACCAAACCAAAGCCGTGATCGTCAAACAAACCTCGCACGTTGTGATTCCTCTCGTAGTAACACTTAAAAGTTCTTTTAAATCTGCGGATGGCTCTTTGAATGTTAACGTCTTTACCTAGTTTACTTTGGTTTCTCACTTCTAACCTAAACTTATATGTGTCAGTGGCGTAACCACTGAGTGATACCTGAAGAAATAATTAGTACACACAAATTAAATAAAACACAGGATTCGATTTAACGATGAATATTTATTTAACCGAAATGAAAAAGGTAGTCCAACAACCAATTTACCAGCAAAGTTAATCTCCTTGATATCATTTAATTCAGAATACTTTAGTTTTTTTGATTTAATAATAATAATTTTTGATGAAAAATTTGATTTAATAACTGTTCGATAATTAATCCCACTAATTGTAACATTTGTAATTGTTTATTCATATGTAATGACCAACCACAATCTTTATAATACTTTGTAAAGAAGCGCCTATATGCATTTCGATGATCAATTAAATTATTTTAGATCATGTAAGATCTTTCAAAACCACCTTCAATTATTATGTTCTCTCTTTTAAATAATAAACCCTTAAATGCTAAATTGTCCTCTCTTAACTACTATAACTCTCCAAACTTAAATTTAAGATCGTCACCACTTAATTATTATGTCGTCAGTACTTAAATCTAAGTTTGTCACCACTTAATTTCTTACTGGTCAATACTTAAATCTAACTGGTCAATACTTAAATCTAAATATATCGTTCATACTTAAACCTAGCGTTATTATTCTAAATTATTATGTAATCGCAAATAATCATAAAGATAATATTATTAACAGCTGTTACATATTGTTTAATTTGCAATTAATCATGAATTTTTTAATTTAAAATTATAACGGCAGAGCACCCTGTATATGTAATTTTATTGAAACTAATTTGCAATATTCAAATTTACTAATTCAACAAAATGTAAAAATATATTAAAACTTTAATAAAGACGACAACTGGGTTGCACGTGCACCAAGAAAAAATGCAATATCACAAAACCTACTTTAATGTAGGAAACAAATACAATTAATTTATGCATATTTTGCAAGGTGACAAATCCTTTTAAATTATAAGTTAATTACCTATTTAATATCTGTATATAAATTTGTTAATTTAGCACTTGTTAATTTCATATATAAGTATGTAAATTTCGTTAAATAAATTGAGTATCATTCGATCTCCGAACCAGCGAGTTTTATTCTACCAACAAGGTGACTTTTGAGATCCAAGCCTAAAAATTTGTTAGTGAGGCTGCTAACACTCAGAAGTCATCCACCCTCTCCATAATCTCAAAACCGAGATTATTCACATATCATTATTGGTATTATCTCATTGATTGAAAAGAAAAAAGAAAAAACGCGCGGAAAGATACAATTTTCAACATGTTCCAACATGTGAAGTAACTCGGAGATGTCCAATTTCAATCACATGCCGGGGATCTTTCCGACCAATTCTGGTTGCATCATCGGGATCTGGAAGAACAAGCGTTCGCCTAGCAATTCCTTTTGTTCTTGCGGTGCTGCTGTGGCCAATAACGAAGTTGTTCGTGATTCTTGTCCTTGAACATTTACTACTTGTTGTACGGGCATCTGTTGATGTTGGTTTCTCATGTTTGTGGCATAGTTGTAGTTGGATTGACCATTTCTTTCAGCATAAACGTTTTGAGGTGGCATTGCACGACGCTGCATGTTCTGCATTTGTTCTGGTTTGCCGGCGACTGGCCGAGAAACTTGTGGGTTTCCTTTGACCATAGCCGGGTTGACCACGTTACCGGCATACTGAGAGGGCTGAGGTACGTGAGGTACTTGCGATGTGTACACGCGTTGTTGGACGGCGGGCAAAAAGTTACCGCCTGCTGTATTAACTGTTTACAAGTAGTGACCCATCGGATGTTGCATGCGCATGATTGCCTGGCGATGCAAGTATTGAAAGTTCAGGTGCGCCTTGCGGTCTTCCTTGCGTTGAGCCAAGGCGACATAAAGTGGTTTGCTGCCGGCGATGCGGCCGTTCATCTCCGTGACGGCTTTAGTTGCTTCTTCTGGCGACGAGAAACATACGAATCCAAAACCACGACTGTGACCTTCTTCGAACATTACCTTAGCCGAAGTGATGGTGCCAAAATGCCCGAATTCTTCGTGTAGCCTTTCATCATCGAAGCTGGCGTCCAAGTTTTTGAGGTACAAATTAACACCTTGAAAGCGGTTAATACGTTCCCTTTCAAGTTGCTCGTAGTGACGTTTAAGTTCTTGTTGACGTTCTGCCTTCTTCTGTGCACGACCTACATACAGCAGCTTTCCGTCAGACATCTCTTTACCATTCAAGTCGTAAACTGCTTTTTTAGCCGAATCGGCATTGTCAAATGCTACAAAGCCAAATCCGGTCGATTTGCCATCCTTATCTGTCATAATCTTCGCGCTGATGATTCTCCCTATATTTTTGAAGATCTTCCTCAATTCCTCTTCTCTCATTTCTTTACTAAAATTTTTAACGTAAACGTTGGTGAAGAGTATTGCTCTCTCCCCCAATTTCGTCTTGCGTTCACGACGAGAAATGAAGCGACCGACGTATACTTTCTTTCCGTTGAGCAACATACCGTTGACAATCTCGATACATTTATTAGCACTTTGTTCGGTTTCGAAGTGTACAAAGCCGTAATCCTTGCTGCAGTTGTTTTCATCCAGTGCGACCTTGCAACTCAAAATGTTTCCAAGCGCGGAAAAGGTTGTCGTACATAACTTTATAATCGATACTTTTATCCAGATTCTTAATAAAAACATTACCAACGCCTGATTTTCTCAATGACGGATCGCGATGCGACCACATAATACGCATTGGAAAGCCTCCCAAACAATCGAAATTTAACATATGCAAAGCTCTTTCCGCATCGGCCAATTGATAGAAGTTCACATATGCGTAGCCAAGAGAACGTCGAGTAATCATATCGCGACACACACGGATCGACGCTATCGGACCCATCGGAATAAATTTCTGAATCGCCTCCGTGACATCTAGATGTAAATCGCCTACGTAGAGGGACACCATATGATAATTTGCGGCTGCTACTTCTCCGTTCATGTTGTCCTACCTATTTTACCTAGGTTAATATTTTTACCCCAAAACCTAGCACTGGAATCGTAATAGTCCGGATAAGGTTTATTACGCAAAGAAAAATTAGAAAATATGTCTGAAAAATTGAAGAAATTTAGAGAAACTAAAATGACTTCATTTCTATTCCGATAGGTGGCGCTAATAAATAGATAGATGGCGCGAATATTAACTAAGGTTCTAAGGTTATGAAAGTAGCGCTAAGCAGGGTTTTATCGTACGCAAAATATTTGAAAGTAAAAGAGAAATTCACTCGAGCAAAAAGTATGTAGTGTAAAGAGAGACGGCTCCTGTCTCATACCTGTCATTAGCATTTTTCGTACTCTACAATAAAGTTTTGGTCGATTGATAACGAGCTCAACGGTAAAAACGAGCATTCGCGAATAAAATTAAGAATGCGACGTCTGGTAGCAGAATTGAAAACACTTCGATGCGAGTACTAAACGTAGTTCATTGTACTTAAATAAAGATTTTAGAGCAATTTGTTTCGTCATTTCACCTTTTTCTTTGATAATTCGAACATACAAAAAGATTTACAAGGTTGACTCGATCACTGTGAACACAACTATAACCTCAATTTACTCGCATATGACAATTTAGCAGCGCCCCCATCGTTAATTTTATTCGCGAATTATATAATGAGTAAGCATTAAATGAGACAGCATGATAAGCAATCTTTGTCTGTTACGATTATGGTAATCCCTTCAGGTAGATGGTAAAAGTAGGTAGAGAAATTCAAATTATCGTATAATTTTATAAAATTATCGTACGATAACATAATACCATATAATACTATACCAAGACCGCAGGCTTAGTATAATATACTATAAAGCAGTGTTTTCACCCTGTGAGTTGTAAATAAAAATTCTACCTGCCCTTGCAGGAAGACAGTATTTTCTTCACACTCTGGAAAAATCCAGATTTTTAAAAAAATAGTGAAGAGGCCCACGATGTTAAAGCTAACCGCTTTAGGGCGGTGAGCGAGAGTGTGAATTCAATTGAATACTGCAGTACGGCTTACCCGAAAAGAAACACAAATTAAAACAAAGCGTATTTATTAACTCCAAATACAAGAGATCAAAAAAAGTAATAAAAGGTTGCCAATCGTTTACAATTATCGGCGTAGTTGGCAAAAAGTTATGACAAAAAAAATCGTCCTCAAACCAATGTTCGGGTGCACTGACAAACCATTGTCGAAAACTATGATGACACTCAAAAAATATTATAGTGTCGAATGAGAAATCAAAGCTGCTCGCAAAAGTGGCTCGTTGGGTTAGAAAAGAAAAAAAACACTTACCCGGGTAATTACAAAGTTTATCAATACAAAATTTTCCACCTAACGGAAACCAACAGCTTATGAAGTGATGCAAGTAATCGCAATCGTTGTCCAGCTCTCAAACTTCGAAAAAAATGACGTTGAGCGGTTAACGCTTCGAAGTCTGCGGTACCTCTGCACTTGAACTAAAAAGGAGGAACTCTGGGAGTCACAACTTCGAGACGTGATGTAAAGTAAGGAAAAATGAAGAATCTTCAACTGCGTTGAAAATTTCCGTCCGTAATTAATCCAAAAAATGGCACAAACCAAATTATAATGATAAGCAGTTGTGATTAAAAATATTTCAATTCTTGCAATTTTCGTTCTTATCCAATTATTATCGGAATAGTTGGTGTATCCAAATTCATAACAAAAAGGAAGGTAAGGTAAGGTAAGGTGCTTCCTAAAATCATTAAATGATAAAATAAACCGATGTAAAATTTAAAATATTTTACCTAATTACAGACGAGATATCACCTTAACCGTGTCAAACCTGTTATCAAAACGACCTAGCAAAAGCGTTATCAAAACTCGCAGTTTTGAAAAATCATAGGCGTTGCGCTAAGCCGAAACGCAGTGACGTGCGCAAAGTAAAAAAACAAATTAAATAAAATTTGTTACAGTCACGATTCCTAGGGGTGTCGCGACGTTTCGCACGTGGGGTCGCGGCTGCAATCCAGATAAAATATAAACAACAATTTTTTTAATAACATTAAATTATAAATTTATATAAATTATAGTCATTTATAAATGACTTTCTGTTTTATAGGTCATGTCGGCAATAATGGGGGAGTCGCCAGAATTTTTTTACTTGTAAAGAGGTCGCGAATTCAGTAAGTTTGAAAAACACTGCTATAGAAGATACAAATTATTATCGTATACTATATACGATGGTATATGGTATCAATAAACAATAATTAATTGTTATACAGTGGACGCCGCTTATTGAAATCACGGTTAATGTTATCATTCGGGTATTATTATCATTCATTTTTATTAACATTGTATTCTCCTACTGAAAATTGACTTACTTTGCAGTTTATAAGCATTTTTTAAAATTATGTACACAAGCCGGGGACCCACCCAGAGATATTCATTACCCAGACCTGAGTTAGGTGTATTTATATGGCAGAAAGATACTTGTATGCTGATAATGTACGATTTAATTCAATTCTATTTTAAAATTTCATATTAACCGATATAAAAATGTGTTATAACATTTTTAGATATGTTACCAAAAATTAGCCAGCGGAATGCAAAGAAGAGGGTAGGTCAAAATTAATTTAATAAAAATCCTTACGTGAAGGTTGGAGAGGGTCAAAAATTACAAAAATCGTTCTTACGTAATTAATGAACGCTCCCTTATTGTGGGCCAGTTCTACAATGGTAGTATAGGGATAGAATAAGCTATACTGCGAATATTTTACACAGTTTGGGTTCTACAATAGTCGTATAACCACATTCTAGGTATAAATTGAGGGATAAGCTATCCATCCAAAATTGGGCAGATATACCTGGAAGAAGTTTATTCTTGTTTTCTATTGGTTTAATCTAATGTAAACAATAATTTATTTCCAGGTAGGTATTTGAGTTTATAATTTTATTTATAAAATTTCATGAAAAGCACCAACGAATTATTTACGATTGTGAAATTAGAATACAAAGTGCTTAATATAATGTGTTGACTAAATTTGAATGTTTTCGATTCAGAGCATGACGATGAAATTGTTGAAGATGTTTTATTACGTCGACATCGTCAAGTATTTAAAAATATGATCAATTATTATGATGAATACAATAATTTGGAGATCAGAATAATTAACAAAAAATTCAAATTTGAATTTTTTTAAATTTAAATTATACAGAACCGGCATAGCAAACTAATTTTGTGTTTTTAAAAACACTTTTTTAAAGTAACATTTCAATTATGGTTAAATCAATGTCAAATGATGTAAACAAAGATGTCGAACGACCTAAAAGGGGTGCGCAGGAACTACTTTTCAAGAATAGTAATACTATACGTATAAAAGCATTGTAGAACGCAATGACTTTTATACTTGGAATAAATCGTCGAATAACTTATACGAAGAATACGTATTCGGAACTTTATACCTTCATTGTAGAACTGGCCCTAAGAGATACTCACAATCTATGCCCACCCACAGGTATAAGCTTCTTGTCCATTCTGGATAAAAAGAAATATTTTGGTTGGATCTCATTGTAATAAAAATACACTGCTATTTTATATTTATCACAAATTTTAAACTTTTCAGATCAAATAAAAAAGATGTGCAATTGATTTTATAAAAATCAATTGTTCTAAAATTCAGATCTAAAAAAGTCATATGGGTCCATTTTCAAAAACAAAGATGTTCAGTATAACCATCAAAACATTACGACAATAAAATCCTTTCTGATAACACGTTTCTATTTACTAATAAACTAAAATTTTTTGACTATCCTGTCGTTCCATATCTTTCATTGATTAAGCGTTCGTACGATTCTTCTTTCAATATTATTTGAATTTCTTCCAAAGTCTTTCCGGTAGTTTCAGGTATACAAAAGTAGGTGTAAATTGCGGTCAATACCGCCCAGATTGCGAAAACAATAAGTGGCGAGTAAATGCCAAAATTTTGCGAGAGTATTTGGTATACTAGAACGGAAATTATTGAACACAGGCAATATAAAACCGCACATATGTTGCGAACAATTCAGCACCGCCATAATACAAAACGCTTTTCTGTTGCTTGGTATTATAAGTAAATCAATAAGTCTTCCTTGTTCTGATTGCTGTCTGGCGACGTCTGCAGCAATTTGTTCCAATTCTTCTTCAACATCTGAATTAGAACGTAGCCGACGTAGGGATTTTCAAACATCTTCTACTTTTCCTTTCAATATGTAATAATATGGACTTTCAGGCACGAATGGAAATGTTATCAAAAAGAGCGCAGGAAAACTGGCCGCTATTATTGACGAAGTCAAAATCGATATCAACGGCGCGACCACATTAATGACCACAAACCCTGCCAACATCATCATGTAGATCCATGAGGAAAGAAAACCTCTTATTTTTTTGTCGGCAATTTCGCCAATATGCATTGGTGCCGAAACAAAGGCAACCACTGATGCAATCCCACTTAGGAATCGTGCTACGAACAAAACCGTTAAAGATGATGTTGATCCAAAAAAGATCCAAGCCAATAAATTCTCTCCAGCAGCAATAAGAATCGATTTTTTTTCGACCAAACGTCTTGGTGACGTATATAGTGAATGGAACACCAATAAACTCCAGCAATAAACAAATCATATTCCAATCAAATTATTTGGTTGCTAGTGATTACGATTGGCGACTCTTTGGATGATAAAATTGGTGTGACTGCAGATGTCCAAGCATATTGCATCCCATCTGAGATTGTGCTGAATGTACCTAAAAAAATTAGTAGTTATCTAGATGGTCAATTATTGACCAAAAGCACAAATTTTCAAAAATTCACGTCTAGCAAGAAAATTTAATTAAGACGAAATAATAAAATTAATGCAGTAATTACACTTTAATCGCTTGTTTTTAATATCATCTGTTAAATGCTACAACAATTTCGGTAATATCAATAAAAACCGGTGGAGGTAGTTAACGTACTACACCTAAAGGAATACACCTAGAAGAATATTTAACTTCCACTAAATCATTATTAAATAAAAAGTACCATAGGACGTTTAAATCATAATGCCCGATTAATATGCCCTTTAACAAACAAATAGTTATATATTGTCGTGGTTCAAAATGGTTGCGACCCACCCTGTGCATTTTGATAAAAATTTTGTTTGTAAGTGATTTTAAGTTGCAGGACTGTAGAAATTGGACAGGTGGGGGCGAACCGACGAGGAGATTGGTCTTTCGCCGATAGCGCGCCGCCGAGTATGTTCAGCTCGGGGCAGTTTATGAGATTTGATTTTTGAGATAAGTTTAATTTGTGAATAAAATTGTGAGTAATATTTTTGATTTTGGTTGAATAAATGATTTTGATGCGAATGCATTGTTGCGAATTTTTTGGATGATTGATTTGATATTTGGATGTTTAATTTCGATAAATTTGAAATTTGGATATTTTGATGAGTTGCTACCGAGCGGTAGTTGAATGAGTAATTTGGAAAGATTCGATAATTTGATAAATTTGGAAAGAGCAATTATTTAAAATTTAAAATTGGTGTATAATACGAAGAATTAGAATTTGCATTTGTTCGAGCGAATGGTAAATGCTGATAACAAAGCATTTGGAACGCACACAAGGTTTGAACAAGCGAGCCCATTTCGAATTAGAAATTATTTACGATTAATTTGTTTGCGTTGAAATTAAATTTTCGAATTATTTAAATTGGAGAATTATTATTTTTAAAGAAGATTTGTTTCGTCACCATTGAAAACAGGAATTCACTTCTGAGGTCGAGTGCTCCACCGCAGAGAAAGAGCTAGCCGAGGTATAATTTTTGGTAAGGTAAAGGGTTTGATTATGGAGAACAATCAAATACCACCTCAATACACAAGTCACCGTCAACTAGAAAATTTAGTAAAATCAATTTCAATATTCATAAAAAATTTTAAATGCTCACAAATTCAAATGCAGTGAAATATAAAACGTTGTATGCATCATGAGCATTACGCGATTATTATAATCTCGAGCAACTTAATAAGTCTCGGGCTTGGCGGCCCTCGTTCTTTTAAACTGATTGCCCTTGAAATAAACATCTTCATAATGCCTTTGATATATAAATAACTATTAGTATCTATGACTGGTACATAATACATTCGTACGTAATCACAGTAATGTAATACTTGCCCGTAGATTATAAATTTAAAACACAGAACTAACGTCATATCAATGTTTTAATATAATATTAATATAATATTCGGAAACCACGAGTCATCGCTTTGCAAATTCCTCAAAAAAAACAGTTGCCTACACCTGGATTCGAACCTCGATGTGTGGGTGTGGGCGGGCAGTGTTATCTATTTATCCAAAGCGAATAAAAATATAAAGATGATCCGGTTAATTGCGGATTTACATCCACTTTGACACGTACAGAAATCGCTATTTTAGCCGTCAAAATTCCACTGCGATGGTATCTTAACAAATAAAAATTTGTAAACATGAAATTTTTTATTCAGAGTCGTAAATAAAACGACGTATTGAACTCGCACATAATAGCTATAATTTAGTCGGATGATTATACACTCGCCTACGGCTCGCGTATAAATTACTTTTATTATTTATCCTCATGAATTATAGCCTACATTAAATTATGCTCTTTAAATAATATACTATTATATCGTTGCATTTGCGACAATGGCAGCCGCATCACGTAAAAAGGACCTTCATTTGAAAACAATAGAAAAACAACATTTAACCGTAAAAACAAAAATTTTGAATTTTTCGGTTTTAAAAGCATTGCATTTGTAATTTTTTAAATTTTGAAATAAATCCATAATATCTGAGTCGAAGATTTAAACAAGTAGTAAAATTTACTTTTTCTATGTTATTATTAGAAAGTGGAATTATATGTAAATGCATATTGAGATGAAATTTTGCAAAATAGAAATTTCACCACAAACCAGAAAAATTACCACGGCTAGCTTTCTCAGTAGTAAAGCAAGTAATTGTCAGAGGTGAGTTCACATGTAAGCCCTCATTAACGATGGAAGAAAAATGCTCCTCTTTAGGTGAATTAAATCGAATTCTATTAATAAAAGTTGTTGGGTTAATGGTTGACAATTTCACCTTTAGCAGTTTTAAAATCCTGTGTATTGTGCAGACTCGTAAATTTAGATGCACATTTAATGTTGAAAATATGAGCACTAGCGTCTAATTTTATTAATCTTTTGGTGTGATAGTTAGCAAAATTTCAAAATAAATGAAAATCAAAGTTCAGAAGAATAAATAAAATGCACTTTAAATTTGTTATAATTGTTTTATCTACCTTCAGACACGCCACAGACTCGGCAAGACCTTGCTGTGGTTGATTTGCAGTTCGCATAAGTTGAAGTTGCAGCCTCCGTGTGGAACATGGGTTGTCTTCGCTACCACAGAATAAGTATATACAGAAGCTTCACTTGAACAAAGAACTTAAAATTAGAGAGAGATAAATTGCACTACCAAGTTAAAGGGCTTCTCGTGCAGACCCGTCAATACTCGTATAGACAACGTATAACCCACTTCCGTTCCAATTGGTTTCTTGTATTCAGCGATGATTTACTGTTCATCAAGCAGAAAAACATGCGCTCAAAAATAATATGCGCTCAGAAAAACTCAATCTTTGCACACCCGCAAAACTTCACAAGTCTTCTCGGCTCCAACGCTAGTTCGCCGATCACTTTGCGCATCTTTTCCTAGCCAGAAATGATCTTCTTTTCAACTTTATAAACCTAAATTTTCGAAGGTCAATAAATTGTTGTACACTCTCGAAAATTTCATACAATTCATTTTATGTTGGAGATCACTACATTTAATAAAATAAAAAGAAAAGTGTTGATAGTTTGTGTTTAAAGTATAATATAAAATTATTCTGCTATCAACCCTTATCAACGGTTGCCTCATACAAGCGAAGCTACTAATGACAAAAAACGAAAATAAAGGCTTTATGCAAAATAACACCACAATATATATTATATACCATTTGCGCAGTAGAAGAAGCGTTTAGGTGCAATAAAATAAAGTGAATATGTGGAAAAACTATAATAGCTCTATGGATCCCAGTGCTAGGTTTTGGTAAAAACAATAACCGGGGGAAGGTTTTGCATTACTTCTCCCTCCCCCCGCCGGTTTCAAAGTCGATTTGTGAAAAAACTGTAATGGTGCTATCTCTAAGGATAGCAGTGCTAGGTTTTGGGGTAAAAATATTAACCGGGCTGAGGGGACAAAGTAACGGACCCATTACCAACTAGTGCCCAATTTAAGGCCACCTGCATTAGGATACTTAACCGTTTCAAGGGGATAAAACATTTTTCTAATTATGTTTCAAAAAGTGTCACTTTTTGACACTCAAAAATACTTAATATACTGTAATACTTTTCCACACACTTGTGAAAGTGTGCGGGAAAGAAAGAAAAAGTTCTAATCTACTTTATTTATAATATACTGTCGTGTTTCAAAAGTGATTCGGACCCATCCTATACATTTTGGTAAAAATTCATTTATTTATTTAAGTTATGTTTAAATTGATTTTAAGTTGTAAGATTGTAAAATTAGCAAGATGGGGACGAATCACCGGAAATTAAAGGCCTTTTGCCAAAAATGGCCGACGTGATGGACGTATGATTTGTGAGTCCGAGAAATATTTGATAAGTTCTGTAGTTTTTGAAATATAAAAGTGATTTTTTATGGATGAAGAGTGTTTTATTAAGATTTGTAGTCGGATTAAATCAATTTTGAAAGATTTTTGAGTGGTTTTGAAAATTAAAATTAAACAGAAGCTAATTAAAGAAATTAAAGATAAAAAGTGGAATTGGATGGAATGGGATCAACAATTACAATTGAAATAATTAAGAAAGTTTTATATTTAATATTAAAAATTTATTCAAGGAACAACAAATTGTGTTTGATAAGCCGGACTCGGCTTCGCTTTACGATCACGGCCTTCGGCCTCGATCGTCAACCTCCGCCTTGAATGGAAAAATGTTAGTTTTCCTAACTTGTATCGAAAATATCTATTTTAACCGACTTCAAAAAAGAAGGAGGTTCTCAATTTGGTTGTATTTTTTTTTTATTTTTTCTTTTTTATGTTTGTTACCTCAGAACTCCGTCATTTATAAACCAATTTTCAAAATTCTTTTGGCGTTGAATCTAGTATAGTTCCAAGTTGGTCCCATTATAATTTCATTCGTATTGGACCTTAAACATCCAAGATAAACCGGAAAAACCGTCAAACTTCTCCTCAAAATCGTCTTAATAACGCATTAAGTACTGAGTACCTGTGCCTGTTTTATATTGTGACGTAATAAATTATATTTTTAATTATTTCCAATTCTCAAAATTTTAAGCAATCAAAAACATCACACTCTCTTCAAAATTTGTATCTTTCACTCACTTTCAAATTTAAACAAACCACCATCAAAAACAAAATCAATTTATTATTCTTAAATTCAAAAACTTTCACAAAAAATTCAGCGGAACAAAATGTAAACCTCCGCTGCGGTGGCCATCTTTGATCAAAAGCATCTTATCTTCTATCTAATCTAATGCTTATCTTATCTATTCTTATCTAATGCCCTCTTATTTTTTTTTCAAAATTTAAAAATTAAAAATTTTTAAAACAAAATAAACTGATGTCTTGTTACGAATCAATAGTCAAGAGAAATCTACCAAATTATTAGAATCTACAATATTTACAATATAACAAACAATAACCAAATAAATCAAAAGCAAATTATCAAAATATCCAAATTTTCATAAATAATTCGTTCAGGTATTTCTCAAACCATATCAAATCAAAATCATAATTAAATCAAATTTTCACGTAAATAAATAAATTCAATAAACATTTTTATAAAAAAATAAAAATTAAAAATTTTAAAAACCTCTGACTGAAAAAAAAATTCTAAAAATAAAAATTAATAATAAGAGCACCTTACTTTAAAAACTACTGTTCTCTTTAAAAAGAAAAAAATTTAAAACATTACATCTAAACATTAAAACATACAAAATTTAAACATTAATTTTGAAGTCAGGGTAACGGAGATTTGTTCCACTTACGAAACCTGTTTATATATTCCATATTAAACATTCTCCGTTTCTCCTGACTTCAAAATTAATGTTTAAATTTTGTAGCGGTGAAGGGGGGTCTGCGAATTTGTTGTTGAATGAAAAAGAAAAATATATTTTTTTTTAAAAGGGGGTGGTGTAGAGATAGTTTTCTGAGATAGAATTTCTTCTCATGGGTAAAAATTGTATTTGACCAGCCAGGAACACTCCCCTGGTCTTTACAAACATGCTGTCAAAAATATACGTCGCTACCTGTAACCGTTCGGGACATATGATGACGGAGACATACATAATAATATATTGTGGTGGTTTTTTATTAAAAATCTTTTTCAACCTAAAATTGCCTCGACTAGCTTAGTAGATTCGGAAGAGCATGAAACACCCAGTAGCAAATTCCTGTAGGTCACCCCGTCTGTCTTGCGAGCAAATAAAAACTCTTATTTTTGAATAACGAAAAAATGTTGATTTATTCAATGGAAAATTTTGGTAGCGACAAATTTCGCTATTAGGCTTTATAATGTAATGATGTTCGAATACTGATTTTGAAATTTTATTTACTTTACTCAAATTCTTGCTAAATTTCAAACTCATTTGTCGGTGTGTTTAAATGTGTATCGAATAATAAAGTTTATAAGAAAATTTATAAAGTATTACAAGTTTTGGTTTTTTATTAATAAAATGTTTTTACTAGGGTATTTTTTATTTTGAAATACCTGGTATAAATTCCGTGCACGTTCGTGTAAGCGGCTCGTCCTGTCGATCACCATTTGCTTCCATACCAGTGAATGTTACACGTGTTGCAAAGAACAAACTTCAGCAGACCATCTGGTGTAGTATTTTTATTCAAACTCAATCAGATTAAAACTTATCAATCTCAAAACCGTTGATCCATTTTTCAATATTATCCCATTTAACTAACCTCAAATTTAACGTAGGTAAGTGAATTTTCATTAGCATTAAAAATTTTTAATGCTTTTCAAAATGGCCTCTGCTTCTAACTTTGACCTTCGTAAAATTTTATTTACGATGTCTTCAAATTTTAATATTTTCAGCAATTCTCTACTGAAATTGACGATTCTTCATAAATATTCACTTTTACGGCTCCAAAACTAATTTCTACTTAGTTGCTGAGTAAAAATTACACTATTCGCAAATTAAAAACCGCACTACGCCAATTTTAGCGTCTACTTCGCATCCAAGCGCTCTGTAAGACCTGGTTTCAACCTTGAGAAAATTTATACCACGTAAGTTCTTCAACTACGTACAGGATGTTGCACAAATTAATATTCTTTCCTTTTATCGTAGATCGTTTTCGAGCCACTGCACAAATATCACTTATTCCAACGTTTATAAAAATTACAATCAAAAAATTGTGTTGCGGATGTATTTAAGTATAAAATTTAGCCTTTTTAATTTTCCTCTGAATAAATTGTAACTGATTTGCAGTACTTAAAACAAATAAAATGACCACGATCTGGACTTGCGGGTTGACTGAACAAAAAATCACCACAATATATATATATATAAATAAATAAACACAGATTGTACATAGTAACTTCATATACCCTGTGTTTTTGAAAAAGCAGTCAGGGGTAATAAACAAATCATTAATTTTTTATTAATACCAAATTTTGTCATCCGAATTCTTGCTGTTCTTTCCTTTCTTCTTCGGTACTTCCACACATAAGTTTTCTTCCTTGGTGTCCACATCTCCGGCATCGCTCTCGACCACCCCTTACTCTTCCGTTCTTTCAAACATCTCTCAGATCCATTAAATTTTGTCCTCCTTGATGTTGGATTTTTCTTATTTTGTTTTTCCATTTTGTACTTGTTTGTTTTCATTGATGTTGAATTTTTCGTTTTGTTTGGTTCTTCAAATTTTATAATTTTCAGTAGTTCAA
The DNA here is from genome assembly GCA_911387805.1 of Cantharis rustica. Classification (NCBI taxonomy): domain Eukaryota; kingdom Metazoa; phylum Arthropoda; class Insecta; order Coleoptera; family Cantharidae; genus Cantharis; species Cantharis rustica. Next base: position 37,430,142 of record OU426882.1, read on the forward strand.
TTTCTTTATTTTCTTTTTTCCGGCCAAATTCCGTTTTCCTTGTTGTCACCGTTAATTTTTCAACTTTTGATATCCAAATTTTTCCTTTTATTTTCTTTATCTGTTTTGCGTTATTCCCAATGTAGCGTTTTAACTTTTTTAACAATTTTTGCGGAACAAACAATCCAATAATTCCAAACTTTTCTTCCTTATCTATCATTTTATTAATTCTCCTTGTTATCATCTTCTTCTTCTTTTTCACAACTTTTTTATCATTTGTGATTTTACCACTTTCCAGCTTTGAATCTGACTTAAAATTATTTTCGTTGCAAACATTAAGCTTTTGTTCTAATTTTTCATTTATTTCACTTCTCGGCTTGTCTATGTTTTCTATTATTTCACGTGTCGTCACATCTTTTATCATAGGTTCGATTATTTTTTTTAATTCCAATTTTTTTACCATTTCTTGTTCTATGGTTCGTACATGTACTTCAATATTTTTAATTTCATCATTTACTTCTGAATGTCTTATTTTACGGTCCTTGGCTACTGTTTCAATGGTTTTATTTGTAGTTGCCATCATTTCTTTCATCATTTTAATAATCTGTTGCATGTCGCTGTTTTTTTTCTTCTTTTTGTTTTGTCATAGCCACATGTGTGCTGTATAGTTCCGGGTTAAACAGTGAACTATTTTGCTCGTCCAATGTTTCTTGTCTGTATGCCATTTTGATATACAGTGGAGTCGCGAAATAGTGAATACCGTATATAGTGAACTACCGGAAATAGTAAACACAAAAATTTTAACATTGAGTGTATATGGGACTCCTATATAACGAACAGCGGTAACCCCAATACAGCGAACTGCCTACGAAATCGTGCAGTTTAAATGACACATTTATAAGGACTTTCCCGCAAGACTAAGAATTTACATTAGGTATCATATTTACACTTCATTTTACTCCTAAAGTTAGCATAGAACGCAATTTTTATACAGTGGCTCATAATGAAATCTGGACGCTCCTATGTTAGCAATGTAAATTGTACTTTTTAAAACTCTTTTTGTATGTAAAAATCGCTTTTACAAAAAAATTTTCAGACATTTTTGTTGATAATTTCATTCTCTTTATTTTTGTTTATATTGCTGTGTAATTTCCGTAGAAAATTTACAACCTCTTGTATTGCCTCGGGTTAACCCTGGTGTGCGTGAGAAGTTAGTAATTTTTTAAGGGTTGAAGGGTTTCAGCGTTATCAAAATATAAAAATAAAGAACTTTCTTGTTCAAAAATATAATAAGTAGTTCTCTAAATTTAATAAGTAATCCAAAATCCCAATTTAAATTAATGCAAAATAAAATTTTATTATTTTGTCTTTAAAGGGAGCGAAGTTTGATTTTCAGCCTTATCCAAATCGTCGCGACCATTTGGATAAATTTCAACATTCGTTCGCTTAAATATAATTTTAAAAATTTCCAACTTTAAACAATCCAAATCCAATTTAATAGTTTTCACTGTTATCTTTCCAATTTTATCAAACTAATCAAATTTACTATTGCTCAGTAGCCAATCATCAAAAAATTTCCAAAATCCAAATATCAAAAACTACGCCGTAATGCATACGCATAAAATCACTTTATTTAAATATTTAAATTATTACTTACAAATTCAAAAATCACAAATCCTATAATATCTCACAAGACCAACAACTAGCGACCCCTGAATCCCCTGAAAATACCAAAAGAATTTCATTGTGAATTTTTAATTTTATTAAAAAGCTTAACATTAAATATTAAAAAGTGGAACAAGGATATCGAATATTATACAGGTAACGAAATTCGGATTGATTTTGATCCAGAAAAGGAAGACGGGGATGAGATGGTTTCTTATACTTTCAATAAATCAAAGCTTTCATTTTCAAAATGTGATTTTATTGTAAATTTTGTCAATATAATAGTGAATAACCCCGAAAAAGTGAAAGGTCTTTGCCATATTTAATTTAATATTTCGCGACTCTACTGTATTTAGTTATTTCACTTAATTAATTTTATTTATTTTTATTTTTATTTTTTACTATGAATTTATTTTACTCTTGCAAAACTGTCCTTTTCAAATCACCTTTCACTATGTGCAAATTTGCATTATCTCCAAACATTTGTTAAACTTTTAATTTTATCAACCGTCAAATTCCAAATGTGTTTTAATAATTTCTGCGTTTTGTAATTTTAAATTAACTTGCTTTTTTCTCTTTCTCAGGGTTCACAAGTAGGTTCCAATCTTGAAAAGCTCGACGAGTTGGGATGCCAATAAAATGTGATGTAATATAAATTATATTTTAATTATTTCCAATTCTCAAAATTTTAAGCAATCAAAAACATCACACTCTCTTCAAAATTTTTATCTTTCACTCACTTTCAAATTTAAACAAACCACTATCAAAAACAAAATCAATTTATTATTCTTAAACTCAAAAACTTTCACAAAAAAATCAGCGGAACAAAATTTAAACCTCCGCTGCGGTGGCCATCTTTGACCAAAGGCATCTTATCTTCCTTTTTTACTGCCAACTTTAGTTTTCAAAGTTTTATCTCCCAAAATTCAAATTCAAATACTTTATAAATTCATAGCAAATTAACAGGGTAGATAAAACTTTGGTTCGGAACGTGACAATGTATTGCCTGCTATTGCCCGGTGGGTCACAATCTTTCCTTAAGTACCCTACTTTTATTAATCCTCTAAGTAGTACGTTAAGTATAAAGTAAATAGTAAATGCATTTATATCAACTATGATCGGATTTTCAAAATTCTTTTTGCGTTTAGTAGGTCTACCTATACTCGCTTTCGATAAATAGTTACGGAACGCAACATGCACTAAAAAGCATGAATATTTAATAAATTAATTTTTTAACTTGTGAAATATAATTAAATAATCTTGGAATAAACAAGTTAATTAAACGTTTTATAATAATGTTTTTATTCAAAAAAAAAAAATAAAACATAAAATAAATAAATAATAAATAAAAACATTATTATAAAACGTTTAATTAACTTGTTTATTCCAAGATTATTTAATTAAAAAGCATGAAATAAAAAATTTAAAAAAAAAGATAAAACCGACATCAAAAAAATCTACTGTGAAAAAAATGCACTAAAAGTTAAAAAATAATTACGTTATTTAGTTACTTCAACTAGCTGGCATAGGCGGTCAATTATTGTTATCTTTGCAGTCGGTGCCTGCCAAGCTTTTAAAAAATTTAGTTTTAGTAATTTAGCCAGCTTGGCTGGCACCGACTGCAAGATTACAATAATTGACCGCCTATGCCAGCTAGTGGAAGTAACTAAATAACGTAATTATTTTTTACTTTTTAGTGCATTTTTTTCACAGTAATTTTTTTTGAAGTCGGTTTTATTTTTTTTTTTTTAATTTTTTTAAACTACATAAAACTCCTACTCCTTGAAAATTAAATTTTTAACTATGAAAATAGTTAATTCCAATTTTAATTTACTTTAGTGCTTGTTCAAAATGTACATAAACATAAGACGTGCATAAGCCTAACATAAGCATAAAACATAATTTTGACATAAGCCGCAAAAGTGTTCACAATGAACATAAGAAATATATAAAACTGCGCATGCGTATAACAAAAAAATAAACGAATAAACTTTCAAACTTTATAACAAAGGTTATGTTTGTGTCAATTTCGTCAATTTATTTCAACTTATGACCAAACACTACCAACTTCAAACCACAAATTTCACTAAATGTAACATAATTGCAATCTTATGTACGAACCATAGAGGTATATATTAGATTATATTAATATTATATATTAATCCTTTAAGGAGTGGGGGAAGCGTAAACTTACGTCGGACCGTTTTGTTGCACCTAGTGGTTCCTCCAGTATTTTTGATATATACCTCAATGGTACGAACATATTAAGCCGAACATAAGATCAACATAAACATAAGAATTTCGTAGGCACACTGTAAACACTTACGTTGATTTACTACTAGTTCAACTTTATGTCTTATGTATGTGTTATGTTTATCTTATGTCTTACGTACATTGTGAACAAGCACTTAGGAAAGCTTTTCTTTAAACTTTAATTATTGTAAGTTATGATTTTACAATTTAATGCCACTCAGGCGTATATTCCATAATACAAGATGTTCAAAAATATATATACGTGATATTACACTACTCTTTTGAAAACCTATTGCTATTTGATGAGATTTGAGAAATATAATTACATAAATTTTATTTTCATTGTATATTTTTAAACTTGAGAATTAATTAATTAAGTTTAGGTACAAACAGGGCCGTATTTACGAGGGGTTTTAAGGGTTACAACCCCCCAACCTTTGAAATCAAAAAAATCAAAAACATTAAACATGAAGTGTTTATTTAAAACTTAAAACTAAAGAGATATTTCTAATAAATTAAATCCCAAGTTAAAAAATCCGAAATTTGTATTATTAATATCCGGCGATTGGCGACACTGGATTGAATACACCCACTACTAAATTGCAAAAATATAAAAACTGACGATAAAGAATATAAAAAGGCCCTATATATTTACAGTACTGTATAAAAGTCTGCGGCTACTTAATAATTAGAGTGGGCATTGTAAACCCATAAATTGTCTTATATTTTGATGTGAATTATATTTGAAAATATGTACACTTGCTTACGATTTGAGAAATTTTCTCAGTTTAATTTAGTTCTTCGTTTTGACAACATTATTTTACCATCGCTATCGGTAAAATTTGTATGTAATTTTTATTCAAATTTTAAAATTAAAATATTTTATTTAAAGACGGTTTTTTACAAGAGAGTTTAAAATTAAAATATGAATAATTTTAAACTTATTAAAAATATCGTAGTAAACAAAACTTTTAAAATGGCACCAACAAAATTTTATCCGCAAAAACATCCCCAAAAGTCAACCTGTGGTCAAAATTTGTCGCTCACTCGACAAATTATTTTCAACCATTAAATAAAGGTCACAAAAATCAAACTTTTCTCTGAATATTGAACTCAAATAAAGAAAAATCGCTCAAAAAATAATTACTTTAATTATTAAATAAAAACAATCTCACAAAATTTCAACTTTTTTGCAAACTTTACATTTCAAAAATTAATATAACAAAATTACCAAAGTTCATTTGTTCAGTTGCAGGTTAAACAAAAATTTAGATTAACTAATATTAATATTTCTTAAAAAACAGCTTTTCAACGTATTTTATTGGTTAATCCAAATTTTCAGGTTAAGACTTTCAACTGTACAAGTGGCCCTAAATTGAATTTATTTTGCCGATTTCAGCATGACTGACGGTTTAAATTAAACTTTACATTTTTTTATTTAGGCACTTTATTATTTATCGAGTTCCTTCTATTTTTAATTTTATATTTACTTTTTATTGTAGGTTTTTTTATTTTTTAAATTTATGTTATACTTTATACTTTTATTTTTTGTTTTGAATTTTAGTTTCCTTTTTATTTTAATAAATTAGCTATTTATTTTTGAATATTTTTCGAACCCCACCTGTAAATCTAGTCTAAATACGGCCCTTGGTATAAATATTATCTGGAAATTTTCTAGTTATAATTTTAATTGTTATGATTCAAAACGGAATTTGCAGTAATTGCATTAACGTAACCTGGATAAGCATTAGGTAATATTTTCCGAAGTATTTTATAATTTAAATATACTGCATCTAGTACATATTTGTTAAAACATTTCAGATCCATAAATTTATTTGAAAAGTAAGTATTTACTTTTTTTCTTGAAGTTACCAGCGGAATTCCATATTAATGCTACTGTTATAAAATGCGGCGTCGGAAGGCAGAAATATTTCGAACTCTTTATTTTTATAAAAAAACTTTATTAACACAAATATTACATTTTTAGCAATTCCCAAAATTAAATCGAATGAAAAGTTACAAATTTGATTACACTTTCATTTCATTACCAAAAGACTCCAGGAATCAATGAAGTACTATGACGATAATATAGATAAAGCAATAAAAATTTCAAAACTAAATAAACCAAATACAATGTTTAAAACAAAAGAAGTTAGGTTATTTTTTTCAATTTTTAGTAGTTGTACTACTTTTTTCGGTATTTTCTATTTTATTCTTGCTTCATTTGGGCCACGTCTTCCTTAGCTTGATAAACTTGCAACACGGCAATCGCTTCTTCCACCTTACTCTTGAGTGACTCACCGTGTTCCAGCATGTGAAGTAACTCGGAGTTGTCCATTTCCAATAACATGCCGGTGATCTTTCCGGCCAATTCTGGATGCATCTTCTGGATCTGGAAGAATAAGCGTTCGCCCAGCAATTGCTTTTGTTCTTGCGGTACTGCTGCGGCCAATAACGAAGTTGTTCGTGGTTCTTGTCCTTGAACATTTACTACTTGCTGTGCGGGCATCTGTTGATGTTGGTTTCTCATGTTTGTAGCATAGATGTAGTTGAATTGACCATTTCTTCCGGCATAAACGTTTTGAGGTGGCATTGCACGACGCTGCATGTTCTGTATTTCTTCTTGTTTGCCGGCGACTGGCGGAGGAATTTGTGGGTTTTCTTTGACCATGGCCGGGTTCGTGGGACATGCGGCCGCGTGATACGACGATGGCACGTTACTGGCATGCTGAGAGGGTTGAGGTACGTGAGATACTTGCGATGTGTACACGCGTTGTTGGAAGGCAGGCAAGTAGTTACCGCCTGCTTCATGACCTGGTTGCAAGTAGTGACCCATCGGATGTTGCATGCGCATGATGGCCTGGCGATGCAAGTATTGAAAGTTCAGGTGCGTCTTGCGGTCTTCCTTGCGTTGAGCCAAGGCGACATAAAGTGGTTTACTGCCGACGATGCGGCCATTCATGTTGGTAACGGCTTTAGTTGCTTCTTCCGACGACGAGAAACATACGAATCCAAAACCACGACTTCGACCTTCTTCCAACATTACCTTAGCCGAAGTGATGGTGCCAAAATGCCCAAATTCCTCGCGTAACCATTCATCATCGAATCTGTCGTCTAAGTTTTTGATGTACAAATTAACACCTTGAAAGCGGTTAACACGTTTCATTTTGAGTTGCTCGTAGTGACGTTTAAGTTCTTGTTGACGTTCGGTCTTCTTTTGTGCACGACCTACATACAATAGCTTTCCGTCAGACATCTCTTTACCGTTCAAGTCGTCAACTGCTCTCTTAGCAGAATCGGCGTCCTCGAATGCTACAAAGCCAAATCCGGTCGATTTGCCATTCTTATCTGTCATAATCTTCACGCTGGTGATTCTCCCCATATTTTCGAAGATCTCCCTCAATTCTTCTTCTCTCATTTCTTTACTCAAATTTTTAACGTAAACGTTGGTAAAGAGAATGACTCTCTCCCCTAATTCCGTCTCGCGTTCACGGCGAGAAATAAAGCGACCGACGTATACTTTCTTTCCGTTGAGCAACATACCGTTGACCTTCTCGATACATTTATTAGCACTTTGTTCGGTTTCGAAGTGCACAAAGCCGTAACCCTTGCTGCAGTTGTTTTCATCCAGTTCGACCTTGCAACTTAAAATGTTTCCGAAAGCGGATAAGGTGTCGTACATAGTTTTATAATCGATACTTTTATCCAGATTCTTAATAAAAACATTACCAACGCCTGATTTTCTCAATGACGGATCGCGATGCGACCACATAATACGCATTGGAAAGCCTCCCAAACAAACGGAATTTAACGTATGCAAAGCTCTTTCCGCATCGGCCAGTTGATGGAAGTTCACATATGCGTAGCCAAGAGAACGCAGAGTATACCTATCGCGACACACACGGATCGACGCTATCGGACCCATCGGGATGAATTTCTCGAAAAGAATCGCCTCCGTGACATCTGAATGTAAATCGCCTACGTGGAGGGACGCCATAGGATAATTTGCGGCTGCTACTTCTCCGTTCATGTTGTCGGCTTCTCAAACGTAATTTAAAACAAATACACAAAAATTCTTCAAAACACCACGAGAAAACCAAATCGTAAAAACCAATTGTTTCTTTAGTTATCACTTTTCCCGTTAAAATTTTTAATTATTTTTACGATTTTTTTGGATTTTTATGAATATTTTATAATTTTTTGTAAATTTTTAAATAATTAGATAAATTTCACAAAGACTAAAGTGTGTAATAAATAATTAAATAAATTAAATATAAGAAATATTAAAATAGTAGTCGCCTTTACCGCTTTTCACCCTAAACTGATTTGAACCTTTCGACCGCGGCCTTATATTGTCATACTTTTCAATCTTAGGTTGGTACCACCGATAAAGACAAGCTTACAAGTACTAAATTTAAATTTTAGGGCAGGGGCGTATTAGGCGGTTGAAAAGTTTCTGTAACAGCTACTGAAATCATATATGAGAATTAATGCTGTATAAAAACCAGTTTTCTCTGAACACAATCAGCTAGCTATTTAAAAAAAAAGCTTTCTTTGAAAAAATCGATTTGATAACTTAATCGTAAATAGATTTTTACTTAGAATAGGTATTATACCTATTTTACCTAGGTTAATATTTTCACCCTAAAACCTAGCACTGGAATCGTAATAGTCCGGATAAGGTTTATTACGCAAAGAAAAATTAGAAAAGTTGTCTGAAAAATTGAAAAAATTTAGAGAAACTAAAATGACTTCATTTCTATTCCGATAGGTGGCGCTAATAAATAGATAGATGGCGCGAATATTAACTAAGGTTCTAAGGTTATGGAAGTAGCGCTAAGCAGGGTTTTATGGTACGCAAAATATTTGAAAGTAAAAGAGAAATTCACTCGAGCAAAAAGTATGTAGTGTAAAGAGAGACAGCTCCTGTCTCATACCTGTCATTAGCATTTTTCGTACCCTACAATAAAGTTTTGGTCGATTGATAACGAGCTCAACGGTAAAAACGAGCATTCGCGAATAAAATTAAGAATGCGACGTCTGGTAGCAGAATTGAGAGCACTTCGATGCGAGTACTAAACGTGGTTCATTGTACTTAAATAAAGATTTTAGAGCAATTTGTTTCGTCATTTCACCTTTTTCTTTGATAATTCGAACATACAAAAAGATTTACAAGGTTGACTCGATCACTGTAAACACAATTATATCCTCAATTTACTCGCATATGACAATTTAGCAGCGCCCCCATCGTTAATTTTATTCGCAAATTATATAATGAGTAAGCATTAAATGAGACAGCATGATAAGCAGTCTTTGTCTGTTACGATTATGGTAATCCCTTCAGGTAGATGGTAAAAGTAGGTAGAGAAATTCAAATTATCGTAGGATAACATAATACTATACCAAGACCGCAGTCTTAGTATAATATACTATAAAGCAGTGTTTTCAACCTGTGAGTCACGACTCCCAGGGGTGTCGCGACGTTTTGCACGTGGGGTCGCGGCTGCAATCCAGATAAAATATAAACAACATTTTTTTTGAATAACATTAAATTATAAATTTATATAAATTATAGTCATTTATAAATGACTTTCTGTTTTATAGGTCATGTCGGCAATAATGGGGGGGGGGGGGGTCGCCAGAATTTTTTTACTTGTAAAGAGGTAGCGAATTCAGTAAGTTTGAAAAACACTGCTATAGAAGATACAAATTATTATCGTATGCTATATACGATAACTACCGTATGGTGGTTACACTGATTGTAATGTTTTAAATTATTTTTTCTTATTAAAACAAATTTAGTTAAACGTTAAGAATATTTTAAGCCTGTTTGACACGAAGTTAAATTTTACATAAAATTAACATGTAAATTTTTATGAAAATATTTAACACCGTTGCATACCGCAAATTTTGTGTTAAATTTTTATATGAAAAATCCGCCCAGTTTGGTTTTTAAAGTTCACAATGGTCACAATGTACGTAAGACATAAGATAAACATAACAATATAAGACATAAAGTTGAACTAGTAGTAAATCAACGTAAGTGTTCACAGTGTGCCTACGAAATTCTTATGTTTATGTTGATCTTATGTTCGGCTTACGTTCGTACATAAGATTGAAATTATGTTACATTTAGTGAAATTTGTGGTTTAAGGTTGGTAGTGGTTGGTCATAAGTTGAAATAAATTGACGAAATTGACATAAACATAACTTTCGTTATAAAGTTTGACAGGTGTTTGAATGTTTATTCGTTTATTGATGTGTAACATCTTTCCACTCGCTTATGGGGGTACTTTCGTGAAATGGGACGGAAATGTGTAACAGGAAGCCAGAAAAGCGCGCGCTATGTGATCTGACTAATAAGAGCGCCAAAATTATTTTATCGGAATACATAGACATCATTTTTATATTATAAAATGCCATTAAAAAACTGTCCGATGTGAGGTCCGAACTCCCGATCAGCGAATGATATAATTATGTTGCAAGCACATAACGCGAAACGCTGTGAGGATTCATCAATAATATTGTTTTAATTCGTATTATCTGTTACAGATTGGGGTTACGGTTACTGGTAACGTAATGCCGTTCTACCTATTTCGCGATTTTAAATAATTTATAATTATTAATTATTTCAAATAATAATGTTGCTTAATAGTAAGGTGAGATGTTAGATGTAACACATCATGTACGAGTACTGCAAGGTTCGTTTTTTTATTTGTTCCTTTTTTAATACGTTCGGTATTTGCAATTACCATAAAGAAACGCAAGGCCATATGCGAATTGGATCTAAAAAATCCATGTGACCTAAAGACTCGCGCAAGTTACTGTTAACTGGGAGGGGGGGGGTGTAAAGTCAAATATATAGATTTATAATAAATAAATAGAGGGGCGGAGTAAAGTCAAATATCAGCGAAGGAGAAAATATTTATTTAAAAAATATTTACTTTTTTGTTGAAGTTACTAGCGCAATTTCATATTAACGCTACTGAAATAATATATGAGATTTAAAGCTGTATAAAACCAATTTATTATTCTTTAAACACAATCAGATAGCTATTTTTTTAAAAAGCCTATTTAAAATACAAAAGCCTATTTTTTTAAAAAGCCTATTTAAAAAAAATACAGTTTTTTTTAAATGGTTTTACGATCACTTGTGCGATTAACTTATCGGTAGGTTGCTATTTCATTCCTATACGTTCCTGGATAGCTGGAGCATCCATTCGATTAATTTTTTGAGTGTTTGATTCACCTGAGTGAATCGGCATCATTATTGGTTCATTCACTATACTATAAAAATAGTAGAGAATATACAGGTAAAAAAAATTCAAAATTGTACCAATAAACAATAATTAATTGTTATACAGTGGACGCCGCTTATTGAAATCCCGGTTAATGTTATCATTCGGGTATTATTATCATTCATTTTTCTTAACATTGTTTTCTCCCACTGAAAATTGACTTACATTGCAGTTTATAAGCATTTTTTTAAATTTTGTACACAAGCCGGGGACCCACCCAGAGATATTCATTACCCAGACCTGAGTTAGGTGTATTTATATGGCAGAAAGATACTAGTATGCTGATAATGTACGATTTAATTCAATTCTATTTGTAAAATTTCATAATAACCGATATAAAAATGTTTTATAACATTTTTAGATAAGTTACCAAAAATTAGCCAGCGGAATGCAAAGAAGAGGGTAGGTCAAAATTAATTTAATAAAAATCATTACGTAAGGTGAGGGGGTTGCCACAATCTTACGTACCATTACGTGAGGGTTGGAGAGGGGGAGGGGAGGCGTCTGGAATATTAATTATTATTGATTACATCAATATATAATGATGAAGAAAAATATCCTGTTCAATAAAATCAATAACAAAGAATCCGACAGACTTGGTTACCCCTTTTCCCAGTAATTGAGTTCCCAGGTAGCAAGGAATTTGTACATGCTAATTTTTTTAAGAATTAGTAGTAATAATAATGTAATAGGTAATAGTAATAAGTAAAATTATTTAAAAATCTAAGATCGCCCCAGTGATATTTAAAACAAGTACCTATAGCATGAATTAAAAAAAGCGGAAAGGCTAAATATTAGTTTACTGATTTATAATCAATGTGCTTAAAGCGCAGGCGTTCTTCAGATTGCTACAATAGAAAAAAAAAACATTAGGTAGTCAGTAGATTTAACTTCCAGGCTGGAAGTTAAGGTACTAGAGTCTGAATAATTCCTGCCATGTTTTCTCAGAAAGTATTTGCAAAATCTTTGTGGTATTAAAGGTGTAAATTATTATTAATTAAAAATAAATTAGGTGTAAATTATTTCTCCAGTTATCTGTAAATAAAAAATAATTTCTCTAAAAGTAATTACTGTAAGAATTTTTTCCAAGGAAATAATTTTTTGATTGGAGCGTTTACAGACGACAAATTAAAAATATTAAAGATATGGATTCGATCCTGACTGTTTACATTTACAATTATTGTTGTTGAAAATCATAAAATATGACTACTTTGGAGATAATAACAAATAACCGATTGTTTAATAATATTTAATTTCCACTAAATCATTATTAAATATAAGTATATCTTTGACAACGAGATATATTAAGTAACCTATAATACCCTAGGACGTTTAAATCATAATGCCCGATTATTATGCCCTTTAACAAACAAATAGTTATATATTGAAGTGTACTTAATTCAAATCTAATTATTATTTATTCCAATGATCCATTCAAAAATATTTCTTTTATATTGTAACTTAAATTTCAATATAATTTAAAATGGCAATGTAAAATTTTACGATACCCGTATCGCAGCTGTCTTCTTATCAAATCCAATTTTCAGTTCCTTGAATAAATTTTTAATTTAAAAATATACAATTTTTACCATTTACTAAATTTTCCAATTGTAATTTATTGTAAATTCCATCCATAAATCTTAATGTTCAACCAATAAATCACTTATATTTTAAAAACTACAAGTCTTATAAAAAATTATTCGGACTAACAAATTAATGCGGCCATCATGTCGACCATTTTTTGCAAAAAGGCCTAAAAATCACTTATATTTCAAAAACAACAAATCTTTTCAAAAATGATTCAGACTAATAAATTAAACGTCCATCGCGTCGGCCATTTTTTGGCAAAAGGCTTCTTCAAACTTTATTCAAAATTAATTTATTCCAATTATAAATATCAATAAAACATTTTTCATCACAAACTTCTTATATTTTTCAATATCATAAACTTTTTCAATATTAAACTTTTCAGACTAACAAATCAAACGTCTATCGCGTCGGCCATTTTTTGGCAAAAAAGCATTGTATCAAAGTGATCGGTCCCCACCTAGCAAATTCCACAATGTTGCAACTTAATAATTAATACAATAATTTTACAAAAATGCATAGGGTGGGTCCGAATTATTTTGGAACACGACAATATACAAGTCACCGTAAACTAGAAAATTTAGTAAAATCAATTTCAATATTCATAAAACATTTTCAATGTTCACAAATTCAAATGCAGTGAAATATAAAACGTTGTATGCATCATGAGCATTACTGGATTTTTATAATCTCGAGCAACTTAATAAGTCTCGGGCTTGGCGACCCTCGTTCTTTTAAACTGATTGCCTTCGAAATAAACATCTTCACAATACCTTTGATATATAAATAACTATTAGTATCTATGACTGGTACATAATACATTCGTTATGTACGTAATCACAGTAATGTAATACTTGCCCGTAGATTATAAATTTAAAACACAGAACTAACGTCATATCAATGTTTTAATATAATATTCGGAAACCACGAGTCATCGTTTTGCAAATTCCGCAAAAAAAAAAATGTTGCCTACACCGGGATGGAACCTCGGTGTGTGGGTGTGGGCGGGCAGTGTTATCTATTTATCCAAAGCGAATAAAAATATAAAGATGACCCGGTTAATTGCGGATTTACATCCACTTTGACACGTACAGAAATCGCTATTTTAGCCGTCAAAATTCCATTGCGATAGTATCTTAACAAATAAAAATTTGTAAAATGAAATTTTTTATTCAGAGTCGTAAATAAAACGTCGTATTGAACTCGCACATAATAGCTATAATTTAGTCGGATGATTATACACTCGCCTACGGCTCGCGTATAAATTACTTTTATTATTTATCCTCATGAATTATAGCCTACATTAAATTATGCTCTTTAAATAATATACTATTATATCGTTGCATTTGCGACAATGGCAGCCGCATCACGTAAAAAGGACCTTCATTTGAAAACAATAGAAAAACAACATTTAACCGTAAAAACAAAAATTTTGAATTTTTCGGTTTTAAAAGCATTGCATTTGTAATTTTTTAAATTTTGAAATAAATCCATAATATCTGAGTCGAAGATTTAAACAAGTAGTAAAATTTACTTTTTCTATGTTATTATTAGAAAGTGGAATTATATGTAAATGCATATTGAGATGAAATTTTGCAAAATAGAAATTTCACCACAAACCAGAAAAATTACCACGGCTAGCTTTCTCAGTAGTAAAGCAAGTAATTGTCAGAGGTGAGTTCACATGTAAGCCCTCATTAACGATGGAAGAAAAATGCTCCTCTTTAGGTGAATTAAATCGAATTCTATTAATAAAAGTTGTTGGGTTAATGGTTGACAATTTCACCTTTAGCAGTTTTAAAATCCTGTGTATTGTGCAGACTCGTAAATTTAGATGCACATTTAATGTTGAAAATATGAGCACTAGCGTCTAATTTTATTAATCTTTTGGTGTGATAGTTAGAAAAATTACAAAATAAATGAAAATCAAAGTTCAGAAGAATAAATAAAATGCACTTTAAATTTGTTATAATTGTTTTATTTACCTTCAGACACGCCATAGACTCGGCAAGACCTTGCTGTGGTTGATTTGCAGTTCGCATAAGTTGAAGTTGCAGCCTCCGTGTGGAACATGAGTTGTCTTCGCTACTATGGAATGGTTACACTTCCGTTCCAATTGGTTTTGTGTATTCAGCGATGATTTACTGTTCATCAAGCAGAAAAACATGCGCCCCAAAAGTAATATGCGCTCAGAAAAACTCAATTTTTGCAAAACTTCACAAGTCTTCTCGGCACTATGCGCATCTTTTCCTCGCCATAAATGATCTTCTTTTCAACTTTATAAACCTAAATTTTCGAAGGTCAATAAATTGTTGTACACTCTCGAAAATTTCATACAATTCATTTTATGTTGGAGATCACTACATTTAATAAAATAAAAAGAAAAGAGTTGATAGTTTGTGTTTAAAGTATAATATAAAATTATTCTGCTTACACCAACCCTTATCAACGGTTGCCTCATACAAGCGAAGCTACTAATGACAACAAACTAAAATAAAAGCTTTATGCAAAATAACACCACAATATATATTATATACCATTTGCGCAGTAGAAGAAGCGTTTAGGTGCAATAAAATAAAGTGAATATGTGGAAAAACTATAATAGTTCTAAATAAATAGCTCTATGGATCCCAGTGCTAGGTTTTGGTAAAAACATTAACCGGAGGAAGGTTTTGCATTACTTCTCCCCCCCCCCGGTTTCAAAGTCGATTTGTGAAAAAGCTGTAATGGTGCTAGCTCTAAGGATAGCAGTGCTAGGTTTTGGGGTAAAAATATTAACCGGGCTGAGGGGACAAAGTAACGGACCCATTACCAACTGGTGCCCAATTTAAGGCCACCTGCATTAGGATACTTAACCGTTTCATGGGGATAAAACATTTTTAACCGACTTCAAAAAAGAAAGAGGTTATCAATTTGGTTGTATTTTTTTTTATTTTTTCTTTTTTATGTTTGTTACCTCAGAACTCCGTCATTTATAAACCAATTTTCAAAATTCTTTTGGTGTTGAATCGAGTATAGTTCCAAGTTGGTCCCATTATAATTTCATTCGTATTGGACCTTAAACATCGAAGATAAACCGGAAAAACAGTCAAACTTCTCCTCAAAATCGTCTTAATAACGCATTAAGTACTGAGTACCTGTGCCTGTTTTATATTGTGACGTAATAAATTATATTTTAATTATTTCCAATTCTCAAAATTTTAAGCAATCAAAAACATCACACTTTCTTCAAAATTTTTATCTTTCACTCACTTTCAAATTTAAACAAACCACTATCAAAAACAAAATCAATTTATTATTCTTAAACTCAAAAACTTTCACAAAAAAATCAGCGGAACAAAATTTAAACCTCCGCTGCGGTGGCCATCTTTGACCAAAGGCATCTTATCTTCCTTTTTTACTGCCAACTTTAGTTTTCAAAGTTTTATCTCCCAAAATTCAAATTCAAATACTTTATACATTCATAGCAAATTAACAGGGTAGATAAAACTTTGGTTCGGAACGTGACAATGTATTGCCTGCTATTGCCCGGTGGGTCACAATCTTTCCTTAAGTACCCTACTTTTATTAATCTTCTAAGTAGTACGTTAAGTATAAGGTAAATAGTAAATACATTTATATCAACTATGATCGGATTTTCAAAATTCTTTTTGCGTTTAGTAGGTCTACCTATACTCGCTTTCGATAAATAGTTACGGAACGCAACATGCACTAAAAAGCATGAATATTTAATAAATTAATTTTTTAACTTGTGAAATATAATTAAATAATCTTGAAATAAACAAGTTAATTAAACGTTTTATAGTAATGTTTTTATTCAAAAAAAAAAAAAATAAAACAAAATAAATAAATCGTGTGCATACAGGAAAAAGTGACTATGTCAAAAAATTGCGAAAATGAGTTAAAATGTTTAAGTACCGTAAAAATATAAGACTCAGGTCTGGAAAAAACGTCTATGTTCTAATAACATATTGAACATGTTTTATTATTCAAAAACAAAAATTAAAATATTATAAAGTTGATTTTTCGCAAAATACAAAACATTCAATTTGATTTTTCTCGAAACTCTATTTTTGACATAGTCACTTTTTCCAGTATGCCCACGAAATAATAAATAAAAACATTATTATAAAACGTTTAATTAACTTGTTTATTCCAAGATTATTTAATTAAAAAGCATGAAATAAAAAATTAAAAAAAAAAATAAAACCGACTTCAAAAAAAATCTACTGTGAAAAAAATGCACTAAAAATTAAAAAATAATTACGTTATTTAGTTACTTCAACTAGCTGGCATAGGCGATCAATTATTGTAATCTTTGCAGTCGGTGCCTGCCAAGCTTTTAAAAAATTTAGTTTTAGTAATTTAGCCAGCTTGGCTGGCAACGGCTGCAAAGATTACAATAATTGATCGCCTATGCCAGCTAGTGGAAGTAACTAAATAACGTAATTATTTTTTACTTTTTAGTGCATTTTTTTCACAGTAATTTTTTTTGAAGTCGGTTTTATTTTTTTTTTAATTTTTTTAAACTACATAAAACTCCTACCCCTTGAAAAGTAAATTTTTAACTATGAAAATAGTTAATTCCAATTTTAATTTACTTTTGTGCTTGTTCACAATGTACTGCTGTGATACGCTACAAATAAGCTACGATGGTCTCCTAACATTGCCCGGCGCCAGTTATCATTTATTGATAACAATAATAAAAAAACTAAACTGTAGCAGACCAACCTATCGTACTTATCATGTACACGCCACTGAACATACCATTTTTATGATTATGAAAGTAAGTTAGCAACCACCAATATTTGTTATCATCTCGGCAAATGTACCTGTGCAAAATTTCGTGACAGTCTAAAAACTTTTCTGAAAACAAATTATAAACGTTGTGCTGTGGAGTGAATTGAAATACTATAAATTTCTGTCATCTGGTTTAATTGCATAACACACGTAAGTACAATTTTTTTTACAATTAAACAAAAACATAAACCTAACCCTACATATTTTTAAAACTTAAGCTAAAAAAACGTTTTTACCTAAAAAAAACACAACATTTTTACAATCAAAATTGTTTTATCTACCTTGTATATTCTTCTTAAATTCTTTCAACACAACCTAATCACTTAAATTTCAGGAAGGCACTATCACATAACCAACAGGTAAATTTGCACGTAATCCTTTTGAAATTATAGTTGACTATATCTTCTCCATGAACATCTTCTCTTTTGAAGAATTATTGGTTATTGGAAGTAAATTTTCATAGTAAATAATTTTTGTAATTATTTTATTTAAATTGCTATTGCTCGACAATTATAATTTCACTACATGAATAATTAAATTAATTTTTAATTATCAAAAAAAAATTTCATCAAATTTTTCTAACACCGAAAAATACTGTACTAAATTTTTCTAACACCGAAATAGATATTTTCGATACAAGTTAGGAAAACTAACATTTTTCCATTCAAGGCGGAGGTTGACGATCAAGGCCGAGGGCCGAGATTGTAAACCGAAGCCAAGAATGGAAAAGATAGTTTTCCACGAGTATCGAACAATATTTTTTCTAATTATGTTTCAAAAAGATTATTATGTCCTTTTTTTCAAGAAAAAAGATAGTAGGCGTTTATACTATAAAATTTTTGTATTTTGCGGTTGGTAGCCAATTATAGACAGTAGGTAGGTCATAGATAGTAGCCATTACAACGTCAACAGGTAAGTGACCACGTTTTTTTCATGGTTATACAATTTGTGTTTTTAGAATACTAGCAAATATATCAGAGATGTCGGAGGCGGCGCAGTTAACACTTTTAATAATTGTTCTAATGTAACCGTTAATGTATATTATAAATAAAGTAGATTAGAACTTTTTCTTTCTTTCCCGCACACTTTCACAAGTGTGCAAAAAAGTATTACTTTTCCGCACTAGGGCGGAAAAGTAGTGTCAAAAAGTGACACTTTTTGAAACATAATTAGAAAAAATACTTTATTAAATTTTTCTAACACCGAAAAATACTGTATTAAATTTTTCTAACACCGAAAATTACTTTTCAAAATTTTTCTATCACCGAAAAGTACTTTATTTAAATTTGCTGATTTGTCGGGCAGAAGCTCCCGCAGCAATCAGTCCAAAAATTGGAAACGAACTCCTCTATTTTTACAAACGCACCTCCTTTATGGCTGATTGACCAATGTCTATCGATAATGCCATTTACCAATAAAAATCCACTAAATCACATATAAAAATTTAGGGTGGTGGATGATCTTCGTGTCGGCCAATGATAATTCGCGGTTCCATAGGATGCCAAAATTTTGCATTTCTGTACTAACTAAAGTACTTAATTTCACTTGGTGTATCCACCAACACAATTTTCTTGAGATTAAAAGTTATCTAAAGTCATTAACTTTTAATCCTGCATCTTTTGATATAAATTTTCCTATCCTAAATGTTTTCGGTCGGATTCCAGCTTCAATTAAAAAGTTCAAATTGTCCAGATCCGTCCACATTCTCGGATGAAATCTCTTCTTATACTCTTAATTTTCATCATCGGATCTTCAAATTGTCCTAAATTAAAGAGAATTTCCTGCTCTTTCCGATGATGTTTTCCATTTCTCGTTTGACTCTTTTTTCGTAAGTCCAAACGACTTTTTGTTAATATCCGATGCAACCGTTTTTATTACACGCATTTGCACCACAAAAATCCTATTTTTTCACAAACCCGTGAACACTCGCGAACCTAATCGTCTTTCGTCGCACCTTTATAATATTTTGGTCAATATAATCGTCCCAAAATGTAACCACTTAAATCTATTCTTAACCTAACAATAATAAACACAAATTTTATACAATTTTCA
Organism: Cantharis rustica; assembly: GCA_911387805.1. NCBI lineage: Eukaryota > Metazoa > Arthropoda > Insecta > Coleoptera > Cantharidae > Cantharis > Cantharis rustica. The sequence continues at coordinate 37,449,776 of OU426882.1, forward strand.
CTCCAGCATGTTTAATATTTTCAATTTTCAGCACAACGATTTTTTATGGTGGAAACAATCCAACTTTGCAATATTGGAATGTTCAGATTGACTTTAACCATAACAAAACTTGCAATGCCAGACCAAACGTAGCTGAAGGTTCTCCGATAACAAATATCTGGTACGTTGCCTAAATTTACTTTATAAATTAATAAACATTTTATTTTCAGTTGAATCTCCCCCAATGAAGACTTGGAAAGAAATTTGCTAAAAATAATTCTAAGATGATTTCCCTATTTAACCCAATGGTTTAGACCAAAGTCGTTGTATATGAACTTTACCCGAACTATGGATAATTTAAGATTTTAGTGTCATGGGCAAGAATAAACATAGCAGTACATAAACATAACACGTGCATAACCCTAACATAAGCATAAAACAAAAATTTTGACATAAGCCGCAAAAGTGTTCACAATGAACATAAGAAATATATAAAACTGCGCATGCGTATAACAAAAAAATAAACGAATAAACTTTCAAACTTTATAACAAAGGTTATGTTTGTGTCAATTTCGTCAATTTATTTCAACTTATGACCAAACACTACCAACTTCAAACCACAAATTTCACTAAATGTAACATAATTGCAATCTTATGTACGAACCATAGAGGTATATATTAGATTATATTAATATTATATATTAATCCTTTAAGGAGTGGGGGAAGCGTAAACTTACGTCGGACCGTTTTGTTGCACCTAGTGGTTCCTCCAGTAGTTTTAATATATACCTCTATGGTACGAACATATTAAGCCGAACATAAGATCAACATAAACATAAGAATTTCGTAGGCACACTGTAAACACTTACGTTGATTTACTACTAGTTCAACTTTATGTCTTATGTATGTGTTATCTGATTAATGTCAAATTTATTTGACTTTTGTAAAAACAAAAATTATACCTGCTTGAAGCCAAAATGAATAAATAAACTTATTTTGAAAAATTCTAAACCGGAAAACTAAATTAATTTGTACAAATTAATACGTAGATCTGTCCTGTATATTTCTCTAAGTTCATACACATGAAATTTTGAAATTGGGGCAATCTACAACTTTTGTAATTTTAAATTACAACTGACGTTTCAATTTAAGTTTTTTTTGGGGGGTTAGTTTAGTTTTCCGGTTTAGAATTTTTCAAAATAAGTTTATTTATTCATTTTGGCTTCAAGCAGGTATAATTTTTGTTTTTACAAAAGTCAAATAAATTTGACATTAATCAGATTTGAATATTTAATTTAAAGGCATAACTTTTCAATAATTTCAACATTTTTCCAGGTTTGCCTGATGAGATTCAGAAAATCGAAACATCAAGTTATAACAGGGTGTCGCAGACTAATTCATTTAAATAGTTTTTGCACAATTTTATGTAAGTTATGAATTTAATTATTTTCAATTTTATCTAACATGTAAAAATCAATTTTCATATAAATATTATCACATGTTAATAACTTTTACCATTGTATGTGTTATGTTTATCTTATGTCTTACGTACATTGTGAACAAGCACTTAGGAAAGCTTTTCTTTAAACTTTAATTATTGTAAGTTATGATTTTACAATTTAATGCCACTCAGGCGTATATTCCATAATACAAGATGTTCAAAAATACATATACGTGATATTACACTACTCTTTTGAAAACCTATTGCTATTTGATGAGATTTGAGAAATATAATTACTTAAATTTTATTTTCATTGAATATTTTTAAACTTGAGAATTAATTAATTAAGTTTAGGTACAAACAGGGCCGTATTTACGAGGAGTTTTAAGGGTTACAATCTCCCCACCCTTTGAAATCAGAAAAATCAAAAACATTAAACATGAAGTGTTTAAATAAAAATTAAAACTAAAGAGATATTTCTAATAAATGAAATCCCAAGTTAAAAAATCCGAAATTTGTATTATTAATATCCGGCGATTGGCGACACTGGATTGAATACACCCACTACTAAATTGCAAAAATATAAAAACTGACGATAAAGAATATAAAAAGGCCCTATATATTTACAATACTGTATAAAAGTCTGCGGCTACTTAATAATTAGAGTGGGCATTGTAAACCCATAAATTGTCTTATATTTTGATGTGAATTATATTTGAAAATATGTACACTTGCTTACGATTTGAGAAATTTTCACAGTTTAATTTAGTTCTTCGTTTTGAAAACATTATTTTACCATCGCTATCGGTAAAACTTGTTTGTAATTTTTATTCAAATTTTAAAATTATAATATTTTATTTAAAGACGGTTTTTTACAAGAGAGTTTAAAATTAAAATATGAATAATTTTAAACTTATTAAAAATATCGTAGTAAACGAAACTTTTAAAATGGCACCAACAAAATTTTATCCGCAAAAACATCCCCAAAAGTCAACCTGTGGTCAAAATTTGTCGCTCACTCGACAAATTATTTTCAACCATTAATTAAAGGTCACAAAAATCAAACTTTTCTCTGAATATTAAACTCAAATAAAGAAAAATCGCTAAAAAATAATTACTTTAATTATTAAATAAAAACAATCTCACAAAATTTCAACTGTTTTGCGGTCGCTTTCAACCAAAATACTTTCAAACAAAATTTTCCAATAACAATACTCAAAAATAAAATCTTTTTGCAAAAATACTTGCACAAAATTATACTCAAAAAATCAGCGGAGCAAAATCTAGTGGTCTTGGCTAAAAAATCTCCCTCTACTCATTTTTCTGCAAACCTCACATTTCAAAAATTAATATAACAAAATTACCAAAGTTCATTTGTTCAGTTGCAGGTTAAACAAAAATTTAGATTAACTAATAATATTTCTTAAAAAACAGCTTTTCAACGTATTTTATTGGTTAATCCAAATTTTCAGGTTAAGACTTCCAACTGTACAAGTGGCCCTAAATTGAATTTATTTTGCCGATTTCAGCATGACTGACGGTTTAAATTAAAACTTACATTTTTTTATTTAGGCACTTTATTATTTATCGAGTTTCTTCTATTTTTAATTTTATATTTACTTTTTATTGTAGGTTTTTTTATTTTTTAAAATTATGTTTTACTTTATACTTTTATTTTTTGTTTTGAATTTTAGTTTCCTTTTTATTTTAATAAATTAGCTATTTATTTTTGAATATTTTTCGAACCCCACCTGTAAATCTAGTCTAAATACGGCCCTTGGTATAAATATTATCTGCGAATTTTCTAGTTATAATTTTAATTGTTATGATTCAAAACGGAATTTGCAGTAATTGCATTAACGTAACCTGGATAAGCATTAGGTAATATTTTCCGAAGTATTTTATAATTTAAATATACTGCATCTAGTACATGTTTGTTAAAACATTTCAGATCCATAAATTTATTTGAAAAGTAAGTATTTACTTTTTTTCTTGAAGTTACCAGCGGAATTCCATATTAATGCTACCGTTATAAAATGCGGCGTCGGAAGGCAGAAATATTTCAAACTCTTTATTTTTATAAAAAAACTTTATTTTTCATTTTTAGCAATTCCCAAAATAAAATCAAATGAAAAGTTACAAATTTGATTACACTTTCATTTCATTACCAAAAGACTCCAGGAATCAATGAAGTACTATGACGATAATATAGATAAAGCAATAAAAATTTCAAAACTAAATAAACCAAATACAATGTTTAAAACAAAAGAAGTTAGGTTATTTTTGTCAATTTTTAGTAGTTGTACTACTTTTTTCGGTATTTTCTATTTTATTCTTGCTTCATTTGGGCGACGTCTTCATTGGCTTGATAAACTTGCAACACGGCAATCGCTTCTTCCACCTTACTCGTGAGTGACTCACCGTGTTCCAACATGTGAAGTAACTCGGAGTTGTCTAATTCCAATAACATGCCGGTGATCTTTCCAGCCAATTCTGGATGCATCGTCTGGATCTGGAAGAATAAGCGTTCGCCCAGCAATTGCTTTTCTTCTTGCGGTGCTGCTGCGGCCAATAACGAAGTTGTGAATGGTTCTTGTCCTTGAACATTTACTACTTGTTGTACGGGCATCTGTTGATGTTGGTTTCTCATGTTTGTAGCATAGTTGTAGTTGGATTGACCATTTCTTCCAGCATAAACGTTTTGAGGTGGCATTGCACGACGCTGCATGTTCTGTATTTGTTCTTGTTTGTCGGCGATTGGCCGAGGAACTTGTGGGTTTTCTTTGACCATGGCCGGGTTCGTGGGACGTGCGGCCGCGTGATACGACGATGGCACGTTACTGGCATGCTGAGAGGGTTGAGGTACGTGAGGTACTTGCGATGTGTACACGCGTTGTTGGAAGGCGGGCAAGTAGTTACCGCCTGCTGCATGACCTGGTTGCAAGTAGTGACCCATCGGATGCTGCATGCGCATGATAGCCTGGTGATGCAAGTATTGAAAGTTCAGTTGCGCCATGCGGTCTTCCTTGCGTTGAGCCAAGGCGACATAAAGTGGTTTACTGCCGACGATGCGGCCATTCATCTTGGTAACGGCTTTAGTTGCTTCTTCCGACGACGAGAAACATACAAATCCAAAACCACGACTTCGACCTTCTTGCAACATTACCTTAGCCGAAGTGATGGTGCCAAAATGCCCAAATTCCTCGCGTAACCATTCATCATCGAATCTGTCGTCTAAGTTTTTGATGTACAAATTGACACCTTGAAAGCGGTTAATACGTTCCATTTTGAGTTGCTCGTAGTGACGTTTAAGTTCTTGTTGACGTTCGGCCTTCTTTTGTGCACGACCTACATACAATAGCTTTCCGTCAGACATCTCTTTACCGTTCAAGTCGTCAACTGCTCTCTTAGCAGAATCGGCGTCCTCGAATGCTACAAAGCCAAATCGGGTCGATTTGCCATCCTTATCTGTCATAATCTTCACGCTGGTGATTCTCCCCATATTTTCGAAGATCTCCCTCAATTCTTCTTCGCTCATTTCTTTACTAAAATTTTTAACGTAAACGTTGGTAAAGAGGATGACTCTCTCCCCTAATTCCGTCTCGCGTTCACAGCGAGAAATAAAGCGACCGACGTATACTTTCTTTCCGTTGAGCAACATACCGTTGACCTTCTCGATACATTTATTAGCACTTTGTTCGGTTTCGAAGTGCACAAAGCCGTAACCCTTGCTGCAGTTGTTTTCATCCAGTGCGACCTTGCAACTTAAAATGTTTCCGAAAGCGGATAAGGTGTCGTACATAGCTTTATTATCGATACTTTTATCCAGATTCTTAATAAAAACATTACCAACGCCTGATTTTCTCAATGATGGATCGCGATGCGACCACATAATACGCATTGGAAAGCCTCTCAAACAATCGGAATTTAACGTATGCAAAGCTCTTTCCGCATCGGCCAGTTGATGGAAGTTCACATATGCGTAGCCAAGAGAACGTCGTGTAATCATATCGCGACACACACGAATCGACGCTACCAGACCCATCGGGGAGAATTTCTCAAAAAGAATCGCCTCGTTGACATCTGGTTGTAAATCGCCTACGTAGAGGGACACCATAGGATGATTTGCGGCTGCTACTTCTCCGGTCATGTTGTCGGCTTCTCAAACGTAATTTAAAACAAGTACACAAAAATTCTTCAAAACACCACGAGAAAATCAAATCGTAAAAACTAATTATGTAACAAATTGTTTCTTTAGTTATCACTTTTTCCGTTACAACTTTTAATTATTTTTTTTACGATTTTATTGGATTTTTATAAATATTTTATAATTTTTTGTAAGTTTGTAAATAACTAGATAAATTTCACAAAAAATTTCTTATAAATATAAGAAATATTAAAACAGTACTCGCCTTTACCGGTTGTCACCCTAAACTGATTTGAATCTCTTGTGCGCGGCCTTATATTGTCATATTTTTCAATCTTACATTGGTACTACCGACAGGTTTACAAGTACTAAATTTAAATTTTAGGGCAGGGGCGTATTAGGCGGTTGAAAAGTTTCTGTAACAGCTACTGAAATAATATATGAGAATTAATGCTGTATAAAAACCATTTTTCTCTGAACACAATCAGCATTGCTATTTAAAAAAAAGCTTTTTTTGAAAAAATCGATTTGATAACTTAATCGTAAATAGATTTTTACTTAGAATAGATATTATACCAACGGATCCGTTACTTTGGCTTCCCTCCCAGGTTAATATTTTCACCCCAAAACATCTTATATTAGATGGTAATATAATAAATAAAAATATGTAAACATGAAATTTTTTATTGAGAGTCGTAGATAAAACGTGGTATTGAACATTATATGCTCGTTAAATAATATACTATTATTATCGTTGCATTTACGACAATAGGGAGTTATCGCCACACCACGGTAAATTTTACGCTAACGCTAATCTAGTTTTAAACTCAAATGCGCATGCGCAGAAATAGCGTAATGCAAATAACGTTACCGTGTCCCGCTATTTCTCATAAAATAGCGTAGGTTTGATTTGATTTGAAAACTCTTTATTGAACATAATATTTACAGTGTTTGTTACAAGAGGTAACGGGTTAGAAAAGTGGAACTTACATTATAACTGTGCCTATTGCTACTATTTTACAATTTACCAGTTAGGTATGGATTACAATAATATTACATGAGTGGATTAAACTTATAATTAATGTAGAAAATAACTTAAAAAAGTTTTTAGAATTTTTTAAGTATTTATGTGGTATTTAGTAGTATGTGATGTTAAAATAATAAAACCTAACAAAATGTTAAAATAATAAATTTTAACTGTTAAGTAAATAATTACATACTACAAAGACTACATACTACATACTTTGTAGTATGTAATTATTTACTTAACAGTTAAAATTTATTATTTTATAATTAATGATTTTTTCTGGGAAAAATGAGTGCAAAAACCCAAATAGCGTAGGTATTTAAGGTTACGTTATTTATATATTTTAGGCTATTTAGTTAAATTAGGTTTTAGTTTTGTTACCTTGTTATAAATTAGAGCCTGGAAAAATAAGCTCCAACAACGTGTAAACAAAGTGTAAATCAAGCATTACTAGTAATTCTGTGCAGCAGGTAGTTGGAGATGTAATAGAATAGAATAATAGAATACAATAACAAGACAACTTAAAATTTGAGAATGCATCGTCTATAGAAATTACTATAACTATAAAATAGCGTCACTAAAATAGCGGGATTTGCGATAACTCTTAGGGCCGATATATTCACCTCCTCGTAAAGTGGCCAATAGCGTTACAAGGAACTTAGTTATTAGTAAACGTATATTCACCTCCCAATAGCGGCAATCGTCTCGTAAATACGAGTTACGGGTAAGATAAGTTACAAGTCACTTGGAGTACCAAATAAAACGTTACAAGTAAGATTTGAACTTAAAATTTATAAATGGTGTGTATTTTTTGTATTTTATAATTTTTTAAAATGTGTCTTATCGACGATATTTATCTGATCTTAGACGAAATTGACGAAAATATTATATATTTCCGTTCATATAATACTAAAAACAGATTTCACGAATTTGTACGGAAGATATGCAGAATAACGATCAAAATAATAACTTACATCGTGCCGAGTTTTTTAAATTATGCATTATAATTGCATCTGGGTTACAACTACCTGTTAAAAATATTTTTGGCAAGTTTATTACTTAACCCTTTCAAACACAGAGTGTGTACCTTTTATTAAATTATTTTGAAGTTGGTGACAAACTTAAATGCTAAATAGCAATCATTTTTCAATGAAAAAACCACGAGTAATTCAATAATTCTTTCTTTCAAAAATTAATTGCTATCTAACATATAAGTTTGTCATCATAAACTTCAAAATAATTTAATAAAACGCGAGTACACTATAGTGTACCCTGGGTCTGAAACGGTTAAAAATCCGTGATTTTATAGGGTGCCTTACTATTATGACCGCGGCTGTAAATTACTTGTAAAAATTTTCAAACTTCAGCTGTCACAATTACACCAAAATACTATCTCTTCCTATCTTGAGAATATAATAGCGCTATCTCTTACTCCATATTGTACTATCTCCAAGAAAACATCAACTATGCGTAATAAGTTCCAAGTAGTTACAAGACTGATATATTTATTTGAATATACCTAAATTTCTTACAAGTCACTTTTAAATTTATCGAACAGATAAATTACAAGACACTTTACGAAGACGTGAATATAACGGCCCTAAAACTGTATTCCCGTTATTGTAAAATACCGTATATTGTCACGTGACCTTTAGCGTTAGCGGAGAGTTTACCGTGATGTGGCTGAAGTTGTAAACCATAATCATAATCACTTTTTTACAGTGGACCAAACAAGTATTGCAAACTTTTAATACGCTTGTATTTTTTCACTAATTTTTATGTGTATCTAGATTAGAAATATTAAATCTCTTTAATATACTATTTTAATTAATAATTATTAGTAATTTGATATTAGTAACGTTTAATAAGTCGGCAAATCAAAAGTAATTCTCAAAGCTAAAAAAAATCTGAAATTAGTCTTAATCGATGCACCTAGTAATTCTACGTAAGCTCATACCAAAAGTTTACATCAGCTCCTCGTAGGGGGGGTCGCATTTCAGCTTTGAAAATTAAATAATTTTTTTTTTTAGATTTTGCTACAGGCTGAAATTAGTCTCAATCGATGCACCAAGTAATTCTGCGTAAGCCCATACTAAAATTTTACATGAGCTCCCCGAAGGGGGGGGTCGCATTTCAGCTTTGAAAATTTAATACATTTTTTTTTTTTAGAGTTTGCTACAGACTGAAATTAGTCTCAATCGATGCACGTAGTAATTCTGTGTAAGTCCATACCAAAGTTTTACATGAGCTTCCCGAAGGGGGGGGGTCGCATTTCAGCTTTGAAAATTAAATAAATTTTGTAACTTTTTTATTAGAGTTTGCTACAGGTTGAAATTAGTCTCAATCGATGTACCAAGTAATTCTACGTAAGCCCATACAAAAATTTTACATAAGCTCCTCGTAGGGGGGGTCGCATTTCAGCTTTGAAAATTAAATAATTTTTTTTTTTTGTAGAGTTTGCTACAGGCTGAAATTAGTCTCAATCGATGCACCTAGTAATTCTACGTAAGCCCATACAAAAATTTTACATGAGCTCCTCGTAGGAGGGGTATTGAAAATGGTAGTTTTATTTATTTATTTTTTTATTTGAATATAGTGATCATTTTGAAGCAAGAGTTGTAGTATAGTTTAATTTTTTGGAGTCCATTTGATATAAGAAAATTTAAATTAAAATTCAAAATTGTTAGGGCAATGACGTAAGTGACCTAACTGTAGAGAAAATTGTCTGAAGCAATCGCTGAAAAAGCAGCTAAGTTGCCACTTCTATTTTGCGTGCAAACCTTTGAAAAAGTTTCACCGTTGTTATTTGTCAATTTCAAAATTAAAACTAAATGGATAGGGGATAGGTAAAAGCAGACGCAGATAATTTACCGATGATCGATTACGATATGGTACATAATTACTAAACCATTTGGAAACCATAGTATAATGCCATGTTTAGAAGTAGTAAAATTAAATTTATAAATCATTGGTAAATGAAGGCACGCAGCATAAGTATTATTTAAAATTAGCCGCTGGCAAATTATGTATATATTGTCATGTGTCGTAACAACAAAAAAAAAAATAAGTAAATAAAAATAAAATAAATAATAGGACAACTGCCTTATAAGAACAGTAGCTGGAGTAGTTTAAAATTAAAATTGTCAATAGTTTAAAATTGTGAGACCATTTATAAAATAAAAAATTAAATAAGAACGTAAGCAATAAATTGTATCAAATACAGACCTAAAAATGTGAACGCACCTTGTAAAATAAAAGTGAAATTTAGAAAATTAGAAGAGAGTGGTTGGGAACATTTTTCCGGATAAGAAAGGAGATAGAGAATTCGCGATAAAAGTAGAAGGTTAAAAATAAATTTTGGAAGAAAATTGTAAAAGAGTATTTTTGGTAATAATAAGCAGATTTTCTTGATGAATAATTAAGAATTTGGATTATGATGATAGCGACCAAAATATGGAATCAAATTAGAAATTGTTGAAGATTGACGTTATGATGTTATCGATCATTGTCGATTAATTATCCACACAAAGAAGGCAAAGTAGGAACAGGAGTTCACGTGGTTTTGAGTGTTTGAGCTGTTGGAAAGTCACGAAAAGAAGAAAGAAAATTAGGTGATATCACGGAACTATTACTGGGTGAGAGATCTTGCATTTAACAAAGTGGTAAAATTTAAAATTAACGCTACGATTAATAATTATGAACTACACACATTAATTTTTACATTTTTCAATTTTAAGTTGTAACTTAAAGATTACAATATTTGAAAAAGGCTGAGATAATTGCCAATTTAATTTGTATGTTTGTAATCTTTAAAACAACCTACGTTCAGGTCCGGATTGTGGACAAAAGATTTTATTTTGTTTTAATAAATGGTCTTATTTGCTTTCAAATTAATCATTTAATTTTAATACAAGTTACAAAAATTTTGATAGTTAGTTGATTGTGTGACAATCATAGAACCGGCTCCTGAAATTAAAGAGGTTGTTCCTGATATTAGCTAGACCGTGGTAAGTTGTAGATAAATCTAATATAATTATAAAATTCTATTGCAATATATTACTAGCTGACGTACCCGGCGTTGCTCGAGTTTAGTTTGTTTAAAGCCCAATCCGATTGATGTGCTATTCAATTAGTACTAAACATCAGAACTAAAGCGGTTAATTTGGTTCAAATTGGCCGAAGGACTTAGGGTTAGATCTATACCTATTGCGAACGAACAAACTTTTTCACTTATCAATGTTAAAATTTTCTTTTTGTAAATTTTCTATTGTGACGCCATCTGAAGGCGATGCAATTTTAGTTTATACGAATCTTGTTAATCATTCATGCGCGTCACCAACTGTGAATAAAAATCTCTTTTGGATGGATATGATTTTCCTTGTCCTGACAATTCCAAATACAACAAAACAAAAATCAACCAACATATATTCTTCACTTCAACTTCTGAATAGTGAATCACTTTTATTGAATAAACTTTTTACTTCACCCAAGCAATTTAGTTAGAAAATTAATTCATAGAACTTTTCCATTTTCACAAGCTATACAACTGCAATTATAATTATGCAACTAGAAGATGCCATAAAACCAGATCATTTGTAGTTAACTGAATAATGCTCTACCTCAAAATTCCACCTACTGAAAAGCCCCCAAAAAAAAACACCGAGTTTACAGTAAATTTTATAAACTTGAAGTGTAGGATTACGTAGAATTACTTGGAGCATCGAGTGCGACTAATTTCAGCCTGTAGTTACATAGTTACGTACGTTAAATACGTTACGTAGTTACAAAAGTTACATATTTATTTAATTTTCAAAGGTGAAATGGGACCACCCCTACGGGGAGCTGATGTAAACTTTTGGTATGAGCTTACGTAGAATTACTAGGTGCATCGATTAAGACTAATTTCAGCTTGATGCAAACTCTAATAAAAAAGTTATAAAGTTTATTTAATTTTCAAAGCTGAAATGCGACCCCCCCTACGAGGAGTTCATGTAAAATTTTGGTATGGGCTTAGGCAGAATTACTTGGTGCATCGATTGAGACTAATTTCAGCCTGTAGCAAACTCTACAAAAAAAAACATTATTTAATTTTCAAAGCTGAAATGCGACCCCCCCTACGAGGAGCTTATGTAAAATTTTTGTATGGGCTTACGTAGAATTACTTGGTACATCGATTGAGACTAATTTCAACCTGTAGCAAACTCTAATAAAAAAGTTACAAAATTTATTTAATTTTCAAAGCTGAAATGCGACCCCCCCCCCCTTCGGGAAGCTCATGTAAAACTTTGGTATGGACTTACACAGAATTACTACGTGCATCGATTGAGACTAATTTCAGTCTGTAGCAAACTCTAAAAAAAAAAAATGTATTAAATTTTCAAAGCTGAAATGCGACCCCCCCCTTCGGGGAGCTCATGTAAAATTTTAGTATGGGCTTACGCAGAATTACTTGGTGCATCGATTGAGACTAATTTCAGCCTGTAGCAAAATCTAAAAAAAAAAATTATTTAATTTTCAAAGCTGAAATGCGACCCCCCCTACGAGGAGCTGATGTAAACTTTTGGTATGAGCTTACGTAGAATTACTAGGTGCATCGATTAAGACTAATTTCAGATTTTTTTTAGCTTTGAGAATTACTTTTGATTTGCCGACTTATTAAACGTTACTAATATCAAATTACTAATAATTATTAATTAAAATAGTATATTAAAGAGATTTAATATTTCTAATCTAGATACACATAAAAATTAGTGAAAAAATACAAGCGTATTAAAAGTTTGCAATACTTGTTTGGTCCACTGTAAAAAAGTGATTATGATTATGGTTTACAACTTCAGCCACATCACGGTAAACTCTCCGCTAACGCTAAAGGTCACGTGACAATATACGGTATTTTACAATAACGGGAATACAGTTTTAGGGCCGTTATATTCACGTCTTCGTAAAGTGTCTTGTAATTTATCTGTTCGATAAATTTAAAAGTGACTTGTAAGAAATTTAGGTATATTCAAATAAATATATCAGTCTTGTAAGTACTTGGAACTTATTACGCATAGTTGATGTTTTCTTGGAGATAGTACAATATGGAGTAAGAGATAGCGCTATTATATTCTCAAGATAGGAAGAGATAGTATTTTGGTGTAATTGTGACAGCTGAAGTTTGAAAATTTTTACAAGTAATTTACAGCCGCGGTCATAATAGTAAGGCACCCTATAAAATCACGGATTTTTAACCGTTTCAGACCCAGGGTACACTATAGTGTACTCGCGTTTTATTAAATTATTTTGAAGTTTATGATGACAAACTTATATGTTAGATAGCAATTAATTTTTGAAAGAAAGAATTATTGAATTACTCGTGGTTTTTTCATTGAAAAATGATTGCTATTTAGCATTTAAGTTTGTCACCAACTTCAAAATAATTTAATAAAAGGTACACACTCTGTGTTTGAAAGGGTTAAGTAATAAACTTGCCAAAAATATTTTTAACAGGTAGTTGTAACCCAGATGCAATTATAATGCATAATTTAAAAAACTCGGCACGATGTAAGTTATTATTTTGATCGTTATTCTGCATATCTTCCGTACAAATTCGTGAAATCTGTTTTTAGTATTATATGAACGGAAATATATAATATTTTCGTCAATTTCGTCTAAGATCAGATAAATATCGTCGATAAGACACATTTTAAAAAATTATAAAATACAAAAAATACACACCATTTATAAATTTTAAGTTCAAATCTTACTTGTAACGTTTTATTTGGTACTCCAAGTGACTTGTAACTTATCTTACCCGTAACTCGTATTTACGAGACGATTGCCGCTATTGGGAGGTGAATATACGTTTACTAATAACTAAGTTCCTTGTAACGCTATTGGCCACTTTACGAGGAGGTGAATATATCGGCCCTAAGAGTTATCGCAAATCCCGCTATTTTAGTGACGCTATTTTATAGTTATAGTAATTTCTATAGACGATGCATTCTCAAATTTTAAGTTGTCTTGTTATTGTATTCTATTATTCTATTCTATTACATCTCCAACTACCTGCTGCACAGAATTACTAGTAATGCTTGATTTACACTTTGTTTACACGTTGTTGGAGCTTATTTTTCCAGGCTCTAATTTATAACAAGGTAACAAAACTAAAACCTAATTTAACTAAATAGCCTAAAATATATAAATAACGTAACCTTAAATACCTACGCTATTTGGGTTTTTGCACTCATTTTTCCCAGAAAAAATCATTAATTATAAAATAATAAATTTTAACTGTTAAGTAAATAATTACATACTACAAAGTATGTAGTATGTAGTCTTTGTAGTATGTAATTATTTACTTAACAGTTAAAATTTATTATTTTAACATTTTGTTAGGTTTTATTATTTTAACATCACATACTACTAAATACCACATAAATACTTAAAAAATTCTAAAAACTTTTTTAAGTTATTTTCTACATTAATTATAAGTTTAATCCACTCATGTAATATTATTGTAATCCATACCTAACTGGTAAATTGTAAAATAGTAGCAATAGGCACAGTTATAATGTAAGTTCCACTTTTCTAACCCGTTACCTCTTGTAACAAACACTGTAAATATTATGTTCAATAAAGAGTTTTCAAATCAAATCAAACCTACGCTATTTTATGAGAAATAGCGGGACACGGTAACGTTATTTGCATTACGCTATTTCTGCGCATGCGCATTTGAGTTTAAAACTAGATTAGCGTTAGCGTAAAATTTACCGTGGTGTGGCGATAACTCCCTATTGTCGTAAATGCAACGATAATAATAGTATATTATTTAACGAGCATATAATGTTCAATACCACGTTTTATCTACGACTCTCAATAAAAAATTTCATGTTTACATATTTTTATTTATTATATTACCATCTAATATAAGATGTTTTGGGGTGAAAATATTAACCTGGGAGGGAAGCCAAAGTAACGGATCCGTTGGTATAATATCTATTCTAAGTACAAATCTATTTACGATTAAGTTATCAAATCGATTTTTTCAAAAAAAGCTTTTTTTTAAATAGCAATGCTGATTGTGTTCAGAGAAAAATGGTTTTTATACAGCATTAATTCTCATATATTATTTCAGTAGATGTTACAGAAACTTTTCAACCGCCTAATACGCCCCTGCCCTAAAATTTAAATTTAGTACTTGTAAACCTGTCGGTGGTACCAATGTAAGATTGAAAAATATGACAATATAAGGCCGCGCACAAGAGATTCAAATCAGTTTAGGGTGACAACCGGTAAAGGCGAGTACTGTTTTAATATTTCTTATATTTATAAGAAATTTTTTGTGGAATTTATCTAGTTATTTACAAACTTACAAAAAATTATAAAATATTTATAAAAATCCAATAAAATCGTAAAAAAAATAATTAAAAGTTGTAACGGAAAAAGTGATAACTAAAGAAACAATTTGTTACATAATTAGTTTTTACAATTTGATTTTCTCGTGGTGTTTTGAAGAATTTTTGTGTAATTGTTTTAAATTACGTTTGAGAAGCCGACAACATGAACGGAGAAGTAGCAGCCGCAAATCATCCTATGGTGTCCCTCTACGTAGGCGATTTACAACCAGATGTCAACGAGGCGATTCTTTTTGAGAAATTCTCCCCGATGGGTCTGGTAGCGTCGATTCGTGTGTGTCGCGATATGATTACTCGACGTTCTCTTGGCTACGCATATGTGAACTTCCATCAACTAGCCGATGCGGAAAGAGCTTTGCATACGTTAAATTCCGATTGTTTGAGAGGCTTTCCAATGCGTATTATGTGGTCGCATCGCGATCCATCATTGAGAAAATCAGGCGTTGGTAATGTTTTTATTAAGAATCTGGATAAAAGTATCGATAATAAAGCTATGTACGACACCTTATCCGCTTTCGGAAACATTTTAAGTTGCAAGGTCGCACTGGATGAAAACAACTGCAGCAAGGGTTACGGCTTTGTGCACTTCGAAGCCGAACAAAGTGCTAATAAATGTATCGAGAAGGTCAACGGTATGTTGCTCAACGGAAAGAAAGTATACGTCGGTCGCTTTATTTCTCGCTGTGAACGCGAGACGGAATTAGGGGAGAGAGTCATCCTCTTTACCAACGTTTACGTTAAAAATTTTAGTAAAGAAATGAGCGAAGAAGAATTGAGGGAGATCTTCGAAAATATGGGGAGAATCACCAGCGTGAAGATTATGACAGATAAGGATGGCAAATCGACCGGATTTGGCTTTGTAGCATTCGAGGACGCCGATTCTGCTAAGAGAGCAGTTGACGACTTGAACGGTAAAGAGATGTCTGACGGAAAGCTATTGTATGTAGGTCGTGCACAAAAGAAGGCCGAACGTCAACAAGAACTTAAACGTCACTACGAGCAACTCAAAATGGAACGTATTAACCGCTTTCAAGGTGTTAATTTGTACATCAAAAACTTAGACGACAGATTCGATGATGAATGGTTACGCGAGGAATTTGGGCATTTTGGCACCATCACTTCGGCTAAGGTAATGTTGCAAGAAGGTCGAAGTCGTGGTTTTGGATTTGTATGTTTCTCGTCGTCGGAAGAAGCAACTAAAGCCGTTACCAAGATGAATGGCCGCATCGTCGGCAGTAAACCACTTTATGTCGCCTTGGCTCAACGCAAGGAAGACCGCATGGCGCAACTGAACTTTCAATACTTGCATCACCAGGCTATCATGCGCATGCAGCATCCGATGGGTCACTACTTGCAACCAGGTCATGCAGCAGGCGGTAACTACTTGCCCGCCTTCCAACAACGCGTGTACACATCGCAAGTACCTCACGTACCTCAACCCTCGCAGCATGCCAGTAACGTGCCATCGTCGTATCACGCGGCCGCACGTCCCACGAACCCGGCCATGGTCAAAGAAAACCCACAAGTTCCTCGGCCAGTCGCCGACAAACAAGAACAAATACAGAATATGCAGCGTCATGCAATGCCACCTCAAAACGTTTATGCTGGAAGAAATGGTCAATCCAACCACAACTATGCTACAAACATGAGAAACCAACATCAACAGATGCCCGTACAACAAGTAGTAAATGTTCAAGAACAAGAACCATTCACAACTTCGTTATTGGCCGCAGCAGCACCGCAAGAAGAAAAGCAATTGCTGGGCGACCGTTTATTCTTCCAGATCCAGACGATGCATCCAGAATTGGCCGGAAAGATCACCGGCATGTTATTGGAAATGAACAACTCCGAGTTACTTCACATGTTGGAACACGGTGAGTCACTCAAGAGTAAGGTGGAAGAAGCGATTGCCGTGTTGCAAGTTTATCAAGCCAAGGAAGACGTCGCCCAAATGAAGCAAGAATAAAATAGAAAATACCGAAAAAAGTAGTACAACTACTAAAAATTGAAAAAAATAACCTAACTTCTTTTGTTTTAAACATTGTATTTGGTTTATTTAGTTTTGAAATTTTTATTGCTTTATCTATATTATCGTCATAGTACTTCATTGATTCCTGGAGTCTTTTGGTAATGAAATGAAAGTGTAATCAAATTTGTAACTTTTCATTTGATTTTATTTTGGGAATTGCTAAAAATGAAAAATAAAGTTTTTTTATAAAAATAAAGAGTTTGAAACATTTCTGCCTTCCGACGCCGCATTTTATAACGGTAGCATTAATATGGAATTCCGCTGGTAACTTCAAGAAAAAAAGTAAATACTTACTTTTCAAATAAATTTATGGATCTGAAATGTTTTAACAAACATGTACTAGATGCAGTATATTTAAATTATAAAATACTTCGGAAAATATTACCTAATGCTTATCCAGGTTACGTTAATGCAATTACTGCAAATTCCGTTTTGAATCATAACAATTAAAATTATAACTAGAAAATTCGCAGATAATATTTATACCAAGGGCCGTATTTAGACTAGATTTACAGGTGGGGTTCGAAAAATATTCAAAAATAAATAGCTAATTTATTAAAATAAAAAGGAAACTAAAATTCAAAACAAAAAATAAAAGTATAAAGTAAAACATAAATTTAAAAAATAAAAAAACCTACAATAAAAAGTAAATATAAAATTAAAAATAGAAGGAACTCGATAAATAATAAAGTGCCTAAATAAAAAAATGTAAGTTTTAATTTAAACCGTCAGTCATGCTGAAATCGGCAAAATAAATTCAATTTAGGGCCACTTGTACAGTTGGAAGTCTTAACCTGAAAATTTGGATTAACCAATAAAATACGTTGAAAAGCTGTTTTTTAAGAAATATTATTAGTTAATCTAAATTTTTGTTTAACCTGCAACTGAACAAATGAAGTTTGGTAATTTTGTTATATTAATTTTTGAAATGTGAGGTTTGCAGAAAAATGAGTAGAGGGAGATTTTTTAGCCAAGACCACTAGATTTTGCTCCGCTGATTTTTTGAGTATAATTTTGTGCAAGTATTTTTGCAATAAGATTTTATTTTTGAGTATTGTTATTGGAAAATTTTGTTTGAAAGTATTTTGGTCGAAAGCGACCGCAAAAAAGTTGAAATTTTGTAAGATTGTTTTTATTTAATAATTAAAGTAATTATTTTTTGAGCGATTTTTCTTTATTTGAGTTCAATATTCAGAGAAAAGTTTGATTTTTGTGACCTTTATTTAATGGTTGAAAATAATTTGTCGAGTGAGCGACAAATTTTGACCACAGGTTGACTTTTGGGGATGTTTTTGCGGATAAAATCTTGTTGGTGCCATTTTAAAAGTTATGTTTACTACTATATTTTTAATAAGTTTAAAATTATTCATATTTTAATTTTAAACTCTCTTGTAAAAAACCGTCTTTAAATAAAATATTTTAATTTTAAAATTTGAATAAAAATTACATACAAATTTTACCGATAGCGATGGTAAAATAATGTTGTCAAAACGAAGAACTAAATTAAACTGAGAAAATTTCTCAAATTGTAAGCAAGTGTACATATTTTCAAATATAATTCACATCAAAATATAAGACAATTTATGGGTTTACAATGCCCACTCTAATTATTAAGTAGCCGCAGACTTTTATACAGTACTGTAAATATATAGGGCCTTTTTATATTCTTTATCGTCAGTTTTTATATTTTTGCAATTTAGTAGTGGGTGTATTCAATCCAGTGTCGCCAATCGCCGGATATTAATAATACAAATTTCGGATTTTTTAACTTGGGATTTAATTTATTAGAAATATCTCTTTAGTTTTAATTTTTATTTAAACACTTCATGTTTAATGTTTTTGATTTTTCTGATTTCAAAGGGTGGGGGGGTTGTAACCCTTAAAACCCCTCGTAAATACGGCCCTGTTTGTACCTAAACTTAATTAATTAATTCTCAAGTTTAAAAATATTCAATGAAAATAAAATTTATGTAATTATATTTCTCAAATCTCATCAAATAGCAATAGGTTTTCAAAAGAGTAGTGTAATATCACGTATATATATTTTTGAACATCTTGTATTATGGAATATACGCCTGAGTGGCATTAAATTGTAAAATCATAACTTACAATAATTAAAGTTTAAAGAAAAGCTTTCCTAAGTGCTTGTTCACAATGTACGTAAGACATAAGATAAACATAACACATACATAAGACATAAAGTTGAACTAGTAGTAAATCAACGTAAGTGTTTACAGTGTGCCTACGAAATTCTTATGTTTATGTTGATCTTATGTTCGGCTTAATATGTTCGTACCATTGAGGTATATATCAAAACTACTGGAGGAACCACTAGGTGCAACAAAACGGTCCGACGTAAGTTTACGCTTCCCCCACTCCTTAAAGGATTAATATATAATATTAATATAATCTAATATATACCTCTATGGTTCGTACATAAGATTGCAATTATGTTACATTTAGTGAAATTTGTGGTTTGAAGTTGGTAGTGTTTAGTCATAAGTTGAAATAAATTGACGAAATTGACACAAACATAACCTTTGTTATAAAGTTTGAAAGTTTATTCGTTTATTTTTTTGTTATACGCATGCGCAGTTTTATATATTTCTTATGTTCATTGTGAACACTTTTGCGGCTTATGTCAAAATTATGTTTTATGCTTATGTTAGGTTTATGCACGTCTTATGTTTATGTACATTTTGAACAAGCACTAAAGTAAATTAAAATTGGAATTAACTATTTTCATAGTTAAAAATTTAATTTTCAAGGAGTAGGAGTTTTATGTAGTTTAAAAAAATTAAAAAAAAAAAAATAAAACCGACTTCAAAAAAAATTACTGTGAAAAAAATGCACTAAAAAGTAAAAAATAATTACGTTATTTAGTTACTTCCACTAGCTGGCATAGGCGGTCAATTATTGTAATCTTTGCAGTCGGTGCCAGCCAAGCTGGCTAAATTACTAAAACTAAATTTTTTAAAAGCTTGGCAGGCACCGACTGCAAAGATAACAATAATTGACCGCCTATGCCAGCTAGTTGAAGTAACTAAATAACGTAATTATTTTTTAACTTTTAGTGCATTTTTTTCACAGTAGATTTTTTTGATGTCGGTTTTATCTTTTTTTTTAAATTTTTTATTTCATGCTTTTTAATTAAATAATCTTGGAATAAACAAGTTAATTAAACGTTTTATAATAATGTTTTTATTTATTATTTATTTATTTTATGTTTTATTTATTTTTTTTTTTTGAATAAAAACATTATTATAAAACGTTTAATTAACTTGTTTATTCCAAGATTATTTAATTATATTTCACAAGTTAAAAAATTAATTTATTAAATATTCATGCTTTTTAGTGCATGTTGCGTTCCGTAACTATTTATCGAAAGCGAGTATAGGTAGACCTACTAAACGCAAAAAGAATTTTGAAAATCCGATCATAGTTGATATAAATGCATTTACTATTTACTTTATACTTAACGTACTACTTAGAGGATTAATAAAAGTAGGGTACTTAAGGAAAGATTGTGACCCACCGGGCAATAGCAGGCAATACATTGTCACGTTCCGAACCAAAGTTTTATCTACCCTGTTAATTTGCTATGAATTTATAAAGTATTTGAATTTGAATTTTGGGAGATAAAACTTTGAAAACTAAAGTTGGCAGTAAAAAAGGAGGATAAGATGCCTTTGGTCAAAGATGGCCACCGCAGCGGAGGTTTAAATTTTGTTCCGCTGATTTTTTTGTGAAAGTTTTTGAGTTTAAGAATAATAAATTGATTTTGTTTTTGATAGTGGTTTGTTTAAATTTGAAAGTGAGTGAAAGATAAAAATTTTGAAGAGAGTGTGATGTTTTTGATTGCTTAAAATTTTGAGAATTGGAAATAATTAAAATATAATTTATATTACATCACATTTTATTGGCATCCCAACTCGTCGAGCTTTTCAAGATTGGAACCTACTTGTGAACCCTGAGAAAGAGAAAAAAGCAAGTTAATTTAAAATTACAAAACGCAGAAATTATTAAAACACATTTGGAATTTGACGGTTGATAAAATTAAAAGTTTAACAAATGTTTGGAGATAATGCAAATTTGCACATAGTGAAAGGTGATTTGAAAAGGACAGTTTTGCAAGAGTAAAATAAATTCATAGTAAAAAATAAAAATAAATAAAATTAATTAAGTGAAATAACTAAATACAGTAGAGTCGCGAAATATTGAATTAAATATGGCAAAGACCTTTCACTTTTTCGGGGTTATTCACTATTATATTGACAAAATTTACAATAAAATCACATTTAAAAATGAAAGCTTTGATTTATTGAAAGTATAAGAAACCATCTCATCCCCGTCTTCCTTTTCTGGATCAAAATCAATCCGAATTTCGTTCCCTGTATAATATTCGATATCCTTGTTCCACTTTTTAATATTTAATGTTAAGCTTTTTAATAAAATTAAAAATTCACAATGGAATTCTTTTGGTATTTTCAGGGGATTCAGGGGTCGCTAGTTGTTGGTCTTGTGAGATATTTTAGGATTTGTGATTTTTGAATTTGTAAGTAATAATTTAAATATTTAAATAAAGTGATTTTATGCGTATGCATTACGGCGTAGTTTTTGATATTTGGATTTTGGAAATTTTTTGATGATTGGCTACTGAGCAATAGTAAATTTGATTAGTTTGATAACATTGGAAAGAAAACAGTGAAAACTATTAAATTGGATTTGGATTGTTTAAAGTTGGAAATTTTTAAAATTATATTTAAGCGAACGAATGTTGAAATTTATCCAAATCGTCGCGACGATTTGGATAAAGCTGAAAATCAAACTTCGCTCCCTTTAAAGACAAAATAATAAAATTTTATATTGCATTAATTTAAATTGGGATTAATTTAAACAAAAATAAAGAGAATGAAATTATCAAAAAAAATGTCTGAAAATTTTTTTGTAAAAGCGATTTTTACATACAAAAAGAGTTTTAAAAAGTACAATTTACATTGCTAACATAGGAGCGTCCAGATTTCATTATGAGCCACTGTATAAAAATTGCGTTCTATGCTAACTTTAGGAGTAAAATGAAGGGTAAATATGATACCTAATGTAAATTCTTAGTTTTGCGGGAAAGTCCTTATAAATGTGTCATTTAAACTGCACGATTTCGTACGCAGTTCGCTGTATTGGGGTTACCGCTGTTCGTTATATAGGAGTCCCATATACACTCAATGTTAAAATTTTTGTGTTTACTATTTCCGGTAGTTCACTATATACGGTATTCACTATTTCGCGACTCCACTGTATATCAAAATGGCATACAGACAAGAAACATTGGACGAGCAAAATAGTTCACTGTTTAACCCGGAACTATACAGCACACATGTAGCTATGACAAAACAAAAAGAAGAAAAAAAACAGCGACATGCAACAGATTATTAAAATGATGAAAGAAATGATGGCAACTACAAATAAAACCATTGAAACAGTAGCCAAGGACCGTAAAATAAGACATTCAGAAGTAAATGATGAAATTAAAAATATTGAAGTACATGTACGAACCATAGAACAAGAAATGGTAAAAAAATTGGAATTAAAAAAAATAATCGAACCTATGATAAAAGATGTGACGACACGTGAAATAATAGAAAACATAGACAAGCCGAGAAGTGAAATAAATGAAAAATTAGAACAAAAGCTTAATGCTTGCAACGAAAATAATTTTAAGTCAGATTCAAAGCTGGAAAGTGGTAAAGTCACAAATGATAAAAAAGTTTTGAAAAAAAGAAGAAGGTGATAAAAAGGAGAATTAATAAAATGATAGATAAGGAAGAAAAGTTTGGAATTATTGAATTGTTTGTTCCGCAAAAATTGTTAAAAAAGTTAAAACGCTACATTGGGAATAACGCAAAACAGATAAAGAAAATAAAAGGAAAAATTTGGATATCAAAAGTTGAAAAATTAACGGTGACAACAAAGAAAACGGAATTTGGCCGGAAAAAAGAAAATAAAGAAATTGAACTACTGAAAATTATAAAATTTGAAGAACCAAACAAAACGAAAAATTCAACATCAATGAAAACAAACAAGTACAAAATGGAAAAACAAAATAAGAAAAATCCAACATCAAGGAGGACAAAATTTAATGGATCTGAGAGATGTTTGAAAGAACGGAAGAGTAAGGGGTGGTCGAGAGCGATGCCGGAGATGTGGACACCAAGGAAGAAAACTTATGTGTGGAAGTACCGAAGAAGAAAGGAAAGAACAGCAAGAATTCGGATGACAAAATTTGGTATTAATAAAAAATTAATGATTTGTTTATTACCCCTGACTGTTTTTTCAAAAACACAGGGTATATGAAGTTACTATGTACAATCTGTGTTTATTTATTTATTTATATATATATATATATATTGTGGTGATTTTTTGTTCAGTCAACCCGCAAGTCCAGATTGTGGTCATTTTATTTGTTTTAAGTACTGCAAATCAGTTACAATTTATTCAGAGGAAAATTAAAAAGGCTAAATTTTATACTTAAATACATCCGCAACACATTTTTTGATTGTAATTTTTATAAACGTTGGAATAAGTGATATTTGTGCAGTGCCTCGAAAACGATCTACGATAAAAGGAAAGAAAATTAATTTGTGCAACATCCTGTACGTAGTTGAAGAACTTACGTGGTATAAATTTTCTCAAGGTTGAAACCAGGTCTTACAGAGCGCTTGGATGCGAAGTGGACCCTAAAATTGGCGTAGTGCGGTTTTTAATTTGCGAATAGTGTAATTTTTACTTAGCAACTAAGTAGAAATTAGTTTTGGAGACGTAAAAGTGAATATTTATGAAGAATCGTCAATTTCAGTAGAGAATTGCTGAAAATATTAAAATTTGAAGACATCGTAAATAAAATTTTACGAAGGTCAAAGTTAGAAGCAGAGGCCATTTTGAAAAGCATTAAAAATTTTTAATGCTAATGAAAATTCACTTACCTACGTTAAATTTGAAGTTAGTTAAATGGGATAATATTGAAAAATGGATCAACGGTTTTGAGATTGATAAGTTTCAATCTGATTGAGTTTGAATAAAAATACTACACCAGATGGTCTGCTGAAGTTTGTTCTTTGCAACACGTGTAACATTCACTGGTACGGAAGCAAATGGTGATCGACAGGACGAGCCGCTTACACGAACGTGCACGGGATTTATACCAGGTATTTCAAAATAAAAAATACCCTAGTAAAAACATTTTATTAATAAAAAACCAAAACTTGTAATACTTTATAAAATTTTATTATTCGATACACATTTAAACACACCGACAAATGAGTTTGAAATTTAGCAAGAATTTGAGTAAAGTAAATAAAATTTCAAAATCAGTATTCCAACATCATTACATTATAAAGCCTAATAGCGAAATTTGTCGCTACCAAAATTTTCCATTGAATAAATCAACATTTTTTCGTTATTCAAAAATAAGAGTTTTTATTTGCTCGCAAGACAGACGGGGTGACCTACAGGAATTTGCTACTGGGTGTTTCATGCTCTACCGAATCCACTAAGCTAGTCGAGGCAATTTTAGGTTGAAAAAGGTTTTTAATAAAAAACCACCACAATATATTATTATATATGTTTCCGTCATCATATCTCCCGAACGGTTACAGGTAGCGACGTATATTTTTGACAGCATGTTTGTGAAGACCAGGGGAGTGTTCCTGGCTGGTCAAATACAATTTTTACCTATGAGAAGAAATTCTATCTCAAAAAACTATCTCTACACCCCCCCCTTAAAAAAAAATATATTTTTCTTTTTCATTCAACAACAAATTCGCAGACCCCCCCCCCGCTACAAAATTTAAACATTAATTTTGAAGTCAGGAGAAACGGAGAATGTTTAATATAGAATGTATAAACAGGTTTCGTAAGTGGAACAAATCTCCGTTTCCCCTGACTTCAAAATTAATATTTAAATTTTGTATGTTTTAATGTTTAGATGTAATGTTTTAAATTTTTTTCTTTTTAAAGAGAACAGTAGTTTTTAAAGTAAGGTGCTCTTATTATTAATTTTTATTTTTAGAATTTTTTTTTAGTCAGGGGTTTTTAAAATTTTTAATTTTTATTTTTTTATAAAAATTTTTATTGAATTTATTTATTTACGTGAAAATTTGATTTAATTATGCTTTTGACTTGATATGGTTTGAGAAATACCTGAACGAATTATTTATGAAAATTTGGATATTTTGATAATTTGCTTTTGATTTATTTGGTTATTGTTTGTTATATTGTAAATATTGTAGATTCTAATAATTTGGTAGATTTTTTTTGACTATTGATTCGTAACAAGACATCAGTTTATTTTGTTTTAAAAATTTTTAATTTTTAAATTTTGAAAAAAAAATAAGAGGGCATTAGATAAGATTAGATAAGATAAGCATTAGATTAGATAGAAGATAAGATGCTTTTGATCAAAGATGGCCACCGCAGCGGAGGTTTACATTTTGTTCCGCTGAATTTTTTGTGAAAGATTTTGAATTTAAGAATAATAAATTGATTTTGTTTTTGATGGTGGTTTGTTTAAATTTGAAAGTGAGTGAAAGATAAAAATTTTGAAGAGAGTGTGATGTTTTTGATTGCTTAAAATTTTGAGAATTGGAAATAATTAAAAATATAATTTATTACGTCACAATATAAAACAGGCACAGGTACTCAGTACTTAATGCGTTATTAAGACGATTTTGAGGAGAAGTTTGACTGTTTTTCCGGTTTATCTTCGATGTTTAAGGTCCAATACGAATGAAATTATAATGGGACCAACTTGGAACTATACTCGATTCAACACCAAAAGAATTTTGAAAATTGGTTTATAAATGACGGAGTTCTGAGGTAACAAACATAAAAAAGAAAAAATAAAAAAAAATACAACCAAATTGATAACCTCTTTCTTTTTTGAAGTCGGTTAAAAATGTTTTATCCCCATGAAACGGTTAAGTATCCTAATGCAGGTGGCCTTAAATTGGGCACCAGTTGGTAATGGGTCCGTTACTTTGTCCCCTCAGCCCGGTTAATATTTTTACCCCAAAACCTAGCACTGCTATCCTTAGAGCTAGCACCATTACAGCTTTTTCACAAATCGACTTTGAAACCGGGGGGGGGGGGAAGTAATGCAAAACCTTCCTCCGGTTAATGTTTTTACCAAAACCTAGCACTGGGATCCATAGAGCTATTTATTTAGAACTATTATAGTTTTTCCACATATTCACTTTATTTTATTGCACCTAAACGCTTCTACTACTGCGCAAATGGTATATAATATATATTGTGGTGTTATTTTGCATAAAGCTTTTATTTTCGTTTTTTGTCATTAGTAGCTTCGCTTGTATGAGGCAACCGTTGATAAGGGTTGGTGTAAGCAGAATAATTTTATATTATACTTTAAACACAAACTATCAACTCTTTTCTTTTTATTTTATTAAATGTAGTGATCTCCAACATAAAATGAATTGTATGAAATTTTCGAGAGTGTACAACAATTTATTGACCTTCGAAAATTTAGGTTTATAAAGTTGAAAAGAAGATCATTTCTGGCGAGGAAAAGATGCGCATAGTGATCGGCGAACTAGCGTTGGAGCCGAGAAGACTTGTGAAGTTTTGCGGGTGTGCAAAAATTGAGTTTTTCTGAGCGCATATTACTTTTAGGGCGCATGTTTTTCTGCTTGATGAACAGTAAATCATCTCTGAATACACAAAACCAATTGGAACGGAAGTGTAACCATTCCATAGTAGCGAAGACAACTCATGTTCCACACGGAGGCTGCAACTTCAACTTATGCGAACTGCAAATCAACCACAGCAAGGTCTTGCCGAGTCTGTGGCGTGTCTGAAGGTAGATAAAACAATTATAACAAATTTAAAGTGCATTTTATTTATTCTTCTGAACTTTGATTTTCATTTATTTTGTAATTTTTCTAACTATCACACCAAAAGATTAATAAAATTAGACGCTAGTGCTCATATTTTCAACATTAAATGTGCATCTAAATTTACGAGTCTGCACAATACACAGGATTTTAAAACTGCTAAAGGTGAAATTGTCAACCATTAACCCAACAACTTTTATTAATAGAATTCGATTTAATTCACCTAAAGAGGAGCATTTTTCTTCCATCGTTAATGAGGACTTACATGTGAACTCACCTCTGACAATTACTTGCTTTACTACTGAGAAAGCTAGCCGTGGTAATTTTTCTGGTTTGTGGTGAAATTTCTATTTTGCAAAATTTCATCTCAATATGCATTTACATATAATTCCACTTTCTAATAATAACATAGAAAAAGTAAATTTTACTACTTGTTTAAATCTTCGACTCAGATATTATGGATTTATTTCAAAATTTAAAAAATTACAAATGCAATGCTTTTAAAACCGAAAAATTCAAAATTTTTGATTTTACGGTTAAATGTTGTTTTTCTATTGTTTTCAAATGAAGGTCCTTTTTACGTGATGCGGCTGCCATTGTCGCAAATGCAACGATATAATAGTATATTATTTAAAGAGCATAATTTAATGTAGGCTATAATTCATGAGGATAAATAATAAAAGTAATTTATACGCGAGCCGTAGGCGAGTGTATAATCATCCGACTAAATTATAGCTATTATGTGCGAGTTCAATACGACGTTTTATTTACGACTCTGAATAAAAAATTTCATGTTTACAAATTTTTATTTGTTAAGATACTATCGCAATGGAATTTTGACGGCTAAAATAGCGATTTCTGTACGTGTTAAAGTGGATGTAAATCCGCAATTAACCGGGTCATCTTTATATTTTTATTCGCTTTGGATAAATAGATAACACTGCCCGCCCACACCCACACACCGAGGTTCCATCCCGGTGTAGGCAACATTTTTTTTTTTGAGGAATTTGCAAAACGATGACTCGTGGTTTCCGAATATTATATTAAAACATTGATATGACGTTAGTTCTGTGTTTTAAATTTATAATCTACGGGCAAGTATTACATTACTGTGATTACGTACATAACGAATGTATTATGTACCAGTCATAGATACTAATAGTTATTTATATATCAAAGGCATTGTGAAGATGTTTATTTCGAAGGCAATCAGTTTAAAAGAACGAGGGTCGCCAAGCCCGAGACTTATTAAGTTGCTCGAGATTATAAAAATCCAGTAATGCTCATGATGCATACAACGTTTTATATTTCACTGCATTTGAATTTGTGAACATTGAAAATGTTTTATGAATATTGAAATTGATTTTACTAAATTTTCTAGTTTACGGTGACTTGTATATTGTCGTGTTCCAAAATAATTCGGACCCACCCTATGCATTTTTGTAAAATTATTGTATTAATTATTAAGTTGCAACATTGTGGAATTTGCTAGGTGGGGACCGATCACTTTGATACAATGCTTTTTTGCCAAAAAATGGCCGACGCGATGAACGTTTGATTTGTTAGTCTGAAAAGTTTAATATTGAAAAAGTTTATGATATTGAAAAATATAAGAAGTTTGTGATGAAAAATGTTTTATTGATATTTATAATTGGAATAAATTAATTTTGAATAAAGTTTGAAGAAGCCTTTTGCCAAAAAATGGCCGACGCGATGGACGTTTGATTTATTAGTCTGAATAATTTTTGAAAAGATTTGTTGTTTTTGAAATATAAGTGATTTTTAGGCCTTTTTGCAAAAAATGGTCGACATGATGGCCGCATTAATTTGTTAGTCCGAATAATTTTTTATAAGACTTGTAGTTTTTAAAATATAAGTGATTTATTGGTTGAACATTAAGATTTATGGATGGAATTTACAATAAATTACAATTGGAAAATTTAGTAAATGGTAAAAATTGTATATTTTTAAATTAAAAATTTATTCAAGGAACTGAAAATTGGATTTGATAAGAAGACAGCTGCGATACGGGTATTGTAAAATTTTACATTACCATTTTAAATTATATTGAAATTTAAGTTACAATATAAAAGAAATATTTTTGAATGGATCATTGGAATAAATAATAATTAGATTTGAATTAAGTACACTTCAATATATAACTATTTGTTTGTTAAAGGGCATAATAATCGGGCATTATGATTTAAACGTCCTAGGGTATTATAGGTTACTTAATATATCTCGTTGTCAAAGATATACTTTTATTTAATAATGATTTAGTGGAAATTAAATATTATTAAACAATCGGTTATTTGTTATTATCTCCAAAGTAGTCATATTTTATGATTTTCAACAACAATAATTGTAAATGTAAACAGTCAGGATCGAATCCATATCTTTAATATTTTTAATTTGTCGTCTGTAAACGCTCCAATCAAAAAATTATTTCCTTGGAAAAAATTCTTACAGTAATTACTTTTAGAGAAATTATTTTTTATTTACAGATAACTGGAGAAATAATTTACACCTAATTTATTTTTAATTAATAATAATTTACACCTTTAATACCACAAAGATTTTGCAAATACTTTCTGAGAAAACATGGCAGGAATTATTCAGACTCTAGTACCTTAACTTCCAGCCTGGAAGTTAAATCTACTGACTACCTAATGTTTTTTTTTTCTATTGTAGCAATCTGAAGAACGCCTGCGCTTTAAGCACATTGATTATAAATCAGTAAACTAATATTTAGCCTTTCCGCTTTTTTTAATTCATGCTATAGGTACTTGTTTTAAATATCACTGGGGCGATCTTAGATTTTTAAATAATTTTACTTATTACTATTACCTATTACATTATTATTACTACTAATTCTTAAAAAAATTAGCATGTACAAATTCCTCGCTACCTGGGAACTCAATTACTGGGAAAAGGGGTAACCAAGTCTGTCGGATTCTTTGTTATTGATTTTATTGAACAGGATATTTTTCTTCATCATTATATATTGATGTAATCAATAATAATTAATATTCCAGACGCCTCCCCCCCCCCGCGGGACGTTTGGGGAAATATTCTATGTGTGCAATACTTTCCAGCATTTTAACGTATTATTCATTATTCGGTTTTAGTAAAATCTTAATAATGTCTTATTGCTTCTAGAAATCGATAAAGCTGGTCATGGGAATTTTAGTATGTTCTTCAGTAGAAGTGTAGTACGTTAACTACCTCCTCCGGTTTTTATTGATATTACCGAAATTGTTGTAGCATTTAACAGATGATATTAAAATCAAGCGATTAAAGTGTAATTACTGCATTAATTTTATTATTTCGTCTTAATTGAATTTTCTTGCTGGACGTGGATTTTTGAAAATTTGTGTTTTTGGTCAATAATTGACCATCTAGATAACTACTAATTTTTTTAGGTACATTCAGCACAATCTCAGATGGAATGCAATATGCTTGGACATCTGCAGTCACACCAATTTTATCATCCAAAGAGTCGCCAATCGTAATCACTAGCAACCAAATAATTTCATTGGAATATGATTTGTTTATTGCTGGAGTTATTGGTGTTCCATTCACTATATACGTCACCAAGACGTTTGGTCGAAAAAAATCGATTCTTATTGCTGCTGGAGAGAATTTATTGGCTTGGATCTTAATTGGATCAACGTTATCTTTAACGGTTTTGTTCGTCGCACAATTCCTAAGTCGGATTGCATCAGTGGTTGCCTTTGTTTCGATACCAATGTATATTGGCGAAATTGCCGACAAAAAAGTAAGAGGTTTTCTTTCATCATGGATCTACATGATGATGTTGGCAGGGTTTGCGGTCATTAATGTGGTCGGGCCGTTGATATCGATTTTGACTTCGTCAATAATAGCGGCCAGTTTTCCTGCGCTCTTTTTGATAACATTTCCATTCGTGCCTGAAAGTCCATATTATTACATATTGAAAGGAAAAGTAGAAGATGTTTGAAAATCCCTACGTCGGCTACGTTCTAAATCAGATGTTGAAGAACAATTGGAACAAATTGCTGCAGACGTCGCCAGACAGCAATCAAAACAAGGAAGACTTATTGATTTACTTATAATACCAAGCAACAGAAAAGCGTTTTGTATTATTACGGTGCTGAATTGTTCGCAAGATATGTGCGGTTTTAGTGTTATTTTAATAAACCTTCAATATATTTTAATAGAGGGCAAATCATATTTCAACGTTAACACTATAGGAATATGGTTTTCCATTGTTATTTTAATTACCGCGTTTTGCAGCACATGTCTGGTAGACAAACTGGGCAGACGATTTTTGCTAATCGTGTCTTGTTCGTTAACGGCTGCTACACTAATTTGCTTATCAGTATATTATGGTTACCAAAAGCTGCAGGACACTGCAAATTGGATTCCAGATGTTTTCATCATTCATTATGCTGCCACATTCAAACTTGGTTTAGGAATAGTGCCGATAGTTACAACTGGCGAATTATTTCCTACAAGTGTTAAAAGCATGGGAATGGCCCTATCATCTTCTTTATATTGCCTGTGTTCAATAATTTCCGTTCTAGTATACCAAATACTCTCGCAAAATTTTGGCATTTACTCGGCACTTATTGTTTTCGCAATCTGGGCGGTACTGACCGCAATTTACACCTACTTTTGTATACCTGAAACTACCGGAAAAACTTTGGAAGAAATACAAATAATATTGAAAGAAGAATCGTACGAATCCTTAATCAATGAAAGATATGGAACCACAGGATAGTCAACAAATTTTAGTTTATTAGTAAATAGAAAAGTGTTATCAAAAAGGATTTTATTGTCGTAATTTTTTGATGGTTATACTGAACATCTTTGTTTTTGAAAATTGACCCATATGACTTTTTTAGATCTGAATTTTAGAACAATTGATTTTTATAAAATCAATTAAAAAAATGTACATCTTTTTTATTTGATATGAAAAGTTCAAAATTTTTGATAAATATAAAATAGCAGTGTATTTTGCTTATACCGGTGGGTGAGCATAGATTGTGAGTTTCTCTTAATAAGGGAGCGTTCATTAATTACGTAAGAACGATTTTTGTAATTTTTGACCCTCTCCAACCCTCACGTAATGGTACGTAAGATTGTGGGAACCCCCTCACCTTACGTAATGATTTTTATTAAATTAATTTTGACCTACCCTCTTCTTTGCATTCCGCTGACTAATTTTTGGTAACTTATCTAAAAATGTTATAAAACATTTTTATATCGGTTATTATGAAATTTTACAAATAGAATTGAATTAAATCGTACATTATCAGCATACTAGTATCTTTCTGCCAAATAAATACACCTAACTCAGGTCTGGGTAATGAATATCTCTGGGTGGGTCCCCGGCTTGTGTACAAAATTTAAAAAAATGCTTATAAACTGCAATGTAAGTCAATTTTCAGTGGGAGAAAACAATGTTAAGAAAAATGAATGATAATAATACCCGAATGATAACATTAACCGTGATTTCAATAAGCGGCGTCCACTGTATAACAATTAATTATTGTTTATTGGTACAATTTTGAATTTTTTTTACCTGTATATTCTCTACTATTTTTATAGTATAGTGAATGAACCAATAATGATGCCGATTCACTCAGGTGAATCAAACACTCAAAAAATTAATCGAATGGATGCTCCAGCTATCCAGGAACGTATAGGAATGAAATAGCAACCTACCGATAAGTTAATCGCACAAGTGATCGTAAAACCATTTAAAAAAAACTGTATTTTTTTTAAATAGGCTTTTTAAAAAAATAGCTATCTGATTGTGTTTAAAGAATAATAAATTGGTTTTATACAGCTTTAAATCTCATATATTATTTCAGTAGCGTTAATATGAAATTGCGCTAGTAACTTCAACAAAAAAGTAAATATTTTTTAAATAAATATTTTCTCCTTCGCTGATATTTGACTTTACTCCGCCCCTCTATTTATTTATTATAAATCTATATATTTGACTTTACACCCCCCCCCCTCCCAGTTAACAGTAACTTGCGCGAGTCTTTAGGTCACATGGATTTTTTAGATCCAATTCGCATATGGCCTTGCGTTTATTTATGGTAATTGCAAATACCGAACGTATTAAAAAAGGAACTAATAAAAAAACGAACCTTGCAGTACTCGTACATGATGTGTAACATCTAACATCTCACCTTACTATTAAGCAACATTATTATTTGAAATAATTAATAATTATAAATTATTTAAAATCGCGAAATAGGTAGAACGGCATTACGTTACCAGTAACCGTAACCCCAATCTGTAACAGATAATACGAATTAAAACAATATTATTGATGAATCCTCACAGCGTTTCGCGTTATGTGCTTGCAACATAATTATATCATTCGCTGATCGGGAGTTCGGACCTCACATCGGACAGTTTTTTAATGGCATTTTATAATATAAAAATGATGTCTATGTATTCCGATAAAATAATTTTGGCGCTCTTATTAGTCAGATCACATAGCGCGCGCTTTTCTGGCTTCCTGTTACACATTTCCGTCCCATTTCACGAAAGTACCCCCATAAGCGAGTGGAAAGATGTTACACATCAATAAACGAATAAACATTCAAACACCTGTCAAACTTTATAACGAAAGTTATGTTTATGTCAATTTCGTCAATTTATTTCAACTTATGACCAACCACTACCAACCTTAAACCACAAATTTCACTAAATGTAACATAATTTCAATCTTATGTACGAACGTAAGCCGAACATAAGATCAACATAAACATAAGAATTTCGTAGGCACACTGTGAACACTTACGTTGATTTACTACTAGTTCAACTTTATGTCTTATTGTTATGTTTATCTTATGTCTTACGTACATTGTGACCATTGTGAACTTTAAAAACCAAACTGGGCGGATTTTTCATATAAAAATTTAACACAAAATTTGCGGTATGCAACGGTGTTAAATATTTTCATAAAAATTTACATGTTAATTTTATGTAAAATTTAACTTCGTGTCAAACAGGCTTAAAATATTCTTAACGTTTAACTAAATTTGTTTTAATAAGAAAAAATAATTTAAAACATTACAATCAGTGTAACCACCATACGGTAGTTATCGTATATAGCATACGATAATAATTTGTATCTTCTATAGCAGTGTTTTTCAAACTTACTGAATTCGCTACCTCTTTACAAGTAAAAAAATTCTGGCGACCCCCCCCCCCCCCCCCCCATTATTGCCGACATGACCTATAAAACAGAAAGTCATTTATAAATGACTATAATTTATATAAATTTATAATTTAATGTTATTCAAAAAAAATGTTGTTTATATTTTATCTGGATTGCAGCCGCGACCCCACGTGCAAAACGTCGCGACACCCCTGGGAGTCGTGACTCACAGGGTGAAAACACTGCTTTATAGTATATTATACTAAGACTGCGGTCTTGGTATAGTATTATGTTATCCTACGATAATTTGAATTTCTCTACCTACTTTTACCATCTACCTGAAGGGATTACCATAATCGTAACAGACAAAGACTGCTTATCATGCTGTCTCATTTAATGCTTACTCATTATATAATTTGCGAATAAAATTAACGATGGGGGCGCTGCTAAATTGTCATATGCGAGTAAATTGAGGATATAGTTGTGTTTACAGTGATCGTGTCAACCTTGTAAATCTTTTTGTATGTTCGAATTATCAAAGAAAAAGGTGAAATGACGAAACAAATTGCTCTAAAATCTTTATTTAAGTACAATGAACCACGTTTAGTACTCGCATCGAAGTGCTCTCAATTCTGCTACCAGACGTCGCATTCTTAATTTTATTCGCGAATGCTCGTTTTTACCGTTGAGCTCGTTATCAATCGACCAAAACTTTATTGTAGGGTACGAGAAATGCTAATGACAGGTATGAGACAGGAGCTGTCTCTCTTTACACTACATACTTTTTGCTCGAGTGAATTTCTCTTTTACTTTCAAATATTTTGCGTACCATAAAACCCTGCTTAGCGCTACTTCCATAACCTTAGAACCTTAGTTAATATTCGCGCCATCTATCTATTTATTAGCGCCACCTATCGGAATAGAAATGAAGTCATTTTAGTTTCTCTAAATTTTTTCAATTTTTCAGACAACTTTTCTAATTTTTCTTTGCGTAATATACCTTATCCGGACTATTACGATTCCAGTGCTAGGTTTTAGGGTGAAAATATTAACCTAGGTAAAATAGGTATAATACCTATTCTAAGTAAAAATCTATTTACGATTAAGTTATCAAATCGATTTTTTCAAAAAAAGCTTTTTTTTTAAATAGCTAGCTGATTGTGTTCAGAGAAAACTAGTTTTTATACAGCATTAATTCTCATATATGATTTCAGTAGCTGTTACAGAAACTTTTCAACCGCCTAATACGCCCCTGCCCTAAAATTTAAATTTAGTACTTGTAAGCTTGTCTTTATCGGTGGTACCAACCTAAGATTGAAAAGTATGACAATATAAGGCCGCGGTCGAAAGGTTCAAATCAGTTTAGGGTGAAAAGCGGTAAAGGCGACTACTATTTTAATATTTCTTATATTTAATTTATTTAATTATTTATTACACACTTTAGTCTTTGTGAAATTTATCTAATTATTTAAAAATTTACAAAAAATTATAAAATATTCATAAAAAAATCGTAAAAATAATTAAAAATTTTAACGGGAAAAGTGATAACTAAAGAAACAATTGGTTTTTACGATTTGGTTTTCTCGTGGTGTTTTGAAGAATTTTTGTGTATTTGTTTTAAATTACGTTTGAGAAGCCGACAACATGAACGGAGAAGTAGCAGCCGCAAATTATCCTATGGCGTCCCTCCACGTAGGCGATTTACATTCAGATGTCACGGAGGCGATTCTTTTCGAGAAATTCATCCCGATGGGTCCGATAGCGTCGATCCGTGTGTGTCGCGATAGGTATACTCTGCGTTCTCTTGGCTACGCATATGTGAACTTCCATCAACTGGCCGATGCGGAAAGAGCTTTGCATACGTTAAATTCCGCTTGTTTGGGAGGCTTTCCAATGCGTATTATGTGGTCGCATCGCGATCCGTCATTGAGAAAATCAGGCGTTGGTAATGTTTTTATTAAGAATCTGGATAAAAGTATCGATTATAAAACTATGTACGACACCTTATCCGCTTTCGGAAACATTTTAAGTTGCAAGGTCGAACTGGATGAAAACAACTGCAGCAAGGGTTACGGCTTTGTGCACTTCGAAACCGAACAAAGTGCTAATAAATGTATCGAGAAGGTCAACGGTATGTTGCTCAACGGAAAGAAAGTATACGTCGGTCGCTTTATTTCTCGCCGTGAACGCGAGACGGAATTAGGGGAGAGAGTCATTCTCTTTACCAACGTTTACGTTAAAAATTTGAGTAAAGAAATGAGAGAAGAAGAATTGAGGGAGATCTTCGAAAATATGGGGAGAATCACCAGCGTGAAGATTATGACAGATAAGAATGGCAAATCGACCGGATTTGGCTTTGTAGCATTCGAGGACGCCGATTCTGCTAAGAGAGCAGTTGACGACTTGAACGGTAAAGAGATGTCTGACGGAAAGCTATTGTATGTAGGTCGTGCACAAAAGAAGACCGAACGTCAACAAGAACTTAAACGTCACTACGAGCAACTCAAAATGAAACGTGTTAACCGCTTTCAAGGTGTTAATTTGTACATCAAAAACTTAGACGACAGATTCGATGATGAAATGTTACGCGAGGAATTTGGGCATTTTGGCACCATCACTTCGGCTAAGGTAATGTTGGAAGAAGGTCGAAGTCGTGGTTTTGGATTCGTATGTTTCTCGTCGTCGGAAGAAGCAACTAAAGCCGTTACCAACATGAATGGCCGCATCGTCGGCAGTAAACCACTTTATGTCGCCTTGGCTCAACGCAAGGAAGACCGCAAGACGCACCTGAACTTTCAATACTTGCATCGCCAGGCCATCATGCGCATGCAACATCCGATGGGTCACTACTTGCAACCAGGTCATGAAGCAGGTGGTAACTACTTGCCTGCCTTCCAACAACGCGTGTACACATCGCAAGTATCTCACGTACCTCAACCCTCTCAGCATGCCAGTAACGTGCCATCGTCGTATCACGCGGCCGCATGTCCCACGAACCCGGCCATGGTCAAAGAAAACCCACAAATTCCTCCGCCAGTCGCCGGCAAACAAGAAGAAATACAGAACATGCAGCGTCGTGCAATGCCACCTCAAAACGTTTATGCCGGAAGAAATGGTCAATTCAA
This sequence comes from Cantharis rustica, assembly GCA_911387805.1. Classification (NCBI taxonomy): domain Eukaryota; kingdom Metazoa; phylum Arthropoda; class Insecta; order Coleoptera; family Cantharidae; genus Cantharis; species Cantharis rustica. Next base: position 37,486,993 of record OU426882.1, read on the forward strand.
CTACATCTATGCTACAAACATGAGAAACCAACATCAACAGATGCCCGCACAACATGTAGTAAATGTTCAAGGACAAGAACCACGAACAACTTCGTTATTGGCCGCAGCAGTACCGCAAGAACAAAAGCAATTGCTGGGCGAACGCTTATTCTTCCAGATCCAGAAGATGCATCCAGAATTGGCCGGAAAGATCACCGGCATGTTATTGGAAATGGACAACTCCGAGTTACTTCACATGCTGGAACACGGTGAGTCACTCAAGAGTAAGGTGGAAGAAGCGATTGCCGTGTTGCAAGTTTATCAAGCTAAGGAAGACGTCGCCCAAATGAAGCAAGAATAAAATAGAAAATTCCGAAAAAAGTAGTTCAACTACTAAAAATTGAAAAAAATAACCTAACTTCTTTTGTTTTAAACATTGTATTTGGTTTATTTAGTTTTGAAATTTTTATTGCTTTATCTATATTATCGTCATAGTACTTCATTGATTCCTGGAGTCTTTTGGTAATGAAATGAAAGTGTAATCAAATTTGTAACTTTTCATTCGATTTAATTTTGGGAATTGCTAAAAATGTAAAATTTGTGTTAATAAAGTTTTTTTATAAAAATAAAGAGTTCGAAATATTTCTGCCTTCCGACGCCGCATTTTATAACAGTAGCATTAATATGGAATTCCGCTGGTAACTTCAAGAAAAAAAGTAAATACTTACTTTTCAAATAAATTTATGGATCTGAAATGTTTTAACAAATATGTACTAGATGCAGTATATTTAAATTATAAAATACTTCGGAAAATATTACCTAATGCTTATCCAGGTTACGTTAATGCAATTACTGCAAATTCCGTTTTAAATCATAACAATTAAAATTATAACTAGAAAATTTCCAGATAATATTTATACCAAGGGCCGTATTTAGACTAGATTTACAGGTGGGGTTCGAAAAATATTCAAAAATAAATAGCTAATTTATTAAAATAAAAAGGAAACTAAAATTCAAAACAAAAAATAAAAGTATAAAGTAAAACATAAATTTAAAAAATAAAAAAACCTACAATAAAAAGTAAATATAAAATTAAAAATAGAAGGAACTCGATAAATAATAAAGTGCCTAAATAAAAAAATGTAAAGTTTAATTTAAACCGTCAGTCATGCTGAAATCGGCAAAATAAATTCAATTTAGGGCCACTTGTACAGTTGAAAGTCTTAACCTGAAAATTTGGATTAACCAATAAAATACGTTGAAAAGCTGTTTTTTAAGAAATATTAATATTAGTTAATCTAAATTTTTGTTTAACCTGCAACTGAACAAATGAACTTTGGTAATTTTGTTATATTAATTTTTGAAATGTAAAGTTTGCAAAAAAGTTGAAATTTTGTGAGATTGTTTTTATTTAATAATTAAAGTAATTATTTTTTGAACGATTTTTCTTTATTTGAGTTCAATATTCAGAGAAAAGTTTGATTTTTGTGACCTTTATTTAATGGTTGAAAATAATTTGTCGAGTGAGCGACAAATTTTGACCACAGGTTGACTTTTGGGGATGTTTTTGCGGATAAAATTTTGTTGGTGCCATTTTAAAAGTTTTGTTTACTACGATATTTTTAATAAGTTTAAAATTATTCATATTTTAATTTTAAACTCTCTTGTAAAAAACCGTCTTTAAATAAAATATTTTAATTTTAAAATTTGAATAAAAATTACATACAAATTTTACCGATAGCGATGGTAAAATAATGTTGTCAAAACGAAGAACTAAATTAAACTGAGAAAATTTCTCAAATCGTAAGCAAGTGTACATATTTTCAAATATAATTCACATCAAAATATAAGACAATTTATGGGTTTACAATGCCCACTCTAATTATTAAGTAGCCGCAGACTTTTATACAGTACTGTAAATATATAGGGCCTTTTTATATTCTTTATCGTCAGTTTTTATATTTTTGCAATTTAGTAGTGGGTGTGTTCAATCCAGTGTCGCCAATCGCCGGATATTAATAATACAAATTTCGGATTTTTTAACTTGGGATTTAATTTATTAGAAATATCTCTTTAGTTTTAAGTTTTAAATAAACACTTCATGTTTAATGTTTTTGATTTTTCTGATTTCAAAGGTTGGGGGGTTGTAACCCTTAAAACCCCTCGTAAATACGGCCCTGTTTGTACCTAAACTTAATTAATTAATTCTCAAGTTTAAAAATATACAATGAAAATAAAATTTATGTAATTATATTTCTCAAATCTCATCAAATAGCAATAGGTTTTCAAAAGAGTAGTGTAATATCACGTATATATATTTTTGAACATCTTGTATTATGGAATATACGCCTGAGTGGCATTAAATTGTAAAATCATAACTTACAATAATTAAAGTTTAAAGAAAAGCTTTCCTAAGTGCTTGTTCATAATGTACGTAAGACATAAGATAAACATAACACATACATAAGACATAAAGTTGAACTAGTAGTAAATCAACGTAAGTGTTTACAGTGTGCCTACGAAATTCTTATGTTTATGTTGATCTTATGTTCGGCTTAATATGTTCGTACCATTGAGGTATATATCAAAACTACTGGAGGAACCACTAGGTGCAACAAAACGGTCCGACGTAAGTTTACGCTTCCCCCACTCCTTAAAGGATTAATATATAATATTAATATAATCTAATATATACCTCTATGGTTCGTACATAAGATTGCAATTATGTTACATTTAGTGAAATTTGTGGTTTGAAGTTGGTAGTGTTTGGTCATAAGTTGAAATAAATTGACGAAATTGACACAAACATAACCTTTGTTATAAAGTTTGAAAGTTTATTCGTTTATTTTTTTGTTATACGCATGCGCAGTTTTATATATTTCTTATGTTCATTGTGAACACTTTTGCGGCTTATGTCAAAATTATGTTTTATGCTTATGTTAGGCTTATGCACGTCTTATGTTTATGTACATTTTGAACAAGCACTAAAGTAAATTAAAATTGGAATTAACTATTTTCATAGTTAAAAATTTAATTTTCAAGGAGTAGGAGTTTTATGTAGTTTAAAAAAATTAAAAAAAAAAAATAAAACCGACTTCAAAAAAAATTACTGTGAAAAAAATGCACTAAAAAGTAAAAAATAATTACGTTATTTAGTTACTTCCACTAGCTGGCATAGGCGGTCAATTATTGTAATCTTTGCAGTCGGTGCCAGCCAAGCTGGCTAAATTACTAAAACTAAATTTTTTAAAAGCTTGGCAGGCACCGACTGCAAAGATAACAATAATTGACCGCCTATGCCAGCTAGTTGAAGTAACTAAATAACGTAATTATTTTTTAACTTTTAGTGCATTTTTTTCACAGTAGATTTTTTTGATGTCGGTTTTATCTTTTTTTTTAAATTTTTTATTTCATGCTTTTTAATTAAATAATCTTGGAATAAACAAGTTAATTAAACGTTTTATAATAATGTTTTTATTTATTATTTATTTATTTTATGTTTTATTTTTTTTTTTTTTTGAATAAAAACATTATTATAAAACGTTTAATTAACTTGTTTATTCCAAGATTATTTAATTATATTTCACAAGTTAAAAAATTAATTTATTAAATATTCATGCTTTTTAGTGCATGTTGCGTTCCGTAACTATTTATCGAAAGCGAGTATAGGTAGACCTACTAAACGCAAAAAGAATTTTGAAAATCCGATCATAGTTGATATAAATGCATTTACTATTTACTTTATACTTAACGTACTACTTAGAGGATTAATAAAAGTAGGGTACTTAAGGAAAGATTGTGACCCACCGGGCAATAGCAGGCAATACATTGTCACGTTCCGAACCAAAGTTTTATCTACCCTGTTAATTTGCTATGAATTTATAAAGTATTTGAATTTGAATTTTGGGAGATAAAACTTTGAAAACTAAAGTTGGCAGTAAAAAAGGAAGATAAGATGCCTTTGGCACCTTTGGATAAGGTGCCTTTGCTTTGGTCAAAGATGGCCACCGCAGCGGAGGTTTAAATTTTGTTCCGCTGATTGGAACAAAAGAATTGGAAATAATTAAAATATAATTTATATTACATCACATTTTATTGGCATCCCAACTCGTCGAGCTTTTCAAGATTTGAACCTGATTGTGAACCCTGAGAAAGAGAAAAAAGCAAGTTATTTTAAAATTACAAAACGCAGAAATTATTAAAACACATTTGGAATAACTAAATACAGTAGAATCGCGAAATATTGAATTAAATATGGCAAAGACCTTTCACTTTTTCACTTTCACTATTATATTGACAAAATTTACAATAAAATCACATTTTAAAAATGAAAGCTTTGATTTATTGAGCTTTGATAAGAAACCATCTCATCCCCGTCTTCCATTTCTGGATCAAAATCAATCCGAATTTCGTTCCCTGTATAATATTCGATATCCTTGTTCCACCTTGTTCCAATACTTTTTCTTGTATTACTTCAATATAAAAATTTTAATATACAGTGACTCATAGTGAAATTCGGACGCTTCTATACTAGCAATGCAAATTGTACTTTTTAAAATTCTTTTAATATGTAAAAATCGATTTTACAAAAATATTTTTCAGATATTTTTTGTAGATAATTTCATTCTCTTCATTTTGGTTCCTATACATTTTTTTACTTTGTCGCATCTTTTATGACTGAAAATGACTTACAGCAAACTCGGTAAAGCTTTTTAATAAAATTAAAAATTCACAATGGAATTCTTATGGTATTTTCAGGGGATTCAGGGGTCGCTAGTTTTTGGTCTTGCGAGATATTTTAGGATTTGTGATTTTTGAATTTGTAAGTAATAATTTAAATATTTAAATAAAGTGATTTTATGCGTATGCATTACGGCGTAGTTTTTGATATTTGGATTTTGGAAATTTTTTGATGAGTGGCTACTGAGCAATAGTAAATTTGATTAGTTTGATAAAATTGGAAAGAAAACAGTGAAAACTATTAAATTGGATTTGGATTGTTTAAAGTTGGAAATTTTTAAAATTATATTTGAGCAAACGAATGTTGAAATTTATCCAAATCGTCGCGACGATTTGGATAAGGCTGAAAATCGTACTTTGCTCTCTTTAAAGACAAAATAATAAAATTTTATTTTGCATTAATTTAAATTGGGATTTTGTATTAGTTATTAAATTTAGAGAATTACTTATTATTTTTTTGAACAAGAAAGTTTTTTATTTTTATATTTTGATAACGCTGAAGGGTTGAAACCCTTTGTTGTGTCCGCACTAAGTGATGAAAATGGGTTGCGAACTTAGCAATAAAATGACGGTATTTGCAACTAGAGGAACCACAAAGCATAACTCTATTTTAACATTTTATTACTAGTGTGTGTTTTATTTTTATATATTCTTAATTTTGATTTCAGTGTTTGTTTAATATTTTATGTTTGTCTAGTTAGTAAGTTTTTTTGTTTCGAATTTGATTTTTATTTATGTTTGTATTATGACTCACGTAGATGCCGACAACAGCAATATTTTAAATACTAAAAAAATCTAGATGTAAAAAAAAAGAAGACAGAAAAAAAATGGATATCTAAGGCGATAGAAAGATTATTAATTAATCAATTGATAATAAAGTGAGTCACATAAAGATTTGTAAAGCAGTCAGTCGAATAAAGTTTGAAGGCAATTAGTCAGAAGAAGATTTGTAAAGCGGTCGGTCGACGAAGGTTGAAGGCAATTAGTCAGAAAAAGATTTGAAAGCAGTTGGTCGACGAAAGTTTGAAGACAATTAGTCAGATATTTAGCAGAGCGGTAGGTGAAGAACAAAAAGAAGGAAGATAACAGTGTTTTGTTTATAGAAAAGCTGGGGTCGGCTATTTGCGTGAGTTTTTTGCTATTGTTTAACATTTGTTCCTATTTTTTTTATATTTTAAATTTGCAAATAAAAATTATAAAAACCGTTATTTTATTGTTTACTTGTAACAATTTTCCACATTCGAGAACCAACGTTTATCCCATTGACGAGATAAGAGGCGCGCATAAGGTCGCAGCACCTTCAACCCTTAAAAAATTACTAACTTCTCACGCACACCAGGGTTAACCCGAGGCAATACAAGAGGTTGTAAATTTTCTACGGAAATTACACAGCAATATAAACAAAAATAAAGAGAATGAAATTATCTACAAAAAATGTCTGAAAATTTTTTTGTAAAAGCGATTTTTACATACAAAAAGAGTTTTAAAAAGTACAATTTACATTGCTAACATAGGAGCGTCCAGATTTCATTATGAGCCACTGTATAAAAGTTGCGTTCGATGCTAACTTTAGGAGTAAAATGAAGTGTAAATATTATGATACCTAATGTAAATTTTTAGTCTTGCGGGAAAGTCCTTATAAATGTGTCATTTAAACTGCACGATTTCGTACGCAGTTCGCTGTATGGGGGTTACCGCTGTTCGTTATATAGGAGTCCCATATACACTCAATGTTAAAATTTTTGTGTTTACTATTTTCGGTAGTTCACTATATACGGTATTCACTATTTTGCGACTCCACTGTATATCAAAATGGCATACAGACAAGAAACATTGGACGAGCAAAATAGTTCACTGTTTAACCCGGAACTATACAGCACACATGTGGCTATGACAAAACAAAAAGAAGAAAAAAAACAGCGACATGCAACAGATTATTAAAATGATGAAAGAAATGATGGCAACTACAAATAAAACCATTGAAACAGTAGCCAAGGACCGTAAAATAAGACATTCAGAAGTAAATGATGAAATTAAAAATATTGAAGTACATGTACGAACCATAGAACAAGAAATGGTAAAAAAATTGGAATTAAAAAAAATAATCGAACCTATGATAAAAGATGTGACGACACGTGAAATAATAGAAAACATAGACAAGCCGAGAAGTGAAATAAATGAAAAATTAGAACAAAAGCTTAATGCTTGCAACGAAAATAATTTTAAGTCAGATTCAAAGCTGGAAAGTGGTAAAATCACAAATGATAAAAGAGTTTTCAAAAAGAAGAAGAAGGTGATAAAAAGGAGAATTAATAAAATGATAGATAAGGAAGAAAAGTTTGGAATTATTTGATTGTTTGTTCCGCAAAAATTGTTAAAAAAGTTAAAACGCTAAAAGTTAAAAAATCTAACATCAAGGAGGACAAAATTTAATGGATCTGAGAGATGTTTAAAAGAACGGAAGAGTAAGGGGTGGTCGAGAGCGATGCCGGAGATGTGGACACCAAGAAAGAAAACTTATGTGTTGAAGTACCAAAGAAGAAAGGAAAGAACAGCAAGAATTCGGATGAAAAATTTGGTATTAATAAAAATTTAATGATTTGTTTATTACCCCTGACTGTTTTTTCAAAAACACAGGGTATATGAAGTTACTATGTACAATCTGTGTTTATTTATTTATTTATATATATATATTGTGGTGATTTTTTGTTCAGTCAACCCGCAAGTCCAGATCGTGGTCATTTTATTTGTTTTAAGTACTGCAAATAAGTTACAATTTATTCAGAGGAAAATTAAAAAGGCTAAATTTTATACTTAAATACATCCGCAACACATTTTTTGATTGTAATTTTTATAAACGTTGGAATAAGTGATATTTGTGCAGTGCCTCGAAAACGATCTACGATAAAAGGAAAGAATATTAATTTGTGCAACATCCTGTACGTAGTTGAAGAACTTACGTGGTATAAATTTTCTCAAGGTTGAAACCAGGTCTTACAGAGCGTTTGGATGCGAAGTGGACGCTAAAATTGGCGTAGTGCGGTTTTTAATTTGCGAATAGTGTAATTTTTACTTAGCAACTAAGTAGAAATTAGTTTTGGAGCCGTAAAAGTGAATATTTATGAAGAATCGTCAATTTCAGTAGAGAATTGCTGAAAATATTAAAATTTGAAGACATCGTCAAAGTTAGAAGCAGAGGCCATTTTGAAAAGCATTAAAAATTTTTAATGCTAATGAAAATTCACTTACCTACGTTAAATTTGAAGTTAGTTAAATGGGATAATATTGAAAAATGGATCAACGGTTTTGAGATTGATAAGTTTCAATCTGATTGAGTTTGAATAAAAATACTACACCAGATGGTCTGCTGAAGTTTGTTCTTTGCAACACGTGTAACATTCACTGGTAAGGCAGCAAATGGTGATCGACAGGACGAGCCGCTTACACGAACGTGCACGGGATTTATACCAGGTATTTCAAAATAAAAAATACCCTAGTCAAAACATTTTATTATTAAAATACCAAAACTTGTAATACTTTATAAAATTTTATTGTTCGATACACATTTAAACATACCGACAAATGAGTTTGAAATTTAGCAAGAATTTGAGTAAAGTAAATAAAATTTCAAAATCAGTAGTCGAACATCATTACATTATAAAGCCTAATAGCGAAATTTGTCGCTACCAATATTTTCCATTGAATAAATCAACATTTTTTCGTTATTCAAAAATAAGAGTTTTTATTTGCTTGCAAGACAGAGGGGGTGACCTACAGGAATTTACTACTGGGTGTTTCATGCTCTACCGAATCCACTAAGCTAGTCGAGGCAATTTTAGGTTGAAAAAGGTTTTTAATAAAATACCACCACAATATATTATTATATATGTTTCCGTCATCATATCTCCCGAACGGTTACAGGTAGCGACGTACATTTTTGACAGCATGTTTGTAAAGACCAGAGGAGTGTTCCTGGCTGGTCAAATACAATTTTTACCCATGAGAAGAAATTCTATCTCAAAAAACTATCTCTACACCCCCCCTTTAAGAAAAAAAATACACAGACCCAAACAAATTCTCAGACCCCCCCCTCGCTACAAAATTTAAACATTAATTTTGAAGTCAGGAGAAACGGAGAATGTTTAATATGGAATGTATAAACAGGTTTAGTAAGTGGAACAAATCTCCGTTTCCCCTGACTTCAAAATTAATGTTTAAATTTTGTACCGGGGGGAACGTCTGAGAATTTGTTGTTGAATGAAGAAGAAAAAATTATTTTTTTCTTTTTAAAGAGAACAGTAGTTTTTAAAGTAAGGTGCTCTTATTATTAATTTTTATTTTTTTATAAAAATGTTTATTGAATTTATTTATTTACGTGAAAATTTGATTTAATTATGATTTTGATTTGATATGGTTTGAGAAATACCTGAACGAATTATTTATGAAAATTTGGATATTTTGATAATTTGCTTTTGATTTATTTGGTTATTGTTTGTTATATTGTAAATATTGTAGATTCTAATAATTTGGTAGATTTTTTTTTTGACTATTGATTCGTAACAAGACATGAGTTTATTTTGTTTTAAAAATTTTTAATTTTCAAATTTTGAAAAAAAAATAAGAGGGCATTAGATAAGATTAGATAAGATAAGCATTAGATTAGATAGAAGATAAGATGCTTTTGATCAAAGATGGCCACCGCAGCGGAGGTTTACATTTTGTTCCGCTGAAATTTTTGTGAAAGTTTTTGAATTTAAGAAAAATAAATTGATATTGTTTTTGATGGTGGTTTGTTTAAATTTGAAAGTGAGTGAAAGATAAAAATTTTGAAGAGAGTGTGATGTTTTTGATTGCTTAAAATTTTGAGAATTGGAAATTAATCAAAATATAATTTATTACGTCACAATATAAAACATGCACAGGTACTCAGTACTTAATGCGTTATTAAGACGATTTTGAGGAGAAGTTTGACGGTTTTTCCGGTTTATCTTCGATGTTTAAGGTCCAATACGAATGAAATAATAATGGGACCAACTTGGAACTACCTATACTCGATTCAACGCCAAAAGAATTTTGAAAATTGGTTTATAAATGACGGAGTTCTGAGATAACAAACATAAAAAAGAAAAAATAAAATAAAATACAACCAAAATAATAACCTTCTCCTTTTTTGAAGTCGGTTAAAAATATTTTATCCCCATGAAACGGTTAAGTACCCTAATGCAGGTGGCTCTAAATTGGGCACTAGTTGGTAATGGGTCCGTTACTTTGCCCCCTCAGCCCGGTTAATATTTTTACCCCACCACCTAGCACTGCTATCCTTAGAGCTAGCACCATTACAGTTTTTTCACAAATCGACTTTAAAACCGGGGGGGGGGGAAGAAGTAATGCAAAACCTTCCCCCGGTTAATGTTTTTACCAAATCCTAGCACTGGGATCATAGAGCTAGCACTATTATAGTTTTTCCACATATTCACTTTATTTTATTGCACCTAAACGCTTCTTCTACTGCGCAAATGGTATATAATATATATTGTGGTGTTATTTTGCATAAAGCCTTTATTTTCGTTTTTTGTCATTAGTAGCTTCGCTTGTATGAGGCAACGGTTGATAAGGATTGGTGTAAACAGAATAATTTTATATTATACTTTAAACACAAACTATCAACACTTTTCTTTACAAAATACATTTTCTTAGTATGGCATTCGGTTAGTTTAGAACACATGGAAGGTTTACATGATCGGTTGAAGAGAATGGTAAGTTTAATTTTATATTTTCTTTGTCAATATGAACCCGATGAGGTCAATTTCGTTGGGTAATACCACGAATAAGTCCGAAACATGTCGTTCGTTAAGGCGTTTTGAATTTAATAATTTTTTTTCTTTCTATTTTTTTTTCATTCGTTATTGATTCCTAATACGGTCCTGACTACCGATGTCTTGCTACAAATTTGTATTTTGAAATTCATCTACTTTGTAGATTATAACGACCTCTATCTCAACTATTTATTTCTTATTCTATATTACCTAATGTTTATCCAGGTTACGTTAATATAATTACTACAAATTCTGTTTTAAATCATAACAATTAATATAACAACTAAAAAATTTCTAGTAATATTTATACCTGTAATATTGTAAATTTTAATTTAAATATAATCGGCGCAAAATTTTAAATTTAGTTTATTTTTGTTTACTTTAACATAGAACGATTTGGCAACAGATGTTTTAAAGTAACAGGATGTCGATATCCGTTAGAAAAAAGGACCGTTACGATTAAGAGTAGGTAGAGAGAGTCTTTACGTTTTTGACCACCTAGGAAAGAAGGTCGATTTTAGTGCAAACGGATGGATTTAAAAGTTATTCAATAATTGAATTTAAAGTTGTTTAAATATAATTGTAGCCATCGACAAATTTAAAATACGTAAGTTGTAATATTAGATTTATTTTTCTAAAAGAATATAATACAGGATTACGTTAGAAAGGTATGTAATAATTTAACAACTACGCGGTCAAGTGAATTTACCACGAGTTTAAAGCTATTTTAAAATTACTTCATATTCAGTTATAAGATTTAATTTATTGATATGATATTATGATTTATACATTATTATATTTAAACGGGATGGGGCTAATGTCATGAAAGAGATTGATTATTCATATGTGACCTAGGAGGTATCTTTATAATGCAAACTATCGGTGGTGATTGGAGATTATTGTGGACAATACGAAGTAGTGGTATTTGTTTATGATAATTAAAAATAAAGGCGGTTGTTTGCTATAGAAAATTTTATTGCATTAGATAATTTAATTTAGATGAATTATACAACAGGAAAGGGGACGCTGCCTATCTTAAGATGGCCGTCTCAAGATATCGTCGAAATAGCTGATCACATAGAAGTGGTAACCGCAATCTAGGATCTTTTCATGTGCCAGCAAATTATGTGAACAAGTTGCTTGATTTTTTTTCTTCAACCATCTCTCAATGAGATAATACCACTAATGATATGTAACAACTGTTAATAATATTATCTTTATGATTATTTGCGATTACATAATAATTTAGAATAATAACGCTAGGTTTAAGTATGGACGATTTATTTAGATTTAAGTATTGACCAGTTAGATTTAAGTATTGACCAGTAAGAAATTAAGTGGTGACGAACTTCGATTTAAGTACTGACGACATAATAATTAAGTGGTGACGATCTTAAATTTAAGTTTGGAGAGTTAGTAGTTAAGAGAAGACAATTTAGCATTTAAGGGTTTATTATTTAAAAGAGAGAACATAATAATTGAAGGTGGTTTTGAAAGATCTTACATGATCTAAAATAATTTAATTGATCATCGAAATACATATAGGCGCTTCTTTACAAAGTATTATAAAGATTGTGGTTGGTCATTACACATGAATAAACAATTACAAATGTTACAATTAGTGGGATTAATTATCGAACATTTATTAAATCAAATTTCAAACTATTCTGAATTAAATGATATTGTAACGAAAATTAAAAGGTTTATTTATTTTAAAAGGGCTAATACAACTATTTATAGATACGATTAATAACAATTACTAAACTAATATTAACACTAACACTAATTACACTAAAATTTATTTACACTATAATTTATATTTAACACTAGGTCTATATTTATTTAAACACTCGGTATAACGTTATCACTTCACTGTATTTATGTTCACTTGATTTAGGTTAACAGTCGCGCGTTCAAACTGGAATTGATTCGTGACAGGAAATCGCGCTGCATTTATACTTAAATGCAGCCTTCCAGAATATTCCATAACCATCCAGGAATTTCCAGGCGCTTCCACGCATTTTCTAGATAGTACATTTATCTACATATATTTGAATGACTAATGCCGTTATCATATATGACTCATCACACATGACGTCATACATTAGTCATCAAATATAATTAAACGTTCTTTCGTAACACTGCCCCCTCCTTAAATCTGTTCTGTCCCAGAACAGCAAAAACTTGACATCTATAGAAGGGATCGTGCCGGTAGCGGCAATTGTTACCATTTCTGCATACTCCTTGGCGGTAGAAATAACAGTCGACGCTCTTCTGATCCTTTGGTGTACTGCTTGGATTGTAACTGCAGACCAATATTTGAACTTCCGTTCCTTGGAACACGACCTCTAGCATGTTACGGACAGTCCTCCAGTCTAATTGGTCTAAACCGCAGCCAAGCTTGGGCACCGCCAGCTTCTTGATGTTACGGCTTATCATATCCCTGCGAAGCTCCAACAAAGTCCTCCATAAGTCCTTATAGGTGGGTTTTTGATGGGAAAACCTCTTGGTTACCAAGTAGTAAATCGATCGTTGTTGGTCACGTAGCTTCAGGGTTTTACCGACAGCAAGTTGCTGTGATTGGAGCTCATCCAAACGTCCAAACTTCTTCTTGAATACCACGGCGATTCCACGGGACATGCGAAGATCTTCGGCAACGCAGTGCGCGAGTGAGTAGTCCTTTGGTACGTCGAAAAGATCTTGTTGCACTTTAGTTGTCACTCCAAATCTTGCTTTGGCGGTCTCTTTGTAGGTGGACATAAACTTCTCAAAGTTTGATTCTTGGGAATGGCTTCCAGATCTGTAGGTTATTGTTCGTATTCCGGCATCATCTTCGGAATCGCTGTTGTTGTCACCGGCATAGGGAGCTAATCGGTTGACGTGAACCACTTTTGGCTTGCCTGTTGGTGGTCTTCGGATTCGATATATGATTCTGTTAACGATTTCGTATGGGCCTTCCCACTGTCTTTGCAATTTTGGAGACAATCCACGTTTTCTTTGTGGATTATGGAGCCACATCAAATCACCAGGCTGAAAACCATCTTCTTTTGCCTTCACGTCATACTGGGTTTTCATCCGATCGCTGGCCAACTGAATATTCTTCCGAACGGCGTCATGAATGTCGTGCATCTTTTTCTTCAATTTTCCAACATAATCATCCCCAGCAACTTCTTCTCCAGGTTTGCTCCCAAACTGAAGATCGCATGGCAAGCGTACTTCACGTTCAAACATTACACACGCTGGCGTTTGTCCAGTGGTTTCGTGAACGGATGACCGGTAACTCATCAGTAACAGATGTAAATATTGGTCCCAGTCTCGTTGATGTTCTGAGACTACCTTAGCCAGGTACCTTCCCATTGTTCGATTCATTCGCTCGACCATGCCATCTGATTGAGGATGAAGAGGTGTTGTTCTGGTCTTCTTAATGCCCAGCATGCAACAGACGTTCTGGAATAACGCTGACTCGAAGTTTCGACCTTGATCGGAGTGTAGCTTTAGAGGGACTCCAAATCGGCAAAAGAGCTCTTTAACAAGTACATCCGCAACAGTAACAGCCTCTTGGTTAGGTATTGCATAGGCCTCGGTCCATTTAGTAAAATAATCCATTGCCACCAAAATGTACTTGTTACCGGCGTCGGTTTCAGGGAATGGACTCGCGATGTCAATTGCCACTCTCTCAAATGGACTTCCCACATTATACTGTCTCATCGGTGCTTTGCGTCTTCCCAATGGTTCGTTTTCGATGCACATAGAGTGCACTTGCGGCACCACTCCTTGACGTCTTCTTTGCAGTTCACCCAGTAGAACCTTACCCTAACTTTTCCTAGGGTCTTCTTTATGCCGAAGTGTCCTCCCGAAGTTCCATCATGCAAATGCTGCAACACTTCCGACACTTGGCTTCTCGGCACTACCAACTGAAGTTTACACTCAGTGCCACTGTCGTTCTCCAAGGATCGCTTCAGAAAACCATCTTCTAATTTTAAGGAGTCCCATTGGGCCCAATACGCTTTGACGTCACTATTCAGGACGCTTACTTCTTCCCAAGGCGGCCGTTGTCCTTCGACTTTCCAGTCCAAAATAAATTCCTGGCCCGGGCTGTTTTCTTGCTCCCGAAGTAACTGTTCAGGTTGCCAATTATCATCGGTTACAGTAGTTCTTCGGAGAAAGTTGACTTTTTCTTCCAGCCGCGAGCATTGATTGCAGTTTACTGGACATGGTCGCCTGGACAAAGCGTCTGCGTTGCAATGACTTGTTCCTGCACGATGTTCGGTGTCGAAGTCATATTCTTGCAATCGCTCGATCCATCTTGCCACTTGTCCTTCTGGATTTTTGAACTGTAGAAGCCATTTTAGCGCGGCATGGTCCGTCCTTAGCTGAAATTTCCGTCCGTACAAATACTTGTAAAAGTGTTCGGCGGACTTGACAACGGCTAACAGCTCCCTCCTGGTCACGCAGTAGTTTCTTTCCGGTTTTGACAAAATCTTGCTAAAGTAACCGATAACTTTTTCTTGTCCATTTTGAACTTGTGAAAGGACACCTCCTATGGCCAAGTTACTCGCATCGGTGTCTAATATAAATTTACCATCTGCTTGAGGATAGCTCAAAATGAGCGCGCTGACTAGGGATTGCTTCAGATGTTTGAAAGCTTTGCTACAATCTTCAGTCCAGGTGTAATTGCGTCCATTTTTGGTCAATTTGGTCAAAGGTTTGGCAATATTAGCAAATCCAGGTACAAAACGTCGGTAATACGTACACAACCCGAGAAAACTGCGGAGCTGATGTTTGTCTTTTGGGATTGGCCATTCTTCTACTGCTTTGATTTTGTCTGGGTCAGTCTTTACACCGTTTCTGGATACAACATGTCCAAGATATTTTACTTCTGTCCGAAAAATGTGGCATTTCTTTGGGCTGAACTTCAGATTAGCCCCTTTCAATCGTTGGAACACTTCTTCCAAATTCCTCATGTGTTCCTCAAACGATTTCCCAACCACAATTATGTCGTCCAAATATACCAGGCACGTTTTCCATGACAATCCTCGCAAGATCATCTCCATCAAACGCTCGAAGATGGCCGGAGCATTACACAATCCAAAAGGCATAACGGTGAATTGCCATAATCCGTTTCCGATGGTAAACGCAGTTTTCTCGCGGTCACTGGGTTCCAAATCCACTTGCCAATATCCACTCTTCAAATCCAAAGTAGAAAACCATTTTGAACCGGAGAGGGTATCCAAGGTGTCGTCAATTCGGGGAAGAGGGTAGCTGTCCTTTTTTGTCACGGCGTTCAGCTGTCTATAGTCAACGCAAAATCTTGTAGACCAGTCCTTCTTCTTTACTAGCACGACTGGAGACGCTCATGGGCTACGTGATGGTTCGATCACCCCCTGCTTTTCCATCTCTTCAATGATCTTTTCGGCTTCTTCACGTTTGGCCAATAGGAGCCGTCTCGGGTGTTGTCTTATGGGTTGGGCACTTCCAACATTGATTTTATGTTTTACTACCTGAGTTCGTCTTTTAGTAGTTTCATCCAAGGCAAACACGTCGTGGTACTTCTGGATTAACTTCTTCACCTCGTTCACTTTGCCTTGGTCGAGATTCTTGCACGAAAAAGTCAGCATGTTTAATAATTGTTAGGAGCATTTATTTTTAGGACTCTCTTCAGTATTTCCTAAACACCTCGCAATGTGAGATACCACCGTACATTGTCCTACCATCGTGTTTTTCTTCAAGGATACCGAGTTAGGGTTGGTGTTAAGAATTCTTACTGGAACTGTCTTCATAACTTTTACTAGAGCCTTACCAACCAACAAACCTTTGCCGAGCGCTCCATTATTGGTTGGTTCGATGGCACGGATATAGCCCTTTCGGAGATTTCCATCCAGGCTTCCCATCACGATGCTCTCTGTTCTTCCCGGTAAGATAACATCTTCGGTTAACAAAACTAGTACCGCTGCGTCTTCTGACGAATGGAATGGAATTTCTTCACCATCAACTCCAAGTACATCATTTTTCATATCCAAATGGAACCCATATTTTCTTATAACGTCCATTCCCAGGATAACGTCATCAGTGATGTCAGCCACGATTACTTGATGGTTGAATACCTTGCTTCCTATTTCCATGTTTACAGCAATCTTTCCATGCGTAGAGATTTCTTCGCCTGTTGCTGTTCGAAGACGCATCGTTACCGGTGATGTTTTTCCGCATTCTCGCACTACGTCAAGCCGTACAATTGTTTTTGTTGCCCCCGTATCAATCAATAGCTGGAAGACTTTTTTATTTATTTTACCGTCAGTCGGTGATGCAGCACAGGTGGTAATCTCCGGGGCACTATCGGTAGAGGTCGGCGTTCGCCCCTTCTGGCCGACCCATTTTAGTTTTCCGACTGCTCTCTTGGTTGTTTTCTTGGCTTAGGGCAGCGGCGTTGAACGGCGTTGCAGTTCCAACACCTAAGTTTTTTCCCTTGTGATGAAATATAAGCTCCGATACGCCGGAGTTCCTCTAAAACTTCGCCGGATTCAGTCAACCTTTGTTCCAGTTCCTCCGTAACACATCGCACTCGGTGATTCCCTCGTTGAGATGTCTGCTTTGCAGTCTCGAATTCCAACGCATGCGCCAGTGCGTCATCGAGCCTGCTGTGCCGAGCTAGCTTTAGGGCCTGCTGTGTTTCGTTGTCTCTGATACCATCTATAAAGGTTTGCACTGCCAATTTCTCCAAGAAAGTATCCGGCGCGGTAGGATAGGCTAGCTTCACCAATCGTGAAATATCGGCTTCGAACTCTTGCAGGCTCTCAGCTGATTTCTGACAACGGTTCTTCACCTGTGCGTGGCAAACCTGCTGAAGATGGCCGTTTCCGTACCGTTTTTCTAGCCGCGATATCAGCTGTCCATATTCTTGTTGTTGACAATCGGGGATGGTTTGCAGGATGTTGAGTGCTTCTTCCCGTAAAGCGACGATCAGTGAAATAGCTTTTTCCAAGTCGTTCCATCCATTGGCACTGGCTGCCGCTTCAAACTGTTTATGGTAAGTGGACCAGGGTACCATTCTATCAAACGTTGGTGGTTTTACTTTTATCTTGGCAATATTGGCTTCATTGTCCGATTTTACCACCGCCGTTAGGTTTCTTACAGTAGTTGTTGTTTCTTCGTCCGGGCAGATTCTTCCATTTATTATTGTCTCGAGAAGTTGTATTCTTTCGGAAGTTTTTTGATTTTCTTTTTCCAATTTCTTAACGTTCTCTTCCATTTCTTGCTTTAGAGTCTTGGAATTATTTAACAATTTTTCTTCAAGTTTTTCTTCTAAATCTTTTAACTTGTCTCCTAAGATTTCTCTAATTTCTTGGGAATTTTCTTCCATTTTCCTAGAATTCTCTTCCATTTTTTCTTCTAGAGTTTTCGAATTAATTTCCATTTTTTCTTCTAGAGTTTTCGAATTAACTTCCATTTTTTTTAGAGTTTCCGAATTGTCTCTTAAAAGTTGAAGTATTTCCGTCTCCATTTTAGCACTTTGCGACCGGGTAACCGGCATACACTCGCGAATACAAACTAGTTAATCACTACTGTCTTTTAGCCCTTTACGCGTTAAACCTCACACCTGACACCAATGTAACGAAAATTAAAACGTTTATTTATTTTAAAAGGGCTAATACAACTATTTACAGATACGATTAATAACAATTACTAAACTAATATTAAACTAACACTAATTACACTACAATTTATTTACACTATAATTTATATTTAACACTAGGTCTATATTTATTTAAACACTCGGTATAACGTTATCACTTCACTGTATTTATGTTCACTTGATTTAGGTTAACAGTCGCGCGTTCAAACTGGAATTGATTCGTGACAGGAAATCGCGCTGCATTTATAGTTAAATGCAGCCTTCCAGAATATTCCATAACCATCCAGGAATTTCCAGGCGCTTCCACGTATTTTCTAGATCGTACATTCATCTATATTTGAATGCCTAATGCCGTTATCATATATGACTCATCACACATGACGTCATACATTAGTCATCAAATATAATTAGACGTTCTTTCGTAACAATATCAAGGAGATTAACTTTGCTGGTAAATTGGTTCTTGGACTACCTTTTTCTTTTTCGGTTAAATAAATATTCATCGTTAAATCGAATCTTGTGTTTTATTTAATTTGTGTGTACTAATTATTTCTTCAGGTATCACTCAGTGGTTACGCCACTGACACATATAAGTTTAGGTTAGAAGTGAGAAACCAAGGTAAACTAGGTAAAGACGTTAACATTCAAAGAGCCATCCGCAGATTTAAAAGAACTTTTAAGTGTTACTACGAGAGGAATCACAACGTGCGAGGTTTGTTTGACGATCACGGCTTTGGTTTGGTTTGGAACTTTGATTTGAGAAGGCGGTAATTCAAATTGAAGAACCAAATATTACATACCTAAACTTAATTATTTAATTCTCAAGTTTAAAAATATTCAGTGAAAATAAAATTTATGTAGTTATATTTCCCAAATCTCATCAAATAGGAGTATTATGTAGTTTGAAAATGTTTTATCAAATAAGTTTAAAATTGAACAAGTTAAATAAACGTTAAAATATACATTATTTACTTTTTGAGCTTTCAGCGAGTTGTATCGCCTTCATCAGAATAATAATAAGAAATATACATGGAAACCGCTAAATAACGTATTGTCATCTGAACAATCTATGATCTAACTTGTTCAATTTTAAACTTATTTGATATTAATTATCACAACTTAAATTGAAAATGTTTTATCCGCTTGAAACGGTTAAGTACCCTAATGCAGAGGTATATGTCGCTGCCCCCCCCCCAAATCAAATTTTATATTAAAATTGGTGTCAAACGTTTGAGCTTCGTTAGAGCCTCAATGAGCTTCCGTTCCTCAATTGGAATTTTTTGATAAAATTGGTGTCAAACGTTAGAGAGGGGGGGGGGGCGTGGACATGTTTTTCTATTTTTTGTACTTTTCAACATTTTTGAGTAATTTTGGTGCCAATCGATAGAGATTCGTTTGAGATTTAATGAGCTTTTATAATCATCATTATAATGTAATTTTCTTTAAAGTTATTGGTGTTTTAAATTTTGTGCACCTCCGAGCAACTTGCGCGTGAAAACCTTTAATTTTAATTTCGTAAACAACTTTTTATAGAGTTTGTAAAGAAAGAGTTTGTTAAACTCCGAAAGTAAGTTTTGAAGAAAATATATTTTATTAATAAAAGTTACAAATAGTAAATAATAAATTAATAATATAATAAATAATAAAACTGTTAATAATGAAATTTTATATGCTATATATAAGGAATTGGCATTTAATGGCAATTGTAGTTTTTCGTACTGTTTTAGGCGATTGGTGTAAATCATCGTAGCGTTCCCAATGTCCAGTATTTTCACGCCAACAATAGCTAATGTAATGC
The DNA here is from genome assembly GCA_911387805.1 of Cantharis rustica. NCBI lineage: Eukaryota > Metazoa > Arthropoda > Insecta > Coleoptera > Cantharidae > Cantharis > Cantharis rustica. The sequence continues at coordinate 37,506,956 of OU426882.1, forward strand.
CTTATTGCGTTAATGGCTTTTACCATTGCAGACGGTATAAAGATCCGCGAAGATAATATTTGTTTCCATCCAGGTGAATTTCACGAAGAATCTTCTGTAGTGGAATATCAAATTCTAAGAATGAAGGATCACCTTTTACCATTGGCCTACAAATTTCTAAAAATAAATGTTGACCAAAAATTGTTTTTTTCTCATGGCAGGTTTGGCATTGCACACAACTAGAAACATTAACATCTTTAAACTGGAAATCTAATGCTTTTTGGAGATATGTTATTTCATTTGTTGGAAAATTAATTGTTATGGTGGGGTACTTATTTTCTGAGTTTTTGTTGCAATTGGTACATTTTTGTTGCTCTATCATTGAGGGCTGATTACCGAATAATTGTTGAAACATATAATAAGCTGTGGATGCAGCATTGAGTTCCACATGATTATTTGGTAAATATTTCTTGTTCTGAATCTGAAGAATCTGATTTAAAATAGTAGCCCGTCGTTTATAAGTTTGAACGTTAAAGCCATCACGCATAACATTTGCAATCAATTCGTATAGTTTTGAGGTAATATTTGTATTTACAAAATTTGCATAATTTCTACTTTCTGGATAACAACAGCACATAATATGTATTATACTGTAATATTTGGTTCTTCAATTTGAATTACCGCCTTCTCAAATCAAAGTTACAAACTAAACCAAAGCTGTGATTGTCAAGCAAACTTCGCACGATGTGATCTCCCCTCGTAATAACACTTACAGGTCCTTTTAAATTTGCGGATGGCTCTTTGAATGCTAACGTAGTTTTTACCTTACTTACTAACTTCAAACTTAAACTTACATCTGTCCAGTGGCGTAACCACTGGTAGGACACCTGAAGGAATAATTAGTACACACAAATTAAATAAAACACAGGATTCGGTTTAACGATGAATATATATTTAACCGAAAAGAAAAAGGTAGTCCGACAACCAATTTACCAGCAAAGTTAATCTTCTTGATATCATGTAATTCAGAATACTTTAGTTTGAAACTTGATTTAATAACTGTTCGATAGTTAATCCCTCTGATCGTAATGTTTTCTAATTGATTATTCATATTTAATGACCAACCACAACCTATAGTAATTTGTAAGAAGTTCATGTATGCATTTCGATGTTCAATTCAATTGGTTTTATATTCCGTAAGACCTTAAATAATAACCTTTATATTCTAAATTATCCGTTCTTATATAACTAATACCTCGTCCCTTAAGCTAAGATTGTCACCTTATTAATATATCGTCATCTTAAACTAGTACGTCCTTCTTATTGTTAATTGGTCATTTTCTAAAATCTAAATAAGTCGTATGTACTTAACTAAATAAATTCCCCATACTTAAACTAGCAAATAATCATAGCCGCAAATAATCATCATGAAGAACTTTGTTAACACAGTTTTTTAATATTGTTTTCAATTGGTATTACCTTTTATTTAGTTAATTGTTGCTATTTTAATTGTATTCAATTGTTATTTAGTTAAATGTATTCGATTGTTACTATTTTATTAGTGGTCGCAAATAATCATAAGGAACATTGTTAAAATTATTAATAACTGTCCTGAAACATCATAATTTTGTAGTACATCATTTAGATATATGAAAAAAGAAAGGAGCGACATCACAGCATTTGCTATGTCACTTCTGGTTCTATTACAGTTCACCTTTTTAGTGACCAGCCTATTACTGCGATATATTTTGACCGCCATCTTATGATTTTAAGCGTCCACTCAATCTGTTACGCTTAATTATCTAAATTAAATTATCCCACGATAAATATATTTCCACTTCAAACACCCGCCTTCATTTAAATTATTTTAAACAACTTCTCTTACGCCTTAATAAACTAATCACCGCATGGTACGCCAATGGTATAACATTATATGAATAATCAATTTCTCCCATTACATAATCCACTCTCGTTTTAAATGATAATAATATTAAATCACAATCTCGAACAGTAATTAAATCTTATAACTGAAGATAAATTAATAAAACTTAGATTCAACTCCTTATGTAAAAATTACCTAGCCACGCGATTGCAAACAATTATTACTCGAAATTTTAACGTAATCCTGTATTAAATTCTTTTAGAAAAATAAATCAAATATTTTAAACTTACGTATTTTAATTCTGTTGATAACTAAATAATTTGAAATAATTTTAATTCAATTGAATATTCTCAAAACATTCCAAGTACCAAATCACCCACATCCAACCATCTTGACGCACAAAAATGTAAGGGCTTAGATCCTGCTCTAACGGTCAAATCTAACGGAAACCCCACGACTTGTTTTACAACCCGTTGTTGCCAAATCGTTGTATTTTAAAGTAACCAACATGAACTAAATTTAAAATTTCGCGCCCATTATATTCAAATTCAAATTTACAATATTACAATACTATCAAATCCACAGGTGTTGATTGGTGAATAATAAATTTTCTCCAATAAAATAAGTTTTAAATTTAAGCAATTACCGTTTCTTAGTAATCCTATTATAAAAGCTCATTGAAGCTCAAACGAATCTCTATCGATTGGCACCAAAATTACTCAAAAATGTTGAAAAGCACAAAAAATATAAAAACATATTCACGCCCCCCCCCCCAAAGATTTTGCGAATAACTCCGCGACGGTTGAAGCTCAAACGACGGGAATGGAAGATCATTGAAGCTCAAACGAAGCTCTAACGTTTGACACCAATTTTATCCAAAAATTCTAATTTGGGGGGGGGGCTATCATGTCTACCGCTTCTTCCCCTCCCAAAGATTTTGCGAATAATTCCGCTACGGTTGAGGCTCAAACGACGAAAATAAAAGCTCATTGAAGCTCAAATAATGCTCTAACATTTGACATCAATTTTACCCAAAACTTCTAATTGGGGTGAAGGGGGGGGGCTATCATAAACATTATGGAAGTCGCTGAGTTATTCGCGAAAACTTATGATTATGTTTAACTAATACTAAAGATAAACGTTTGGTTGAAATAATAAAAGCGGAAGAAACCAGCATTGAAAATAATATCAAAAAATTAACATGCGTAGGTGAACTACCTTCGAATCAAAAGGTTTCAGAAAATATATATTTACGTAGTGATATTCAAGAGATTCCAGCAACTATATCTTGCAACAATGCGTTCAAGAAAAAAATGTTCAACGAGGAAGACGAAATCGATGTCAAAAATGATGATGAACTTATTGATTTTATAATTTATAAATGGTAATTTATTACCAAATGTTTTATTCCTTATATATAGCATATAAAGTTTTGTTATTAACAGTTTTATTATTTATTATATTATTAATTTATTATTTACTATTTGTAACTTTTATTAATAAAATATATTATATATAAATAAAAATAAAATATAATATATATTTATTATATATAAAATATATATAAATTAAAATTAAAGGTTTTCACGCGCAAAGTTGCTCGGAGGTGCATAAAATTTAAAACACCAATAACTTTAAAGAAAATTACATTATAATGATGATTATTAAAGCTCATTAAAGCTCAAACGAATCTCTATTGATTGGCACCAAAATTACTCAAAAATGTTGAAAAGTACAGAAAATAGAAAAACATGTCCACGCCCCCCTCCCAAAGATTTCGCAAATAACTCCGCGACGGTTAAGGCTCAAACGACGGGAATGGAAGCTCATTGAAGCTCAAACGAAGCTCTAACGTTTGACATCAATTTTACTTCAAAATTCAACTTGGGGGGGGGGGTCAACGTGTCTACAGCCCCCTCCAAAATTTTTCGCAAATAACTCCGCGATCGTTGAAGCTCAAACGACGGGAACTGAAGCTCATTGAGGCTCTAACGAAGCTTAAACGTTTGACACCAATTTTAATGAAAAATTCGATTTAGGGGGGCCAGCGACATGTACCTCTAATGCGAGTGGCTCTAAATTAGGCACTAGCTGGTAATGGGTTCGTTTAATATTTTTATCTTAAAACCTAGCACTGGGATCTTCTAACTAGCACCCAAATATGAAAGCTAGCACCATTATAGTCTTTCCGCAAATTTATTTTATTTATTTGCACCTAAACGCCTCTTCTACTGCGCACGCGTTGCTGATTTATCACCGCCAGTTTTCAAAATAACGACCGAAATATTGTAAACAAACTTTGCTTATCCGCGGTTTTTTATATTTTATAATATTATTTTTATAATATAGCTTTACCACATTTTAGATTAGTCTCCTGCATAGAAATACTCTTACCATTTTTTTGATCTTTCATAAACTATCATAAATCTATCAAAACTTTTTTTTTTATGTTTTTCTATTTTATTACGAGTATAATAATAAAAATGATTGTGTACATTTAACTAAGCAAAGCTTTGTTTTATTTATCTGGTGATCTAAATTACATTTTTATCTAATAAAATCGAGTATTTAAAATTCAATCATTTAAATTTTGACTACTTCATATGTCATATATCTGGTCTGCCGGACGTTGGCGATCTTTCTCCCATGTTTGTGTTGGGCGTTTGATGTATGATCACACCCATAGGGGACTTACTGCTTAACGCTGGCTCAGATCCGCGAAAAGTGTAAACACTTCATCTTCAGAAAGGGTGTACCAAGCAGATTTTATCGCAGTGGTTTACCATTGCCTTCCGAGGGGAGATGGTCAGAATAAAGTTTTATTGAGCCCGGAGTCGAACCGAGCATTCAGCATTAGCGGCGGAGAACGCTTTTAACGGCTTTAGCTGACGACCGTCTTCGTTTAATCGTAATCGTTTAATATAGATGTTATTATGGGGCGGAGTGAGAGAATTATAAAGAGGGAATTGCTTTATTCGTGTTTTATCGATATCCGTTAAAATAATTTTCATGTAATAGTGGAAGATAACATATAAAACATGTTACTTCCCTCCCTCTCGATTTAATAATAAAGAACTTTATGACTGTTGAGAAAACGTAAAATTAAAGTAAAAATATTTTTAAAATATGTAGCAATTTTAGTTTGTTATAAAATTTTTTTCTTTTAGTAAATTTACCTGGTGTAAAGTTTACACCACACTGCTGGTTATCATGTTTCAAAAAAAATATTAAATTAATAATAAAATACCGAATTCAAAAATTGTTTGCAGTAGATTATGTAATTTATTTAAGATTAAGTTGATAGGTAGTCGTTTAGAAATTATGATGTGTAATTAATTATGCAGTCGCGTGTGCACATCAAAGATGTGCAGGGTTTTGAATCCTTCACACCCTCCGCTCCGGACGCTTCGGGCCGTTTGACAATCGCAACCACAGCAAATCTCGAATCCATCCTAAAATCTAGTTATCAATTCATGATAAGGATTTACTGACAGCTCAAGGGTAATTAATTGTCATTGTTACCAGAATAATTTCCTTATAGCGTAATCTCTTTCTTAGTGCCGAATTTCAATAATCGCCCAATGATCAAATGATCAAATTTAACAATACAAATTTTTGAATTCTGTGTATTTATATATATTTTCTTTTAAGGTAATTAGGGTTTAGATTTAAACATTGTAGTTTCACGATTTTAGATGTACTTAGATTTGCATCTTAAAAGAATGGAAAAAGTTAGTTTTTCTATTTTTTCATATTTAAATTAATTTCTAGTATTAGGAAAATATAAATAGGAAGATATTCCTTTCTTAATATTTCTCCTCATACTTATGCGTTCCTGCTAGAAGAATAGAAAAAAGGCTTGTATTTATTTCGTCAGTATTTAAACCGGCGGCGGCGTGCATAAATTAAGCACTAATCCTTCAATCTTTTTAAGGGTACTTTTAAATTAGGCAGCGACGAGGGAATTATAGTATAATATGATTATTGAAATATAAGAAGATTAATCTGCTAATAACGCTCAAAGATTTTGGTAACAATGGTAATTAATTCCAAGATCCAAGATTTTACGTGGTTGCGCTTGTTAAAACCGACTTTCCACTTCATTCTCTCCGCTCCCATCCGCTTCGGACGCGCTACATTATTTCACAGTTTCTTTTTATTAAATCTCCTTATTACATTTATTAACGTGGGTTGGAAGTCATTTGAGATTTCCTTGCGTCATTCAACTTTAATTTAAATTTATATTCTTTTAAAATTTCTAATTTGTAGAATTAGGATGAGAAATTATAATTTAGCATATTTAATGCTAAAGTAGGATAGTGGCAGGACAGGAGATCTATCTAGTAGATTTACAATCGGTGAAAACTCTTCGAGGAGGGTGCATTGCAAAAGGGAAAACATTTGTATCTTCTCTCAATCACCCTAGCTCTTTTTCGAAAGTAAGAATGAATTTCTCCTTCGCTTAAAAGCTAAACCTTTTTTGAAGGCCACAAATATTTTAATTTCTATAAGAAGATATTTAGGTCTGATTTCTATCCGAAATTCTTGTGAATCACCTTCGAATACCAGCAGAAGTTCTTTTCTGAGCCTTCAGAAATTGGTTAGCATAAATAATACCTCATTCGATGAGCTACACCGCTGGACTTAGAAAGCTTAACTGAAATTAATTGATTATATTTTACTACAATATTTGAAACGTAACCGAAGATAAGTATTTATTTAATTTGAGTATTAAATTTAAAATTTACGTTATAAATAATCCGAGCATATTTTTTGTTATTAAAAAATATATGAACATATATGAATGCTTCGATGTTTGTACAAACACTCCAATGTTATCTTAGCGATTGAAAATTCATATATAAATTTTAGTAGACAAACAAAAAAGTTTTGATAATACAATATCTTTCAGTTTTTAACCCATGGGTAGTCGCGTTGGGGCATGCAACCGCCCCACTTAAAGTTTGTACACTTTAAAGCAATTTATTTCGTCTGAAACGTTAAATCAAATCAAATTAGCTTTTATCTTGACTAAACTTAGATTGACGAGATTATCACGATCTATTATTAAAATCTTAATTTACTTTCACGTCGATACTTGACGTAAATTTTGATTAAATGAGCACCTCCGAGCAACTTGCGCGTGAAAACCTTTAATTTTAATTTCGTAAACAACTTTTTATAGAGTTTGTAAAGAAAGAGTTTGTTAAACTCCGAAAGTAAGTTTTGAAGAAAATATATTTTATTAATAAAAGTTACAAATAGTAAATAATAAATTAATAATATAATAAATAATAAAACTGTTAATAATGAAATTTTATATGCTATATATAAGGAATTGGCATTTAATGGCAATTGTAGTTTTTCGTACTGTTTTAGGCGATTGGTGTAAATCATCGTAGCGTTCCCAATGTCCAGTATTTTCACGCCAACAATAGCTAATGTAATGCCTTATTGCGTTAATGGCTTTTACCATTGCAGACGGTATAAAGATCCGCGAAGATAATATTTGTTTCCATCCAGGTGAATTTCACGAAGAATCTTCTGTAGTGGAATATCAAATTCTAAGAATGAAGGATCACCTTTTACCATTGGCCTACAATTTAGCATATTTAATGCTAAAGTAGGATAGTGGCAGGACAGGAGATCTATCTAGTAGATTTACAATCGGTGAAAACTCTTCGAGGAGGGTGCATTGCAAAAGGGAAAACATTTGTATCTTCTCTCAATCACCCTAGCTCTTTTTCGAAAGTAAGAATGAATTTCTCCTTCGCTTAAAAGCTAAACCTTTTTTGAAGGCCACAAATATTTTAATTTCTATAAGAAGATATTTAGGTCTGATTTCTATCCGAAATTCTTGTGAATCACCTTCGAATACCAGCAGAAGTTCTTTTCTGAGCCTTCAGAAATTGGTTAGCATAAATAATACCTCATTCGATGAGCTACACCGCTGGACTTAGAAAGCTTAACTGAAATTAATTGATTATATTTTACTACAATATTTGAAACGTAACCGAAGATAAGTATTTATTTAATTTGAGTATTAAATTTAAAATTTACGTTATAAATAATCCGAGCATATTTTTTGTTATTAAAAAATATATGAACATATATGAATGCTTCGATGTTTGTACAAACACTCCAATGTTATCTTAGCGATTGAAAATTCATATATAAATTTTAGTAGACAAACAAAAAAGTTTTGATAATACAATATCTTTCAGTTTTTAACCCATGGGTAGTCGCGTTGGGGCATGCAACCGCCCCACTTAAAGTTTGTACACTTTAAAGCAATTTATTTCGTCTGAAACGTTAAATCAAATCAAATTAGCTTTTATCTTGACTAAACTTAGATTGACGAGATTATCACGATCTATTATTAAAATCTTAATTTACTTTCACGTCGATACTTGACGTAAATTTTGATTAAATGAGCACCTCGAGTTTGCTCGTGTACTTAACACTTAAGTTGCAATGTTTGTTGAGATTTAAAAATTTGATTTACGCTTTAACTCGCAATGCTGGGGATTTTTGAATTATTAATACATTTCTTTCGTTTTAAGTGTGCTATTAACACAGTTTTTGTACAATTGAAATTAAATTCTCCAGAGCGGATTTCTTCAGCCAGTTCGAGCTAATCTTACTCTATAATGTATACCCCCTCATAAATAATAACGCCCTTACCATTTGTGTATTTCATCCAGCATATAAATTATGTTTATTAAACTTTCCAAAAGTTGTGTTTCCGCAATAATCTTATTTGCTTAGAAAACTCAAATTTAAAACTGCATACATTTCGTCCTTTCTCCAAAATTTCAAAGCGCCAATTTTAAAATAAAAATTTTACTAGCGCCTTTGTTTGACTAATACTTTAAAACTATGATTAATTAATTAAAATACGAGATAAATTTTATGTAAATTTATGTCGGCTTGAAAATTAGCAGCGTTTAGCAAACGTTGGCTAATTAATATTAACGTTATAATCGCAAACAACATCATAAATAACTTGCGAGTGCTCTAGCGAGTCGATATTTTTTTTAATATTAAGAAGTTAATAATCAGGTTAACAATAAATTACATTGTATCATATCAGTTTGTCGCAATAAATCCTATGTCGATTTGGTTGCATTAAATGGTTTCTCTCGGGTACACTATAAATATATTATGCATAACCCAATTGCGAGATTAGAAGATTACTGCAGAAAATTAAATTGTATTTCATAAAATAATTGAATATCAAACATACAAACTTATAATACCATTTTATAACTTTGGACTGAAAAGTTTCTTAGTTTGTTTTAAGAACTTCTTCACGTTTTCATTAAAATACAACAGAGCGTGTTTACGATTTAATAATGCGAGTTTGTCTTCGTCGCACACTGTATGAAAAATTTGAATATTTAAACTTTCGTGAAATCTATTTTTTGAAACCAAGAAATGAGAATTTGAATATCAACCAAACCAATCAGGTAAGGGTAAATAAGGAAACGCTTGCGGCAGTATAAAAAATAAGTTTGGTAAAATTACGATGTTCTGCTTCAAATCCCTAGCTTAAAATCGAAAAAAATACAAATATCAATAACCATTAATATTTATTTTAGGGCTAGGTATAGCAGATTAAATAACAATTTTTAGAGTTGAAATAAAATATAATAAATGCTAAACATAAGCGAATAGTAGTCGGAAGTTTGACCAGATTGTTGAGTGAGCGTAATGTAAAAATAAAAAAGGAAATGCTTTATTGTAAATTAATATAAATGAAATTTGTATAAGCCCGACATTTTGCTAAGTAAACCTTTTAGTATTAAGTATTTTATTATTGTAACTAAAATATTAGTTTACTACTCTAGTAAGTTATTTTAGGTTACTCTACATTGTAATTATCTTGCTCTTCAGAAATTAAAATAACAATTTTAATTATAAAATCCTAGCTAATTAAAAAAAATTTGAAAATTCGTTATGCAACCTTATTTGCATTTATTTATAGAGGTTGTATTATTTCTGTACGCTAATCTAATGATCTATCAAATAAAAGAAAAAGAAAGAAAAAAGCAAGGCATAAAAAAAAAGATAGCCGGCAAAGGTTTGCAGCTGTTCTCGGATAAAACTGGTACAGTATTGATTATCGGGAAAAGGCAATGCAAGGCAACGCAATGTTTAGAAGATTGTGATAGATCAGTGCTGCCTTTAAGCCGCACAACCTGGTTAATCGAGTTTTACTGTGTTCACACACTCATACTTGTTTATAATATTTAGTTACAAAGGACACATTCTAGTAAATGATTGTTTAGCTTCTTTCCAATCGATTTTTTTTGTTTCTTGCTTGGATTATGTACACCAATAGGATTAAACATTGACTTTATAATTTTTTATTTAAAGTTACAAAAAAATTTTAGGTAAATTTACATATTTATAATCTATCGTCGTCATTAAGACAAAACTTGTTCCAGATAAAACCAAAATAATAGTGATCATCGGGAAAAGGCAATACAAAGCATTGTTTAAACTTAATGGCTATAAGAGATAGAACTGAGCCGAAAAGCACTGCACTGGGTTAGTAGTCGACGAGAGAATGTGGTTTGAAAACTACATAGAAAAATGAGCTAACACAATTAAACAAAGGCTCTGATCGGTAAATTTCTATTGTTAACTTCAAATAATTAGAAGATTGTCTTAGATCAGTGCGGCCTTTAGGCCGCACAATCTGGGTAATGGAGTTTTACTGTATTCACTCACTCATACTTATTAATAATATTTAGTTAGGAAGGAAACATTCTAAATGATTGTTTAGCTTATTTCCAATCGATTTTTTTTTGGTTCTTTGCTTGAATTAAACTAATAACAAAATTAAACATTGTCCTCGTAGTTTTATATTTAAAATTACTAATTTTTTTTAAGTAAATTAAAATAATAATTAAAATAATCAAATCTTACAAAATGTTGAAAAAATAAAATTTTTAACTGTTAAGTAAATAATACATACTACGAAGAAACATAATATTTAAAGAAACTAAAATGATAATAATTAACATTTAACAGGGTTGAATATTTGAATAAACAAGAAAATAGAATTCTGAAAAAATTACGCTATAGAAATGATAAAAATTACTTAAAAATAAAAAAAAACCTGTAACATAATATAAAGGCCTTTATTTCACGATTATATCCGATTATCAGTCATGTATAACAGTAAAAATAACAAAAAGTGAGAGCAAATATACCAAAAAACTAAAAAAAATTTTAAAAATTAAAAAATTAACCAAACTTTACCAAATAACCAAACTAAACAACGTTATGTGTCTAAATGAAATTTTACGTTAAGTAAATGAATATGAGTCTTAAATCTCATACAATGGGATTGAAGCAAAGACATACAATGCCATCTATCGCTTCGAAAACTAAATTTGAAAATAAATTTCAAATTTTACGACGTTTTTGTACCTAAACACGTTTACTATAAAATAGAAAATAACTTAAAAAAGTATTAGAATTTTCAAGCCTAACAAAATGTAAAAAAATAAAATTTTTAACTGTTAAGTAAATTAATACATATTACGAAGAAACATAATATTTAAAGAAACTAAAATGACAATAATTAACATTTAACAGGGCTGAACTTATAATATTTGAATAAACCAGAAAATAGAATTCTGAAAAAATTACGCTATAGAAATGATAAAAATTACTTATAAATATCAAACAAAAAACCTGCAAGGGTCTTTATTTCACGGTTTGATTATTTTAACATCACATACTACTAAATACCACAAAAATACTTAAAAAATTTTAATACTTTTTTAAGTTATTTTCTATTTTATATGAAACAATATTGATCATGGGAAAAAAGCAATGCAAAGCAACGCTTAAATTTAATAGCGACGAAATAAAATTGAGCTAAACAGCACTGCACTGGATGCAGTATCCGACATGAGAATGTGCTTTAACAGCTACATACAAAAAGCTTGTAACGACGCTAACACAATTAAAAAAATCTTTGATCGATTAATATTTATTGTTTACTTCAAATAATTAGGAAATTGTGATAGATCAGTGCGGCATCCAGGCCGCACAGTCTGGATAATTGGATTTCACTGTATCCAACCATTCAAACTTGTTTATAATATTTAGTTAAGAAGGAAATATTCTAAATCTTTGTTTTGCTTCTTTCCAATCCATTTTTTTTTGGGTTCTTTGTTTGAATTAAAAAAATAGGATTAAGAATTTGCCTCATAATTTTTTATTTAAAATTATTAAAATTTTTCATTCAAAATAAAATATTTATATGGATTGTCGGCAAAAGTCTCCTACCAATTGATCATCAGAAAAAGAAATGCAAAGCAACGTTTAAACTTAATGGTCAAGAAATAGAATTGAGCCAAACTGCATTGCACTGCATTGCACTGGGTGTAGTATTTGATAAGAGAATTTTCTTTAAAAGCTACACAGAAAAAGCTTGCAAGGGCGCTAACACAATTAAATAAATATCTGATTGATACATTTTTATTGCTAACTTTAAATAATTAGGTAATTATGACTAATCAGTGCGGCCTAGAGGCCGCACAATCTAGGCATTCCGGTTGTATCCACCTGCTCAAATTTATTTATAATACATTGTAGTGGTTTTTTCGGGAACAAACGAGAACCCTTCACTATATAAAAAGTTACATCGGCTTGCGTTATAAGTCGTAGAACAAGAGCTCTTTTCAGTAGTCGGTTCCTATGACTATAGCCTCTGTTGTCGGTGAAAGGAAATAAAAAGCTTTTTCTAAAGCAAATTGAATCAAATTTATTATTGAAAAATGGAATTTTAATAGGTGACAGTTTCACCTTTAGCAGATTAAAATTTGGATGTTTTGTGTTGATTTGTAAAATTAGATGGAAAATTTGTACAATGTACAAATAAATAAAAATCAATTTTTATAAAAATTAATAAAAATGCACTTGAAAATTTAATAATTGTTTAATCTACCTGTTGATACTCCACTGACTCAGCAAAATGTTGCATTCACTCACTGTAATTAGCAGTTGTGGTGTGGCTGTGTTATTAGGTGCAGTGGAAAACATGTGCTTCTTGTTGAAATATTAAATTTGCTTTTGAATAATTTCAGGTGTCGCTCGATGTAATCTTCACAAATTATAACGTGTCTTGTGATTATCCACACTTAACATCATACGCAGTTAAAGTAAGTTTTATAACTTTTTAAAATCTTGAATCCAAATTTTCAATATGGCGACCGCGTCTTATTGTAATCCACAAATGTGATTTTTATAAAATAATGAAAATTGACTTTCAGGAAAAAGTCTCCTCTGCAAAGATGTTTCTCTTCGAAACTTGACAAAAAGATCTAAGTACTCAACACTATTTCACCTTTCACAAAGTGAAATTCTCACAAGAAATATTAATTTTTGCTGACTAGCGAAATTATTTGCCAGTCGACCGGCTTTAACGCTTGCTAACCGACTGCTCCAATTTCCTGTTTAAAACTTAACAAAACCAAGTCTTCAAAGTAAGTCAAATTTTCATACACTCACAAACATTTTATTTTTACTTTTGTTTCAGGTCCCTGCATTTTATTTAAATAATTGTGTTAATAGTTTTTGTGTTTTTTTGTGAAGCAATCCTTCAAGAACGGTTGTTTCATACAAGCGAAGCGATTATTGAACAACAAACCGAGAATAAAGGCTTGGCACAAAAATACACGACAATATTGAGTTACGAAAAAATTTCTAAGTTCTAAATGATTGTTTTGTTTCTTTCCAATTGATTTTTTTTAGTCTTTTTGCTTAAATTAAAACAACAGGATTACAAATTTGTCTCATAATTTTTTAATTAAATTAAAAAAAAAATAATTAGGTAAATTAAAATACTTATATGCTATTTTCCCAATTTAGATAACCTGCAAAGGTCTGCAACTGGTTTAGGATAAAACTAATACAGTATTGATCATCGAGAAAAGGCAATGCAAGGCAAGGCAAGGCAATGCAACACAATTAAATAAATCTCTGATTGATACATTTTTATTGTTAATTTCAAATAATTAAAAGATGAAGACTATGGTTAGTGCGGCCTTCAGACCGCACAACCTAGGCAATTGAATTTTACTGTATCTACACTCAGATTTGTTTGTAATATTTAGTTCCGAAGGAAACATTTTAATCGATAGCTTTGTTTCTTTCTAATCGATTTTTTTGAGTTTTTTGCTTAAATTAAAACAAGATTAAACATTGACCGCATAATTTTTTATTTGAAATTACTGAAGGTTTTTATTCAATTAAAAATTTTTAATATATAGATAGCCGCCAAAAGGCTGCAACTGATTCCGGATAAAACTGAAGCAGTATTGATCATCGGGAAAAGACACAACGTTTAACCTTAATGCCTACGAAATAATTAAGCCGAACAGTACTGCACTGAGTGTAGTATTCGACAAGAGAATGCGTCTTAAAAGCTACATACTGCAATGACCCTGGCTATGCAAATCTTATAATATTTGCTTAATTTTCAAAATTACTTCTAGCTGGGCATTCATTCTTTGTAGCTATGAGCTCTTCAATGTTTAAAATTTTATTTTTTTTAAATTAATGCTCACCTTTGTTTGTTTTAATATAGTGTTGTCGCGCACATGGTATTACAGCTGGCTTCAGTACGCCTGGTTACACAAATTTGTTGCATGCAATTTTATGCATCGACCAAATTATCGCAAATTCTTCAATTCTTCCAATTTTATTTAACACTTGCACTTCAATTTTATTAATTAAAATACACAAAAACTCAACTTAATTTAACTTATTTATTTTCAATCAATTTTAATTTCAATTAGAATTGCGGGTATGGTGTTTCATCCGCTTGACTATTCGACGTCAAGGCCGTAGCCAAAAGTCTCCTATCCAAGTCCCACTCTTTCCTTCCACCTTCGAGCCCTACTCTTTATAATTTCTTGCTTTTCCCACTCTTATTTACAGCTAATTTAACTACTTTATACAATATGTACAATGTTATAAATACATAATAAAACAAACTCAAACTTTAAAATTATTTTACAAAATAAATGAAATTAATGTTTTTATAGCATTTCGAAACACGACAATACATAGGAAGAGCTTGTAACGGCGCTAACACAATTCTATCTCTGATTTATACATTTTTATTGCTAACTTGAAATCATTGCAGAAGTTTAAAAGGAGTGGCCTTTGGGCCGCACAATCTGAACAATCGGGTTTTACTGTATCCACTCACTAAAACTTGTTTATAATTGTTTATAATATTTAGTTACAAACTAAACATTCTAATGAATTGTTTTATTTCTTTCAAATAGATTTTCTTTTTTCAGTTTTTTGCTTGAATTAAAACAACAGAATTCAACATTCGCCTCATAATTTTTTACTTAAAATTACTAAATTTTTTTATGCAAAGTTAAAATATGTATAAGGATAGCCGGCAAAGAGCTGGAACTGGTTCCGGATAAAAAGTAATGCAGAGCAACGTTAAACTTAAGTGCCACGAAATAAAAGTAAGCCTAACAGCACTGCACTGGATGTAGTAATCGACAAGAAAAGTCCTTTAAAAGCTACATAGAGAAAGCTTGTTATGGCACTAACACAATTAAATAAATCTTTGATCGATAAATTTTTATTTCTAACTGGAAATAATCGTGTTAGTGCGGCGTTTAGGCCGCACAGCCTGAGCGATCGAGTTTTACTGTACCCTCCCAACCAGACTTACCGTAATATTTAGTTATGAAGGAATTCTAAATAATGGTTTTGTTTCTTTCCAATCGAATTTTTTTTGGATTGTATTAAAAAAACCAGGATTAACCTCATAATTTTTTATTTAAAATTAGTAAAAAGTTTTATGTAAATTAAAATATTTATAATATTTAGTTACTTATTTTTCGTTCGTTTGGTTGAATGTAAAAAAGGAATAATTTTGATAATGGCAGAACGAAATACAATAGCTAAGCCTCTTTCGAAGCTAACGAGGTATTAGTAATTTATTAGCAGAGAACTCTAAAGCAAAGCATGAAAATTAATATTAATAGTTTTTTAAAATGCTGAAAAAATGTAAAAAAAAATGTATTATGGAAAATAATATTTGATCATTATTTTAATATTTAAATCTTAAAACTTTGGTTTATAAGTAGGTGAAGTACCCAGAAATGAGAGTTTTTTTAAAAGTCAAAGTATGAAAGAAAAAAGTGTATTTCAAAAGCACCGGATGAACTTTATTTTTGATGAAGGCAATAATTATTTTTACTCTAATTTTCATTTCATTATTAATTTTCATTGCTTTAATAATTCAAATTGCCGGATCTTGTCGATGCGATAAGTTAATTAGAAATTAGCATCTTTATTGGTTGATGTAGGAGGTGACATTTAAATTTTGAAAATACGTACAGGGTAGAGATCAAGAACAGTAGCAAAAAATTTTTAAATTGTTAATCCGGTTATATGCCGGGAAATTTATCGTTCTTTGTTTCTGAAATGAATAATAATATCAGTAATTTAAATTTTTTTAGATTTTGATAATAAACTGTATTCTTCAAAGGTTTTTAAGTCAATTAGTTTTTTTCTGAGATCAAAAGACTTATTTTTGTTATTACTACCACAAAGGAAAGTTTAATTAATAGATAGGCAACCCTTTTGACATACTTTTATGGTGATTGCTTTATTTCTTTTTAGTTTAAAATCTATGGCTTTGTAATTCTACGAATGATGATGTATTTAAATATTGAAATATACTTTTCGTTATTTAAATAATATGAAAATTATTTAAATATTATTTATTATATTATAAACATTCAGAGTTTGTGTATGAAATTCTAAGTACCTACTGCGTAGTAAGTTATCAGGTAAGTACGTATAATATTCCATGATTAATATTGCAATATATTATTATTATGTAACTAACTACACTAAAAGTTTATAATCTCTAATTAACATAGACCGTGGACAATTCGTTGTTGAGACGCCACTTGTGTTAATTACTAAGGACTAAATTTGTTAGGTAAAATGAAACTTAATTACATTTCTCATTTCTAGTGTGCAGATGATTTTAAATTTTGTTATAAATTCAGAAACGATTGGCTCTAAATTTTGACAAAGCTGACAATTTGTCAATCTTAACTAAACAGTTACATTAAGTTTTATGTGTTAACTAAAGGACCGACTAATATAAAGACGCAGTTGAGTGCTAACAACTAATGTCTAGACTATTTAAAAGCTTTTATCCTAAAAGCTGAAATATTTTCTTCTAAATTTGCTGATACGTTTATACCCTCCATTACAAATTACATTATGAAGTCAACGAACTTCACGCTTTAAGACTTTAAATTATTTTTTAACAATTAAAAGAAAATTATGTATTCAGATTTAGTTTGACCATGCAGATGATTAGGTAATTTAACTTCCGATAAGAGCTTTATAAAACTGCACGTTAGCATGCGACTGCTATTACCGAAATTAGATATATTTATGGCTATAACTCAATATGATGGAATTATACGTAAATGAACTACTCGCAACAAAGACTTATCAGTTTCCTACATAAGCTGTAATTAGTGCATGACCCAGTCATATAATTATACTGCTACCAACTTAGCAATTTCAAAATGATGAATAACTTATTAGCTTTAGCGATTAACTTTAATGCCGGTCATCTAAAACTTCGAGAAACTTTTACCAAAAAAACCATTTCAATTCTTCATAAGCATTTGAAATTAAACAATCGATAATGCCGAAAAACCCCCATTGCTGTTATTTTGGATAACCGGTTTCGCTTTTCCAGCATCGTCAGATCAAAAACCAAATCACCAAGTACTTATTTGTACAGTAAGTACTTTATAATTTGTTTTAATTAAATTTCACGTTCTGTTAATTAAATTCTGAAGTTTAGATGTAACTGAAAACTAGCTGTCCGAACCATAGAAAAGGACGGAAAAGTTTTATGAAACTTAGCTACTTGAAATAGCGGTCAATTAAACTAGTCAAGTTTTATAACAGATTTTATAACCATGATAATTAAAACTGAAACTTAACTGAAAGATAAAAATAAAATTTTTGTTTTTATTGTTAACAGAAATTTTTCCGCTCAAGCAATGCTTTACAAAATACCACCGTAATTAGTTACAACAGTTTTTTTTTAATGGCTAAAAAGCCATGTGGTTTCTTAGAAGCTGTTTAGTTACTACATCATTCGAAATAATGAACTTGTCATAATGTTGAACATAACATGAACAATAAGTCTCAGGAAAAATAGTTTGTGCTTTAAAAGCGTTTTTACGTAAACGCGACTAAATTCATTCTCTCATTCTAGTTCTTTACTGCGTAAAAGCATCTCTTATCAAGTTCTGTAATTAAACGTCTACTATTTATCTTCACAGTGGTGCAAATGCCGGCTTGGGCTAAAAGGTTTTGCTATTTAGCGAATAGAATAGAAACATTTTTATATTTCTTTTTTTATTAATTTCCTATAAATAATCATTTGCTTACGGTTAACTGAAGATTGATAAATTAAGACTTTGAAAACTTTAATTGATAGATTAAAAATTAGAGACGCAAGAGTCGGCGCAACATTTGGCGCCCGAGCAGGGACCTTACTAGTGCAGAGCTTCCAGGTGAAGTGCATTGACTGCACCTACAGATTATTATATCGAGTAAACTGAGGATTAACATACATTTTTTCTTTAGTTTAAAAAATAATCGATTTTGAAAATTATATTTTTCACGTAAGAGTCGGTGTTTTATTCTAGTCTGCTGACGGTACGCAGAGCTGTGCGGTACAAGAATATAAGTACTCAAGGACCCTTACAAGTGCTTGCAAGTTACTTTTATAGAAGACAATTTTGAAAAACTTCTTTTTCTGTCGTTAAGGCTCGGTCCTGTTAATTAATCACAATGGTACCCTACTGTTGAGGGCTGTTTTGAGTGTTTTACTTGGATAGAAAAAAAAAAAGAATTTTGTTATTATCTTAATAATATTACTATGTACATTACTGCCTGCGTTACTAAACATAAACTATTTACTATTTTATTAAAACTGTTTATTATGGTAAAATAGTCATTTTTGAGTTTAAGCGGCTTTAGGAATGTTTTAAAACTGTTGCATGTGCTCAAAGATCCCGTCTTTCAAAATCAGCAATTTTTAAATTTGAGTGCCTTTGAAGATGCTTTTACTAAGCGTGTAGGCTCTTAGAATCTGCGTTTTTTAAATTCGAGCGACTGTTAAACATTTTTTTACAAATACACTGAGTCTAGAGACTAATTTGCCAAATCTACTAATAAGACTAATCCGAGACAAGAATATAAAATCATTCTTAATTCGAGAAAGATGTAGAAAATAATTAATTACTCAAAAAAAACGAGTCCACCGAACAACCTTTCGACAAGGACCAGCAGTAACAAAGTTTAAACTACAGTTTTTTTTGTAATTTTTTATTTGGGAGGTATGGAATACCTCCCAGAGTCTCCGGAAATCTATCAGTTTCAGAGACAAATGGTTTATATTTTATGTAAAAATGTTTCACTCTTTCAAAACAAAGTGCGTCATATTAGGTTACAACAGTCTGCACCGGGGTGGGAGGGTCTGGAAGGTATGGAATACTCTCCAGTACTTCAGGAATTGTATGAACTTTATTATGGATTAAAATTATTAGTTTTAAATACACTCAATAAGCATATACTACAAACAGCAACAAGAAAGTTAGGCAATAAGAAATATAAATTTTTTAAGTGTATCAACTGAAGTGTTTGCTGTATTAGCTTTTTCGTGGTATCGTTGAATTTCTTATGTAGGCTTGAATTATTATGACAATCGCAAAACCAATGGTAATACTGATACTGCGCGACCTTCGGCAGTACTACCACAGGACACAAATTGCTAAAGTGAAAACTGGGAGGAGAGGGGAGGGGGGAATGTATAAAATAGATAAACTGCCTAAGATAAGAATCAGTATTATTACATGTTTTCTAAGACAGAATAGAGCACTCAAATGCGGTCAAATGCCTTTTGCCTTTCCTACAAGCAAGAAAGCTACAGAATGACCAGTTTCAATTGTCCTGCAGAAAAAGAATTGCAAGGATAGGCAAAGCAATAGATAGAAGTCTAATACAAGATTTCTCCAGGTCAACTTGAATCACGAGAAATTACACTCCCATAGTAAGTGCGGTAGACTAAGTAAGACACATCGAAATATTGCGAAAGGCTGAACTCAAACTATTAGTGGGAAAGCCGCCATATTAACCAGAGACCGGGTGAAAATTCTGAATTGAGAAAATGAACTGTGTTTTGTGTAGATAGAGACTCTAAATCTATCTGGTAACATATTTCTGCTACTACCTGCCAAACGTTGGCCCGGGAGACTTTAATGAGTAACTGTGGGATCTGAAAGAGAGCCTTAGGACGGATATAAAGCCGATAATCGTCAAGGGCGACTTTAACGGCAAGGCAACAGAATGAGGGTTCCTTATTACTGATGCCAAGAGCTATCTTCTATCAGAGGTTTTGGTCGAGCTAGATTACATAGTTTGCAATATTGTCGATACCCCAACCTTCGAGAGGCATCTCGAAGACTGGCTGAGCATGACTTAAACTGGTGAAACTCAGTCTACAAATACATCTGAAGAACCTAGACTTGACGAGAAAGACATGAAATCTTGCACTAGGAAAGTTTCTTAGAAGATTGTGCAAAGGGAAGCTTACTGATAAACGGAAGAGCTGGACCTTGCTAGAAAATATTTGAAATTACGCAGAATGAGTCTTAACAAAAGAACCAACAAAGAGCGAGGAGGCCCGATTGGCCCTTGTACATCACAGGAAAGCCACGACTAAAGCCATAAGGCAATACAAGTCAGAAAAAACACTGGAAGGTTATAATTGAGAAGGTAAACAGAAATATCTGGGAAAAGGGTTTACCACATTGTAACTAAGAATATAGGAAGACCAACGATCCTAGGTTTAACCGAGATGTGCCTTAGAGCAGTTAGTCAGGCTCTCTTTCTCGTACATCTAGGGATAATCTAAGCCTTCAGGTCAACGGATGGTAAAGTCCCACAAGGCTTGAGGACCTAATGTCATACGCGAGTTAGCAGGGGTTCGATCCGAAGTCCTCCTGAAACTTTTTAACAACTGTTTGGAAGAGGACAGATAATGTCCTGAAGAATGATGTTCCGAGTTCATACAGGCCAATTTGTCTGCTGGACCGCGTTGGTTAACTATTCGAACGCCTAATCCTGCGCAGACTTTAACAAAAGATAGGCAGGACTGAAGATCTTTGCGACGAACAGTTTGGCTTTCGTAAGGGAAGATCCACCGTCGATACGGTCGAAAGTATAGTTTGGAAAATTTCAGCGGCAACAGCAGAGGTACTTGGCGGACTAGCCGATGTCGTCTGCTCGACATTCAAAAATGTCAAAAATGCCTTCAACTCATCAAGATGGGAGCCGGTGTTGATTGAGTTTAAAAGAAGAAAAGAAGAGATGTATCACTCTACTTCTTTAACATTGGGGCAAATTACTTCCACCGAAGACAGCTGATAGTCGATGAAAAGCTATGGAATCACACTCTACCGGTGTTCAACAGAGTCCCTAGTCTCAGTGCTTAACCTTTTCTTGTGAAAGAGACGACGTCACGATCGTGACCGAAGGCAAGCACGTAGGAAGACTTGAAAGATCTGGTAAACAGAACAATAGAAGACATAATCAACTGGATAAATACCAGGCGTCTGCAGCTCGTCCTTGAAAAGATAAAAGCGGTGATAGTCTCGGGAAGAAAAACAAAGTTTGATTCCTGGTGAGATTACGATAAAGCACTCTAATAGATGAGCAGACCAGGATGCTGGGTGTCGACATCGACAAGTATCTGTCTTTTAAACCCCACATTATGAGCGTTGATAAGAAAGCGGCGACGTTAATAGATGCCCTACAAAGGGTATGTTTTCCCTACCAAACATAAGCGGACTAAGCAAAGTCAAGCAAAGACTTTTGATCCCTGTAACCGACTCATTGTGTTGTACGCTTTACCGATAATAACTTGAATCCGTGCAGAGAAAGAGCATCCTAAGGATCTGCCAAGCGTACAGAACCATTTCTAAGGATTCGCTTCTAGTAATTACGTTTCTCCTGCTAATCCATCTAAAGGCAGAGATGGGTGATGTAAAATATGGATCTTGGTCTAACCAACATCGCCGAACATCAGCGTAGCATCAGCTGGGTAGCGAAAGAAACTAAATTATCATCGATGCTGATGGAAATTATGTCTACCAAAGCTTAAAATGACTTGAATCTAACATTATCACTCAAAACATTTTGGTGGTGTTTTTTTGAAAATTTCCCCACTCCTATCGCACACAAAAAAAGATGGAGAACGAGAGTTTTGCATGTATTTTAAAGAATGGTAAAACTACAGTAGAAAAGCGTGGGAAAGCCGCAAAGAAAATGGAAAGCGAGAAGATGAAGACTTCTAGGGATAGTCGCCTAACAGCAGGAGAGAACCCAATTTAATGCAGTACAAAAATATTATAAATAAACTGGAAGTGAAAAGAAAAGAGTATAAAATTAAACGAAAATATAAAACACCGACATTACCACTGAAGCAATCTTAAAATGTAATTTGTTATGTTGCATGTGGTAAGTCTATTATAAAAGAGATAGGTTATTTGTCCTGTGAATTTTTACATTATTTCTCATGAGATTTTATTTGAAATTTATTTTAACTTAAAATCCTTGGTGTTAATTATTAGATTGTATCTCTGCAAGATCAACTAATTCTTGATGTTGATTTGTGTATTTTCTCTCTTAAATCTGTAATGTTTATTTTTTAAGGCAATAAAACACTGCTTCATGTTAGGATAACCACCAACGAGCACTCCAACTTCTTTTATTGTCGTTTTTAACGTCAAAGGTTAAGTTAGTGTTCTTAAAATTAGTACTACGGAGTCGGGAGTGCCAGATGCTAATTTTGGTAAATGTGGTGGATGAAAGAACGCTGCTTAGAGAGACGGCCAGATAATTTGATTTCAAACTTTTAGCCTTAAAGAGCAGAACATTAATCTGGAGTGTCAAATTTCAGTCAGTGAAGCTTAGGTACCTAGTTAGAAGCTGAGACTGAGGATTTGACGACGTAGAGAGCTGTATAAACAAAATAAAAAATTTCCCTAGACGTTCATTGTTCATTGAATCGTCCACTCTTCTAGCGGGCCAAAAAACTTTTGATCAAATTAATGTCTTTCGGTGTTAGATTCGGTCAAATGCATAAAACAAAAGGATGTTGTTTGATGTATCGAAAAATTATGTGTTTGACTGAGAATTAAAAATAAATTAAATTTTCCATTAAAGAACGAATTTCTTTTTATTTTAGTTAGTATTTTACTAATAAAGCACCAATTATACGAAAATCGGAGAAAATATTTCAATAACGTCGAGAATTTTTAATTAAAAGAGGAAGAAACATTTAAATGAAAGAGAAAGAAAAATTATGTTATTAATTGGGAAAAATCTTTTCATTACTCAAATTAAATTACTTTCTTAACGGTTTATTAATACACCAACTTGTTCACGTTTATACTACCTACTTTAGAAACATCTGTTGCCCTTATTAACTGAAATGGAAACCAATCGATATATAAACTACTGGTAACTCATCCGCTCTTTGTTCTAATGAACAAACTTTTGGCAAAATATTTTTCCATCAAGAACGATCGAAAGGATTATCTCTTCGTGGCTGTGAAAAAGCACAGGTTTTCTTGATGGAAAGATTGGAAAAATGTGGCGTTTGTAAATTTTATTACGTTTACCAGCTTTATTGAACCCCTAAGTTGCATTACGTCTGGTAGATATACTCGTTCAGTCGAATATAAAGTCTTTTATATTTATCATGAAGGTTCTCATCTTAACTAACACGTATATATCTTCAAATCCATTGGGTATCGCGTTATTGTACAGGATCCCCTGCGGTCGACATTTTCAAATGATAACAACCAGCTTGTGAAATCCAGTCGTGTCGGACTATGTCAACTACAAATGCTATGACGACGAGCAAGTAGATAAACATATTCGATTTTCAAAATTCAATTTTAGTTTCTCCATTTCAATTTAATATATTAGGGTTCTTAATTTTTAGGCAAATAAAAATATTGGTAGCTATTTTTTTCCTGCCCAAAATTGCTTTCCTTTCATGCTGCTACTAATTATTATTATTGCTAATTATATTATATTAGCCCTTAAGTGGAGCTCAATGCTATAAAGCAGGGGAGGAATAATAAATAATAGTAAGATTGAAAGTTGTCTCGTTCTAGCATTATAAATTATTTAGAATTCCTAAAAAATGTAATAATCGCATCTGCTGGGATCACACAACTGTAGATAAAGGGGATTTAGTCTGCACGAAACTAAGATTATTGTTAAAACCAAATTTTTGTTTTCTATTCATTTAGATACTCTGATAAAATATATAAAGTTTTCCATTTACAATAATAGGTGGAAATTAAGTCGAATTGCGTCTAAGTACATACAACATAGTGTGATAGTTGAGAAAATCAATATCCAGCTTGCAACTCTGTTGCACTCGAGCTGCTAACGAAAGATAACGCGATGAAGAAGTGTTATTTGAAATTACGGTAATCGTTATGTTGAATTTTATCGCTATTCAGACATAAGTCCTGTTGGATGGTAATTTTTTTTTGTATTATCAATATTCCATGTGAGTATTTGTTCTGAGCAAATGTACTGCGAGTCGTTTGCTTCTGTTTTAAATTGCTTCGTTTTGCTATAACTGCTTTTACTATTATAGAACTTTAATATTATGCTTCTGTTCCATTGTCAGACAGATAAATATGATTCATGTAATGAATAAAACGAAAGCTCCAGTCATTTGGTCACAAGAAACGTTTTGCATGAAAATAACTAGGTAATCAGGCTGAAAGTGGAAGCTGACCAAATTTATCAAAAAAAAAGAATATAGCTATCGGATAGCTTCGTGATCGACATCAGAGGTTAGACTGTTATGCAAGTATAAAGTATATTTTCCAGCAATCCGCTAATGATTTGTTCATTATTTTGTTCTAAGTCTTACAGATGCAGCAAACATTCAGTGAGCGTTATGAATTTTACTTGAAACAAATCCGCTATTGTATTCAGCTACAGTTTTCAAATTTTTGCATCTTGTTCAACAAGTTATTGTTTCATAAGTTTGTTGACGCTATTGTTTGTCGAGCAATGATGCTGAGATTTATATTCAGCATCACTCATATTGTTGACTAATCAGAATTTTCCGAGAACATTGTTACAGTTCTGTCAGTGACGGCTTGTCTTAAAGGGCACAGGGACACGTGCCCTCCCATCCCAAAACCAAAAACAAGGTTTAACTTAAAATTATTTATTTATTTTTTAATTAATTTTTATTTATTTTCAAATTAATTTTTAATTAATTATTGATTATTTAAAAAATAAATTTTATATTACATTATTTTGTAGTTTATGCCAACAAACTATTATAATAGAGTCACGCAAATCGCCACCCAAACGCCAGCTAACGATAGTGCGCGACAGTCAAGCTTGTATATACTAAAAATGCATTTTTCAAGTCGACCGACAGGTTGAAATCGAGTCACACTCTAAGAAACCCTTATCGGTTAACAATTGGGTTCATAACATCAGTAGTGTATGACATGTTTTTGTTTTGTGCTACTTTTAAAATGTATCAAGTATTTAAGATACATGTTGAGCAATACATATTATACATATTACTAATAAACTATTTTGTTTTTATTGTTTGTTGTTAAAAAAAGAAAAATTTTTGTGGGTTACTAGCGGTGAAGTTATTTAATCATATAAATGCAGAAATTGCTTATAATGTGTTAGGGATTACCGATATTCGATTATAATATATATTATCGATTATCGTATTTAATTGGGTTTAATTAATTTTGCTGTTAAATTCGATTTCGTTCTTGGCGTACATAATATAAAAGAAGCAAAATTATTTAAAGGAACTTCAAAAACGATACAAAACGAACTGCTAGACGCAATATTTACAGTTTAAGAAAGTGAAGTCATCACGCAAATCAACTCAGCAAATTTTTTAGCCATAGAAGCGGACTAAACTACAGATTATTTATTTCAATTTTATGTAACATGTAAAAATTAATTTTATAAAAAAAAGGTTATTCAAATCAACAACAGTTAGTTGTAATATTTCGTCACGTGTATGAAGAACAAATTTGTGAACGATTCTAGTCTTTTATTAAACCATTAGGTTGTGACAGAATTACAAACAAAATTAAATATTGCACCCGATAAATTGATTTCTCAAAGCTATTAAATTAAATGCATATTAAATGCTCTGGCAGTGCTGTTTATTGAAAAAACTTTGTTCGAGGAATACCAGATTATGATGAAAAGTAATTGAATATTTTTCTAACAATAAGGATAGAAGGATAGAGATTTTCATTATAAATAGATATTTTAAAATATATTTTTTTAAATTTTGTGCCCTCCCACTGGAAAATGTCACAAGCCGCCACTGAGTTCTGTGCTAGCTTCAAAAATATAACATTAAAGAACATTTTTTTTACATCTGAACAGCAGCGCTGAGCTTTGCATGGTTTGTCGATATTTAGCTACCAAAACCCCAAGCTAAAGTTAAATAAAAATGCAGGTGTATTGCTGTTGTTTTCGCTCGACGTACACATTTTACACATTGAGAATAGGAATTTCAATTTAATTAGAAAAGCAAAACGGTACAACTGACAGTATTGACAAATTATTCATGTGATGTAAATTGTCTGTTCACAATGCACCAATCGAGAATAGTTATTTGGCTTGAAGCGAAACTGTCGAGCTATGATAATTTATTGTATCCACATACAGAGGTACTAAATCAAATCACTGCAGTACAGCAACTAAACTACGAATTACTTCCACTAATTAAAAATATATTTAAAATGTAAGTTTGCCAATCAGCTTACGCAGCTAAGGCTGTAACTCCAGCAGCTAACATTTTTCGAACTGCACCAATGTTTTATATCCATTAGCATTTTTGAAAAAAATCCGCACTTAAGCTCAAAAAATAATAAATTATTATTTATTGCGGAGTCAAAATACATTTGTCATTACTTGTCAATGTATTTCAAAATTCTTTGCCAGCCATTAATCATCATCTTACAAATATGCATTTATCGAAAAATAATTCTTCTTTGCCAATTTTTAAATTGAAAATGCATTAAATGTGTAAACAAAGTAGAATGTATTTGCTTATCGAAAATTTTATTTATTTTATTTTAATTCTGTTAAAGTGAGCACTTAAATTTGAGACGTTTACAATGTTTTTAATATATTTCTATTTTGTTACGGATATTCAACACGCAATCTTAACTTTTTCCAACATACATAATATATTATGGTAAACCGATTCGATATAATTTTATAAACATTGCTTTTTTGGTTTTGGTTAAATGTGTTGAAATTAGTAATATAATAATTATATAATATGTTTAATATCATAAAAAAAAATTAAGCCAACTTCTGCTCGATTCCAGACTTATATAAATTTTGTTATAATCTTTAAGTTCATTAACTTTAAACTCATAATATAATGATTATATTGTTCTGGTTGTGCGGCCTAAAGACCGCACTTGTTCTGTCATAATCACCTAATTTGTTTTAAATTGATAACTTAACACCTTATCGCATACAAAGCCATATTTGGCTGCTGTAGTTTCTAATTTTTTTTAGTATAATTATTCATAATATAATAACCAAATTCTTCAGATTGTGCGGCCTAAAAACCGCACTGTTCTATCATAATCACCTAATTTATTTTAAAGTAATAACTTAATTCCTTATCGCATACAAAGTCATATTTGGCTGTTGCGGTTTCAAGTTTTTTTCAGTATAATGACTCATAATAATATATTGTCGTGTTTCAAAGTAACTTTGGACCCACCCTGTACAATTTAGTAAAATTTTGAATATTAATAATTAAATTGCAACTTTGTAAAATTGACTAGGTGGGGACCAAAGACAGACAATTTAAGGCTTTTTCGCCAAACATGGCCGCCGGGGCGGGTTAATTAATTTTTGCTCCGGGAAGATGTTTGCTTAATGGTTTTGAAGTTGTGATTTATTTTAAATATTTCAATTTAAATTGTTAGAATTTATTGTGAATTTTTTGGATTGTATTTTATTATTAAAGAAGTGATTTATTTTTTTGAGCGATCGTTTTTGTTGAAAGTTGCTAATTTGAATTTGTGTTTGGTAAAGTGAAATTATATTATTAAAAAGAACCGATCGTGTGGATTGATATCGCTTGGAGCTGATAATTTTAAATTATAAGTTTAAACCTCGAGAGAAAATAAAAATTTTGAAAACTCTAAAAAATTAATTTTAAATTCTAAAGTTTTTTGGAGCCGCAACTGGATATAATATTTTTATTTGATCATTTAAATCATTGTAATAAAATTGATCAGGTTGTGCGGCCTAAAGGCCGCACTGTTTTATCATAATTATCTAATTTGTTTAAATTGATAACTTAACACTTTATCGCATAGAAAGCCATATTTTGCTGCTGCAGTTTCTAATTTTTTTCAGTATAATGACTAAATTATTTAAGTTGTGCGGCTTAAAGGACGCACCGTTTTATGATAATCACTTACTTTGCTTTAAAGTGATAATTTCACTCTTTAATGCATACAAAACCACATTTGGCAGCTGAAGTTTTAATTTTTTTCAGTATATTGACTCATGATTTAATGACTAAATTGTTCCGGTTGTGCGGCCTAAAGGCCGCACTATCATATCATAATCACTTGTTTTATTTTAGAGTGACAGCTTAATTCCCTACACAATACAAAACCATATTGGGTTGCTGCAGTTTCTAATTTTTATCAGTATGACTCATAATAATATTATGACTAAATTGTTTAGGCTGCGCGGACTGAAGGCCGCACAGTTCTGTAATAGCCACCTACGTTGTTTCAAAGTGATAATTTAACCTGTTATTGCACACAAAGTCACATTTGACTGCTGCAGTTTTCTTTTTTTTAGTAGAATGACTAGATAGCTTTCAACGTGCGGCCTAAAGACCGCACTGTCCTATCATAATCACCTACTTTGTTTTAAAGTAATAACTTAATTCCTTATTGCGTACAACGCCACATTTGGCTTCTACCGTTTTAATTTTTTTCAGTATATTGATTCATAATATAATGTCTAGATTTTTCCGTTTGTGCGGCCTAAAAGCCGCACAGTCCTATCATAATCACCTACTTTGTTTTAAAATAATAACTTAACCTCTTACCGCATACAATACCATATTTAGTTGCCGAAGTTTCTAATTTTTTCCAGCACATTGAAAGATTTTTTTTAACCCTTTCAGATATGAAAATTTTAAATCTTAGCATGTGAATTTGTTTGACTTTTTAAAGATTTTGATATAAATTTACCTTAAACCTAATTTCCCTCTACAGGACGTTGTATCTGAAAGAGTTGAAATCAACTTTGAGATACCTGTGGTTTTTCTTGTTTTATTTGGTTTTCGGGCTTTATTTTAAAATTGTCAAAATAAGGAAGTTGCAAGAATGGATTCTTCCAGCTTCTATGGTGCTTCCAAGTATGTCAATCCTATTCCTGGTGATGGTTTCTTGAGTGACGATAATCTTGCTTTAGACTTAGATTCTGAATACAAACTTTACTCTCTTCGAATCCAAAATTACTCTGATGATGAAATGATCACAAAAACCTTACAGTTTCCATTTACATCCAAAACAAAGAAAAACAGATTCAAAAACGACTAAATCATTTGAAAAAATCTAAAACTGAAAGCCGTTGATGAAAAAAACATTCAAATTTAAACTCGCAGTTACCGAGCATATGCGTAAGGTGGGAAAAAAACAAGGTCGTTTAGTTAGCATCCTCGGAACACCAACCCCAAGTTGAGCCAGTACTCCTACAGGCCGAGTTGGCACTCCATCCGGCTTTTTCCTCCACCAAAAAGCAATCATATCTTGTCCAAAGTTGTGTTAAGAAAGTTAGAGAAATACAGAGAAGAAAAGAGAATGCGGCCTTTAGGCCGCACAACTCTGGCAATCAAATTACGTACAATTTAAACACTGACCTCCTAGTGTAATAATAAAAGAGTGAATTGTTTTTTTATATTATTTTAAATAGTGCTTAAATATTGGAGACTGATAACTTTGTTTCAATTATACTACGTAATCAAATTAACAGTGGTGTCCTCCGAAATTAATAAAATGCTTTACGTTGACATTTGGTATGATACGCGTTAAAACTTTATCTGGGTTCTAAGCATTTTTTAAAGAAACTATGTTAGTTCAGGGCGTAAATTACAAAGTAAACATTAAAATTTATTGCGAAAGCGAGAGCGAAGTTTAAAAAAATAATTCCGGCAAATCCAGCTTTTCAGAAAGAAACACATTATGTACTATATAAAAAATATATATTTGAGCTTACAAAATAATTCACTTTATCCAGCAATACCTTTAACCTACGGATCCAGGAGTAACAGGATGAAGCTGTCAAGGATGAAAGATTGAAGTTGGTACAAACAAAAAAAACTTAGGCAAATTTTGCTTCAGTTGCTGCATACTCTTCCGAGAAACCTCGGTGTCAAAGTTCAAACTTGTTACTACCATGTTTAACTCAAATGGTTTATTATCACATTTTAACAAAATCTACCATGGACGTATCGCTTAAATATGTCGCATGTGAAGAAAAACAAATTACCTGAATTTGTTACAAATATTAAATGTTATTGTTACAAATCTGAAACTTCTCCAGATTTGCAGTTCCCGGTGTTCCCGACGCTTGCTTCATTAGCTATTGTAGGGTTCCCTGTTTAATTGTTGTAAAATTTACATTAGAAGCCTTTCCCCACCATTCAGGTGTACAAAATATGACATATAACCTAACAGAGGTTCAAATACTTTCTTCAAATAATTTCTAATCAATTATAATAATTTTTGAGGATCATTCAAAAATACGCGTAAAAAAACCAAAATGTACAACTGTACATTCCATTGGCTGTTTCCATAAAATTAGCTCCGCCCATGATGTGTTTTTATATTATTAAATTATTATTGTGCATAATTTTTACTTAAAAATTACGCTGATCAGATTTTAAGGTAGATCCAAAATTTTCCGTGATTGCGTTTGTCAAAACGGCCCGTAGCGGCCGGAGGGGAGGAAACCGGAGCGTAAGCTGCATAGTACCGCTTAAAATTACCCCCTTAGCCCGGTCCTACTCGGCAAAGACACAGATTTTTGTTATTAAGTTAAATTCGGCTAAAAAATACTTAAGAGCAAAACTGATATTTCATTCAAAAAATGAATGTAAGTCCTCTGATTATTCGCTTCGTATTAATGTCTTCTTTCAAATTTTGTAAAAAAATTTATTAGATCTATAAAAACCTGTGGGACCTTAAAATTCATAAAAGATTTTAATTCTTAATTTTATTTGTATTTTATAAAAGTGAAAATTGAATTAATCATTTTATTATTCGCATTCAAAAAGCGTATTCTCATTAGTGTTATCAAATAATCTGTCTTAAGAAACTTTTATGAAAATTAGTAAAACGTCACAGTGACTCACATTTTAAGTTTAAGTAGCATTAATTATTGTAAAAGTTTGAACAATACGCCATTAATTTTGCAGTGCTTGCTTCGCTAAGGAGACCTTATTATGTAGAGAGCGCGTCAAAGCATATTGGATTATTTAATCATTTAATCAACTTGTAAAAGAACATTAAGTGACGTAAATGTGTTTTAAATGGAAGTAGTTGGAAGGTAAGAATTCGAAAAGTTGTTAACACTTTGCGGTTATAACAAAAGTGCTGTTGCTTAATTTGTTTCAACTACCAAACAGCAACAAAGTTTTGTTATTATAACACATTTAGGTCATTCATTTCAATTTATAAAATTTACTTTATTTGATACCGCTCTATTTGTTGTAGTTTACGCTTTAATAGAAATCTATTGGAAAAAAGTCTAATATTTATTTTGTTGTCTTATAAAAACCGATACAAATATCTGAATTATATCACTTGTAAGGATCTACCATCACATTTTTGAAGGACACTAATTTTTTTTTCCTGAAATTTCCTGAAAGGTAAGTTTATGAAGTTTATAAGGTAAGTTCAAATGTTTGCGAGTCGAAACTGTAATTAATTATTTTAAAGATTTCCTGACCAATGCAGTTGTCACCATGCAAACATGACTTAATGGGAGATTAAGCAAACTCAAAAGGTACAAATTTGATGAGGCGAACCAGCGTATTGTGTTTAGACTGGTGACTCTACGCTGAAATTACACACAAACAACTTTTAATTCATTCTACTTTACAATCTACAATTCCGGGTAAAATTTAAAAGTTTTGTTTAATTCTGAAACTTTTACAAATCGTTAAATTCGAGTCTAATTACAACACCGGCACTTTAATTAAAGTTGGTAATTGTTGCTTGCTGAGACATTGGTACAATGCTATTGTATAGTTAGACTACTGATTACGTTTCACTTACTATACCTACTAAGTCTACAGCAATAATTACATCAACCTCTCTCTATGAATATTAATGAAACACGTTACGTAGTTAATCTTCGAAAAGCTGAGAAGGAAAATCAGTTTTCAAGATAACTTTAAATCAATATATGTAAATGGCACCCGAGAACTAAGAATATCAAAAGTTTATTAATAAAAGTTCATTTGGCTCTGATTTCATTTTTTTAAATCTATCGAATATTTATTTAATTTTTTCAGTAGCGAATATCACTTAAGATTTTAAATATTACTTGCGAGACACCTGTAGTGCAGGAATTATATTTTTGTAACTTGATAAATAAATATAATATGCTGAAAAGGTAACAAAGACGCTAACTGAAAAATCGATCTTGATGTGATTTTTTAAACGCAATTATTTCTTACCCCCCAGACCTCCCAATGTAATGACAAAATCTGCTGGTGTAATTTATCGATTGTAGCTTCTTAAGTTCAAACCACAGACTCTCTTCTCTATTAACTTTTAACTCTGTGTTGTCATGGTGTATCATAGTTCATCATTTTCCTGCTCTTTCACGAACTTCCTCTAATCATCTAGTTATATTATTTCCATCTCATCTACGTAATTGCATGGGATTGCCCCAGAAGTTCCTTTAATATTCTAACACCTTTCTTTTGCTTGTGTCTAGGACATCGCCAAGTAAACCCTTTGTTTTCTACTTTTTACAATTTTTTTTAAAGAATTTCTCATTTGCTTCAGAGATCTACGTTCTCTGTTCATGAGTTAGTCTACGAAAAGTTTTTTTATCTCCCTAAATTTGAAGAAGCTGAAAGTTTTGTTTACCTTAGCAGCAATTGATGGCATCTTAATCAATGCTGCGAAGCAGCCCCTTCCGTAATCTTCACATTTTTTATTTTATTGTTTTATTTAGATATTTTTCTGTACGTATGGCTGCTCTATAAAAGTTTGACTATGATTCAGTTGTTTCATTTCTTGAGAAAGTAAACTTATTTTATTGAAAGCGTGATTCACACATCCCTAGCTTCCGCAGGAACTTAGAGCTAGCTTATAGCAAGATCAAAGGCTACACACAAATTTAAAATATTAACAACTACACTACAAGACAGACTAACTGGGTCATCCATATAATATAATATTTTTACTTTAAAAATCAGAAATTGAAACAGAATACTTTGTATTTTATTTTTGGTTATAAATGTCAAGCAAATAATCAGGTCAGCTAATGTAAAATCGAAACTAAAACAAAAAGAAAATTTAAATAACAAAAAAACTGTATCGACTGAAATGATACCATCGCATACAAAGAGTAAAATAAAAATCTGCTTTTATTAGGAAGTATATTATGCAATAAAACATTCATTATCATCGACTTTTCAATTTCGAGCCATCAAGTAAATTATTTTTACGCTTCTCAAACTCTGTTTTTGTAATTTAAAATGAAGTTATCTGAATATTTGGTTCAGTTCTTACAAAAATACTTATTTACAATTTAGTGCTGCTTGCCTCTAAATAATTAAATATTTTTTAGTGTAAATAAATTTCATTAACCTGCTAGAATAGCAAGTTTATAATGCCACATGCTATATCAATTTGCCAAGAGTGCATTAAGCTTAAAAGCGCAGTACATTTGCTTCTGTAGATTATCTAGTAATTACATTACACCAGGAAAGCTGTTGCATAATTTTTGCATTAGCACTGTGCAACGTTTTATTGTATTAATTATTCACAATATTGTTTTACTTTCCGGGTTAACAATATTGCCCCACGTTGGGTGCCATATTATTGTTATAATTCACTTTTACAATTTCTTTTTGTTTTGTTATCGATAAATTTTATTACTTTAATTTTGTTTCAATATCAATCTTTTATTTAATAATCGTATTTAAATTTCCGTTTTTAATGGACGAATTTGGTATTTACTCACAGCTATGCGATTGAAACCAATATTCGCTGTCTTTCCACGCTTCCTTATTTTTTATTTCCAACGCAATTTATAATTAACTTATTTGGATTTTTCATTTTCTTTATCACTTTGAACTCTTAATTAATGAATTCCTTTACTATAATTACTTATTTTTTATCTGCTACTTTAAATTCAAAACATCATCTCCAAATTCTTCATAATCTCTTATACAATTAAACTTTACTGTATTCTAATCAAAATTAATTAAGTTGACTTCACTTTATCAAAACTATTATTACTAATTCAATTTTATTACATTATATTAATAATTAAAACTAATAAAATTGATTAGAACAAACCACCAATGCGTAGACTTCTGCGAACTTTTTTTGTAGAGGCTGTGTAGCTAATGAACCAAAATTTTGAGAGGAGAAAATTATCACCCTGCTGCTTTCAAACTACAGTACAAACAGCGACCCTGCTGTTGTAAGAACCGCACTATTTTTGGTGTTCATATTAAGGGGTCCACCGAACAAGATTGGAAATCCAAAGTTGCCGTTGGATCTCAGCAAGGTTAGCGCTTCCTGGTCGGTGGATAAATGTTTTCACCACTAGTCACCAATAGTAAACGCCAATCCGTAAACCAGAAGTAACTAACATCTGACTTCGAAAGCTAACAAAACTTAGAAATTAATGCAGCTGAAGTAATATCGATTTACGTTTTATAAAATTTAATCAAAATTATCCCTAAACCTGGATTTATTTTTAAGTACCTCGGTGCGGTAGTAAAATTTGAATCTGTTTACGCTCAGATAAGCTACAATAAGAAAACCACAAAGATTTATGATACTACCTAGTGTTTCTTACTTCTCCATACTAACGTATAAAATCGCATTAATCACAGACTGTTGATTTCAGTTTCACTTCAACTTTAATGAAATTGAACTCAGTTCACTCATTTACCAATCTCTTAAATTGTAATCTGCAATAATTACATCTTCGTTTTCTGCATTTCTTGAGTTATTAGAAATTGAATTATTTATGTTTGCTAGATACTCCACTAGGAGTTCCTGTACTTAAATTAAAAAGAGCAAATTTAATAAAGCATCTCATATCTTGTAACATCAAGTTATACCTATATATAACGTCACGTAAGCATCAACTTTTTCATTACCTTATAATATATTTTATGGTAGTTAGAAAATGTGCTGAGTTTTTAAAATTTAAAAGCCCAAACAACGGTGGATGCTTTTCAATAAAGCATTTTGTATTTTCGTTCCAACAAATACAGTGTGTTTTCTCTTGCAAATATTGACGAAATGTCAGATTACCTCAAGGACAGCTGTTATCTCCTATTGTACTTCCCCTAAAAATCGATTACAACTACAATGTTATTTTAATATTGACCGAAATAATGTGGTGAGCCCAGTTGGAAAAGCACAAACAATAAATTCAACAAGGATGACAATTATAAAAAATAAATTACTCTTAACTATTAGGCATTGACAGTACAAACTGGCAAGATGAAATGAAAAAAGCAAGAGGAAATTAAAATAATTTCTGACACAGGCAGTGGTTTATTCTTTTACGGAATTTTTTCAATTAAATTTATAATATTGTTGTCACTTGCATGAGGTTGGTCTTCATTTTATATAATTACAAATTTAATTTTAACAATTTTGTGCTTTGAAATATTGAAGGTTAAAATAATAAAATTATTTTATTATGTTAGTTAATACAGAACTGAAATAAAACTACACACAAAATTTGATGCCAAATGTCTGTTGGGCACTAGGTGATTTGCCCCTCGGTAATTTTACTCCTCAGGGATTAGATCCTCTAGTAAATTACTGTCCGGTAGTTTTACTCCCAGTAATGTGACTCCCGGCAATTTCACCTAACAGTTAACCTAAGCTTCACCTGTAGATTTCTTTTTAAACAGTCTTAATTGTAAATATATAAAAAAAAATTATAAAAAAACAGACGATCGTTAGCTAAAGCTAACGGTCTCAGTAAAACTTTATTCTGACCGTCTTCCCTTGGAAGACAATGGCAAACCATCGGGATAAAATGTGCCTGGTACATCCTCTCAGGAGATAGCTCTCGCTTTAAGCAGTAGGTCCCCTATGTGTGCAATAATACTTCAAACACACAACACAAACATAGGAGAAAGATCGCCAACGTCCGGGGAACCGGATATGGCACATGAAGAAGAAGAAGAATTATAAAAACAAATATCGTCTTCGACTTTTTACGTACCTTGTAAGTACAGTTTCGCTAAAAGAATAACTTAAACTAACACTAATCAACTGACAGACCTATGTCTTCGTACAGATCCACTTCTACGAGCAGTTTTGCTAAAGAAATAAGAAGCCATTCACAAAATACGTTTACAAGAGGGGGGAATATTGCTTAACGTGACGCTATGTGACAAAGGGAGAGGGGGGGCTCTAAAAAACGTGACGTTTGCAGTTCATCAATTATGAATACTTGTATGCTATTATTAATCGTTGTGATTTGTGAAGTAATATTTGCGGAACATGGGGGGAGAGAGAGGGGTTTAAAAAAACAAAATTTTATAAACTGCCCCTAATTTAAATTAACACTAACCTACCAACAAACCCATGTTTTTGCAAGGATAGTTCTCTTACGTACAGTTTCTATAAGAAAATATCTTAAGCCTACTGACAGATTCAATTAGATGATCTTGTCTCTTGTAATTTGACCCCAGTAAGTTCACCCCTTGGTAATTGGAATTACGTTTACTTGGTAAGTTAAGTTTCTCATCAAAATCACTTGGGGTGAAATTACCGGGAACAAAATTATCAGAGGATCAAATTACCGGGTATCAAACTACTGGGGGTCAAATTAAAAATTGTGTCGATGTAGACTAGAGAGCTGGTGCTTGGAGTAAGGTTGGACAAATACCTCAACTTTGCCCAGCACATCAGGGAGACGGCGGCAAAAGCAGAAGCGTCGGCATCAACCATCGCACGCTTGATGCCCAACGTAGGAGGGCTAAAGACAGCTAAATAGCAAGTGCTCTGAACTGTAATACACTCTTCAAGGAAAGAGGAACAACGACCGAGTACTACGCTGCATTATGCGTAATCAGCGCGAACAGGACCATGTCAGACAAAGCCGCGCTGGTGTTGGCCACTCCGGATAGATGAACACCCTTGACACGACGCTAGACCTCTGGCAAACCAGATGGGACGAAACCGAAGTCGGATGGTGGACAAGGCGACTCATATCCGATATCAAAAAATGAGTAGCCAGAGGCCACCGCAAGGCAAACTTCCACTTTACACAAGCTCTCACCGACCACAGATATTTTAATGCATACTTCCACCGGTTTGCCGGAAGTGCGACTACTGCGATGCCGAAGACACTACCAAACATACCTTCTTCAAATGTCCAAGATAGGAGCAGGCAAGAAGATCACCGCAGAGTTGGGCACAGATACGCAACTGACGCCCGACAACGTAATGGGCACCATTCTGAGAAGTCCAGAGGACTGGCGTGCCATTGAGGAAATATTACATGCAGTCTTAAAGAAAAAAGAAGCAGCGGAACGCGAGCAGCAATCTTTGAACGGAACAAACCAGACGCTTTCTTCATAGAGAACTGATAAAAACAAAGGAAGAAACACCACACAAACGGCGACAGAAGAAACAACCCAAAGGACGAACACTAACGACGGACTAACGGCGGGTTCCCGGTGAATCAGGTGGGGCTGCGGGGGGAGAGGGAGATTTTAGACAGTGCAAGTCTGACACTACCATCTTAGATGATGATGGTGTCTCATACGAAATTTTCTCTTTCCTACGAGAAATAGAAAAAAAAGACTAGAGAGCCAAACTTGACCATCTGGTCAACAAATTGTTTTAACTTACCCAATTAATAGATATTTTTTATTCTGATAATTTTCTTGACTCTTATAGCTGTTTTCTCGAAAAAGCTTCGAAAAATGAGCTATAATTCTTTTTCATGTCCTTCAGAGCAGAAAAAACCGTTCACTTTTCTGATTTGTGGTTTAGATCTTATTTATCTGAAGAACTTCTTCAACCTTTTCT
Organism: Cantharis rustica; assembly: GCA_911387805.1. Classification (NCBI taxonomy): domain Eukaryota; kingdom Metazoa; phylum Arthropoda; class Insecta; order Coleoptera; family Cantharidae; genus Cantharis; species Cantharis rustica. The sequence goes on from OU426882.1 coordinate 37,545,320, forward strand.
ATAAGCTTTTGTTTTTCTCGTTCTTGGCAAAAAGATTGTCACTAGTGAGTTGGCAACTCGTCTTTGCCATATACAAGACTTGTATTTTACCTGTAGCCTGTGAGCGTTCTCAAATCTCTGCAATTTGGTTTTTTCTCTCTTTACTGTTCTTTTTTTGTTGTTGTGAGTTTCTTGTTTATTTCCTTTTTAAACTTTTTGTCTTTCCTTTTTTTTTTTTTTGGTTTTCATTCCCGCTTGCTTTTTCTACTTTTTTTTTAAATAATAATAATAATCCTGACTCCAAGTTGAACCGAAAGACGTAAAGCAACTTTGGGAATAGTCAAATAAAATGGGCGCCACTTGGATTGATGTCGAAATAATTTTTTTTACCTTCAGCGAAGCGTTTGATCCGAGACAAACGGTCGCTAATTCGGGTGATCGAAAGACGATAGTTTGAAAACAAGTAATTGAATAAAAGAACTGTATGTTTATTAAGTTACCTAAACAAAAGAATAATACGGTAGTACGAGTAGAGTGCGATTACATTAAAATATTTTGGAGTTGAGTATAATTTTGATTTACCTTTCACATAAGTGAGCTTAAACCTAAATGGTATATGAGTGCCCTTAAAACTAACACACATATAAAAACAGAAATACCCAATAATATTTAAATTATAGCCTAATGGCATAAATGATCACTTTTACAAATATAAATGAAGTTACACGTTGAGAATAGATTACCTGTAGGGTAGATAACCCAAATAACATATAAATATTCTACGACACAGGCAATATTATAAAAAATACCGTAATAATACAAATATAAAAAAATACTAAAGCGGTATAATGGTTTCTATCTTCCAGCTCATAGATTACAATAATGAACGTAGGGTAGTCCACCTCAAAATGGCGAAACAAAGAACGGTAAAATTTCCATTAACGATCATCGGCCAGATGACTCCGGATTTTCGATAGATAAAATCGTACTTGGTGAGTCGGTAGGGAGCGATGTTGGAAAATTTCTTCAAATTTGTAAAACGAAACGATAACTACATGTATCGCTACTGTTGCATTTAAGTATTCTTAGGAACCGTAGATTTCCACACATTGCAAAACGGCTAGAAGATCACACTTGACTCTAGCCAAACCAAAAATTAACGTAATAAAAACTTTACTAATATTTTCCCAAGAATTGGCAACAAAAGAAAAATGCTCTTTCCAAAACTGCACTTTCACTCTGTGAACGTAACTTTCCAACTAACTCAAGAGGGACGCGCGCAAGCTTTACTTGACGGCAAGAACTAAAAAACTATTACTGTTGTAGGGTAGATAACATGAAGATTAAGTTTTTGAATTAAAATAATAATTAATATATAACTTGACTAATGAAAAAGAACAAAGGCCGATTCACATTACAATAAATTCCAGGTAGCATTTTAACAGCATTGTAGTCGGAACTTCGCCAGAAACAACAACCAGGATGTCAAACCATCGACACATGGCAACAAAAACTAAGATGATGAAATGAGACTAAAACTTATTTTTCTCCAAAAAACAATAAGCAACTAGAATATTCCAATGCATGTGGATCCATTTTTGAAGCTCTTTGAAAGGCAATAATATTTATAGAAGATAAACAGATTCCAGATGTCCAAACCCACTATCCCGACGGTTCAAAAAACAGTGGAAGAAAAGAGTACATAGTGGAATAAATATAGATAAGATTTAAATTAATTGGTAAGACGATCATGCTTAGGGAAAGAACCTAGATAAACAAACAGCATTTGGCAAAACTGCCACTCTCAATCATTTTTTTCAATTTACAACTATCAATAAAAGCACAAAGAAGATTTTTGGGCTCTGTGGCCAAATCTAACATGTGTGCAGAGCCCTAATGTGGTCGGAAGCTATGAAGAGATAGATGAGATAGAGATAGATAGATGTAAACGGGCAATTGCAATTGCAGACAAGGAAGATAAATGGAAGATGAATCTACAAACTTAATTTAAAGATTGAAGAGACACGGAAAGGTTGCGTACCATTTTCTAGAAGTACTTTTGGATTCAATTCAAACTTATACAAGTTCAAAAACTAGACAGTCTCGCTGTCCCTACTGTGAGTAATCTCTTCCGTGAGTAAGAAAAATTTCCGCCTATATTGTAATAGAAAAAGACTCTAAAGAACCGGAGAGGCAAATATGGTCATAGCCTCCATTGAGCAAAAGATTGAGCTCAGAGCTTAATCTCGGATTTAAACTAATATTAAAATTTTACTATAGGTTGGTTTTAGATTAGGTAGCTTTAAATTAGATTAAATCTAATTCTATTTGAACAGATGAATTTTATATTATTGATAATTAAATCTAGTAAATGGAAAATGCATGTATTGTCACATCAGGTTTTTTTTAACCGTTGAAGCATTTAACCTACATTATACGATAAAATAAAATTGTTTTTTTTTATAAATATTCAAAATTACTTAGATTAACCCTAAAGAAGTCTGAATTCTTCCAATCTTCTGAAGTGGCGCTCAAGCAAAAGTATTAAAATTCTTCTTCTCTGTTATTTGGATGTAGTTAAATTTGCAAAAAAATTTTTATTGTGAAATTGTGTGTGACTGCTGGTTTATATTTTAAGTTTAGCGTAGAGAAGAGAATTTTATGAAATTTTTAGCATTTAAAATTTTTATTTGAAAGATTCGTAATTTTTTATTTGGAAGTTCCTAAATCATAATATTGTAGGAAACGTAAATTAAATAAAATTCGTTATCTATTTTTGCGATTGAAGTTGTTTCTAAAAAAGTGTAAACTTTAAATTGCATTTACTTTGCTCTGTTTTTGTCGAAAACAAATTTTCGTTTTTCTTGATCGCAATTTCCTGATCGGTTTAAACTTTTTCAGAAGACGGAATGAAATGATGCAATAAATTTAATTCGCGTTTTCAACGCCGAAAACTTAGGTTTGTCATCAGCAGTCAATTATAAAATGTTTTTTTCTAGCGACAGCACAAATTAAAATGGGAGCGTGCGCAAGAAGCTCGCCAGCGAATGAGCGGTAATAAGCATACACTGATGACGATTTTATACCAGTAAAACATAAAATAGAGAAAAAGTCGATCTCAGTTTTATCTGATGTGCAATTGAAAAAGCAATTTTACATGTTAAGAATATGTACATACGCTTGCGTGCGCTTCTTCATTTCTTGTGGTCCTACAAAAGCTCAGTTTTGCAAATTTGCGAGTAGTGCTGATGGATCATTAGTGTTAATTAATTCTTAGTTTTTTTAGTCGGTTGAACAATTATTTTTTTAAACGTGCACTGTGAGAGTTGGTGTAAATTAAACCGGACAGGTAATTTTCTGCATGAGCTTTTTAATCTCTTCAAAAATCCTGTTAAAAGTTAAAAGCCAATTATGAACTTAAACGTCAGCTTCGTTAACTTTGTGATCGGCCCTCGTAAACTCTAAATATATAAGAAGCTTAGAAATTTCAATTTAAGAAATGTAAAATGGTAATCCGTTTCGTTTAAGCTTTCGAGTTGTAAGCGGATATAATATATGTATGCCTATTTGTTATCTAATAGATTTTAAATTGAACTTTTAAATCAAAATTCCATAATTTGTATAGCAATTTCGGAAAATTTTTAAAAGAGCGAATATTGTATAGAAAATCACCTCGACGGAAACTCAACCTCTCTTTTAATTAGATTTGAGAGCCGTTGTTGTTAACTTTTCTTATAACTTGCTTATTTAATGCGGCCAAGTTTTCGTCACGACAAAAACTTTTTTATTAACTAATTTTTGTTATATTACGATCCAGTGAATTGCTTTTGCAAAGTTGCCACAAGAAAAAAGACCAATTTCGATTTAACTAATTGGTGATTTTGTAGGATTCAAAATTAGTACGCACACACTTTTAATCGTTTCGACCTTTTTTGCAACCATCAGAACGGAATAGCAGCTCATTACGGTGCTTTAAAACGCCCGAACAGTGAATTAATTTACAATTATTTTGATTTAACTTGAAAACCGCAAATTAAATGTTAAATTACATTTTGCTCTGATTTCGAGTCGCAGAAAATTTATGTATTAGATCGTACAATTTAATTTATTACAGATAGTAAAATTCAATTGTTTCCTGTAATATCTGCTATATTGCCTCCCCAGTGACGACGCTGGTTGGCTGAACAAAATCGACTACAGCGAAGTAATGTTTTGAAAAATCGTATTTTTCCTTCTTATGATCGCTTTTCAAAACAAGGAAGATCCTTTTCTTAGCTGACAATACCGGAAGTTGTTAAGGATCAGAAAGTCCCAAAATATTTATTTAATACCTACGACAGACATTTATCCCCTACGGGATCACGTTTTCATCCCATCCTGGAATAATAATGTCATTGGATCATATTTTCAGTTTTGATTGACAGAAAAATGTCAAAGTTAACTACCGTGATTTAGAAAGCGACGACAGCAAGAAAGAGCAACAAAACCTAAATACCGAAAGATATTTCCAATTAGCAGATAGGAAGCTCAGACCAAAGCTTTGGAGAATCAAATTTTGCTTAGGTAATTGTGTTTGTGTTTGAGTTTATCATGCAAATGTACATAAACAGTGAATAACGAATTACTGTAACCCATGTAGAAAACGACCTTGCCAAAATTACAGTAGTACCAAATTTTTTCATAAAAAATATTTAAAATTATTATTTTTTTCTGTGTACTTGCAGAAATTTTAATCACATTTACACCTTATTTCATTTTTGAAATCTCAAATAGGCAGCTGGGTACTTATTTTCAGCAATAAATGCTGTTTAAGAGCTCTTAGAGAAAATTCGAACTGTAAGAAATTTTGATTAAAAATAAAAAAACATAATGGAAATCGTAAAAATTAAAATAAGTACAGCTTTTTATTAAGTAAAACGATAGCATCTTAAAGGTCTCATAGAAACAAATAAAATGTTTGGTTTGGGCGCCAAATGAAAACAATAAAACAAAAGAAATTTGCGCTATTTTAAAATCGCAATATTAAAATTCAAGTTTTTTAACCCAACTAGAATAATTTATTAATTCCCATACACTTAATTATTCTATTATTATTACACTTCTTCCTAAATCTCCATACAGGAGACACTTTTGATATATCTCTCGTAGTTGCAGTTGGATACCTTAGTGAAAAACAACTTTTTTAGCTTAATATTAAAAAATAACCTAAGGATTTTTTTAGGTAAAATGTTTATTTTTAGTATACAACCCAAATCTTATACGTAGCATGTTTTAAAAATTTAAATGTAAACGTTTACTTTTTATAAAGTTTCCACAAAAAAGTTTAACATTTTTTGTAAATTTAAAACATTTGTTTTTAATTAACTTGATTTTATTTTGTTTACAGTCAATTAAGAAGTATCAATAATTTTTATTCATACTTTTAAAGCAATTTTACCTAAAGATTACAACAGCATCCGATGGAAAGGAAAAGTTAAGCTTCATCCGAAGATGTTTATGGCATTTTCTTTATTTTCTGGAAATTTTTATAACAGAAACTTTGCGGATTCCTATACATTTTCAAGCTCATTACGGAAGTTGTGCAAATTTGAACTTGTGAAAAAATTTCTATTTAAATAAGGAAACTTTTAAACACAAAGAACCTTAAATTGCAACCCTTAGTCATATAAAAGACGTAAGACACACGATAATGTCATTTTTTAAATAGAAATAGCCAGACAGACAAAGTAAAACTTCAGAGAGTCTTTTCGTTCTCATTATAAGTCACCCAGGCATAATATGGAAAAAAAAAGTTTGAAGCAAAAATATTCTTTAAAGCTGAGCTGCTACCGAATGCTAAAATTTATTCAAACGAATAATAAATCTTTGGTAATTTCCAGGAAGTCAAAACATTGCTCACATTGCAAACATTCGGTTTCTTAGTTACGATATAGTGTTTACCCCCCCCCCCCCTTCTCCCTTTCCACTGTAAATTTTTACTATTTCAGTGCCGCTCGTCGCGGGCATTACAGTAAAACAATTGATTTCACAAATAATTTAGGTTTTTTAACTTATGAAAAATTTCAATAACTGAAGTCCGGACCTGAATTTCTTTGTGGAAATACCGCATCTATTAAGATATTGTATTGGGATTTGAATTCAGCATTAACAATATTAAGTTGATGTAAATAGAGATTCAAAACAATTCAAAGCAATCCATCCAAATTAGACAGATTTAATAATATTAAATTTGGAAAATTCTAAACACTTCAGTTTTCAATATATTGGATTAATTGAGGCAGAAATTAAACTTTTAACTGTGATAATTACTAACATAACCTATATTATAAACTAAAAATTTTAATGTAATGTAAGTTGCCTATTTTCAAATTTAAACAAATGATTGCGGTGTTGGCTGTTTTTCTTTCTCTAAAGTACGGATTTTCGTCGCGCTTTATTTTAAGAATAAGAAACAAAGAGAAGAAGACTAATTGTGGATGAAATCGATAGAATTATAATAAATCGGATTAGGTACTTTCGCGAGACATTATTTGATAAGCTACAAATTAATCTTTGAATTGAGCACTCGAGAAAGTTGGTTTTTATTTAATGCTTTCCAATTTCTTTCAAATCGCGTTGGGCTTTTTGTGTATTTCGGTCATTTATTTATTTAAAGTAAGAAGTCGCTTTAACGTAAATTTTATGAGACACTCGAAACTTTTTTTTATAAAGAACCGCAAGATGTAGCTCGGCGATATTCAGAAAAAGTTTGAGAGATCGTATCGAAGTTTTCGCTCGAAATTGTAAAAACATAAAATTGTATATTTAAATTTCAATGTTTTTCTTTATGTGGCGGTTAAGTTTCACCCTCGAGATTTGTGTGGCTCAGTTTAAGAGAGGTTTATCAAAATTGACCTTATGTAAAAGCATCGTTAAGTTGTGAAATGTGTAAAATAATAAAGCGTATACAAGTTTAATCAAAACTTAGATGGAGGTGGCAGGTGCTTAAGCTTGGGATAAAACTGTTTCGGAATATTTGAAAGCTACGAATGAAGCAAAGTGGTATAATGTAAACATTTTCTTTAATAATTAATTTTTGAAACAGAAACCGCTATTATTTGCTTTTTAACGCTTATAGCTGCAATAAATAAAAATGGCGCAAAATTGAAAATCGCCATTGTTTTATTCTTTCACGTGTTAATCAGGAACTTACTCCACCCTCAGAGACAGGAAAATCAAAGCTAGTCTGGGACAGACGACTGTGGAGGTGTCTGCCGCACGTGGGTGTCCGCAGGGTGGGAGGAGGTCCCCCCCCTGCTGTGGTGCCTGGTGGTGGATAGTCTTCTGCGGGAGCTAGAACAGGCAAGGGTACATGCACAGGGATTTGCTGATGATATCACAATTCTTGTTATTGGGAAATTCGGAGGAGTCGTGTCTTCGTTGATGCAAAACGCACTCAGAATCGTCGAAAGATGGTGCACAAGAGAGGGGCTATCGGTAAACCCGAGCAAAACCTCTGTTGTGGCGTTTACACAACGCACTAAACTTCAGGATGTGAGGACTCTGAGGTTGAGATGGGAGGAGCTGCCTCTGCAGAAGGAGGTCAAATACTTGGGTCTAATTCTGGACAACAGGCTGACCTTCACGCCTCACATCCTTTACATTACGAACAAAGCGACTAGGGCTCTTTGGGCCTGTAGGAGCATGATCGGTAAAACGTGGGGGCTAAAACTTAAAATGGTACTTTGGTTGTACACCAAGGTGGTGATACCCACGATCACATACTCAGCCCTGATCTGGTGGCACAAAGCCAGTAAAAGGGAAAGCATAAACCGGCTCAACAGGCTGCAAAGACTGGCGTGCTTAGGTATTACGGGGGCAATGGCATCAACGCCCACCGCTTCCATGGAGGCTCTCCTGGGTCTTCGATCTTTACACCTAGTCGTGGGGTCCGAGGCTCTACTTGCAGCCTACAGGTTGAAAATTAACGGTCATGGTGAGATCAATCCTAGAAGGGGGCACCACACCATGATCCTAAACTCAATTAAGAGTAACGGCCTGCTCAGCATGCACAGCCAAGCAGCTCTAAGAGCCTTGGAAGGAGTTGAATCACACTCCAAGGTTGTCAAACAATGCAAAGATGCTCTGGTAAAACTTGCTCTCCGCAACAGCGTCACACTGATGTGGGTGCCGGGACACCGGGGCATCAAAGGCAACGAAGAAGCGGATCCTCTAGCTAGGAAGGCCGCTTGCGCAAACCTAATGGGCTCGGAGCCTTCCTGCGGGATTGCTTACTCTACCGCAAAAGGAAGAATTAGGGATATACTAGCAGAACAACACCTTGCACACTGGGTGGACCTACCTGGACTGAGGCAATCGCGTACGTTCATAAGGGCACCGTCCAGTGAGGCCAAAAGGAACAAAATACTCATGTTGAGTAGGAAACAACTTAGAAGGTTAGTGGGTCTCTTTACAAGGCACTGCTGCCTCAAAAGGCACCTCAGCATTTTGGGGAGGTTGGCGTAGGATCCTAGTTGCAGGATGTGTGGCGAGGAGGATGAAACCCCACTCCACATACTATGCCAATGCCCGGCCTTGGCCAGGAGCAGGCTGCGTCACCTCGGTTTGCCCTACCCAACAACCGAGGAGATAGAACAATCTCCCTTCAACTGTGTTCTCGACCTGGTCGAAGAGACGCAGTTGTTTGAGTAAACTCGGATGGGTGCACAATAAGCTTAAGCTTCAGTGCAGTGGGGACATGTACCACAGCCCGTTACTAATAATAATAATAATAACGCTTATAGCTGCAATAAATAAAAATGGCGCAAAATTGAAAATCGCCATTGTTTTATTCTTTCACGTGTTAATCAGGAACTTACTACGGCCCTGTGTCGAATGTGTTAGTGTTATAAAATTAACAACTTAAAATGAAATTGCCTTCTACTAATAGCACGTAATATCAGAGGCATTTAGATAAGTTCACCCTCCAATTTATATGCAGCACATTGTTGCTCGAAACGTTAAGTCTTTCATTTAGCACCTAGTAATTTGGGAAACCCTCGTAAAATATTTTTCAACTACACAGAACTGCAATATCACGTAACAACAAATGTATCATAATTGACAGGCGAATTCTCATAAAATTTAATTAAACTTCTTTTCCAAAATAATATTAACACTGGCGCGTCCTGAATATTTTTTTGTCCTGCAATAATGTTTAGTACCAATAAAGCACAGATTTATTACTCTTAAGTATGAAAAGTCGTGCAAGTTTTTTTTATTGCACATAATATGAAACAATTTCAGTGTTGAAGCAAAGGCTTGAACTTTTAAGCACAATCTTCCATTTTAATATTGCTAACATTGCAGCTACGAAGACAAAAGAATGTAAAAAGAAGTATTACTTTCTGTAATACCAAATAATCCGAGATTGAAACTTTTGTCATTAATGTTGCATTCAAACATTCATGAAGAAATTATTATTCCGTCGCTTTGTAATTTCCGTTGCATAATAAATAAAACATTCAGAGATTTTAATTAAAATTAACTGGAATTACAAATTTTTTTCGAAATGATCGGCATTGTTACATTTCGGCATTTTAATAATTCCTGTGCACATTACATAACTATCACAAAATCACTTGAGGCCGAATACGATTCTGTACTATCGATTGACTTTTCACCATTCATTTTTTTTACAGACAGATTAATCAACTTTTTATCCCTTCCAGCTTTGCCACGATTGAACTATGAAATTTGAACCTGTTTTCCAATAAGCTTTCTTTCCGACTGTGATATGACTTTCATGAGCTATTGTTCCATTTCCCTGTGTCTCTTTACAGAAGGGAAATATAATCGTCAATCCGAAAATTTTGTAATATAATATTTTTACTTTTAAATTTTACTCTATTTTTTTAATTTGCACCAGGCGTGAGACATTATTGCCTTGCGCTTTGTCAGAAAAGTATGTATTTATTCTTACGTGTTCGTTTATTCCAGTAGGATTTGTGAGCTAAAAATCTAATTTTCGAAAAAAAATTTTTGTTACTATATTTATAAGTTAATAAATTGGAATTCCCTTAGGGTAACCCCGAAACCGGTCCTGCAATAGATATTACTATTAATAAAAGACAATAAGATTCAACCCAGAGGTTGCAGGTTGAACTCTTAAAAATAGAATATATAAAGTAAATGTCACTAGATTAGGAGATGTAAAAATACTTGCATGGCTGATACGTGAGCGGTGCCACGTGCCGGTCTGGATCTTGATGGGGTCAACTTGTATCGAGTTTGTCTGCACTACGACTACATCCCTTACGATTACGATTGCACAATAAGTTTTTATTTATTACGAATTTATTCGTTCGTTAAGTTTGTGCTGCATTATGTACATTCTCGATTGAAGGTAAATACGCGAATACTTGAACCGTTCATCCGAATTCTATCGGATTACTTTGATACAAGTTGAAAGTATACTTTTAAAAGACAATTTTCTTTTTAATTTTATAATGTCCGACCAGAAGGAATTATCTTTGACACTATAAATCCATTCGGAACATTATTTTCCAACCTGAAACTGTTAGTTTTCAGACAACCCTAAGTATATTTTTAAATCTGTAAGTCAACAAAAAAAAATTCCCAGTCTTCGCATGACGTCATTTGGACAAAATACCAATATAAAACTCACATTTAAAATCATATATAAAAGTAATGACGAAGAGTAAAAATTAAAAAGAAAAGAAATATTTATTAAAATTTCAAAGGAGTTAAAATAAAATTATTTACCTGCAAATTCAGCGTTACAAAAAATTTAAACAAATTTACTATTAAATAAAACAAATTTACTCCGAAATTATTAATATATTAGAATTGTATAATTATGTATAATTAGAGATAAATCTAAATAAGTACAAAAATAATTAATTTAAAAGTTGAATAATAGAATTAATATAACTGTAAACATTAAAAAATAAATACAGCAGCGGATTACTTTTGATTGAAAGTCTTATAGGTTTGCAAAATTCGTAGTTTTACTATAAGGATCTCTTTTTAGAAACAGCACAATAATAATATTAGTGGCGCCCAACGTGGGACTCATTAGTATATTAAAATGATTGTAGAATTTGGTATAATTAAAGATTTTCCCAACCAATAGAATGATTTTTTTGAAAATAAAATTAATTAAAGCAATAAAACGGAAAATGTATAAAAATAACTAAATATCACTAAGATTAAGCGAAAACCCCAAACAAAAAATAATAGTGACGCCTAACGTAAGGTGCTATTATTATTATTATAAATTAATACAATTAATTAATTTGTAATTTAAAATAATATAAAACGTTAATTTCTCCCACAGGTTTTTATAGAATCGATAAAATTGGTTGTAGAATTTGAAAAATGACTGAACAGAACTGAGGATCAAAATTAATTTTAAAATAAACAAACTAAAACATATTATTAAAATAACGAATTTTAACTATTTAGTAAAGAATACATACTTACATAGAAAAATAATATTTAAAAAACAATAAAAAACGACAATAATTCACATTTAACAGGTCAGGACTTAGAATATTTGAATAAACAAGAAATGAATTTATTTCTTATTTTTGATTAATTAATTTTATTAATTTTGTTTTTGTTTGTTTTAATTAGTTAGTTTTAAATTAATTTTGATCCTTAGTTCTGTTCAGTCTTATTTTAGTTCAGTCAGTAATGTTTATTTTAACATTACACACTACTATATACCACACTATAGACTTAAAAAAATTTCATTTTTTAGGTTAATTTTCCTTTATAAAAATAATTTTTCTTTTGATTGAATTTTATCATATAATAAAATTTTCACCTAAGATTTGGTAAAGTAGATCATTGTTTTGACAGTATAGTACTGTTGTACTCAAGGATCCCGTCTATGTAGATCTATTATTTTTCGTGTTCTGGGTACCTCAGGGAAGTTTTTAATTTTTTAAGGTACTCAGTAATTTTTGTTTCTTTAGATCAGTAATTTTTGGATTCTGAATATTTCAGAAATATCATTTTTAATTATTGGAGTTACTCAAGAATACCATCTTTATAAATCTGTAATATTCGAGTTCTGGGTACTTCAGGGTTTTTTTTAAATTTTTTGAGGTACTACGAAATCTGGGTTTCTCTAGATCAATAATTTTCAAGCTGGAACAGCTATATGAATTTTTTAATGATTGGAGTTACTCAATGATTCACTGGCTAACTAGATCTGCTAGCAATTTATGCTCTAAAAATATGTAATAAAATCACAACATGGCGGGAGAGCTGTTTTCTTTATGAAAAAAGCCAATCAAATACAACCGTTTAGGTTTTTATATTTTTTTTTGCTTATTTTTGGATGGCTTCAAAATTTTCTTTGTAATTGCACCTCCAACTATCATTTTGTTAAATTTTTTAGGTCCTGAGAGATCTGGGTTTCTCTAGATTAATAATTTTCTAGCTGGAACTGCTTTAGGAATTTTTTAAAGATTAGAGCGACTCAGATATAATTATACTAGCTAACCAGATCTGCCAGTTTACAGTGTTCTAAATATATGAATATAAATTCAAAACACATTTTGAGGGGGGGGGGTTCTAACAGCTAATCGAATGCACATATTCAGTTTGAATGTTTGTAATTTACAGCCCCAACGACAATTTTTTAAATGTTTTGAGGTAGTCAGAGATCTGGATTTTTCTACATCAATAATTCTTAAGCTGGAACTGCGTTCGAAATTTTTTAATGATTAGAGCGACTCATAGATTCATTGCCTAACTACATAGATCTGCCAATTTCAAGTGCAATTTATGTTTTAAAAATATGTGTATAAAATAAAAGCACTTTATGAGGGGAGGAGAGGGTTACTTTAAGAAAACAGTTATTCCGATACATCCGTTTAGGTTTTTACATATTTTTGGATAGCCTTAAATTATTTTTGTGATTTTTGCAATTTACACCCCCAACTACCATTTGATTAATTTTTTGAGATCTGATAACTCAGAGATCTGGGTTTCTCTAGATCAATAATTCTCGAAATGGAACTGGTTTAGGAATTTTTTGAAGATTAGAGCGGCTAAGATATTCACTGGCTAACCAGATCAGCCAGTTTTCAGTGCAATTTATGGTTCTAAAAATATGGGTTTAAAATAAAAGCACGTTTTTTTTGGAGGGGGGATCCTTTATGGAAAGAGCCAATCGAATACACCTGTTCATTTTTATTTTTAGTTCATTTATATTTTTGGATGGTCTTCAAAATGTTCTTTTTAATTTATATAATTTACACTCCCAACTACCGTAATATCATTTAAAAAATTTTTATTTGTGGGAGCACTTAATGTACTACATGAAACTAAATAAATAAAATAAATTCATTATTATTCAAATAATAAAATAATTCATTTTAATATAAATTAATTAAATTTTAGTGTAGTAAAAACACAAGAAAAAACTGAATAACTAAAAATTATAACTGCGATATTCTGGCTACGATGAGTTATTCTAGACCAGTGGTCGGCAAACTCATTGGTCAATACAGCCAAATATGAAATCTGCTTTTAGCTCCTTGAATAAAATTTTTGTTTTGTCACAACTGAACATTTTTTGACAATTTTTTGCAAAGCGGTGAAAGCCACACTCAAGAGGCCAAGGGTGTTTTTGGGCTCCGTCTCGCAAAACAAAGCGTAGTAGCAAAAATTTATTCAATAAGTTAAAAAAAAACTTACCAAACGACACAAGATTGTGTAATATTGTACACAATGTCGTACTGTTGAAATTTGCCTCTGTTGACTAATAAGTTTGGCGATCACTGTCCAGATTGTTTTGATATACCTAACCTAAGATCATAACTATATAATGTACCTATTATAATATTATATAAAAAACCATTTCTGTTCATCTTTAGCTTTAATTGTTTCATTTTAAGTTACCAACCTAAAATAATTTATATACTGTAGTGGACCAAGTGCAGTCTTTAGGCCGCACAACCTTGATAATTGTATTCCAAACTATTAAACATTCAATAGTAAAAATATACGTTCTCACATATAAAGGTGGTGTAGAAATTATTAAAAAAAAAAGAAATCAATCAAAATACAAAAAAATTCGATACTATTGTATATTTCCAAATAATTTCATATCCACTTTTTTGCTGACCCCTTGATCTTACCTAAAGTGAACCAGAATGTAATTAATCCATAAGAGTTTTTGGAGTCTAACCACCAACTTAAGTTTTAAATGCTAAAAATTATCAATTTAACCATTTCTGTTCATCTTTAGCTCTAAGTAGTAAATTAGTGCGGCCTTCAGGCCGCACAATCTTGGTAATCGTATTCACAAAGTAAAAATATACGTTATTATAATATTATATAAAAAACCATTTCTGTTCATCTTTAGCTTTAATTGTTTCATTTTAAGTTACCAACCTAAAATAATTTATATACTGTAGTAGACCAAGTGCGGTCTTTATGCCGCACAATCTTGATAATTGTATTCCAAACTATTAAACATTTAATAGTAAAAATATACGTCTCACATCTAAAGGTGGTGTAGAAATTATTAAAAAAAAAAAAAGAAATCAATCAAAAATACAAAAAAAATCGATACTATTGTATATTTCCAAATAATTGCATATCCACCTTTTTGCTGACCCCTTGATCTTACCTAAAGTGAACCAGAATGTAGTTAATCCATAAAAGTTTTTGGAGTCTAATCACCAACTTAAGTTTTAAATGCTAAAAATTATCAATTTAACCATTTCTGTTTATCTTTAGCTCTAAGTAGTGAATTAGTGCGGCCTTCAGGCCGCACAATCTTGGTAATCGTATTCACAAAGTAAAAATATACGTTTTTACATTTAAAGTAGTGGTGAAATTAATAGAAATTTAAAAAATTTCCAAATAATAGTATACATATTTCCAAATAATTTTACGATAATTGTATATTCACCTTTTTGTATAGGTACTTGTTTTCAGTCGCAAATCCATCCTTTGAACTAACCTAAAGTAAACCACCATGCGGTTCATCCATAAGAGTTTTTGGAGTCTAACCACCAAATTAAGGTTTAAACGTAAAAAATTATTAACTATTTTGTCAATATAACCAATTTTAACATATCAGAATATTACAATAATTGTAACCATCAAGTATAATTTTTATTCTGGCTGATGTACGAAGTTATCAGCCAATGCACTGCTATACAATTCTAACTTAAACCTAATCTAAACCTATATAAATAAATAAATTCAATAGTCTATAATTGAACAAGTTAACTAAACAATATTTTATAAATTTTTTATTTGACTTTCTGCGTAGTTTAACGCTTTCATCAGAATATTTATAAATACAATGTTTAAATGGAAACCGATTTATATCGGTTAAATATAATTAAATAATTTTTTAATTAAATTATAATAGGTAATTATTTCACAAGTTAAAAATTTATATATTAATATAATATACTGCGATGCTCCCCTTTATAATTTTTGTAAAACAATTTTTAATATACAAATAATTTAAATTTATTAATTTTTGTGAGTTCGGGTGGTGCATGCAAATAATTGTGAGCATGAGACTCTTCTTAACAATTTTAAATATAAATTTTGTATCGTTAATCTTTTCGTTTTAAATTTTTTATTTTTACGGTGTGGTATTGTACTTGCGTCTGCTTGCTTACAGTTGACCGCCTTGTTACAAATTCGCTTCGGTTTAACTTCCAACTTTGTTGTCAAAAATTCAAATTAATTTGCAGTCGTCATATCGGCATGAAGCTTTCTCTCCTTACAGCACGGTTACCTACATAATTTTGTTTACAAAATTCTTATTTATAGTATGTTACAAAAATTAAAATCAATACAAAACAAGCTTTAAAATAATTTACAAACAAAAAAAAATTTTAACGTTTCAAAACACGACAATACCTACTATAAATAAGAAATTATTTTTGTCTATCATTATCTTTAATTGGTTCATTTGAAGTCAACAACAAATGTTGTAATGGATCAGTGCGGCCTTTAGGCCGCACAACTTTGTTAATCATATTCCATACCATTTAAACATTTAAAAAGTAGAAATATACATTCTCATATCTTAAAGTGGTGTAGAAATTAAAAAAAAAATAAATTAATAGAAAATTGTATATTTCCAAATAATTTTACGAAATTTTACACATAGAACAAAAAAGTAAAATCTAGAATTTTTGGAAACTAAGAAAATTTCTTCACTACTGAACAGTTAAACTGACTTAATTAACTCACCCCTACTAAACATTTTTAATAAATAATACCCCTCCTCCATTTTCAATATTAACAAAAATACCCCCCCCCCTTTTAACTTAACCTACTAAACCTGCACCTGCATTATTTTATTATATTAATTATATACCTCTATTGTAAGTTTAATTGGTCTTCATTTGGCAATTGATCTTCCATGGCAGTGTGTTGCCATTGTATTCGCATATATAGTCAAGGAATGTAATAGATTTCTAATATATTATTAACGTCTTCAGGTTAACGCGAATTTAGTTTAACACAAAAATTACACTCTTAATAACATCCTGGATCATTTTTAAAATGTAAATTCCCCTAATCTAGAACGGTTGATCTGGGTCTCGAACCTCTGAGGACCACATAATCCTTGGAACAGAAAGATAAAAATAGCTTCTGATCAAATTTAATTCACCCTTTTAGATGATTAAAAACTTTTATGAAATTTTACAACCAACAGACTGCCTACCACTCGAGCAAATTTAAATCTCGTGTAACGATGTGCAACTCCACGTGGAAAACTCTCTTTCACTTTTTAATAGAGTCGTTCTCTGCCGGGAATATTAGCGTTAAATATATTGCATTTTTTTATAGATTTTTAAATTTTGTCACTTTAAGTCATGCCAAAAGATAAAATATTTCATAGGAAATTTTATCCTTTGATGTAACACAAAATATCGAAACAAATTGAATTTCAACTTTTTAAGTACCTACATAATTTTGAGTTTCAAGTATCCACTTTTCTTGTATGTCTTATTATATTTTTCATAAAATACATTTTTCATTGCTACGAGACACTTTAATTACACTTAAAAGACGATAGAAGTACAATTGAAATTTTCTTTAATTTCGACAAGATAACAACTAAGGAATATTAGCTACGCAAGTTCTTTGTCAATTTCGTGTAATACAAAAATGTTAAAACTTTTTCTAAACTTTCAATGATACTTCGTCAAAGTTTTAAATCACAAACTTTTAAAGCTGAATAAATTACATTTAAAATTACAAAAGCCAAATGCAGGATTTTTTAACAACCGATTTCACCGTTTTGTTTGTGTATTTTCAGAAAACTTGTAAGCCAAGCTATCTCTGCTTCTATATTCCTGCTCTAAAACTAGATAATTTGAAAATTTTGAAAATCAAAACAATTTTGCAACAAGAAAAAATTTGTGGTTACTAAAATGAAAACAGCCGGAAGCCGAAATGATGAAAAATATTTCACATAGTTGAGAATATCCTTTTCAATTATTAGGTTATTTGTAAAAAAAATTGGATCGTTAAACTGATAGGAGATTTTTTATCGTAAAAAAAATTTGTTATTTTGAGATCGATAAGCTTTGGTAATTAACTTAAACCCTGTGTCAGGATAATTTCATAAAATTTTTAATAATGCGCAATTTAGTAAAATAATCTTTTAAAAATACGATAAGGATAATGAGCACGATAAATTTAAATCTCTACTTTAATGACTAACAGAGGATAATATTATGTAAATTAAAAAAAAAATTAAGATCCTGACATTCTGTTTTTGGTATTGCTAAAAATAAACTTATGTAGTAATAATTGTGTATTTTATTTACCTAATTAGTTTTTGTGCGTTGTTTATTTATTTATTGTTGATTATTTGTATTAGTAATAGGTCATAATATCGAAGTTAGTTTAATTAGCAGAATATCAAAGTAGCTAATTAAATGTTTCTTTATGATTCAAAGTTCAAAAAAGAAAGTAAAAGGTGTGCGTAATGACTGTGATTTGAATAAAAGACAAAGTGTAATTAATTTCGAGCTAAAAATGTAAGACTATGCTGGCTAATTAACTACGGATGCTAAAAAGACGTGAACATAATAATTATTATTTATCGTAGATCATTAAAAGAGATTTTAAGCTGCATTGTATCCTTACAAAAGAAAGTTAAAATTAGACTACGCGGACGAAATAGTTAAAGATTATCAACATAAACTAAAAAGATATTTACTATTATTAAATAATTACGTCACGTACAAAAAATACTAATACATTTTTTTATGAATGTAATTGTTGAGTTATGTCTGATGATGGCTGATTTGGATTTTAATTTTTATTATACAGTTTTAAAATTTATTTAGCGTTGTCACGTTTTGTATTACCTTATAATGACATCACCGTGTATTTTAAAATTAAGATTTGGGCTTAATAAAATAAGTTACGAAAAAATAAATAATAGAATTCTGATTTTTTTGGTATAAACTGGCACAAATTTTTTTATTTTTTTACGAGATATACAGAGTGTTCCCGGATACACTTAACATGACTTAGGTGGTGAGACTACACTTTTCTAAGAAAAATATTTAACAAAAATTTGTTTTCTAAATTAAAATCCTGGAAATCCTGGCTTCTGTAAACTAACTTTTTAAATTTCAACCTTCACATAGCCATAGTCCCGAAAATATTAATTTTTTATTAAAAATCATTTAGTGCTTTTTTAAAAAGCGTGAAATAATCTACAAACTAGATTAAAACCTTCTATTGGCTAAAATGAACGGCTTTCAAGTTATGAATTAAAGTAAGTAGAAAAATGTTGAAAAATTCTAGCTTTTTTTTGGTTTTTTCAAAATCCCGTATTTTTTAAACGAAACATTTTCCAAAAAATCAGACGACTCATTCCGGATAGGAAATTTAACAGACTACAACTTTTGTCTAGAAAAAATTTTTGAAAAACCAATCTATTTCACAATACATCAGAAAATAATAAACAAGGCAGCTACAAAAAAATTAAATTATTAAATAATACATCTAAAATTTTTCAACATTTTTTGACTTATTTTAATTTATAACTCAAAAGCTGTTAATTTTAGACAATAAAGGGTTTACATTTAGTTTATAGAATATTTCTACTGAAAAATTAATATTTTTGAGACTATGGCCATGTGAAAGTAAAAATTTAAAAGAAAGCTTTAAAACGGTCTAACTCTCCAAAATTCTTTTGCCGGGGGGGGGGGGGGGATATTTTATATCCCTCAGTTAAAAACTGTTGATTTTAGACAATAAAAGGTTTACATCTAGTTTATAGATTATTTCTACTAAAAAATTAATATTTTCGAGGATATGGCCATATGAAAGTAAAAATTTAAAAGAAAGCTTTAAAAGAGTTTAACTCTCCAAAATTCCTTTGCCGGGGGAGGGGGGGGGGTATTTTATATCCCTCAGTTAAAAACTGTTGATTTTAGGCAATAAAGGGTTTACATCTAGTTTATAGATTATTTCTACTGAAAAATTAATATTTTCGAGGCTATGGTCATGTGAAAGTAAAAATTTAAAAGAAAGCTTTAAAAGAGTTTAACTCTCCAAAATTCTTTTCCGAGGGGGGGAGAGTATTTTATATCCCTCAGTTAAAAACTGTTGATTTTAGACAATAAAGAGTTTACATCTAGTTTATAGATTATTTCTACTGAAAAATTAATATTTTTGAGGCTATGGCCATGTGAAAGTAAAAATTTGAAAGAGTTTAACTTTCTAAAATTTTTTTGTCGAGGGGGGGGGGGGGTATTTTATATCCCTCGGTTCAAAGGTTTTGATTTTAGACAGTAAAGAGTTTATATCTAGTTTATAGATTATTTCTACTGAAAAATTAATATTTTCGAGGCTATGGTCATGTGAAAATAAAAACTTAAAAGAAAGCTTTAAAACAATTTAACTATCCAAAATTTCTTTATTGGGGGGTATTTTGTATCCCTCGGTTCAAAGCTGTTGATTTTAGACAATAAAAGGTTTACATCTAGTTTATAGATTATTCCTACTGAAAAATTAATATTTTCGAAGCTATGGCCATGTGAAAGTAAAACTTTAAAAGAAAGCTTTAAAACGGTCTAACTCTCCGAAATTTCTTTGCCGGGGGGGGGGGGTTATTTTATATCCCTCGGTTAAAATTTTTAAATGTTCTTAATATTTTCGGACTCTCACTTCTCGCTTTATTTGTAGTATAAATAAATTTAGACTGTATTTGTTGAAGGTATGACCATTACCCTTTGATATGGCTAATGAGCATTATAAACCCAGGAAAGAACTCATTAGTTGGAGAGTTAAGCTTTTGCGGTATATTTATTCAGAATTTAATATGAAAATGATCAGTTCAATGTATTTCTCTTTATTTATAGATTCGATAAATAGAAATTTAAAACATTCAATACGAGGTTTTTTAATCGCTACTTCATTATTGCGGTCTTTAGTTTTAATCTGGCTCTCACACACTGCATTATCCTTCTATATTTACCTCTTAAGATATTTTGAAAGGAGATTGTGTTATTATAGATTTGTGGGAGGTTTCAATATTTTTTGAAAGTGCTAACTTTTTGGTACAATAATTAAATAAGTAAGCCAATAAAGAAAGAGAGATTTGTTAGATTAGAACTAAATTAACATCTTTGTGAAGATTTACTGTTAACAACCAAAAGTTCTAATTGAAGTAATTATCAGGACATTTGTAATACAGTCTAATTTGTGATTCTTATTTTCAAAGTTGTTAAAATTTTAATTAAAAGCTGTATTCATGACACCGAAATCAGTTTAAATAAGCAACAATTACATATTAGATTTTACTTATTTAGTTATGATGCTAATTGTAATTTGACTCCTTAATTTTGAGGTTTTAAACGCGACTTAAGGGGTATAATCTGTAATTGTTCTTTATTGTTACTAATTTGGCAGTTGAAGATATAACTTCGGCAAAGTTGGAAGCATCCTTTCATTTTAAGTTTGAACTACGTTCGTACTTGGAGAATAACTTATTTTGTGTTATTTGTTTTGCTGTCAACATTAAATTAATCCTTAATTCTAGGGTTACGAATGTGGCTTTAATTCTTTAATTTAACTCTGTGTTTTTTAAAATTCAATTTAATTTTTATAATTTGTGTTTCTCACCCGCTTTTGGCTCCTAATTTTGGATTAATGCTGCTTTTAAATAACTTCACTTTTTCAGGTTCTTTTTGTTCGTTTTGTTCTTTACTTTAAGAAATTTTATTTTTACCTCTACCCTTGGATTTCCAAAGTTTTTAATAAGTCTCACAGAAGCTTTGACATCCTGGTGGTAAACATAAATTGTTTGAGTTTTTTTTAAATCTAGAAGGAGCATCCTTGTTGACTTGAAAGCAGCGTTGTTTAAACCCCAATCCCCTGGAAGTGAAATTCAATAAGCAAATATAGGTAATATTATTTCATAACTTCAACGCAGGAGTATCTCGAGTATTGTCAATCATCAGCTGAACATAATCGATCGTACACAAGTTGCTAAAAGAATAAGATTAATTAATTAAATTTTTGTTAAAGTTTTATTACCGTAATGAACGTCAACAGAAAACTTTTCGGAACCAGCATCGCAGGAAGTAAACTTGGAACAAACGAACCATCAGCCCAAAACAATTACAATGTCTTTTCACCGGTCTGAAAGTTGTTCGTTGTAGAATCTCATGATTATTTTTTTGTCATTTTATTACTGGGAAATGCAACAGTTTTCACGATCGAATTAATTTTCTTATTTAGACTACTTAAGGACTTTTTAAATTCAGTTTTGATTCGTTAATTAAAATTATAAATTCATAATGAGATTTATATTTTGTGCAAGCTTTGCATTAAGCAGGCGAATAAATGCCACATCATCAAAATATCGACGGTGGAGTTTTATAAATGAACAATGGAAATACATTTAATCAAGTAATTTTTCTCATTATAACTTTTTTCAAATAATTTAAATTTAAAATTTTAATCAAAGAATTATACAGTCTTCATTTGGTTTGTGCGAGTTTATGCAAATCACCTCAGTCTCAATAAAATTTTACCACTGCGGTGTATAGATTTTTGGAATAATCAATGTTTAATAATTTATGTTCAGTTTAATTTGCATTTAATTAATATCTCGCGTGCCTGAAATACCGAATAAAATCGGGATAATTTTCAGTGCCGATGTGAAATTCAAGAAAAACTTTTTTTTTAATCCATCAGCTGTGCCACCTTCGGTGCCTACGTAAACCTTCTGATCTCAACGACCAAAACATTTTAAAGCGTAATTTGATTATCGTCTCTAAAAGTGAAAATTTCAACGCTTTAGGTGCTTTATCAATTTTGATTATCGTCAATGTATCTGCTAGCTGTTTTTATAAAATTTTCTAAAACAAATTTCATGTTTCCTTCGTCAATTTGCTAGTAAACATTTTAACGTGTTTCAATTTGTCTCTTTAAAAATCAACATAGTAAACTTATCATCCTACATTGTTGATGTAATTTTAAAAGTTGGGTCGTTAAAATTTCATTTGTATGAAACTTAGTGCATGCACTTTGCAACTTTGAGTTTATTAAGGTAATAAAATAACATTTGTGTAAGTTTACAATTTAAGCTATGCACCATACCTATTTGTAACCAGAGGTGAACCATAAAGTTATAATGATAGCATCCAAGTTAGTAGAATTTGTGTAGTTCCTCTTCGATTCGAGTGACGCTCGAGAACTATAGAGTACTGCAAACTAATTGAAATAGTTTAGGTTAAACAAATATTTATTGATGTTAACAATAATTATTCCAGTAGGAAATTATTGAATAGAATCGATAGTTGTAATTTATTTCAACTAAACGCAAATGACGTTTGTACAATGTATGTTTGAAGGCTCTAATTTATTCCATTAATTATTTGGATATCCGGTACACTATTTTCCCTTCTACGTCGAAATAATTTAAACACCCAATCTAATAAGCGGCTAAGGTTAAATTATTTTTATATTGTAATATTGACTTTTTAAATTATATTTAAAAAATCAGTGTAGTTCATAGCAATATATATTATAATTCTATTTCTCATAAACAAGTTACGCGGGTAAAATTTTCGTGTTTAGTTGATTTTTTTTTTCTATCTGATTTTATTATTATTTAAAGGAGGTTAGTATACCATTTTACGACGCTTCGACGCTTAGTAAGTTTACTTTTACGACAGATAAGGAACTAATATGACGCTTCAACCCTTAGTTTGCTCGAGAATTTTCAAATTTAAACTTTTCAGTCTTTTTAGTTTAATAATCGCTATAGGTTGGTACTATGTGTATTTTTGCACACAAACTAAGCGAGGATGTTGGAAAACTTAAATTGCAGTTCACTCTCTATTAATTTTAAAATTTAATTTTTGTTTTATTTATTTGTGAATTATAAAATTCTGATTTTGAAATTTTTTTAACTTTTAATTATATTTATGATATGATTTTTCCACTATTCTACTCTCAATTTTCTCTAATTAATATTCAGGTATCTCCATAATAACCTTTCCAAACTTTCTATTAAAACTTTTTAATATTATATTATATTTAAATTTAAATTTTAAACTTTTAAAACTTTATACCGCATACACAATTATAATTAATATCCAAATATAACTTTTGGTCCCATTAATTTTTTTTTGTTTTTTTCTTTAAAATTAAAACTCTTAGTTATTCTTATTGTGTTGGTAATTAATTTTAAGTTGTGTTATGTTTATTGAATAACCCTGTAGTAAGTACTTCATACATACAATTTTTGATAAAACTTGGCATGGTTGTTCTATTCATTGATGTAAATAACCATACCAAATTTTTTGGCTTTATTTCTAACAGTTCAGATTTTACAGCTTCTTAAAGTTTTTGGATTATTTGAAAAAAATATCAACGCTTCCAAGTGTTTTTTTTTGTAGCCAGAAAAAAATCTGTAGGATTTCTAAATAAATTTCAGAGTTTTGCAATAGATGGAATAATCCTAAAATTTTTTATTTTTTTGTTGGTTCTAAGTGTTATGCTCACCTCATGAAAAAAATTTACATTTATCGTAGAACTCTAAATTTTGATATAGTTACTTACATCAATGAATAAAACAACCATGCCAAGTTTCATCAAAAACTGTATGTATGAAATATTCATATAAAATTCGCTTAGTAATATATCCCTATATTATTATGTAATACACAAAATAAACATATTGCTATGTCCCGCCGGTATTAATTTTATAAAATAAATTAAATTCATAAAATTTAATTTTTAATCGTGGGTTCGAGGTGACATACAAATATTTATGAGCATGAGACTCTTCTTTTAAAATTTTTGTCTTGCAATTTTATTTTGGTCATATTTTGTTTTGCGCGTGAAACCGGTGCCGTGTTATTCTTCAAAATTTTTATTTTCGAACACTTTCGATTAAATAAAACAACCTTTAATTGTAAACAAAATTACTTTTACTTTCAAAATCATTAAAATTTTCAAAATATATTTCAACGGATAAAACAACTTTCAGGTTCACATGCGTAAAGCCCCCACTTCAACCACTTTGTAACAAAATAACAAAATAAATAATTTACAAAATTTTCTATCTACAATTTAAACTCAAAACAAAATAAACTTTAAAATAATTTACACTATATACAAAACAAAAGTTTTTACGGTTTTAAAACACGACATTATTACCCCCTTAAATTTTGTGAGTGAACTAAAGAGTTCACGATTAAAACTTGTCGCAGTTTGACAAATAAATTTTTAATTACAATTTCAAAACTAAACAATAGTAAACTAAATAAAAAATTAAATAACACCAGTTTCTGCCATCTCCTACTCTTCCATATCTTCAAAAAAAAAATAATAATAATAATACTGATAATATAATAAAAATAATAATAATAATTGTGAATAATTGTGGTTCCCTTGTAAAATTTATCTTTTTTACCTGTTCAATTGTTATTTTACTAATCGTAAGTTTTAATTCCCAATCTTTTAATCTCCAAATTTTTCCTTTTATTTTTTTGATTTCATTTTTCCCAATGCGGTGGTTTAATTTTTTGAACAATTTATTTTGATCAAACAACCTAAATTTAAATTTCCTTTTCTTTGTTTTCTTCTCAATTACTTTAGTATTTTTCCGTTTTTCACCTTTATTTATCTACGTTTTCTCTGCACTGTCTATCATTGAGACCAAGCTTTTATTCATTTTCAAAAATTTTTATTGAAATACTTTTTTAATTCTGTTTTCATTTCACTCGTGTTTTCTTTCTTGTTGTTTTTCATTGTGTGTTTCACCATCTTTATTAAATCCTGTAGATATTTTTCATTTCTTCCTTCATTTTTAGGTTTTGTCTACAATTTTTGTTAACAATTTTTTAATTAAATCACAGCTATATCGGAAACGGTCGCCCCACGTTGTATGCCACAATTAAATGTTATGCTCCCAACTATACAAATTGTGTAAATCTCGCCTCCGCAAAAAGCGCAATAATAATTATTATAAATAGAAAATAACTTAAAAAAGTTTTAGAATTTTTTAAGTATTTTTGTGGTGTTTAGTAGTATGTGACATACTACATGTGACTTAACAAAATGTTAAAATAATAAAATTTTTAACTGTTAAGTAAATAATACATACTACAAAGAAACATAATATTTAAAGAAACTAAAATGACAATAATTTACATTTGACAAGGTTGAACTTAGAATATTTGAATAAACAAGAAAATAGAATTCTAAAAAAATTTACGCTATAGAAATGATAAAAATTACTTAAAAATATAAAAACTCTGTAACATAATATAAAGGCTCTTATTTCACGATTATTTTCGATCATCAGTCATGTATAACAGTAAAAATAACAAGAAGTGAGAACAATATACCAAAAAAATTGAAAAAATTTAAAAATTAAAAGATCAAGAAATTAACTAAACTTTAAATGTTGTGCTTACCAAATAACCCAACAAAACGACGTCATGTGACTAAATAAAATTTTAGGTTAAGTAAATGAATATGAATCCTAAATCCCCTATACAATAAGGTTGAAGTATACAATGCCATTTATCACTTCGAAAACTAAATTTGAAAATAATAATAATATTTGTTTATTCAAGTATTCTAAGTTCAACCCTGTTAAATGTGAATTATTGTCATTGTAGTTTTTTTAAATATTATGTTTCTTTGTAGTATGTATTATTTACTTAACAGTTAAAAATTTTATTATTTTAATATTGTGTTAAGTTTGATTATTTTAATAATTATTATGTTTATAAATTTTGATTTTAAGTTTTGTAATTAATTTTTTTATTAAATTTTTCGTTTCTGTTTATTAAAATGTGGTCTTATAAATTTTAGTTATAATTTATTAAATTAATAACTCAACGGACAAAATATAGGTCCATTGACTTTTACGCACTTCGACGTAAACCCCCACTTTAACCACTTCACCAACATTATAACAAAATAAATAATTTGCAAAATCTTTTATCTACAGTACATAATACAATTTAAACCCAAAATAAACTTTAAAATAATTTACAATAAAAAAAAACAATTTTTATGGTGAGTGCCACAAAAAACTTTTTAAAAATTTACTTTTTTTATTCATTTTTATTTTTGTTCTCTCTCATATTTTGTCTTTTTACTTTTGCAATCGTTGGAATGATTAATTCATAAGCAAACTTGTGTTCACTATAAAAAAAATGTTAAAATGAAAAAAGAAAAATTCTCACTTGCAATATATGAAAGGTAGTTCGTCAAAGGGAAATGAACTTTTAGTATTAAAACGATTTAATTAATTAACGATGCGGTTCAAGCCACTTTCGAGAACGCGGTTGTGTAAAACTCTACGCACTCAGCAATTATAATCTCTCCGGTAATAGCTTTATTGTATCTACTCTATCCGGCACAAACTGAAATTTTATTTTCATTATAAATCAAAATTTATATTAATAAATACCTATAGTATTATTATTATTACTGAAAAATATTTCAAAATTATAATATGCAACATTCGTATTTGCGCTAAGGTAATTAAGAGTAGAGCAATTTTTAAAAAGAAGCAAACAACACGCAAACCAAATTTATGTTCGTTGTTAATTAAAATGGCGCATATTTGAAATATGTTCAGCGTGAAAGAGAACAAAATTAATTAATATGTGCTATTTGGGTTTGCAAGAACAATTTTTATACTCCAAAAAATTTGTTATGGAGTACTAATCACAAATTATTCTCAAATTAGAAAATAAACGCTTATTTATATAGGTATATTGACATATCGTATGTAAATATGTGGGACAGAACTACATTATTTAAATCCAAACGCTCTAATAAAGCCAGTTTACTGGAAATAAAATTTTAACGAAGACTAATTAAATTATTATTTTGGGTTTAATTGCTAATCAAATAATTTTATATTACATTAGGGGAAAGCTACAATCGGAATAAATTGACTTCGGATTCGAACTGAAAAATTTGAATTAATTATGCACAGCACAGTGTATTTTATTGTTCAATAGTGGACACTGCCATTTTTACTTACCATCGTAGATGATAAGTACGTATCGGCTAGACGGTAAGGTTCTCCCGGTACAAACCGAAGAAAATAATATATTAGAAATGAGTCGAGGATCTGCTTTTATCTTTACATTCTTACTAACAGATCAGACGGCCTTCAGATCGGCCTTCATTATAATATAATATGATATATTTATTAAATATTCCGCACCTTTACGTCAAACGACCAACGCAGTTTTCGTTCTCCCAATGCTGTAGTATGTTTGTTTGAGCAATTCTTAAAGACTCAGTTTATGATAAAAAGCTTAATAAAACAGGGGTTTAATTAAATTTTGTTTGCGTAAAATCCTAAGCTCTAAAGCAAACTATACTTACGTATGCTAGTAGGGGAATATTATGTACAAGAGAGTAAAAGTTTATTTCCGTCATAAAAATTAAAGCTACATTATTTTGAAAATATTTATTGGAGTATTTTATCGCTTTCAAACATGAGCGGCCTTATTATTTCCAACAATGTTGGCCGTTGTCTTAAATGAAGCTTCAAACTGCATTATCGCAATCGCCGTCGGTGATTTTTAAAAATTTTTAATTTGTTTTAAATGTTTTTATTTTCTTTCGGTGCAGAAGAAATTTACATCAAACGCACAGGTGATTGAAATAAAAGTTTATGAAAGCGCCTGCGGCGCTTTTTTATTAAGTTGTATTTTTAGCTGAGATTACAATATTTTTATTTATGAAAAATAATCTGAAATTAATACTGCCACATTATCAATGTTAAATATAGGTTACAATTCTATGTTTCTATAGTATTCTTAAAACAAAAGGATTTCAGTTAAATTTCAATGGTTGGAAGCAGAAGCGGCAGATATTTCTACCTTGAGTTATATTGTCAAGAATTGTAGACCTAGTTTTCGTTCGACGGTTTTTCGCTTACTATTCGGTTTAATCGATTTCGGTTTCACGTTAAAAAAGATGTACATACATATATTTATTTATTTTCTACTTATTTACGCGTTTGCGGTCGACGTTTCCATTACAACGAAGGCGGATAAGTGATAAAAAGCCCACTTTTAATGGTCAGCTTCATCAAGTAGAATTCATCTTATACAATATAATTTTCTTCCATCAAAAATGACATTTTATGACTTTAGTATCAAAATAAAACTTTCAATGTAATAACTTTTCGCTTTCGATTCCACAAACGAGTTTACCGAAAATATTTTCCAAAAAATAATATTTTTATGGAGTCGATGGCTCTTTATTTAATCAATTCCTCGGCGCGGTACCGCATACATGTTCTATAATGTTATAATATCAAATATTTCTGATAGAAAATAAATTAACTTGAAAAATAATTCAATTCTTGAAAACCACAAAAATATCTTTACATTTTGACTTTTCATAGATCAAACGCCGGACCTGTTCACTTATTTGTAAAGTATAAAATTTTTATATTTTTTAATTAAGAATTTGTAATTTTGTATTTTAGTAGTAATTACATCTGCGTTAAAGTCTGTAATGAACTTTAGCATGCTCAGAATTTATGCAAATAACTGCTTTATGCAAATTACTGTTTTTTAAAACAAAAACATGAAGAAACTAATTAAACTCTTGTAGTTCTCGTAACAAATTATATAATTTTGTGGTATAAAAGAAAAATTGCGTATGAGCGGAAGTAATTCAAGCTGAACTGGTCTTAAGTACTTAATTTACACTAAAGAGATGAATGATTTAATTTGAACTGTTTCTAAGATTTCATGTGTCCGAAATCCATCGATTTATTTATTTATATAGTTTTTCTCAGGCATCTCGGCTTAGTGGCCATCTTCACAGTATAGTTACTTTTCTTTTGGATTTTTGAATTTTATATTCTTCTGTAATAATTAAATAAAGCATATAAAAATAAATTCAATCAAATTAATTCACAAAGAACAATTAGATCTTAATCCCCGGTCTTTATACATATTGGTAAATTCGACTTACCTATAAAAACAATAATTGTTATTATGCTATATATTAGTGAAAATTCATTCGTCAAATCTATTCTAAGTTTTAATATACCCAGGACCGTCATTGTACTCTCTATATTTATTCTTTCTATTGCCGTTTATTAATTTGTATCAACTCGATGATTTTTGCCAGACTTCTTTTCAAATTATCCTCATTTTGGCAATCATCGATGCTCTAATTTTTATTATTTGCTTAATTTTTCCCCCGAAAGGGTCATTTTCCCTATCTTCTGCCGAGTACGCTGGTAGAAAACGCAGCAACGTTCGAGGTTGTCAATCGTCGCGGTAGTTTTGCACTATTGTACACCATTGCCTTTCCATTACATTTCGTCTGAAGTGCATCTTTCTCTTATTGATTCTAACTTTTCTGTCAGCTCTCACTTTTGTCTTTCCGTATTTCCATTACACCTCGGATTGAGCTGGACAAAACATTTCTGATCTTTCAATTTGCCCTGACTATCCAGAGATAATAATTAAGGAGCGTCCATTAATTACGTAAGGACGACTTTTGTAATTTTTTATCCCCTTCCTCCCCCACCTAAGGGTACGCAAGATTATGACCCCCCCCCCTCACCTTACGTAAGGATTTTTTTAAATTAATTTTGACCCCCCCCTCGTTGCATTCCGCTGACTAATTTTCGGCAACTTATCTAAAAATTTTATAAAAAATTTTTATGTTAGTTATTATGAAATTTTAAAATAGAATTAAATTAAATCGTACATTATCAGCACACTAGCAACTATCTACTATATAATACACCTGAGTCAGGTGTATTGTTCCCCGGTTTGTTCACAAAATTAAAAAAAAAATGCTTATTTATTGCTTATTCTTGATAACATAAACCGAATATTTGATTATAATCAACGATGTTTTTCGCGTGTATTTGTTCACCCGTTTTTCGCAATAGTGATAATAATACCCGAATGATAACATTAACCGTGATTCTAATAAGCGGCGTCCACTGTATAACAATTATTGTTTATTGGTACAATTTTGAATATTTTTTACCTGTATAAGGAATTACCAACGTAAAAAGAGAAAAATTTAATTTAAAAAAGTATTTTAAGTTAAACTTACGTAAATAATATGTCGAACACCTCCCCCCCCCCGTAAGGGTAAGAAAGATTTCTAATATCTCCCCCCCCCCTCCCTCAAACCCCCACGTGGACGTGGACAGTCGACACTTGTTTCTTTAAACTACACTTAAGCAATCTTCAAATTATACATTTTTAAAAATTTTGGTTTACTAAAATACGGGGGCATTTGATAAATAACACTAAAATGAAGCAACTGAACTACGGATATTAATTAATTTTGGAAACAAGCAATTTTAAAATTTTAGTTTTTCAATTAAAAATCGGTAAATTGCTCATTCTGTTGACAGTGCGTGTTCTCGACGTTGCAGCATTTGTTTAAGTGTTGAGAGGGGGGGGGCAACTGTGCACTTCTAGCCTAGCTACTGTTAAAAACAATACATATAAAATATGAATTTATTAATTACAACCGATAACTTAAAAATAAAGATCCGTATATTTCCAGATTTATAACTTTTGAGTTGGAACCGCTCCAGTGATGCTTTTAATGAGTGGAACGACTCAGAAGTTTACTGTCTAACCAGATCTGCTTCGTAACCACTTTTAATTTTTTTAATTCAGGTAAAGATTATCGTACTCATCTCAAAATTTGTTTCACAAAAATTTTGGCAAAAAAAAGGTAAAAAATTAACTTTTAACGGCATCGGTTAGCTCAGTAGTCGGCAAACTCATTAGTCAACAGAGCCAAATATCAACAGTAGAACAATTGAAATCGAAAATAAAACGAGTGAAAAAGTTGAGGTCTTGTTTTTTTTAACTCACTGAATAAAATTTTGCTGCTACGTTTTTCTTTTGTCAAAACGAAAAACCACACTGTTTTAGCCAAAGAGCCGCGTGTGGCTCGCGACCCGCAGTTTACTGACCACTGACCTAGCTTAATCTCTAGCCTAACCTATAACTTAAATTTTAACCAGATTCAGTTGCAAGCAGGTGTGTGGGTTATTCTTGGAGTTTCCGCGGGCCGCCACATAAATAAAACAAGATTTATTTTTACAAACAAGAATGTTTTAGTTTCAAAACCTTTACCCACATTTTAAAAGTTGAGGGTTAACGGCGTAAATTGCTAATATAAAAATTAAACTTTGCGAATTATTTCAAAATTTGGGTAAAAAGACCTAAAAAACGTAAATTTACTCAGTGAGTTACTCGCAGTTGTACGGCATGAAATGGAAACGGCTAGTGGGGTTCCACAGGGATGGGTTCTAGGTCCAGCTTTAGGAGCGACTCTTATCGGATTCGCTGACGACTTGACTTTAATCGTCCGCGACCGAGATGCAATGATGGCGGAAACTAACACCTACACAGCCGTAAATACTATCGTCCACTAGGCGTATTAAAAACCGTCATCATCTGGTGAAGAAGATAGATACCGCTCATCAACATCTGCATGGAAGAATCTCAAATACACCTCAAAGGTTCTGTAATGATGCTCGGCGAAAAACTGGAGAAAAACCTTAATTTTGCTGAGCACATCCGAGAATAGGCGGCCAAAGCGGAGACCCCGGCACGACAATAGCCCGAATAATCTGCTATCTGTAGTGGTTTACTCGATACTGCTATACACAGCACCTGAGTATAGAAAAAGACTTTTGAAAGTACAATGACGTGCGACCCTTGCGTTTATCAGCGCCCACAGAACTGTATTCGGCGAGGTCACATTGGTTCTTGCTTGAATACCATCAAGGGACCTGTAGGCCTGAGAAAGAACGAGAACCCACGTCGTACTAGGAGGTCTCGAAGATATCATCACCATGTGATGAAAAATGTGATGACCAAAAAACAACTTATATTCGACATCCAGACTTGAGTCGCCTGAGGTTTTCACCTTACACAAGCGCTTACCGGTCACAGTTACTTCATGGCATATCTCTATAGGTTCGACCGACGCGAGTCTCCCATTTGTGACCATTACGGCGCGGAAGACACAGCCAAGAATGTTTTTTCTAGTGCTGAAGATAAGACCAAGCCAGAACAGCCGCGGAGTTGGGGTGAACTTACAACTTACTCTCGATAACGTAGTCTTTACGATGCTGAGCAGCCCGAAGAACTGGACTAGAATCGAGCAGTTTATACAGGAAGTTTTCAGCCAAACGGAAGCAGAGGGAAGAGAGAGAGAAGCGGCTGTGTGCCGACTTTAAGGAAATAAGAAGCATAAGTCACTGCGTGCATGCTTAAAAAGCGCGATACCAAACCAAGGCGATGGAAACTATGAAAGTGAAGATGTTATGTAAAACGGACGCGATCTGTTCGACACAAGAAAAATCAAACAAACAAGAAACAAGATTTTAATGCGTTAAATCCGCGGAAGTGGCAAAGTAATGTCTATAACGACAGATACCTCGCTTCTGCAGTTATCTTAAGTGAAGGAGTTTTAGTTGGTAAAAGTCCGACACTACCATACCCTCCGATGGTGTCCATGAGGTTTTTTTTAGTTTTACAGTTTAGTTTTAGTTTTAGTTTGATTAGTCTTAACCAATCAAAACATTTTGACTCTAAGTTTCTGTAATTTTTCGAGAATAAGCGTATAGTTTAATAATATATAATACGTCACGTATATAATACGTATAATAAACGTATATTCACAAAATTTGATTTAGATTTGGGTAGAACATGGCATAGTTTCGATCAAATCTATTTAATTTAATCTCTCAGAAATGATATTTTAATATATTAAAGAAGTAATATAAATTGCACTGACCCGAGTTATTCAAATTTATAAAAATTTGCTCAATTCCAAATTTTTTTTTAGCTGGGTGTACATCCATTATTTAACAAGAGACTCTTCTGGTTGTAATTTTAATATTCTATTCAATTGTCCATTAAAAATGCTCAACTTTTACCTTGCAATCTGGTATTGGACTTGTAACTTGCACGTGCACGTTCCGCATGTGGTATTGCAGCTGGCGTCAGTTCGTCTAACAAATTCGTTTGTTCATTTCATGCACTCAACAATCAAAATTATCACAATTTTTTTAACAATTTGCACTTTGCCACAATTAAATTAAACAAAAACATCAACTCAACTTATTTTATTAATTTTCAAACAATTAACAATTTAAATTTTTTTTGCGGGAATAATGTTCATCCGCCCGTCAAGTTGACGTCAGGTCGTCTCTAGAACCTCTATCTAAGTGTCTTGGACAACCTGCAAACCCTACTCTCTTCACGCTTTCCTCCTTCTTTACAATTAAAATCCTTATTTATAAATATTAAAACCAAACTTCAAAATTATTTTACAAAACAATAAAATTAACGTCTTTATGGTTTTAGAAACACGACAAAATATAATATAAATACATAATGATCAAAGCTAGTGTTAAATTGAAAACTTAAACTAAGTAAGCAAGAAACAGAAATTTAACAGACTAAAATGTTTTTGAAGCAAGTATATAATTATACAGTTCTCTTTTTTTGTTTTACAATTTTTTTTTAATTACGTAATCTTTTTTTAAGGATATTATTATGAGGACTGATCAAAATAGAACAACAAAATAAATACTTTTTGTAACATTTCGTTATTAAATTTTTATCTAATTTCCTTCCGTTCAATTGTAGTATTGGAAAAAATATAATAAATTATCGGTTTTTCCGGATTTGAAAATACAACTGTAGTAAATACAATAATATAAATATTTTAGACGGGATTTTAAAAACCAAAACGCACATTTAAATTTTAATTAAAATTCAAAAACCTTCGAACTTCAGCATCCGAAAGCTTAGATTAAGGATTACCTATATCCTGTACTTTTCAATTCTCTTATTAAATTTAAAATATTATAGGCTGAAAAAGAATTTTCAGCGAAAACGTAGTCTTTATTAAATTTTAATTTTATGTTCCCTAATGTCACTCAAAAAATTATTTGCTTTAAAAATATATAAAAAAGCGGCCGAAAAAGAAAAACGGAAGCAACATAATTAATTTAATTAAAACAGTATTAGAATACCTACAAAAAGCGGGTATAATTTAAATTTAAAATAAAAAGTTATAAAGCA
This sequence comes from Cantharis rustica, assembly GCA_911387805.1. Classification (NCBI taxonomy): domain Eukaryota; kingdom Metazoa; phylum Arthropoda; class Insecta; order Coleoptera; family Cantharidae; genus Cantharis; species Cantharis rustica. Next base: position 37,579,918 of record OU426882.1, read on the forward strand.
ACCAGAAGTTTTGGGGGATTCACACAAAACTGTCTGAACGCTTTTTAATTTAAATTTATTTGAAACGGCATAGATTACGTTTTATTAATTTAAGAACAAGAATTGCAGACTTTCAATTTAAAATACTACCGTAAAGTTTCACAAAATCATGTAAATGAAATCGTAACTTTCTATGACTTAAGGTTACATAAGCGTCGAATTTTCATTTAAAGTTGCTTCAAGTTGAAACAAAAACAGAAACTGAATTTTTGATTGAAAATTGGCTCCGAAATAATTATTTGATGAAGGAAATATAATTTATTATTATTTTGTGAAAGTCGCTGAGGTAAGAAAGAAGCTTTCGTTTTGTTGTTTTCCGCTGAGCTTTTCTGAAAAGCTCTGTGCAACGTCATGCTAAGTACTTTGAAAGCTGATTTACATTGCACTAATGTTGTGGTAAACTTTACAAGAATATGCTTTTTAATTGTTTTTCTTATAATTCATTAGGGAGGAAAATTTGCGCTGGTAAAACATGATCCAATTTGAAAAAGTTCACCTAAAATCTGTTACGATCGTTAAATTTCCGTTTTTTTCGCTATAAAATTATAAGAAATTACTGGTACTAAAAATTTTTTTTTTGTGTAACATGGTGTGCAAATCGCTGATGTACCGAAAAAATAAAAAAGTGCTGACTTAGTATTTATTACTACTGTAGTCAGCAATGCATACTCGAAGTATGAACGTGGATTTCCATATTCGAATCTTTGCTCTGCTAGCTTTTCTGGTGCATTCTAACAAAAAGTTCACTCCTTTGATATTATTTAAACTTTGAGAATTTATTTTAACCAAAGAGAGATTTATTAAAGTTAAACCAACCAACCAAATAAAAATTGCACAATTACGGTGAAATTCTAGGCATTAATGAAATAAACGCATTAATATTACTGAAACGAAAGCATTAATGCGAGGACATTTTTAATTCGCTAGGGACTCCGTGATACATTAATTAATCATATTAGAGAATTGTTCACTTTACCACGTATTATGGAAGACAATAATAGCAGCTTTGCCGATGGGATAAATAATATATTATTCAAGTTATATTTTGAAAGTTGTGTGGCACTGAGCTAAAGAAAATGTGAAACAAAGCTGCTAACAATATTTTTCGTGCAAGCTGCTGAAAAAAAAAAACCAAGCAGGTTGTTAGCTAATTTAAAATTAAACATCGAAAAGTTGAAATGTGGTTAAATAAAATTTTACAAACTGAAATCGATATTTTTAAATAATTAATGAAATTGAAAAACTACACGAAAAGATCTTAATAATTTACATCGGATTGTGAATATATTTTCTAAAAATAAAACCGAATCACTATCTCGACCATCAAAAATATATTAAATGACAAACAACTTTAATATTGACGCAAATTTAAATTAACACACAAATCACGTATTGAAAGAAAATCAAATCTGACATTAAATGGTACTTAATGTTAAAAAAGTATAAACCCATATTGAAAAAAACGATTTGAATCAGTCAAAACAAGATGAAGTATTCAAAGCGTAATGTCAGTTCGTTAACGATTATTGTGCAATGAAATTTATCAAAAAATACAAAAACTCTACAATTTCTGCTAAATTCGTATTTTATATTTTATGTTTCAGTTTTTCTATATTTGATATTTTTACTTACACTTGGCTTAATTTGATGACAATATTTTTATGAACATAAATGTTAAACATAATAATAAATTTAATTAGGGTTTAAAAGTTATTCAATTGGATAATGTTGTAAAAAGATATGCAACTCTATTAACATGTGTTTATGGAGGTTGCATTATATATTTACGTCAGGGATTACCACTTCTGCGTTAATTTTAAGTGTAAGAATTTTTGTAACAGAATTTTTGTAAACGGGTTATTTAAAGCAGCATTATTACGTTAATTTAATGGTTTCACTTTTAAGGACTTAGATTAAGCTTTTGGCGGTATTCAAACCTGAGAAGAAGATTTTTATTTAGAAAGGTCGCAGAGGTATATTGGTGTATTGGTAGGCGATTGTAAGTTCCACCGGTTAGTCAAATCTGTTTTAATCCGACATATAAAATTTACTGATCGGTCAATCAAGTCGAGATGAATAAGTAGGCGTATGTAAACTCCACCTCTGGTCAGTGGTTAATCCGTCTTCCCAAAATGTTCATCGTCAAGCACTAGTAAATTCCACCGCTAACCGTAATTAAGAATTACAAACTAATAATATAATTCCAATTCAATGATTCACATAAATTTAATCACTCCAATTTCGTAATTTTGAAATCAGAGCAGAAAAATAAACCATTCATCTCTAAAACCGAATTTCTTTAATCAATCCAAAAAAATATCCAACTTATAAAGATAAATAATATTTTGGCGATCAAATCCGACCAAAAACTTTGCAACACAAATTTAAATCGACAATGTTAGAATATAAAATAACAATTTTAAATTCATTTCGCACAGAAAACTCAAAATATCACGGAGCCAAAAGTTAATCAACCGCTCCGGCGACTATTTTTGGTAAAAAAGTCCTTACTCTGTTCTATTTCACAAAAATATTACTCTCCAAAATTCAAAAATAACACAACATTTTAAAAATCAACACAAACTACTACAGGGAAGACCAAAAATCATATCGTAACACGACAATACATAATTATAGAATTATATGGAATCACTTGATCGTCGGTGGAAACTACAATCGCCCGGTTAAGACTATTATTAATCTTTTAAGCCTTTTTAAGCTTCCATTGTGTTGTGGAAGTTGAGTTTTATTTAAATTATACAAAATGTTTAGATTTATGACGCAATTTGAGTTGGTTTGGCTCTTTGCTCGATCGCTCTCCACTCCGGACGCTCCAGACAAATAAGATTGACTGACAGTGCCCGAATAATTAATTAAATGAACAAGGAACAGATGCGTTAAAAATTATATTCTTGATTTAATATTAGTGACATAATTGGGGGGGGGAGCCACTGCAAGAACGTTCAGAAAAAAAAATTACCAAAAAGGAAGGGGGCAGTCTGAAAAGCAAATGCACTGTGGAGTAACAAAGAGTGTAGAAAAAGAAAAAAGCATAGTTAAAGTGTAATATAAATAGAAAATTAGGTTAAACAAATTGTAAATTATGTAATTTGCCCCCTCTTCTAGGTTGCACTGTCCAATATGGTAAGGAAAAAATAAGCAAATATGTGGAAAGTTTTTTTGGTGCAGAATGAAGAGATGCAGTTGAAGTACTTTGAAGATCTTAAATAAGAGTCATTTATTGCGGCACATGAAATTAGAGTGTGAATTTGTTATAAAAATTACGTTTTTTAATTTTTTGACAAATCATTTACTTAATGCAGTTTAAATTTTCATTGCAATATTGCGATAAGAACCTATTTTAATCCAGTAATACTTTAAGCTAGTAAACACCGGTAGAGCTTACACATTAGGTAATTGCATTGCCGAGCGGCTCTAAATTGGGCACTATAATACCTATTCTAAGTTAACAATCCTTTAGGATTAAGTAATTTATTTATGATTAAGTTAATAATTGTTTAGAAATTATAGCATGTAATTAATTATAAATCCGCGAATACCACAGCTTTGAGTGCACATCGCGAAGATCTACCCTCTTCCTAGTAGCACACTTTGCGGAGTTGGACCGGTTTAGGGGGATATTTTTAGTTAGTGCTTCATAATAATTATTGCTTTGAAGTTACTAATAAAGTAGTTTCCCGTTGCCTTCTCTGTAGTCCACAGATTGATGTTGGGCTTTATAGATTACCACAGTGTAGTCGGCGCAACCAAGCTTAAACCCGCGGTCTCCCGCGTCTCATTATGCCGATTTAAGCTTTATTCCACACTACTGGTCAGTTAGTACAGCGTTTGTCAAAACGGTCCGGAGCGTCCGAAGTGTTTGGTACGTAAGATCGGTTTTGACAAGCGCAACCACGGTGAATTTCGGATCCACTCTAAAATTTGGTCATCTAATCGTGGTTAGGATTAACTGACAATTCCCGGGTAATTAATTACCATTGCTATCAGAATAATCTCCTTATATGTATTTTAATAATCCTATCTTATACCTTAAGAGTAGAATTAAAACAGAATCTCTCTTGGCAAATATCTAAGTGGTTTATCGTTGCCTGCCTAGGGAAGACGGTCAGAATAAAGTTTTTACTTCACCCGGGATCAAACGGAAGGTCTCGGCTTATCAATCGACACACATAAGCATCAGGCAATAACCGTCTATCATTTACCTTACGAGAGTTTATATTTATATAATGGCCAAACCATGCATTTTGGGCGATGTTGACATTTAAAATTACATGTGTTTTTTACATCATTATCCGATCAATGACGTCATTGCCCAATACAGGGTAGACAATGATAAAACTTCTATTCTACGGTGAGCAATGTTGTATAGCAAAACTGGAAAATCTTCCGCTCCGGTCCTCTTCGTTCCGGATGCTCCCAGCCGTTTTGATAAACGCTATACTTACTAAAAATATTTCTCTAGACTGGTTCTACTCGGTAAAGTGTGCTACTAGGGAGGGAGTGGATTTTTCTCGATGTGTACTCTAGAAACTTTAGTTTGTCTAGAACCAAGTCAAATAACGTCATAAATTTCAAGATTTTTGTATAATTGGAATAAAATTCAACTCCCATAACACAATGGTAGATCGCATGTTTACTTATGCTTCTTATAGTATTTATTCTATGATATCATCATTGTCCAACGTGAACCGTTAACCACCCATTTATGGTGGTCATTAAGTCATTGTCCGGCCATTGGTATCAATGCCCGATTTACATCCTTGATCGTAACATATACACATAATCTCTTTTAGCAAATTTTATAAATTAACAAGTCGAAAAGCGTTTTATCGTTCAAGAGAGTATATTTATCTAAGAAAAGATCTGTGATCTTCGCTACTGCAACAGTACGAGCAAATATTAAATTAGAGCAGGCTTCAGACTTCATAAATTTAAACCAACGTAACTTGGTGTATAGAGAAATTTTTTTTCTCCCAAGGAAGCAAATTTTCTACTTACCATTGCGAGAAGAAATTCTTTGGAGCGTCAGAAATAACCAAACTGCTGTTAAATATAACTGAATAATTGAAAGGTTCTAGCCTTCCTATCCATTGTTAGAGGAACTAACTTGTAGTTCTCGATACTTGGTCGAGACAGAATTGTGTAGCAGGTTGCCTACCGGTATACAGCGAAGTTACCACTATATAGCGCTATATATAGAAGTATATATTGTAATGAAATTTTATTTTAAATTCAAAACCTTTTATAAAAAAACCTCGGCTAACCTTCTCAATCGAGATGATCTCATCAGGGGAGTGGATTATGATTTATTTTATTTTTTTAATGCAGGTGAAATAAGAAAAATTTTAAAATAAATGGTTTGTTTAATTTTTTAAATGAAATGCCTCCATGAAGTGGCAATTAACAACAAAATACTTCGTAGCAGACAAATTCCTGCCAAGTGTTGTGTCTCAATGTGTACGTGTGTGAATATGTACAATTTATCAAATTTAAAAAATTAATTTTAATGTCTTTTTGTAATTTAATTGGTAATTTTACATTCGTGCAAAGTTTAATTCTACAAAAGTTTATTAGTCTTACTCATAGCTGCTTGTAGCGAAGATCTTCTTTCTTCTTCAGCTCCTAAATGTCGGCTTCTCTTTTCGTATCTCCGGAAGGCTTCTGTAGATTGTGTCAGTAATTGTGGACCACAATTCCTTTTCAAAATGCACAGAAAAAGGTGTTGATGACGTAAAACGCTGGACTAGTCTACAATTGTCGTCGTCACAAATCAAAAATAAAAAAAATACTCAAAAAAGCGTCGATGACGTAGAACGCTTGACAACTCTCTACGATGGTCGTCGACACACCGCCGTTTTTCTTATTATTCAATCATACAATTATAAATTTTTACACCTTGTCGAAGTTCGAACCTTCGACTTCATTATAGCAGTCCTATGCTTTCGTCCGCACCTTTTTAAATTTTTAATTATTCAAATTTTTAACAAATTTTTGTGATTTTAGTGTTTGTGTTCCAGTTATTTTATAAATTTCACCTGTTTGTTAAGTATTTTGCTGTTGTCTCAAAATTTTATTTTGTTATTATTGTTTAATTTTAGTTTACTTTTTTTTTTAAGTTTATCCACCTCTAAAGATTTTCAAAGCTTTAGTAAAAGTTATGAGCATCATTTTTACTTTCAAACCCGCAGCAGTTGACTATAGCTGAGCCAAAGCAAACAAATTTTTGAAATTTTAAGTTGTTACACAGCAATATATTGCAATGACCCGAACTATACAAATCTATAAAAATTTGCTCGTTCCAAAATTACTCTTTTGCTCGGATTCATTCATTTTTTTATAGCTATGAGCTCTTCTTCAAATTGTTCTTAAAAATTGTATATTAAAAATGCTCAACTTTTACCTTGCAATGTGGTCTTGTAATCGCACGTGCACGCTTCGCATGTGGCTGGCGTCTGGTCAAACAAATTTGCTGCGACGTAATTTTACGCATCAACCAAGATTATGACAACTTCTTCAACTTTTTATATTCTAAACACCCACACTTCTTAAATAAAATAAAAAAACAACCATAAATTTAAATAAAATCATTTTTTTCTTTATTTTTACATAATCAAAATTCAAAATTATTTTACAAAATAAATAAATTATGATTCTTATGGTTTCGAAACACGACAATATAGAGGTATGTATAGCGGTATAGCGGTATATTCCCCATATCCTTATACCTACTTGCCTGATTTACGTGCCCTCTAAAGCAACGGAGGCGGTCAAACAAAAGTCTCAGATTCTAAGCCTAAGATGAAAGCATCTTAGAGTCAGCAATTGTTCGGATAATCTACTAAGCTAATAATCGTTTATCGAAACGCCATAAATTTATAAACCTCAAGTTTATACCTCAAAACTCTTAACGGAGTTAAGTTTTCAACGTCATATTTACTCTTTCCCTCTCCCTTGGCTGCAGCGCGCTCTTAATACTACATATTTTCTATTTAATAAAATAAATTTAAGAGCTGTACGAGGCTGACTAACTTTAATAACAGGTTATGGGCAAAGGTAAGTTAGATCTTAAAAATTAAAACAACAATATTGTTTAGATGATCTTTCTAGAAATGAATTGCTTTGTCATATTCCGTTTTTTTTTAAGATTTTTTATCGCAAAATTTAGAACTTGTGAAACTGTTTTAAAATAAAAGCTTAGGCTGAGCTTAGCTGAACTTACACTTCTAATCACTTTTTATTTTTAATAATTACGACGACATCTTGACTTGAAGGTTCAAACAAGAGCTTTTATCTTTTGTTTGCTGACGTACCTCCCAAGCTCTAAACATTAAATATTTCGTACTATTACCGCCAAATTTAAAATTTTGCAGCAGTGTAGCGTAAAGCTATAAAAGGAGTAGCCACGGTGCAAATCTTCGTCGCGTCGGATGCACTGCTGCGATCTAAAGTCCAATATCGATCTTTGGGTTAAGGGAAAGTTGGAGATTAGGGCGTCAGGATCGTTCTCTATCACAATAATTGTTTTACACAGATTCAAATAAATTTTATTTACCAAACATAAAAATTCGTTGAACTGCGGTTTAGCTAATCTTAGTTTAAAATTCTATTAGAAAGTTAGTTACCCATGGTACAGGGTAAAACTCCCGGTTGTTCGCAAAATCAATTAGCTGCAAAGTAAACTAAGTGTTGAGAACAACCACCTCAATCACTGACTACAAGGTCAAGGCAGCCGGAGGCTGTTTGATCTTAATTATCTATGCGTTTCGATACTTGTAAATTTGCAAGTGGTATATTTTTGTTAAAAGGTCATGCTACAGAGTCGGGGAGCCCGGGGTCAATAGTCTCCATATTTTTTCAAATAGTAAATATTAAATTGCATTAAAATGAAACCAGCTACTTCGACTAGTTATAACTTTAATTAGTTAGATCCGCCGCTGGCCCGGTGAAAAAATTGGCGGAAACTAAAAGATTGCTTTTGGAATATTGCGGATATATTAGAGTTAAAGTAAGGGCAATAAACGTTTTTTTAGTTACATTATTTGTAAATCAGGTTGAATTTAATCAAAATTCTGAAATATTTGCAATAGAATTGCAATAATTATTCTTTAGAACCTTTTAAAAATTAATCAAGACGAAACTTTGCCAAATTACTTCTGACAAACAAGACGTATAACTTTGTAATTAAATTGTAATTAGTTTTGAGATATTAAAGAGAATGACGTCACCCGAAACAAAGGTAGTATGAAAACAAAGAGGGAATGAACTATTTAATGTAGTTAAGTAGATATAAAAATGCAAAGTTTGAATGACGTCATTGATGGTGTATCGTAGTGATGCGAAAGAGAAAATATTACGCTTGCGTATGCGTCGCGACGCGTCTCTGAAGAACAGAGATTTAGTTCAAAATATAGAATAGCATAACTCGTCTTTCGTTGAGGACGTGTTACCCTTTCCCAGTCATACTCTTACGATTTCTCCAACAATCTCGGAACTGAGTGTCGAAAAATTAAACTTTTTGTTGGAAACAAACTCTTGAAATTATTATTAAGAACTTTTAATGATAAAATGAGCTTTAAGCGTGCTAATTTTGACAAGTAAGTTTATTGTTGTTTAATGTTTCCAAAAATTGTTTGTTTACCCTAAGTAGCAATTTTGCAGGATCAGGATTAAAAAATTCTGCCGTTTAGACAAAATAATATTTAATCAAATTGTGGTAATTAATAACCGGCTCAAAATGTAAATTTGCGGACGTGGTGATTTTAAAAAAAGCGCAAAACTACCGCAATAAATTATAACCGAAATTAATTCTTATAAAGAGGCGAAATTAAAATACAATTTATTCTTTTTTGTTATTAATTGTTCCGATCCGTTTGATCTTAAATTTTTTAATTAATTCGGATAAGCTGACACTTTTCCAAGTTATAATAATAATAGCACGGTTAAAATAAACAATGGACGAGGAAAAAACAATTTAAATGTATAATTTGAATTTATATTGAATAGAATCTTAGAACTTGAATCCTCTCTAAAAGTAATTAAAAGTCAAACAATGAAAGTTTTCTATTTCAAACTACAAACTTTTGTTAAGTAAATTTAATATCTTCTTCTTTGCTACCATCAAATATCCAAGTGCCTCATTTAAATTTCACATTAATTTTTTCATCAATTGCTGTCGTTCTTTCGGAAATTCGGTGCTTCTTAATTAAGTGATATTTTTCTCGATGTAGTTAAAACTACAAAAAGTTTACTGCGATAAGTGTTCGTCAAGCAATAATTAAAATATTCAAATTGGACGGTTAACGAAGACGAAAAATTAAGAAAATTTAATTATTTTATCAAGTTTTAATTAATAAGTTTGCATTGCAAATTCTTTGTATAATCTCGACGAAATTGAGTAGTTTGCGAATTATAGAATAAAAAAAAATAAACTAGTGAACGGAAAATCTAATTAACTACCAGATCAACTACGAAGGAATGAATACTCAAGTTCTTAAAACTGGTGTCAGATGTAAACTTTCTTTAGAAAGCCTTGATAGAACTAATGGAAGAGAATGGAAAACAGAGATTTGCGAAAATTGAGGCGGATAATGCTAACCTTTACGTGGAAACTAAATAATTTTAGGAAAATCGTCACAGAACAAGACACGAAAAACATCTTAAAAATTCTTCAAGAAACCCAGGAAATTTTAATAGGACTGGAGCAAACTTTGGATGATGTTAAGCCTGTGATTAGGTTATTGTAACAGAATTTCTTACAAGAAAACTCAATAAAATACTAAGATGAGCACAAGATAAATCGACGATGAGAAGCTTCCACGATTTTCCAGTAAGTGATCACAATATTTTTGTGACCATATTTTACTTTTTCTATCGAAAAATTAATAGCACCCTCAATGCATCCAATCCGGAGAGAGGATTTATGCTCATCTGGGCTACACCACCTTTAAGCGAAGCGCAATGCTGCATATTCCACCAATCGTAAATCTTGCTTTCGTTATCGCGACATAAATTTTTTTACATTAACTTCTGGATTTTTATAATGTTCTACAGATCATTCGGATCTAAAAATTATGGAAATAATTTATTTTTTAAATCGGCTTTATTTTATTTTATTAATCGGCTTAGCTCAGTCTGAGGGAAGACAGTCAAATAGGTCAATTCTACGATAGGATTAAACAATATTTATTTTCATACCTCCCAGACTGTCAAGGTTTTAGAAACCGATGTTTTTCAATAAATTTATGTTTTTAAACAGGAACCTTTAAATTTTTCAGAATCTGTACATGCTGACATTACGCCCCCGGGGGGGGGGGATCTTAACTTTTCTCAAAGCGAATCAATTAAATTAATCGGATAATACATCTATTTTCTGGCCAATAAATATTAATGCTTGGGGGTTTAAACATTAGCTTCTATTTGGATTCCGCAATTTCATAAATTTATATTATTCGATTTAAAATCTCACCACGTAAATACTGTCATTGTTTATAAAGTAATTAGGATAAAAACCACAATGTGAAATTTACATAAAAGCAATAAAAACAATAACGAAAATTTATTTCGTTTAAATAATATTAATAAATATTAAAAACCAAAAAAAAATGAATAGGTAAAGTAAACATAATTTAAAATATAACTTAGCTAATTAAAAAAAAATCGGGTAGCAATTGGTAAATTAATTAAGAATTAAATTAAATTTATTCTAAAAGACCGAAAAGTTCAAAACATGCACATGACTTCCTACCACTTTGCACAATGAACTAAAAAAATAAAATAATAACCTATGACGTCAAGAGTTTATAATAATAGTATATTGCTTTACTGGGATTGCAAAATAATTATAAATTTATAATTTAATCGAACTTTTCATTCAAGCAAAGTTAAGTTCGTGATATTTAAGTTTAGTCAGAAATTGACAGCTTTAATTATAATACCTATTAATTATTTATAGGTTGAATAATTTCATCAAATTAATTTAATTTAAAGATCTTTTATAAAACTATATCGTCTAGATTGTGCGGTCTAAAGACCGCACTAACCGTCATAACCTTTCAATATTTTTTAGTGCATGTTTACGTTAGATAGGGAAATCAGCAACTTTTTTATTATGTAATTGGTACTGAAATATTTTACTTTTATTCAGTTTACAGAAAAAAATTACGCACTCACTGTAATAATCTGTACTTATTTATTCCAATTAAAACAAAATGAGGAACGGTTATTAACTTCGTAAGTTAGCCGAAGAATTGCCGACATTAAGGTACCCGGTTTCGAATTACGTGTAACCTTTAAATTTGTATTAGGTTGGCAATAAAAATTCACCAATCGGAGGTGCGTTACGTAAAGAAATACAAATAAAAATAGCTTTTTATATTCTTATGAAGCTGAGATTATAAAAGAGTAGCCGGTCAGTGCGGCCTTTAGGCCGCACCATATAAGAAATTTAATTACTAAAATATTTTACTTTTATTCAGTTTAGAAAAAAAAAATATTACTTACTCACTGAACTAATTGCTACTTATTTATTTATACAAAAAAAGGAACAGCTATTAACTTAGTAAGTTAGCCGAAGAATTCCGACACTAAGGTACCCGGTTTCGAATCACGTGTAACCTTTAAATTTTTATTAGGTTAGCAATAAAATTTTACCAATCGGAGGTGCGTAACGTAAAGAAATAGCTTTTTATATTCTTACAAAGCCTAGATTACAAAAGAGTAGCCGGTCAGTGCGGCCTTTAGGCCGCACAATCTAAGAAATTTATTTACCAAACTATTTTACTTTTATTTAGTTTAGAGAAAAAAATATTACGTACTCACTAAACTAATTGCTACTTATTTATTCAACAAAAACAAAAAAAAACGGTTATTAATTTAGTAAGGTAGCCGAAAAATTACCGACATTAATGTACCCGGTTTCAAATCACATGTAACCTATAAATTTTTATTAGGTTAGCAATAAAAATTCACCAATTGGAGGTGCGTAATGTAAAGAAATAGCTTTTTATATTCTTAAAAAGCCTAGATTACAAAAGAGTAGCCGGTCAGTGCGGCCTTTAGGCCGCACAATCTAAGAAATTTATTTACCAAACTATTTTACTTTTATTCGGTTTAGAGAAAAAAATATTACGTGTATCACCGAACTAATTGCTACTTATTTATTCAAACAAGAACAAAAAAAAATGGTTATTAACTTAGTAAGGTAAATAAATAAATAGCTTTTTATATTCTTACGGAGTCGAGAATGCAAAAGAGTAGCTGATTAGTGCGGCCTTCAGGCCGCACAATCTAAGGTATTTAGTAAAATAATATTAAAATTAAAGTTCTGATCAGACGATCAGACGTTTGAAAATAAAAATAAATGACGACAAATAAAATTTTATGACGAAAAATGAACAGTTAAAATAATTGAACGGCTAATTCGTCTCTTGCGTGACAGTACAATGGCCGAAAACCTGAAATCACTTGACGGAAATTCTACTGTGTTAAATTACAGCTTAAAACAAGTTTATTTCAGGAATTCCTGTCATATGCAAACCAACGAAGGCAATTGTTTGGTAGAAATCATCGATAATGAATAAGTTTTTGATAAATGACAATGAAGACGCAAGTCTGTATGCAATACTAATTAAAAATTAATAACAAAATAATAAGACTAAATATTTTTTTTCTGGAAAATTATTTCTATGTTTTGAGTGTTATTTATTAAATTATTAGAGGTAGGTTTTCTAAATAAATATTTAGAATTAGTAGTATGGGAGTTTAAAAAACTTCAAATAGAATTTTAGTAGATTTTTAATACCTGGAATTTAAGCCTCAATTGACTCAATTGAAAATTTTAAGTGGAAGTTAAATGAATTTGTGCTATTACATTAAAATTTATTTTTTTACGTGGACCAAAATTTAATTTTAATTAGCAATAAGAACTTTGGCTGCGACTGTGGTGGCCACTTTTTTACCAGCATAAATATACCAATTTATACTAAGTATAAAGCTTAGCTAAGTAACAACCGTCACTAATTTTGTTAGTGCAAATTTTAAGAATTTCTGTAAAACGAATTATTTCAGGTATATTTTAAAAGTATTGTAAACTTTAGTCCGTGTTAATTATTAATGAACGCACATTAAATTTCATGTAAAACCAAATATTTCACATCTAGTGGGAAATAAATTTTTAATTTTAGTTTATAATTTCGTGACTAAAACAATGACAATATTTTATTTACCCTGACATAAATTTCTATTGTTTTATTTATTTATAATTAGTTTTGTGTAAATAAAAACTATTATTACCGATTCATTTAACGCCACCGCACATAAACCAAATTATTTTTAACCTGTTAATGTTGATTTATGTTATACGCTGTTAAAAAACGTAGACGTGACGCAACATAAAATTGTATCTTTATACAGAAAAGTTCACGTACGACGGCGTTCACCTAATCCGATTTCGTTTTCTGATGACAAATCTTACTGGAATTTTTGTGTTTTACTTTTTGGTGTTTTATTTACACAAAACTAAATAATAATTAATATTTTTCTTTTTGATAAGTATGTATATGATAACTTAAACTTGGATCGACGGCGTTTGGAGGTACGTCGGCGTTTGCTGCGGATACGTTTCTCAACGCCGTTGAAAATTAAAATTTTGCCGACTGGAAATTTTTACACATTCTGCCGATTTCGTTTATAAAGTTAACCGTCAGACTTTCTGAAGTATATTATTGATCAAAAGACTATAGAATTTATGGTTTCTTTGAATGTACTACAATAAACACTCGCGCTTCTTTAAACTGAATTTTGAATAGAAACGTGACAATAATATTATCGAAATACTCATAACATAAATTTTTTTCAATAAATATTTTATTGCGACATGGCAATCATACACCTAGCATACGGCACGTGATACATTCAATAAATTATTGACTACTAATTTTCGTAATGCAATTGAACAATAATAACGCGTGTTCATTGGTGTAACGTTTTAATTTGAATTTTCCAACTTTCCAGATGACTGCTGTAAATATCAGCATTTAGAAGCCACCAAAAGAAATTGCAATTTAATTCTTGCATTCGTCAAAACGTAAAGGTGTCGCACCATCGTGGTTGAGAAACGAAAATTTCTTGTTAATTTTGATTTCTTACTTACTGAAACGGAATTTGTCAGATAACTTTTCCCGTTGAGGCTACAAATGTGAAAGGACGATTCATTCGTCCAACTCATTCTGAGCGTCCTTTGATGTTGGTTGCTCATTTTCTTATTAACCAACTTTGTCGAGCAATCATAGAATCCTTGAATGAAAATACTATTAATTATTATTAAAGAAAAAGTATTGATTTCAAGCAAATGTCACTTATTTGATTTGTCCCCGGTAATTTAACTAAAAGGCGACTAGCCTTCAAGCAGTTCACAGAGCCAAGATGTAAGTCATTTTGCTAGGATGCTCATCTTACAAATTTTGTAATTTTTTTGTTCCTATCATTCAACGTAGAATTTAATTTAAATCGAAAATCAAAAAATCAAAATATTGTAAGTAATCCCCACGAGAAAACCAATAACACCAATAATTGAATGTAAATGAAATTTATAGTAGCAATTATTCGGGTAAATTATTTTTGGTTTATAGATTAATTAAATTGTTTTATTCAAGGGCAGTCGATATTGTTTAATTAATTTAAGTAGATCCTAACTCTAATAGAATTGAAGAGAACTCCAACGTTAGCGTTTTGAATATTGTAACTAATTTTGTATATTATTTTATTTGCAAATAGCAAAGCTTATACCGAAAGCTCTCTCTACTGAACTAATCAGCCCAAATTGCGTCAAGAATTTTCGGATTCGTCTGAAATTGTGTTACCTGCTAAATTTAAGGATTATTTAGTCGAATTAAATTTGATGATTAGAAATTCCAATTCGCCCACGTAGTAATTGATACAAAATAACTTTTGTGGCATATGAAGTTTCGTTTAAGAAAAATGAAAAATCTCTGTTCGTAAGTTGGAAAACTTTCCGAAGTTGAAGTTGGTAAACCAAAAATAAAACTTAAGTTTGGCGATGTTATGGAAGTATATAAAAATTCAGCACTAAAATTCAATGCCTTGTTAAATTATAATTCCGATACTTTTTCGGTCCATATTTTTGTTGTTATTCACTTAAAAGTTCTTCTTTCGGACTCTTCGCAAAAGTCATTTAGTTGATTAGAAAAAATATGATTGATTTCAATTTCGAACCGAATCAAAAACACTTACAATGGAACAAATGTTCTCAATTTTTTATTCCTTATGCGGTAGATAAATTTTTTATACTTATTGCAATTAATAACTGCTACTGACATTTTGTTCCCTAATACAAATTAATTTGTGTTGAATTATTTGAAAGGCGTGTAAATTTCTCTAATTGTCTGTTCCTCAAGTTTCGGGTTCAACTATCGATCCCCTAATTAATTTTACCCTCACTTTTTTTCATTTGCAAAAAAAAGAAATTGCATGTATTAGATGTGCGATAAGCTAAAATAATATTATGCGAATGCGGATTCACGTGCAAGCGAAAGCTTTTAATTAAAAAAGTTTTATATGTCAACAATTACTTATTCGTGTTCGGAAAGTGCAGCACTTTTAGATGTCAATTTGAAAAAAAATGTTTTAGCAGTTTTTAAATTTTCGAGTGTTTTAAAAAAGCTTTTCTCTGTTCCCGTCTATAAAAGAAAAACTTTTTAGTGAACTTTCAGTTTTCTACTTTTCAAAAAAATTTTAGAAGCTATCTTGCGTTTGAAAAATAAGCATCATTTGCCTTTCGGTAAGCCATGTTTAGGTTATAATGATTATTAAAAAAAATCGCTTCAATAACTTTCGAGGATTATCTATTGAAAAAATCACATTGTAAATAAATAGGCAATTAAAATTTTGTAAATTAAATTTGTATTTAATTTTTGATAAGCTGCACACACTCGAACACTTCAGATATTCCGACAAGCACTTTCGCATGCTCAATCACGAAAAAATCAATAGATTTGAATAAATTTTATGTAAAATTATTCCAAACTTAACGGTTTTTAATTTGGCGCTTTAATATTGCAATTTTAAGATACCTCAATAATATTAAGCGATTCAAATTCGTTTGAAAAAATGCAAATATAAAAAGTTTTGATTTTGTACTTATATTATTTTATAAATTTAATTAAATAGGATTGTACACTCAATTAATTAAATATTACATTAACATACTCTTGAGGATGAAGTAACCCCGCCCCCTTATTTTTAATTATACCATTTTTATAGGTTCAGTAATTTAACTGTGATTTATGTACTAGCATCTGTTTATTGGCGCCCAACGTGGAGCCAGTTTAAAGATTTGAGGCTAATTAGGCTAACCTTGCAAATAATTTTTAAAGTAGCAGGAAAGAAATGACGAAACAAATAATTGGGAATAAAGATTTGAGATAAATAATATTTAAAACCTTACACTAATTAAATAAATATACAAAATAATCTCCCCCCTTCCCTCCCGGGGTGTACTGCTACGATCTGTAAATTTATTTGCTTCTGTAACGACAAAAGATTTCTATATAATCAAATCAATCTCAAAACATGCAGATAAACCTTTCGACTCTGCAATGGGGGGGGGGGGGTAAACTCGAAACAAAATAAAAGTAAAAATTTAATATTTGTAAGAAATATTTGGTATAAATAATATTCAAAAACTTATACTAATTAAATAAATATACAGAACAATCTCCCCCCCCCCCGGTGTGTACTGCCATGATCTGTAAATTTATTTGTTTCTGTAAGGACAAAAGATGTCTATATAATCAAATCAATCTCAAAACATGCAGATAAACCTTTCTGCTCTGCAATTGGGAGGGGGGGGACTCGAAAACAAATAAAAGTAAAAATTTTATATTTGTAAGAAATATTTGATATAAATAATATTCAAAAACTTATACTAATTAAATAAATATACAGAATAATCTCCCCCCCCCCCGGTGTGTACTGCCATGATCTGTAAATTTATTTGTTTCTGTAAGGACAAAAGATGTCTATATAATCAAATCAATCTTAAAACATGCAAATAAACCTTTCGGATCTGAAGTCAGGGGGGGGGGGGAGAACTCAAATAAAAATAAAAGTAAAAATTTTATATTTGTAAGAAATTCGGAGAAATTATAAGTCAAAATAAAGATCTGCTAATGCCGAATACAAAATTGCCAGATATCAGAGTTAAACAAAGAAAGTGTAAAAATAAATTTAAATTTTGTACTTTTAAAAAAAGTGAAATAAATTAAATTAAGTGAAATATAATATGAAACAAATTAGGAAGTTTTTAATAAAACAAGTTAATTATTATATATTATTCAGCTTTCAGCAAAGGTTATTATATTGAAATTATTAATGTTTAATTAAGTAATAGTTAAGTTAATAATTTTTATATTAAAATATTTTGATAATAAAAAGCTAATATTAAAAAAAGTAGAAGACATTTGTAAGAATACCGCATTAATTTGATAAATTCTATACATTTTTTTCAGTAAAGAAATTAATCTGTTGTAGTTAGAAAGTTTATGAAGATTATTAATTTATAATTTTAAAAGTTCCTTTTTTCCTTTTCTATTTTTAATAGAATTCTGGAAAGCTTAATTTTGTATTTTGAGATTTTTGAATTTTGTTCGACGAATAAAAGTCGGGTCAGTCGTACAGCTATTAAATGGTGAAAGATTTTGACGTAAATTGGAAAACAAAATTGAAAAATTAGTTTATAAAGTGGTTCTATTCATAACAAAGAAAGTGATAATGTATTTTAAAAGTTTTGACGTGAATTTTAGAGATAAGAGATAGAATTTATTTAATTTCAACAAGAACAAAATTGTTTTTTTCAGTAGTTCTTTGAGCGTAATAATTTAACGTTTAGATTAATAAATAATATTGTCTGGCGCTCAACGTGGGGCGAGAATAAAATTTTTGTATTAAAGATATTCATGTGACTAGAGATTAATGTAAAATAAATTATTTTAATATTTTCAGAAGGAAACGAAGCCAGCAAACGTAAAGATGGCGGAGGAGATGAAACGGAAGTTTAAAAAGTATAACAGAAAGACTTTTAAATTAGACAAGGGTCAGAATGTGAAAAAATAATGGACTATATTAAAATACATCATATGTGGAAGCCATTGGCTGCCATATCGTATAGAGAAGAAGACATATCAAGTTCGACTTTGTCAAATTCGGAACAGTCGCGGACAAGCTCGCATTTCGCCATCCCCAAGAGATTCACTGCTGCAATAACAACATCATCACTTGCACGTTCTCTGCCCATTTCAGTAATGGACGACAAAAATGACGTTTGGCACCGAATTATATTTGATAGTGAATCTAATTCAATTTTTGCTTTAAACGATACGGACATTAACATAACAAATTTATTATGCAATCTGACAAATTTCGGAAATTGTACGACTAACGAAACTAACACCAAAGAAGTAGTTTCGTGGCATTTAATTACAGTGATTGGAACGGCTACGATTTTAGGATTACTCATTTTAGCCACGGTGATTGGTAAGTGTAATTTAAGTTAAAGTTAATGCATGAGTTAGTTATTTGTTGCTGACATTTGTACTTTATTTCAATACAAGTCCAAACACGACTTGTCATATTCCATAGAGAATGTTGGAAACTAATAGAGCGGAAATATTGAGAAACTTTCCTATAGATATACTTCTAAACATTTCCCGACAATTGGAACTTGGTCAATATTGTACGAAATATTAACAATTTGCTGAAAGGTTGTCACGCAAACAAAATTTTTTTAAGGGAAACATTAATTATTAAAAAGCTTTCAAAATTAAAAAAAAAATTAATTCGGCTTTCATCAACTAGTGACTTTCAGGTTCAAAGCAATAATTTTTAATTTTTAATTTAAAGAAGCTGACTTAACGAGTGATATTAAGTCCACAAAATCGTTAAATTAAATCACCACTCTTTCAGTAAAATTACTTCAAATGTAAATGCAATTAAAATTGGTTCAAAGTCAATATTTCGGCATTTTACAATTTACTTTATTTGTACTAAATTTAAAACATCTTACAAGGGGAAAAATGTTTTCAAATTGTTGACATATTTTTCATCTCATTTTTTTGTCCACTATCTACGCCGTCAGAGAAGTTGACGGATGCCGGTAAGAGAAATTTTGTGACCGCTATATAACGGTACCGCTTTCTAAAAAGCCTAGGCTTTACTGCTGTCACTTTCTTGACAGTATAAATTTGCAACTAGTTATCGGCATGTTAATATCGAAATTCTATTAGATAATTAAATCACCCGCGTCGCATTTTTCGCTAAATTTATACTCGTATATTTTACTAAAATTTTAATTTAATATTTTAAATTACTTGATTTTGAATAATTATAATTTTATTATTTTGATGTTAACTATTGAAAATCGAAATACCAAAAGTAGATGTAATTTCTGTTCGATTACTTCGACTACGCTAAACATTGCATCGGTGTCGGAATCCTGTCTAAGTTTGAATTCAATTATTTATTTGGATTCGTGTCAATTAGAATTATTTCATGATGAAAATTTTATAATTAGATTTTGTTCGGAATATTTAAGAGTTTATTGGATTTTTACATGCCTTAACTTTTTAGTTTTCCCGGTAATCACGAATATTTTTGTGGTAATTTAATATTATAATTTATTGAAAAACATGTAAGCGCTAAGATGGTAAGCGAGAGTAGTGAGTTTCCTCAAAACAAAACTAACTAACAATATCAGTTTGGAAACTAATAAGATTCAAGTCCCGCAGCCTCTAAACTAAATGAAATTTTAAAAAACGTTACTTTATAGACGGCGGCGGAGTAGATTTTTTACCGTTTTCACTGTAGCTGCTGTTGTTTATTTTTTAATATTTTTTCGCTATAGCCTTAATATCAGGACATTAATAGCTTGCTGCAGCCGATTAACCGTAACTCCATCTCGCTAAAGCCGTCACACCGCGAACGTTAAAAAGAAATTATCTGGAGCAGTAGTTTTCAAACTGTGGGTTGCAATCGAAGACGGAATCGTTGGGATATCCAAAAAAGTAATTAAATTATAATCTTATTTATTAAAAAAATAATCTCGGCAGAAAACAAAATAAAACAGAGTATTGATAGGCAATTATGCAATCCCCCCCCCCCCGGATTTGCAATTGAAGTCCTATATTATTTGATTTCTTACCTGTTTTAAAGAGAAATCTTGAAGTACTTTAAGAGAAAATTCGAGAAAAAATATAGTATATAGAAGTATTGTGTACAAAAATTGCAGCGGGGAGGAGGGGGGTAAAAGGATAAATTTTGCTTTTATCGCTTACAACAGCAATAGTCTATTGATTCAACATAGATTAAACTATTTAAAAATTCTTCAATAAAAAAATAATCCAGTACAAATAAACAAAAATCTGACTGAAAGTAATCCGAGGAAATGCAGAAAAGTTTAAAAAAATCCAGAGTAATTCAATTGAATTAATTATAAATTGCCTTCAAAATTCTTCTGTAGTTTTCTTTATCTCCAAATTTTTTGTTCTTTATACTTTATTGTTCCTAACTATCACTATCTGAAATTCCACAATCTTTTTTTACAGATCTGTGCTGTAAAAGTGAAATAAATCTAAGAAATCTAAGCAAATCAAAGAAAATTTGTGGAAAAACAGTGAGATTTTAAGAAAACTCATAAATAAAAATCTGGTGGTAACATTTGATAGGATTTGGCGTAAATTATAAATAAAAAA
This sequence comes from Cantharis rustica, assembly GCA_911387805.1. NCBI lineage: Eukaryota > Metazoa > Arthropoda > Insecta > Coleoptera > Cantharidae > Cantharis > Cantharis rustica. The sequence goes on from OU426882.1 coordinate 37,600,740, forward strand.
ATTAATTTTTGAAGATCAAAAGGCCAAAAACTGCAAGCATACATTCGATTGGCTGTTTCGATAAGATTAGCGCCGCCCATGACGTGTTTTGCGACATCAATTGCACTAAAAAATACAGATCACTAAAAATTTAAAAATTTTCTCGAGCGCAATCGATCTCTAAAAATTCAGATCTAGAAAACACAGAACTCAGGGTACAACAAACAATTAAAAGCTTTTGATCGGAAAAACGGATCTACAAAAAACGCATATTATTATTTTTTAAGTTAAATTCGGCTATAATTAAAAGCTCCTATTTTAAATAAATGTATAATATGTTAGCAAATGTGTGTGGCTCCGCCCACGAAAACAAACGCGGTACGTATTGACATGCAGTACACGTACCGTCAACATAATAAGAATTTCAACGACTCTTAAGTAAAAAATCGATTTTTTGAAATTTGAAGAAAAAATGTATATAGATTTTCTGTTTAATCGTTTTATTATAATGTCATCTTTCAAATTCTACAAAATTATTTAGTGTATTTATAAAATTCTTCTTACTCGCTACAGGAATATATCTTGCGATTTCCCTCATTTTATATCTAATATTATGACTAAGTGCAACCTATGAGGTTTAAACTATGAGGCGGCAGGCCGAGTCAAATGTGACAGCTGCAGAACTAAAGTAGAATAATAACAGCATATTACTTTAATTTTTAAGTTGGCTACGAAACAGCAATGGAAGGCTGGGTAAATATTGAATATTTTCAGTTCAGCTTAAGCTAAGTTAAGCTAAAATAAAGCTCAACTAATTTTTAAGCCAAATTCAAATCGATCTGACTCTCCAGAGGTTGTGGCTGTGGTAATATGACGAGGTGGGCTTGTGGCAAAATAAGTTTCACGACCAGGGGGTCTGCAGGACCCCCCTTCACTTTAAAATGTTATCGTCCCTTACTAAAACTACACAAAACAAGTGAGTGTAAAAATAAAAATTTCTTTTGCACTACCCTGCAGTATATTGAGATGACCCGAGCTATGCAAAACTTTTAAATTTGCTTAATCCCAAGATTACACTCTAGCTCGGTTTCATCCATTATTTTTAACAATGAGACTCCTTTAATTGTTTTCAAATTGTCAATTGTAAATTAACATGCTTACTTTTGTTACTCTTGAATGTGGTGTTGAAGCGCACATGTACTCAGCAGCTGGCCTAACAAATTTGTTGAACTGCACCTTTTGCACATCGACTAAATTATCACAATATTCTTTATCTTTTCCAAGTTATTTAGCACTTCACTTTGTCAATTAAATAAAAAAAAAACAAATCAAATCAACTTAATTTATTAACTTTTAAAAATAATTAACAATTTTAATTATTGCGGAATGGTGTTTTATCCGCTTGACCATTCGACGTCAAGGCCGTAGCCCAAGTCTTCATGCATCAACCTACTAGCCGTACTCCCTCTAGTCTTTTCTTTTTCGCTCTTCCCACTCTTTTATTTTTATATAGCAAAACTTAACAACTATTTATTACAATGTGATAAATAAATAATAAAATTGAATTTTAAAATTATTTACAAAATAAATTAATTAATGGTTTTTTTTGTGTTTCGAAACACGACAATATATAGGTCACCTGGGCCCATAACCTGTTATAATTTGAACTTTTGAAAAATTAGTTCGCTCCGTGAAAATGGGCTTATATTCGGCAATGTAAAAAATTATTTTTCTGTAAAAAATCTCAAACTGCAACAACTGACAGGCAAACTAAATTATCGATTAATTTTTATTCTTACTTAAATGTAAAATAATTCTTTTATTTAGCTATAGACGCTGAGAAAAAAAAATTTCAATTTCAGCAAAAATTCTGTTTCAAAAAATTTGTAAGTACTAAGTAAATTTTTTTAATTTCAATAATTTTGGACACCCCGGTTTTTCATTAATTTCTTAACGGTTGGAGTTATAGTCACCCTAATACTGACAGTTACGCCTTTGTAAAAAAAAATTAAATTAAAATACAAATCGATTTTTGTTTCTTTTCTGATTTAAAAAAATTCTTTTTCTTGTTTAGGTTGATGTTATTTTGCAAAGAATCTGATATATTGCTATGTCTTCTCAGTAATAATTTTTCAAAATGTAAAAAATTAATAAATTCATATAAATTCGTTGTTAAAATTTACCATATGTGGTATTGTTATTGTGCACGCGTCGTTACGCAGCTGTCTGGCTTCATCGGGGAACAAAATACGTCCACCGACCTTTACGCTTCTCGGCCCAAGACTACGCTTTAATTAATATTATTAATTATACATTAGAAGATCTGATGATTATCCATACAGTTAAACCCACGTGTAGCTAATATGCTTTTATTTAAAAATGATTTCTAACTTGATTTTTTATTCGATAAATTTTTACTCACATAAATTGCTAGTTTTATGCGGAGGAAAAGTGTCACTTTTTTAAACAATTTTTTTTTATTTAAAAATTAGTTTTTTATCCGATGGATATGTAAGTTAAAATAACCGAAAAATCTGATCGGATGACCGCGGTTTTGGACTCATCTACGATTTTCATTGAAAATTCGTTTCTTTGGAAGATATAATCTTATTGCTTTTTTAAAAATTATATTTTATTTAAATAATTAAGTATCTAATAATTAAAAAAAATAATTTGTGAAAGCTTTTATATTTGGATTTTATTCGAAATTATATTTATACCTTAGTACTTACGTAGATTTAATTTAAAATTTAATATGCTAACTTTTACTTTTATCGGCTTAATAACCAGCAAATGAATCTTTTGGTTCTCCAAAATTCAGTTAATTAAAAACTGTTTATGAAAGTTCGTTAATTATTATCAGTTCTTCAATATTGAATTTGGAAGCTCGTCAATTTCTCATGGTCACATACAATAACAAAATAAATAAGTCGACCTTAATGTAAGATGTCATTATTTATATCTATTTTTGGAATTATTTATATTTTTGAGATTTTTATTGCATGCTTTGATATTGGCATTTATTGCGATAACGGAGTTGTTATCGCTGCTATGTGAAAATTTGAACATCAAAATTGTAATTTTTTCAGTAAATGTACGACAGGTACTCCAAGATTCGGGATATACAAAAGCTTAATATACTTTGTACTTAAAGTTTGACAAAGCAAATTTACCTACGGAAAGCATTAAAAAATACGTTTTTATTTTAAAATAAAACAGCGTAGTTTCATCATTCGCTAAAAGGAATATAAATATTTTAATAAAACCCACATCTCTTGAATTACCAAATGTATCATTTTAAATGGCAGATTTACTCAAATTATGGTGTCGTTTTGCAATTTTAATTTTGTGCGTATCGTATTTTGAAGATTTATTAAGGACGACTTTATTTATGAACTAAATTTAGGTTTTTAGTCAGAATCGAACTCAAGCCGTGCGTATCATATTGGAATCGATTGCATCTATTTTGTCTAGCCCCTGTAGATTACACAAAAGCGATCGAGTTTTTTTTTAGCAAAAAAAAGGAGACAATTACTCTAGTAATCCAGAAAATCCCCGAAGACTATAAGAGCGTAATTTAGTTCTTAAATGCTGTAATATGTTACATTAGATCGTGTGAGGCAAAATAGAAAAAAATACCCTAACGTGTCTATTACCTCAAAATATAAAAACGATTTCACATAAAAAAAAAGGTAACAAAAGAACGTAATGTAGGGTAAAGCATGTAATAAATCAACGTACATTTGTGTTAGTAAAGAAGGAAAAAGGAACATAGAAGTATTAAGTAATAATAATCAACCCGATATCAATTTACGTATCGGGGGAAGCATATTTTGCTTTTATTATAACTTGAGGTTATCTCGATGCTATTTTTATTGATACTCAAAATGAAAATCAATAGCAAATAATGAATACCTATACTTTACAGTTTCGTGATTCAAACTAATAAAAATTTAAATACATAACAAGGAAAATAAAAATTTATCAATTTTTTAACGTTCATGCTCGAAAACCTACATAGTATTCGTGATCTGGAATTTAAAATACCCAAGCAAAGATTTAAATTGCAGATAGCAAATATTTTTACTGCACTCCTTCGGTGTTACTGCCATTTACCATGGCTTCTCAAAAAATAACTCAGTAATACTATTTTAAAAAAATAATTGCTTCTACTTTATCTCCCCTTTGCACCACTTAAAAAAATCGTCGATATTGATTTTAAAGTATATATTATTATATTTCCCAACGCAATCCAACAAAAAATTACCTCAATTGTGCAGTAACACAATTAAGACAATCCGCGAATGAAAATAAAAAAGATAATTAGGATGCCACAATATTTCACATAAATTAATCAGTTTTGAGTGGAATTTTTACGGTTTTCCTCACGTTATCTAAGCCTCGCTTTTATTATCTTCAAGATGATTAACACATATATATGCAATTCGAGTGGAACACTTCAAACAGATATTAATTCCGTTACGTAATTTATGCTTTATTTTTCATAAACCTCATCCCTTCGTTTAGGAATCTAATCATAATCCAGATATATAAAAACTCAAACAACTATTCGATCATTTATATTGTCGTGTTTCGAAAAACATAAAAACGTTAATTTTATTTTTTTGTAAATTATTTTAAAGTTTGAATTTGTTTTAGTATTTATTTACTTATCATATTGTGTATAAAAATGTTTGTTAAATTATTTGCTATGTAAATAAGGTGGGGAGAACGAAAAAGTAAAAAAAGAGAGGGGCTTAAATAGAGACACCTGGGCTGAGGCCTTCACGTCAAATAGACGAACGGATGTTCGTTATTTCCGAAATTGACGATAATTAAAGTGAATTTAATGTAATAAAAGTTGTTTTTTTTATGTAATTAATAAAATTGAAGTACAAAACTTGAAGAATTTAGTGAAAATTTTGGTCAATGCGTTAAATTACGTCGCAGCAAATTTGTTAGACCATCTGCAATACCATATGACCATATATGCTAATGACCATACCACATGAAAGGTAACAAATTTGAGCAATTTTTAAATTTACAATTTAACTTCAACTACAAGAGCTCATAGCTATAAAATAATGGATAAACACCCAGCTAGAATTTAATTAGGGGGTCGACGGAGCTGTTATATGTGGGGTTAAACTTTGTCAAAATTTTTATTGATTGCTTGTGAATTTATTTAACTCAACGTTGCAAACACTTGAACATATTTTGACAACTGCTTACTAACAATTCTGTTAGAGAAAAATTGCAGCATTTATTATAAATGCAAAATTTAGCTGTCGCTCTTTTTGCAATAAACTTTGTCACTCTGGAAAGTATCTATAGAATATTTCAAAGCATTTCAAAATTTTTCTATACTTAATACCGCATTTAGTTGACCTTTCGGACTAGACGAAATTTCATATAACTCATAGAAACTAATTCATGTGATCGAGTGTGTGGAAATCTTGAAAGCTAAGCACTAAAATGGAGTTTTACAATAAATTACTTTTTCTATTCTGTATGTCAATTTCGGCTATTGAAAATTGAATTTTTTGGTTTCTTAAAAACCAATGACGAAAATCCGTGCTTGCAAAGTAATCACTTAGTTGTCGAGTTGGCATAGCTTTGTGCTTCAAAACTGAAAATATAATATTACAATTCTAAAGAGTTTTTGTGTATTTACATTAGAACTACGTACTAATAATCTGCATGTGTTAGTTATAAATATTTAAAAAATATTATACTACAAAATGAATTCAACTTAAGTAATTTATTTTTATGAACAAAATGATCGAAATCGGCATTGTTTTACTACTAATCTATTAATTGAACCACATTATAACTTTGAATTAAAGTTTGTATTTAAAATTTGTAACTTTAATTTATAATTGAGTTATTGGGTTAACAAATTACTACGGTTTCAAAGAACCTCAAACCCCCAAACCCCCCAAACTCCGTAACCTGTACATGTATTTTGTTTTAAAATATCAGAACACGCACAAAACTCTTCCGTTTCTAAAACCGAGAAGTCTGGGAGGTATGAAATGTTTTTCGTGTAACCCCCCCTCCCTCCCTCTTGAGAAAAAAACTTTTGATACTTTTAACAATTTATTTTCAATTAATTCTGAAATGAGGAAGTGGAAATAATTTAGCTGAATTAAAGGTGAAAAAATAATATAGTATGCTTTTAAAACAGTTTGAAAAAAATAGTATGTTTTACCAAGTTATAAGTACTATTTTTTTAATTTCAATAGCAGATGTCGAATAGAGGCTTTATTACTTTTTTTCCGCTGTGTAGTGTAAACCTTTCAAAATAAAGTGGTTACTTTATTGTGGTAAAAATACTTTATTTTTATATCGATCGATTACTGTCGAAAAAGTTACTCTTTTTCTTTCGTGAAACATAGTATAGCTTTTAGCTCCACGTAAAAAAAAGGTAGATTTTAATTTAATGTGACAATTTAGTTCCCAACGCATTCTCTGAATATTTTATCATTTCAGGTTTCTATAAAATTAAAATGCTACATAATATTAAAATAATAAGAACAGCGGCGGCTCGTGATTTACTGCACTAGGGAAGCAACCGACGCGGCAACTAGAAATTACATGTCAAAATCTAATTCTATACACCTTAACAAAAAATATTTATTCGACTTGATAACCAATTAAAATTAAATATTATGTTTTAACAGTAAAAGGTTTCTATTTAATTAAATCATCAGTTACAGAATCTGTACACAAGTTTATTCTGGCTTCTGAAATCGGCAGGGGGGGGGGGGGTAAGCTAAAAGATATAAAATACCTTACCGTAATCTCTTAATTAGAAAGTATTATAACATTAAATGAAAGACTACAGTAATAAATTTAAATAATATTATTCACAGTTGGCAATAGTTTAAAATATTGCAATGACCCGAGCTATACAAATCTATAAAATTTTGCTCAATCTAAAATTACTCCTTTGCTTGGATTCATCCATTATTAATTAACAAGAGTCTCTTCAAATTGTAATTTTTTGTTGTAAAATTTGTTACCTTGCAATGTGGTATCGTCGTTGCCTTCGCATGTGGTATTGCAGCTGGCGTCAGTCCGTCTAACAAATTCGTTTGTCTATTTATTTTGTCAAATAATTAAAATTATCACAATTTCTTCCAAATTTCCAAATTCTTTAACAATTTTCACTTCACCACAATTAAAACAACTTTAATTAAATTCTCAAATTTTGTCAAATTTTACACATTTGACACATTATTTTTTACGATATAACGCTGGTGTAATTGGTTGAATAATCAGGAACGGTGATTTTAATTCGTATTCATAACTTAAGATTGTTTTATTTTGGTGGCTGTTCCACCACTATCCAGCCGAAAAAAATTTTACGTTAAAAACGACAAAATTTAATGTGTTTTTTTCTCGTCGAAATTGTCCAACTAGGCTAACGACTCGTTTTTTTCATTAATTCTGATGCCCTTGGAAATTTGTACAAATATCTTTAGTCAACTCTGACTATTTTGTTTAAAAAGTTTTTGATTATTTTTCTTATCGACACGAAAACTTGACTGTATCTCTTTCCGATATAATTAGAATTATTATTTCTCGCATTTTACTGTAATTAAAATCGAATTTTCTACTAATGGTTTTCAGTAAAACCCAAAATTAATACCAGATAATCGCATCAAAATAATAGGAAAAATTAAAATGGATGCGAATTAAGTAACTTCCAAGGCTCACTAAAATTTAAGCAACCGTTTTAAAAATCGATGGTTAATCCTGTTGTTTATCGTGGATTTATTCAAAATTTTTCACGTTAGCACCGCGTAAAAGCCTTACATTTTCACAACGTCATTACTATGCATCAAGGAATTATTAATTTTAGAAAGTTTATTAATTTTGAGTTTCTTGCAGGTATCTATCTACCTGGAGAATAATATTTGTCACTTAATTTAAAATTTTAATTTACTTGTATTAAATTTTACCTTCTCACGGAGGTGCCGGCTTAAAAATCCTATCAAAGTGGTGGCTCTGACGTTGATATATTTAATGGAAAGCCTAAAGTATGAAGAAATTTTTCAAAAGTTTGCGAATGTTTTTTCGCAATTACCCGAAAGGAAATGTAATAATTATGTAATTGTGATGGAATACAATATACCAGCACTTGTCAGCAGCAAACGGCGCCGATAAAAATGTCAATTAATAAATAATAAACCTGAAATTCTATCACAAATACAAACATAAAGCTCTATTGGAATAAAGATGTAATTAGCGATAACACAATCAACAATAATAATGTATCCATCAGGTTAATCAAACAATAGCTGATATCTATTAACATAATTTCTCATATTATTGAAGTTTCCATGATTTTGATACATATAACGGAACCTTTCGCTTTGTAAATATTTTTTTGAATAAAAATCGAAACTTTCTAATCCTCTCTCGTACGTAATTTACAGTCGCAAGATGCGTCTTGTTCCATGGCATGGGAAATCCTTCCCAAAGGAAATATGCCCTACATCGACTCTAAAGTAGAGTAATAATGAAATATAATCCTTGTGAAAATCGATATAAGCAATATTGGAAATTTGAAAGTGGTATATTAATAAATAAATTACGTGCAATTGCAATATTATTAATAATCCTTACAATAATAAAGTGCCTGCGCTATTTTTTAAGCGAATTTCGGGTCGCAGGTGTGCAGGAAGCTTTAATTTTAATTATAAAATAGACTCAACTATTATAGGTATTATTTAATGTGATTTAGGTGTAATTTCCGGCGCAATTTTTGTTAAAAATTTTCGCGAAATAAATTGAGTCTTCCCGAACATTATAGAGAAAAACTAAAGTGGAGCTTCTGTGATTGTGACAACGTAATTAAGTAATCTGTAAGTAATTATTAAATTAATTAATGAAGATTTTCCTTTATTTATACTTCGCTAAAATAAATAAAATGAAGATATTCCGCCGTATAACTAACTCTTTTATGATTGCGTCTTTTTATCGGCAGGCTTTAGATGTTTCGTATTAATTAGTACATTTTAATTATCGTCAATAAAATTTAAAAACAAACTTCAAAATTTGCTTCAATTATTTTGGAAAATATAATATTAAAGTTTTTGAAAGTCTTAATCCAATTAGCGTTCAGTCATCATATTTTGTTCAATCACATCCAATTAAAATAATTATATGATTATTGTAATATTATATATATTCAATTAGGTAAATTAATATCTAATTCAAATAAAAGCACAGCCGCACCCAACGTTATTTTCTCAAAAACGCGATACACGAATGCAAATTTGTATGTAATTATCCTATTAAAAAATCATCTAAATTCGCTCGAAACCAAAATTTTTTTTTGAAATCTATATTTAGCAATAGAGAGGAAAGTCGATACCGCTTGCATTTCAGGTTTTTGAAGTGAAAATATAAAATACAAAATTTATTTCTCTCCTGCTTTTCCCTAACTTCGAAGGATATCTTAAGCCATACAAAAATTTTGTATCAATATGAGTGTCATAATAGTGGATTACTCGAGGCAGTGGTTCTCAACATGTCGTAATACAATCTTTATATGATTTTAAGGATGACACTTTAGTCCAAACGACAAACCAATTTGTAAAACAAAAAGTATAATAAAATTGAGAAAGAAAACTGCGAACAAGAAACTTGAATGAAATTGAAACTCTTATTCAAAATAGGGTCTACTTTCTATTATACATAATAGAATTGGACTTTCAATATTTAACCAGTGAAATTATTGTTGACCGTGCTCGGTTTTCGAATCTATTAGAGTGTCTGCATAAAAAATATTAAATACAAAATTTTAACTAATTAAAAAATTTAATTTGGAAGTGTTAAAGCTCCTCTACAAACAATTTTATCTTCTGAAGAGCAAAGTCAAGTTGCGTTTTATTTTAACGAAGTACAATAATGTACAGAAAGAACCTCACAAAAAATGTGCTGCTATACTTGACTATAAGTATATTTCGGAATTTATATAGTATAATAAATGTATATACGATAAAATTTCGATAGTTCGAATATAAAATTTTGCTCTCTTTCAGAAAAATTAAATTAAAATAAATAAAATAAAACATATCAATATATATCTATGTATTTGCTTGAATTGCCAGGTGTTAAAAATCTATGTGTATTTTAATGTCAAAAAAGAGCGAATAAAGAAGAATAAACACAAAACTCAAAACTTCAGTAAAAATAGCAAAAAAAGAAACAAACAGGCGTCTTTTGACTCATACAGATGGCTCAGCGTCGCATGTACGCCAAGGTCACTTTTTCTCTAAAGAAAGACGCGATAACGATCGCAAACACCAGTAAAAAAGTGTATTTTTAACTATTTACACTATTTAATACCGGATTACATTTACAAGATAAAATGGGCAATTTTAAACAACATTAAATAATTTAAAAAAAATTAAAAAAAATTAAATTAAATAATTTTTACAGAAATATCATTAATTTGGAAATGAAATCACGAAGTTAGAGTAGAACCATTGCATTTAACAGCCCTTGTTATGCTAACTAAACTCTATTGAGTGACTGTATTCCGGAATGTGCGCTACCCTAAAAAAATTTCTCTTTAAAATTAAAGTGAAAATGCAAATCTTGACGTAAACAAACATAAATATTAAATGTAACTTCTAATCGTAATGAAGTTATTATAGTTATACTTAGTTGATTTCAGAGTTCAGAGTAGATCAATTGACATTTTGTATTTAATTAGACTATTTTTCAAAATTAAATAATTAGAACTGTATACCTAGAGCGCCGAGTTTTAAAAAGCACCCAATGGCCCCATAGATTGCAAAATTTATGATTCATTACCACTTACTTAAGATTTTCTAGGTTGTGCGGCCTGAAGGCCGCACTGACCTATCAAAACTTCGTAATTTTTTAGGTTGGTAACATAAACTGAACCAATCAGAGGTATATTACGGAAAAAAAGACAAACAGATATGGTTTTTTGTATTATACATAACATTATTATCAGACCTTAAATAAAGGCGGTTAGTAGTATTTGGTAATAACGGGGGGCGGGAGAGCATTATAACCTTGAATAACCGTTTACGTATTGCAATGACCTCAGCTGTACAAATTTATTAAATTTGCTCAATCCAAAAACACTTCGCTTGCTTGGATTCATTCATGATTTATTTTTATGCAATAAAAATCTTAATTTTTAATTAAAAAACTTCAAATTTTTTCAAAAAATTTTATCAATCTTCACTTGAACTAATTAAAATAATAATAATAATAATATCCGCATTTAGCTAACGCAAAACGCGTCTGCCTTTTTGCAACACACTCCCACTCTTTATGCCTTCAGCACAGATACCAACACATTATTTACACTTAAAATCTTATGTACAAAGTACTTACAAATAAATAATCAACAATAACAAAATTAAACTTTAAAATAATTTTACAAAATAAATAAAATATGATTCTTTACGTTTCAAAACACGACAATATATTATGAGGTTACAGGATGTGTATTTAATACTTCTTCTTTAGCCTTAGGGGACTTATGACTCATCTTCATTAGTCTTTTAGTCCACTCCTGGACCATCAACCTCTTTCTTTGTCGAGAAAGGTTTCAGCATTAAGACCCCACGGTTGCTTACTCCGATTTGAGAATGCCTGTTACCTTGTTTTTAATAGTTGATAGTAGCAATCATCAACTCAGAGGCACCGCCGGCTTTACCTTCCCTCCGAAGCACCTTAGTGTCAGCAGTCATTCGGCTAATATACCAGACTAATGACCGTCTCGACTTAATACTTACAAGTTAACAAATTAACTTGAATACCCGTATTCCATGACACCCCCCTCCCTCCCGGTGCATGCTGACGTCACTGATGGATATATTTAATTTTGCTAAAATGAAACCCTTATATTTAATTAAATTAACCACAGAACATGCACGCAAACGTTCCGGCTGTGAGACCAGAAAGTATAAAATCGAACAAGAGTCGGCAAACCCCGGCTCTCTGCCCTTTTAAGTGTGTCTCGACCCGCTTCGGCAAAAAAATGTCCCGCTATGACAAAACAACAGCGTAGTAGCAAAATTTTACTCAATGAGCTATAAAATAAGCTCAAGAGTGTAGTTATTATTTTTTTATAAATTTAAGTTCATATTTTACAGAACAAAATTTTACTTTGAACTATAAAAATATTTTAGACAAAAACAAGCTCACCGAAAAAAATTTGGCTTTCAAAAAAAATTTTAACTGTTGTACTGTTGATATAATATTTAGTTCTGTTGACTAATGAATTTACCAACCGCTGGTCTAGAACATTTCGCCGTCAACCGTTTCGCCGTCGGAAATTACAAGTAAACTCTACATATTTTTGTAATATAAAAAAAATTAACGAACTAATAAACGATAGAATTTAAATTCTTTTTATTGTTGCGCCCAGAATAAGTTCGTTTATGTGGTAAAATCTAAAATTTAAATTTCTTTTAAAACATTTTATCTGCTTTATTTATTGTTTTGTATTATAATTTACTGCCGAACTTGAATCAACATTTATTTCTTACATTAAATAGTTTTTCAATTAAATTTTACTTTAATAATTTAATTTCTCAGATTATTCATTTTATTCTAGTGTTACATATCTATAAAAAAAAAAATTTTTGTCTTATAAATTTTAATAAACCGAAATAAATAATACCAATACTAAGTGAATATATTAAAAATAATTTATTTCACTTAATAATTAAATACTAAAATTAATAAAATCTGCGAAAATAAAATTAAAATTACAAAATTTGTATTGAAAAAATATTCAATGTAAGAAATAAATATTAAATAGTTATAATTTTTAATAAACTACTTTATTGTACTGTATAAAAAAATATATAGTTTTTACCTTTCTACGTCTTAAAAAAATATTCTGGATGCTCATTTATAAATTAATAAATTTACTCATTATTATTTAACAAATAATATCTCCCTCCCCCCCACATCTACCTGACCTACAAGACTTATGTACTTGAATTTGCGTTCTTTAATATCCTTTATATCTCTACTCTAATAAATCATCCTCAAAAATATATTTTATTCAAAAATATACCCCTTCTCTCCCTCCCTTTCCCATCCTCAAAATGTATTTTTTTTAAATATAACTTTTCTCTCCCCCCCCCCTTGCAATTTAAACAATATAAACACAGATTTTTGACAGTTGATGTCATAGTAAGTTGAAATCGTTTTCGATAATATACTTACTGTGTATTTTATTTGTGATAAATTAAAAACATTCATGTTAACCCCCCCCCCCCCAGCACATCAGTAATTGCATTAAAAAGTCAGTACTATTTTAGTGTCGCAATTTAAAGCAAAGGTTAAACTCCCTGATTTGCTGAATATAATAAGATCAATTCAGAGATGTCGGCAGCCATTACCGGCAGCAAAAGTAATGTTCATTAAATTTAGCAAATAATTTGAAATTTTTAGTGATCCAATACTAGAAACTTTTTATTTGAATAATCTGAAAAAATAATTAATTTTTTATCGCAACGGGATATGAAAATACCCAAAACTCCTCTCCTGGGGGGGGGGGAGCACGTTCTCCCATTGCTCCTCTGGCTACCGGGGGCGGGGTTAAAATCATTCGTCCAATAAATAAAATAAAAATCAGGTGGTCAACGGTTACCACAATCAAAATGTTGTTCTTATAAAATATGTGAAGTCTAAAAATATATTAATGATAACCATTCAATATTAGAATTGGATAAATAAAGTCAGTAAATAATGCTAAAATGACATATTATAATTCTGTGTAAAATATCTTAATATGTAATTTTAATTAAAAATTATTTTGTAGCTAAAGTTTTAATTGTGTAGTTTTTTGTTTCAGCTTTAAATGTTCTGTTATACAATATAAAAAGCAGCAATAAGCGCAGGTGGCTAGAAGCTGATGTTTTATATTTTTCGTACGTATCCTAACCGTCAGAATCCTTGGACAAACGAACTTGAACAATTTACTATACAAAAGTTCACTACAGGCATATCCGCTTTGTTCTGAAACCTAAAAGCTGAAAGCAATTTAGAAAATCAAACTGATTGGAGTGCTGTTCGCTTAAAGCGGTTATTTTATTTTATTGCTTTCAAAACAAAAGCATTTCTAATGTTTTTCGTAGTCATTTTTAATTGAAAAAGTAATGCAAATAAACAAAAATAAACCACCTATAAGCCAAATAAATCATTTCAATTTTCTGTGTTTTCGTTTTTCTGTTACCGCGTCAGCCAGCGTTCGAGAAATATTTTAGGTTGATTTAATTCTAAATGTATTTTTAATTTTAGATGAAAAAAATTACGTTTTATAAGAGAGAGATTATAAAAACAATTATTATTTCAAGTTGACTTGCGCTCAGTTAATGCAAGCGGATTCGAGTAGTGCTCGTGAGCGCTCTGTAATATTGAATTCTACTATGGTAAAAAATGTTGTGACGAATGTTCTTTGATCTTCAAATCTTGATTACTTTGATTCTTGTTAATACCCTTAAGAGATCCTCATTTATCGTCAACGATACCGTATTCGCGGTTCAAGCAAGCGATATTGCTCGAATTGTCTACTTACTTTTAGGAAATAAAGCATTGTTGTACTTTATTTCAATTTGAGCTCTCAGACGTAGCCTAAGTCGCTAAAGCTTCAAATGGGATCGATAAGTATACCGGAATCGAATAAAGTGATAGTGATTTATTGACCTCGATCCTATCCAGTTCTCTTGGCAGAGAAAATTTTTCAACTTTAAATTTCTACCACAAATAATTTTAGGTAAATAAGTATCTAAAAGACTTTATCCAATTGAGTTTTGTTTTAGTAAAAAATCGTGCAGACACGAGAAAACCGGCATTTAATAATCACTTCTTTAAAATTCATCACAATTGAACACGCACGAAGGCTTTTCCATTATTTATAAAGGGGGCAGTATTTGCAAAATGTCATTTGTTACATAAAAGTATCTCGAATAACATTTTCTTTCACAAATTGTCAATTAGATCGGCGTATTTATATTAAACGATCTACTTCAATTTCTACTTGAGTGAAAATATACAAAAGAACTCTTTTAATTGTATTACATTGGGGAACAAAATTCAAATAATTGAAAAAATTTACAGAGCGTTCCAAAAGTATATCATATTTAATATAAAGTAACTGAACTTCACGGTTACTGTATTAATAAGTGTGTGGCGCCTAGTTTTTGAAGAATCAGATATTCACTCCACATCTTTTAAACAAACAAAGAATTATTTAAACTTGTGCTGTAAAACGCAGGTAATCAAATAATCTAAAGATGAAAAAGATGAATTTTTCTGTTTAATTTAAGTCAGTGCACTTATTAGTTGTGGAAGTATGCTTTGTGGGGGGGGGGTACGGGTGTTGTAAAATACCTCGCAGTACCAAAGTAATCTAAGAGTCTAAAGATTAAGATTTCAATTTTTAAATACTCACTCAACAAACACAAATAATAATACATAAAAAATAAAACTAAATTAATATATTTTTTGTTAAAAATCATAAATATTACAATCCCCAAAACAGACTATGCTTATTTACTCTTATGTAACGTGGATTCCGTAACACAAAAGTGTAATAGACTTAATTTTGATATGATTTTTCCAGACAGATTACACCTCGGTGGTTTGCCATTATCTTCCATCTCTGGATCCATGTCTTCCAGGAGAGACAATCAAAAAAATATTTTGAAAAACTATAGCACGAATTTAAAAATTTTCTAATGAAATTATGGTAGTTGAAGGCGTAAATTCCAAATATAAACATTAAATTTTATAAATTAAAAAGTTTTTAATTGAACAAGTTAATTAAGTATTAAAAACATTTAATATTTAATATTAAGCTTAATTTATTTATGAAGAATACATAAAATCTTATGAAAGCTCTATAATAAATATTAACGATGTTAAATTAACTTGTTCAATTAGAAACTTTTTAATTTATTACATTTCACAGGTTAATAATTTATATGCTAAATTAAATATTATAGATAATATAAAATTTGGGGTAGAAATGCGAAAAACCTAATGCTATTGTTTAATTGGTGTTTCCATAAGGTTAACCCCGCTCATAGCATATCTATGTTATATAGGACTTATGTAAACTGCGCCAGCGGTAAATATTTTGTAACCTCTTTTTAGCTTAAGTTGTAAATACCCAAAGAGTATACTAAAACTTACTAAAACTTAATTAAAATATTATTAAAATATTAAAATAATAATAATAAAATATGTTTACTGTATGGAACTGATTATGGCGGGAGAAGGGGGGGGAGTCAAATCACTATAGTCATAAATCACAATAAAAGTGTTTTAGTATTATTTCTAAAAAATATATAATAACATAGTAAGCTAACTAAACCTAACCCCTTTAAATGCTTATTTGCAAATGCAATCAAGTGTAGTACCGAAAACTTAAAAAATTTGGGTTTGCAACTGAATATCAAGATAAAAATTCGTCTTCTGGAAATGAACATTTGGGCTGCAGTATTTAAGCAGTATTTAAACGCTACCCAGTCTGAGAATACTTACCTGACGTTTTGGATTAGAACACCAGTCCTTATCAGTGCCAAAAATGAATCTAAATACGGTTTTATTTTATTTTATGTCAAATGAATAGATTTTAGAGTAGATCCGAGATTTTCAGTTATCGGGCCTGTCAAGTTTGACTTCCCGTATCAACCGCTCCGGTCCCCTCCGTTCCGGACGCTCCAAACCGTTGTGACAAGTGCTATATCATTAAAAACATACCCCAGGTTGGTCCAACTCAGAAAATTGTGCTACTAGCAAGAGAGTTGATATTTTTCTCTGTATACACTAATTATTTATACGCTATAATTCCAAAAGCGATGTAAATTAATCTAAAATTAAATTTAAACTAGGCAGTAATTCTAGCAATGTACAAAAGGTTAAGGATTAAAATATATAAACTTTTTCTGGCGCAATTTACGGGAAAGATTACAAAAACCCTTGACCGCCGACGCAATTTGCGGTCCCCGGTTATGTATAAGTGCTTTTAGCATAATTTGAAAATTTGTAAGTTACCACCGAAGCTGTTCTTCTTCATGTGCCATATCCGGTTTCCCGGACGTTGGCGACCTCTCTCCTATGTCTGTGTTGTGCGTTTGAAGTATTATCACACACATAGAGGACCTACTGTTTAACACGGGCTCCGAACCACGGGAAGTGATACACTTCATCTCCAGAGAGGATGTACCAGGCAGATTACACCTAGGTGGTTTGCCATTGCCTTCTGAGGGGAGACGGTCAGAATAAAGTTTTACTAACCCCGGAGTCGAACCAGGCATTCAGCATTAGCAGCAACGCACTTAACCGCTCTAGCTGACGACCGTCTCACCGAAGCTGTTATGGTTAAAAATATATTAAAATTCACGTTTTTTATTACTTTTTAGTAAAAATATTTACTCTAAACAATAGATTTAAAAAAGAACAAAAATTGGGGTGAATTAGAGTCTGGACCCAGGCTTTTGGTAAAAACATCCCCGTAGGCCGCCCTAACTTGAACAATAATTGCTAAAAATATTCCCGAAGCCGCTTAAACTCGAAAATTACGGATCTAAACTGACAAAGTTCTCTGAAAACGGGGTATGCCCAACAAATCTTTTGCAGTTTTATCTTTTAATTCAAATCCCCAACTTCGCTTATTTCTATTTAACAATGGGTTACCTACTTATATCGTAAGCAGGAATTCGTATCGTAAGCCAATAAACTGTTAGACTAGACGTATATATGAGCGGGAGCGCGCTTTCAAAGGTGGGTAGCACCGTAATTGACTATCGACCGTCCTAAGGTTAATATCATTCAATTATCCACCTTTGGCGAGTTTGATCATCTAAGAGAATATGTTTAATAGTACATAGTTTGTCAAAACGGCTCGGAGCAGGCGGAGCGGACGGGACAGGCGCGGAATTATATTCGAAAGTGTCAAATTTGACAAGCGCAACCACCCTAATCTCGGATCGACGCAATAAACAATCCCTTTGTCCCGCGTATGTAATCGCCACTCACCTAATACCACTATGAGTGGAGTTGAGCACTCAGCTTACGGTAGATGTTTTTGCTTAAAAGGGTTAGATATTTCCCCTGAAAACATCCCTAAAGCTTCCCAAATCAAAATTCACAGACATTCGGTTTAAATTAAATATATGATATGATGTTAGAAGTTGCACAGCTAGAAGACAACTGTCAAAAAGGCAGAAATGGCATCTCGAAATATATAATTCACAAGAAAAGTAATATATAATTTAAAAATTTAATCAAGATAGAAGTAGTTAGGTATTATCAATTCATGATGAAAGAAATTAGCAATTAATTTTCTTGCACACGTTAAGCCTAGTTCTCGTGGTTCGGAATTCAGGAAAAAAACAAAAGAAAACAAAAACTACCGGATAGATAGCTTTTGTTCTCTCTTTGATGAATAGGGTTTTCTCTACGTAGCAATTTACAATAGCATTATATTAACTTGGAGACAACTACGTTTTCTCAGGAACTTACATAAGAGATTTATAATCTGGGCCCATAACCTGTTATTCTTGTCTTGTTTAGTGAAAAGCGTTTTAAAATATTGTACATTTAAAATACCAACTTTCAAGATGTAAATCGAATTTTCAGTTAATGCCGATCATATTTGTTTGCTGTTATGTAATTTTGCTGAATTGCCCATTAAATATAAAACAGTTCTTGTAATTTTATGTGCTGCCATATCAGCAGATTCTGATGACTGCGCCAATTTTATGTAACAAAATTTTGCATTTGCAAAATATTGATGTGGCAATAAAATTTGTTATAAATATTTTTAAAAAGGTTTTTATTACAGAAATATTCGCGTTTTTACTGGCTTCCCATCCTCGAGAGTCGGGTTACTGTAAATTATGTTACTCTTCACTTATTCAAATTTTGAAGTAATCGTTAAAATTTACAAAAAAAATTGCTTAATTTGAATATTTTTACTTCGTCGTAATTTTAATTCATTTTTTAGTAGCAAGTGACCGCTCTAAAAATAAATTTTAAAACTTGAGTTGGCAATTATTATCCTTGCAGTTCTCAAATGTCATTTTTAAAATCCTCGAGTTCAAATAGTTTCATTTTGCTTCGGTTTCTCTGTTGAAAGCTTTAGGAAATTATGAAGAGCGCTCATATAAAAAAAACTTCAAGATTGCTCGTTTTGTTTGGTTTGCTTGTAGTGCAGACTTTTTCAGAAAAATATTACATTTTTAAGCCAACATTAGAATAATTTCTGAGGCGTCAGTGATTTTGATTATACATTTCGGGAAAGATACGCATTTGACCTGAATATTTAAATTAATTAGCTCCTTCCTGCACACATGAAAAAACAAATTTTTTTGTGCAGGAAGGAGCATAAAATTTTACCAAATCTCGTGCCGGAAGAAGCGCATCTATCGCAAGTTTTGAATCAATAGTTGAATTATCAGGAGTTTGTTTTTGTTTAAAAATTTGTGCTCTATCCTGTGTAATGCCATGATTTTCAATACCTAAAATAATTAGAAACTTGTCAAAGTTACAAGTTTGGATATTTAATCGCATTACATAAATTTAATTGTCGTCGTGCAGAACTTGATACTTAGTAATTCGTGTTTCCACCACTGCTAAATTTAATGCGACATTATTACATAGTTGGGTAAAAAATATTTTTAACGCCTGCCATGTTAAAACTATTAACTACAAGTGAATGAATGGAAGTTTCGGTTATAAACAAATACGGAAGTTGATATTCCCTATGGAATAAGAAAGGAACCGCAGTAACTTTGAAAACGTTTGATAATTAATGTAGAAAATATATAACCCTCTAGCAAATGCGCCATTTTCTTTTCCTAATAGTCCTACATATTTTGTAAGATAAAGTGCTCTCCAAAATACATGTTTATAAATATACTATAAAACGGTTCATTAGGGAGAGGTATTTGAATTGTTAACTGTCCCAATAGTTTATTTATTCAACGTCTGCTAATGCCTTCTTGATATAAAAGATGGCCTGTACCATAAAAATTTAAATATTTATAAAGCTACAATCTCTAGAGTTAGCAAAGTAATAACAGATTATTTTCGTCCTTCAATTCGGTAGCGAAGCGCTCGCAGTGTAATTGGAAAAACTAGTTTTGAATACTAAATTTCATGGTAGGAAAAATATCTATTTCATGTATCTCGATTTATCCAATTAATCGGGACGTTCAGGATTATCACAGCTCACGAAGCAGCTTACTACTTATCGGCTCAATTTTTGTCGTAACAACTTTCGTACGTTCACCGGTCGTATTACCACTGAACCGATTTACATTATATAGTTTTTCGTTAGATTTTTAATTAAAAATACACAAAATTTTATTTACTTTATTTCTCACTTGATAAATGTACTTCTTAAGGTATCCCATTCTAGTATATCGTCCTATTAATCTCAGAGCCACACTCAAACTCTACACGGACACCATCTTAGTGGTTAAAGTTCGTGTTTTGTAACTAAAGAACAATGAAGCAACTGCTATCTTGTTGCAAACTTTAATTATAATTTGTTTAATTAAAAGACGAACAAACGTGAGCATAAAAATTATCTACACAAAGTTGTTTGACTTGCTGAGTTATATACAACTCACAAATAAATCAACAGAAAAACAAAGTAAAAACATAAATGCAATGTTTAACAACTTAAGAAGCCACACTCGGCAATAAATAACAGGCATTTTTATATTTTCACTTTTTAAGATCATGTAACTATTTTTTTAGCTTACGTCCAAGCAATTTTTAAAAATTAATGAGTTAAACAAAATATTTCATTGTTATAATAAAATAAAAATTTAGTGTTTGCATTCAAAAGAAAAAGGGAAAAAGATATTCATTCAATCGTAAAACTGAAATCAATCAGTTTAAGACCAATCTATTGTTTATTAATCGCGAAGACTACCGTCATAAAAACTATTTTGATATATAGTAATTTATTCAGTTTATTTATCGTCTAGCATGGTAATGGTATAAAAAGCAACATACACCGAAATAAAATTTGTTATCGATTTATAAAATCTCGTAAATATTATTTCGAAGTTGTAACTGTTAAATATGTGACAATTCAAACATTCCTTTTATTTAGTATTGCAGTATTCTGCAGTATTTTAAAGGGTATACAGTAATCTATCTATAAAATTTTTAAAACGATAAACTTCGCTCGGAAGTGATGTAACCGCAGCGTAGGTGTAACCACAGTCACAGCCAAGACTAAACAACTGTAAACTCTTGACCTCGCTCTTTAGGTTTTTTAAAAAATGAACGTATACACTGCATTAAAATTTCAAGTCCCCGGTTCTGCTGACCGTGTAATCCGCGATAGAAGTACAGCAATTTGTTTTACGTTCATAATTTAAATATTTAGAAAGCTACAATCTCTAGAGTTAAGTAACAGCTTATGTATTGCAATGCCCCCAGCTATTTATATTTGTAAAATTTTAATTTTTAATCCAAAAACATCTCGCTGGGTTAGCATCCATTATTTTCTTGATCACGACTCTTTTTCTTAACAATTTTAAAATAATTTTGCATAGTTTTATCGTATAAGCTTTTGTTTTAAATTTTTACCTTGCCTGTTGTACTGCACGTGCGTCCCACATCTGCTCGTAGCTCGCCGGTCAAACAAATTCTGTCGTATAACATTCACGAACAACCAAATTTTCATAATCTTTTTAATCTTTCATATTTCATAAAACAACTTTTATTTCAAATTAAACTCACTTTAATCATTAAAATTATTAAAAATTAATTTTATAACAGCTTGAACAAATTGACACGTCCGGCTTGATTCTGATAAATTGAATTCTCCCACATCGTTCACTTCGCACATAGTACTCTTAAAATTGAAACTTCATGTACAGTCTACTTACAAATAAATAATTAACATTTACAAACAAAATAAACTTTAAAATAATTTACAAAATAAATAAAATAATGGTTTTTACACTTCAAACACGGCACTATATAATTTTTCCTACAAGTTCTGGGATTTTTTAATTTTAATTGGGTGATATCTGGGGGTCTGGGGTTATGAAATACTCTCCGGCATTGGAACATGAAAAACTCTATGCATTTTGCACTGGAGAGTATTCTCTTGGCCCCGGTTTACACCTACGTTGAAGTTCAAACGTACCAAAGCTCAATGAATTTTCTCAAACAATTTTAGAAGTTTTAACAATTAATTAGGTAATATACCACACCACATTAATAATATGTGTCTGGAATACCTGGAACATTGTTAGCACTTTTAAAAGTTTTAGCTTATATTGTAAAACCGTCTGGTAAAATATCAACGTTGCTATAAAAAAATTTAGAGAAAAAGAGTTGGTATATTAAAACAAAAACTTCTTAATTTTTCTCCAACGTTCCTACGACCCTTTTCTTCAAAAGTGTTCACCTGGCACAAACTGGTGTTTTTAATTGTTAAAAATTGCTGATTTAACATATTTTTAACGTTTAGTCATTCTGGGTTCATAAGCTGTTTTTATTTTATCTTCTATCTATAAAAAAATACCGTGAGTCATCAAAACTAATGGAACAATAGTTTTTAGCTCCAAATGTAACAGAAGTTT
Organism: Cantharis rustica; assembly: GCA_911387805.1. Taxonomy (NCBI): domain Eukaryota; kingdom Metazoa; phylum Arthropoda; class Insecta; order Coleoptera; family Cantharidae; genus Cantharis; species Cantharis rustica. Next base: position 37,623,353 of record OU426882.1, read on the forward strand.
CATTATAATAAATAATTAGTCAATGTTTATAGTTTATAACGTTTTAACCCTAAAAAAAAAGAATTATTAAAAAATTTCAGAATTTTAATTTGAATAAAACTATTTCGAAAAAAAAACTTTCTTATTATTTTATTTATTCCAAAATTTTGCAAAAAAAAATTGATAGCTATTTTATTTTATTTTTACAGCTAACCTGGGCCCATAACCTGTTCTTATTTGACTTTCTATCCGTGAAAACAAAATCTTGTTTCATCCCCACTCCGGGAAAATCAGCATTATAAGATGATAATTAACTTTTCAACCCTCAAAAAAAGGACTTTAAAAAATTTCAAGTATTCAGCCTCCTTAATTTTGTAATCAGCGATTGAGATAAGAGTGAATAATACCACAGTTTTGATACGTAAATAAATAGAAAACGGCGCGTCCCCCCCCCCCCCGGACGATTGGATTTACAATTGTGTTTAAATTCAGTTGTACTTTGGATTAACCTTAAACACTTTGGTATACCCGATTTGTTATTAAAACTTCTCAAATTCACTTATGAAGTGCAGCTGATCTAGGTTTAAATTTTTATTCTAAAACCGACATATAAATTCTAAATTTTAATTTGAATTAAACTATTTCGAAAAAAAATCTTCCTATTATTTTATTTATTTAAAAATTTTGTAAAAGCAATTGATAATAATTTAATTTTACTTTTACAGCTAACCTGGGCGCATAACCTGTTCTTATTTGAGCTTTTATCCGTAAAAACAATCTTGTCTCATCCCCACTCCGGGAAAATAAGCATATAGGATGACAATTAACGTTTTAACCTTCAAAAAAAGTACCTTGAAAAATTTCAGGTATTCAGCTTTCCTAATCTTGTAATCGCCGATTAAGACGAGAGTGAATAATACCACAGTTTTGATACCTGAATAAATAGAAAACGGTGCATTGCAGGATATTTCATAACCCTTCCCTCCCCCTCAGACCCCCAAATTTACATTCTAAAACCGGCAAATAAATTGGAATAAAATTATTTCAAGAAAAAACCTTTCTATTGTTTTACTTATTCCAAAATTTTGTATAAACAATTGATAATTATTTAATTTTACAGCTAACCTGGGCCCATAACCTGGTCTCATTTGAGCTTTTATCAAAATCTGTTTCATTCCAACTCTGAGAAAATAAGCATTTAGAATGATAATTATAACATAATAATAATAACTCTTAAGTTTACATAAAATTATAAAAATAATAAAATTGATAATTATTTAATTTTACTTTTACAGATGACCTGGGCCCATAACCTGTTCTTATTTGAACTTTTATCAATATCTTGTCTCATCCCCACTCGGAAAAAAGAAGTACATAGTATAATAATTATAACATAATAATAATTAAATAATCTAGAATCGTGATTCATAAAAGATGCTCTTGGCAGATACCTCGGTGGTTTGCCATTGCCTGTCAAACGAAGGCGGTCAGAATAAAGTTTTTACTATGCCCGTATTTACGTATTTCCGTATTTACTTATTTATAGTAAATACAAAAAAAATTAAAAATAAATACTGATGTGATATTTGCGTAAAAATACCGAATATCAAAATGCTGGTTGCACGGGGTAGCTCTGGTATGCGGAAGCTACCGGGCTTACTCAGGGTCGAGGGTTAAAAAAAAAATAATAATATCAAAAATTGTTACTTCGGCCTTTTAACAAATTGAAACCAAGATTCGATTGTAAAAATTCTCGCTCCAATATAATTTAAGTTTTAAAATTTTTATATTTTCTCAAGGATTGAATCTACAATAATTTCAAATTTATAATTCTGTGTGGTATCCACTAATCCAGACGTTGCTCTCTTATAACTAAAATTTATTGTCCAAATAATTAATTTAATTATTCTTGACTTTTAAAATATTTGCAAAAATTATCACAGCAACCAAGTTTTCTAAAAATAATCCCGTAATAATTAATTTTGTCGTTTTTTTCCAAATTTAATTAAACAATCGATCATCAAAAAAAATAACTTTAATTATAAAAACTTTTCAACTTACAAAGTCAATCTCAGCTTTTGTCAAAAACATTTTAAAAAATTACAATTTCTAAACTATTCGCTGAAAAAACTCATGATTGGCGGAGCAAAAGTCAAGGTGTCCGCCGTTTCCGTCACAATTCAAATTCAAAATTTAAAAAATAAATTTACAATTAACAACAGGGGCTGCCAAATCACTTCGTAACACGACAATACATATCTACTAGCTTTAGTACCTGGGTTCGCCTGTATGTTCATTGTTTGTTTGCTTTCTATCCCTCTACCGATAAAAACTGAAATTACACGTGAAATTAACATTTTCCTGCTAGATGACAGGTTAAAATTAATTTCGAATTAATTTAAAAAATTGTTTAAAAAATTTTAAAATTAATTTGCTTTGTTTGATTCAATGCGATTTTAAAATCCAATATTTGCGTTCTCACGACGAGACGTCATGTCGGTTTATCGGACATAGCTCGGGGTGTCAAATTAAAAATTAAAGTTTGAGTGAAATGTTTATCTGTAACTGCAGCATTACAGAAAAATGTTGATCTCTTAATAAAAAACCGAACATAAAAATTTGATGTACCGTGTGTACATTATTGGTGGTTTGAAAACTGGAAATAACACTCAAATATTAACAACGCTTTGGATATAAAATTCAATTACCATTAAGAATCAACAATACCCGAAATCCAAACATTTCTTTTATCGTTTCATCTCTTTATTGCATTTTTATACGACCGCATGAGAAAACATAAGAAAAAGCTCTCGGTTTTCGGGACAACAGAAAATATTTAACGTCGTCTACGTTAAACTTTTTTTAATACCTATCTGTTGCTTTTCGCAAATTTACATTTTGACAATTTTCATTTTAAAAATTTATCTCGCAGATAAAATAAAAATTTAATTTTGACGGTTTCCTAAGACAACGTTCGTTTACTCTTCTTACGAAGCAAATAAAAGTACAAAAAGACCACCTTACATGCAAAAAGCGTGTTTGGAATTCTTCTGCGTTAAAATAAATTTTCTATAAATTTCACTGTATCTCTCGTCTTGTTAGGTTTTAAATTTGAATTATTACCAGACATTTTAAACCTTTTTTATTGGACCGTTTCTACATAATTTCCTCGAACAATGGCAATACGGGCATCCGATAAAAATGTAAAACAAACATTCGGAAATTTGTAAATATTGCAAAATTGAATACAAAAAGTTATAACCTATTATCGTGGAAAATATTTATTGAATGCCTTTTAGCTTTTTCGTTCATTAATCACTGTGAAGCTTTAAAGACAATGTGAAATCGGCTAAAAAATAGTTGGTTGGAAAATTACATGTTTTAATAGATTGCTTGCTTTCTAATATTTTTTCCAAATTTTCCGCAGATTCATTTTTATATTTTCCCAAGTTTTCCGTTGACTGACCGGCAGGTATAATGTCAACGGTTAACTGTTTTAATTTCCCTTTACATATGATGGGTATGCTGAGAGAATTCAATTTCAAACAAAAGCTTTTTCAGGTGAAAATACTGCCAGACAGCTGCTTTTCCTAAAAATCCAAGAATTTCCACTTCGCATACTTACAGTTTCATATATCACAGGGGCGATTTAAATGCTGCGTATTCCTTTTTTGAATAGATTTCTTTGTTGTTTTCCGGACTCTTACGTGAAACTGAAACAAAAAAAAATTAATGAAGTCGATGACAGGAAAAAACTCAAAAATTCGTTAAATCTTTCCAGCGGCAGTAATTTTTCATTTTACTTTACGGTTATCTTCATGTGAGAGTTGTAGGTCAGAGTTCTAAATTATATAGCTTTTTGTGAATTTATTTTAGTAAAAAAAAAATAAGAACTCTTTGGACCTTTTACCTATTAATAACTTTCTAGTGACAAATACCTGAATAGATAAGGAAAATTAATGCTCTCTGGAAAATCTTCCTTTTTTAAAATATAAGCTCGGTGAATTTAAACATTTTTTCAAAAATAAATTTTTGTAACTTTTCACATTACGTGTAGCCAGGTGTTTTGTTTTTAAATTTATAGTTTTAATGAATTTGTAATCGAGGATATTGGATACAATGCTCGTACATTTTTAAAATACTAATTTATCATTTTTTACGAAACTTTATAATGTAACTTGCGAAATATGTTTTATAAATTTTATATTACCAAAATATCCTATACCTCATTTTAAATCTATAATTTCTGTTAAATTATTACCATGCTGGTAAAGTTTGAAACCTCAGTTTCAAAACTCAAAAAGTAATTTGTCAAAGTTTTAAAGCGATATTATGGAATAACCATCACGCTAATAATTATAGTCCCCAAATTAAAAAATTTTCTAAAGCAATTGTGGTAGTTTATGGTGTAATTTACAAATACAAAACCTAAATTTTATAGATTATTTAAAAATACGCGCGAAAACGACCAAAAACTGCAAGCGTACATTCGATTGGCAGTTTCCATAAGATTAGTCCCGCCCATATCGTGTTTTTATTTTATAAAAATGTTTTGGACACAAAACTTGGAGTACAACAAACAATGAGGTCGGCTCTGCCCACTAAAACACACTCTTACGCGCATTTACGTGGAGCACACACACCGTCCACAGAATGAGTTGTTTACAGGCTTTAAACTTTAAAATGGATTACTTCTTAAATTATTCAATATTTGGTGTTCGTCCATAGTTTATTCGCTTCATTTTATATCATCTTTCAAATTATGCAAGAATTTCTGTTATAAATATAATACTGTGTAAGTGCGCGCACCATCGCTCTCTCCATACCAACAACTACTGAAATGTACTGTAAATAAATTTAATAACAGATAAATAATGATATGTCAAAATTTAACGTTGGAATAACATTGCATTACGTGAGAATTGGATCAAATTAATGGAAATGCTAATATTCACGTCTACCTGCTAGCCTAAGGTATCTTACCTATTTATCTTTCATTTGAAAGTAATTTTTGTTTAATGTTTGTTGTGACATAATTATTTTGTTGAAAGTAAATATTTGTTTAATTTTGTGAAATTCAGATACAATTAATTTTATTACGCTGAGTTTAATTACTATTCTATGTAATATGTGTTAACCATGATTTATTAAATAGATTAGTGAGTTTCTCTTGCAAAGCAATCAATAAATTTAATAAATTTTAAATTGTCGTATCTGTAAGAGATTAGAAGTCAGGCAGTTAATGAGACTTTAGATTGAGTATGCTTAATTTGCTGATTTATTGTTTTAAATATACTACAATTTACAGGAAACGTTACAAATGTCGTTTTGTATTGTTTAATTGTTTTTTATAGCATTGTTGCTTGTTGGGTAACACAAAACACAGGTAAACAAACTTTATAGTTATCGTGCTATCGTTTATTAGTTTGGATGCAAATTTTTTAATTACTTTCAATGCTGTGGTTGCTTTGGGAATTAGTTAGTTTAACAGCGGAAACTTTAATGTCGTATAGCGAAAAGGAAATGATGTGAAAACTGCATGAAAACCCAGTTTTTGTAATAATTAGTTTTAAACCGTCAGAAATTCATTGTGTAGATAATTAGAAATGTTATTTGTTTTGCGCCCGTTTGCACCACCTACAAACAGAATATTTCAAATAATTTGTTTTTAACGTTTTTAAAAATTCCCGAAAGTTCCCCGCTTTCGCGTTTCCGTTCCCCAGTCGCTTTCAGTTTTCAAAAAAAAAAAATATTGAATTTTTGAAAAATTTACTTGGTAAGTTAGCCTCCCATTTACACTTTTTTAAAATAAAATTAGAAACCGGTAGAAAATTTATTACTGAGGATTGGTCGCGTATGTTTACCGCGATAGGTCGTCATTAATTTATTTATAATAAATTAATTAAAATTCGATGTTCCTGTTGCGTTTGCGCTTAACAAAAATATTTTTATGTTGAAAATCAGCCGTTGATATTGAAGTGCGCTCTGTATGCGGGTGCGTGTGCTATAACCCGACGAAAAGATGTAAACGGATTTGGTTTTACCTTCTATTAAAAAGTTTTAAATATTTTTGTACTATAGTAATTTGATTGGATTAAAATTTAGACTTTGTGAAGGTTCGGTCATCAAAGTAAGCAATTTTTTAACAATTTTTTTGTCTGCTTTGGATCGTTATCTTGATGATATACGAATTCTTCGCCTAAAATTTTGATTCCAGTGGGCATTGCATGATTTAATTCTTTTGTCAATTTTTCGGTAAGTTGAACTAATTTTCCCATTTGATTATCTCTAAAAGATCCCCAAACTAAAACATTTCCACCTCTATGCTTCACAAATTTTACATTTATCCGAATACTTGACACTTGCGTCTAATATTTCAAATTTCAACTTGTCTGTCCATAATACTTGTTTTCATTCTGCGATTGTTTAATTTCTGTGACTTTTTGCCCAAATTAGTCTTTTCTGCTTATTTTTAACAAGAAGCCGCGGTTTTCTTGTACAAATTCTACCTTTCAGTTCAGCTTTGTAACACTAATTTTGCTGCTATGAGCAGCATTGAATTCTGCTGCAATATTTGGAGCTGTAAGACGTCGACTTCTTAAAAATATTAATTTTATTAACTTCTCTTCAGCTTTTGTAGTAATTTTTGATCTTTCACTATGTCTACGATCCTGAAGTTGGCCGGTTTCTTCCTTCTTTTTAATTGTTTGACACACAGATAGTCTGAATCTTTTAATTAAAAAATATTATTCTTCTCTTCTGTTTAAATTTTAACTGTTTTGAAACAGAATTACAATAACAGATGAACACGTGATCAAAGTAACATGTTTATAATCTCAGAAGGGTGTTTAGGGGTAGTAAAATTCGTGTAAAATTTAATAGTTGATTTTTTCAAATTTGATTTAATTTTTTTTTATAAATTTACCGAGACAGGTTCTGTTATACATAATAATTCTGAACACCCTTTTACTCATAAAATTGTTTTTTTTCTACACTTTTCCTAATAGCTTAATTAACCAAGTCAAATTGATCGATAATTTACTATGTCAAATCTAACAAGATTTAAAAAAAGAATAAAATAAATTTATGAACAATAAAAATTACATTACCATTAAAATCGGATATTTTAACTAAATCGGAGGTTTATGAGTTTACTTGTGAATGTTCTCAAAAAAACATTGGTCTTACTGGTAGATCTTTCAAAACACAATTGATCTCACAAACTTACAGATGGAAAATCAAACAATGGAAATTAATAAATTGAAATATCCATCTACTTTATTAAGCAGTCAATCTGACTTATAAAATTCGCCTTTAATAAACATTTTTGTAGATAATACCCCCCCCCCCTTCGCGATTTTTCGCATTTTTTTGCATTAACAAATAATTCTCCTTTCCTTTCTAACTTAACTTAAAAGACCTGCATCTACATTATCTGTTTATTAATATTCATGAAATTACCTGAAAATATCATTTTTTCAAAAATATTTCCCCATCCTCTTTCCCTTGCAATTCGGACGATAATATACTTACTGCAAAAACATTTTAGTTCTGAAAAGTGAGTATACATTTTTTGAATATTCAAAAAATATTATATGGAAGTAAAATTCGTAAGGTTTTAAAATTCAGATAATTATTTTTCTACTTACAGGCTTAAAAGCATAAGAATTCTGAAATAAAAATTTTTTATTTGCATTTTAAAGATATTACCTGAAACATTATTTTACAAGTAAATCTAATTCACTCTGAAAAGCTTTCCTAAGTTTTGTTCAAAATTTAAAATTTATTTACTTGTATACCACTATAATATGAAAATTTTGTTTTCATATTTAAATTATATTTAAAAATATATTTCAAGTAAATTTTTGTGATAATTAGTATTGTATTGCTAAATATATTGTTGTGGGATTTTGTAAATATTACCTATCCTTCACAATCTTTTATTTTCCCAGCTAGCTTTTCTCAGTGGAGAACAAGAAAAACTCATACAGTAGTCGGTTCCCGTGTATTTCTTTGTTTTCTTCTCTTTTAAAATGATAACTAATATAATTTCGTCTTCAAATCCAAACAAATAATTTCTCCAATAATAATCGTATTTAATTTCAAAAAATAAATATTTCCAATGCAAAAATAATTAAATAAATCGTAAATAAATTCAAATTTAATTTAATTTGAAATTTTAAATGGGCTCGTACTTTCAACCTTATGCGTATCCAAAACGACTTGTTATCACCATCTGCCTTCGCTCGTACAAATGTAATTTTAAACTTTCCAATCATACACCAATTTTCGAATTTTATAATTTCAATTATTCTCTCCAAATCAATCCAATCAATCAAAACCATCAAAACTACTACGGTTCAGTAGCAACTCATCAAAAATCATCCAAATTCCAAATATCAAAAATAATTACGCAATAATGCAAACGCATCCAACTCACTTTATTTAAATCAATCAAATCAAAATACTACTTACAAATTCTCAAAATAATATCAAAACTCAGCGGGCATACAAAAATCTCGCACCCACTGTCGGTCACGCCTGGCACAAAAAGCCACTAATTTTCTGTCATTGATCCCCACCTAGCAAATCTTACAATCCTACAACTTAATTATTAAAGCTAAAATTTCGCCAAAATGCACAGGGTGAGTCGCAATCATTTTGAAACACCGCAATATAAATAATTAAATATAAGTAAACAAAAACGTTAAAATAATAATAAATGTTAATCGTTTAGTAAAGAATAATCTAGAAAATTATTATTTAGAAAACAGTAAAAATACATTAATTTATTTTTAAACAGGTTAGGACTAAGAATATTTGAATAAAATTTAAAATAAAAATTAGTAATGCGATATAAGTCCTCATTTTACGATTATTTTGGGTCTTCAGTTCCATATAACTAGAAAAAAAATAGTAATAAAATAATAAATCTTTATTTTACGGTTAAAAGTTATTATTTTAACGATTTTCTTTAGTTTATGTTTAATTTTCGAAGATTAAGTCTACATGGGTCATCAGATGCTGGTGAAGTCGATATTGATATTATTAGATCTTCTTCTTCTTCTTCAGTCTTTTCAGTTCATTTTTGGACCATCAGCCTTTTCAGCATTTAGACCTCACAGTTGCTAAATTAGTATTAGATGACTTATTAAAATTTCCGCACATTATTCAACCGTACAACTAAAGTAGCATAAAATACAAATTTAAAATTAAATAAAATTGGAAAACATAGAACTTACGATTATTTACATCGTCTAATATTCTTCGAGAAATATTAGTTTATCAATATCGCTCATTAAATCAAACTCAATCTGCGTGTACTTAAGCTTAGAATCCCATGTCAATCCCGGTAATCCCCGGTCAATCCAAGCCATTCGTGTTGAAATAAATTTGACCAGTGGCGTAACAAAGCAGCTACGGGTCTGTGTTTTCGACTCAAATCGGGACCCTAAATGGATATTAAATAAACGTGGAATTTTTTTTAAATAGTCGATTGTTTAAAATTAATTTTTATGAAACAAAAATATAATAAATATTGTAATTAGTTTTATTGAAATCACGCTAGGGATTAGCCACAAATTAAAAAATAGTTAAAGGAAATCAAGAATTTTAGTCTATAGAACCAGTATGAATCTTATCATGTACTGTAACAAACTGCAATGTAATGTAAATAAAAATCAAAATATGCCTTACACTGTTAAAGAATTTTTTCGGAATCTGCTAAGTGCTAAGAATCACAGTTCAGTTTATTTCTTTATTACCTACTGTATTGCTACCAGATGCGAAATTTTACTTTTACTGTCCGTTTTGTCTTTATCTATGCCGGCTTCAAGTTCAATTTAACGAAAGCCAAAATACTTTATATTAAATAGGTAATATACATGAGAAATATGCAGATATCTTATTTTGAAAATGTGCCGTATACTTTCTGGTTTTATGATGTTTTCACTGTTTAGTGCTAAACATCACAAAAATTTGAATTCACATAAAATCATTAAATTATTTTATTATTCTGATGTGGCAGAGCTGAGCCCTTTTAATGCCGAGCTCTTGTTCAATCGAACACATCGAACACTGGTAGTTACGCTACTGAATTTTACTATTTTTATCTTCATTCTTCAAAGGAAGGGCTCTATAAATCAGCGCTTTTAAAGAATTTTACTGATTTTTCTTTGGGGGAATCACGACAGGTAATTTTAAATTTAATCATTGCATGTAAGGTGTAGGTAATAAGTCAATCGATAGCATTAATATGGAACATATAAACGGACTTTAAAAGGTGATTGACAGTACCATCAACTTCATTTAAAATGATGGATTTGAAAAAGTTATTCGATGCATACAGATCACCAAAAATGTATTCACCCCGCGGTTTATACAAGCAAACTCGTATAATTAAATAATCAAAATATTTCAATTTAAGTTCAGCATAGTTTTAGCGAACGTAGCATAGCATGCAACTAATTTGAATTAACATTTTGTCTTAAACTTGGTGTCATAAGTAAAGTTGAGGTGAGACAAAATTAATGTGTTAAATTATCCCCACACCACGTGCTGCAATATAGAGGAACGTTGTGTTATAATTTACGTGTGTAAACCGACTTTGAATAATTTCGCTTAAACGTTAAATCTAATTATATTTATTTCGTTTGATTTTTAAATGTAAATCTACATTTTTATTTTATAAACAAATTCCAAAGAATTACAGCAATAATTTCAAAATCATTGTCATCAAATTTTGAAATTAAATTATTAATTTCTAGCATTCATAGTAATATATTATTAACCGTACCAGATTTTCGATTGGTTGAAATAAAATAACCGTTAATTTCAACAGAAAAAAATTTTTGGAAACGAACATTTTAATTTAATTATTAAAGTAAATAATTTCTATAGACAAAGTTTGATTAGAAAATAACAGCTCACACGGGTGATTTTAAAATAAAAGCACTGAGGCGTTAAGCAACTTCTTGTATTTTTCAATGCTCGATATTTTCTAATTAAAATTGTTATGCGAATTTGAACATTTGTTACATTATATAATATATGATGATAACATATCTATGCTTTAAAATAAACAAACTAAAACATATTATTAAAATAATGAATTTTAACCATTTAGTAAAGAATACCGACTTGATTGAAAAAATAATATTTAAAAAACAATAAAAACGACAATAATTCACATTTAGCAGGTCAGAACTTAGAATATTTGAATAAAGAAGACATGAATTATAAAACAATTACGTTATAAAAACTAATAAAAATTTAAAATAAAAACTTTGTAATACGATGTAAAGGCCTCTATTTCACAATTATTATTGATCATCAGTCGTATTTAACGTATAGTAACGTACTTTTGGGTACAAAAACGTGGTAAAATTTGAAAAATTTTTTCAAATTTAGTTTGAGAAGTGACTAGATGGCACTGTGTGTTTCCACTTCAAAATTTATAGTTGTACCGTTAGGAATTAATTCTATTTATTTAACCTTAAAAATTTCATTTAAACATGTGACGTTGTTTAGTTTATTTATTTGGTAAATCACACTTAAATTTATAGTAATTTTTCTAAATTCTCTGTTTTTCAATTTTGTTTGGTATAATATTTTGCTTGCTTTATTTTATTTTATTTTTACGTTTTTCTTATGTTAAATACGACTGATGATCAATAATAATTGTGAAATAAAAGCCTTTATATCGTATTACAAAGTTTTTATTTTAAATTTTTATTAGTTTTTATAACGTAATTGTTTTATAATTAATTTCTTGTTTATTCAAATATTCTAAGTCCTGACCTATTAAATGTGAATTATTGACGTTTTTATTATTTTTTATATATTATCTTTCTATGCAAGTATGTATTCTTTACTAAATAGTTAAAATTCATTACTTTAATAATATGTTTTAGTTTATTTATTTTAAAGCATAGATATGTTATCATATATTATATAATGTAACAAATGTTCAAATTCGCATAACAATTTTAATTAGAAAATATCGAGCATTGAAAAATACAAGAAGTTGCTTAACGCCCCAGTGCTTTTGTTTTAAAATCACCCGTGTGAGCTGTTATTTTCTAATCAAACTTTGTCTATAGAAATTATTTACTTTAATAATTAAATTAAAATGTTCGTTTCCAAAATTTTTTTATCTTGAAATTAAGGGTTATTTTATTCCAACCAATCGAGTGCAAGTATGTATTCTTTACTAAATAGTTAAAATTCATTATTTTATGTTTTTATTATTATGTGTTAGTTTATTTATTTTTACATTACATACTACTATATACCACACTATATACTTAAAAAAAATTATTTTTTAGGTTAATTTTCTATTATATTATCTATGCTTTACCTTATATTTTTTTACTAAAAAGACTAATTCTAATTAAATAACAAATTTGCAAACAGTCACCTTCAATTTCCACTCTTTCAATATTTTCACTGATTCTCCAGCTGACCTTTAAAAATGTAAAAAAAAACAGAAGACCTGCACCGGTAGGACCTTCGGCACACTCACACTCTCTATAAATTTTTTATCTTTCTGATTTGTAGCTTTGCAGTCCTACTGATAATCCCTCCACTGATTTCAATCTTAGGCTGCTGTCACCTGGGTTTTCCCGCAAGCTAATCTAAGTTGGACTGATCTGAGCTTCTTGTTGCGCTAATCATTAAAACCTCAGATGAAATCCTGTAAAATAAATAAAAGAGAAAACTCAAAGACTGCATGCAGAAAGATGGGCAAATGTGATTGGATGCCGACAATCAAGGGCGACAATGCGTGAGTCCTCTGGTAAACACGCAAAATATGTTCTGCAACTCTCGGGTTGAAGAGATGAAACGATGGAGCATGTATTTTGCAACTATTCATCGCTTGCGCCGAAGAAAGAATTCATGTTAGGAAACTTCTGGCCCGACATGGCCAGTATTAGTTGCACATTGCCCTTCAAAATACTTGAGGTTGTTCTGAGTTTGGAATGGCTTGAGGAATAGGGGGGAAGGTGGATCGCTGTTGTAATAGGAAGTAGCACAAGAAGCCCGCAACGAATCCAGAATTCAGATCCCTCGAGTCTATAAACTTATCTGATTTTATTGAAAATCTCATTACTGCGTTTTTTCCTCAGTTGCTCAGTTCTAATTGGATCTTAGAGTATCCACCGGTCTCACCAACCTCTTCTATCTTAACCTATCTCCACTTCTCGTCTTCTGACTTTGTGAATAGACCCTGAAGTCTTTTTATCGACTCCGTTCTTTATTTTTGATACCGTTACACTCGAAGAAGAAGTCTTTTTAAGACTTCGACAAAATTACAAGAGATCTTTTTCTTGTTATCCGTAGTCGTATCAATGTGGATCTTTTTGTTATTTTCTTACTCTTTCGTAGTCTACACGAACAACTTTTTCCCGCTCTTTTTACACGATTTCTTGTTACTCTTATGCACTATCATCTAAAACGACATAATTAGTTTACTGTAGGGCTCTTCAACAAGGGTTTTGTTTTTTATAAGGATAATTTTTTATCTGCAGTATCCTCCTTGTCCACCTATCATTCCGCATTTTGGCCATGTGTCCCGCCCAATTCCACTTCGGATGGGATGCTCTTTCTACCACATTCTTTATCACTGTCTGTTGTCTGATCCATTCATTTCTCTTGTATTCTCTTAGAGTTATGTTTACTATTTGCCTTTTCATTGTTCTTTGCGTAACTCTAGTTACCTCGCATGGACCTTGTTAAGCTCCAGGTTTCTGAGCTGTACGTTAGAACAACTGTATTAGCTAAGCGACATTGGTATTTTGGATTAAAGAGTGGAATTACAAAGGAGAATGCTACAATGGAGACTGAGACCTGGAAAAACGAGCACTGAACGCCCAAAAACATGATGGAGAGACAAACTAAAAAAGCGTGGACACGCCTTAGCGTGGACTGCTAGGCGAAATCCTCGGTTCGATCCCGTGCGGAATAAAAACTTGATTCTGACCATCTTTCCTCCGCCACACCACACCACCACATGGAAAATTTTGCGTAATTTTAGTCAAAATAGTGCAGGGATATTTTTGTTTTATTTTTAAGGTATGAGAGGTAAAATCTTCAAAAGACACCACCAGCCCTAGGTGGTAGTGTAAGACTACCTACTAAAAACCTCCTCCCTTTGAATGAAACAGGTTTCGCTGTTAGGCATTCCTTTTGAATTCGCTACCACTGCCGTTCTTCTTTCTAGTCCGTCTTGATATTATTATACCGTGGGCGGCACTATCAAAGTCTTTGCGCTTCTGGTTCTGTTTCTTTGCCGCTATGATTGCCTTGGAAAAAGCTCGACGGCTTCCTATCCTTCTTTGGTTCGCCAGAATTTAACCAGGTTGTCAGGCGTAAGTTTTGTTTTTGTTGCACTTTCCATTATTTACTTTTGCGTCTGCCACTGTTTACACTCCAAGGTTGAGTGAGTTACGGTGTCTTCAGATCCGCAATACGAGCATCCGTTTTTGTCAATTTACTTGAATCTAAAGAGGTAGCTTTCGAAACAACCATGCTCCCATTCGCACAATTCGCCGTGCTTCCTGTACATCCATTTCGTAATATCTGGCACCAGTAGATGTGTTCATTTGCTTTTTAAAGAAACATCTCATCTGTCCTGCCTGCCACGTGGTCATCGACATTTTTCTCAGTTCAGTTGTATTGGTGACGGTGTTGCCGAAGCTTCGCTTTCACTCTCTTGCAATCAGGTCTATGGGCATCCTAGAGCATAATGTTGTTTCCCCCCGAGACCAGGACTGATCTTTTGTTTTATGATGCCTCCCTCCCACGTTAGGTATTAGTCTGGCCAGACTTGCCGTCGCCTTTGTTGCGTTCTTGGCCGTAATTCTGATGTGCGATTCATAGGTAATTCTTATGTATCTGCACTCCTAATATTTTAATATGACTATAAGGTTCGACTGTTGTTCCGTCCATGATTTTGATGAGGAAGTGACTTTTCTTTCCGAAAATTAGCACTACTTTGGTTTTCTACAGGATCAGAGTAAAGCTCTTTATTTTTAACCACTGGCAGATATCTTCTGCATTGTCTTCTATATCGTCTTCAGTCTTTCCAGAAACCACTACGCTGAGATCGTCGACAAATCTTACCACTGACACTCTTGGGGGCATTAAGAGTCTCAACACTTTGTCGTAGTTGGTCTTCCAGAGAGTGGGTGCTTTCTCGTTCCTGGACGAATTGACCTGGTCAACTATTGACTTGAGGGCATGTGTAGTTGACCTTCTGCTCGTGAATCCGAACTTTCTGACAGCAATAGCCCCTATTTCTTCTAGTTCTTGTTGTAGTCTGATTAGTATTAAGCGTTCAAAGAGCTAGCTAATGTGGTTCAGAAGATATAGAGGTCGGTAGGATAAAGGAAGTGCTTCCGGTTTATTCCCCTTCCTAGTCAGCACCAACGTCGCTTTCTTCCAGCTCATCGGAAAAATGTTTTCTTCCAGGAGCTCACTAAAGATCTTTAGGACAAGATCGACCGATCATCCTGTTTGTTGATAATGCCACACAGCTACTGAAACAATTAATTTATTGCAATCAAAAGGGAGGGGGGGGGGGAAATTTGAGTCTATGGAGATAATCCACAATTCATTGAAATATTGAAAACCAACATTCGATGCATAATTGGTGATATAGAGCCGCAATTAAGCAAAAATGTAATAGAAAATTTGAGAAAAAGATCAAAATTTGTACGCGTGATCTTGATGGACATTTGTCTGATTTTTCTTTAATAAATGGTAAACTTTGTATGTAATATATTAATAAAGAAATACAGAGCTGTCATCCAAAAAGTCTTTGTTGAAAAGTCTTATATTATAAAAATACCTCAAAATAAAATAGAATTTAATAACAATTTGAGATTATGTGTGAGTGATGAGTACTGTGGTCCAAATTAAATTACTGAACTTGACTACGTTTATATTATCTCCTGTAAGATTATTAACATTTTCTCTTGAGCGTCAATACATTTTTTTAAACTTGAAATATAATTTAATTGAAAATTAAGAGTGAAAGTAAAATTTTCTAATAAAAGCAATAACTGTAAAAAAATAACAAATTTTAAAAGTCCTTACAAGCGAAAGCGAAATCTTTCTCTTATATAAAGCTTAAGTAGAGATGATGAGGGGGGGGGGACTCTATCACACAGACAAGATTAACCTCACCTAAAGTTACATTCGCTACTACAATAAAAAACAAATTAAAAAGTGAAAAAATTAAAAACCCTTATCGTACAAGCAAGAGTGAAACCTTTCTCTTATATAAGGCTTAAGTAGCCTTAAGACAACATTAACCTCGCCTAAGGTTACATTTTTCAATTTATTTAATAATTCAATTTCAATAATTCACCCTTTAACCAAAAAAATGCAATCCCCGGCAGATAACCTGTGTATTTTCTTATTTCTAGTTTGTTATAAAGAAATTTTGTGGTGGATTCTTATTTCAGGATGTAGACTATAAACCAATTTTTTTAACTCCTTAACCTCTTAAATCACCCTTTTTTGAAATACAAATCTGCGGTTAATTGACCACACTCATTTGACTTCTTTCATTGTTAGCCTTTTATTGGTCACATTATTGTGAAAACCGGTGACTTTACATGCCCTCCGAAGCACAGAAATGGTTATAAGTTAAGTTTCACCTACAACCAATTACAGACTGATCTAGGTAGTCCTCGGATTATCTCCCACGTACATTTTTCTCAGTATTAGTAAAGTTAAACTTGGAAAACTGATAGACTGATTAGACCCCTCCGGTTGCCAGCTCCGGCTAGGAAATGATACTAACTCCACATTATTCATCATTCTGTTGTGTAAAATTATGCATTTGATTTATGTCACTTTGAAAATATTGCTGAAAATTATCTTGACGTCACGGCTGTTGTCTTATTATATTTTCTTGCTATTTGTTTTAAATTTTGATAGAGTTTAGTTTTATAAATAGCACGAATAAATCAAAACGAATGTTGTATAAATTTATGAATTCGTAAAACAATACATAAATAAACAGAACGCACAGTATTTGATTATAATATCAAACTACAAAGTTTCGCGTTTTGGAAATCAAAAAAATAAATTACCATCCCATCCTCTCGGAGTGAAATTTTATATTTAATTTAATTATAAAATTACTAAAACAATTAACAAAAACTTGAAGTTATTGAGGTAAACCTCGTTTTTTAATAAGACATTTAAATTAGTTTGATTTTATGTTTTCCGTCAGCTTTTTTCGTTTTCATAAATAGGAAGGGCTCTACAAAACTCAGAAATATCGCTTCGTCGGTAAAAAGTAACAAATGATTATTTGAGAATTTAAATTGCTAGGAGATTAAATGGCAATTAAACTTTCTATAAGTTACCTTGGGGAGCTTTTTGTAGCTCTCGGGGTAATTTAATTTAAATGTTGTTTTATGCAATTAACAATAAAAATTTTTTTCAGGTTATATAAGTAAATGTTGACTAAGTTTAATGAAACGCAAATATTAAAAGATCTTACACGAGTAAGGGTGTTAATCTAAAGAGAGATTACACTTGCAAAATTGTAGTAAAATGTTCTGACGCTGGAAATAAATGTTAAATAATTAATCTTCGGCTGCAAATTTGTAAGTAACCTAATGCTAGGTTTGTACCAATGGGATCACCCTGTATGTGTTATCTTTCCCGAGATAGGTTGTCAATAACTACTTTCAAGTGGTAAAAATTTTCATAACGCATTTGCACGAATAGAATATTCCAATAAATTTTAAATTAGGTTTCTTGAATGACTTTCAAGTTTCCATAATACGCCTACGCCGTAAAAAAATTTTTATGCATCACAAGATAACACTAACGTTAAATTTAATCACAATTACTTGTGTTAAAATCACAATTTTTTCCACATGACAGGATAAAGTTGTACTAAGTGAGTATGTGTTTTTATGATTGTTCTGCTTGATATGAAAAATAATCTTTTGGCATTTACGACATTTAAAGCATAATAATCATGGTACATGAACTTTTTGCTATAATGCCAGTTATGCTTGTTTAATTGCTCGATTTTATCCTTCTTGTTAGCATATTTGGGTAGTTTCCAAATTTGATTTTAATTTACTCTCAAATTAATGAGCTTTTATTAACCTTGCCATTTACTTGAAGTTAGTGTACCCAACACTATTCCGTTTCAAAATTTTATTAAATTATTAAAAACATTAATTCTGAATAATTAAAATGACATATGTATACAACCCTTAGGATCAGTCCTAGCATTAATCAGATAATTTGTAAGTTTAGAACTTTTTATTGTTTACAAAATAATGCAAACTTATAAAATTTTAATAAGCTATGTTAAAAAAAACTTAAACAAAAAGAACCACTTTTAGGTTTAAGTTCAATGAAATCACCAGCTAATATAACAAAAGTTTTGCAGTAATACAGATACAAAGCACAAAATTTAAACTGGAACTGGCAAATCCATCTAACTAAAGGTGCACAAGGAGTTTTTAACGAAAAAAACCATAATAAAGGTTGAGGGTCAGATGCAATAACTATCCAGAAAGTCTTTTAGTATGTTTGGAATTTTGTATACTCATATTTTAATATATTCTGTTCAGTTATAGCACTTTGAATTACAATTAACACCCCGATAAAATAACTTTTAAAAATTTATGCCAGCAGTATGGTTTATTTGAATTTTAATTTCTTTTAGATTGAAGATTATGCATTAATTTTACGAATAGCGAAAAGGGTATTAAAATTTAACTAAAATATTAGTGCATAACAAATTTTTACATTTTTCCCCGACACGTAATGAATTAAGAGCTCTAAGTGCACTCTGTGTTTGTGTTTGCACAATAAATTGCAAGTAATAAAGTGTAAATAAATGCATCGAAAATAAATGCTTTTACATGATTATAAAATCAAATTGCAAATTGAATTGCACCACGTATTTTATAATCAAATTTTCCTATCTCCTTCATTACGTTCCCTAAGCCATATAAAATTAAGAGTAAACATAATAAGGGGAGTTATAGGTAATTTTATTAGCGAAGTTTATTAAAGGGTTTTGTGTTAAAGAAAATTTCGCGAAATTACATTTACAGAAAACGTAATAACAAAAAATTCCTTAACGTGACACGTAACACTACATTACAAAAAGTTTCAGGTTTAATTTTCTCGAGCTTCTAAATTTGTAAGCTCAAAAAACCGCCGACCTAAACTGACTATAAACGGTATCACGACCAAGTTAGACAGAAATTCCTGAACTGAAAGGTCACTAATTTATAAATTTTATAAAGCTATAAATTCGAATTACATCGTATAGAACCCTAATTACCGGTTACTATTTCTGGGTTCATTTAATTAATTGCAGAATTACCTTATTAATAAAGTTTTGAAATTTCGCGTATCTGGTAAATGGTTTTTCGTCTGTGCAAATTTTTTATAATTATTCTTTTCAAGTATTCTTCTGAAACTCATTTTTTGGTTACGAATTGTGCAAATAAACATTTCTTGTCAGGCCGGGCTTTATAAATGATGAAGTAGCACTTCATATTAATGGAGGTTTTATGTTCAATTACAATTAATTAATTATTGAATGCAGTTGTAATTGAACGCAAACCTATTGTTCATTTAAAAAAGAGAATTGCGTGTCGCCACGTTAATTTTGATTTAAGGCTGTTTAAGTACTAGCTGTCCGAGTTGAAGTTTACATTGAAAGTCACCATTTGAAGCTCAAAAATTAATAAAACTGATTTATATACGCAAAAAATTTAAAACGTGACTTTAATTATTTGCTTATTTGCTTATTTTCAAGCATTCAGAAATAATTTTTGTTTGTACGCGATTGCATTTGTTTAGATAGCTTTAACAATTTGGCGCCCCAACCTGGGTCTTCGAATTGTTTTAATCATGTAAATAAATAGTATCCAACCCAATGATTAAATGTATCAAAAATTCCTTACTTTTCTTTAAATTTGTATTTTATTGATCCATTATTCGGAAACATGTAAAATAATATATTGCTGTGATTTCTTTCTTAATATTAGGAAGGTTAGCAAGTTAAAAAAATTCTTTTTAAACTTTATTATTTATGAATAAAATTTCAATTCAATTATTTAATTGCTCTGCGATAATTAATGATACCCGAGTATTATTTAACAATTTTCTTAGTTATTTGTTTTCTTTATACTCTTTTCCAATTCAACACATTTATTTATTAATTACAATTCCATTTTCTGCTGTTTTGCGCTTCTAATTTATTTAACTGTCTACTTCAGATTTTATTTTAATTGTTTTACAATATTATTTTACCACTTAATTTTATTTGACGTTGAAACTTACGATTTCCTCTATTGCGACGAACGTCGAATTCAGCAGTTAACTATACAATTTATTTTTTTTTATAGTATATTAAACTGTAATAATTGTTTACAAAACAAAAACCAATCAAATATTTTTAAATTTATTTAAATAATAAATAATATAACACCTATTTGATATATTCCATACGTGGGGTATTTTCTTAATTAAATTCGGTTATTTTGAAGTTAAATTGAGCATATTAAGATAATATCACTTAAAACATTAAAAAAATTTATAGAAACACTGAAAACAACAGCCAAAAAATTAAACTTTTCATGTGTAGAACTAGACTGGATTGCACAGAGCGTGCGGCCTGAAGGCCGCACTGATCCATAATTGCCTTGTTATTTATTTTGAGGTGCGCTTGAAAGAAATGACAGACAAAAAAACAAGGTTATTTCTATACATATAATAAATAAAATCATGATTAATTTATAAATTTCAGACTTCATAGTAGATTAAAACTAAATACAATTCTCTGCTAATAGAAATTTTATACCAATTATAAAATAGTTCCGTTTACAACTAAGCATTTCCAGATGAACGTCTAAAAACAGAGAATGCACCGACATCAATTTTTTTTTAATTCTTATATTGTCGTGTTACATGGTGATTTTGACCGCCTTTATAGTATTTTGTAAATTTTGTGATTTTAAAGTTGAATTTTGGTAATTTTGTAAATCTAATGTTGGCGGAAGTTTTAGAGAAGTGGTGGCTTTTTTGCCAAACATCGATGAATTTTTAGCTTCGTAGATTTTTTGATTATTTGTACGAAATAGTTTTGTTTGCTATTGTGAATTAATAATTTGAATATTGTTTGAAAGGAGTTTTGGTCGTATGATTTTTTTTGTGAGTTGGATATTTTCTTATTTAATTAAAATTGATTTGGTTTGGACGATCGTTTGATTTTTTTGAATGGACATTATTATTTTGACTTTATAAAGATTTGGATTTAAAGGAATTAATTAAAATTATTGAGATTAAAACATTTGGATTATAAAATTGCATTTAAAAGAGCCGACGTGTGGTTACTGATATCCCGTCGAATTGATAATTTAAAATCGTAAGTTCGATCCTTAAACGAAGCAGAAAATTTTTGAAGTTTAAAATAAATTCGACTACAAGTTTTTAAAAACGAACTTAATTTACGTTAAAAGGAGCCGAGCAACAAAACTTTGAACCGCACCCTGAGAGGTTTCTCTGCTCCCGCAACCCAGAGCTACGCTGTGGTAGAAAAAAGTATTTGATAATTTTTTAGCAAAGTATCATTACAATAATTTGTATGTATTTTTTCCCACCGGGAGAGAGCAATATTTTAACATCTATTTAGTACTCCATACGTGGGTTTTTTCTTAATGAAATTCGGGTATTTTGAAGTTAAATTGAACATAACATATTGTCGTGTTTCGAAAACCATAACAACATTAATTCATTTATTTTGTAAATTATTTTAAAGTTTGAATTTGTTTTATTGTTTATTTGTATCATATTGTGAAAAATAGTTAAATTTTAGCTTTAAATAAGGTGAGAGAAATAAAAAGTAAGAGAGTGGGGCTTGAAGGTTGTACACTTGGGAGACTTGGGCTGAAGCCTTCGCGTCGAATAGACAAATGGATGTTCGTTATTCCCGCAATTAATAATATTAATTTTGATGTGTGTTATAAAAAAATAAAAGTGCATTTTAATTCATTTAAAGGAAGTTGTTTTAATTGTGGTGAAGTGGGTGTTTCGAACATAAAATTTAGAAGAAATTGTGATAATTTTTGGTCGATTTGTTGAAATACGTCGCAACAAAATTTGTTAGACCAGCTGCAATACCACATGCGCAGCGTGCACGTGCGCTTACAAGGCCATATGAAAGGTAACAAACTTGAGCATTTTTAATTTACAATTTTAACTTCAACTACAAGAGCTCATAGCTAAAATAATGAATGAATCTGAGAAAAGAAGTAATTTTGGAATTAAGAAAATTAACATAAAATAACATCACTGAAAATATTTTGAAAATGTTTTCAAAATTGGTTTTCATTTTAAATTTTATAAATTTTGATTTTATAAATCAAAAATCCAATACAGAAAAATTGGCTGTTTATATGTATGTAGTGCAAAACTGAATCGTACTTGTCGCGCGGCCTAAATGCCGCATTGATTCATCATGGCCTCGAAAACAATGACATGCAGAAATACATTACCATTTATACTATGTAATAAACGGGAAATTGACGTTTGACAAATAACAGACAAAAAAATTGACCTTTTATGTGTATTACTAGACTGGATTGTACAGAGCGTGCGGCCTAAAAGCCGTACTGATCCATTGTAACCTCTTGATTTATACATAAAAACAATGACATTTATATTGTTGTGAAACAAAATATTTCGACCCACCCTGTGCTTAATTGTAAAATTTATAAATTTCATTTTTGAAGGTTAAAAAGTACAAGGTGGGAAGGAAAAAGAAAAGATTAAGGGTTTTTAGCCAAAAATGGCCGCACGAGCCGGTTGTTTGAGTTTTGGCTCTGATTTTCAAAATGAGATCTTGATGCGATTGTTTTGCAGCTGTAAAATTTTTGAATATTAAATTTTATTTGAGAATTGTATTAATCTAAAGTTTATTTTATGAATGAAAGATTGATTTTGTTTTATTCAAGAAGATTTGTATTTTTATGAGCTATTTTTTTAATGGAATTATATTTTAAAATTTTTGAAAGTTAAATATTAATATGGAAAATAAAATTAAAAATTTGTATGACCAAGGTGCATTAGAAGATACCACGTTTGGTTGATACTGGAAATCGTACGTTCGATACTGGAAGCAGAAATAATTTTAATAGAGATTTTTTAAAAGAAGAAATTTTTTGGTAATAAAATTAATTAATTATATTTTTTAAGAACCCTCGACCTTAAAATTGTACTGACTGCTTCCGCACATCAGGACTTACCCGAGCATAACAATTGTATGATACATTTTTTAAGAAAATATCATAGCAATATATAAAAGTAATTCTTAACCTGGGGTGCGAGAAAAATTTAAAAAAATCAAAAACAATTAATAAAGAATAAAATTATATATTGTAAATGTATGCATTTGTTTATACGTAATAAATATATTTTAATAAACAAAAAATATAAACACAATTTTCCAAGAGGTACAAGAGCTTATTTTCAGATTTATAAATTTTAATTTATAAATTTCAGACTTTTATGTTATAATTAAAAATGTGGCTCAACGCTAAGAGATTCCAAAAACTTTTTGCATCCGTTTGCTTTACTACTTATTTTTTAAACACAATAACTGGGGTACTGCAAGGTATATCTATCACACTCCCAAGCTCACCGGTTTCAGAAACCATAGGTTTGTGTGCTTATATCTGATAAAATAAAAAGCACCGGGGGGGGGGGGAGGTATATAATTAAACAAACCAATAAAATTTTATATTGCGGAACTTTTATCAGATATTATATTAATTAAGTATACAAAAAAATACAATAAATTGTATATAAGTTTTCTCGTCGTGTCATTTTTTTGATTTCAGTTCTCCATAAATGTGTAACCTAAAAAAAATTAAATTAACAATTTTTGAAATATTACACCCACAATATTATGTAAACCAGACGGGCGACTTAGTTTTGTGTATGTCTTAACTATCGAAAAAGCTAAAGCAAATTGGATAAATGTCAGTCTCTCACAAAAAAAAATATTTTCCTAACAAATTACAGCATCTTGGTTAGAAAAACACTGTTTTCTTTGAACAAAACTAGATCTATCAAACTTTAATTCCGTGTTGACATGGTGCAGAAACAAAAATCGACACAAACAAGACTTTATATTACTTTTATAAGTGCACAACTAACTTTTTAGTATGAAAATTTACAACTAAGAACTAAGATTTGGTGCTAAATTAAAATTTTTGTGACCGTTTTGCATTATTAAAAACAAAATCATTTATACTGTTAAGCCCACTCCTTGGGCGCCAAACGTTACAAAAGAAAATTTATAATGATTAATATTGTGAAAAAATAAAGGTTGAGTTCTTTCAGAATTTTCTTTATTTTTAGAAAATATCCGCTTAGTGCATCATTATGCTGTCTATTGAAAAAGTTGAAATGTCGCTCATTCAAATTCCAGACACCCTCATCGGCGCCCATTATTTATATTTATTGTGAGACACATAATCTATTAAAAGCGTTAAATTTGTTATTTTAGACTTTCATTAATCAATGTCTGTACGCTGAATAAGAAACTTAAAACAACCGACCTCAAACGTAAATTCAAAAACACGGTTATACTTATTCCCGTGTTCCTTTCACCCTGTCATCCTAAACATCTCCTAAAAATCGCAGATCCAGAACATTTTCAGTTTATCAAAATTTCCTGAAACATTAAGTAATTGACTAACCTGTGAACGGATGTGTATTCAGAGTTTCCATAATTTGAATCTATTTTAAGTTCCAGAAATTTATAATAATTCCGGTTGTGGACCGCAAAATCTTGTAATTGCGGGCCTTCATTATTGTACGTGAAGCCTTCCAGACATTTTCCTTCCCTGTCATGGGCGTGGGTCAAACCCTACAGATATGCAACATTAAAAGTTTTGTATCCACTTGAAAAGACTAATGCTTGTTCACTGATCTCAAAGAGGATCTCAGTTAAATATCCCTGGCGACCTACTTGGAAATGGTACGCGAAAAGCTTAACACCAACTCTTAGCATATTCCAGTGTACACGTAGCTTTAGAAAGTTATAATTTTAAAATACTTTACCCAAACACTAAACTCTCGAGGTGCAGAGTTATTTTCCTTTGATTGCTTCCTTAGGTATCCTAAACTAACACCAGATATTGAAATATTTCCGATAAGTTGGATTACAGTGGATGCCGAAGATCCTTGAAATGTCCAACAATGATCGGAATCCTAAATTAATATCACAACAATGAGAACTTTTCCAAGTTTTCTCTAACAATGCTTTTGTTAACCTGCAAAATTGCAGACGGCCCGTTTTTCTTAAAAATATCCGGCATGTGGGGTAAATTTGGATAAACCCCAATGTTATGTAGTTCTCCCGAGGTGCTTATTATAACTCCACCTAAATTCCTTTAAAGAGCTTTTCAAAGTGAAATAAAACCGGATAGATACCTGCAGATGCAAAGTCAACCGATCTGTTGTTAACTGTCGCATAAATTTCCATCGTCTGTTTTAATAAATCATTTAATATATCGCTAGTGTTACTTTTAAGCACCAAAAGGTTCTTCGTTTTTTGTTCTAAAAAAACAAAATAAAATTACGTGAAAAATTTCGTAAACGCAATAATACCTGAAGTCTGCTTTTGTGCTAAACGGGGTTGTTTATACATACATTCCAACTTCATTTCGTGCAGAAATTTAAAAACCTCTCCGAAGCGTTTATTTAGGTAAAGGGTCGAAATTGCTATCATAACTGTAAATAAATTAAGGCATTAATGGAAATGTTGAGAAATTTTGTTCGTTTTACGTCCAAAAATCAAATATTCCCATTTCAATATGCCATCTTTATCATTAGTTCTGCTGTCGTCTTCAAAGGCTGAAAGCATGCTTGCAGTGCTATTGATTCTAAAATTTTGTCTCCATTGATCAGCTGAATTTCGACGTCGATATAGTATATTTGAGGTTCTCTGTGAAGTACGTGACTCGGTTTCTGCATTATACGAGCAACTCGGTTGACAATTCCTATATGTTACAGCACAGTCATTCATCTCTTTCAAATTACAAGTAACATAACAAAAAAGCAAGCAAATTTTGACGGATCGGTTAATTATTTTAAAACGCAGAGCCGTAATTAAATCCATTGGTTATATCGGAGGTTCGATAATACCCTAAAAGGCTTACTAGAGCATATGACGCCCTTTGATTAGCGAAGCATTCCGTTACTTCTCTTCCTTCAAACCATTTGGCTAATGCTCATTAATTACTTACAGTAAACCAACAATTAACTGATTAAGTTAAAATTTTGATAAAATGTTAAAATTACACCTACGTACCTATTTAAATCCATTTTAAAGAATTAATTACCAATTGTCAAAGTCAGTGATTAATGACATTCTGTTGCTTTGACGAAAGTTCTAAAAAATTAAAAATGTTTTCGGTGAGCACTTGTAAATTACGCTCATTCCTTTAATGGAGAAGCTTTATTTTCCAAAGAAACGTGCAATCGACTACCGATATATCAGCTTATATAAAAGCAAGTTGAAGTTTTCGGCCAAGAAAACTTCAACAACTACGTCATTAACTTGTACACACTCGTGAATCACATCAAAGAATTTTAAACAATTCACTCGCAAAAACTTTCATAGTTTCTAGAGCACGTTTGCCATCATCAAGAACTCCGATCCAAGTTTGTATTTTAATTCACTTTGGTTAAACACTAATGTGCCCCAATTGCAACTTACGAGGGACATGCAGAAAATATATTGTATGTACTCCAGGTTTGTACTTGGATGGGTAACCACGTGTCGATGCTCTGACTTATTGAAAATTCTTGTAACTATAGTCCATCTAAGATATAAATAATATTGGTCGCGCGTCGTTTGCAAAGTCTAATTTACACCGGGAAACTTTAGATAATTTAAATAGTACTTAATCTTGTAGTAATATTAAGTATTCACCACAAAAAAGCGAAATATTACATTTAACTCTGTTCACATCTATCTTATTTATGACTTTACCCGGTTCAGTTTAGGCAACACGCATAGCACTGCAATCGCAAAAATTTCATTCAAAGCAATTTCATTGGTTTACATTTCGAGGTCGTCGCTTTAGTACAAATTCCAATATTTTTCTTAAAAAAAAACGGACTATAGGAAACTTAATCGTAAGACTAAACCCGAATTATGGATAGAGCACTTGTGACTCAGAGAATTCCCAGTCACCGGAACTTGAAACTTAATGATAAAGTCGACCAAATTCTCTTCTATAGGCCCACCGAGATTCCTAAGGCTCAATCACGTTACCGCAATTCTGGTGTAGTTTAATAACCACCACGGCTATTGTATATAAATTAAATTAAACTCTGCACTCAGAAAAGAACAAATTTGAAGTTGTAGGCGGGTACACAGCTGCAACTAACGGACCGAAATGATTGATTAAAAATCTGACTATTTAAACTTTAATAACACGTCACAAGTAAGATTGAATATGTGATAACTTCGAGAGTCCTATGTTGAAAGAGCAAAAATTAATTAATCGAAGAAGGATGAGATTTCACGTTAAGTTTCATAAAAGGTTAGCTAATTTTGCGCTTAGCTCACAACTTTGATACGGGTGTAGTAAATTGTATTTTATTTATACCCCGCATACTAAAATAAAAAAGATTGGTTGACAGCCTTCCTTTCGCATGAAACGGATAAAAATTTAAATTTTATGTAATAATTTTTAGTTACCTTCACATGTCCGTCACGTGTCCGTCACACGCGAAGAAGGGCTAATAAAAATTGCCTGATGTACAGAGCCCAAGAATATATCATCATTCATGTTACACGTAATAGCAATAATACCAAAAAAAGAAAGGACCAACGGAGTATATGAAAGTACGAGATTAAATATAACCGACTACACAAACTGCTACCGCCGGCGCCGTAAAGATAAACAAGGGTGTAAAATTGCTTATGCAAATCCGAAAGGATTGGCTTCCGACAAATTTAAAATAACAAAATAATAATTCAAGAAAACTATTTTATCCATCAATATCATCCAATTATGTCCAATTAATATTTAAACAAATTTTACTCGGTATTGTCATATGTTTTAAACATAACCAATTCCGCCGAATTTAAAAATTGTTTTCAAATTACCCCGCGAACAACTGCGGCCCATGTGACACGCTGAGTCACTTTTGTGAGGCGTAAAACTTATTCTATACGAGAATAATTCATTAAATCTAGTAAAGGCCAGCCGAAAGAATTAAGTAGAAATTCGCTAATAAACCAATTTAGTTGGTAAGTAAAAAACCTACAAATTGGTATAATCGATAGTTTGTTCTGTTTTTTTTTACCTCCAGTTGTGCTTGCTTGGAAAATGCCGGTCTTTATCTAATTATTATAATTATCTTGTTATTATTTTTCCGAGTTTTTAAATTACACAATTCTTATTAAATAATAGTAAGAATACCAATTTGCGTTCATTAAATTTATAAATAGCTTCCACTTCAGTATAATAATCCAGACTATACCACAAAATAAGAAATAAGTACGTAAAAAAATAAGAGATGAAAGCACATTCTAATTAAAATTTATACTACATTTTGCATTACATTAGCATATTATATTCTACCCATTACGATGATTTAATTTTGTAAACCTTATTTTCCGTTGCTAATTTTGAGACTGAAAACGACGCTTACATTTCTGTCTTAATTAGTAATGTACCTTAATAGTAACGACATTTGTACTTTAGAATTATCAAAATGTTTCCACAATAGCTATGTCTGAAAGTACTATACTTTATTGCACCAGTGAGAAAAGGACAGCACTAGTGCTGTCTTTTTCATTCCGTTATGCAAGACGTAACAAAATAATCTACAATATTTACAAAAATAAACAAAACATAATAATCATGGTTTCAAAACACAACATCATTACCCCCTTAAATTTTATGAGTGCACCAAGGAGTTCGCGATTAAAATTTACAAACTTGTCGTGGTTTGACAAATACTCTCAAATTACAATCTCAAAACAACACAATTGCATCAAATAAAAAATCAAAAAATTCTTTAAATAAATGTGAAAAATTAATTTTTAATCAAATTTTTCCAGTTAAATTAAAATAATATTCAAATATTGTTGAACTTTCATGGCAATTCCTGTTCTGTTTCCAACAAAATTTTATTTCTAGAGAGTCAACAATTCCAGCACCAGTTTCTACAACCCCCTACTCTTCCATATTTTCAAACTCCTCCGATCCATTACTAATTTTTGTCCTTCTTGATGTCAAATTTTGCTTATCTTTACTTTTTTTCAGTTTTATTACCTCAAGTGAACCAATTTTTATTTTTTTTTGTAGTAAGTATTAATTTCCGTATTTTAATCTCCAAATTTTTACTTTTCCTTTTTTACCCTGTTTTTATATTCAATGCAGTGCTTTAATTTTTTTAACAATGTACTAGGACCAAACAACCTAATAAATCCAAACTTTTCTTTGGTTTCTTATCAATCACTTCCATTACATTTTCGTTTTACACCGTTAATTTTCTTTTTCAAAACCTTGTTATCATTTTTTCAAAATTTTCATTGAGATCCTTTTTTAATTCTGTTTTTATTTCCATTGTTTTCTTTTATTTCTGACATAATTTTATTTATGTTTTCATCCTTCTCTGCCATTCTTTTTTCATGTCTTTTTGCATGTTTACCATTTCTATATCCGACATTTAAATTTTCTCTTTCATTTTTACGGTTTTTTATACAATTTGTTTCTTATTCTGCAATTGTTTAATTTCACTTAAACTCGTGGAATTCAAACCCCACGTTGAAGGCCAATTAATGGTATGCCTCCAGCGGTCTAAATTGACGAAATCTCACCTTCGCAGAAAAACGCCTCGCTGGAGTGCACACATCTTTTTGTAGCATGAGACTATTCGTAAAATTTTTAATTCTTTAAATTATACACCGATATGCTCAATTTTTTTTTCTTAATTTTTATGTTAATGTGGTCAATCAAATTTTGGTATAAAATTTCATTACTTTACAGTCACCAACGTTTTTGCGTATTTCGTTGCGCAGCTGTCCGACTTATCAAACTTTTACGTCATGGTTTAATTTATAATTTATCAAAATCTTCAACTTTTCCAAAATTTATTTTGTATTTAACTTTATTATTAATTACTAGCTGGCAAGGTTAGCACCCTACCAGAATATATGCAAGTGCTCAAAGAACCATGAATGCCAAATGTAAATTTGGTATATCACTTGGTTAAAAAGCAGAACGTAGTCCTAGATTAAGAAGAAGCTGGCACAGGCATCCTTCGGTCACCTTTAGCCATCTAGACTGTGTCAGATATAGTTGTTCGGCCTTTGGTCTCACTCAAAGAAATCGCAACCACACTGGCCTACCGGCCGCCTTTAGCCATCTAAACTGTGTCAGATGTAGTTCTATGATTTTTGGCTTTATTCAAGGAAATCGCAACCACACTGGCCTACCAGCCGCCTTTAGCTATCTAGACTGTGTCGGATATAGTTGCTCGCTCTTCGGCCTCACTTAGAGAAATCACAACCACACTAACCTACCGGCCGCCTTTAGCCATCTAGACTTTGTCTGATGTAATTGTTCAGCCTTTAAACTCACAGGGGGAATATCGGTAGTATACCTGAAAGCCATAATTGTTCGACAATAAAGTCCCTAAAATCGTCCAGAGCGACTGGATAGTGCTCATATACTTATGGGATTAATGAATTAATTTTTAAGTTGGTAAAAAAACCGACCAATCAGAGATGCGCTGCGGGAAAGAATGAAAGAAGATACACTGACTTGGGATATTATATTCGGCCTCATAGAAAGAATATCGGTAGTATACCTAAAGACCATAATTGTTTGACTCTAAAGTCGTCTGGAGCGACTCGATAGTGCTCATGTAATTATCGGATTAATGGATTAATTTTTAAGTTGGTAAAAAAGCAGACCGATCAGAGATGCGTTACGGGAAAGAAAGAAAGAAAGAAATGGGATATTTTATTATTTAATAACAACTTTTTATTTTTAATCAAAAACACTTTTAATCCCAATAATTATCAAAATATCAAATCAATCGCTCAACGGACAAACATCAGTCCGTTGACCTTCACGCTCGCTGACGTAAAGCTGTTTTTTTCATTCCGTTACCAACCTATTAATCAAAATAAAATAATTTACCAAATTTTTTAAGCAAGAATTTTACATTTAAATAATTTACAATATTCACAAAAATAAACAAAACGTAATTTTTAATGATTTCAAAACACGACAATACATATCGTACTGTGTGTTTACTAATAAAGACACCCTACACCATCGATAATATACTATTGTATTGAGGTAAGATTGATGGTGTAAGGTGTCCATAAATTCCCAACAAGAGTTGAACCCATGAATGTTGATATGAAAAGAGAATAGTAAATTTTAATTATATAAATGAATTATCTGTCAGCATGCTGCCAGGTGGTTGTTAAAATGTTTGTGGAGTTTTTTAACGTTGAACGCCTAAAGTTAATGTTTTATGAAGACTGTCACAAAATATTAGTCGTGAAATTATAAAATGAATTCACTATATTTTAATTTTCTTTACTTCAAAAGAGAGTATTTTATAAAAGCTGGAATTTCATATTAAAAAGATTATAATGTAGGGGTAAGTCAGAGCAATGGGGTGAAACGTAACATGATGGAATATAAATAATTTATAGATAAATGTTATCAAGTCACCTATTGTTACACCAGGGAAATATTTCGACGATGTATAAGATATATAATGTCACCTGGGGTCACCAGATAGACAGTTGGTAAATTATAAATCTCTCTATAGATGATGCGCGCGATAGAAACAGGAAAATACAATAGGCTATTAGTGCAATATTCTAATTCAGAATAGGATCATTTTTCAGCGTGTCTAGCTGCAAGGTCAATGTAAAGTTGAAGTGTTAAATGTTTGCTCTTTGTAAAATTAAATTTGTTAAAGCTATCATTCATTGCATAGTCGTCAATATTTCTTCTCTCGGGTTGCGAAATCTCGCGCTTTGTTTTCAAAGAGATTGTCTATACTTCTGTGTTTCTATAAAATTATTATTTGATACTGTTGTATTATTTGATACTCCTTTGTTGTTGGAAGAATATTTCTGGGTTTACAGAATCGAGCTTTCAATTCGGCAACCTGCTCGAGTAGTTGGCCAACTTCAGCGGATCCGTAACAGCTGCTACGTTGTCTAGTATTTACAGATGGGAGAGCTTGAAAACTGAAATTTCAGCTTAAAGAGCGAGAAAACCATACACCGTAGCATCCCGGGCTTGGCTTAACTGGTATACGTAACATATATAGTTCTAACGGAAAAATAAAATTCGTTTAACGCGAAATAAAGTTTCGTTTCCACTCCAGTTCGGACCTATATTTTAAGTCGCTTCAAGCTGAATAAAAACAAAAATAGTTTTCCACATAAAACTCTGAAATAAGCGGGCTTATTTCGCGGTGGACGAGGACGTGCACGCAATGGAACATTAATTGACATCCGAAGTGCAGTTGGCTGCCGCTGTAACGAAAAAGGAATTTAAGTAAATGGAAGTCTTGAACAAATTGATTTAATAAATTTTAGAAGTGGACATTGATAGATTATTGTTAGGTTAGATAAGGCTGTATTGTTTTGTAAGTGTGATTAGTTACTACAACGTTAGATGTAAGATATTTAAGCATACCCTCATCACTTAAACTAATGGTATAACATTATTGGGCACGTTTCATAACATAATTTGTTGGTGACAGTATAAAATTTACTACTGGAGGGTATTCCCCGATCTTATGGCCTTGCAATACTGCCGTGATCCAAAACCATCCTCCCGCTTATAAATTAAATTAACAATAGCGAAACCAAACAAGAAAAGTTTCCTTTTCAATAAATAAAAACATCAAATGCTGCTTTCTATTTTCGGTATCGTATTTAAAAAAAATTACACATTAGAAGTTTCAATTTGTTCTCGCTTATTCAACTCGGGGAGATTTCTATGGGGAAAGAGATTCGTGATGTGAATTCACTTCAGATCTTGCGTAATACTGGTGATAAAAAAATAACCGAAACCTAATCCGACTTGAAAAGATTTGCGTTTTTGTGAGCAAAAAAATACATAGTAAAATAAACAATTCGGTTCGAGTTATCATTTAATCAAGCGTCTTAATTTTTGTACTAAAATTAGTACACAAATTTTTTGATGACTTAGAAGTTTATTGGAGTAGGCTTTCGGCAATTAAATTAGTTTTGTGTAATAGAATGTTATAGTTAATATATTTATAATATTTCATAGCGGCGTGTCTTTATAATTGGATTTTAAATTTTAATCAGAATATTAATAAAATATAATCAGATTTTACTTTCCAAAGCTTACTTTATTCTTCTTTCGCCCGTTTGTGTTAATTTTTAATTACGTAGAATTAAAATTTTATATGTATTTTATCAAAGCATGTTTATGTAATGTCAACATAATTTTTAATAAAAATATAACAGGAAAGTCCAATAAAAATTGCACGAAATACGTTTGTAATAGATACCTGTTATGTCCAGACAACAAAGGCAATTAAAGCATCAGTGGGAGTACAAGAATTTTTTTGTATTTTAACTTTTATGTTCTTTATTTTTCATCCCACCAATGCAATAGTTTAAAAAATAAAAAAAAACTCGACTTGAAATATAACACTTGAAATACAGCAGAAAGTGGACGAAGTCGTAGGCGAACTATTTAAACTTCTTATTATTTATAATTAAACATTTTTATATCGTAACTCCAGTAAATAACTTAATCTCAGCTTATTTTTTGTAATAACAGAGAGTCAACGAACTGCTTATTTTATACGAAACCATATTGAGCTCTTAGTAAACTTCGGTGTACATACATTTTATGTTTAATATTCAATATGCAAAGTTTTACAAGAATTGCTAGCATTTCAGAAAATTGCGGTTGCGCGAGATGAGATAGTGCGGGTGAGTACTTCTATCAAGAAAAGTAAACGAGCAAAACAGCTTCTAAAATAAATTACTAGCATTACTCTAAATTTCCCCCTTCGTTTGTACACTGCTTCAATCTTGCCTTTCTGCTTATAACTTTAATTAAGTTACCAACCTAAAAAGTTAAGAAATTCAGTGCGGCCTTCAGGCCGCACAATCTAAGCAACAGAATTAAAGAAAAAATACAAAATTTACGCCAGTACTTAATTAGTGTATTTAGATGGCCGGCTATGAAATTGCTCCCCCGCTTCACACTACTAACTTTTTATTAAATAATATCGAAAAATTATTTTCTCCTGTCTTATAGGTAAATTTCCTTATTTTACAAAGAAATAATCATGTTATTACCAATTACCGTTTGTAGAGAGTTTATAGAACTTATAGAGGTATAGAGCGTAACGAAAGCGTTAGCGACGAACACTAAACATACATTTGTTCCGAGTAAAACATAATCACTAATTTTTTCTTACAATGTTAAAATAATCTTTAAATTTAATTAATATTAACATTACTGCTGGCGACGGGCGTCGCTTTGAAAAAGTCAAACAATTGATTGGCATAAAGTTAGTATTTATTATGTAACTTTGTTTTAAAAAAAAATTAAATTTTTACCTTATTTTATAAGATAAAACCATAATTGGAATTAATTAGAAACAAAAGGAAAAATTACTTATTTTTCAAAATAGAAAATGTTATCTAGATTCGTTAAAACTTAATGCAAGGCTACCCGAGAAGCCTTACCACCATCATTGGTCATCAGTAAAATTAAGTCAAAATGAAACACATTTAGACAATGCTACAAATTTTTCTATTTAGCCAAGTGATATCCGAGTTCATAAAAATTCGCTTAAACCAGCAATTGCCGAGCTGCCTGGGTTAGTCTGAGCCTAGATTACAGTCAGTGTCATAACAACGATACAGCGCTATCGCAATGAGAAGCTAAACCTACACAAAAAATTTTAAACTAAAAATATTGGTCTAACCTGCTTTCTACTTCTTCTCCATGTGCCATATCCGGTTCCCCGGACGTTGGCGACCTCTCTCCTATGTCTGTGTTGTGCGTTTGAAGTATTATCATAGGGGACCTACTGTTTAACACGGGCTCCCAACCTGAGAAGTGTATACACTTCATCTTTAGAGAGGATGTACCAGACATACACCTCGGTGGTTTGCCATTGCCTTCTGAAGAGAGACAATCAGAATAAAGTTTTACTGAGCCCGGAGTCGAACCAGACATTCAGCATTAGCAGCAACCCACTTTAGCTGACGACGAAAATAATCTTAAAATAAATAAATATTTATCAGAAATCATAAGAAATAATAGGAGTAATTTAAATAATTTTTAAAATGGTAAGAATTTGGGGGGGGGGAGGAGATAATCCAATTTGACCTAGGTACCAGAAAAACTTGCTACGGCACTGTATGTTAAGCTTTTATTTTTGTTAATTTAGTTGAGTTTGGTTAGGTTATGTACATACATTTGTTTTATTTAATAAAATTTTTAGTAAGAGTAAATTGCTCTGGTATTATTTTGTAGTAACAAAAGTTAGGTTAGGTTAGATTTTTATTAGTTTAGATTTATAATTTAATCTCGAAATCTATGTTTATAATTATTTAAAAATAATACACTACTTCGACGTCTTTTTCATCAGTAATTCAGAAATCGTCAATTGTAATTCAGATTTGTCTTGTCAACTGATATTCAGAAAATGTTAAAACGAATTTTTTATTTGAGGATTTCTAAATTTCATTTGCGCTTTCTGAATTTCCTTTGACGTTTTCTGTATATCAGTTGACAAATCTGTATTACAGTTGATGTTTCTAAATTACTACAGGAAATTATCGCTTTCAGTTTGATTCCGTCTCTAAACTTCTTTTTCAGCAATGTCAAACGTTTTTTATAATTTTAAATATTAAACAATTGAAGAACATAGCAGAATAATCATAGCAGATAAACAAAACGTAATGAGATATTTTAATCTCCGCTGTTTCGTCATATCGGGAAATTTTAAATTGACATAGGTATTAACATATTGATTTTTATTAACCTTAGATAGGTTGCATAATAAACTTATAACTTTTAAAAATTTTATAACTTATAAAAATTTTTATTGTAATTTCGTTGATTAGTATTGCGCGTACGAAGGGATTAACGATATTGTTGTTAAAGAAAGATTTGTTTACTAATGAAGCAATTTATTTTCTATAACAAATGAAAATTGAAAGTGCACTTTTCCGAACGGTAGTAATAAAAAATATTTAAGCTTTTTGAGGTAGACGTTTTTTGTCTGCCGTGTACGATTGGTGTGACGAAGTAAAACAAATGTTTAAAATTATAAAATCGCTAAATGCATTCGGGTTAATTAGAAAATATTACAATCTTCCAATACAAATGATTGCGGAAAGTTTATTATGCGGATCGTTTGTACTGGATTGATTGGATTGATGGTAAGGAATGGCTAAGAAATATTCACTAAATGTAAAATTAATTCTTATTAATTGAGTGCTAGAAAACCAAATGATATTTCCGCTTGTATATCTCCATATTTAAGACCCCCCGGTGTGTACTGGCGAGACTTATACATGAATTGGTTCTGAAAAATTTAAAGGTTCCGTTTTATTGAATTCAATTTCACAAACCTCTGGTTTTGGTGTCAAAAATTTTCTTACCCCCCCCCCCCTAATAGAATTTTAAAGTCAGAAATCGTGAGCACTATTAAATTTCGTAAAATACCAATCTTCAGACTACGCTACGCCACTGCAGATACTTTAGTTAAAAGTTAAACTAATAACTTAAGCTGTCACAAGCGCATAAAAAATATTGTATAGAGCTGACTGAAAATTATTCAGCCTCCACGGTAATATTGTAATTCAACACCTGCAATATAATTATGTGCTACATTGTAATGTCACTAAATCAATATCTGCTTGCATAATATACTAGTACATATTGTAACGAAAATTAAAACGTTTATTTAATTCTAAAGGGCTAAAATAAATGTATACAGTTAAGGTTTATAACAATAAATATTAACACTAATACTAAATTACACTACCATTATTTAACACTAAGTCTGGATTTATTTAAACACTTGGTATATCGTTTATCACTTCACTATTTATTTACACTTTATTTATGTTAACACTTGTAAATTCAAACTGGAATTATTCTGTCACAGGAAAGCCTAAATGCAGTTTTCCCGAAACTTCCATAGAATTTCTATACATTTTAGCAGTGTCTAGACTGCAAAATAAACAATATTTGAATGACAGCGATGTTATCATATATGACTCATCACATATGATGTCATACATTAGTCATCAAATATAATTAAACATTGTTTCGTAACAATATAAAATTTTTATAGATCCACTTAATATTTTAATCTAGATGTTGCAAGCATTAATTCAAGGGCAAATTATAGCTATTAATTTATCTGGAATATTGTGGCGCCATAATTTTTTTTTTTTTTTTCGCCGAAATTTGCGCATTGCTAAATCTGACACGAAATCCTTTCTCTATTGAGCTAATAAGATACAATTAGCTAGTAACACCCTTCGTTCATTAGAAAAACGACCATCAATAACTTATACTAAATTAAATTTGGTTATTTTAAAATTTACGTGCCGGTCCATCCTTGCTGAGAAGAATTTATTACCTTCGACATTTAATTGCTTTTCTGAATGAACATTATTAGATTTGGTTACTCGACAGTTTCTTTTTACATTTAACGAATTTAGTCGTCCCCCACCGACCGATCGCAAGTAAACGCGCAAAAAAAGGTTTTTTTGTGTTCCGTATAATCGTAGTATACTACGGTGTTTAATTCCGACTTGAATTTCCCGATAAATGTTTTTCACGATCTGTCTTAGGCAGATGGTGTAATTGGTTACTAACAACTAAGTTGTTACGTTATGAGAAATCGATGTTTGATATTGAACTTGAGAAAGTTTCGAAAGTATTTTCATTGTGTATTTAATTTCGTGTCCGTTCTTATTAATAACAAACTTGAAACCTCTCTTGCAAAATAAACTCCTAGGTAGCTACTCCGAATAATTTCGAAAAGGTAAATTATGAAAACAAATAGTAGGTTCCCAATTCCGTGAGTAAAACGGGAGAAATTTAGAAAAACAATTATGTAATCCTTAACAAGTTCATTTTAAAGGATGATTGAGAGCATCCTAGATCAACAGAAATATCTGCCCAAAAGTTTGAACAGACATTTTCAATGGGAAGGCGCTGCACGAAAACACTTATTATAGAAAGCATTAATAGGATTGACTTAGTTTATTCCAAATTGACTTTAAGTTCAAGTGACGGTGAAACGATATTACATTTAGCATGGTGCCTTTATCCAAAATTTAATTATTACAAAGCTAACGTAATTATTAAGCCAATAATATATCGACGTTAAATATAGACGGGTATATTGCATTACACAATACGAAGTGAGTTAGGTACTTCGTTCAAGTCGAAATTAATTTTAGTCGATAAGTTCGTTTCGAAGTTAGTTCGGTCGTTATAATGAAAGCGCATTATAACTTGCACCCGCATGGTCTAAGATATTAAGGTCGCCTTACATCACGAGACTAACAATTTTTTTTTTTTAGGTAACGTTTTCGTCATCGCTGCAATCCTATTAGAACGAAACCTTCAAAATGTCGCAAATTATCTCATCTTATCTTTAGCTGTGGCAGACCTCTTGGTAGCGTGTCTAGTTATGCCTTTAAGTGCTGTTTACGAAGTGAGTCAAGAGTGGACCCTCGGTCCTCAATTATGTGATATGTGGACGTCGAGCGACCTTCTGTGTTGTACAGCGTCCATTTTGCATCTTGTTGCTATTGCACTGGATAGGTAAGACACAGTTATTATTTTTTTATTCCAAAAAAAAAACAATAAATATTACTTTTAAGAAATAAAACTAAAGCTCGCCCACTACAAAATAGCGCAGCTTTATTTTCATTAAAAACAAGAAACAATAAAAAGTTTTTTGTATTTGATAGCAAGTTATATTTCCGTTTCGTCTTTGTATCAATTTCGTGTTCTCTCCAATTTCTATTTTCAATCTTAAAAATGTAGTAATAGAACAGTAGATCGTAATATGTAGTTTATTAGCAATAAACGTTGAGAACTTTAAGAGTTTTCGTTTTAATTAAAAAATAAAATTTAAACTACCTAAGATTTTATGGAGCGTTTAATTTTAATCTAAATCAATTTCTTTAAGAATCCACAAAAAAATTGCTTTTTCATTTCTTGGCAAGTCGATGGTATTGATGTTGATATCGAAATGTTGATTATAATAAAACTCCGTGATGTGGTTAACCAGCTTCGCTTTGTTAATTCTAATCTAATTCCGCAATGTTGTCTGCAATCAAATAAGACTCTTTTATTAACAACTGCTTTTATTTAAATGCTGTAAATCCGCATAACCAAACTAAGTGTTACGTTTAATCAGTTAAATTTTATACTGCTATTTGTTGGGTTTTTAGTATTCAATTGAATTTAAAACTGTAAGGATATAAAAATGTCTGAGGGATTGAAAGTAGAAGTTGTTGCTGCTGTTGATATGAACATATTATGATTATTATTATTACAATTCTTAATTACCCAGGATTTGCGGCCTAAAGGCCGCACAAAGTTTTTAGGCAGCTAACTTAAAATAAACCAATCGAAAGTTCATAACTTCACTACTAGGTTCGTTCTTCCAATATTTCAAAAATACAGGTTCACCTGAGTCATTAAATTACAGATTTTACACTCTCGCATGGTACATACGTGGGTTTTTGTTATCTCTTTAGCAACAATCCTTTGCCAGGTCAATTTAGAAGAGTTTTTTCTAACGGAGTTAAGCCAGTCGGTAATCTTTTAGAGACTTCGGCTAAACCTAGGGCTCTTGTGATTCTAGAATATTGACTTCTATCAAAATTTATGAAATGAGATTGAGGGCCCTGCTCGGGCGCCAATTTTTTGTTACGAAAGTCCTGTAGGTGTTGTTCTTACTTAAAATAATGTTTAATGAGGAAGCCGATTAAAATAAAATCAACTCCAGATGTCAAATAATTTAGGAAATAATTGAATTCAAAGTTTCGATTTTAGTATAAGTGCGTGTGCTCTACGTAAATAAATTCTTTAGTTTGTTTAGTAAAAGGAGTCAACCTCACTTCATCGTTAGCGATGCAATAAATTTATTTAAAATAGAAATTTCTTAATTTTAGCCGAAGTTAACTTAAAAACAAAGATCTGCGTCTTTGCCGAGTAGTACCGATCTAGAGGGATGTTTTTAATGAGTACAGTACAGTACAGCAGCCACGGTAAATCTTGGATTCACTCCAAAATCAACCCTATCTGTTATTTTCAAGTGTAAATTATGCCCAAAAGTACTTTAATAAAACAAAAGCACACCATGAGCGGGGCTAATTTTTTGGAAACAGCCAATACAGTAACATCTTTCTAAATTGTGGCTTCTTGAGCTTTATTGCCCAAATTTTTAAATGATTCATATATTTTAATGTTTATATTCGTAATTTACGCTATAATCTACCATAATTTCATTAAAAAATATTTTATTTTGGGTGGACACTTTCGCATCTATTCTTTTTTAAAAGACTCATACATAGAAAAAGTTGAAGTTTAATTATTTTTTTAACTACTTAAATTGTTGGCTGAATATAAGTTAAAGTTGCTCAAATATCGTTCAACTTCCCAAGCAGTTGTTAAACTTCTTTGCAGTTGGTGGTGCTCCTTTGTGCCACTCTTTGAAGCCGGTTTGTTGTCGTCCTCTGCGACGCTATGGACGTGTTTGTGCCACGTTGTTCGTCGCTAGAGCATGGAAGCATCGTACGCTTTTGCAATCACCCCAATGAGCCAGTTAACATTGGCAGGGGCGGCTACATTCCGCATCTCAGCCGCAAACGCCTGTAACAACTTCTGCTTGTCCATTTTCCGAGAAAACCAGCCCTGGGGGCCATCCATTAATTACGTAAGAGTTTGGTGGGGGGGGGGGGGTATTGGAATTCTTACTGGCCCTTACGGAGCGGGAGGGTGAGTTCGACATATTCCTTGCATAAGCTTCACTTAAAATATTTTTAAATTGGATTTTTCTATTTTTACGTTGGTATACTTTTTACGTAGATAATCCCTTAATATACATCATAAACACAAAGCTCTTTTTCGAAACTAAAATGTTTAAGTTATCACAATATATAAATACACCGTATGTATATTATCACAAACGTTTTCACCATACTATGGCATCATCAGGCGACGAACTTCGAAAAAGTGTTTTGTGCATTTTTTAATTTATGGCTTTTGATATGATTAATATCGAGTTACACTACTTAAACCACTTATCTATTGATTACCTTAATATACAGGTAACAAATATTCAAAATTGTACCAGTAAACAATAATTTTATTTGTTATACAGTGGACGCCGCTTTTTGGAATCACGGTTTTAGATAAGTTGCCAAAAATTAGCCATCGAAATGCAAAGTCAAAATTAATTTTAAAAAAATCCTTACGTAAGGTGAGGGGGTCAAAAATAACAAAAATGCATCCTTACGTAATTAATTAAAGCTCTCCTGTGGCGTTGTGGGCTGCACCGCTGAGCTGGTACTGGCGTCCTCCACCATGAAGAATACGTATTTTCGATCGCTTAGTGTTTCCATCCGCTCATTTTCCCAAGAGTTCGTAAAGGTCCGATGGTAAGGTCCAAGATGGATGTGGACTTTCCTCAGCTGAAAGTTTGGTTTGCATACCAGTATCTCAGTAGCTTCAAGGGCTTTTGTGAGTGACTCCCCCCCCTTTTTTTATTTTGTGAGCGTTGGGAGTGGGGAAATCTTCAAAAGACACCACCCAGATGGTTTGGGTGGTAGTGTCGGATTTTTACCGACTAAAACCCCACTCGGTGCCGGGAATCGCAAAGCATTACTTCCGCACACACTCCTGCCTCTCGTCCTGGATTCTGCCCTTTCGGGACTTTACTATTCTTGTTCGTTGTCCTAAAGATTGGCTTTTATGAACATGACCTCCACCAACATATCCTCAATCACCCGCCAGTACTCTT
This sequence comes from Cantharis rustica, assembly GCA_911387805.1. Taxonomy (NCBI): domain Eukaryota; kingdom Metazoa; phylum Arthropoda; class Insecta; order Coleoptera; family Cantharidae; genus Cantharis; species Cantharis rustica. The sequence continues at coordinate 37,665,461 of OU426882.1, forward strand.
CGCTACTCAGCATCAGCTTCACGATGTTTTGCGGAGTACGATCTATCCCCAACTGTGCTTGGGCGGCTGCTCTGTGTTCCGTCCATTTGATGCAGAAAAAGATGGTGTGTTCTGCATCGTCCTCTTCACCACAGAAGAGACAGTTGGGGGTGTTTGCTCTCTTGAAGCGATGTAAGTAGTTTCTGAAGCACCCATGTCCGCTCAAGGCCTGGGAGGTTTCAAACCTCAATTCTCCATGTTTCCTGTTTATCCACGGAGCGATGTCCAGAATCAGGCAATGTGTCCACCTACCCTTTTCGGACGCCGTCCATGAATTTTGCCATCTGTCTTGAAGTTCTGCGCACCAGTTTGCAAAGAGGGTCTTGTTTGCTGATCTGTATTTTGCGTCTCTCATTTCCACCTTGAGATGGATCAGCAGAAAAGACGCCATCACGAGCACCACATCAGTGGAGACCGTCCTATAAGCCCTGCAGATTCTCAGGGCGCTCCTTCTTTGGGTTCTCTCCAACAAACGCCTGTACGTCACCTTTTCCAGGGCCGACACCTATATCGGGGCGGCGTACAGCATTATGGATTCAGCTACGGTGCACAGAAGAGTGACTCCCTCCTTATATCCACCAAGAAAGAGCCCCCCCCCACTATTACGTCGCCCGTCTGACTTTACCACGTACGCAGAGTTCTTCGAGTTGGTGTTTAATTACTCACAAAGAGTCGTTCCAGGGATAGTTGTCCGCCCCCCCCCCCAAGCTGTGCTCATGCGAAGCCGTCTGTGGCATCACTTTGTTGTATTGTTTCAGGTGCCGGCAGGTAAATGGCGGCTCTACTTGTGGCGTCCTGTATGAGGCCTACCGATCTTTGTATGTTTAGCTCGGACAGAAGCATAATGTCTATCTTCAGACATGCCGCGGTGACCTCTAGAAGATCCTGCGCCTGTCTGGAGGTGTACAGGTTTGCCTACAGAAACCGGACGGGTTTCTTACGCGAGAAGAGTGCTTGTCTTCTTCGTGGCGTCGGTCGCTTTAAAACCCCACATTTCTTCCGTACGAGAAGGGTCAGGAGAAGAGAGGGGGGTCTCACCAGACTACTATAGTTCGCACTTGATTGCCGTCTATTTTACAGTTGGAGTTTTTGTTCACTTCCGCACTTTTGTCTGTAAGTCAGCTTTGGTCGGTTAGGAGTCCCTGGCTCCCGAGGTTGTCCTTAAGAGAAAAGCAGCTGTGCTGACCAAAATAAAAGTCACCTTGGCTATACATATACGCCGCCGATAACCGGCGCAATAGAGCGAAAAAATTTTAATTTTGTAACTCTAAATAATATTTTTAATGTAGAATTAAACTTTCACTTCCACATTTCCAGCCTGACATGCTTTCATTATACTTAGTTTAAAATATAAACTTTTGGTCACAATATGAAGAAATTATTGCTCACGTTTAAATTTCTTTTCATAAGTAAATGTTCGCTTATAACAAAATTATTTAATTAAGATTCCCGGTTGCGAGAATCACATAAAACAAATATACATGTGAGTCATGATATTTCGCACTGGGATTGCTGGGGGTACGAAATACCCCCAATACCGCCCGCCAATCTTATATTGCTCGAAGGCTTGAGAATTCGCAAACTGCTCGAGTTTCGCTAGTATTCAGCTATTTGTTTAACCCTAGATGATATTACATACGTTAGCCAGCTTTAGGATCTAATCTACAGTTCTTCAAGCCTTTCAAATGAAAGGCTGTTATGACCAGACAAAAAAAAAGCATTGAGAATGCAGATATCAAATGTATAACTGTGGGCATAAGATAAATTATAATGTATCTAATTTCTGAACGGGTGGACACAAAACCAGATCATAAGGTTTCTTGCTATATTACGTAGAACCCTAAAACAGAGGTGAAAACGAACACAAGTTTGAACTTTGGTTACCCAAAAAAATTAAGTAGTTCACCTATATATGGAGGCTTTAATTGCACATAGAAATTATGATATGTTAGTGTGGGTAGCGGCAAAAGTTTCTAGAAGCAATTAATAGTAACAAAATTTCTCGTGTTACATCCGTCCAGTGTGCTATTGATTGCTGCTTGACTGAACAAGTACCCATGTAATGATGTAACCCCTGACTCAATTCATCGCAGTAATTCGAGTGAAAAATTATTATTAAACTTCTCGCTACATTTCTTTAGATGCGATTTCTATATTTTTAAATCTCCAAATAGAGAAAGTACTTACACTTCTTGTTTTAAAATTTTTTTTTACAAAGAAGTTATTTTTTTGATCCTGACCCACGTTGAGCGCCACTATATAACTTGGAATTATCGTGTCATTTTAGATTAAAATAAAAATAACTGTTGCGGTGTTCTTGAAGACAAGTTTGCTGTTGTTTAATAATATCAATACTGAGTTACTGTCGTAACTGCCAAACCTTGAATACCAGAAAAATTCGATTTGATTCGACAGTAACTTTTTATTTTAAAAGTTTTCCTTTTATTGGATTTAAATGTATTTTCGACATTTGGATGTTAAGGAATCATATTGTAGTTATTTATTGCGTAACCGAGCAAATAAAAGTTCCACTGAACTGACGTAAACATCACAAGCTTAGTTGTTTGCCTAAAATCAAAGCAGTTAGTGTACCAATCGACAGGAAAACTTGAAAACTCGAGATAAAATATTAATTGACGAAGTCGAAATTTGTGTAGTATTTAAAATTCTTGTTAATCCAATCACATTGCCTGTAACTGACAGCGATGGCGTGTCACAGAAATTTGCTATTTCAAACCTTAAGGATTAGACAAATATGTCAATATTTTATCAACGTAATAATTTGTTTCACCCTAAATTCTATTATCTCTTAAACATTGTAAAACTGTTTTAAAATGTCGACGTTTTTTAGTTCAAGTGGAGTTTTAAAATACAAAATTTGAAATGGCGCAGTCGAACAGCTCACGTAACAATTGAGAAAATCTCAAACACTAAATCAAAGTCAACAATAAACCGGGAAAGAAAATAAAATAAAAAACCAAGAGAAATAAAAACCACAATTGATGTATTAATGTCATAATAAAGCAAGGGGAGAAAGCGCATACGTGTTTGGAATAATTAACACTACTTTTCAACCACCCTGTGTTTGCGACGTTGGTTTCTTGTAAAAAATATTTTGGGTGCTTTACACTAAAATAATTAAATTTCCATAAATTTAAGGAAAAATAGAATTATGTTTCATCCTCTTAGTTCAACAAACACAATATTAGCCCAAGAGACATCTAAAATCACGCGCAAGCAAAAATACACAAATGTTCTTTTGAGGAAAAATTATATCCGCTAATGTGTTTACACGTCACCCCATCACAAACAAGAGAATATTATTTTTCCTTTAAAAAGCATTTTTGTCTAAATGAAATGAGAAAAATTGTGCTGGTAGTAAATTTAGCTTAAAATCTCTTATATCCGCGCGTTGCTTCTAAAGAGCGGTGACCTGTACACCTCAACTCATCAGAGTTTAAGTCGAACATGGAATGGGTTTGATCGAAAACCATCTCGTTTTCCTTTTCAACGTTCAAAATGAACATAAAATTGATAAATAAGACGAACATTTTTTAATTAATTGAATTTACTTAAGAAAATTCCCTTAAAAGCTTAAAACTTTAAATTATATCCGATCCATTAAAAAGTTCATTGCAAAAGTAAAAAATGTTATCTTGTTAATCTTAAAAGCAGGAAAAGCGGTAACCTCTTAAAAAAGTTGCTGGTATTAAATTTTTAAATTACAATCGCGTTAAAATATTCGTTCAAACGTGAACATTTTATCAGTAAAACACGCGGTTAGATAAATACTAGAGCTAGGCAAGCCACTAAAAGCTGTTTTTTGTCCTAAAAGAATCTTACGATTTTTCATTTGTTTTGTCTGATCGTCTATAATCTACTTCTAATAATACTTCTCATCATAACGAATTGTTTGCGCACACGTGATGACGCGATATAAATAGTTGTACCATATTAATGGTAAATAATGTCCAAATTAATTCTGACTGAATAACCCAACATTTTTAATTATAAAAATAATAAATATTTGTGTTTTTACAGATACTGGGCTGTAACCAATATCGACTACATTCATCATCGAACCGCTAAACGAATTGGAATGATGATTGCTGTCGTTTGGTTGGTAGCCTTCCTGGTTTCGATTGCACCGCTGTTGGGTTGGAAAGACCCCGGATGGGATGGACGGGTCGACGATAAAAAATGCATCATCAGCCAAGATATTGGGTTCCAAATATTTGCTACATCCTCCTCTTTTTACTTGCCTCTCCTGGTGATCTTAATACTCTACTGGAGAATATTTCAGACCGCAAGGAAAAGGATTAGAAGAAGACAGATCACGTATGGAGCTGCCGAGAGCGGAATCAAAAACCCGGCCGCCGGTGGAATTGCTGGAGGTTTAGCGGCAGCCAGTGGTACTGGAGGAATCGCGGCAGCGGTCGTGACGATAATTGGACGACCGCTACCTACGATATCGGAAACCACGACAGCTTTCACGACGGTCTCTTCGAATTCGAATAACACCAGTCCCGAAAGAACGTCATTTCCGAACGGTTTGGAACCGGAACCAACCACCACCGACTACGGCGGTTTAAACTATCAACCGCAGTATTACGCTGTGAAGCGTAAAAAAGACTCGGCCGATTCGAAACGCGAACGTAAAGCAGCGAAAACTTTGGCGATAATTACGGGAGCTTTCGTGGTTTGTTGGTTACCGTTCTTTACCACAGCCGTTCTGTTACCCATTTACAAAGACTTATTTAAAAAGTACATAATATCAATATTCTTATGGTTAGGTTATTTCAATTCGACGTTAAATCCGATAATTTATACAATTTTTAGTCCGGAATTCCGACACGCTTTCAAAAAAATTCTGTTCGGCAGGAATTACGCAAAACGAAGAAGCAGAGCTTTAGGAATCAAACATTTTCAATGATGTCGGCATAGTGATGTCTTGTCGACGGAACGACCGACCGCTGCAAGGTTGGCCGCAACCGTAGCCGCAACCGCTGTTGCATCTGGTACCAGAAGTGTCACTTTTCAGTGTGATTGATCCGACGACAAGAGATCGCGCTCTTTAGTAACTAAATTATCCAAGACTCTTATAATCAAAACCTTAATCATTTTGCAGGGTTGTATTTCGACAAAAAAACGGGTAAAATTATTCATTTTCTTCGTGAGTTTAAAATCTAATTTATAGTACCGACCAATTTTCCGTCATATTATGCACCAAAAATCAATAAAAATTTTGTTGAAATTACAGCGAATATCATTTTGTAAAAATTTAATCAGCACTTCACTCAAAGCATATCTGTGACATTAAATTGCAATAACAATTACATGTTTAATTAATGAAGGAAAACAAAAACTTAGTGTTTGTACAAAAAATCATCTCTTTCTACATACATAATTTTCCAATGTGAAGTACAATCATTGTTATATTTTATTTCGTTAACGCCGAATTAGGTTAGCAAAAATTGTGACCTTCACTTCTTTCCTTGGCGACCTGAAAAGACGGAAGAAAATTAAAGTGACAGCTTCTACCCAGTTACTGTGATCGAATGTTCGCTTTTAGGTGATGGTCATAAATCTTGACTGACTCGGTATATCCTATAAGTTTTTCAAGTAAAATTGCGTTTAGTTTTAAAAAATATTAAATATTTTTATACCAAAAACTAAAAACAGACTGTGCTTCCCCTTACAAAAAGATATATTTACGCTCTTTTTATATAAATAAAAATTGTAAACTTGTTGTAAACGAAGCCTTATACCTATATATAACGTTATTGTAATAAGTGTTAAACGGTAACAAATAATATTGTTGTACGCCAATAATTTACTTTTGAGCCCTAAGTAAGTTGTTGGCACGAAACGAAATCCCTTAATAAATCAAAATATTACTTCTGTTGTTCTAAAACAAAGATATTACCTGTAAGATATTAATGTAATTTTTTAATAAAAGATACTAATATGTCGACTAGTTAATTTATAAAAAGTTTGAATTTAAAACCCCTCTGGTCCCCTCCGCTCCGGACACTACGGACCGTTTTGACAAACCCTGTGCCCACTATAAATATCCCTCTAGACTCGTTCTACTCGCCAAAGATTCAGATCTTTCTTTTTAAGTTAAATTCGGCTGAAATTAACTAATTCCTATTTTAGAATGAACAATGCTGTTAATTAGAGCAACAAAGAGCAGCAAAAATTAGCTTTTGCTAGGAAATATTTTACAAGAATTAAAGTTAAAAGTATAAATAAGATAACTGCCATCTAGAAGTGCTTTAAGGTTTGTCGGAAGTTGTGACTTATATTCTTTCCAGTCCCTTGTTGTTTTTGAGGCAAACCTCAGAATTAGACTGACTGACGCCATTAGAGAGCGTAGGCATTACGGAATCTTTAGATGATGTGCCCAGATCACAAGACTAACACATGTAAACAAGATTTCTTAACAAAATGCTGGAACTGCAGTAAAAAAGTGCACCAAGCAATAATTCCAGGAAGTCAGAAAGAAATGTTCAAACAGAAATAAAAAAAAAAATCAACAGCACAAAACCGAAAAACCCTGAAAGAGTAAATATTCCATGATTAGAATTCTGAAATATAGCAGTCCAGCTAAAGACTTCAAAAAAAGCCAGTCAGAATTTTTTGAAAAGTTCAATTTAAAATATTTTTTTTACAAAATAAATGAATTTAAACTTTAAGAAGTGAATTTTTATTTTAAAGTTAATGCAAAGTTGATTAATTAACAAGGAAGTAAAACAAAATAAATAATAAAAAAGTTTGAAATAATAGTAATTCATAGAAGAGAGTAAATTACAGAAGCAAATAAGATGAAAATTAACTTGGAAACGGAAGTAGGTATAATGAATAATTGAATATGCAAAACGAATAAGCTTAATAAAAAAAATTACTCGAAAAACTCATTTTTAACGAAATAAAATATTATAATTGTAATTAAAATAAAATAAAAAAATTAAAAATGCGTTTTATGGCCATGTGAAAGATGCCGATTAAGTTAAAAATAATAGTTATTAATTATATAAGGGGATTAGAAGCTTGTTAATTCCCGAATGTAATTCAACGTTTTATCCACGACCATCGCCAAAACCACAAGAAAAAATTTTGGTTTTGAGAAACGTCAGATTTGACAAATTTATTTATATCAAGAATACTGATTTTGGCTGAAAACGAATCCACTAGTGTATTAAAAGACCTCTAATCCACGGAAAACGAACGTATTAAACCTTTCTAATATAGTGGTCGTGGATAAAAATATAAAAACAGGATATTCAAATGGCTATCAATATTATAATTATCATAGAACCCTTTTATTCAATAGAAAATCTAGCAAACCAAAGTATAAACTTGAATGAAATCTGCATATAACCTTAAATTATAAACAAACTTGACAGACAGTCACAAATTCACAATAGAAACTACTTTCATTATAATTATTATGCACGCTAAGAGCTAACGTATCTATCTTTTTTTTAACGTATACATTGGGTATCATTATTATTTTCGATATTTTCACCCCCTTATGACAAATTTATTTTAGTTCGTCTTTGTTGCACCTATCTTACTAGTTATTAATTTAAAAATACCGCCATATTGTCGTGACGCATTTCCGTTGCATTGTCGAATTTACCTCTAGTCGCGCCTAAAAAAGTTTTACTTCAAATTGAAGATTAATAATTTTTTAAGTTAAAAAATATGTATCTACAAAAAGCAAGCCAATCGTTTGATTAAAAGCTAAATAATAGATTGATACTCTTACCCAGGTGTTGAATTTTACACTCTGAACCTCCTGTACCAGTGCATACTAACAGCCATCCATTTGTCTACACTCGTCAGCACTTTGTCGTCTATGATATCCCAGTGTTCAAATCATTATTCTCACATAGCAGGAACAGCAGTTGAAAGTTGTTTTTCGAATCAGTGAGATACTTCTCCAAGCAATCGTAGAATGCCCGATTAGTAGGTAACCATGGTTACCCCATAAATAATACTGTATAAGTTGCTAACATGGGTAAGAGTTCTCATTAAAACAAAATACTTAGAAAAATATTTTAAATAAAAATTTCTAGCTCCAGAGAAAAGTGAATTCTAGAAACTGTCAGTTAATCGATCCGAATTGAACTTTTATCTAATACACTATTGGAAAAAGGACAATTTTCTGAACATTTAAAAAAAAATTTAAGGTAAATTATCGTAAGGTTTTCGAGAAAACGGCATTTAAAAATCAAAATTTTACATGCATTTTAGATAGAGTATTCTGTTGACAGTCCGTGTGCTCCGAGCTAGTCCAACTAATTGCTGAAATTAATTCATATACCGCACAGAGATAAAGCCTAGACCAAATTCTGATATCCAGTCAACGCGGGCATGCGCCCCAAGTATTTCGCCAAGACCGGCGGGAGCAGTGCGGCATAGCAGTTAGAGCTAAAATCGAAACTGCTGAGTCAACCCCTCCCCCGACCCAGGCAACCTGTGCAGGCAACTAGGTAATAGAAGCGCCGTCGGCCCCCGCGCTCAGATTGCTTGCCACTCACGCGAGCGAGGCGACTGATTCTCCCACGACTGAGGGATCAACCCTGCACAAACGCCTCTGAAAGACATCGACGTTCGACGTTCTAAGGCATTCTACTTCGCCTGCTGGAGACCTGTGATTATTAGTCTCCATTCCGATAGCCAGCGCTATTCAAGATGGGGTTCTTCCAATCGTATCGAATCCCACGTCTGACCTACAGTCTTGATGCGGCGCTAATCACATCCTCAACCCGATACCAACTCAGGTGTTTTTAGAGTAGATCCGTGAATTGCTGTGGTTGGCTCGCTAAAAACATCCCTGTATCCCTGTAGAAATAGCCAAAAGTGGTATTCGAAAGGGGTAGCACTCGACCGGGTGTCAATGGCATCTGACAGCAATCAGTAAGACTAGTTCAGAGCTCACGTACCGACAACAGATCTATTTATCTAAAATGCATGTAAAATTTTGATTTTTAAATGCAGTTTTCTAGAAAACTAATGGATAATCACCTTAAATTTTGTTTTTAAATGTTCAGAAAATTATCCTCTTTCCAATAGTGTATCTGAAAAAGTTCAATTCGTGGGATCAATAAATTGACAGTAACCTGAATTCCAAATTCAACCAAGTGCTTTAAAGCACCTAGAATACAATCTATCAACCAAGAGAAACGATAGAGCCTATCCATCAACGTAAAAACATCCTAAAAATGCTTTACCAATAGAAACTGAGAAAATTAAAAACTTTTATCTTTAACATTTATAATCAATAAATTCTTAGCATAATCAGGTACATATTTTTTAAAACTAATTTTAAATTAACACTGGATTCAACTTTGAGCTGATTTACACCGACAATGCCTGAAATGCATATTGAACTGCATTATCTCAGGCATGGCAAGAAATTCTGTATTCAGGAACCATTTGGTGTCAACAAGGGTGTAAATTAGCCCATTAGCTTGAAACACGTAACTAACTTCCGTCTTGGAACACAGTATATATTTTTTTAAACTGCACTAATGTCAGTCTCACAAAGAACTTCCCAAATAGTTGCGCTGATAGTTATAATTCTTGCTTCTAGGAGGTTCGGTGTAAAGTCCCGGTATGGGAGCAGAGCCCTAGAACAAAAAAACTATCATTTCAATTTGAGCTACTTAAGATTAATCACCAACCTTATTCATTTCTGGAAATATTGCACTGAGGTTGAAGCTCGTCAAAGATGATCCGCCATTACTTCCAAGCGGTGGGTTTTCAAAATGTTGGGAAGCATTGCGAGACACTGGAACTGGAGGTAAGTGTAACAAAGAACTCGGATTCAAATCCGACGACTGTTTAGAATATAAGGGATTTTTGCAAGGGAACAATTGGCTCGGAGTGGGTGGAGGTAAAAAGTTGGTATGGGAGTGAAAATCGTCTGACAAAGTAGGAGAGTTTATATTGTTCGGCATCGCCAAAAATCCTAAATCTACGATTCCGGGTAAGTTACTTTCGTTTGGATGCTTCTGCTTGATTTTTTTCATAAAGTTATTAGACGAATTAGCGGAACAATCAGAATTAACTTGGTGGTGTATATTCGCAGGGTCTTCAGATCGACCTACATTGTTGTTGGACAACTGTTTGTTTTCTCTGCTACATTGCTTTTTGTCCATTACTCCGTGCGAAATAGGGTTGTCGGTCATGGTGCCGCCGTAGTCGTGCGGTCCAAATTCCGGTAATAAACCGCTCGATTGTAGATAGCTCGAAGTTATAGTGGGTCCAGTAGATATGTAGGAACCCGAAGGGTAGGTGTTGTTCTGAACTGAAGTTGGGAACGTATGCGACAGCGAACTGTTTTGGTAATTAGGGTTTGATTGCATGAAATTATTTTCTTGACCAATGTCAACTGGTGTGAAATAAGGGACGATATTATCAGGTAGGAACGACGGAATCGGGATACTTTTGTTCACGGATGCGTAATTATTACTTTGTTGTTGCTTAAACCTTTGTTTCGCAACTGTTTCGGATTGGTCTTGGTGTCCTATTAGAGCTTCGGCGGAATAACTATGCAAGTTCTTATGATTTTGTCTATTGCTTTTGTTGCAGTCTGGCATCCAATTTGAAGGTTCGGTTATTCCTTGCATGTAGTTCATGTTTTGGGCTTGTTTGCTGCCTTTTTCGATTTTAGGGTTAAATGGTTGTTGGGTATCCAAGTCTTTATCAATTTTGTGTTTTGTTTTTTGAGTTGAATTGCTTTTGACGTTTCGATTGCCAGTGTTTCTACGGTTTGTCGTTCTGCTAGAAGTTTCTAATGTTGATTTGCTTTCGACTAATTGACTGACGGAGAGAAAACTGCTTTGGTTGTCGTAATTGATAGGATGCATTTTCGATCGGCGGGTTTCCTTGGGTTTACCTTCAACTTGAGCTTGAGTGGTTCCTAACGCTAAATCGCCTACTAGCGTTGGTAACGTGGACGATACGAAACTGTGCGGAGTTTCTAGGAATTGTGGCAGTTTGGTCGGTGACCAAGCAAGCTGATTCTCTTCATATTCGTTCTTTTGAGTTGAATTTGTTAAGAATGGAATGTTGCTGTCGAATTTTCGGTTATCTGAGGTTTGAAAATCTGGAGCCGTGTACATGGTCGAAGTGGCGTTAAAGTAGGAAGTGTGAGTTGTAACGGCGAGCGAATTTGAAGTGTAAAAGGGATTCGTGTTATATTCAACTTCTTTTGAAAATGGCGGAGGGACCAAATAATCCGAGTTGGACGGCTGCGCTCTAAAATCTGGTGACGTCATCCAATTTATCGGTGGTTTGGGTTGATTGCTAACTTTTGCCACCTTCGGTGGATGAGCAACAAATTTGTCTTTGGCTGGACCTTTACTTTGATTATAATAATTTGTATTGTGACGCTGTTTTTTGACGTTGGATGTTCCTTTACAGCCCATACTGTATGACTCCGTATAATTAGATGTACCATACGAAGCGTGATTAACTTTGGAATTAGGTTTAGATGATGAATAGTAAGCGTTTTGTTCGAAATTATTCGAATTGTGTTGTGGATAATTATAATGGGCGCTGTTGGTGTAAAGAGGGTCGGTATATGATTTAGGAAAAGAGGCTGATTTCGAAAAATCTGAAAATGGATTAAAAGCGTTTAATTGTGAAATAGTGGCCGGGTTAGAAGACGCAATGTACTGATTGTCCGATTTCCTACTGTTGGATGAATAATGTATAATGTTGGCATCTTTACAAGGCGTCGAACTTGTAGTAGTCGAAAGTTTATTCTCGTAATGCATTTGCGTAGGGGTGCTCAGCGTCTCTTGAGGATAAGTGCTTGATACAGAAGTAAGCTTCGAATACGAAATAGACGTATTTTCACGTGCAAAATTATTCTGAGGCAACATATTGTTTTTAGTTGCTATTTGAGATTCACTCATATATCCAACAGACGTAGGATTTGACGTCGTGAGAGTGTTTTGCGATATATGCAAATCAACCGAAGTTGTAAAAGGATCCAACTTCGGGTGCGATTCGGATGATACTTTCAAATTTTTACTCTCTGAATTTTTTAATAATTTGTCTGAATGATTAGACATCAAAGGAGTCGGATAAGCGTTCGACGTTATTGAATTATCGAACGGTGAATAGAAATTACTGCACATGTCTTTACTTGAAAAATATGAAAAATTATCTAAATTCAGTAAATTTGGCGTAAGGCTCTCTGTGTTCACGCTTTGGGTAGTTTTTGTTGTGTCCATCGTTCCAATTTGTAATAAATTAGGCGTTCCATGTCTACTATCGGAATTCTCCTCTTCAATAACTTCCGTTACTTTTACGCCGGTTAAAGACGACACTAGAGGAAACGCCAACAAAAATGCAGCCGTCGGAGACGTCGATTCCGGATTTTGACCACCAATAGGAACTTGAAGGGACGAAAAAATATCATTAGACAATTCCGAATGATGTAAATTAAGTCCCAGTTCCAAATTTTTATCCTGATTCGTGTCGATCTCCAATAAACCGGTCGACATTGTATTTTTCGTATTTATTGAATCACAAACTGAAGTGGTAACAGGAACGGCTTCGCTTGCAACTTCTGTTTCTTTGGGAACTTCTTCAACTGCAGTAACCAACTTATTTTCCTTCTCTGGCAAAGATTTATCTGGACATATCTCCGTTTGAACACATGTCGGTTCCACTTCTTTAATACTTCCTTTATTCGCCACTTCAGTAACTTCTTGAATCTTTTCTTCTACTTTTTCCTTACCCTTTACATCAACCTCCTCGACTTTCTCATCGTTCTTTTCTTCCTCTTTAGCTAATTCGGTTTTATCTACTTTGGAAGTATTTTGTGGCGGTTCCTTCCTAACGTCGGTCTCAGTTTCAACAATCGATCCCGAATTACCCAAATCAACAGTTTCCACTTTATCCGTTTCATTTTCTACAACATTTTGCTCGTTATTTAAACTTTTTGTTACTGTAGGCTCGACCGCTACCGCATTATCTTTATTAACCGCTTGCGTCTCAGCTAAACTTTCCTTAACCACGCTACTTTTAATTTCTTGGGGTTCCGAGACTGGCAAACTTGTTTTAACCCTTTTATTGCTATCACTCGTATCGGATAACTTTCTCTTGGCAGCTTTACTTTTGTTACAGATAATTTTTGTCGCGCTCTTTTTCGATGCCGTTCTCTCAAGTTTTGCTGCTTTAGATTTTTCGATCAATAAGTTGCTGTAACGAGAAGTAATTGCAGGTATTGGAACTTTATTAACCTGCGTCGTCTTGGTCAGGTTAGTTTTTGGTGTTATACGCGGGTAAGTTTTGGTAGCGGTTGTGTTAACCGAGACGCTGGTTGCCAAAGAAGTTTTATTATTCAAACTAACTTTTTTCGAGCTATTTTTCGGCATTACGATTAACGTGGTATTGTTCGTCGGTGGATTTAATAAAATTGGAGTATGATTGGTTAAAACCGCCGAAGACGATAAAACAGTTGAGGATTCTGATAAAATTGGAACAATGCTTCCGTTTGATAGAATTAAAGTTCCTGGTCCAAGAGAACTCAATGAATTACTTTTCGGCACAATTGCAGTCGAAGGTGAAATTATCGATGCCATTTTTGGAGTTGCGAGCGAATTAGAATTTATAACCACTAAAATAAATTTTTTTCTTTTAAATAAATCCTAGCTTTAATAAAAAAATTGCAAAATTACATCTAAAAGAATTATTGTGCATAAAAAACTGGAGCAGATTAAATTAATGAAACTGAAAATCAATTATTTAGTCTGGTTAGTGTAAAAACTAACTCGAATAAATTCGCCCTCAAATGAAATATCATGTTAGCCCAAGAACTACCCCTTAATCGAGCTATCACAAACTCATTTTGTGTTCAATTATAAATAACAAAATAAACCCTACTGATGAAGCTTGTGAACAAAAAGTTTCTAAATTATTAGCGAGGTTTAAATTGTGTGTAAATTAACTTGTTTGATATTCAAATTAAAATCCACCATTTCCAATTTTGTCCCTTATATTTCATTAGCTGTTGGTTTTGATAAAATTTCATATTAGTGTAAATTATTTTATTTGCTAATCTTCTCTAATTAGCCAAACTATTTTATCATAGTTCAATATAATTTGCAATTTGTTATTTTTAAAAATATAATTTAATTTTGATAGAAAATCGTAGGGAAATTAATATTTTACTCTTCAAAACTCTTCAAAATTAATTGGAAAGAAAAGACCTAGCTAAAATTTATTGATGGCTGAGTAGAAAATTTAAAATTCAAACCTTGTAATGCACAAATCAGTAGTAAAAGTTGTAAATCAATCAGAAACAGATTGGTTAAAATATTTACAGAGCTTTTTAAAATTTTTCTATTTCGTGACTGCTTGCGGACTCCTTGGATGAAGATAAACAAAAATAATTAACATTTAACAGGTTTGGACTAAGAATATTTAAATAAACAAGAAAATGAATTTAAAAAAAATTAAGTTATAAAAATGATGAAAACTTAAAATAAAAAATAAAAACTTTGTAATACGATATAAAGGCCCCTATTTCACAATTATTATTGATCATCAGTCGTATTTAACATATGAGAAAACAAAAAATTGAAAAAATTACTTAAAATTGAATGTGACTTACCAAACTAGAAGCAAACAATGTCACGTGTCTCAATTAAATTATCAATGTTCAATGTTTATTTTAACATTACATACTAAACTACCACACTAGCCACTTAAAAAATTAATTTTTTAGGTTAATTTTCTATAATAAATATTTATTACCAATGACAAAATATTTAAAAGCAAATTTGCTATAATAGGAAAGGTACGACTAGAATAAATTATAGAGTTCGAGTGTAATTCTACCTATTTAAAAAAATATTATTCAAAATTGGCAATAATAATATAGGTATTTAAAATTTAACAATAATTTACTATTCTGTTTTAGAAAGCAAAGCGGCGCTCACTACCCCCCCCCCCCCCCCCCGGTCCAGCCGTTACGGTCCTATAATGATTTTTTTCATACAACGTTTCAGATTCTCTCTGTTCAGGAAGCTTTCAACCAATTAACAGTTCATCGCAACCCACATGGGGACACGGACCGAGACCAGCTGACGTGAGTTTGTGATACATGACTGTAGTGTAAACAAGTACTAATAAAATCTTAAAATATATCGTCTGGATACTCTGAGAAATTCAGGAAGTAAATTTACTTCTGATATTTCTTCAAGTTGAACATAACTACATAGACAAGCGGTTGCTGAGTGCTTAGCGCTTTGGACTCGTATCAGTACATGATTCAAATCGAACCAAGTTCAAGGTTCGTACTAATGTCTTTTTTCTTTTTTTAAATTATTAAATTATATTTAATATAAATTAATAATGAAATATTTAAATATATTAATTTTTAACTTGTAGTATAAGTTATAATAAATATTCTGATGAAAGCGTTAATTGTTTAGTTAACTTGTTCAATTACAGATTATTAAATTAGACATATTTATGGAATACCGGCAATACTCCAACTTTCTCCAGAAGACTCACGGAGAACAGGAGAGAGACACAAGCTACACTGGACGTCACATTTGCCACGCAGAACCTCACAAGACATCTGAAAAAAAGGCACAGCGACCACCGGTATATTGAATTTAAACTCGGAGAAAATATCACGACCCCCAAACCACCAAGAGAATGGGCAGTTAAACAGCTTCAAGCTGTCCGAATCAAGACAGCCACTCGAGACCTGAAATGGATCGACGTACCAAGAACTCCGGAAAGTATCGAGAGGGCACTGCACGAAACATGTAACAACAGTATGCCCAAAAAGATCAGCCGAAGAAAAACGGTATATTGGTGGAATCCGGAAATAGCGGATCTACACCGGAGATGTATATCCGTCCGAAGAAACGCTCAGAGACAGCACAAAAGAGGAAACTTCAAGGAAGATGTGGTTGACGCTGATGCCCGAAAAGCTCTTCAAAGTCAAAAACAGAGCTGGCTACATCATCTTGGGGAGGTGGACGCAGATGTATGGGGACTCGGATATAAAATTATATCCTCATACAGACCAATTTGTCTCATGAACAGCATGGGCAAGCTCTACAAAAAGATGCTGTTAGATAGACTATAAATGCGTCTAGAAAAACACAGCGGACTGTCCGACAGACAGTTCGATTTTCGAAAAAGGCGGTCGACCTTAGACGCCCTGAAATCATTGATGCAAACAGCCAGCAAAGCCAAAAGTGGAACACACCGCACCAGGAAGCTCTGCATACTAATCACCTTGGACGTTAAGAATACGTTTAACTCGGCGAAATAGTCTTGCATCGTCGAAGAACTCACAAACAGGAACACAACTAAAGAGCTACCTGAACAAACGCGTCATAATAATAGAAGAAGAGATGCTGATGGAAGAACAATCCATCACCAGCGAGGTTCCACAGGTATCCGTATTAGGGTTCTGCGTTTGGACCTTCCAGACGAAGTCGAAATGTTTGGTTTCACCGACGACATATCGGTGGTTGCCGCGGCGAGGACACCCAAGGCCATTACGGAAATAGCCAACGAGGCGCTCCGAAAAATCGGCGAATGGATGAACAGTAAGGGCTTTACTTTGGTACCAGACAAGACGGAAGCTGTGCTGCTTATAGGAAAAAGAAAATGCCAAGACCTCATGATAGAGTTGGGAAGATGGGGATAATCATAGACCGCCAAATGTGTTTTGACGTGCATATCAAAGAGACAGCCAAGAAAACAGTCAAGATGGGTGGCGCCCTGACCAGGCTGATGTCAAACATCGGCGAGCCGTCTTACATCAAGAAGCGGATCCTGGTGTCTGTAGCAAACTCCGTTATGCTGTACGAGGCGACAGTATGAGTCGATGCGATGAAAGGCAAATGTGCCTAAGAGTGAAATCCAGATACCGCACTATATCTGGCGAAGTAGTGGCGGTGATCGCGGCGATCCCCCCGATCGACCTGATGGCGTTCGAAAGAGCAATGAACTACGAGTCAAAGGCCAGAACACCAGCACATAAGAGAAAAAATCGATTGGCAATAATGGCCAGTTGGCAGAAACAATGGTTCATATAAAAAAAGAGTGCTTGGACCAGACGACTAATACCAGCACTATTGTCGTGAATAGAATGAACGGCGAGATCAACGATCAGCTCACCCAGGCCCTATCGGGCCACGGCTGTTATAACCACCACTTGAACAAGTTAGGTTAACCTAACTAACCTAACTCTGATGGCTGAACGTCGCTGCACTTTAGCTATTTTGGCCCTGTACTTTTGCACTTGCATTGCTTGTACCCATACAGGAGCTCCGTATAAGATAATGGAGTGCATCACTGAAGCTAGGATCTTCCTTTTTATCGAACTTGGCCCTCCACGTTTGGCATCAGCCTGGACAACGAAAAACAGCATCTATCCGCCTTGTCCGCCACTGCCGAGAGGTGTGGCGAAAAGCTAAGTCGGTGGTCTATGATTATTCCAAGTATTTTAATTTCTTTTTTGGGCTCTATGCGGTGATCACCCATGTTAAAGACAACTTCTTTGATCTTCCGCCTTCCAGTTATGAGAGCTGCTTCTGTCTTGTGCAGGACCAGTTGGAGGCCCATGGACCCCGTCCATTGTACTATGGCCTGGATGGCATCGTTCAACGCCGTTTCCAGGTCCTCTTCAGTTCTCGCCGCCGCCAGCATCGAGATGTCGTCGGCGAACCCTACCAACTCTACGCCCCCCGGCAGAAAAACGGACAGTACCCCGTCGTAGAGTATATTACACATTAGGGGCCCTAACACTGACCCCTGTGGTACGCCGCTCGTCATTTTTATGCGGCCGGTATATATCGTCTCCTCTACCAAGAGTTTGCGGTCACTCAGATAACTCCTGATAAGCGTCACCAGGACAGGATCCACGTTTCTCTTATCAATTTCTTTTACGATCAAACTTCAATTTGTTGAGTTAAACGCGTTCTGCACGTCCAATGTAATTAGAGCCACGATCTTTTTGATCCTTCACGTTCCGTCTCTAGCCTTGGCCGCGCCTTCAACCAGTCTTTTGGCGGCATCTATGGTGGACCGCTGTTTCCTAAAGCCGTATTGCTTTAAACTTCGCTAAAGTCTCCCAACTTCGGGATTTCCTCTGCCAGCCTTATCTGGATTAGTCGCTCATAAAGTTTGCCCATAGTGTCTAATAGACAAATCGGCCTGTATGAACTAGGCATGTCCAGCGACTTATCACCCTTCCTTATCAGGACCAGCAGTGCCCGCTTCCAGATCTTCGGAAACTCTCCGTGTTGTGTGCATTTATTTAACACTTGTAGTAGTGCTTCCGGCTGCTCTTCCGCCACGATTCTGATCACTTCACTGGGAATACAGTCCGGTCACGGCGCCTTGCCGTTTGGTGCGCTCCTTGCTGCCGCCTGCCGCTCCGCCTCAGTAAAGTGCTGGAAGGGAGTCGTTGGTATTCTTGTTTCCCAATCTACCTGATTGCACTTACTGCCAAGGGGTGGTGGACGACGCACAGCATACCATCTTTGTGTGCCCAAGATGGACCAACGAGAGAAATACAAAAAACATGAAGGATCTGAATCCGGACATCTTGATTCGCGAAATGCTTTCGAGCGAGGAAAGATGGGATGAAATAAAGACCTGCATTACTACCATAATGAAGATCAAACACAAAGAAGAACTTCGCAGACACGATAAAGAAAAAAGTCCCGAAAAGGCGGAAATCTAAAAATCAGTAAGCAAAAAAAAGATATGCTGGTGCGAGCGGAAGAAATACCTTACGGCGAATCCCGCGGACATCGGGGGGGGGGGGGAGTAGTGGGCTGACCCCCACTACTATTCAGCACGGGCTGTTAGTGTCTTATTTAAGATTTTCCCCCTTCTGACACGCAACAAACAAAAAAAAAAGATTATGGAATTAAATTAATAATGACAAAAATTAAAAATTGAATAAATATGTACTAATAGTCCAGACAATGAAGGGAAGATTCTAATTATTGTCTTCAGGAATGTATTTGGCCTGGTTAGGAGATAAATATACTAAAAGTCCTTCGACTGCAAAGAGGCACAAAGTTTGTTTCTTTGCTTATATCTCGAAATCGATTAGTCGTAGCAAAAAATTAATGATGTACAAAAAAAAGGTGATAAAATTTCCTACAAAAATGTTTCTACTAATTTTTTGCGTATCTGTTCTAGTTTTTGCGGTATACACTGGTGAAATTCATAAATTTTAAATAAACATTTTTTGTCTTGACGTTTTTTAATAAACTTTGCTTTCTAACTTATATACCCTTCATTTAATAAAAAAAGTCCTCAGAAAAGAAGTTGTAGAGTATTAAATTTCCTTTATCATTCAATATTTTATCTTAAATTGATCAAAACTTATAACGATTTAAAAATTTCGATATTATACCTAACTACAAAATAAATTTTATTTTGTTTTTATTTATAAAATAAAAATTTGTGTGAGCAGTTAAAATGGTAAATTGCTATGTCGCAAAATCAAAATAGGAATTCCATGACAAATGAACGAAAATCAAAAAAAGATAATATTTCCAGAGGAAATATACTAAAAGGAGAAAAACATTAAAGTTGAACTAAACAAGAGATGCAGAAGAAAGCTCGAGGAAATGGGAGTAGAGAACAGCAAAAAATAAATAAATACAATATGGAAAATTCACTTCCAGAAATTGTTAAACCAAAATTATGGCGTTACGATGTTGAAAAATAGAATCGTAGAGAATGATCGACAAATAATAAGAGCCAGATGGCTGGACGAGGCCGTTGAAGTCCCAACGTTATCAACTAATTTCCATATAATACTACTATTTAATTTTGAAACTTTCGCTACATTTTTAAACAAAAGTTATATAAATATTGTATTTAGAAAATACTTTTCGTTCACAAGCTTTTTAGACTTCAAAATCAACAAAATATGTTATATTACAACATTAGATACTGAATTAATTATTTAAATTAAACTTACCTGTGTGTGCAGTCCTAGTATTTTTGGAAGACTGTGCCACACTGTTCAATGTGTGATTGCCGGTGATAATAAAGCAGGGAGGCACCCGATTGGATAACTGCGGCAGACTTTTTGGAACTGACACAACGTTGGATAATTGCACGTTAACCACGCCGCCACCGGTCTTTTTAACCTTCTTGTTAGTTGTTTTAGCAGTTTTTTGTTTGTTCGGTTCCTTCTTTTTTGTATCATTTTTCACAGTCTTTTTCTTTTCGGAATTTGCCTTTTTATTCTCTTCTACAACAAAAAAGTGTACCGTTTAAATATTTTCAAACACAAATCTTCATCGACTCACTTTGAGCCTCTTTTTCGGCTAACTTCTTAGCATCCTCGGCGCTAATGTTGTTTGACCACCGAAGTGGTACCTTAAAATTTAAAAGATCTCCACACTCGACAGGTATTTTAATACCGGCAGTTTTTAGCAATTTGGTTAGTTGTTCATTTCTAATCAGCAACTTCTTGATGCGCTCACATAGCGACTTAAATTCATCATCTAAAATTAAACTTATAACTAAACCAAATTGAGTTAAACTAATAAAAAATTAACCTCCTGTAATTCTAATTCCTTCCTCCGTCAAGACATCGTTTAGTTTTTTACGTAATTCCAAAATATAAGCAACCGCTTTGTCCAAAATGTCAATTTTACTGATCGTAACCGAGGGGCTATAGCAAGGCAGAAGTTTACTTAATTCGCCAAAACATTTACTCAACTTGTCGCGTCTTAGTTTCTCCCATTCACGACATTTTCTAAAAACTCAGAAATTAAGCGCTGGTCAATGGTCATCTCGAGTAACTCACTTCGGCTCTTTAGTTTTCTTCGAGGGTTGTTTCATATCTTAACCGCCAACTTGCATGTTTTAATTAATAAATTATAGTGAATCACTCTTAATAAACTCGATTAGATTAGAATGAAATTACCATGATTAATTTTAAATTTAAAAACAGTGATACTACATAACCTATAACCTAAAATATCTCGGTTGTTGACGTTTCTCTACTTTTAGTTGCAAGGTTGCCAAGTCATAATTAAATCTACTTTGCACCTTCAAAACGAAGGTAGTTGGGTCCACTGATTTTTAAACGGTTAGTTTAGTCTTGATTGCTCCACGTGTTTTTAAGACAATATCTATAAGATCAATAGTTTTGGTGCGTTTTTAATTTGTAGGTTGACGGATGTCGGGATAAACAGCACGACAACACCGCACATTGTGAGAAATTGTCAAAATCATATGTTATTTATTTTCTGTGTTGTTTATGATTTTGCGTGTTGTTCAATACATTGGTGATAACTGAAAACGGTAATTACAGTTCGAAACATTGAAAATGAGCGACATAAAATCGTTGGAGCATCCAACACTCAAGGTAAGTTAAATCAATGCTTTTTTTATATGAAAGTCATCATCGATGCTGTAATCTGATCTTGAGATGTGATTATAATTACTGAAAATGGCCAAGTTAGGCATGACGAGTGATAATTTATATTTATCTGGTTTATTTTTATGTGTCGAAAACAGCGAAAGATTTAAGTTCCTTAACAAAGAAAAAAGAAAGTGCGTACTTCAACTCAATGTCATTCTAGGTAGTTTTTATTGTAATACTTCGTTATTATGTCAATGGAAAACTTTATATCTTGTTGTGTTTTTGCATACTGATACCCAGCATGTACGGGGTCATCCATAAATTACGTTACGCAATTTTAAGTACTTCTGTACACCTCGTCTTCCTCCAGTATCCTTGCACACCCTTCGCCAGCCAAAATAAAAATGTTTAAAATTTTAAAAGAAAAACTATTAGATTTCGTGCAGTTATAGAAACTAATATTTCCATAAAACGTGACGTCACATTTCCGGAAACTGCCTCCCCCTTTACCATAAATTATCAATTTTTTGATTGATTGATTCAAACCGGAGATTAAAAATTAATCTAAAAAGCTTACACCAAGGTGTAATTGGATGCAAAATTTTGAACAAAGAAGATTGAGCAGTTTGAGGGATAAGTTACGCAGGAGATGTGGTGTACACGGTTGGAGATGTAAGAAAACGTTTCGAAGTTCCGAAGTAAATATTGAGGAAATGACCGAGATGTGTTAGAATATATCGAAATTGTCCGAACATCTGTTGAGATTTCCTGTGATGTTTACGTAATACAGATGTGGTGTACACATTTCTGCTTTCCGATTTACCTCTCGGAGCAATCAGATTAATAAATTTATAAATGGCATGGATGTGCACGGGGAGCTCTCTGGTATTTTATATATTACTATGACTTATCTTTAAAATTTAGGATTGTTTTCAAATTTTAACTAAAATAAAATATTTCAAAATCATCATTATTATCTCACGTGCGATCAAAATTAAATTTCCTTTTTTTATTCTTTAAACGAAGTCCTCCTTTTTTCACCGGAAAGCCTCAAACCTCTATTTGTCGTTTAAAATAAATATTTCAAATTTAAAATTTAGCCTATCAAATAATTTTTTAACAATTTGTAGTCCGAGGCTGACCCAAATAAAAAAACAGCAATATATTTAGATTTAGAATTCGAAATTTTGAAAAGATTTAGAGAAAATCTGATATTATGAAACTTAATTATAAATTTATTCCACAATCGGTAATCGTTGATTCAATCCTTATCTATTCGGGATCAATGTTATAGTCAATTAGGTTTTTATCTATGTAGTACAATGTAACTTATGTAGTACTATGTAGTAGTTATTATGCGACAAGAGTGGTGCTTGAAAACTGTTGTTATTTATAGCAAATCTCGGCAGCCACTCTTCGGTTCCTATTTCTCTTTTTACCACCGATTACAATTTACCATTTCGTTACTCTCGATTTTTATCGTTTCACTTTCTATCATTCTGACTAAATCTTAACATCTTTGACCTTGTGGAAAAACATTTACAGGTCACCGAATAAACACAGGAATTACTATAAAAAAAACGTGATTGTTTACATTGCGAAACAAATTAATTATTTATTTATTTATTTATTGTAAAAGTATTACTTCAATTGGAATACCCACACGAATGATGTAATGTCTAGAAACTTTTGTTCAAAATTTTTAATGAAATACTGCAGAGGATTTTTGTGGTCTGCAATTTACCTCTCGGCCCAGTTTTAAACTTTTAATTTGTTAATTAGCACTCACTTGATAATATAATTATTATATTTACAAATTTTACATTTCAGGTACCTTACGAAATTTTGAACAAAAAGTACCGCATCAACCAAAAGAATTTGGACAGAGAAGTTTCACAAATATCGCAAGTAGCAGCAACGATCGAAAGTAGTGTGACTGGCGAAAATGTTCACACAAGTAATATTACAAAATTGCTAGGCGGAATGGTGGAACGGCTGCAGGTTTTGAAACGCAAAGCAGAAGAAGGCATTTCGGACGAGGTTCGAACGACCAACGTTTGCAAACGTCGTTTGGAACACTTGAAAGAACACGGAACGTTGTCATCCACTGAAGATGCTTCGCGTGGACTTTTAAATCAATGGAAACGCACCAGGATGGATCGGATGGTGGTTGAGTACTTTTTACGCAACGGATACTACAAGGCAGCTATTACACTGGTTGACAAATCGAACATTGCTGATTTAACCAATATTGGTAAGTTCCAAAACTTGTTACCGTTGCCCGACATTTATGCTTTTCGACGCAGATATTTTCTTGACCGCTCGTGAAGTCGAAGATTCGCTTTCAAATCATGAAACCGGCAAGTGTCTGAATTGGTGTCATGACAACCGTTCAAAGTTGCGTAAGCTAAAATCAAACATGGAATTCAATTTAAGGGTCCAAGAGTTTATAGAATTTGTGCGCGTCGATCGTCGCATGGATGCGATAAAACACGCTCGTAAATATTTTTCTTACTTTGAAGAAGAACATTTAATAACAATTCAGCAAGTAATGGCTCTCCTCGCGTTTCCCGTGAATACAGGTAGATGTCAAGATTGTAAAACAACAAATTTTCTTTTGAAATGTTTATTTTATAGATCTCTGTCCTTATAAATCTTATTTTGACACGAACAGATGGAGCATGCTGATCAATGAATTTCGTAACGAAAATTTTAGATTGTTCCAGTTATCCAATCAATCGGTGTTTACTGTCGCATTACAAGCAGGACTTTCATCGCTAAAGACACCATATCCTTTTATAAAATATATTATGTTTTTTCTAACGGCAATCTTGAGTTTTTTTCCTTAACTTGTAGTACTCAGTGTTACTCTGAGCTAAGCGAAAGCCATCATCCAAATTGTCCAGTTTGCCAGGAGCACTTGAACCGGTTAGCTGAAGACTTACCGTTTGCTCATTGCTCACAGTCACGACTATTTTGTCAAATTAGCGGATTACCCATGAACGAGAACAACCAACCATTAATGTTGCCAAACGGACACGTTTATAGCGAACAGGTAAGACTAACTGTTTTTTTTTAAACTGTACTTAACTTGAAATATTACAGGCTCTAACAAGAATGGCGAAAGATAACGACGGCAACGTTACTTGTCCAAAAACTAAAGAGACGTTTGCATTGAAACGACTCGATAAAGTGTATGTCATGTAAATTTATTTACGCTTGTTGCCATTTCAGAGAGCACAAAACATTGTTTTTCAAATTATTATTACTAATTATAAGTCTGATTTTTATTGAAATTAGGATTAGTTTGAAATTTTATTATCTTTAATTTTAAAGTGAAGTCGAGAATAAAAGGGCAATAAATGTATATCTATATTTGTGAACTCTGTTTATCTGTCTGTCTGTAAGTTTAGCTATACAAGTCTACGTTGATTTTTATTATTTTAAGAACTTACGGACGGTTTTCAAAACACCCATAGTTAGGTCAAATTTGAGCTGGTTTTGCTGCAATTTTTGTTTTAGAGAAATACTAATTGAATTTGCCCTCTTACATTTTACACACAAAATTGTATTCACGTTTAATGTAGTCTGCGGCTACTCTTAATTTATTTAGAGCAGCTTTTAATGAAATTCAATAGAAGCAAAAAGAAAAACTAAATTTATAGCTATAACGGACTAAAAATGCGTTACTATATACTATACGTAGATATAAAAATTCAAATTTGAGAAATATAAAATAATTTATTAAGACTCTGTTGTATAACAGAAGATCAACTTTGAATCAAAGTTAACCGACGGAATTCCTAGGCTTTGGTTACTCGAATTGGATCAACTGTAAGTTAACCCTGGGTTAACGTTGATCTGAGATTGATCTTCTGTTAAACAACTGGGTCTTAGTATACATTACAATTTATTAATAGCACATTTATGCCATGATCCACCTTAAATTTCTCGTAAACTTTGTGGAAAATGCTTTTTTAGATACGAAAAGCAAGATTAGAGCCACCAGTGAATGTTTCATTCAATGCAGAGTACACAATTTAGTCTGCCAAGGGATAAACCACGAAATGGAATCTAAATAATTCCATAATATTTTCTCCTATCCAAAAATGTCTGTTTTACATTTTTCCCTAGTTTACTAGAAATTTAAGGTGAATCATTTTCAAAGCTTATTTAATTATTTTAATTTTTCAAAAAAAAAGAAAAATTTCTAAAGATTAATCAGATCCACTCAAGAGAAAAAATAGTAGAAATTTATAATTGCGAATTAATTTACTATAGGTAGTGGATTACTGCTGATTTAAAGATGTCAGTCTCTTCTAACAAAATTTCTGTGTTGTACACAAAACTTTTTTGTTAGAAACCCACGTTATTTATCACAATGGGCCATATAAATGAAGCTAAAACTCCACCGAAGATACCAGTCACTAATGCCGCCGCTGCAAACATTCCCGCTACACTCGCATATTTTTCTTCGACAGAACTGAAATTAAAAGTAGAGAAAAATATTAAAATACTAATATGTCGATAAATAATATTTTACTTACTGTGATG
This sequence comes from Cantharis rustica, assembly GCA_911387805.1. NCBI lineage: Eukaryota > Metazoa > Arthropoda > Insecta > Coleoptera > Cantharidae > Cantharis > Cantharis rustica. Next base: position 37,691,457 of record OU426882.1, read on the forward strand.
CATACATCATCCCTAAAGAACTAAAGTATCCACTGCTTAAGCCCATGATGATGGCAATAATCCAATAGACCCAATCATTGGTGATCAAAATCGGAAACATTCTGACACTTAAATCATCTCCGACATGATAATTTGATAACAAATACAGTGGTATAAACACAACTCGTAAAACAACGGGTATAACCAAGTATTTTGATGTAGGCTAAAATAGTTAACATTTAAGAAAAGAGGAGGTGAAAACGCTATTTGCTCACCCAAGTTCCAAATCTAGGCAAATAACTTCCGATAGTTGCCCCGATATTGAAAGTAAGAAAACACGTAACCGAAGTGAATAGGTCGGCAGAAATCCAAAAATTTTTGTCGTTTAATCTCACTTCTACAATAAAAGCAATTTTTATTTTAATTTTATCTAAATTTAAGAACTTACTTGCTTGAACAGCAGGAAAAAGAGACAATGAAACAAAGAACACAAAAAAAATGTTAAATAATTGCGGTAATGCTTTTTTAAAAACATATAAGTAGGGTACCCTCTGGTCCTCTTGTTCAATTGGCTTTATCGTAACCACTTCTTTTTCTTTCAGCTGGTAATACCTATAATATCTCTAAACGACAACAGTGTTAAACAGCACAAAAAGGAACGATTGAAAACTTACATTTAATGGGAGTGCGAAGTAAGAGTCGAAGCAAACTAACGACACAAACAAAGCGGCAATAAAATAATAAGTCGCTGCTAATCTTTTATTTGAAGTAAAACTTGTAGATAAAATGTCGACAACGGCTGCAAATGTACCGCTAATATTTGAGCCAAAAATTACGGCTCCAGTATATTTTGAAGGCAATTTAGCAGCCATTCCGAAAATGGTGTTCTGATAAACTCCGTTGGCTACTAAAACATTAAAAGGAATTGCATTTACGTCAATGCTTCTTTTTGCAAATAGTTGCCTTACTATTTAAAATGACAACTGAAATCATCGTAATCCAGAAGAAGGTTCCGGGCCATTCGTGCGTATCCGACATGGCCAAGGCAACTGTAAGAATAAATATCATAAATACTGCCGAAATACTCCATACTATTCTGGTCGTAAGGTTTCCACTGAAAAATTAACAAATATGTAATAAAATTGGTGATCGGTCATAAAAAATCAATGGGTTTAATTTTAAGTTAAATTTGAACAGATTAGATTTAAGTGTCAATTCTGTTCATTCGTTTATAAAGTTTTTATCAAATTATCAAGTTCGTTCAACTGCACTTGAATTGCAAAGTGCAAAGTTTTGCATAAAAAAAAATAAAAAAATAATGTAAGTCGAAATTTTAATATTTTGGAAAGTAAACAAATTTTCCCCTTACTTCTAATAGGCAATTAAAACGGATATTGGGTATGAAGGGAAGTAAATCAAACAATATTATCTGCTGGCCAACGTTTCGGACTATTTATTAGTCCATCCTCAGGCCAAAATCAAATATTGTTTGATTTACTTCCCTTCATACCCAATATCCGTTTTAATTGCCTTTTAAAATTTTGGCTAACTCGGAAATATAAAATTTCGAGTTTCAACACGAAAATTCAGAAATTCAACTTATAAACTTAGAAATAAAAAATTTCGGCTTATAACTGGGAATTTTAAAATTTCGACTTACTAAGCGGAAATTCAGATTTTTGATTGATAAACACAAATACAAAATTTCGACTTATGTCTAAGTTTAAAATTTTGACTTAGACAGTTTAAAATTTTCACCAATAACTAAGAAGTTTAAATTCCGAATAATAACTCAAAAATTTTAAATTTAAGTTTATAACCCGGAAACTAAAAATTTTAACTTATAGCTGAGAAGTATAATTTCTGGCTAATAACTGGGAAGTTTAAAATTCCGAAAATTTAAAATTGCGATTTATAGCGAAGAAGTTTAAAATTTTCACTAATAATCCGCAAATTTAAAATTTCGATTTATAACTCGAAAGTTTAAAATTCCGACTTATAACTCGAAATTTTAAAATTTCGCCGAATAACACGGATTTAAAGTTTTAACACAAAATTCAACATTTCAACTTAGAAACTTGGACAGACAAAATTTCGGCTTATAACTAGAAATTTTAAAACTCCGTTACAACTCACAAATACAAGATTTGGACTAATGAGTCGGAAATTTTAAATTTCAGTTACTACTCGGAAACTTAAAATTTTGACTTATAACTAAGAAGTTTAAAATTCCGACTGATAACTCGAAATTTTAAAATTCCATCTAATAATTCGGAAATATAAAATTTCGAGTTTCAAAACAGAAATTCAGATTTTCGATTTATAAACTGGGAGATACAAAATTTGACTTTATAATTGGGAATTTTAAAAATCTGTCAAATAACTCGGAAATTTTAAATTTCGACTTCTAATATAAAATTTTGATTTATAACTGTGAAGTTAAAATTTCGGCTTATGATTTGGAAATGTAAAATTTAAACTTATCACTCTTAAGATTTAAAATTCCGACTAATAACTTGGCGATTTAAAATTTCCACTTACAATTAGGAAATTCAAAATTTCGATTTATGAACTCAGTAATGCAAAATTTCAACTTATAACTGGGAAGTTTGAAATTCCACCTAATAATTCCGAAATTTAAAATTTTAACTTCGAAGTAGGAAGTTTAAAATTTCAACTTACAACTTAGAAATACAAAATTTTAACTGGGGAGGTTAAGATTCCGACTTACAACAAGAAATTTTAAAAGTCCGCCTAATAACTCGGAAATATAAAATTTCGAGTTTCAAAACAGAAATTCAGATTTTCGACTTGTAAACTCAGAGATACAAAATTTCGGCTTATAAGTGAAAATTTGAAAAATCCTACAAATAACTCAGAAATTTTAAATTTCGACTTACAACTAAAAAATACGAAATTGCGATTTTTAAATAGGAAGTTTAAAACTTCGGCTAATGATCTGGAAATATAAAATTTAAACTTACCACTCGTAAGTTTAAAATTCTGCCTAATAACAAACTTTTGGGTTAAAAATTTCGAATTACAACTCGGTAGTTAAAAATTTCGATTTATAAACTCAGAAATACATAATTTCGACTTACAACTGGAAAGTTTAAAATTCCATCTAATAACTACAAAATTTTAACTTCGAAGTAGGAAAGTTTAAAATTTCAACTTACAACTCGGAAATTTAAAATTTAGATTTACATCTCGAAAGTCGAAAAAATTTCGACTTACAACTCAAAAATACAAAATTTCCACTTACTAAACTGGGAAGGTTAAAATTCCGACTTATAACTCGAAATTTTAAATTTCGACTTATAGCTCAGAAATACTAAATTTCGGCTAATGATCTGGAAATTCAAAATTTAAACTTATCACTCCCAAGTTTAAAATTCCAACTAATAACTTGATGATTTCAAATTTCGACTTACTACTCAGAATTAAGAATTTCGATTTATAAATTCAGAAATACAAAATTTCGACTTGCAACTGGGAAATTTTAAATTTCGACTTATAACTCGGTTATTTAAAATGCCAACTTATAACTCGGAAATTTAGATTTACAACTCGAAATTTTAAAATTAAGAATTATAACCCGTAAGTTTAAAATTTTGGTTAATAATTTAAAATTTAGATTTAGGTATATGTAATTCCTAAGTTTCAAATTCTGACTTACAATCCAAAATTGTAAAATTCCGTGTTTGATAACTTGGGTATTTAAAATTTTGACTAACAACTCAGAAATTCAGATTTTCGACTTATAAATTCAAAAATACAAAATTTCGACTTACAACTGAGAAGTTTAAAATTTCACATAATAACTCATAAATTTTAAAATTCAACTTATAACTAGGTAGTTTAAAATACCAACTAATAAGTCGGAAATTTTAAATTTACAACTCGAAATTTTAAAATTTAGACTTATCACCTGTAAGTTCAAAATTTTGATTAATAATTTGGAAATTTAAACTTTAGCATTAGGTTTAATTCGTAAGTTTTAAATTTTTACTTATAATTTGAAATTTTAAAAATCCGTTTAATAACTTGGAAATTTAACATTTTGACCTTACAACTCAGAAATTTTAAGATTTGACTTATAACTAGGTAATTTAAAATACCAACTTTAAGTCGGAAATTTAAAATTTAGATTTACAACTCAAAATTTAGACTTATAATTCAAAAATTCAGAACTTCGACTTAGTATAACTCAGAATTTTAAAATTCCAGCTTTCATTTTTTTTTATATTCAAACGTAATAATTTTAGATGCTTTTTTTATGTGGCTTTTCCATAGTTTGGAAAAGCTCGTTTCCGTAGTTAATATTTTTTTTATATGTTATTTCTATATAGATCAAAAATAATTCTATATTAATATGATAATATTAATAATATTTTGTAATAATTCTTCCTAAATATTTGCAGGCCTTAAAAATAACTGAATAATTTATTTGTAAGCACGGGCGACAAGTGCACCACTGTCGTGGTGAATTTTATTTTTTAATCTAGATCTAAATGAACACAAATCTAATCTAGTAAATAAAAATGAAACTTACCCAATTTGCACAAAAATATTCAGCCAATTAAATATTAAATTAGGAACTTGTGCAGCAAATGTTACATACTGTAGAAAACTATCAGCATACGACACTTCTTCTCCTATATACTCTTTTCCAAGTTTATATTGTGCAAAATACTGAAAAATAAACATTGAGTGAACTTAAAAATAAGATTTTCAAATAAACAAAAAACAAAAACTGAACGTTAAAATAATTAGAATTTTACGGTAAAGAGAACGAATTCATAGGTTTCATAGGAAACTCAATTTCCTGACTAGTATAGTAAAGCATTTTTGACGTGTCCCGACTTGCATACAATTATAATAAAGGTGATTATAACAAAAATAAAGATAATTTTGATAACATAATTCCTCGCTTTCAAAAATTGGAAGAAATTATAAATTAAAACAGCACAGAAGCATTTTTTTTTATTTTATATTTCATTCAAGTGCTGATAAGTAAAGCAAACAAACTAAAGCAAAAACTTTAAAATATTATTTTTCAATTATATAATTTATTATTATTTAATTTTTTATCTTTTACTAAAAAAATATTATTTTCTTATTAATTTTAATATTTTTTATTTATATTTAAAAAATTAAAAAATATGAAATTTAAAAAATAATAATAGTATTAATATTTTTCTACGTACGTATATATTCTTTACTTCATGGTTAAAATTTATTATTTTAACGTTTTTGTTTAGTTTGTTTATTTTTAACATTAACGACAAAAACCGAAACGCGTCTTTTTACCAAAGAAAAATATTTTTTTGGAACACTCACCGGTTCAGCAGTGATAAACATATTCCAAGGCATCAAAACTCCAATTCCATGTAAAATGAACGTCAAATAAATTAAATTATTTTTATCTTCGGGGGGATCAATATCATCCATTGTCAAATTTTCTAAATTTAATTCCTCGTCGGACAAATCACCTTCGTCCCAGGGAGGTTGTGAAATAATCGGCATTTGTTGAAAGGTTTCTTATTCCAATTCGTCACCTAAGATTGGCAAATAATTTTTCTGAATTCATTCCAAGTATTTACGAGATAAATAACGATATCAAACTTTATACTTGCTTATTAGTAAATTAATTACGAAAAATCTAAGATATCGATTACTTAATCGTAAATTATCAGATAAAAATTTAAAATTATTAAATAAAAATTAAAACCATTATCGTAATTGATTTAATAACAACAAAATGAAAATTTTTAATTACACTTTGATGTAATGGCTTGGAATTTGCTAATTTATGACCCCAAAAAATTGGAAGCTTTTTTCATGTTTTATAGCATTCGAATGGCGTACGGAGATTTCTCGTAAGTGTATTTTAAAATCTATGTAAAAAAAAATAAAATGTCGTGTTAACCATAACAACATTAATTGATTTATTTTGTAAATTATTTTAAAGTTTAATTTTGTTTTATTATTTATTTATTTATCATATTGTGCAAAATGTTTGTTAAATTATTTGCTATGTAAATAAGGTGGGAAGAACAAAAAAGTAAAAAAAGAGAGGGGCTTAAATAAAGACACTTGGGCTGAGGCCTTCGCGTCGAATAGACGAACGGATGTTTGTTATTCCCGAAATTGACGATAATTAAATTGAATTTAATTTAATAAAAGTTGTTTTTTATGTAATTAATAAAATTGAAGTGCAAAAGAAGAATAAATTGAAAATTGTGATAATTTAGGTTATTTGTAATATAACTGAACAAACAAATTTACAAGACCAGCGTGGCCAACTGCAATACCACATGCGGAGCGAGCGCGCACGTGAAGCCAAAGTCCAATATCACATGAAAGGTAAAAAACTTTAGCATTTTTAATTTACAATTGAATTAAACACCGAAGAGTCTCATGTTAAATAATGGATGAATTCGAGCAAAGAGTAATTTTAGAATTAAGAAAATTTTAATAAAATCACTATAGCTCGGGTCATAGCAATAGATTATGTTAAATTAAAGAAATTCTATGCAAATTTGAGTTTATGCCAGGCTCATGAGTGTTTTACGAGCTAAAATACGTCGTTTTAAGCAATAAAAAGAGCATGAAAATTTTTTTTGAAAACTCCTTGCTACTTTTGACCCCCAAAATTGAAAGTTCCAAATCAGAATTTTTATCAATGTTTTCTTGCATAGTTTGAGTAGAAAATTCGAATGGCGGACGAAAATTTATCGTAAGTATATTTTAAATTTTATGTGGCTTTAAAATAGACAAATTCTATGCCAATTTGACCTTTTCTTATTTAGCATTTTCAGCTGGTTGTATGGGGCTAAATATTGTTGATCTAATGAGATTGGTTGGAATTTGAAACATTGCCAATTTTTTAAATATTCCTCTTGGAGTGGCAAATCTATCCCCAATGACAACTCGGATAGGTTTGAAATGTTTTAAACAAGTCTGACTAATTATTGTCGATTTGATAGGGTTGATGAAATAATAACGCTATTATTTTTTTAAATCATTAAAAAATTTTGAATAAATCTAAAATCAGATTTATTAAAGCATAATATATTATGTATTTACTCTTGGATACAGGGCCGTATTACTCCTATAAATTAATTTTCGATTTTTTGAAAAATAATTATATTGAAATAAATGAAATAGGTACTTTATCTTAATTCTTACTATTATGGTAAAAATTTTAAATTGCTATAAATTGTTTGAACCAAAAATTTTAAAGGGAACACAAATTTTATGACCATCATCGGCAGCATAGCTTAAAATAACACTTCCGCAATAAATTAGAGTGGGCATTGTAAACCCATAAATTTTTTTATATTTTGGTGTAAATTTTATGTGTAAATGTACATTTGCTTAAGATTTGTGAAATTTTCTTTCAGTTTAATTTAGTACTTCGTTTTGATAACATTATTTTACCATCGTCATCGGTAAAATAAGAATTTAGTTCGTGATTTTTATTCAAATTATAAAATTAAAAAATTTTATTTAAAGGTGGTTTTTTTACAAGAAAAATTAAAATATGAATAAGTTTAAACTTATTAAAAATATCGCAGTAAACAAAACTTTTAAAATGACACCAATGAAATTTTATCCGCGATAAAATTTGTCGCTCCCTCAACAAATTATTAAAAAATCCAAATTTTCTCTGAATATCGAACTCAAGTAAAGAAAAATCGCTCAAAAAAATAATCACTTTAATTAAATAAAAACAATCGGTCACTTTCAAACAAAATTTTCTAATAATACTCAAAAATAAAATTTTAATTGCAAAAATACTTGCACAAAATTATAGTGAAAAAATCAGCGGAGCAAAATCTAGGCCTCCGTCGTTTCCGACGTCTTGGCAAAGAAACCTCCCTCTACTCACATTTCAAAAATTAATATAACAAAATTTAAATTTAAAAAAATTACCAAAGGTTTCAAATCAATTCAAAAAATACAACTGAGGGGTTCAAATCCTCCTTTCGTAACACGACAATATATAAGCTTCTATAAATACTGTGTACCCTGCCAGTGACAACAGCCACCCCAGGAAAAAGTTTCTTTTTTCTCAAAAGAGTGAAAAGCTATTTAAGAAATTCTACTGGATAAGAAATTTTTTAATTTTATATTTTATATATTTATATATTTTTAATTTTATATTTTATGTTTGTTTTCTATTGTCGTTTCTTTCTATCTTTTAAATATGTTGTACTTTAAACTTTTATTTTTTGTTTTGAATTTTAGTAGTTTAATTTCCTTTGTAGTTCAATAACTTAGATTTTTATTTTTTAACCCCCCCCCCCCTTGAAAATCTAGTTTAAATACTGCCCTGCTTAGATAGTTTTGGGTTTGTAGATATTACAATTTAAATACACAATTTGAAATTTCATTTTTTTCGAACTGGGCGCAAAAAATAAATATTTAAATAGTTAGGAATTACTGAATGCTTTCATTGTTTTTTTTCTGAAATTGTCTCGTAAAAATGGATAAGAAACCGTTGAAAATGCTTAAATTTTCGATTTTTTGGTTGAAAAAACTTAAAAGGGTTCCGTTTAAAAATCGTATAGAAAAATTATGTGCTCTTTTTATTACATATACCGACGCTTTTTAATGCGTAGAGCTCGGATAACACACTACGGCCTGACGGAAGCCAGTTAAACCGTGTAAAAATGCGAAAGCAGCAGAGTACTAGCGAAAATCGAATTTCTTACTTTAAACCCACATCAAATGTTAAATATAATAGTTATACACGAAATCTGCAAGCGCAATTCGTATTTTCTCCTAAAAATAAATAAGAGACTGATGGAAAAGTTTAAGATTTCGAATTTTCGATTTTTGAGGTGACAGAACTTCAAAGGGGTTACCTTTGTTTGTTTAAAAAAAAACAGTAAAAAAATATGTGGTATTTTCATTACATATACCGACGCCTTTTGATGCGTAGAGCTCGGAAAACACACTAGATCCTGGCGTAAGCCAATTCAACTGTGTAAACATGCGAAAGCATCAGAAAGCAAGCTAAAATCGAATTTCTTACTTTTAACCTACATATAATATTAAATATAATAGTTACGCGAAATCTGCAAGCGCCATTCGAATTTTATCGTATAAATAAATAAGAAACCGTCGAAAAACCTTAAGATTTCGATTTTTGAGGTGAAAAAACATTCCGTTTTTTGTTTAATCGTAAAAAAATTATGTGGTATTTTTATTACATATACCGACGTCTTTTAATGCGTAGAGTTTAGAAAACACGCTAGGCCCGGCATAAGCCAATTAAACGGTGTAAAAATGCGAAAGTACTGATATTTAAAAAATTTTTAACCAAAATCATTGATTAACTAACTTCAATATTTAATCAATGCCAAAATAACAGATATACCGACACCTAACGTTAATTATCGAAAATAAAACGTATAAAGCAAAAGTCGGTTTGCAGACCCGGTCTAAATAATTACAAGTAATTTGAATATTATGGTTCAAGATATACACCATAATTTTTTATAAATATCCATTTTTTTCCCGCATAAGATAATCTATTCTATTAAATTAAAAGGTTATATAACAGTTTATATAACCTGCTTTTTTTATAACAAATCCATTACATCTTTTAAATTCAAAATTCAAAACTTTTGGCATGCAATTTCAAAATTACCGCTGTAAAAACCAAGGATACCCCATTTAAAACTGTTTCTCTTGAAGTCATAATTCTATTAATGTTAACTGTCTTTGTGTTAAAGGACAGTATTTTATTTTTATTTATTACTTTGCGAAATAAGAAGTCGATTTCGATTTTCTTTGCGTGAAAAGATAGCATTTCAAGCAACTTTTAATTTCCGCTTTTAAAATTACAAATAAGACAGTACAAAATTTAAAAATATACAAAATGAGTTAAAGCTGGTAACCTCTTCTAAAAACCTAGTTGGAGTGAAATTTTTCTTTGTTAAAAGCCCACGTTATTTATTAAAACAGGCCATACAAATGAGGTTAAAATTCCGCTCAAGATGCCAGTTACTAACGCAGCCGATGCAAACATTCCGGCAACACTTGCGTATTTTTCTTCCACAGATCTAAAATCACAAGGAGAAGAAATTATTTAAAAAAATAATCCCTAATAAATTTTACTTACCGTGGTGCGTACATCATCCCTAGGGAACTCAAGTACCCACTACTTATACCCATGATACTAACCATAATCCAATAGACCCAATCATTGGTGATCAAAATCGGAAACATTCTAACAGTTAAATCTTCCCCCACGTGATAATTCGATAACAAATACAGTGGTATGAAAACAACACGGGCAACAACGGGTATAACCAAATACTTTGATGTAGGCTAAAAAACAACATAAGATTGTAGCTGTTATTTAAAAAAAAGTTAATTGCCTACCCAAGTTCCAAAAATGGGTAAATAACTTCCAATGGTGGCTGCAATATTGAAAGTAAGAAAACACGTGACCGAGGTGTATAGGTTGGAAGGAATCCAAAAGTCTGGGTCATTTAACCTCACCTCTGCAATAAAAAGATCATTTATTTTAATTTTATCGAAATAAAACAACTTACTGGCTTGAACAGCGGGGAAAATAGACAAAGTTACGAAGAACACAAAGAAAATATTAAATAATTGCGGAAAAGCTTTTTTGAAAATATAAAAATAAGGTACCCGGCACTGGTTTCCACCATGTTCAATTTGCTTCTTCGACACCGCTTCTCGTTGGTAATGCCTATAATATCTCTAAACAATAGAAATGTAAAAGAGCGGAAAGACAGGATGAATAGAGAGTAGTACGATAACCTGGGCAACAAATTCATAAATTTTTAATGGAATTACAAATAATATAAACATTAAATTTGTTTGGAGTGTTTCCATTCCTGAAGTCGCCAGGACTCGAAAATTACGGACCTGGAAAGACAGGATCTTTGAATATAATGAACAAAATTCAATTTAAAATAAATTTATTCAATTATGTTAACGGTAACACGGCTAGCAGTCAACTGCGGGCGGCTTTACGTCATTAAATTGAATATTTCTGATATTAAAGCAAAAATTTAGGTTGAGTCATAGTTTGTTCAATGTTATTTTTTAGATTCTATAAAAACCTGTGGACCAAGTTATCGTACCGCACCTGGTGAAAAACTTACATTTAATGGGAGCGCAAAGTATGTGTCTAAGCAAATCAGCAACACAAACAAAGCGGTAATAAAATAATAAATCGCTGCTAGTCTCTTATTTGACGCAAAAGTTGTGGATAAAATATCAACAACGGCAGCAAATGTGCCGCTCATATTTGAACCTAAAATTACGGCCCCAGTATATTTCAACGGCAAATTGGCAGCCATTCCATAAATATTATTCTGGTAAATTCCGTTGGCCACTAAAACGTTAAAAAAATTATAAAATTAATTGTGGATTGCTGAGATGAAACTTAACGTACTGTTCATAATGACCACGGAAATCATCGTGATCCAGAAGAAAGTTCCAGGCCAATCATGCGAATCTGACATGGCCATGGCAATTGTAAGAATAAATATTATAATTTCTGCCAAAATACTCCATACTATTCTGCTCGTTAGGTTCCCACTGAAAAATTAACAAATTTTTAACGTTAAAATGTAATCTATCTATTTAATCAAATACATTTATAGTATTAACGAACTTGTTCGTTGATTGAACAAGTAGATGAAACAATAATTAGAAAAATCACTTAAAAAATGAAATTTTAAAGTATTTATTTTAATTTTTTTTATTTTTAATTTTTTCAATTGTGTTTGGTATATTTCTCTTGTTTTTCATTATTTTTACGTTTTTCTTATGTTAAATACGACTGATGATCAATAATAATTGTGAAATAAAGGCCTTTATATCGTATTACAAACTTTTTATTTTAAAATTTTTATCATTTCTATAGTAACATAATTTTTCAGAATTCCATTTCTTGTTTATTCAAATACTCTAAGTTCTAACCTGTTAAATGCGAATTATTGTCATGTTTTAGTGTTTTTTAAATATTATGTTTCTATGTAAGTATGTATTCTTTACTGAACAGTTAAAATTCATTATTTTAACATTTGTTTAGTGTGATTATTTGAAACATTAATTAATATATAATAAAAATATTCTTAGTATCAATGAACAACTTCATCGATTCTCAGTCCATGAAATCTATAAAATAAATTCATTGCATCAATTAAATTGGTTTGTTACACTTATAAAAATAGTTCATTGTATCTATGAAACTTTTCTTGTCATGCCAAGCCGTCTACTCTAAATAGAACTGTATTAATAGGATTAGACTTACCCAATCTGCATAAAAATATTCAACCAATTGAACATTAAATTAGGAACTTGTGCAGCAAACGAAACATACTGTAGATAACTATTAGAATACGAGACCTCCTCACCTAGGTACTCTTTTCCAAGTTTGTATTGAGCAAAATACTGAAAAAAAATAAAGTAATTTGAATTGCTAAGAATAAAAGTTAAGAAAACTGAGTACCAGCAACCAGCCAGAGCCGGACTGGGATTTTTTACCAAGCAGACTCTTAAACCAGAAGTTTCCAAAGTGCGGCCACTACATTGTAAATAAATCATACAAAATAATAATCTGATATTTTTATTTAACGACCAATTAAAAAACACATTTGGACTTTTTAATTTGGTTATTTTTTGATTATATGGTCCCGAGTTTACCGTCGCCGAATTGACCGTTGCCAAGTTGACTGTCGCCGAGTTGTTTCCTGCCGGCTAGCTAAGTATTAGCCCTTGAAACTTAGGGAAGGAGTCAGTGGAGTCAAATAGTTTGGAGACCCCCGACCCCATTGCTGCTGCTGATGTATGATGTATTGTCGTGTTTCAAAGGAATTCGCACCCACCCTGTGCATTTTAAAGAAAATTTTGTTCTAATAATTTTAAGTTGTAAGATTGAAAAATTAGACAGGTGGGGGCGAATCGAAGGTAGATACCAGGCCTTTTGCCACGGGTCGCCGCAAGAGTAAGCGGTGCGACTTTTGGCTCGTGAATTATTGAATTTTTTTTTTAATTGATCTGAAGTTGCGAGTTATAATTTTTGATTAAATAAAGTGATGTTTCTGCGATTGCAATACTGCGTATTATTTTGAAATTTGGATTTGTTTTGAATTTTTTTTATGATTGGCTACTGAGCGGTAGTGGATTGATTAATCTAGAATAATTACAAGTTATAAATTAGATTTGGATTGTGTTGAAAATTGGAAGATTAAAATTGCATTCGTAGGAACGAATGGTGCTGTTGATAAGCGGGCGATTTGGATAAGGTTAAAAATCAAGACTTTGATCCCTTTGAAAAAAATTAAAATTTTTCATTTAATTATATTTGGTAACTATTTTTGGACAACAACTTATTTATTTGGATGGATAATTATTAATAAAGAAGATTATTTTTTGATGAACAATTTTTCTTGAATGCAAAATTTGGATAATTAATTTTTGAAGAAGATTTATTTTATTTTATTTGCATTAGAAGAATTTTATTTTTATTTTTGAGAACGATAGAACCCAACCTGAGATACGATCGTCTCATCTCCCGCATTTAAGAGCAAGCTTGGAACACTTATAGTGCATGTGAAAGTCAACCTTTTTTTGAAAGGATCACTGCAGTATATTATTTAAAATTCGTTTTTGGAATACTCACCGGTTCAGCAGTGATAAACATATTCCAAGGCATTAAAAGTCCAATTCCATGTAAAATAAACGTCAAATAAATTAAATTATACGTATCTTTCGGAAGGGAAACCTGCAAGCTACTTGCATCGTCCATTGCTAAATTTCCGAAATTTAGTTCATCTTCGGGCAAACTACACTCTTCCCAAGACGATTGTGTAATAAGTGGCTTCAGCTGAACAGTTAATTTTTTTGATTCTTCTGAAATAAATCAATAAATTAATTTCGAAACAACGACGATTATTAAATCGATACAATTTAATCGATTAAAATTTAAAAAAATTATTTTATCTAATTATCAGATAAAGTAATATTACATTGTAATATTTGTAAAATATATGATTGTAAAATAACGTCAAGTTGGGTTTTAATTTTAACAATTTTAACATATATTTTTTTAGCAGGAATTTTACAATAACAATAATATAAAAAATATTATAATAATATTAATAAATAATAGCAAAATATAAATATTGATATTAAAATTTAATAATAATAAAAAATAATTAATAAATAACAATATTAATAATAAAAAAATAAATAAATATTCAAATTTTTCTAGAAAATACAACAAAGCGGCAGTTTGCGAAAGAATTTTGCCACTAGTCACTTAATACACTTATTGGTAACGCCCGAATGTGACGCGCCATTTGGATTCAAGATGGCCGCTATTCTCAAGAAATCATTTTAGATGATTTCTGACAAAAAAAAGTTTGATACAAAATTGTTCCTTATTTCATTTTGAATAAAAAAGCAGTTTAAAAAATATGGTAATTTTTTTGATAATAAGGGTATTACGAAAATAGAAGATTATTTAGCATTAAGGGATCCAATTTGATAGTTTGATAATTATCCTGATATGTTAGTTGTTAACTAACAATTTTTTTAATATTTTATTTACGTTTGGCGGTTATATTTGTTTGTTTTTACAATGTGAAGAGTTTGCTTATCAAGATAGAACAAAAATCTTTTTTTTAAAAAGCAGGCTACAAGATTGTTCCTAAGACGTATATTCACCTAAATATAATTTCTCCCTACACTTTTATATCTAATATATGCAATTAGAATTTATAGAATATTATAAAGACGCTATTTATTAAAATACGACATTTATTATTTTTATTTATATTATATATTTTTTTATTTGGTTTATTTATTTAGTTATGATTAGTACATTTTAGACAAGATATATTTAATCACATTCTGAACTTTACAGAAACCGCACATAATAATGTACAATGTAAACCTGATTTCCCTGATATGCTTTAAAAATAGTTTTGTTACAATTTCAAATCCTGAAAACCAAAAAAAATTTCAGGGTTGATATTGTCAGTATTAATACATCTATTTGTCTCTTTCTAAAAAGAATACACTTTTGTGTAGATACAATTTATTTTTTAAAGATTAGCAATGTAAGGTTTTAGAAAGCAATTTCACCATTTGGAATTACATTTAGATAAAAATTTTCAATAAGTAATTTAGTAGCCTGTTTCTTTAAAAAATAAAATCTTTTAGTTTGATGTTGATAGGAAAAATAGCAGTTAAGATATTTCCGTTTCCGCAAACCGTTCAAATTACAGATACATAGCACCTTTCAAGCATAATATAACTGCCAAACGTAAACAAAAATACAGTAAAATTTTAATAATAATTTTTTTAAACTACCAACATGTTAGGCTAGTTACACACAAAAATTCAAATTTTTTTAAATAGTCAAACTATCAAATTGGACCACTAGACGCTCCAGTACAATTCGGCGCAGCCGAGTCGGTGTCCAATCAACTCGGCACCAGATGACAATTTTAATAATAATTTTTTTGAACTACCAACATTTTAGACTAGCTACACACAAAAAATCAAATTTTTTTAAATGGTCAAACTACCAAATTAGACCACTAAACGCTCCGGTACAACTCGGCGCCGCCGAGTCGGTGTCTAATCGACTCGGCACCAGATGATAATTTTAATAATATTTTTTTGCACTACCAACGTGTTTCTTTTAAATACCAACTTGTTTTAAAATAATCAAACTACCTAATTGGACCACTAAGCGCTCCGGCGCCTCCGAGTCGGTGCCTAACCAACTCAGCATCAAATTAATCATCTCGCGCCAATTAATCTTATTTTTCACTCATTTTATGTTTTTTGCAGATAAATTAAAAAAACATTTAGGTTACTATAAATTTTTTGCATTACGAAATTTCGAGGATATATTTGTGTATAAATTATGCATATACAGTAATTTTTTGGTATCAAAATATTCAATTTTCAGCGACTTATGCGCCGTTTCCTTTGTTTCCGGAGTCTAAAAAAACATTTTCCTACTTCTGCAGTAATTGCGATCTTCAGAGTGCCTGAAATCAAAAACTAAGAAGAGTCCGTTCGTTAAACTAGAATGCTTGACCTATACAATGACACAGAATTGTAAAAAAAAATTAAAATCCAGCAAAATGGCGGCGTTTTGAAAAAACAGTTCTAAATTACGTTGAAAAATTTGATGATTTCATTGAGTAGACGTCAAAGTGCACCATAAAAATATTTTAATAAAATTATGGTAAGATTGAGCGTAAATTACCAATATAAAGATTAATTTTTGATGACTATTCAAAAATATGCGTAAAAAGGGCCAAAATGGGCAATCGTGCCTTCCATTGGCTATTTTAGCTCCGCCCATGATGATCATATCAAATTTTTAGCATAAACTAAAAAATGCACAAAACACTTTTTCGAAAACTAAAATGTTTAAGTTATCACAATATATAAATACACTGTATTATCGCAAACGTTTTCACCATACTATGGCATCATCAGGCGATGTTTTTATTTTATTAAAGTATTTTTGGGCATAATTTGCACTCGAAAATTACCTTGTAGATTTTAGATTTTAGTGTGAATCCAAGATTTACCGTGTTGTACTCGCTAAAAATATCCCCTTAAACCGGTTCTACTCGGCAAAGACGGAGACCTTTGTTTTTAAGTTAAATTCGGCTAAAATGAATGGAATTCTATTTTAAATAAATTTATAGCACGATATAAACAGTAGCGATGCTGCAATCGGTACCCACTGCAACTGTGGGTAGCCCCGCCCACTAAAACAAGAGCGGTACGTATTTCAAATTCGATTATTTCAAAATTTTAAAGAAAAACATATGTGGATCCTTAGATTAATTGCTTCGTTATAATGTCATTTTTCATATTCTACAAGAATTTTTAGTGTATAATTAAGATTCTGTGGTGCACTTTAACGTTCTACACCCTAGAGCTAATCTGCTATTCTATATAGACTCTATAGACTCAAAAAATACAAAAAAAAATCGATATTTTTTAAAGCGTCACACTAGTGGTGCCCCTTAACTAGATCTTTTAAACAGGGCCGGCTTAAGAATATTTTTGGCTATGAACCAGTGCTCAATTCTCAACTATCAAAAAATTTCGGTGCAAATTAATTATTTATTTATTTATTTTTATTAGTATTGATGATCTAGCAGAGTAAAAACGGGAGATAAAACCAAGATAAAAAAAGAGGAGAGGTTAAAATAAAATAAAAAGGTTGTCACTGCTTACCATTATTTATATATTTATTAAGTACTTTCAAAATTTGAACTAATGGCATTTTTAGCTGGTAAAGGAATGCACACGTAAATTATACGTAATATTATATATTATGCGATGGGCAGTGGTCGCTCGGCGACTTTATTTCCTATCTAATTCTATTCCAAACCTTTCGTATCTCTAACCAATACTTATCTACTGCTTCCTTTTTAATTTCGCTTCGCTTAAATTTAAATTACCTATTTCCTCTTTCAAATCACAACTTTATTTTAAAAATTGTGAAAAGAGCTTGCGGGAATTACAAATTATAGAAAAATAAAATTTTTCCGAACAAAAATAAAATCTATAAAGTAAAACTATTGTCTCACCGACAAAGATAGATATAATATTTCAATGCAATAGAGAGAGACCGAAATATATTACAATTTGAAAATATTGTACATTCAAGAATAACTAAACTCAAAAATAATATAAAATACAAAGAAAAGTTTTTCGAAAAATACTAATTGTTGCAAAATTAAACCAATATAAATAATTATGTAAAATATTAAATATTATTTTTTTTTGCGACGCGCGCAGGCTTTTGTATGCCACAAAAACCAAATTTTTAAATTAAGTTATTAGATCAACTTTATTTTATGTGAATAATTTAACCTTATATTACATATTTCTGCATTAGTTAATCTTGAATGTATAATACTTTTTTTTATTACATATTTCGATCTCTCTATTGCATTGAAATATTATATCTATCTTTGTCGGTGATATCCTGCCCTTAAGCAATATTTACAATTCATGATTGTGCGAATGGATATTATATAGTACTGGCGTTTAAACTTACCAGCACCGCTTTCAATCTTTTGGGCAGACATTTCTTCTCAAAATTAATTGGATTTTCGACCGAAAACATCAACTGTTGATTTTGAATTAACTATTTATGCTAGCTTTAAATATGTTTGGGAAGACGTGGAACTAATTGGATGGCGATTTATCTACTGTTTATTCTATTTACATATTATAATTTATATTTATAAATTATTATGTATAATAATAATTTATTTATTTATTTATGGTTTTTCTCATGTTTGTTCATTCATCCATAAATAAATTAATATAATAATAATTTCATTATAAAATAAATTTTCAGTCATTTGCAATTTTTAAAAAAATTTTACGTTCTTGCTCATAAGCTACCCTGACCAGTAGCGTAAAAACTTTTATTTTTACCGGGAAAGTACCGAAATACAGTAGGTTGGAATTTTACGAATTCCTCAATAAAAATTGGATGGTTAATAGTTAACTAAAGAAAAGACTTCCGATACGCAAAAGACAAAAACACTTTGCCGTTTCGCCGTCGCCACTTCGTCGTCGGCCGTTTCATCGTCGGAGAAGAAGTGAAATTATTTAATATTTAATACTACTACAACATAATATATTAAAATTTAAAAATTACCGGATTGATTAATCAATAAAATTCGAATTATTTTTATTGTTGCACTCGGAATTTCATTTCCTCCTACTCTGCTGATATAACGAACAAATTAATCATTCATTTATAATTTATTTATTTATTTATTGTCTTTTTTATTGTGTTGTTTTTTTATAAATAAATTAATAAAATACAATTTTTTTAGCCATTGGCAATTTTTGAAGCCCGATTGTACTCTTCCAAAAAATGCTTAACTCTATTAAAAGATTAAGGTATTAATTAAATTAGGGGATAAATTTACTACAGACATGTGATTGTAATATAACGCGATTTTTATTTAGGTTAGTGGTTATTCGACGATGTTATTTTTTATAAGCACTGCATTTTTTTAATTGCTTGATAATTAAAAAAATTATAATATGAATTTACAACTACGAAAATTTTACAATTTAGCACCAACTTATATAATTTCCGGCCCCGATTTCGGTGACCTTAAAAATTCCCATTTAAATGCCCTAAAAATTATTAGCGAAATTGGAAAAATACCCGAACCAAGTGAGTTTATTTTAAACATTTTGAAATTTAAAAAAAATTTGGACTATAAAATCCGGACCCTAATCCTGATTTAGAAAGACAGGTCTTTGGGCCCCACGCGCTTGGCGAAAACAACCCGGAATGACTTTTTGGCTCATTTTCAACCTTGAAACGAGAAAATAAATTAAAAAATTAGTCTTACCTTTTGAAGATCTCTTCTTGCAGAAACTAAATGTACATCGTTTCTCGTTACTCATCTTGATAATTAAATGAACTAAACTGGCAATACCACAGAAAACGGATAGCGTAAAAATATTTTAAATCATTGTATCCCGAATTTTATAAATAGAACCAATAAATGTAATTTCAAAAATATAATGTTATCAAAAGATGAAATAATTAATAATTAAAGTTAATGATTCTAATTTATTGTTGATGAGGTTACTTTAATCGCGTTCTTGTAAAATATCAAATTCAACAAAATTGTCATCATATTATGTTCGTGATGACGATGTAAATATTAAAAAAATTTACCTACAAAAATACTTGACCACAAAAAAATTTAAAATCCCATAAAAATTAAGGTAGCTCCAAACCCTAATAATATATCAACTTTTTGTCGATGGAATTAAAATTTTGAAACGTAAAACGGTTTCCTTATTCATTTTATCCTAATCTTATTTAGGTATATGCCCCCCCCCCCCCCCCCCCCCGAGACGAAGGTCTGAAGTTCAATAAACAAAACTTTCTGTTGATAGAATTAAAATTGTGAAAAATTAAAACGGTTGCCCTAGTTACCCTAACCATCTTGTTTAGGTATCTCCCCCCCCCCCCCGAAACAAAAGTTTGAGGCTCAATAAGCAAATATGTTAACTTTCTGTTGATAAAATTAAAACTGTACAATTTAATACGGTTCCCTTATTTTCCTTTCTTTACAAGAAAAATAAAATTTTGCCAGAAAAATGAAAATTTTGAAATTGTACAAATGAAAATTACAATAATTGAAGAAAATAAAGCAAAAAAAAATGCAACATTAAGAAGTGGTTTAAATTAGTGCCGGAATTGTGGCCTCCCAAGGAGAAGATATTTTTATGGAAGTACCGAAAAAGAAAATGGAAACAACTGGAATTCGGACGAAAAAATTTTGTTAAAAAAAAATATATTTTAATGATTTATTTATAAAAATTTAAGTGGATGATTTTGATTTGTAAAAGATTACTTGAATATTATTTGATTTAATTTTAAAAGTTATTAAATAAGTTAGTAACTTATTTTTACTCGTGAATTCATTGGTTCACTCATAAAAATTAAGGGGGTTTAATGTCGTGTTTTGAAACCGTAAAATTCTTATTTTATTTTATTTGTTTATTATTTTAAAGTTTGTTTTGTTTTTATTTAAAATTTTGTAACATACTGTACATAGAAATTTATTTATTTATTAGTAAAAATTATGTTGGTAACAAACAAGGTGGGGAAAGAGGCTCCAAGCGTGATGCCGACACGGCCACTCGCAAAATTAATTTAAAATATTAATTCAAATAATTAATTAGTTTAAAAAGAATTTGATTAAATAATTTAATTATATTTCACAAGTTAAAAAATTAATTTATTAAAAAGAATTTGAAAGAATTGGAAGTTTTTGGTTGTTTGTAAAAATACATCACAAAAAATCATCACAATAAAAATTGAAACAAAATTTGTATGATTTTTAAATAATTTTCAAATTAAAGAGTCTCATGCTCTAAAAAACGATGTGTGCACTCCAGCGAAGATTTTTCATGTGAAGGTGAATTTTTTACATTTTTGTAAAACTGGGGCATCGCATTTAAATGTCCCCCCCTTACGTGAAGTTTAAGCACGATGGAATTTGCATGTCTGCCCCCCCCCCGTTTTATCAATTTTTGAGTAAAATTTGTCTCGAATATTAGAACTTCGTGAAAAATTTATTAAATTTATTAAAATTAGAGTTTTAGACTGAAAGTAGGGCGGAGAACATTATAAAATTATAAATTTAAAAAACAAACCCAATAAATTTGATATAATTGTGTTCCTTTATTGTATTGCTTGCTTTTAAATGAATGCGCTTTATAATCTTCTAACTGGTTAACATTTTATTTTATTTACAATATATTTATATAAAAATTAATTCACTTTACACATCATATAAGAATTTATTATAGCTCTTTTAAATCGTATATTTTATATAGGTGAGTGTGATTTAAATTTTTAAAGCACACAGTATATAATGTTAACAGTGCTATCATGAATATAACCAACCTCGAAGATATAAATGAGGAAATTTTATTAGCACGACCCTGATTTTTCAAAATTTTATTGTTATAAACACTTTTAAAGATGTCCGTAGC
The DNA here is from genome assembly GCA_911387805.1 of Cantharis rustica. Lineage (NCBI taxonomy): Eukaryota > Metazoa > Arthropoda > Insecta > Coleoptera > Cantharidae > Cantharis > Cantharis rustica. The sequence continues at coordinate 37,713,027 of OU426882.1, forward strand.
AGCATGCAAGTAATAAAAAAAAAAGATTCTAGTCAACTAAAATATTAAAAAAAAAAAAATTGTAAAATATTTACCCCCCCGCGAACTTCAGCTGAATCTACTTTTGGAAACAACGAATAAATTAATTAAATATGTATATTCAAAAATGCGGAAGCAGGTGAATTGCGTGTAACCTAGTTGGATAAGTAAGTTTTTCATGTGAGAGTAAAAATTCTTTACTCTTTAAAAATTTAAATTCAAGAGTTTGATTATCACAAAAAATTTCGTTTATTTTGGAATTTTTCAAAGCAATATTAGCTCTGAATAATTGCTATTTGCTTGTGGGGCTAAACCTTCAGTCTTGGTACCCACATTAACCATCTTTAATTTATTCTTCTTCGTTTTATTAATTTCTCTTTGCATTGCATTGCAGGTTTAAATAAATTGGTACAAAATTAGCAAGGTGAAGGCAACTGCTAGTTTTCATCCCAATTTAGATTCTAGTGAGACTCACAAAATGTGCATCTGCTGGCTCCAGATAACATTTTCAATGGTCAAAATACTTACCGATGTAATATAATAAACAAATCTTTCACTTTCTGAACTCTAATGAGGAAATAAATTAATTTCTTTGTTTCTGGAATGCTAGCGATTATTAAAATTTTTGTAGCATTCCGGACGTAAAACACAAACGACTCAACTTTGGCCATCGAAGCCTCACGGTAGCAAAGATGCGATTTTTATACGGTTTTGTTAACCTGCACAGAAAATAAATAAATAAAAATACATTTTCATAATATATAAAAAGAAAGGTAAAAATAAAATTTGAGAAATCTAAAATAATTTATTTTGTTTACACATTTTTATACACTACACTTTATTTTTACATACATACAATTTATACATGAATTATTTTTGATTTCTCAAAATAAATTAAACTTTTACCTTTCCCCTACTTGGAGCCTACCAAAAATTATGAACGCAGCTAAATCGCTAACGCCGTCTTTATTTTTGCTGCCTCGGTAAATTTCTTATGCTGAACCAAAAACTGCACCTACCTCTTTTTCAGATACAAAAACGAGAAAAAATAAATTAAAAATATAAAAACTCAAAATAAAAAACGTTAGTTAAAATTTATTAATTTTTGGGTTCCGTTTTATTTTCAGGCCCTGTATAAAGTGTTTATAACAATATATTTAAATGTAGTGTCAAGTGACGAAACGTAATTGTCTTTATACCTAACTACTGATTGTTCATTTAAAACTCGAAAACAAAACGCATACAAAAAGTGCAACTTCACTTAAAATGAGATAAAAATCGCCCTTAAAATTAAACTTACGAAACTTTAAAATAAATGCGCTTAGAATAATTTTTAAAAAATCACACAAATACAAAAAAAAACCCGATATAAAACCAAATTATGTTTAACAACCCTTAACATAAACAGGACAGGACTAGAGTAACATGAGGTAAATTTATTACATTTTTGGTCAATGCGGTATTCGAAATATTAAAAGAGATTTCATTGAAAAAAGATAAATGTACGATACGAAACGTTGCGATATTTGTAAGATTTAAAAATGTACAAGATGTTCCCTTAAAATTGTGCAGCAAATTTACACGCGAAACAGATCCACCTTTCAAATAACAAAAAAAGTAGAAAAAATTTTTAACGTTGAATTTTAAATTTTTACTGTAGTGGATTACTGTTGATTTAAAGATGTCAGTCTCTTTGAGTATAATAGTACTAATCGTGTACAACAAAAAACTTCTAAAATCGTATTTGAAACGAAGTTTCTGTGTCATACACAAGACACTTTTGTTAGAAACCCACGTTATTTATCAAAGTGGGCCATATAAACGAGGCCAAAATTCCACAGAAGATGCCAGTCACTAAAGCTGCCGCTGCAAACATTCCCGCTACACTTGCATATTTGTCTTCAACGGTTCTGAAATTAAAAAATTAAATTGTTAAAATATTGACACGTGGTAAGAAATTTCACTTACCGTGGTGCGTACATCATCCCTAAAGAACTGCAATACCCACTACTTATGCCCATGATGATGGCAATAATCCAATAGACCCAATCGTTGGTGATCAAAATCGGAAACATTCTAACAGTTAAATCATCTTTGACATGATAATTTGATAATAAATACAATGGTATGAACACAACACGTGCAACTACGGGTATAACCAAGTATTTTGGTGAAGGCTAAAAAAACATAAAATCATAGTTAATATTAACATTAAGAAAGTGCGAAAACCATCTGCTTACCCAAGTTCCGAAAATAGGTAAATAACTTCCAATAGTGGCCGCAATATTAAAAGTAAGAAAACACGTAACCGAGGTGTATAGTTTGGAAGGAACCCAAAAGTCTGGGTCGCTCAATCTCACTTCTACAATAAAAAAAGAAATTTATTTCAATCTTACCAAAATAAAACAACTTACTCGCTTGAACAGCAGGAAAAATGGACAAAGTAACAAAAAACACAAAGAAAATATTAAATAATTGCGGTAGAGCTTTTTTAAAAATATAAAAGTAGGGTACGCGCCGGTTCCCATGATCAATTTGCTTTTTGGTAACGGCTTCTCGTTTTTCCTTCAGCTGGTAATGCCTATAATATCTCTAAACAACAACAGTGTTAAAACAGCACATCGAAAAAAACAGATAAAAACTTACGTTTAACGGGAGTGCGAAGTAAGTGTCGAAACAAATCAACAACACAAACAAAGCAGCAATGAAATAATAAATCGCTGCTAATCTCTTATTTGATGTAAAAGTTTTAGATAAAATGTCAACAATGGCGGCAAATGTACCGCTAATATTTGAGCCAAGAATTACGGCCCCGGTATATTTGAAAGGCAACTTGGCGGCCATTCCAAAAATGGTGTTCTGATAGATTCCGTTGGCCACTAAAACATTACAAAATTAGAAATTGTGTCAAGATTTATTCAACAAATTCCCTTACTGTTTAAAATTACAACAGAAATCATCGTGATCCAGAAGAAGGCTCCAGGCCAGTCGTGGGTATCCGACATGGCCAAGGCAACTGTAAGAATGAATATCATAACTTCTGCTGAAATACTCCATACTATACGTGTCGTGAGGTTTCCTCTGAAAAAATTAGAAATTTTTAATAAAATTGATTTCGATTTTGAATAATAAAAATAATATAGATCAAAATTATTTCTACAGTTTTGTTATAGAATATAGCAATTTAAATTACTCGGAAGATCTAGTATAATAAAATTAAACAAAAATATCTCGAATATTTCCCGCTTGCGCTATATTAAGATAGCACTTATACTTAAAAAAAAATGTCTATACCGGTTGCTGAAGAGAATCCCCCCAAGACAATTTTGTCCATTCCGTGACTGAAAAAATACACCGACGAAATTGTAAAAAAAAATTAAATTTTCTACCTGCATTCGAAGATATTACCGTTTAGCAGCTACGATAATTTAAAAAATAAGCAATTTTAACCGATTTTTTCGTAACTTTGTCCCCCTATAATTCAAAATAACCTGAAAATTAGTTGCTTTCCGAATTTAATTTAAATTTTCGCAATTGAAACAATAAAAATTCAAAAACCGATTCATTCATAACTTTGCCCCTCATTTTGCCATCAAAGAAATACACAGGTCAAAATAATGAGAAAATTAACTTGCAGAAAATTTTTAATCAAAAATTGAATTTTTAATTAAAACTTTACGTCTGTGTAACTTTGTCCTCCGTACTGCCATCGGAAAAATACCGATTAAATTATAGAAAAAATTATTCTCATATCGCAAAATAACAAATCAAAATAATAAAAGCTTAACTAGCCAATTTAAGAAGATAAGCGTAAATCGAGACAAAGCTCGTAGAGGGAGAAAATTAGACCAAAAAAATACTAAAACCCTTCATTCTTGCCCGGAGGTGAGGGGGGCGGGTAAAAATAAATATATTCTGATTAGTTTAGATTATGGGAAGAATAATGATTAGCTTTCCAAAAATTTTAATTCAAATTTTCGAGTTTAGTCGTTACGATCAATTAACCCCCCCCCCTCCGCCGTACTGATTCAAACTATAAGAAAACTATAAAAAACACCATCACATTATAAAAAAATTATAATAAAAACTTAGAAATTTTAAAACAATCCCCCCCCCCCGTAAAAATAAACAAATTAAAATAACAAAAACAATAGTTGGTTTTTGAAAATTCATAGCTTAACTTCGACTCTTTCCACCGCTTAGTCGCTACGATCGAGCGAAAAAAAAAATCAAAAACCCAGTATTCGTAATTTTGTGTAACAATAAATTAATATAATAATTATTGATAAAAACACTTTTATACTTTCTCATAAGAGCAACTAAATCCAATAATTGTGGGGGGGGGAGGCAAAAAAATTATCACGCGCAAAACAAAGTTTTTTATTTTACCCTAGTGAACTAATTTGGAGAAATTTGTGAGGTCCAAGTACCCGCCACTTGCACCTATGTACTTTTTTCTCACATTTATTATTCCGTTATTCCGTCGGTGTAGATTTTACGCGATGACGCGTCAAGAGTATTATGATTTTCTTCCCTATCATTGAGATTTACTGGCCGCTACCGTCTAAAACAAGAAACCTACCCCCCCCTGATTGATAATTTTTTATTGGCGATCTAAAAAAATTTGAAGGTTACCGTAGAGCGAAGATCAGTGCGGCCTTCAGGCCGCACAACCAGGGCAATCAAGTTCCACACCATTAAGAAATTGTTCTATTTCACAATCTATTATTGTATAAACGATTTTAACCCACCCTGTGCTTAATTGTTAATTTTCGTAAGTTTGAGGTGGTGACAAAAGAATATTTTTATTTTTTTTCTTTACAAAATTTTCTTTTTTTATCTACACCTTGTTCATTATTTTCAGAATTTATGTGAAAACGGTTAGTTTCTCAAAAAAAATTATTTGTCCAAAGTTATAGTCCGTTAAATTCCCTATCCGATTTGGGCTGTGATTTTTTTCTAAGACGTTTCGTTTAAGAGTTACGGGATTCGCAAGAAAAATAAAAATATAAAAGTTGAATTTTTTTAACATTTTTCCCTTAATTTAATTTATAACTCGAAATCCGTTGATTCTAGACGATAAGGGGTTATAACCTAATTTGTAGATAAGCAAATGATCTTTAAAAAAGTTCTCATCAATTAAACCTAAAAAATCAATAATATCGGAACTATGGCCGTTTGAAATCGGAAATCCCCCCCCCCAAGGATTTGGACTTCGACAAAATTTTCTTTTGAAATTTTTGTCTTAGCAAAGTGGTGCACCCTGTATATAGAGAATGACTTATTTAACAACTTTTGTTTTTTGTTTACTCTAAAGTTTGTTTCTGTTTATATAACTTTTTTTTAATTTTGAATTCAAAATGAATGAATTTAATGTTTTCGTTGTCAATTAAAAATATTCAATTGCAAATAATTTAAACTTAAAAATAAAATTTTAATAAACTATTCAAGGTTCGAACTTGCGATTTTCAACCATCCAATCGACGCTTATCAATTCGCCACACGCTGGTCTTATAAATTTAATTTTCAACTTTCCAAACATCCAAATTCAAAAATAAAATCTAAACACGCATAAAACAATTACTCATCAAAAAAAAATATCTTCTTTATAACAAAATAAAAAAAAATCAAAATTTGCTGCGGTCAAATCAGGCCAATAACTTCTTCAAATCAAATTTAAACCGACAAATACTCAAAAAAAATCGATCGATTCCAAAATATTCGCACAAAATTATATCGAGCCAAAATCACACAACCGCTCGGGCGGCCATTTTTTTTGGCAAAAAGCAATTATCTTATCACGACAATATATTACTATTGTCAGTTATATCATTAAACTTCTAGCATGTTTCTAATTTTTTAGTCATCCTCAGCACCGTATGAAGATAATATGTTATTTTAAACTTACGGCTGTAGTGTTCATGTATGTAGAACGCAAACCCGGGTATATGGTACTGATGACGACTAATAAGTCAGAAATACAGTGTCTACCGTTCAAGATTAAATAATAAGCATAAGTTTTCAAAAATATACAGACATTTTTGAAAAAATAAGACATTAAAGCCATATTAAATTACATAATTTGTTGAACAGGAAATTGTACAATTTCTGTGCAGAAAATAGTTTAGAGGCGTCTGACACGACACAATTTTTTTCTTGCAAAATTGTATCGTGTCGTTGTATAATGTAAATTTTATGGATTTAATTTTTAAAATAAATTTAATCTTAATGGCCATTACTGCTCATGAATTTTGAAGATGGTTATACAAATCTAAGATTGTATTAAAAATGAAACTTACCCAATCTGCATAAAAATATTCAGCCAATTGAATATTAAATTAGGAACTTGTGCAGCAAACGTTACATACTGTAGATAGCTATTAGCATAGGACACTTCTTCTCCTATGTACTCTTTTCCAAGTTTGTATTGAGCAAAATACTGAAAAATAAAGGTTGAAGTTAATCAAACTAAAAACACCAAAACATTAAATAAACAGCAGCTTCACCGAAAGTTTGTTTGAATTGTACCGAATCAATAATTGAAAATTTAATTTCAAAGAACAAAAGTTCCATCGTCATCGAGCTTGACCTAATATCCTGACTGGTCGAGCATTTTTGCGAGTCCTGATCTGCATACCTTTACAATAATAATATAAAGGTGGAATTTATTACTTCAGATAAGCAAACAATATGTGATTTGGAGAAGATAATCCTTCGATTTCAAAAATTGAAATTAGTTTTTTTTCTGATGTTATATTTATTCAAGTGCTTGGTAAGCAAAGCACACAAATCTAAACCCCAACAGTTTCCCAATTTATTGGCCACGATAAATAAAAGCGAAACGCGTCTCGTTACAGAAGAAAAATACGTTTCTGGAACACTCACCGGTTCAGCAGTGATAAACATATTCCAAGGCATCAAAACTCCAATTCCGTGTAAAATAAACGTCAAATAAATTAAATTATGCGTATCTTCCGGGGGATGAACCTGCAAGCTCGCATCGTCCATTGTCAAATTTCTGAAATTTAGTTCGTCTTCGGGCAAATTACGGTCTTCCCAGGACGGTTGTAAAATAACAGGCTTCTGCTGAAGGGGTAATTTCTCCGATTCGTCACCTGAAATTTGACAAGAGATTTTTTTAAATTCATTTCGAGTGGATACCCGAGATAAACAACACAAATAAATTAAGTTGTAAAAATCGACGATGCAAAATTTTCTGATAAGTTGAATGTTTGAAATAATTAAAATCATTACCGTAATCGTTTGCATTATAACAGCGTTTAATCATCTTGAAAAATTGATTTTCGATATCGACAACGAAACGAAAATATTCAATCACTTGAATCACTCGTCAATTGCACCTCGATTTCCTGAACTAAAGTGAAAATTGAAAAAGAGGTAAAACGTGTACGGTACTCAACATTTTAATTACTACTATCATAATAACAGCTTAAGGATCATTAACTAAATGCAGACTACCACTAAGAATCGAGTACTTAAAAAATAAATTGCCACCCTTAATGGAAATTTTGAGTTTGCAAATATAACTTAATTTTCACATTTTTGAAACTCCTGAAATGTGCATCGATAGCACCCACTGCGATAGAAGGATAAACTTGGTAAATACTTGATATAATGCAATCGTATGTTGACGTACTGAAAAGATAACCACAATTTGAGGTCAAAGGTCGTGCGTGGAACTATTCCAAAAAATTCAAATAGTAAACGAATAAATTGCGGTCAGATTTGAAATAATTCAATTTGATGCAATCTCCCTGAATTTTATCAAAGTCTACCTGACACTGATTGGCTGTATTTTGCACTGAAAAAAATTATCGCGTGAAATTTAAATAATTGTGTTTTATGTTCAACTTCTTTTCTTGTTGTTGATCCCCCCCCCCCTAAGTTTACGTAAAATGAATTCGGGCATTGAACGCCCAGTGGAAAATATCGAGATTCCAATTTTTGACTTCAGAGCCAGTGTTGCCAATACTTCGATAGAATATTCATCAACAATTCCTCAACTTTCCTTAAATTTTGAAAATAAATTAAAAAATTTTATCCCGAAAGTAAAGACTTTTTTTCCTACTTTTTCCACAATCTTATACGTAATCTGCAGTTTATTACCAACTTATTAACCCTGTTAAGCCTATGTCGGGTCTAACAGACCCGAGTGCGCATTTACATGAATATAAAAAAAGAGCTTTTTAAATAAGTGTTTAGAAAACTTTAAAAAGTTGAGTAGATTGTTAATAGACTCGACGAATTCACCGACGTTACAATTTTATATTAAAGTGGTAATCGGCTTCCAATCGAATTATAAGCTGATATTTCAGCTAATATTTACTTTCTCAGGACCGTCCTAAGATATACGACGCCCCTGGGCTACTAAAACCCATAAATACAAAATAGAAAAAGTCAATTTATTACTATTACCCTAAACGAAAACATAAAGGGCTCTTTAAAGCATTTTTTTAAATTTCCACTTTCACGTGGCCATCGTCCGGAAAATATTAATTTTTTAATAAAAATTAATTAGTGCTTTTTTAAAAAGTGTGAAGTAATCTACAAACTAGATTTAACCATTTTTCGTCTAAAATCAACGGCTTATTAGTTTTGAATAAAAATAAGTAAAAAAATGTTGAAAAATTGGAGCTTTTTTTATTGTTTTTTTTTTTCAAAATTTTGTATTTTTTAAACAAAACATTTTGCAAACATTCCGTATAGGATTTTTAACGGACTACAACTTTCGTCTAGTGAGAATTTTTTAAAAAACTTCAAAAAAAATTAATTAACTTCATTTTTTGTTTTATAGCTGCCTTGTTTACTATTTTCTGATTTTCTGTGAAAGGGATTAGTTTTTCAAAAAATTTTACTAGACAGATGTAGTAGTCCGTTAAATTTCCTATCCGGAATGGAGCGTCAGAATTTTTGTAATATAAAATATTTCGTTTAAATGATACAGTTTTAAAAAAAACCAAATAAAAAATCTCGAATTTTTCAACATTTTTGTACTTACCTTAATTTATAACTCAAAAATTAATATTTTCTGAGCTATGGCCACGTGAAAGTATGAATTAAAAAAAATGCTTTAAAGAGGCAAATTTACCTAATAAATAAAATACTATAAAATGCGGTGTCTGAGTTCCCGGGAGGATTCAGATGACGTAAAGTTGTTGAATATTTCTGAAGTTTGTATATTTTTTTAAAAATTGTTGCTTTTACAAAGTTCAATAAATACTTATTATTTTTCTAAAATATTTATGTATTCGTAAATTTAAATCTGACGTAAAATGAATTATTTAAAATAAAAAATTAAATTTTTTTTTTTACTTTCCCCACGCATATTAAAATTCCTCATATTATTTGGAAGAAATGTGAAGAATGCTCACTGTTTAGGGCTGTGTTTGGGTTAGTTAGAATGTAAAGATACTAAAAATCCACGGACCTAGGAGGGGGGGGGTGCAATGGTGTACAAAAAAGCTCCAGTATATAGTTTTTTGCGTACTTGTAGCCAAAAAGTGTTTGAAGCTGAAAAAATGTATTACAAGAATGTTCCTATTTATTTTTTTAAACTTATTAAATTTTTCGAAGTATATGCTCGTGAAATTCACAAATTTTTAAAAAACCGACCGTTTATTTCAGTCGAAAGTCCTCTGAGAAGAACTTTTAAAACAAAAAATAATTAAAAATTTCAAGCTATATGATACAAAATCGTTACAAAATTTTGAAAATGATTATTAGCCCAAATGGTCTGAAAATCGGCTTAAATTTAAATTTCAGCTTCCTGAACAATAAATTAAACTCCCAATACCGCAACCATCGGCGTTATTGCTTTATTATAGTAAACCTTAGATCTTAAAACATAGCCAAAAATATTGTAAATTGAAAATTAGCTTAAATACATCTAAAGCTTGCAAAATAATTAATTTTTGTAAAATATATTATTTTTCGTCCTATAAAAAATCAAATTTCTATGTGCATTTCTTAACATTCGCTCGCAGTTTCTTTTTAATTTAATATATTTTAGGAAAATAAGCATTTACCCTATATGCCCCCCCAAATTTAAAAAAAAAACTGTTTTTTTTTTTAGAAAAACAAGTTTAATTTTTTTTTTTTTTTCAGAAAAATTGCAATATTTTCGTTTTTGTTGTAAATATTTTGTAATTTTATATTTTGAAAAATCCAGTGAGTTCTTCTACTGAAGAGAAACAAAAATCAATCCAAAAGCTACAAAATCAGCCAATTGGCAGCGATTTTTCTTTTACTTTGCAGCGGATTTTTGACAATAGCATTTATTTCAGAATCTTAAAATGCCGCTATCAGGCGCCAGGAGCTTTTTTAAACTAAAAAAAATACTACCTACATATTTCAGCATAAATTTAGATTTTCTTACTTATAAATTGTTTTCCATATAAAAATATATCTTCACAAAAAAAGCAAAATTTTTTTTGTCAAAATGCAGTTTGATAGAATTTTATGATAAGGTAAATAAAGATAAAATATTGAATGTCCTCATTTTAAAGGAAATTTAATATTCTATAACTTTCTTCCTGAGAACTATTTTCTTAAATGAACGGTAAGGAAGTTAGAAGGCAAAGTTGATTAAAAAACGTGAGACAAACAAAATTACTTGACCTGCAAAATCTCGAAAACTGTAAGAGATACGTAAAAAATGAATAAGATCCTTTTTGTAGGAAATTTTATCAGGTTCAATTTTATACCTAACCACTTTTTGGCTAAAGCTAATCATTTCCGAGATATCAGCAAAAAACCAAAATCAGCGGTCTACTTTGTCCTCTCGTCCCTTTCACCGCCTAGGTCCGGGACTTTTAGTATGTCCGAACTCTTATGTCTTGCTCCGAACAAAAAGTCGGATCTTAAAATTTCCTCATAGACTCTCTTCAGTGCCTGGACTATTACTTTAGTAAAAATCAAAATAAAAAAAGGTCCAAAATTTACATTTCGAATTCTCTTGCGGAAACTTCCAAATAGTGGAATAATTTTAATTAGTTATTAAATGAAGGTTTTTTTATTTCCTATCAAATTTTTTTGCATTCTTTAGAAAGATAAAATAACTTGATCTATTGCTTTATTTGTTGATGATATCACTCGAACAAATTCTAAAATATTCAACGTTTTGTACCAAAAAAAGTACATTTTGTTTATTTAATTTTCGATTTTCACATATTTCTGCTCGATTTTTGCAGTAAAAAATAAATTTTTTTGAAAATTGTGCCAGTGACTTTTAATTGAATTATCCCCTTTTCTCTAACGTTTCTTTTTACCCCCCCCCCTCCCCCCATAATTAAGAATGTAAAAAAATTACTGGTTTTAAAACTTTTTTATTTGTAAAATAATCACAATATCAAGAATAAATTTAAAAATATTGCTCAAGGAGTTAACTTGGCTTTACTCTTTTTACTCCACATAATTTCAGCATTCCAATGAAACTCTATAATAAATAGTAATATCGTGGTTAATTCGTCGTTTTGGAATCCCTTATAGGTTCTCAATATTACTAAAATTAATTTTTGAAAAAATGTGACAAACAGCAGTAGCAATTTGATAATAACTCGAAAACCGTGAAAAAATTGGAAAAAATTTATATTAGTACTGCTTCCTACAGTCAGCCAATAAAAACTAACAGTTTGACTCCTGGAGTCCGCTATCATATTATACCATAAATAAAATGCTACCTTTAGAATGTGGAGTTTCTGCGAGCTTTTTTTTCCAAAAAATTCTGATTTTTTAAAAACAATTTAGTTGCACTATGCACTTATCGTTATGAAACAACTTAGACATTAAAGGTTTTGCAGACACACAACCCACCTCAGTTAGGTGGTAGACCAACGTCATTGACCCGTTCAACGGGTAGGGTGCTACAGTTGGTGGACAAAACTCTTAAATAATTGAGCTTTCATAAACAAGTTTCGAATAAAGTACTCATAAATTGTTATAATTGTCACTCGCCAACAAGGGAAATGCTGGACCCTGATTATCTTCCCCTGTACTATTTATTCAACCAAATTAAATTTGTTTTAAATTAATTAGAAAAATAAAAAATTATGTCTTACCTCTTGAATTCTCCCTCTCGGTGAAACTAAATCCATATTGTTTCTTGTTACTCATCTTGATAATAATGTTGACCAAACTGAACCAAATAATTTATCCCTAGATCACAATTTCGCTTCCCACATTCTGCAAAAAATAAAACTGCACTTAGTTAATTATGTAAATGACATAGAAAGCGGATCTTGAATTTTATAAGTGCCAGCAATAAATACTACAATTTCTAAAATACATATAATGTTATCAAATGATAAAATCGTAATAACAATAATTAAAGTTAATGATTGTAATTGACGAAGTTTCCATCATAATTAAAAGAGTTGTAAAAGTAAATTTAAAAAAATGTTAAAGCAAATATTACCACAAAAAAAGTTCAGCAAATTAAGTAGAAAAGCTTTTTGCAAAGCCTAATAATATTTCAGCTTCCTGTTGATAGAGTTGAGATTTTGAAAAATAAAGTCGACTTCCATTCTTTATTTACTTAGCTAGCTAATTATTTTAAAAGCGGGAACATTCATTAATTATACTTAAGATTCTCGCGTGTCTACCTTTGAATTATTAAATACTCATGCAAAATTTATATTTAATATTTTAGTGCCGAAAACGATATCGAATGCGAACGTCTCGTCGAGGCAAAGCAAATGGAAATTAAAAATTTTAAAATAAGCAAATGCATAATAGATTACCGAGCTTATACCACTATTGCATAATGGCAATATTAAACAAACAACTTATCAGCATTCACACAAGAATGAAGTAACAAAATTGTCGTGCGTTATCAAAATGCTGGCGACTGAAAGGTAATGGATTTTTAAAGACCCAATAATAGTCATTTACATTCTATCAAAATGACTGGTCCCCAGTGTTTGACTTGCGAAAGCAGCTTTCGACGACAAAAACCTAATTTCGTTTTTAGCAAAACCGTGACGATGTACCTGCGAAGTCGAATTGAAAATTATAAACAAGGTCTCAGGGTGAGGCGCCTTGAGCCAACCCTGCCCCAGCCCTTAACTGCAGCGGTATAAAAATATCTCGATATTTTAAAAATAACTTTACAGTCCCACAATGCATGATGTACATGTTAACGAGCTAATAGGAATGCTATCGATCGGTCAATGAACAAAGTTTGATAGTAAATAAAATCAAAAAAATTGAGATGTCACAGGATCGTGAAGGTTTCAGTCTACAACGCTCCCAATTTATATTCCACTAACTTATTCAATTAACTTTATTACGATAAGTAGATGAAACGGCTGACACAATGTAATTATGTGATTATGCTTTGTTAAAATTTAATAGTGAAAATTCCTAAGATATTCAATTAGGAGTAATAACCTTAATCGTCTAACAATAAAAAAGCTCACACAGTAAAATCAACAAGGATGGGAGGAGAAGATTACAAAAAAGCCTATACAATAAGTAAGCTGCTTCCAATTTGCAAAGAAAAACTGATTTCTACAAAAATAATCGACTTTCAGCACATAATAGTATATTATATATTAAGGGAGTAAGAAGGTTATTAATTACGAGTACCTACTTAATCAAAAGATTATTATCTTTTCTTATTTCCACGAAAAACTATAAAAAAAAAAATTTATCCGCTTCTGACTGCATAAGAATATATTTTACTCCCACTGTAGGTCGGCAAAGGTGACGATTTAATCTCGTAATTTGTGGATAAATTGTGGATAAATCGCGTTATTGTGGATAAAATTTTGTTTATACAATTTAAAAAGTTTTGTTTACTACGATATTTTTAATAAGTTTAAACTTATTCATATTTTAATTTTAAACTCTCATGTAAAAAACCGTTTTTAAATAAAATTTTTTAATTTTAAAATTTGAATAAAAATCACAAACTAAATTCTTATTTTACCGATGGCGATAGTAAAATAATGTTGTCAAAACGAAGAACTCAATTAGATTGAAAGAAAATTTCACAAATCTTAAGCAAATGTACACTTAATATGTATACAATTGTACAAAATATAAAACAATTTATGGGTTTACAATGCCCACTCTAATTTATTGCGGAAGTGTTATTTTAAGCTATGCTGCCCATGATGGTCATAAAATGTATGTTCCTTTTAAAATTTTTGGTTCAAACAATTTATTGCAATTTAAAATTTTTATCATAATAGTAAGAATTAAGATAAAATACCTATTTCATTTATTTCAATATAATTATTATTTTTCAAAAAATCGAAAATTAATGAATAGGAGTAATAACTAACAATTAATTAAGTGGTCGCAGACTTTTACACAGTACTGTAAATATTTAGGACATTTTTATATTCTTCATCTTCGGTTCTTATATTTTTGCAATTTAGTAGTACGTGTATTTAATCCAATGTCATCAATCGCCGGATTATAATACGAATTTCCGATTCTTTAATTTGGGATTTAATTTATTAGAAATATCTCTTTAGTTTTAATTTTTATTTAAACAAAGTTTAATGTTTTTGTTATAGTAAATTGTTTTAGTTTTTTGCTTTTTTTTACGATTTCAGTCAAACTTTCGGTACTTTATTAATTGATAAATAATTTGGGGGGGGGGGGGGGGGCTTGCCCCCCTTAAATACGGCCCTGTGCATAACTGTCCATAAAAAATACATTTTCAATTTTTTTTAATGAAAATAAAAGTAATTCACAAGAAAGTTGGTGTTTCATCGACCCCCCCCCTTTCCCGAGTTTCATAGTGCAAAGATTAATCATAAACTGGAATTGATTTCATTAAATTAATAAATCTTTCAAAACCTTTCTACATTTTCAGACATTGCCCTTCATAACAAGCTTGGAACCGCCGTTGATACAAAAATACAAATTTAAAAAAATATAACATCACAGGAAAAAAAATTAGAAATAATTTATTTATATTAATTTTAATCATGATAAATAATAATCGATTACTTTAGCAAGGATGCCAAAGTGTCTCCAAAAGATAATAAACAAAATCATTGGAGAATTTGATAAAAAATATAAAAACTAACTCAAAATATCGATGAAGTTGAGTAAAAAAACAAATTTAAACCTACATGCAGCGGTATATTTAAGTGGGCGGAGCCGGCCGCAGTTCACTTCTAGCAGTGCAGATGCTAAAATTATTTAAAAACAAAGATCTGTGTATTTCTAGATTCACCACTCTCGAGTGCAATTTATGTCCTAAAATACGCTAAGAGGGCGAGTCAAGTTCTGCCATACTTTCTTCCGAGTGACGTCGAACCACATTTAATGTCCTAAAAATACTTGTACAAGATAAAAATACGCCATGGGCGGGTTTAACCTTATAGGAACAGCCAATGGAGTAGCCGCGTTCAATTATTTACGGTTTTTAAGCCTTCTTCACACTAATTTTTAAATAATCTACAAATTTTAATGTCAATATTTATAATTTACTCCATAAACATAAAATTACAAAAAATTTCTGCGAAAGCGCACAAAAATTATTCAGCAGTTCATTGCTAAACGTAACATATTAATTCTCGTCTGCACTCAAAATTAATTAAATGTATAAATTAATGTAGGTTAGGCTTGGGGGGGGAGGGAATTATTTCTTACCTTTTCTGCCAAAGAAAGCGCGCGCTGGGGGGGAGGGGTATTATAAATCTTACGTAAGATTAAAAAATTACAAAATAATAGAAATGTTTTCAAAATTATATTTAAAATTTGAATTAATAATACTATATTATTTTTATTACGGTTATACCGTATTTCATTTCATAAAAGGGGAATCCCGGACTGATAAATGAAGTGAAACAAATAAAATAATATAACGTCAATTTTTTTAAATTGAATAAGTTTTGAAAAAATTCTATGTCTTATCATTTGGGGCAAGGAGGGAGGGGGGGGGGGATTTTCACGATTTTCCCATTTTCGCTCATACGGGAAAGGGGGGGGGGGGGGTAAAAATCATGAAAAGTTTAATTACTACGTCATACTTGAACGTCCCCTTAGAGAAAAGTTTTAGCATTTAAGCCACGTGGCCGCTTGTACCGGGTTGAGTAATTACACCAGTTAGCTTTATTAAGGTTCACCTGGCAATTCTTCTTAGCGCTTTACCACTGGGTGTTGGTCCCAAGCACGCACACAAGTACAAATACTTTTAACCCAAATAATTGGGTTAATTCAGGGATTTTAAAAAGTACGACCTCTTAACTCCCCCTCCCTCCCCCATGTAAGGGTACGTAAGATTGTGGCAACCCCCTCCCCCTCAACTTACGTAGGGATTTTATTTTTTAATTAATTTTGACGCTCCTCTCATTGCATTCCGCTGGCTAATTTTTGGCAATTTATCTAAAAATGTTATAAAAAAATGTTGATGTCGGTTATTATGAAATTTTTAAATAGAATTGAATTAAATCGTACATTATCAGTATACTAGCATCTTTGCTATATAATACACCTGAGTCAGGTCTGGGTAATGAATATGTCTGGGTGGTTCCCCGGTTTGAGTACAAAATTTTAAAAAAATGCTTGTAAACTGCAAACTAACTCCATTTTTAAAGGGAGAAAACAATTTTTAAAAATATACTTGATAACATAAACCAAATTTTTGATTATAATAAACGATGTTTTTCGCGTGTAGTCATATTCGTTCACCCGTTCTTCGCGAAAGTGATAATAATACCCGAATAATAACACTATAACGGTGATTACAATAAGCGGCATCTACTGTATATTTTTTTTGAATAAAGAGAAAAATTTAGTTAAAAAAAATATTGTAAGTTAAACTTACGTAAAGACAATGTCTAACCCCCCCCCCCCGTAAGGGTTCGTAAGATTTCCAATACCCCCTCTTCCCCTAAATCCTTACGTGATCAATAGACGGCCCCTAAGCAGAACTCACATTTAGAAGAGGACGATCAGACAATAGGCGAGAGAAAAAATGGAGATTGTTAAAAATCTGCTACAGCCGCGCCTGGATCAACGATACAGTAACTTTATAAGAACAATCATCGCTAAACCGTCCTATGTTAAAGCAAAATACCCCTTATTCGCCACACGTTTTCTATAAGAAAGACGACGTCAATTGGAAAACATTATGACGTTGAATTAACGTTTATATTACGATATATAAATTATTAAGTAGTGAAGTATAATAAATTAAAAAGTTTTTAATTGACCAAGTTAATTAAACATTAATAACAGTTAATATTTATTATTGAACTTTCAGCGAACGTTTACAGATTAAATAAATAAATTCTGATGAAAGCGGCAACCTTCGTCGAATGCTCAATAATATTAATGTATAATTAATTGGTGCGCACTACCGCGATCTGTACATGTATTTTATTCTTATATATTAAAACCAATTTCAGAATATGCACAAAAATTGTCAATCTCTAAAACTTCTGAAGAAGGGGGGGGAGGTAACGGATGGGTAAACTGCAAAGTAATTTTGATCTAGGAATTGCAAATCAGAAAGAAGAATTAGTGTATAGAATCAAAAATCCTACACCTATTATCGTCACCGTCCCTATCAAATCACCAGATTGTCACAAAATAGCTCCAGTACATCGCAAATAGAAAACCTCATTTCTTGAAGTTTGAACTAAATCCAGTTTGCAGATTCGCTTCATCTTTGTGTGCCTGATTCTATGTATTTATTGATAAGACAATAAAGCTGAGTTTAACTAAACAAAGAAATGTATGCAACTACAAACAGGTCATTGTTCATGGACAGAAACATCGTAACGACAATTGATAACCCAAACCAAAGTTATGATTATTATATACGATGCTATTTTATATGATTTTTGCGGAAGTGATAACAATATCCGCAAGATAACATTAGCCAGGATTCCATAAATACCAATTTCAAAGACATTCGTTCATAAAGGTTTCATAAATAATTATATATATCACAATTATAAGCAATTGCAGTCCTCATTAATTAAGCTTAGCAAGTTGATTACTAATTAAATCCTGAGATCATAATTTGTTAAAAAATGTCAACACGTGAATTAAAATTTCAAGGTTAAAAAAAATTTAAACAATGAATAATAATCTCGACGAGACCACACATTATAGGAAAAATGGTCCAGTTTCTGTATAGCTGCACTACTTTAACACAGTTATTCTTTGGAAATAAGTTGTCTAATTCAAGTTCAATATTTCCGGTGGAAAGCATAAACACTTCAATCTCAAGAGTTTATAGCCAGCCATAAAGATTATAGATTCCGCTCGTTCGTAAAAATAATTTGAGTACTGAAATGAATTACGTAACCAAAGTATCACTTTATTATTGCAACACTATTGGGGAGAGATAATCTAACTTGACCCTAAGATATTCTTACATTTAAAATATCCTGCTATTATAATTATTAGAAATGTTTGGTACTCACCCTGTAAAAATTCAATATTATTTATTCACGTCCCCTTTTTTGAAAAATCTCAAAATCACGAACTGAAAGACCTAGATTAGAACTACTCCACCCACTGATATGCACAGTTAGCTCGAGACTTTCAAACCGATTAAGTGGAATCACACAAGCAATCTTAATACATAATAAAAATTGGAATTATTTATTTAAATCAAGTACTTATTTAAATATTTACTATTACTAAATTTGCATAATATTTAATGTATTCCATTAAATGTTTGATTGCTTATCCAGTTCTAATGATAAACTTAGCTTTCGTAATAACATAGCAATAATAAAGACGACCAGCCCAGCTAAGTATTAAATTTTCTTAAATTCGCGGGTCCGCATCGAATAAATGTGACCACCGAGTGGATGGAAACTGAAAGCTTAATATCTAATCTAACCATTGATTTTCTGAGAGAAGTTATGGTAATCACTTGCCCTCTTGAATTTTATTTATGGGCCTAAAAGCGTTACACCAAATTTTAACACGCCCAACAGTATCTCACTGGGTTAAACGCTTGTTGAGAAATGAAAATGTCACTTCGGAGATGTAAAAAGTTGGAACAATGCGCAATAAAAAAAATCTATTTTGGAAGGAATTGCAAACTGAAAGCTGCAGTCTTGTCGGAAGAAGTGCTGAAAAGTGAACTACCACAGGAAGGAAGGAATGTTATTCTTGTATATAATGTGAAACATTATTATCATATGAATTATTAATAAATATAACCAATCCTTAAAACTAATTAATATTTTGCATATTATATTTTAATTAAAAATCTACAATATTATCAACATAAATATCTAATGACCCTCAAAATGTATGAGTTGTGATACATAGACTGCGTTATCTTGGTACAGTTAACGACTTGCTAACTAATAATTATCATTATAACCAATTATTCTTATTAGCCGACCTTTGCTCTCACAAATCTCCAAAATTTTGGTAGCAAACTACAAGAAAATAACTTTTCTGAAACGCAGGAAATTGCGTAACAGATTTAATTTTACTTGAAAAAGAAAAAGAAAAATATATACAAGGTCGGTTATTGTATGACGTACTTATTGTGTATCAATAAATTTAATATTAATATGCGAAAAATATGATAGGATAGGTGACCCTTAATTGAGCGTTAATCCTAATCGTCCTCGGTATACCATTATATTTGCTTGAAAACAAAATTTTTTTTAATGAAAAAAATGCTAAATTTGATTCTTAAAAAATGTTATACAATAATTACAAAATCCATTACCTGTTGTCTCTCACAACAAATAACAGACGAAGGGTAAGCTGACAGACGCACGTGCATGGCATATAGCTATCTGACTATTATCTCATTGTGTATTGTTAACTTTACTAATCTAGGGATAAAGGGCACACAGAAATACAGAATATGGTTGATAACCCCAACAATGTCTGTTGAATTTATGAATAGTTTACGTAACGAAAATCCTAAGCAACCAGACGAGAACTTGGTCAGTTGTCCAAAATTCTTAATCGATTTCCACGATTGTTTCAAACAATAAGAAACTTGAGTGTCTGTCGGTGCTTTTGTAAAAAAAAATAAAGTGGAATATATTATGCAAATTGGAAATTATTACATAAAACTTCTGAAACTGATCGACATCGGATGATTTCATTTATCACTTTTTTTGGACAAAGTCCAAATTGGGAACTAATCTGTAAGTGAAATTAAAATATATATCAAGAAATGTAACAATAACAATATAAACATAGATTATTATGAGATATATAATTCAATCGCAAGCGGAAACTGTGATGGTGAGCAATAGTCAGCATTATTCTAATAAATAATAAAGACTAATAATTAATGCATCACCGACTCCTCAGTAAAATAAAATGCACACACTTTTAGAGCGACGATACATACATTTTTTTACAAAAAAAAAATTAATCCCAAATAAAATTTTAGAAACTACAATTTTAAAACGGTGTACGCGATTTTTCAGTCTGTAGATCAGATCGGGATAAAAAATCAAAGAAATAGTAGTTATGACGTGACGAAAAATGTTATTGAAATTCTTTTCCGTTAATTTTTTATTTAAGATAATGGTAGAAAATATACACTTTTACAAAAATAAATTAAAATTCTTTTTTCAACAATTAAACCAAATATAGACAAATTCCCCCCCCCCCCACCCCGCCCTATATATTAAAATTAATTAAATTTTTTTTTTCAGATCAACCGAATTGCCAGGATTACATACACAAAAAGAATAGCGTTGTGTTACGCTTGTTCACACTAGGTTACACTCTTAATAATTATGTTATAGAAGAACATAGCAACCGATAGTCAATTGGTTAGCGCTTTAGACTCCCATTAGTGTTTAAGGTTCGCGTAGCATTTTTTTTCGTTAATCTATTATGTACGCATACAAAACATTCAAAGTCACAATTAAAAAGTTAAAATGGCTGCCTTCGAATGCCTCCCGCGAGTAAATATCAAACCTCCAAGACTGTTTTGTAGACAATTAATTATTTGTGCCATAAAAATTTTGGAACAGCTTACAACTTACGCCACGGCGTTCCACCTAGACGTTTGCAAAAATTTAATTTTACCCCCCCCCCCCTACATAAAAAACTCGAAAATCGGCTTTATATGGGTCCTTACTGTAAAATTACCAGCCTAAAGAAACTTACAGGGGGAATAGATACCAAAATACCCCCACAAAATAAAAAAGTTTAGAACGAAATTATGATAGATTATAGCATAAATTACAAATATACACATTAAAATTTATGGCTCACTCAAAAAATGGGGTGTAAAGGTTCAAAAACAGTAAAAAATTAAAGGGAGCTACTGTATTGACTATTTCCGTAATATTAACCCCGCCCACGGCATGCTTTTATTTTATAAACATATTTTTTGACATAAATTGCACTCAAACATTCAGATCTACAAGACAAAACTCTAAATTTTTTTTAAAAATCCCTGAGCGCGACCGTATTCAATAATTACAGATCTATAAGACTCAGATCGTTTTTTTAATTAAATTAATGTCTAATACCTTGTTAGTAGTAACACGGCTGGAAGTGAACTGATTGATGGCGGCCCCGCCCACAAAAACAAATGATGCAAGTATTTACGTAGAGCACACGCACCGTCCACAGAATGAACTTTTATAACAAATAAAAGAGAGCTCTGTCTTAAAAACCATCACTTATTGTTGGTCAACGCATATTGTAAGGTATACTCGTGCCACGTACTTAATGAATGGTACTTGACTTAAAGGCCAAGAACTTCTTAGCAAAGAGCAGATCCATGACGAAATCCACATATTTCCTTCAACGGGTGTGGGCGGCAGGCGTTAGAATTTTGTGAGGTATTTTTCCTCTTGCTTTTAGCGCGAAGTTGGAACTCTGGTGGGAATTGCTACAAAGTAGAAACCTGCTGCGAGCTTGCAGGTTCCGTGGTTGAACGAGTGAGTGATGATCCTTGGGGCATTGTGTGGGTCCTTGGCTGTGTGGGTAGCGTGGTATTTGATAAACCCCGATCCCGTAGCGAGTGGTGAATTTTTATTGGTCCCCCGGGTTCTTAGGAAGCGGGACGTTTTGCGAGCAAGGCGGAGGTCCATTGTGGTTGGTCCGTGAGCGGATCTGTGTTTCCTTATTGTTCTTCTTCCTTGGTAACGATTAAACCCTGGTTGGCTATGGAGTTGGCGGACGATCGGGTGGGATGAGAATGTCCTTGGGCCGGCTATGTCCTAGATTGAAGCCGGGCTTCTACTAACTGTCAAAGTTGTGCGATTAGCGGGTTTTCTGCAAATCCGATGGAGTGGTACAGTTTTTTCGTTTGCTTCCTGATGTGGAAGTCGATTGTGTCCATTTTTTGCATCAGCGTGAAGTCTTCGATTTGTGACGTAGAACGGACTAGCGAAGGCATCTGTTTTGAACTACCTGAATCTTCTTGATGTGGTTCGGGGCTGCCGTCCCCCAAACTGGTGATGCGTATGTCATAAATGGCCGGATGATAGCTTTGAAAAAGCGCAGCTTTTCATCGTCGCGGTGCTTTTGGAGGCATTTACTCCGATGCGCCATGTTTCGAACCAATCTTTCAAGTCGTGGATACTTCTTGCAGGCGGTCGGTGGCGAGGTCCTGGTTGAGGAAGGAGCTGTAGATGGCCGTGTCATCCGCGTACTGCGAGATCTTCTTCCTCAAGTCAAGTGGGGCGGAAATGTCGCTCATGAACACATTAAATAAGGTCGAGGCGAGGATTGAACCTTGTGGGACTCCGGCAGAGATGAATCACTCGGAGGACTATTGGTATTACTAGCAGCTGTTTGTATGTATTGCAGTGATGCTTTCAGAAAATGTTAACATTCACATTCACTTTAAGTGCTCCGGACCAACCTCTCAATTGCGGGAGATGAGACAATCGTACCTCAGGGTGTGGGTCAAAATAAATTAAATTGTTACTGTAAAAAAAAAATTAATTATTCAATCGCATGTAATTTAAATTCAACGTAAAACTTTAATGTTTTTTAAAGAGATCGAAGTTTCGATTTTCAACTATCAATTCGACGGTTTATCAATCTTGCACATTCGTTCCTACAAATGTAATTTTAAATTTTCAAATTTTAAATATTCCACATCCAATTTACAATTTTTACTATTCTCTCTCCAATTTAATCACCCAAATCAACTTACTACCATTCGGTAGCAAATTATCAAAAATATCCAAACTAATTCCAAATTTCAAAAATAATTACGCAATGATGTAATCGCATCAAAATCACTTTATTAAACTCAATCAAAATGTTACTCACAATCTAAAAATGACAAATCTCAAAAAAAATCTCACAAGCCAACAGTCGCACCATCGACTCGTGCGGGGACTCCTGGCAAAAAGCCTTGAATTTTTCGTCATCCGTCCCCACCTAACAAATTCTACAATCTTACAACTTCATTATAAAAATGAAATTTTCACTAAAATATATAGGGTGGGTCCGAATCCCTTTGAAACACCACAGTATAGAGAAACTCAATGGGCGCAGCTAACCACATATTATGAAATCAACCAATTCAACATAAGCATTACATTTTTATGGTTTTTTGCCTTTTTTACCCAAATTTTTGAACGGTTCATAAAATTGTATTTTGATGTGTAATTTACACCTTCAAACTACCATAATCATGGGCGTCGCCAAGGAGAGGCAATTGCCCCCCCCTGGATTTTGTTAAAAAATATAATATTTAACAATTGCAATATAAAATCAATGGCGTAATAGCCTGTTTACACTATAAAATTTTCCTTAAAATTTGTAGATTTGTGTTTACACCATTATCACCAAATACACCATAAAACTCACTATATTTTTATTGTAAACAGGCTATAACTAGCAGTGTTCGATATGTCACTATTAGAAAAATAAAATAGAGAAAGTACTCAAGACGAAAAAAATACAAAATATTCCAAATTTTCTCAGAAAATCCTCAACTACGTAATCTTATTTTTGAAAACCGATATTGTGACGTAATTTTTTTTTAATGGCAACTTTTATTTTACTTTACAAATCAGTCCCCAAGTTTAAAAATGCAAGATAAAATTATTAGAGTAATATACCAAGTATGTAGTATATTAAAATAACACAGTTTTGACGGTAATTAGAATTTTGTAATCTGAGGTCTAGTATTTTGTCGATTTATTAAAGTGGTTGATTAAATGTCAAAATCTACATCCAAATCGGTAAAGAAAAATAAGGGTTGCCATTTAAAAAAATTTACATCACAGTTCTAAAACAAATACGATATAAAATATCACAGAAAAAAACGAAGGTATGTCCGTTGATTTTTTAAGAAAATTCCTCTAAATTTTTTATCCAATTTTATGAGCGCACCGTATTATTCTGCCGTATAATTTTCTACAGTGTGCCCGTCTAGCTTTTAATAATAATTAATTATATTATATTACATTGATATCCGTATATTTTAAGAAGCAATCGTGTATAAAATAGTAAAAATAATACTAAAATAGATAATCTACACTCGCTATTAATAACCTACTGTGTCCCTCGTTATCTAATATACTATTTTATTTAAAAAGTTTTTGTTTTTTTTATTTTCAATTAATTAAGTTGAAAATTTTAGATATTTTTTATTTGATGATCTCATCCCCTATAAAATGTGTAATTCCTCCCCTGGGTCCGGTTAATAATATTTTAAATTATTTTGAGTTATAATTAAGTTCCCTTTCCCGCCAATTCACACATGCGATTACCGTAACACGTAACATACTTCCGGATCACTGAGATTTATGTATTTACATAGATGAAAGTGCCCACTCTCTTGAAGTTTATTGCATAAATATTGCAGTTTAATACGTAATATTAAAGGCGGCATTTTTTAAAAACAGTGAGCGTCTAAAAATGTTTGGAAACAAGCCAACCCAAAAAAGTTGAGAATCGCAGACTTTTTAAAGGGAAACCAATACAAATAAGTAATTTTAAACTGCAAACGAACGTTTATTTTTAGGCCCAACGGTTAAAATTAAACAAATAAAACAATTGAGAGTTCAAAATTTTTAAATCAAACATTTGATAGTTTAAAAAAATTAATTCAAATTTACCTCGACCAGGTCACCAAAGCGTGAAATACTGAAAAAAATTAAATATCCGGAATCCCACTAAAATGCATTCCCGCCTCGTTGAATCCCCTTGATCTTAGAATGTGATTGACGTAATACGGAAGAGCAGCTCACATTCTAAGCACCCCCAAATTCCAGCAACCCTTACGAAACCTCAAATTAGTGCAGGTACGCATGACAGTAAAAAATAAATTCTTACCTTTAATTTGTTCATTAATAATTTCAATAAAACCACACTACCGCATAAAAAAATTTAATTGTAACACCACGTGGAGAAAAAAATTAACCGACCGCACGGTTCTATTTCAAACGCGGCTGTGATCCGCCATATTGAATTTCCTGTCCAAAAATCGGGAAGTGGGAGCAGATCAAGATATGCAACACGTAAAGGTCCGCGCACTCGGATATTAGACTGTATCACTCGCACTTTTTTATTTATGTTTTACGTGTGTGAATTGTGACCAAGTCATACATAAAATCAACAAATTTATTTTCGTTTAGTCACCTCGTTTTTATTTCACCGACCTTTGGTTATCATAAATTAACAACACAGGCGATTTATTTATAGTAACATTTTTTATTAAATAAAATAGTAACAATTTCGCTAAAACACCAATAAAAAATTTCACGACCAGGTTTCGGTTTGATATTGCCCCCGTCGCTCCATTGTGTTGATGAAATTGACAGCTTCCTCCTGAGACATTTTTCCAAAATCTCTGCAAACGGTTACGAAAGCTTCTCGAACTTGCTGGGGCATATTTTTTGAATTTCCGGCTATAAATATAAAGGCGGTGTTATTTCTTAAGAGATTCCATACCATTTCGCCGTGTTCAATAATTTTGTGTTGAACGTATCTGGAAAAAATTAAAAATCAAGAATTTATTGAGATACATGCACCAATGAACAGAGACAATTCATTGACCTCTTTTTGTATCTTCTAAAATAATTAGTTGAGAGCGTAAATTACAAATAATATAAACTTGAAAATACGCGAAAAACGGCCAAAACCCGAATGCTAGTATTCGATTGGCTGTTTCCATAAGATTAAGCCACGCCCATGGCGTATCTTTATCTCGTCCAACTGTCTTTTGGCGTGATTTGGAAATTTTTACGTCACTACCGAAGCTGTAAGATCCTAAATTATATTAAAAAAATAAATTTTATTATTATTAGCAAAATGTTCGTTCTAACCGACAGGTTTAAGAAAATAACAAAAGTCGAGGTGAATTAGTCCCGAGGCCACTGTTCTGACAAAAATATCCCTGAACGCCACCAGAACTCGAAAAACATTAATCCCAAGTTTACACACTTATTAAAAACATTCCTAGGACGCGGCCGAAATCCAAAATTACAAATCAAAAATTAACCGCCCCCCCCGGGGGGGGGGGATCTTTGTTTTTAAGTTAAGTTAGACCATAAATTAACCAAATACAATTTAAAATAAATTTATAAAAAGTTGTTAGTAGCTGCCCTACTGAAAGTCAACTACAGCCAGTTCCGCCCACTAACCTCATTACTACACCTATTTTCGTCGAGCCCACATACCGTCGATAGAATGAGCAAATCACAGATTTTTATGTGAAGAATCCAAAGTTTTAATTCGATTATTTCGGAAATTAAAAGAAAAATTCTAAAAAATAGAATTTCAGTTATAGCATAGCCCCTCTACTAATACTTATTTATGTAAAAAAGCCATTATCACACGTTAAAGTTATATAAGTGTCAAATCGATGAATCGATCAAATCTAACCGACAGATTTAAGAAAATAACAAAAGTCGAGGTGAATTGGTCCCGAGGCCACTGTTCTGACAAAGATATCCCTGAAAGCCGCCAGAACTCGAAAAACATTGATCCCCAAGTTTACACACTTCCCCCCGGGGGGGATCTTTGCTTTTAAGTTAAGTTAGACTATAAATTAACCAAATGCAATTTATGAAAAGTTGTTAGCAGCTGCACTACTGAAAGTCAACTGCAGCCAGCTCCGCCCACTAAACCGCATTACTGCACCTATTTCGTCAAACCCACATACCGTCGACAGAATGAGCAAATCACAGACTTTTATGTGAAGAATAGAAAGTTGAAATTCGATTATTTCGGAAATTAAAAGAAAAATTCTAAAAAATAGAATTTGTTATAGCATAGCCCTTCTACTAATACTTATTTATGTAAAAAAGTCATTATCACACGTACAAGTTATATAAGTATCAAATCGATGAAAATAATAATAATAATGATATAAATTTGAAAACGGCAGCAGTAGGTTTCAAATTATTATTTTATAACTGATATATTTTCAAATAATTTCAAAAATAATACCCTTGAACTTCAAAGTGATATCTTGAGAAGATATCAGGTTATTTAACTATGACCTCCAAAAGAGATAACGTAGCCATTATTTTTATTTTTCGAGACATAAAAAACCATTTAAGATATCACTTTAAAATTTAGCATTAATAATTTTAAAGTAATTAAAAATTCATTTTTAAATAGTAAGACATAATACCAATTTTAAAGATGGTCATGGCCTGATGCCTATCTGTGTTGGCTGCTAAGCCGAGATCCTCGGTTTGGTCCCGAGCAGAATAAAAATTTTATTCTGACCGTCTTCCTTAGCAAGTAATGGCAAACCACTGAGGTATCTGCCAAGAGAACTCTTCTGAAAAATAAGTGGTCACTATGCCCTTACGGAAGACGAAGGACCCTCAGCGAGAGAGAATACCAATTTTGGAATAGATGTCAAGTTTACGAGAAAACTAAATTTATTTACACAATAATTTAAATTAATGTTAATTATTTATGTGTTAATAACTTATTATTTACAAGTTAATTTATGTGTTAATAATTTATTATTTATAAGTTAATTTATGTGTTAATAATTTATAAATTTTTCAAACACGTGAGTTATTCATGTAGATATTTTTAAATAATTATTTACATTATTTTATAATTTTTACTAATCAAAAAAATTGTTAAAAGTTGAAATAAAACGGTGTTCTAGTTTCAGTCTTAAATTTCCGTCAAAACAATTTTTTTATTGCCTTTAAAAATAAAACTCTGCTGCTCCGAATAAGCTTAATAAAATAAGTTCGGAATGCTTATTTTGACATTAAAAATTGAAAGCTAAATTTACGACAGTGAAATGTCACATCCCCGGAGATTTTTTCTTTCATTTATTCCGACTGTTTAGATTATTCATTTTTGAAAATAAATTATAAATAATTAAAAAAATAAAGAATAACATCTCAATCCTTCCTTACATTTTTGTATCCTGATCCCTGGAGAACGCATTTATCAACGTCAATTTGTTCTGCTTATGAAGGTTTTCCAAATCTTCTTTGCAATGAAAATCCAATTTTTCACCCCTACATCCAAAAAAGAAAACGAGATTTCCACTATTAGAAGAATTTTGAAATACAGCTTCATATATAAAATTTCTAAACGGCGCCATTCCGGTACCGGGGCCCACCATAATTATAGGAACGTCCTAAAAGCTAGAAAATTAAAACCTTCTCTAAAATGTTCAATCTGCTTACCTTATTTGGGAACCTAAAGCTTCCCTTCTTTAACCACACTGTCAACTCATCAGCGACTTGTAAATTTGCTAAATAATTGGAACACAGCCCCAACCTCTCCTTTACCAACTTTGTCTTGTACTTCACAACGGCAAGAAGAATATGGATTTCATTGGAATGAGCATGAAAATTACTGGCAATCGAAAACTCTCTAGGTTTTACGGCCGGTAAAAGCTCGAACAAAATCTCCTGCGTGATATTTTTTGTTGCATGTGGAAAATCTTGTAAAACTTCCACTATGTTCCTTTTCGGTCGGTTGCAATAATTATACAAATCGTTTTGTCCTTCCGCACTCAAAAACTCCAGCAACTTCTCTTTCTCCAACTCGCTGTCTGTTAATTGCGCTAGAATTTCAAACGTATTCCTCCTAGGAATGCAATTTAAATCGAAATAGTCTTCACACAATTTTGTAAACGGCACTTCCTGCTGCAAAACGTCTGGTACGGGCATTTCTGAACTTTTTTTTTCAATTTTAAAAATTGTATCTATTGGAATGTTAACTCCATTTGATTTTAAAGCTGCTAGAAATTCTTCTATTTGCTCAGGTGAATTTTTGGGACGAATGACGACGACATCTCCTGGTAAGTATCTTTGACCGGTGGTTTGCAACTTGATGAGTCGTACATCCTGAAACTGATAGTGTAGAAAGGATTAATTAAAAAAATTAACTTACTTGGAAGTGAGTAGGGTCCGTCGTCCTAATGATGTCCTTAATTGTGGCGTGAAACTCACCTTGGGTCCTTACGGCGTCATAAATGGAGTGTTGTGCAAGTGCTTTGCCATGAATTCCTCGTGTAGCTCCAATTGATGATGTTACAGTCCACCTTAAAAGCACCGCTTAAGCAAGTCCATCTTTATAAAGCCAACACTACCTTGGTTCCAGTTTCAATTTCTCCAAAGGACTCACACCTGAAGGCAAAGGATAAGACACTGAAAGATTGTTCCATAACGACCCCATCCACGGATCAACCACCGCATCGTACCCTAAATCGTGCTGATCATCTGCTAGTCCGAGTGAAACCAACGGTTCGGCGCCCAACTGTATTAACCTCTTGTTAAGTCTTTTAGCCACAAAATTAAACTTCACATAACTCGAATCACCTAAACCCAGCACTCCAAACCTAATAAAATCTCCTTTTACATGTCAGTGATAAATCGTGAACCAAACTAACCTGAGACCAAACAAAAAATTTTGAGGCAAATTTTTACGTAACATAAACTTCCAGAACTGTTTCATATTGTCGGGCTCTTCGCCTTGTCCAGTGGTAGAACACACAAAAATTAATAATTTTTCGTTAACTATGTCCTGAATGCAATAATCGTCCATCGATTTCACTCCACCTTTAAAATAAAAACGTTTCGAATCCCGCCAAATTCGTTCCGCAATGTCTTGCGAATTGCCCGTTTGTGACCCATACAAAATCGTAATCTTATTGTTTTCAAAATCCATTTGGATCCATTAGATGCAAAGTCCAATTTTCTGCAAGACAATGCAAGATATGCAATTACACATAACCACAAATTTTAATTATATAACAAATGTAACCTCACTTTTATTAAACGTCAAAAAGAGAAGGTGCTCCTACAAGTAGCTTTACAATGACTTCATGTTGCTATGGAAACATGTTACTTGAACAAACATTAGCAAACAACCGCATTGTTTCCAAAGAAAGCATGAAAATCAATCGAAAAATAAAAAGTAAAATTATCGACAAGAATGTCGAGAAATTTAAAAACCATAACCAAATGGGTTCCACTTCAACACGAAGAAGACAAAATTTTATTTTCAGAATGTAAACAACTAAAGCTATCATCCGAAGAAGTGGTCGAAATACTAGGAAGATTATTAAATGAACTCCAATGCAAAAGCGGTTGGAAATTCCATCAAGCTGTTTCTGCGAACGAATTCTTAATCGAGGTACTTTTTTCACCGTTAGATAAATCAAAAAACTTTTGACCATTTTCAGAAATTAGAAGACGTTTCGGATATGATACAAAGCTTAATAGAAAATTATGGAAGCGCATTCAAAAAACTAGCTTCCCATTCTGTAGCTTTAGTACAAATTAAAGTGAATTTATGGAAACAAATTTTATGGAAAACCAAACTAAAACTCACTTACTTTTTGCAAGAGCTTATTTCGGAAATTGCATTTTTCTTTGTGTACTACGGAGAAAAACTTCTGACGTTAACTTTCAAGTAACTTTTCTTAATTTCCGAAGCTTTGTTTTACTAAAACCAATTGTTTTTTTAGGATCGCAAATATTTACAATAACAGCCTTAGCATGGATTCCAAATACCATTTAAGTACAAGCTACAATACAATCTGCGGAAACACCTGTCCATATTTGTTATATCCAATGAGAAAAACTTCCATCACGAAGCTACTTCAAATTTTGGCCCAAAATCGTGCCGAACTGTGTTGTCACAAGTTAATCGACTGCCTACTGGAAACCTATAAAATTTATGACACAAATGACGATGAAAACAGTTCGGAGAATTCAAGTTTGGAAATTTACAGGTAATTTAATTTTTTTAAATTTTTAAACTGTATTCAACATTTGTTAGGGCAATAACAAAACACATGTCTCCACCGGAAGATAACATCAACATATCCGCAGAAAAAATTGAGTTTAACGAAAGCGATAGTTTCACAAATATCCAAGAGCTCATAACATACGAAGAACAAAACGTAATCGATTTGCTCAACATGGCCGTTAAAGTGGCACCCACTATGTTAGGTTCGGACAGCATTAAAAAATCTAAGAGTGCAGGTAAAATCATTGTTCTTGGAAGAAAGAAAGTAACGAAATAACTTTCAGGTACAACAAAAATAAATAGCAAAGCCAAAGCCAAAGTACTGGATTATTACCAGCAAATTTTATGGGGAGAAGTGGGGATATTTCTGGAACATATAATTTTATGGTGGGGAGCTTTGCCGTTAGCTTCGAGACCTCCATATTCCAGTCAGCACCTCCGGGAATGGATAACACAGTTTTTACCAACAAGTACATTTTTTGAATGTTTATAAAATAAAAAGTAATTGAATTTTTCTAGTTAACATTCCAAATTTTATCTTATCGGCTTTAACAACTTTAGCAGACGCTCTGGGAATGCACGTTACATCAACTTCATGGGACGAAAATTTTCGGTTAACTTTGGTCGCATCCAATACCAATTATAATCCAGAAGACGGTCGTCTATTTAGTGACTTACTGCAAAATCTCGTGTCTTTGTGTAACCAATGCGAACTTACAAGCAATTGGATTTTGGGTGCTCCGTTAGATGAGTTACCACTGGTAGAGCAGATACCAATATTACATCGTTTGGGTAATTTAATTTTGTTACCAAGATAAAACTTTCTCCAAATTTTTTAATTTATTTGCGAATTTCAGATCACTCCATACATACCACCAGGTTATGGGCAATAAATGAAACCAAGCGTTTGGCAAATAACTGGAACGTGGAGAACTTTTTCAAAATAACCCATTGCGATGTCGTCAACTGCTTAACTCAATTAAACGAGTTAAAATTGAGGGATCACACCAACGAAATCGAGACAACCAAAATGAACCCGCACGTTCAAGTTTGTGCCAATTTGAGAAGTAAATTGGTATCGGAAGTTACGACCAATTTTCAAAAACTCAAAGTACATTAGTTTAAGCAATTTTTGAGGTCTGTAATTATTGCATGATTTTTTAGGACACTCCGAAGCAGTGCGTTGACACTTTGGCGAGCATATGCAGAATGATCAGTTTGGCAAACCTGCAGATGATTTTTCCTAAAACTCAACATTACTGCAAAAATAACTACGAAGTGAACAAACCAAGCGCTTATGTTGACAAATATTTAGGTGACAAAATTTACGATTACGAAACCTGAATTTACACTTTGTTTTCAGAGGAAATTTTAACTCCGGTTTTAGCAGCAACCGATGATTACTATATAAGTAATATGGTTCTAAAAATAATGTGCGAGTCGTGGTTGGACCACATTTATATGAACAAAGTTAGATTTTCTGATTACGGAGCTTACCAGCTCTTGACAGATTTCGGATCCGTTGGAACGTGGCTGGTTAATTGCCCTATTCTTACCGCACATATAAGAAAGAAAATGTTGAAAAATGAAGTATTACGGAGGTGCGAAGGAGTAGGAAGGCTGCTGTTGAGAGCTCCCGGGGAGCATTTGAAAATGCGAGAAAAGAAGAGAAATGGTAATTTTTCAAAGATTTCAAAATTATTATGGTCCATTATTTTTTACAATTTTAGATAACGAATCTCCAACTTCGGACAGTGGAGAAATGATGCCGCCCGAAATGTATGTACCCAATCAGGAACAATGGTTGGAATTACGAGCTTACAAAAAGGGTATATTTAAAATTTCGTTTTGCTGTCACCATATGAACTAGTGGAAATAAAATAAAACTTCGAATTGATTAATTGGTGAATATGTTATAATTTTTCCTGTCAAACTGACTGCCAAGACGAGATTCCCGGCTTAAACCCAGTGTCAGAAAATTTTCTAAATACCCTACAATTTATTCATCAGTTTTTATCTAAACGTTAGTGAAGCTTAAACTTTCAGCCCCCCCTGATAAAAAAAAACGTCTCGCAGACTGACGAAGCCCCAAACAGACCTCATGCGACCCTACTTTTAGCGTAGGACTTCCACGCACAGTGTTATATTTTGATCATAATGCTCTATCAACCTCGATGAGTGCAAATAATTTTTTACCCACCTAAAAAAAAACTCCGATTAGTTTATTCTTTACCAACCTAAAAAATATCCAATCAAGTTATTCAGCGGCCAGTAGGGCGCCTGAAACAAATAAAATTATTGGATCACGATATCCTGCAAGATATATAGAAATTCATGATGGTTCGTCTCAATTACATTTGGTGTAGACCTAAAGAATTTGATCGGCAGACACAAAAAGTGAATTTATTAAAAACATCGAGAATCTATAGACAATAATAAAAAGCAAAAATATCAAATCTTCTTATATATTTTATTATTACAAGTCCTTTTCTATTTTAATATAACATTCATCCAATATTAGTAATCTTTGGCTTTATGAGTAAGTTACATCATTTTTGCTAGAAAAGGTCCTCGATATAAAAAAAACATAAAATACAAAATATAAATAATTTAATCTTCAACGATTAAACAGATTTGTCAAAATATAATATTACAATTTTTTGAGATCATCATACATTTATGATTAGCATTTGATTTCAACACCCTGTATAATTTTAAAGTTTCCTTCCAATTTTAAAAAACTTAATCAAGCACCAAAACAAATTTTTATAGAAAACGTGAGACAGTGAGCAGCATAAATTAAACAAAAGTGACGCCCAACGTGGGGCTGTATCATGTTTGTAAAAGACTACACTCACCGTTTACCTCTACAACCCAAGAAAACAGCACGATTGAATCGATATAAATTTTTTTCAACAAATGCGCTTCATCTTTGTATAAGATCCCCATAACGTAAACCGTCTTTAAGTAGTTGCCATTATCTCTTAACATCAATAATTTAAAAAAAAGTTTGTTCACATGATAATTTTATGTACATTCTTTGTCTTTTTCCTAGCATTTACGCATTTTTAGCAGCCACAGGTTTGGTGGCATTCAAAGGCAGTTTATTTTCGAACTTTTGTTGCAAAGCAGCAACCGCGGAATTCTGACGCGTCACATTTTTGGTTACGGGCGCGGTCACAGTTTTAGCACCCGCATCCGAATTTACCTTCACCACTTTTGCCGCAACCAACGGTTTAATATCACTTTTACTTATTGGATGCTTTAAACCCGATTTATTTAATTTAGGAACACTTTTTGGTAAGTTTGGTTTTTTTGCTAAAACGTTACCGATTAAAACGTCCGGTGATTTCGCGTTAATTTCCGAATTGTTGGTCGAACAACTGGTCACTAAATCGGGACTGTTTGAAGTTGGTTTTGGAATTTTTAAATTATTTTTGGGAGTTGGTGGCGCTATTCGTGTGGGAGATGCTTTACGACTCCGTAAATTTGGAGGAGTCGTTTGCCTATTTAACGGTTTCGTTGTTTTCAGTGGACCACTACTGGTAGGGGATTCACTCACAGTTTTTGTTGGTGTTATACTACGAGTCATTTTTACAACTGGCGCTACTTTCTGTGGGGCCGGTTTACTCACATCTTTCTTATCACTCTTGAAAGTACTTAAAGTTTTACTTTGAGTAGGCGAAACCTTGGTGTCTGGTTTTGTTTCTTTTTCCACTTTGGGTACCATATTCACAGCGGAAGGGTTAATGTAACCGCTGGAGGTTGAACTAGCGCTAGACTTAAAGTTATTCATGTTACTGTAAACATTGTCATAATTTTCAGGCACTTTGTATAAGGATGAAGTGTTTACGTACAAATCGTCGTCGATCTTCTCCTTTTGTTTCGCTTTTAACTCTTCTTCCGCCTTCTTTTTACGCGCTAGCGTCGAAGTTGAATAAATCGAGTTTACGTTCCGATTTTGTATTTCGGAAACTATCTCGCCCAACAAATTGACGCTCTCCGTTGAACCACCCATATGCTGTTTAGGTGGCTCGACTACAACTGCTGCGCTAGCTAAAGTTTCGTCGATGACGGCATAAATGTTGTCGGAAATCGGCGAACTATCCTTTTCTTCTTTTATCTTCGATAGCGACGATTCGTTCAAACAATCGTCGTATTGATTTTGTTGCTGTTTGGTGTCCAAAGGTCCCGGCGGTTTTTGATATCCTTTCAATGGTGGAACCTTCACTGCGGTAGGCATTGCGATTATTGGTGGTCTTGGCGGAGGCGGACTTTTGGGACGATTAGCGGCCGGAATACTCACGGGTCGTTTCAAACCATGCGGATTTCTCATAGAACCGAAGTTTGGAATAGAAGGACGAGGCGTTACAACTGAATCTCTCACACTTTGGGCGCGCATTACGACCGCTTTCTTTTCTGACGGATCAACAGGAATTGCAGCGGTGGGAACAGGGATTTCAGCTTGTGGGATTGGGTTTGAAATTTCTATTGAACGCAGAGCATTTTTGTCGATGGTTTTGTTGATTTTGAAATTTTGCATTGCGTTTGGTTGATTTTTCTTAAGGAAAGAAGCAATACGGTTTAGAGTACTCTCTTTTCCAAGCTTTTTCTCTTGTTCTATTGGCGGTGTGACAATAGTCACAGTCATGGCGGTAGGAGTGGATAACGGACGTTGATCGTTGGGCGGAAGTGTGGGTGCTGGCCGTAAAGGAACTTTTCCTGCATGTTTAAGAGGCGAAATTAACTCTTTTGCCGTGCATGTCGAATTTTCTAAAATTGGTGACGAAATTATTGGACGTGCGTTAGATCCCGGATTTAGTGGAGGTAATTCAGGCGGAACAGATTTTTCTTCCAATGTACTGGTCGGTTTTAGGGTTTGTGCGCGCACTATGGGCCGGTTAAGGAGTATTTTTGAAGTCGCAGTTGAAGCTGTTCTGGGTAAGGTCATTTGTGGTGGAGTAGGAATTGGAGGTGCCGGTCTACTGACTTCTGGTTCTTGCTTTAGTGGGGTAATAGAAAAACCATTAAAACTTCCAAAAAATTCCTTTCGAAAACCAAGGTCGATTTTTTCATTTTGTAGAAGTGAATGATTATCGTCTGGTTTTGGAGGTGGTGGTGGTTGCTGATATTGCGTTGCCGATCTTCTGGGTGTTTTCCTGGTAAAAGCAAAAAGCATAAGCTAGGAAAAATTTGCTTAAAACTAAGTATACACAATTTATTGAACCAGGTTCTCATAGCATTGTTAGTAGCCCAAGCCAAAATATTGTTATTTGTGTTTTAAAAAAGAAAAAAAAAAAGAAAATTGATTTATATAAATTTAATAAAACTTAAAGCAATACAAAAAATAATTAAATGAGATTCTATCACGTAAAATAAAAATTACAATTTTATTGCCGATCCGAGTTAAAAAAACTCGCGATAAGCAATAAATTGGAATATAATTGCACTTTCGATTGGCCTTAAAATACCAACGCATTTACCACCTTTTTATGGGTAATATTTTAACTTTTCCATAATAAAGATGGCTCATGCCGTGAGCACTTAAAATTTTTGTTATTTTCTAAATCACAGATATTAAAATTGTCACATAAATTTTAATAATAAAATTGAGCAAAGTTTTTAGTGATAAGATTAATTTGAAGCCACATAAAAAGTATCCAAAACAAACCTTAATGAAAACATTACAGCAGAAAAGCACTTGAAACAAATACAGAAAATAAATATGCAAATGATTTTATAAAATTATTAATTAACTGTAGAACAAAGCAAACACAATTTTTTAGTTTGTTTTCAATTTTGTGTCAGGAAATAAGCCCAGGTGGCGTCCAAGTTCAAAATGTGTTTTGTTGGACCAATTAAATTAAATGGCTAACGTTTTAAATTAAATTGATTTCCAAATATTACAAAAATTATATAAAAGCCGATTTGTTAAAAACCTTGTCACGACTTGTCAGAAATACTAAAATCCTTTTGAAAATGGGCATTATATGCCCATAAAAATATGGAGCACCACTTTATATCATCAACTCGAGTGTGGATTTAACTAACAACTAGTGAACTACCTTGGACACTGTCAGCGACAAACAAATATTTATTAGTATTATCTGGGTGGTCTTTCAAGTGCCTCCCCGATTGAAAATAAAATTTCAGAAAAAAAATAAATAAAATTCGAGTTTAAAAATATCGAAATAATTCAACAGTTATTAGGATTGGAACTTAAGTAACTAAATTTTTTGGCTAAACTTTGAACGGATGTGATTGGAGCTTCATCCGATGAGCACACAGTCTCAGCAGTAGCTGGTGTTTTTTCAGAATTTATATCTTCAGGTGCTACTTTATTTTTCACCTTAATGTTGGTGTTCAGCTTTAAAGCTTTAACATTTTTAAATGACAATCTAGAAGATTTGTTTTCTGTTAAACTACTTTTAGGTTGGCCCTTTAAGTTAACGTTAAAATATTTGGTATTTATGTTTTTGACGTCGGTGTCGGTGATATATTTTATATTTTCATCTGTAGAACAAACAGCCTCAGTATTTGCCGGTGTTCTTCCAATATTCATATACTCCGGCTCTCCCATATTTTTAAATTTTAAGGTCTTCACGTTCTTAAATGATAACCTAAATGATTTATTTTCTGCTAAACTACCCGTAAGTGGTTCTTTGAATGAGCCACTTTCGTTAACATTAAAAAATCTCGAATTTCTGTTAATGACGTCAGTGTTAGTGGTGGAAATTAGTCCAGTTTGTGTGATTTCTACATGTTTGTCGCGCACAGAACCGCCATTTTTAGTAGAAACTTG
Source organism: Cantharis rustica (assembly GCA_911387805.1). Lineage (NCBI taxonomy): Eukaryota > Metazoa > Arthropoda > Insecta > Coleoptera > Cantharidae > Cantharis > Cantharis rustica. The sequence goes on from OU426882.1 coordinate 37,750,999, forward strand.
TTGCGAGATTGTAGGAATGACTTGTTTAGATTTTTTACCAACACCTTTACATGCACAAAAGACATGCACAAGAAAATTAAGTACATACTTTCTGGTCGTCTGGGGCCAAGTTATTTTTAAATTGTGCCTGGTATAATAAAGTATCAACCCAAATATGGCTAAGGCTGGAATGATTCCAAGGAAGATAATGAACATGGCGGTGACGAATTCTTTTCCTTCTGCAAGAAAAAATAAAGTAAAATTGGTAAAATATACTTTGGTGGACCATACCGTTTGGATCGGTCGTTGGTCCGCTATCTTCAGACCCTCCAAATCCTGGATACTCGCAAAGAGGTGGTGCAAAACCGGCATCACAGTGGCAGTGACCCAAACTGTTACAAATTCCATTCCCGCTGCAATTATTTGGACAACTGCTACCAGCTGCACGCAGTTGAGCTACAGGCATGCATTTTTGGTTCACACACATCTGCAAAATTTTTCTATTAGACCGAACCCGGTTAGATTGAAAAAATGTACCTTAGCATCCCCACATTTTGCTCCGTCAGGTGACATACCTGGATCAATCTGATTGATACCTAAATCTACGAGCGCGGTTCGACAGGGAACAATTTGACCCTCGATGTTGATAAAACTTTGCGATAAAATCGCAACCGATTCCATTCCAAACTCCAGTCTTTCGTTCAGATGTTTACAATGCAGCATTCCGCACAAAACGTCCCTAAAATTGTAAAAAAGAATTAGGGTCATAGTAACAATTTAAAAAATATAAAACTTACTCGTTTTTGCACTTGAAAAACGACTGATTTAGTTTATTATATCCGCAGTTTCCATGCCGCGTTCCCTTGATATTTAGACTGTAACATTCATCTTCACTGGATTTTCCCGTTTCACCCCACAAAAGCTTGCATTGATCGGATCGAGTACGACAAAAGCCTTGATAGCAAAAAGCCTGAAGAAAAAGCGTTAATATTTTCAAATATGGCTAAAATTTACTCACTTTTCCGCCCTCGCATAGCTCGGTGTCCATTTTGTATATATCGGAGGGACAATATTCGGAAGTTCCGGTACAGTATTCCGGCAAATCACACTCGTATTCTGCAGATCTGCAAACAGTTCCGGCATTTTTTGGACGGCATTGCTAAAAATAAATCTATGATTTTGTGTTTGACTTGAAATTCCAATACGTACAGTTAGATCACAACATTCGCCTGTAGCGCATGTTGCGTTGGTGTATAGCCTACAGGTAGTCGCATTACAGCAGGGATTATCACAACGATTAGGCAAACCACAATCACACTGTTCCCCATGTTCCACGAAACCATTTCCACAAGATGGATTATCAAGAAGAAAGTCGGGTTTGTTACGCAAACAATAATCCATTCCATGTTCGAAGGCAAGAGCTAAATATTCTAAACTACAAGACGACCAATGAGTGGGTGGTGTCGATGAACTACTCGGAGCCATTATACATCTCTCTTCTTGACAGTTACACTCATTCGTGTCGTGTTCCATCCCTAAAAGCATACTTAATTATTTTTGGCAACTATTTCTACCAGAAGAATGATAAACGAATTCTTACCAAAATTGTGTCCCATTTCGTGGGCAACAGTTGTGGCGACCAAACCGACCACCGGTGAGTGATCCGTGTTTACCCCACCCGAATATTCCACCGTACAAATTGGACCCTTCAAAGCTTTTCCTACGACGCCATGTTCAAAGGTGTATTTACTGAAACGGAAAGTTAGAAAGGGAAACGAAAGAAAATTATTCACTTACGTTAACAATTGAGCATTATCGTTCGGATGATCCTTAATCAGATGTTCTCTACGATAATGTAAAAAATTTGTCAAAGTCGTATCGCCATTTGACGAAAAACTTACTTCATCGCGTTCGGTCCAAATTACAATCCCCACTAAAGCTATGAAAATGTTCAAAGGGGCGTACAACTAAAAACAAAAAGGTCGTTCGAGCAAGTCGTGAGAAATTGCCGATGGAAACTTACCGCGTTAATGATATTTGCTATGTTTTTTACATGGTGATCTACTTTGGACAAATTTTCGCCCATTTCCTTAAATTCCGCGTTGTCTACTACTAAAACTAACTCTACGTATCGTGATTGCCTATTTGCATTATATGGTCCTCTAACTTTTTCTCGTTGTCGAGAACTTCGCTTATACTAAAAAATTAAATAATGTTAAAAGGCTTAAGAGTGAAGATGTCAACTTACTCTAAGAATTCTGTTGTGATCGTGAGCTTTACTAAAATTATTTATGTGATCGTGACCATAACCACAAGTCTTATTATTATTTACTAAATCAGAATGTTTGTAAAGAAAATGCACATTTTTCAAGTCTTTATCGTTTTCATTGGAAGCTTTTTGTAAGTAATGCATTTCGGTTCCATCAAAAACAACCCCGGTGAGCCCATTTTCGTTGCACGTTGATAAGGCTACCCACGAACCAGGAGCATCCCTGACTTTACCTTGATAATGGCAATGATCCTGCAAAAGTCCCATTAATAATTCAAACACAATCAAAATCTTATAAAAACTTACTTGTTCGTTGGGTTTTTCGACAACATTTTCGCCATCCTTCTGATATCTCGTAAAATAACCTTTGGGTATCAGCTCCTTATTCAATTCTAAATCTAAAATATAATTTTTTCCCTCGTCCTCGTAACTTATACTTAAATGTTCCGCATGTTTTCCATTCTGAAAATAAAATAATCCAATTTATAATTGCGAAAATCGTTATTTGTTCTAAAAATAATATTGGTTCGTTGTACGATTTATATAAATTAAGAGAACATTCGAACTGCTAATAGCAACCAAATAGAGTACAGTAGGTACTCTTTATTTTTTGAGAGAAAAGGTATAAAAAACCAGGTTGTACGATTGTACCACAAACGTGGGGTACATTTGAACATTATAGTAAATTTTTTGTCTTTGAATCTGTCTGCTCATAGATAATGTTTCCGCATAAAAAAAACTTGTGACTAATTTTAGCAATAATTAAGTAAATTTGGTGATTTTATAGTTGACAGTGTAATTAATTTTATATTAAAAATGATTCAACTCAAATTTGTGTCAATTTAAAAAATATGACGACATAAACCTTGTAACGGAATTTTTTAGAAAATGGTAAAATCTGAAAGTTCATGATCCTACGACAACCATTAAAAAAAGGATGCAAATGTTAATTTTTGTTTATATTATTTTAAATATTCGTGCGCGACGCAAAATAAAACCTCTCCAACCGCAATAAATTATCCCAAAAAGCGTTACAAAGGCCCCATTATAAAGTAAGAATAAACACATGGGGGCGCCTCAACAGGGTATTACAAAAGTCAATAAGAGTAATTTAAAACCAAAAAAGGCAATAAAAGATGAGAGGGTTTAGGCTACAAAGGGAATAGTAACACGAGCCACGTTTTATAAACAAGTACAGCTTTTAAAATAAATCATACATAATCCAAGACGAAAATTAAATTTTGAGGACAATGTTCTCGTCTGGTATTCGCTTGCATAAATTCGCAATAGAGAAGGTTGTGCAAATAAACGCTCGTTTGCTTAGGAATCATTAAAATATGAAATACAAATAGAAATTCTCATCTAAAATTGATAAATTATTTAGTTTTTATTTCAAGGTTTGAAAGTCGGTCGTAAAATTCAACTCGGAAAAAAATGAACCACATTTTTGGATTAATATGCATTGACTCACACTTCTCATGTCATATTGTCCTTGCCCATTGTCACGATTACCTACACGATGTGACTAACAAAAATCTGGTTTGTCACAGCTTCTCTTTTTTACCTCAGTAAATTGCAGATTGGTCATAGAGAATTGATGCATTTCCGTCTGATGACAGCTCATTATTGACTTTACAGTCATGTGGTTGGGGCTCGTGCAGAGTATCCGACCACATCAACACCACCAGATTTTACTTCTCTATTCTTAAAGCAACTGTGTACACAGAAACTCCTAATATACCCTCAAATTCTAACGCATTTCTCGCTGAAACGAAGAAATCCAACTGCGTACTTCGCTGTGTGAAATTAATTTACTGCCAAACTCAAAAATTATATTAGATTGAATTTACAGGTAAATACTAGCATTTCCATATTCTTTGTTTTTTTTTGTCCTGGTGATAATTTTTGTGACGTCGAATAATCGATCTTGCAGTGACGTCGTTGTTAAGCAAAATTAAAACTAATAAATTTTCAGTCTTCAATAGAACGTTAATTCTCGTTGCAAATAATTCGTGACGTCAAATTATCGAACATCGACCTTATTTTTTTGTAGTTGTCCTTAAAAATTTATTAGGAATAAATTGGAATTTGGCGATAGTTATTATTAGTTGTCATTGCTCTAATGAGTAATAGGCCCTAAGGAAATTATAAAGGCATTAAGAAGATCTGATCCGGACAGGCTGAAAAACTCGGTCGGAGGCTGTTATTTTAATCCCAGTAGAAAACAGAGCCAGCAAGCATACCAGAGAGAGAGGAGGTCTTACTGACCCTTCACATTAAGAGTGAATGAAGGGCTTAGTATGATAGATGGATCGCTAAAAAACATCAGCACGTGGATAAAGGGAAGGGTACTCGCACTGTAGTCGGAAAAAACCGAGACGGCAATCCTTTCCGGAAGGCGTAAGACAACTGTCACCTTTACGTTAGATGGAGTGGAAATAAAACCGACGGCAACGATCAGATATCTTGGTGTCGCGCTGGAAAAGTCCCTAACCTTCGGTGAACATACGCGTCGCGTGGCCGAGAAAGCGAAGGCAGCGCTGACCAGGCTTATGTCAAAGAGAAGGCTACTGGTTGCGGTAGCCATAATGTTATATATGCGGCTCCAATTTGATACAGAGCCATGGAGATAGAGAGCTACAAAAAAAAAGAAGCGGCGCTGGTCATTGCCGGGATGCTGCCTATTATATAAACTCTTGGCAGCGGAAAGATGCCAATCCTGCGCGAGTGGCAGGAAACATGATCTAAACCCGGAAAGGGACAGTGGACGCGAGAACTCCATTCCAGACGTGGGTGACTCGAGATCGCAGCGAGGTGTGTTTCCACCTGGCCAAAGTGCTTAGCGGCCACGGCTGTTTCTATTGCGAAAGCGAAGACACCCCGCGGCACACACTATTCGTCTGCAAGAACTGGCGTGAAGAGAGAGAGGCGGCTGCTCAGACTTGCACGAACAGGTGAAAACCTGATCCAGGTGATCAGATGGAATGCTGTACAAACCATGGTACAGAAAATCATGACAAGTAAGGAAGACCATGAAAGAGAAATTCAGCGACAATAGAGGGATAAAACAACTATGTAAGTAGGGACGGGCCTGAAGAAATGCCATGTCTAAAACCGGGTCACATTCAAAGGAGTGGGGTTTTAGTGGGTAAGAACCCCACACTACCATTCAACAACATCTGTGTGATGTCTTGGTGAAAATTTCCCCACTCCCAACATATCGTGGGTATTCTGCGAAAATGCATTAAGTCAAAATTATTTTGTTGTTTTTTGTTTAGTTAATCATGCTCTGTTCTTGCTTGGTGAACGTTGTATAGGCTGCAAAAACGCACTAAAGTCATATTTATAGAACTAGCCAAGATAATTTCTTTCATAAGTCAAAAATACATAAAGATGTTCAGAGAAAACAAACTTTCAAATTCAATTATGTCAAAATTATAAAAATTGACTTAATGCATTTTTGCAGCATACCCACGATATGCAAAAAAAAGATAGATGGATGGAATCACCGACGCGATTGACAGCGTGGTCCGGAGGATAAGAGCAGCGAAAGAGGGTACGAGGAGTGAGTGATAATAAACGAACTAGAAAGAAGGGAGCTGCCTCCACACCTCCTCAACATCATGGCGAACTATTTCCACGGCAGAACGTTGGTGGTGGACGAGAAACTCTAGCAGCGGACCCTACCGGTGTTCAGTGGAGTTCTACAGGGCTCAGTACTCGGTCCGCTGCTATGGAATGTTATGTACGACGGCGTTCTCAAGCTCCCCACACTACCGGGGGTTGTCGTAACTTGCTTTGCGGACGCGATATCACGGTCGTGGTAGAAACCGAGACAGAGGAAGAATTGGGAGTTTTGCGGAAGTGAAGCTCTTCAAAGGAACATACGACTTAACGTGGAATCCGAACCACGACGGAGGACAAACCAACTAAATTTTCTGCCTTAGGATAGAACTCACGGTTCCCAAGCAAGAGTCGTCCTAAAGGCTTAGTAAGCTAGCCTCCTCCGCAAAGAAGACCTGGTCCTGACAGGCTGAAATCTCGGTCAAAGACTGTGATTTTAATTCCAGTGGAAAAACAGCTAGCAAGCATACAAAGGAGAGGGGGGTCTTACTGAGTGAAGGAAAGGCTTAGTAAAATGGATGGATAGATGGAACCACCGAAGCGATCGACAGCGTGGTCCGAAGAATAAGAGCGGCAAAAGAGAGTACGACAAAAAAGAGGCTGGTAACGCTCGACGTTAAAAATGTCTTCAACTCTGCGTTAAAACGAACTAGAAAGAAGGGAGGTGCCGCCACACCTCCTCAACATCATGGCAAGCTACTTCTACGGTAGAACGTTAGTGGTGGACAAGAAACTCTGGCAGCAGACCCTACTGGTGTTCAGTGGAGTACCACAGGGATCAGTACTAGGTCCGCTGTTATGGAATGTGATGTACGACGACGTCCTCAAGTTCCCCACACTACCGGGGGTTGTCGTAACTTGCTTTGCGGACGATATCACGGTCGTGGTAGAGGTCGAGAGGGAGGAAGAATTGGAGCGATTAGTTAACTCCACGGTGGCAGCGGTGCTGGGTGCTGGACATCGATCAGTGCCTATCGTTCAAACCCCACATCGCAAGAGTTGCTGCCAGAGCAGCGCAGCAACGACAACAGAGGCACTGAGCAAAATCATGCCAAATATGAGTAACCTGGTCAAGCGAAGAGGAACCTCCTGAGTGCTGTAGAGGAGTCTCGGCTCTTCAAAAGGTGACGTACAGGCGCCTACCGGAGTCAACCCAGAGGATATGCAAAGCCTATAGAACGGTATCCACAGAGGTGCTACTTGTGTTGGCGTCCCTTCTGCCAATCCACCTCAAGACGGAGATGCGAGACACCAAATATAGATCTGAAAATAAGACCCTCTTCAACAATAGGTGTACGGATATCCAAAAGCGGTGGCAGGCCTCCTGCGCATCGTCGAATAAGGCTAGATGAACACATCGCCTGATTCCCGACATCGTACCATGGCTCAACATAGCTCGCATATAAAACTACCCAAGCCCTGAGCGGGCATGGATGCTTCAGAAGCTATTTGCATCACTTCAAAAGATCGGATACCCCCCAATTGTTTCTTCTGTGGAGAGATCGACGATGCGGAACACACCATCTTTTCATACATCAAATTGACGGACCACAGATTAGTCGCCCAAACGCAGTTGAGACAGAACTTGTCTCTCTCGAACATCGTGAAGCTGATGCTGGTCAGCGAAGAGCACTGGCAAGTAATCGAGAAGATGCTGGTGGAAATCGTTTCCACCAAATCCAAACTTCAGGATGAATCACAAACATGAAGAGAAAAGTCCCGAAAAGGCAGAACAAATTAGAGGCAAGAGCGTGTGCGGAAGAAATGCCTAGCGATTCCCGGCACCTCTAAGAAGTGGAGTTTTAGTCGGTAGAAATCCGACACTACCACCCTATACAACTGAGTGGTGTCTTTTGAAGATCTCTCCACTCCCAACGCTCACAAAAAAAAAAGATGGTTGGAAAGACGATTACCAAACCCGCCAATACGCAATGGCAAGCGTGGATTTTGAGATGAGCCGACCAAATTGATCCAAAATCTTTGGGTTTGCTGTTGGGTATTCTGCTGCCCAATGATGATCCTCGAAGTGATATTTGAATCGAGAATGAGATCCATCCATCAATAATTTAAAAAGAAAAGACAAACCCTCTACAAGCAAAGAATTGATCGACCACCCAAATTTTAATCTAAGTATAAATATTCAATATTTATTCCCAATATGGAAGGAAGGGAACTCGAAATTTTTACTAAAAGATCCTCAGAGTGCGCTCAAAAGCTTGGCAAAATTATTGTAGAAGACGTTATTGCATTCCTGAACATCATTCCACTCGAACCATTAGTGGCCTTTATAACCTTTGGTAGCCTGCCAAACTTTATCAAACAAAACTGACTGTAGGCTGACCCGACCAACCTGACCTGAATCAGGGGGAGGTTCAGTTGATGAAGAAAAAGAAGTGGAAAGAATACATAAGTAACCATTTTCTTAGTCTACCATTTATGACGAGAGATAAAATCCCAAAAACATTATTTTGTGTTTACGCGCTTCCTCTTTGAAGTTTAATTTAAATTCCGGGTTCAACACCTTGAGCCTTCAACATTTTTTTGTCTCATAAACATAAGAGAATCTACGCTTTGGGCAACTCGCAATTCCTTGATACAGGAGAGGTTACTGATTTGATTTCCCCACCTTCTGCGAACTATTTTAATTTTACACAAAGCAGAACTGAATAATAAAAAATTTCTCGACTAATTGGAACGTTATATTCTTAAACGTGATACTGTAACCTAAATTTAAACGTTTATTTATATATGTTTGATCCACTTCACACAATTTAAAAACGATCTACCCAATTCAACATAACTTTGTATTTCAAGTTGTACGTCATTAAACGATTGAGTACTTTTTAATGCCAGTAATTGGCCCTTCGAGCCGGATTTTGATGTTATATTTGCACAAGTGCTGAATATAAGATAGGGAAGCAGATGGGAAGCCTAACACAATAATGCTGAATGGGAGGTCGCCTACTGAAAGATAACCCTAATATTTGAACCATGAGATTATGATTTAATCGTACATTGAATAGATAAGTCGTTGTGAAAACAAAATCGTACGAGAATTAATAAGCATGACGTCACGATAGATCGAGATAAATCTCACTAATAGCCGAAATAGCATCACATCCAACGAGAAAAAGTGTCCTCAGCTTCCTTCAAAATAGGAAGGCGATGCGGCACATGACTTTCACATCCAATATGAGTTTGTCACTTACAAACATTAATTCTTTTGTAGCCACTTTTTTGTCAATGACGTTGTATGATACTAAAGTTACAATAAAACAGGATGTGCTGCATACCACTCAAACGAAAAATTGAAACAACTTAAATTTCTCACCTCTTCCCGTGTAGTTGATATCTGTCGCTTTTCTCTTCCGTGATAAATCCTCGGCTTTATAAGCGTATGTCTGCCAAAATCGGGTGCAGGATGCAATTCAGCTGAAAAGAAAAGGAAGTTTAGTAAAAAGTAATACACGACATTTTTGGCATAACAAATTAATCAGTTTAAATTTAGTCCCCCCTGCAGAGATGCTAAATTTGTATGTCTGCACCTTTTTGTGCGTTTTGGAAATGCAGCAATTTGGAAGGCATCCAACTTTTTTATTTACTACAACCAAAAACTTTTATACAATTTACACTCTAAAAATTGCTAATAGAATTCGGTCGTTTTTTTCATGTTAATCTGGCATTTGTACCATCATCGCATCGCTCGGAGTGGAAATATTGCAGATGTTATTCACCCACAACGATTACTGCAATAATAGATCTCTATTTTTACACCCATGCAGTTCTGCTAGCTCAATTTGCAATTGAATAAAGGTTTTCGAGAAGTCAAATCGGTCAGTGGTAAATTGAAGTTAATTTCTTTATCAGTGCAAATGATTAAGCTGGAGGAACGTTAGTCGAAAATTATCAAAACGAAACTAAGAGTGCTTCCTTACGGAAGTACTAAACTGAATTTATTGCCCACCAACCCACGATATTTCCTCCAGAAACTTCGCATAGACAACAATAAAAATTCTCCACAATGTAGTGCTGGCTTAAAACTGGAGCGTTTAATTACGTTAATTTTTAAGATCATATGTCATCACAGAAGGTAATTTAACAGTAAAATAAATTGGCTTTCGACCTTTTGAACTCCTGAAGTCTTACCACTCTAATACGCATAATCTTAATACCATTGAGCTGTTGAGCATCCTGCACTTTTCAAAATTACCACGCTTCCATTAGCTATTAATATTCCAACAACCTGCACATGTGCATTTAATTAATTTTTTACTATTACTCATACCAATTTAAAGCAGCAAATTATTTATCAGAATCGATTAATCACTTGAGGTCGCCTTCACCTTGAATACGTAGGTAGCAAAAAACAATATCGAGTAATAGGAAGTAGAAAAATCGACAATAAAAATTTTTATTGTCAAATTTAACGCAGTGCTTTTATGGTTTTTCTCGCAGCCTTGCCATAATTTTGTATTGCCTCAATGTTCATTACCGGATCATCAAAAAAAAGAGAGATTTAGAACGCAGCAACCCAAAGCCTCAGTGCACGACCGATTCCGAGATTACCAATCCTGAGAGGCCTGCAAAAAACTCTGGGTACTTTAAGAAAATATTAATTAGGTAAACAAAACCATTTAGTTTTCATAATGGAAAGTTTAAATTAAAGCTGTATACACAGATGGCTGATTTTTCCCATCGTTAAAAATCCTACGTATAATATGTTCTAATATAACCAATTGAAATTAAATACGTAATTAAATGTCAATTTATTTAATGCTCCCTGCAGTTATAAAAATATTTACTGCCTCTGCATCTTAACCAATCCTAATAACCCGAATCCCGAATTAATTTCCAATTTCCTGAACAACTCTCGACTTACAGTATCTCAAATTCAATTAGCAGCATCCAAATTTATAGCAATAATATTTGCCTATTTATAAAAATTGTTGACGTTATAATTTAAACAATTTAAAAATTAAAGAAAAAATTTAAGAAGTGTTAAAATCGTTACAACTAACATAAATATTATCGTTATCAAAGTCAACTTCCGTAGTAGTAGTTTATCGGCCGGCATGTGCCATATTATATTTTTGTTATTATGGAAGTTTACATTACACAGGTGTAAAATTAATACCTAATAGCAAATAAAATTCAAAGAGGTTTTTTTTGAAAAATCATCAGCACCCCCCGAAATCCCTTTTTATGTCCACCACTGGAACTTAACTCCTCTTTTACAAATGTCTGCTATCAGTTTTGTAACGAAATAAATGATAAACGCCTAGTGTTATCAACATTTGAATATAAGTGATAACTGAAAAAAAATACTAGGAAAATGTAGTCACCGCAATGATTGAGAAATAAATGACTTTATTTTGGAGCCTTGCAAAAACGTAAACAATATTAAAAAGTGAGATCTTCTCATGTTGATGCAGAAAAAAGTTTGTCTCAACAAACTGCTGGCATACAATAGCAAGTTCACTGCTACAAGAGTAGAAGACGTTGGGTTGTTAACATTGTAACCATGATCCATGAATATGCATATGCGGAGCTTCTGTTCGTTCTCATCGTCGTTATTTTTGCATTGTTTTATAATGGGCAAAATAATAATAAAAATAACCTTCAATTTAAAAAACGTTCACACAGATTGTGTAACTCAACTGTATTATTCACTTTTTACCTAACTCCATAAAATAATTCTAAGTCTTACGTGAACATTTTTGCATTTCAAACGAGGACGTCATAAATTAAGTCAATAATCTACTAAATTATTGTTAAAGGTTGTGGTTGAAATAAGATAGATAAGTGTCTCACCTTGTATATTTTCAATGTGGATAAACACATGATGCAGACGTGTGATCTATTATTAGCTGAACGTCAATTGATAATTTATTGTAATGTTTGATTTTCTATTGTAGACAATGTGTTAAAAGTATTCTGTATCCAGTAATTAAATTTACGTTACATTTCGATTCAACATTTAAATTTTACCATCACCCACTGCCGTTGCCTCCGCATCTTAACAGTTAGTCTATAAATTCGAGCCAACTTGACGAATTTTCTAAATTATAACTTGGGTTTTACGTGAACAAAGTGGACAGCTTTTCAGTGCAGGAACCAAGAATTATTGTTGGGAGGGGGGGGGGGTGCTAACGGTTCATAAAATCCTTTTGAGACCTTTACGAGACAGCATTGACCTAGATAATAATTAATTTTTTTACTACCATATTGTATTTTGGTTTTCGAGTGTAAAACCTTCAGTTTTCCTTCCTCTATCCTGCAGACAGTTTGCGGTGGTAGACCGAGAATCGGTCAAAAGTTTTTTAATTGCACAAATAAATTACTCTTCAGACCATGAAATTACATTAACAGGAAGAGAGAGATGAATTATGCTTTGTCTTAAAGGCGAATGTCGTTAACCCATTCACTAAATTTTTTGTTTCATTTTTTTTATGGTGAAATGGATAAAATTACCCTATATTCTATGGATGTATTTAAAAAATGCCCCCCCCCCCGGGTACATCAGATTGTTTAAATCGTCGTGATAACTATGTTAAAAAATGTAATTTCTCTAATGTTCGGTTTTCGAACCGTTTTCCACACCCACGGCTGCTCAAGCAGGATCGAAGAATGTGTCTGTGACCCTGTTTTATTGTTAATCGTGGTAATACTCTAGAATAAAAAAAATCGATGTCTATTCGAGCATTCGAGCCTGAAAAAGTGAGATTTATAAAACAGCAAGAAAAAAGAGAAAAGGAAATCAAACAGTGGGCAGCTCGTAAGGACTATAAATACGGGAGCAACGACTAGAAAGTAGGATCAAGTAGCTCAAGTAAGATCGAAGAATGTGCCTGTGACCCTGTTTTATTGATAATCGTGGTAATACTCTAGAATAAAAAAAAGTCGATGTCTATTCGAGCATTCGAGCCTGAAAAAGTGAGATTTGTAAAACAGCAAAAAAAACAGAGATAGAGAAATCAAACAGTGGCGGCTTGCAAGAACTATAATTCGAGAGCAACGACTAGAAACGTGGGGTCCAAGTGTAATTCTACTTATAGCTTCAAGAGTTTTCAATACAATTAGTCGGATACTGACTGAATATACGGGTGATAAATATTTATTTAAAAAACAAAGAAAAGCAATCACAAATCAACCGGAAATCTAGAGTAACCCAGAAATTGTCAAAAGAAAAACTCTTACAAAACCTGTGTATTTTAATTCCAATAAGGAATTATAGTAGTTAACTATTGTATACCATGAGGAACTTAGCAACTTAGACGTAGCAACTTCTGCTATTCTTCAAAATTGGTAATAATATCATAATTAATTAAAATTTAATGACTACAGCTCCACTGCATCGATACAGAATAAAAACACGTGATGTATTTTCTGTAAGGCCTTTAATGCAGTTGTATATTGCTATACCCCCCCCCCCCCCGGGTCCCATTTGTGAAAACCTCACCCACTCCATAAAAACGCCTCGCTGGAGTGCATTTACATAATATGAACTGAACGTTCATAAATTTTCATTTTCAGTTTCAATTTTTCGTTTCTAATTTTATTAAAATGTGGCCTTAAATTTTGAGTTAAATTTTCATGACCTTATGGACACAAATGTTCCTGCGTATTCCGTTGCGCAGCTGTCCGGCTTATAAAACTAACACTTAGTGAAATAATTTCTAACTTCAGCAAAATCTTCAAATTTAAATAAAAACTTTTTATTTTAAAATCATCAAAAATATCAAAATTATAGCTCAACGGACGAACAATCGGTCCGCTGACCTCTACGCTCCCTGGCGTAAAGCAATCATTTTCTCCCCGTTACCAACCTCGTAACAAAATTTTACATTAAAACAAAATAAACTTTAAAATAATTTACAATATAAACAACACAAAATTTTTATGGTTTCAAAACACTACAATATATTGCTATGATCTCTTTATTTTTGTAGGTTAAAATTTTCTTTTTACTTTCGACAGAGCATCTGTTTCACAATATAGGTATTTTAGCAATTAAATAATCATAATACCTTAATATCCTCTTCGTACAACCAATAATTACCTTTCTATTACTATCGAAATACTCGATTTAATTAAGTATAAATAATTCAATAATTATGCTTAAATACCACAGCTGATTTATAAATAATCCAGTCCAAGTGTTTAACCCTATAAATTTTCGTTTTATCTCTGCGTTAAATTAAAAATAAAACTTATTTTTCATAAATAATATGCTTTCAGTGTAATTAAAAAATTAATGTTTTAATTTGCCATTAATCTTCCATTTAAGAAACCCAAATGGTCTAAAAAGTAAAAAATAATTTTTTAATATATACACGTACCGAACATGTCTGGGATTGATTAAATTTAATTTAAAAATTGACTCGTTTGACTGGTCAATTTTAAAAAATGAAAACATAATTTCCATGACCGCTACTGTATTAGCAATTCCAAACACTTCAATTTTTTTTTTATTCTTACAGTGTTTCGATTGTATCTGCATTTTTTCTAACCAAATGGATTTAAATGCAACATCACAGCATAGTTTATCGCACTTTCGTGAGGAAGACATACGAAGACAACAGTAATGAACCGTTATTTTTAGCTTACCATCTTAGCTATCCAAACAAAATTTTCAAGCGGTAGGCAATGGTAATTTTTTGTATTAATCTTCTATAGGTTATTTCTATACAAACTAAATTTGAATTCTTGTTTAAACAGGAAATTTAGCAACTTCCTAATTGGTGCTCCACGAAAGTGTCAGATGTAATAGGAAGTCACCAGTTGAAACGAGAAATTTTCAAGAGATTCTCCCCGATAAACGCATTATCCAAGAGTAAACTTGGAATCTAAAATTAAATTTTTGAATTTCACGTGCATCCCTCGAAATAATTCTAATTTTATTTTTGACGTCTGTTTTTTAAAACATTCAATCGGGACCCGTCTAGCGTAGTAATTCCATTACTTTTACAGAAAATTCAGTAAATTCAATTAGTTTGTCAAAAGCCGATTAGCGAAATTAAATTTAACCGTTAAGGCTTAATTCTCGAAATACTTCACAGGGATGGGTTATTGAACGTTTTCGCTTAATGGAAATTTCAACAGTTATTTCGTTGTTCGCAATGGTTTACATCCTATTTAATAGTTTGGTTATTAAATGTAGGCGAGAGGTTATTTTTAGCAAATTTTTTAAATTATAATCGCAAACTCATCCTTTGTGTACTTCCTATACCTATGAACCTATGGACCACGATCGCAGCAGTTTAAATAAAAAAACTGAGGTATGCAAATTATTGCCTCCAGGCTGTTCCAACCGAACTGTTCCAAATTACGTCAATTGGTGTTATGTAAAAGTGGCTTCGAAATTGAAAAACAGCAAATAGAAACTTTCAATGTCGCCGCCAATGTTTATTCAATCAATTGAACTTTGTATTTATTGTTTAAACCCCAAGACAAAAACCTCCAAAAACCTTGAAGCGAACTTAACAGGATATATTGTATACGGGGGGTGGGTCAGAAAGTTAAAAAAATTAAAAAGAAAGTATTTAGCATAATGAGGTCTGAGTCATTCATTGTGATTTTCAATTAGCCAATGCATTATTAATGTGACGTATACAATTAAAGTTATTGCAACAAAGCCAGAACGCAACTATTTGATTATATTCAAAATTATTCAATCATGACCAGCAGCAATAAATAATAACAATTTAATGGGACTTTCTAGCGCAGTATTAAATCGAAATTTTTCAAAAATGAAGAAAATTTATGAAGATGTTCCTCATGTGCATTGCTAGAAAGTGTGACTGATTTGGTTAACAAAATTCAATTTTACACTATCGAAATCAACAAAAGAAGAATCGGGGACGCACCTACAATTTTCAATTGTTCGTTCGCTGGATACCAATTGACGAGATTAAAGGTCCAAAGCGATAAAACAGACCTACTTAAAAAATATACATTGCTTAAAACCACGAACGTGGGTGTCAATGATGCATGGTACTACCGCATTTGTTGGTTCGTTCTCTGAAAAAATGATCTTGGCTCACCCACCATCAAAAGGTTCAAAAACACTTCTGGATGCGTCGAATGCAATTTCTTTGTTCCATTGTCACTTAGGAAAAAAGTTCAAGAGCGCTCGTTTGATTAAATAATGAGAGATGCCATCAACAAATAAAATAATAAATAATGCCAACTTTTATATGTATGAGGAAAAATTCTCGTTTTTATTTTAATAACGCGAGTCTGCAATGCGTCTCATTTCTTTTTGTATTATTCGCGTCCATATTTCATCCAAAAGTGGAAAACTGAGCTAAAATTGACAATTTTTTTACGATCGATGATATTATTTTGAAAAAATGTACCAAGAAAATTTATTAGGGTAATTTGTTTAGGCGTGGTTGGTTTAATCAAGTTAAGTGAAACCTGTCGTGGTGTTTTTAATTAGTTGATTTACTTTAAATTAATTTATTGGTGAGTACGTCCGTCAATTTCCATTTCGAAACTCAATTTCGTCATCTCTACTCAACTAAATAATTACAATGTTGAATTTTAAATTGGGAAAATGATTGATTTCAAAAGTGTCGGCGGTTTATTAAAAGATAACGACAATATTCGATCTGAAGCATTGAGAAATATGCGACCGAATAAACGAAGCCGTTAATTTTTAAAATGCATAAGTCAATTTCGTAACCGCTTCCTTAGAAAATAACGCCTCGAGCAGACGATAAAAACTATGCCATCTTCTTTGAGATTTTATAAATTATGTAATAGTAGGCTACTCACTTTCAGATTGCCTACCTGCTGTCTGCAGGTAATTTACGTGAGAGTGAACAGACTCTCGCACCGCAATAAAAAGAAGTAAAAAAGCCGCACTAATGCTGTTCTGCCACTGACCTGTCATGTCAATTTGACATTATTATATTTTAAGTTATATACCGCACTCAGGATTGGCGGAAAATTAAACAAATAACCCAATAAGAGGTTTGTTCTTTATAATATCTACAAAAATGAAGTAGGTAAATCAGAGATTATTTCGATTTTTTACTTTCTGTAAAAAAAAAGAAAAATTTTATATGAAAATCACACGACTAGAGTGATGACTAACGCTAGTATGACGATTTCATGCCATTATTTGGGGTTATTAACTTTTGATCGTATTTTCTATAAACAGCATTGCTTTAATACTTCTATTATACTGATAATATCTCTTATAATAACTAAGCAGCTATACAATGGTACTGAATTAAAACGCATTCGAAAAACGAAGGCGATTTTGCTTAAGGTAAGTTAAGCCACAGAATAGTTAACAATATTTAGTACTACTCTAGATAAGATCCTGATCTTGAAAATCCTAAAAAGCATATACAGTTGTAGATTCTGTTTAGGGTCGTTCATAAAATATGTAAGTCACGTAAAATTTTGTCTTTTTGATCCCCCCCGTCACGTTGCGTCACATTTGCTAGACCCCCCCCCCTCCACAAATTCACAACGATTAATAATAGCATACAAATATTTATAATTGATGAACTGCGAACGTTACGTTTCTTTAGAGCCCCCCCCCCCACAACCCCATTGTCACATACCGTCACGTTAAGCATAACCCCCTCCCCCAATTTGTATTTTATGAATGGCCTCTTATCGCTACTCATAGCACTAAACAGAACGTAGATCTCGCGAAAACAGAGGTCAAATCATTGACTTCATCTCATCAGATCTAATCACTGAGACCTCAAACCAGTAGCAAAATTAGAAGATATTGAGGCTGAGTGTCTTTTAGACCAAGATCCTCCGGTGTGTACTTCAGCGATGTATGTATACATATTGCGGTGTAGATATTTGTCTTAAAAGAGCGAGACGTTTCTATTTAATAACATAAATCGCATAACATACACATTACCAATGGTCTCTGAAACCGGGGGGTCTGGGGGGTATGGAATACCCTCCAGTACCCTAAAAATTAATATTGTGTTTAAAATAATTAAGTCGTTGACCCTTAAAGAATATTGGTTTGGTTTGGCTGAAGCCAAGATGACTGACTAAGAGTGAATCTTCAAGACTAGCGGAGGAAGCTAGCCTAGCCCCTAGGACGACTCTTGCTTGGAAACTACGAGTTCTATCATCAGTCTGTCATTCGTTATGGTTCGGATTCCATGTTAAGTCGTAGGTCCTGTCGCTTCTTAAAGCACGCGCGTCATCCCGATGTTACGTTACACACACTATGTAATTATATAAAAAATATATAATTAATGAAATAGATTTGAACAGCGATCTTCCGCTTCCCAATTGGTATAAGTTTTACGCAATACTTTACTATTTAGTGCTACTCATATAGCAGTAAACAGAACATAGATGGCGCGGAAACAGTAGTTGTAAACTCCACCACTCAATATAGAGCATCAAAATATATGCGATGCGATGGCGGTGGATCGACACAGATATAAGATATTCCGAGTTTTAAAAAAACCGCACGGTTTCTGAGATTGCTATTTGTAATACTACCCATTGACCTCATCTGATCTGACCTGATCACCGAAACCTCAAACCAGTTGAAGAATGAGTGGATGAATGGAGGCTGAATGTTCTCCAGACCTAAAACCTCCGATGCGTTCTTCCGCGATGTATGTTATAGCGGTATATTATTATATTGTATGTTATTAATGTATTACAATGACCCGAGCTATACAAATCTATAAAATTTGCTCATTCCAAAAATTATTCTAGCTGGGTGTACATCCATTATTTAACAAGAGACTCTTGCAATGTGGTTTCGCTCCGCCAGCTGTCCACATGAACGCCTGGTCAAACAAATTCGTTGGTGCATTTTATGCACTCAACGACCAAAATTATCACAATTTCTTTAACAATTTGCACTTTACCACAATTAAATTAAACAAAAACATCAACTCAACTTATTTTATTATTTTTTATTAATTTTCAAACAATTAAAAATTTAAATTTTTATTGCGGGAATGATGTTCATCCGCCCGTCAAATTGACGTCAGATCGTCTCTCGAACCTCTACCTAAGTGTCTTGGACAACCTTCAAGCCCTACTCTTTTTACGCTCCCCACCTTCTTTACAACTAAAACCTTATCTATACTGCATTTTTACAGATATTAAAACAAAACTTCAAAATAAATTTTACAAATAAATAAATTAATGTTTATAGCATTTCGAAACACGACATTTTATTGCGGTAGATATTTGTCTTAAAAGACCGTTAATAATTAATCACACAACATACACATTACCATCGGTTTCTGAGACCGGGGGGTCTGGGGGGTATGGAATACCCTCCAGTACCTTACAAATTAATATTGTGTTTAAAATAAATAAGTCGTTGACCTCTAAAGGGTATTGGTTTGACTTGGCCAAAGCCAAGGTGACTGACTAGGAAATATAATTAATGAGATAGATTTGTACGGTGTAGGATTGCGGATAGGTTTAAACTAAGTAAGGAGTGAACATTCTTCCCAGGCCCGTACTGAAAAGAAATTTTAGTGGTTAATAATTCACACGATCACTTTTGAAGTTTCCTCCTTCCTAGCGCAAAAATAAAAAAGTTAAAAGTCATACCTAACTATTAAAAATTTTGTGTGAGAACTTGATGTGTGTCATACAGACCTTAGAATAGGTTAGATGGGTTATTCTACACTGAAAAAAATAGTTTATTATATCGATGAAAAAATTATTGAATTTATGGATTTGTTCATCAATTCATCATATTTCTCATACGTTTACGTCCCCTTAACGATATTTTCGAAGTTTCAGGATTTTTAAATAGAGCTCATGGGTCTGATTCCTTTGTATTTGTGTCGGTCAAACCCGGATTTGGGGTTTCGCGATAAACTTATTGATTCACGAAGTGAACATTTAATTATTAAACAATATAAATGTGATAGAGACAGTGACATTTTAATTAACGTCGTTGTTATTGATACCTACTATTGAATATCATCAACTAAGAGGCCATAATTATTAAATTTAAACCTAGAAGATGAAACTTGACACGCAGCTTGCTCTGATTGCGTAAATTAATCTACCACAATTTGATGAATTAAATGAAATGAAGCTTTTTAAATTTAAAATTGTTTCCACTTAGGAAAATTACTATACTTAAAAGGGGCCCTTAGAGGACCGGCCTATGCAGGAGCATTCCTTCCTCTGACCGATTTGTTTATCCTGCATAAAAGCAACATAAACGTTTTGTAGAACATTAGCAGAAAATTTTAATCCGGATTTTCATTATCGCCCTCAACGAAACCCAAATTACAGCTTGTTTAACAATTATTATGATCCTTGAGGGGGAATGTGGGGTTTAACAACGTACAAAGCTGGTTCCAGTGGTTTGCCTGGAGGCAAGGACGAACATTTTCCCAATCTGCTACACAATTTTAAATTAATTTGCTGAAACCTTTTCAATGTTTTTGCTCTGGTAGTTCATCCATAAACTGGAGAAAGTTGTTGTAAATCGAATATTGCTGATTTACCTATCGCAAGTGCAGAGTTTACTATGAGTAATAACAAATTAACGAGGTCAATATGTGAAATTTTGTTGCAATAATAAACAAAGGACACGAAACCGCACGGTAATCGCAAAGAAATCAAACAAAATTCGGACATATTTTTAAATTAAGTAAAAATTGTAAACTTCCCGTTTGATTAAGTAAATTTTTTAGTTCGGCAACATTTTCGACTTGAGAGACTTGTTAATTATGAAGTGCTAAAGCAATTAAAAGTTAACTGCCAGTCTGGAAAAAAAATTAACCTTTTCGTTAAATTCAACATCTTAAGTACTAGCCGGC
Organism: Cantharis rustica; assembly: GCA_911387805.1. Classification (NCBI taxonomy): domain Eukaryota; kingdom Metazoa; phylum Arthropoda; class Insecta; order Coleoptera; family Cantharidae; genus Cantharis; species Cantharis rustica. Next base: position 37,771,672 of record OU426882.1, read on the forward strand.
ACAAGTGGATCGTCTGCACACTTGAAACTACGAAATGCCCTCGTATGTCAGCAACACCTTATGTAACACTTCTCGGTAAATTATTAATTGCTGAGTCATTACTTAATCACAACATTAATTTTAATGCAATTTCAGAGATCCAACATCATTTTTCACCGAAGGTAGACTGTCCTACATGATATTTAAATTATGCAAACGAGGAAACTTGTATAATTACATTATTTTACATAATAATTTAATACCTTCTCTCCGAAACTCAGAGAACCAGAAACAAAAACCAAAACGCTCGGATTTTCGACGAACAATAGGCCTAGATTTTCACATTCGTGACAAATGCAAGTTGCGAAAACTGTTCAGCACGACGGAGCACCCTCGAATTTCCTGCGTAACCAATTTAATTTTTTTGTTTTCGATAAAATAAAACGAGTCGTCGTGTTCGTACCAGAAGTAAGAGTACACGAAATTTTCATCAAATTACTTTTCAACGATGAAGTACGACGTGATACCAAGTGAATTATCTAAAATAATATTTTTGCTTGACAAAATTTAAGAGAAAGCACTAACGACATTAGGCAATTACCGTAAACAGTCCCGCTACTTAAAAACGACTTAATTGTTTTTACATCGAAATCTTTTGTTTACTACAAAAATCATTTAAATGGCCCACATCTACGTAACATGCATTAAATTTTGATGTTGGTAAAAGTATGAAATGATCGTCACGAGTTCGAATTAAGTGATTTCCAAAAGTACAGCCAAGTTTTTGCTCCTGAAAAAGTTGTGGTAATTGCAGAATACAAAATTATAGTCACGAAGCAAGTGGTTTCTATTAATAGCACATTGATACCGAGTATCAAAGGGTTAATTGAGTTACAAGTGCGCGACGACGCCGACGCAATAAAAAAAAACTTACTCGAGTAGTTCGAAGATGTTTCGATGAAAAACCGCAGATAAAACTTCTCACAAGGACCTTACAAATTATAATATACTATGAGCAATCTGCAGATTTAATTAATACCGGATCCACATGCATAAATAGTTTGTCTGGTCGAAGATTTCAATTCTAGCACAGCCGCCTGTCTAAACAATCGGTTTAGTTACCCCAAATGTGGGCTAATTTGCTATAAATAACGAAAAGGTGAAAACAGATTCGAGAGAAAAAACTTTAATCAATATTTTGTCTAGAATATTAATGTATTAATCATAAAGACAAATTAGGTTTTACATGACTAACGGAAGTAAAATAGAAATATAATAAATTGTCTAGAATACAATAACAACCGGTATGATATAAGCCAAACAAAGTTCTCCTTTCACAGCCTCGGTTCCTCAAATGGACGAACTCGGGGTCAAATGTTATAGGCCGTTCTCTTGCAGAACCTTTTTCACAACAAAAGTGATTGTCAAGTAAAGTGGATGCATCAAAAACAATCGAACAGTTGCCGAATTGTAATTTACTTTTTACTAATGCTGCCGTCTTCAACTGAGTACTTGTCTATCACACTGAGGTATTGCATACTCCCCCCCCCCCCCCGATTAACTCTGAGTCAAATGTTATAGGCCGTTCTCTTGCAGAACCTTCTTCACAACAAAAGTGATTTAGCAATTATATTTTGCTCTATGCTACGCCCCTGAATTTCTGCCGGTAATAAATAGAACTGTAAAATTGATTGTCCAGTAGAGTAGATGCATAAAAAACAATTGAACAGTTGTCGAATTGTAATTTACTTGTTTGCTAATGCTGCCGTCTTCAACTGAGTACTTGTCTATCACACTGATGAGGTATTGCATACTCCCCCCACCCCGATTAATTTAGCCCAACACTCGATTAACTCGGGGTCAAATGTTATAGGCCGTTCTCTTGCAGAACCTTCTTCACAACAAAAGTGATTTTGAAATTATATTTTGCTCTATGCTACGCCCCTGCACTTCTGCCGGTAATAAAGAAAACTGTAAAATTGATTGTCAAGTAGAGTGGATGCATCAAAAACAATTGAACATTTGTCGAATTGTAATTTACTTGTTTGCTAATGCTGCCGTCTTCAACTGAGTACTTATCTATCACACTGATGAGGTATAGCATACTCCCCCCCCCCCGATTAATCGGTTTGAAATAAATTTGAACCAATGGAGTTGAGACCTGCAGCTTCTCTTTTGTTTTCTTTAACAAGCAGTTAATTTTCGTTACAAGACTTTCAGCAATCGACACACCCGTTATCGACGGTTGTTAAAAAAAATTGAAGTAACTTATCCCGGCCTACGATATGAGAAGACGAATCCATTAACTATAAATAATGAAGAGTGCAGTATTTATGGTAACATCAAACCTACAGCTTTACTAAGTATGGAAACTTGACATCGCACACTCTTGGTTAAAAGTCATTTGTAACTCGACAGGTAACTCGGGCCATCTGGTTGGATAATAGAAATCTTGAAACCACGAACTTAAAATCCTTGTAGCCTTTTCTTGGTGACAACACGGAAACCAACATATCAGGGTGAGTTACCAACCTTTAGATTTTTAAAACAGCGCAAATCTCACGACAGAATCTAGCCAGGTTGATTGAACTTAATCGAGCAAGTAAATCAAAAATAGATTGCGGTAACTGCACCTATACTAATTACGCAGTGAAAATTAGCGTAACTTTTTGAATAAAAGATTAAAATAACCGGTGCCTAGGTACCATTAAAACTTTAATATCAAGGTCGCCAACTGTGCATTATGAGCGAAGGATAGCGGTAAATCAAAAAAAAAACTTATAACAGCGCTTGGTAAGAAGCCAAAGAGTGAATTATAGTGAATCATATCCACTTAGAAAAATTCTGTATTCGTGGTACGTTTCCGCCATGGCGTCTGTATGAATAACACAGTCTCCACTTCATCAACTTTAGCAGAATCAATAAAGAATTCACTTTTGAGCACCCAGTTACATTTTCCGATAAGCTCAATTCGTTTCTCATTGTGTCCACATTGGATAGACCTGATAATTATTTATGTAAAATTTGTTATCTAGGTTGAGGCTTTTTAGAGCCGGACTGAAGAGCAAACGAGTACTTAGCGACAGAGATGCAAATCCTACTTGATGGCAGTGCACGTGAAGGTTGAGCAGTTATAGAACACTGACCTAACCCTGTTTTTATGTATGCAACTAAAAAGGAACACAATTCAACAATGCCGGGTCCATCATGAATATAAATGATAATGATTACGGTAGCGACAAGGTTGGTAAAATGAATGGATTTTACACCATTGCATCCATCTGATAAGTAGAACCGCAAAACCATAACGCAAATTTGGAGAATTATTGCGTTTCAAGAAATTGTAAATGCAGGAAAATATCAGTTTTATTCTTATCGGTCGATAAAAAAAATTGGTTATTCCCAAAAAAATAAATAATTGATAGTTTAATGAATGACAGTCATTGAGATATCTCTGAAACAGCATATAAGCGATATAAGTCAAAAATACCCACCTGAACACATCAGTCGAACTGAACTCTAAAGAATTTTTCACTTTATTATATTCTAAACAGACCAAGCAGCATCGACGAATTTGAAAATAGCGATCTATATATTGCCATGATTTTAGTATAAAATTTGAAGTTACAAATATAATTTGTAGGCTTTACAGTGAAATCTAGATTAACGGAAAATTTTTACTATGGCAAGCAGCCTATAATACCCCGTTTCAAAGTACCTAATGTAAATCAAGAGATTGCAGTAATCGGTAATTCCCTTCCTCCAACGAGGCTTTTCGAATTATTTATTTTGCTAATGAAAGCCGAGATAAAATTCGCATGTTAATGAGTAATATTGTGATAACATTCAAAGTGGTGGTTATCTAAGAATCCTAAAAACGTTCATGTAAATTTATCGTACATTTGGAAAAAACGAGAAGTAATTTTTTACTACGCAAGGAAATGGTGGATGGATCTTGGAAGTCTTCCGATTTAGCTTTAACATTCTGAAAGTACCGAAATTAAGAGTCCACGAAGCCATTGAACCGACCTGAAATATGTTAAAACACCAGACGACGGAGTTCGTTTGCGTGCTTATGTGTGACAAATACTATCGATTTCCACATGAGAATGGGGCTTTTTGAGGGAACACCTAAAATTTTAATACTAAAACAGAAGACATAGAAAAAGTTTTTCGGAAGATTACTGGTACGTGACTAGAATTTGCTTCTCTTAATTTGTGCTTCATCTTACGAGTTAATGAAGTAGCATTCAATCGTTCACAAATAAAACTGCAGATGTTCAAGAAAGTTACGGATCTTCAGGCAACTGTTTCGAAAAGCTAGCTCATTGTATTCATAATTTGTATACAATAACTTCGCAGTTTCTCGCCCAAAGAACTGAGCCGTATATTTTTAGAGGGTTAAAACGAGATATTAGAATGTGATGTCGGAAGTGGTGGGTAGTATAGCTGAATCGTCTGGATAATTCAAGGCAATCGGGTAGTTGAAAATAACCGTGGTTACGATTGGGCTGGGGTAATTCACGACTTACAAGGGTCGATTATTATTGGCACTTCTATTTCAACGTACAAATTGTCTAGACTTATGCCGTAATTTATACACGACTTGAATAATATATAAAATTTCCATTTTACATTATGATTATTATGTAGTAATCGCATATACTACATCATGCAACAAATTTACAGGCTAATTTTATCGTAGTCTAAAGATATCCTCCTTCACAGTCCTATTTCAATATGTCGACCGCTGAATGCTCTGAATGCATAATGTAGACGTACCGTGCAACGAAATAAATTATTGAAGATACGAAAAGGGCTACGTTTACGATGCCAAACAGACACACAAATCAAGGAAGTTTCGAAAAAAACCTCGAACCAAATTAACATAACAACTAATTCGAACGTAGATTCAACTTTTATTATCCTTTCCAAAAGACATAAAAAAAATTTAATGACGGAAAAATTCTACAAGCCTTGCTAGAGCAAATAAGGAGGTACTAATGGAGAATTTAACGAGAAAACAACTATAGCAAGACAATAAAAAAACAAAAGGAAATGCGTTCGTTGTACGATCAGTTAAAAAACGGCCACGTTATCCGGTTCAGTTACAACAAAGAATTACAGACGACAATTAAATTTTTTTTTGTTTTGAAAATGCTTTATTAAGTCTTAAAAAATCCATTAGTTACATTTATTTTCTATTTCGTGTACGCAATATACGGGGTCCTACAATAAATGTTAAACAATTAACAAAATACGAAGGACAATATGAAAGTTTTCCTCGTGATTGATTCTCAACTCTTTTAAGCTACCGGTCATTACCCTAGTAATATGCTCGACCAACTGCTGACGTCGACTATTGTAAATAACCCCGAGACTGACCATCAAATAGAACCATCGGGATCTGTCAGAAAATCGAACCCACGATTTACAAAATTTCATTTACACACTAAGAAAGAGGACACTTTTATAAGTATACTAGAACAAAAATTTTGTAAGGATAATGCTAAAGTTTTCGAAAAAAAAATCGAATTTAAAAATATAAAATTTACATGTATTTTAGATACAAGTTTTAACATGGATTTATGATAGACCATCGTTGGGTTAGATAAAAATCGTGGGTCCACTTTTCTGACAATAACCGAGCCATCTATCGCTTTGAAAAGTACGCAAAATATTTTTAACAATATGAAAGACGAAGTTAGCGACAATTTGTTAAAAATTGAAAAAAATATTAATAACTAAGTCGTCAGGTTTCTAGTGTTTGAATTGTATGGAACTGTATGCAATTGGAGTGCCAAGGTTGTGCGGCCTTCAGGCCGCACTAACCGTCACCTTCACGTAAGCATAAACCAATCAGAGTTGCATTAGAAAAGAACAGACCCACATAGCTCTTTATTATGTGAGTATAATTTCAATAGAATATTACCCGAAAGAGGTGGAAAAAATAAAATTGTTTATCTTACAATAATAAGACTTCTCTAGAAGAAATTCTCGAAAAAAAATCGAGAAAATCCTTCGGGATGCCGACTTTTCGGGAAAACACTACTGTCGTTAATTGATTTTTCAAAAGACTAACTCAATAATTTTTTCTAAAAATTCTTCATTAAAAAACTGAAAACTTGAAAGTTCTACAACAAGAAAAGTTTAAGCTGAGTTTATCGAACCAGGAATCCATGACACATAAATGCAGCGGTGGCTGGTATTTTGTTATAATAGTGGAGCGACGACTAGAAATATGAGGTCAAAGTTTAATTTTAATCTCCGCATCTTAATTGAATTTCATGCAATTAATAAAGTACTGGGGGTATACAATAAGACCCCCAGACCCCCCAGTGTTTATTACCACTACATGTATTTCTTCCAAAAAATGAAAGGTGCCACATAAATATTTGTTCTAAAAATCGGGGAAGGGGGTACCTCAGTAATAAATTGTATTCAAAAAAAAACCTTCGTTTATACACTGCAACTGCCTATTTTACCCCGCTTTAATTATGAGCTTTTCTTTTTACTTTTTTGACCTTGACATCCTGTCAATTGGCCAGATTTATGTAAACAAAACCAATTCTTAAAAATAGAACGAGTCAGAATACTTTGAAAATGCAAGCTCAAAAATTCTGTAATTTCTATTTCTGTAACTCAACCGACGATCACATCAATGCACTGCCCTGGCTTAATCGAACCCCCCCCCCCCACCGTATGAACTGCCACTACATGTATCGTAATATTGCTAATTCGTTGTTAAAATTTCTAACAGTAGAATTTCAATTCAGCTAAACTAAATTAAACCTTAAAGTTAATCCGGAGGGTCTGGGAGAGTATGAAATATCCCCAATCACATCCTTGGCTCTTGGAGCTATCCAGTTGTTGATACCAGTAGGTAACCCCCCCCCCCCTGGCCGAGAGTTTGCAGAAGATTAAAACTAAAAACGCAGAAATCAATTTTCTAAATGCTGCCGAATGACAAACAACTAACTCAATAGCCAACTATAAAGTCAAGAGTGGCTAAATTGCTCTGACCTTTTAGTAAATATATAAAGTAGATAGCCTGCTTTATAGAGTATAGCTTTATAACGATGCATTCAATCTAGACTCTTGAAAACAGCCCCAGAAACGGGGCAAATGTATACGGAACTTATAATCAAATTTCCCCCAGTCTGCGGCTTCGTGAAATGTTATATTCCAATATTTCCTTCATGAAAGTCTCCTGAAATTGCCCTCGAAGCCCTGAGCTGTTACTTACGATAGTAACCATTGAATTATTCAAATATATTCCTCACGAAGTCCCAGGAAATTTCCCCTCTTCCAGAGCTGTTACTATCGAAAACGTACACCGCAAGTAACAGCAACCTGAAATTTTGCGAGATAGATCACTTTTTCGTATATACTCATTTCTGCCGGTCCTATTTGCAGATAATTTTCTTCAAAAATTACGTTAACAAAAGTTACTCTCTTTTTTAGAGCGACGAGGCGCCGCCCTCCCAAACAGAATTATAAATTATTATTGAATTACAAATATTATATAATTAATATTTCTACTAGCTTTTAAGATGACGTTTTATATTTTACTTCTTCGGAGGAAATAAATTTATATATCGTTGAAGTACGCACCGGGGGGTCTGGGGGTATGGAATACCCCCCAGTATCACAGCAATGTATGGAATATTCTTGTCTTTAGAATTGGAAACAATTGAACTCATAAAATTTGGTATAATTAGGTTTGTGCAATTTTGTGACAATCTTAGCTTCGTTAAAATTGATTTTATAATCTGATTCTGTTCGTTCGTAGTCCTTAGTGTTAAAAGAAACGAAAATAAGGAAAAGTGTTATCAGGCAAAGCTTTCTCTAGAAAGCTGTAGCAGAACCTGGTATATTTTTATTTTAGTAGAAGTGTTCGGAAAACTGACAGAAGGAAGTTTAATCACGAGAAAAAGTGGAACAAACACTTCATGCTCAATAACACACGACGATTGCATAAAATATTCATTGTAAGCCGGTCAAACTTTTAATTTTTTTAAAAATTCGACCCACATTAGTGGATTCTATTTCCAGTAATCCACAATTTACAAAACTTTTGCATTTTTCACTGCAAACATTAAATTGACCAGGATATAAGTATGTAGTTTAACGTGGAATCTGGACCATGACAAAACCCATGGTCAAAAATTGATTTCTGAATATATCAGAAGAAATATCCCGAAAACCTGTAGGAAAAAGAAGTAACAATAAACGAAATGCATCAACGATATTATGGAATTCTAAAAGTTCGAGAAAACCACAAAGTTTCCTGTCTAGATAACAACATGCCGACCGTCTTCTTATCTATCAAAAACCACTTTAAAGTGGTTAAAAATCACTATAGCTATAATTTCTATTATGAACTTCCTGGTACGGCCTCGTATATGTTCAAATTCAAAACAAGATTTAAACAGAAAAAAAACACAATCGCGGATAAAGCAAGACAACTCTAAAAATAAACAAACATTTCTACCTCAAGAGTGACTTTAATTCTTAATTAGTTTCTTTTCAATTGTTTTTCAATATATGGGGGCGATTAAATTTTCAGTATGCGTGAAGGTGAATCATCAAGATTTCCCAGACCAAATTAATAGTACACACCCCCGATTTATAATCTGCCCAAGGTTTATTAGATTACTCGTTTAATTTTGAGTTCACCATTTTTGGATTTTAATATTTAATCGAAATTACGTACAAAAATGTGCAGTAAATAAATTGTTACAAAAAATTCGAATAAAAATTTTTTTTAAATACCTTGCGCTGTGGATAAAAATAATTCGTGCTGTAACACTATCACACATAAAAATCCCAAAAAGCACCCATAATAAACATCCGCCATTGTCGCCACATACGTACAAAACACTACATGATACAACTACAACCACATCTAACGAACTGCTGTGTTATTTCTCCAAGGATTTTGTTTGTCTGTTACCATTGAAAAAGAGGGGGTGTAGTAACAGCTGCTTCGACAACAACACGGGCAGCGACATCACTACGCAACTGTGCTAACTTTTACTTTTTCAAAGATGTGAACTGTAATAATTCGCAATATTTTAACGATTTTCTACATTCAAAACTTCAAAAAAAAAAAAAATTGAAAGTTGTAAAAAAGACCTGGAAGACCTGGAATTGGAAATTAAATAAAATATAAATAAATTTTTTTTTCGCCGTCAACCATTTTACCCTCTGAAATTTATTATTCAATTTTTTAATTTCAAAATAAATATTTTTTGAAAACGTGAGAAGCAAACTTATATTTTATTAAATATGCTTTGTTCAATATATTAAGACGGTCGCGGACTGGAATAAATATTTCGGTTTGAGCCCCGGTTTCTTGCTTTTGGCAGGTAATGGCAAACCACCGAAATATCTGCCAAGAGAACCGTTTTAAAAACGTAGAAGTTGTCACAATAATATAATATAATATAATATAATATAATATAATATAATATAATATAATATAATATAATATAATATAATATAATATAATATAATATAATATAATATAATATAATATAATATATATTATAATACATAATCACAATAATAAATAAAGCAGGCAAAAGGCTTTAATAGAAGTTTGAAATTTTGATTGTCCAACATAAAGAAACTTAGTCTATTAAGTGCAATAATAACATTTAATTCCAATTTTATTGTTTTTTCAATCTATTCATATTTAATTTTTATATTTTAATATATTATATTGCAATGTCTATTTAAAAAAAATTAGAGTTTGCTGAAAACAACCCTAGAAATGCTTATGTTGAGATTAAAAAATTAAATATCAAATTTTCGACGGCCTGCGTAGTTGGCTACGGCAAAATTTCCTAGACCTTTTATGATAACATATTCCTTACGTAAGTTTAACTTAAAATACTTTTTAAATTACATTTTTTTTTTATGTTGGAAATCTCTTATATACAGGTAAAAATTATTCAAAATTGTACCAATAAACAAAAATTGATTGATAAACAGTGGACGTCTCTTATTGGAATCACGGTTAATTCTTACGTAAGGTGAGGGGGGGGGGTAAAAAATTACAAAAATTGTCCTTACGTAATTAATGAACACTCTTTAACGTGATTGCCCGTTAACGGTGGAAAACAATGTAAATATTTTTATTTGATTGTAATATTTACGTCTTTAGCCGGTCAATGACACAATTGGCTAAAAAGAATTGGACAATGATGATATGTAGAATAAATACTATGAAGAACAGCAAAATGACGATTTGTCATAAATTATGCAAAAATCTTGAGATTTATGACATAATTTGACTTGGTGTAGAGAATATGAGTGCACATCGAGGGAGATCCACCCCCTTATCTAGTAGCACACTTTGCCGAGTAGGGCCGGTTTATGGGGATATTTTTAGTAAGTACAGCGTTTGTTAAAACGGTACAGAGCGGAGACTACGGAAGGTTGGTGTTGACAAACGCAACCACCGAAAATCTCGAATCCACTTTAACCGGTAGATTGGCGCTCGCTGGTCAGTAGACCGCACTCTATACTGTAGCATCACCTGTTTTCCAGTTTTACTATACAATATTCTTGTAGAATAGTACTGTATAGTTTCATCATCGCCTACTCTGTATTGGACAATGACGTCGTTGCCTGGCCAATGATATAAAAACCACATAAGAAATTTTAAATGTCCAAAATTTATGGTCATTGACTTTATTGGTCGGACGTTAATTCCGCTAAGCAGACCATTGACGTCATTGTTCGGCCGTTAACGTTAATAGCCGAATTGTCATCATTGACCGTAAAATTACAATTACTATTATTGCAAAGTGCTATTGACCCTAAAAAAATTATAATCTCGTAATTAAATTTTAATATCAGCTGAAACCAGTTTACTTTTTGCCAGCTATCATTTTCTTTTCGCGGGATACGATATATCCAACTATTGCTCAAGGCGCCATCTCAAGGCGTTATGTGTAAGTTTTCAAGAAAAAAGTTCAATTTATTCTAAAAATGTTTTTATAAATTTTAAAGAATTTCATATCTTTGAGAAAATTACAAGCGGTAATTTGATACAATTTTTCTATAATACAAGTTTTAACCTCTTTGCTCTTATTGTGTAAATTACATAATTTACAGATGACTCCTATCCTAAATTAATTAATATTTATACTCTTATATAAAACGCCATGTCGGACCATCTGTAAATGTTTCCGACTGATTTATTTTAAGTTATCAACTAAAATCATTGTAAGGATATTTTAAGTTACCGACTTAGAGAGAGCGATGGGTCAGTGCGGCCTTCAGGCCGCACAACCTGGGTAATCTGTATACTGTTATATTTTACATAAAAATTAGGTATAAAAGTTCTTAATTGTTTTCCGTTAACTAACCGATAAACCAACCAGCATTTGTTTACTATGAACAAAAATTTTTTTTTTCCAATTTGGTTTTAGGAGACAGAAAAAATATGTTGTGGGTTCCCTGTTTAAGACTCGATCGTGAATAACTATAGTGGTTTATTGAGAACGAGAAAATGCTATTTCGAGAGACAATTTGCTGACATTATGTCACGTGACTTGACCTTGATTTTAATTTTCTTAAATTTCCAAAATTTAATTTCATGCGCAGACAATTCCTTACTATATTGATTTTTAACCAAAATTGATTCTCGGCTTGTATTTTTAGATCATTGAAATAGAATGTTAATTTCATAATAAAATTGTTAAATACTATAGGCGAGCGGTCGCATTGAATTTCAAGTTCCTGATACTAATAAAATGTTAGAAGAAACGTTCTTATTTTGAAAATATTTGAATATTGAAACGGTACAATAATAATAATATTAGGGTGATTGAAACGCAGACGTCCTTCAGACCGCTACACGAAAAAGTAGTGGTACCCGGTCTTTTTAAGAATTTGAGCCCTACTTGTAATTTGAATTTTTTATATTTTTAAAAAATAGAAAACAACTTAAAAAAGTTTAGAATTTTTTAAAGTATTATTGTGGTATTTAGTAGCATATGATGTTCAAATAATCAAACTTAACAAAATGTTAAAATAATAAAATTTTTAACTATTAAGTAAATAATACATACTACGAAGAAAACATAATATTTAAGAAAACCAAAATGACAAAAATTCACATTTAACAGAGTTGAACTAAGAATATTTAAATAAACAAGAAAATAAAATTCTGAAAAAAATACGCTATAGAAGTGGTAAAAATTACTTAAAAATAAAAAACAAAAAGCAAAAAAAAAACTGTAACATAATATAAAGGCCTCTATTTCACGATTATTATCATTCATCAGTCATGTTTAATGGTAAAAATAACAAGTGAGAGCAAATATACCAAACAAAATTTAAAAAATTTAACATTTTGTTAAGTTTGATAATTTTTAAAAAAGCTGAAAAAATAATTTGATTTTTTTAATATTTACAACAATAAATTCTAAGGTAACACGAAAACAATGCTGTATTTTGACAAAACCGGTAAACGTCAATGTTGAATGCTTTATCGATCAAACAAAAATGTCGCAAAGTAAGCCGAAAGATGAGCTCGACAATACCACCAAAAATATAGTGCAGGAGTTAATGAGAGAAGTGACTAATAAAAAATTACAAGTTTTTCCGCTATTTGCCATTTATTACGTAATAAATTTTCTTATTAAGTTTCTATTTTTACATTTTTTAAATTTTCAGGTAGACTTACTAATTTTGGATCCATCATGGGGAATTACACCAGAAGAACTTCCAGATCGAAATTATGTTCAGACATTTGTGAAACATTGCATCAAAATTTTTACCAGAAAATTTTGTCCAGCGGTAGCGGCTTTAAAAATGCAGTGGCAGTTTACTACAGATTTTGACGATGTTAACCACGCAGTTTTTAAAAATCGAGAAAAATTAAAAAAGCGTTTAGCGCCGTTAGAAAAGGAAATCGTTGATTCCGATACTGACATACCGAGGGAAATGGATAAAGTGTTTAAGAAAATGGTGTTTTTGATTACCTTATATTCTGGGTTAGGAAATCCTGCTCATCAGCTGGTGTGTACCAGCGTGTACCCAGGATCTTCTCAAGTATTATAGTTTTTTTTACAGGTTTACGATGAATCCGAAGCAGCGTTGCGCAGTATTTTTACCCACGACGATTTAATCGAATTTATGCAACAGGCGCCCGAAGATAAAGAAGAACAGCTGGTCGAGTTGACCGAATTGGTCACCGGAATTCGACTGTTCAATAGAGACTGCAACAAAGGGGATGCCGGAATTGAAGACCGTAAATTTTTCTTTTTTTGAGATTACCAATGGTAACCACTATATTTTAGTTCCCAAACTTTTGAGCAAAGCAATCGAAATAAGCCTTAACGACATACAAAAAAGTCTGGAAGTTCTAATGACCATCACCGATAAATTAACCACGGCGATTGATAACTGCTTCAAAATTGAAGAAAGCGTAAAATTTGATTTTATTTTAACCCGTCACTTACCCAGCGGTGTAGAAGAGAGCGATTTAGAAAAAATGCAGCAGTTATTGGTGATGTACCGCCAGCATGAGCTATTCGCAAGGTAAGCTTTCTCATTTCTCTTCAATTTTTATTTAAGTTCTTTTTCAGAAAAGTTCTGATAGAAATCAATGCTCTCGAGATTGTATCTATTGAAAAATTTAAAAACCTGAATACGGCGTTAGAATTACTACACGAGACAGTACAATTTAAAATCGCTATCCCAACAGTTCAAGTTTTCGTGAGTTTCTTTCGTTTAATCTTCTATCAGTTTTGATCTCGAAACATTTACAGCCACTGTTCACCGAAGTTGCTAAAATTTGGTGTGAAATCCAAAACGCAACAATTTTACTGTCACAATTTAACCTTACCTTGCTAAACTTGCAAGTACACGGTAAAAATATCGAACCGGACCAAGAAATTCTGAAGTTAGCGATTGGGCATGCGGGGCCATTAACCGATACCGAACGTATGGAAAAAACAAACGAATTGAAGATTCCGGAAATACAGTCAGACGAAATGAAAGTTTTATATCCGAACGATGTTCCAGATTTTGATAAACTTGAGTTACAGGTTGGTACCTACATTCAAAAGCGCCAATTGAAGCAACCTAAAAAGTTTATTTCAGTTTCTTGGATTTTGCGCGTGGAAGTTTGTGGAAACGGAAGGTGGATTGATACCGGGAAACCCTAACATGGGAATCATTCAGGTCCAAAGTTTGAATTATGTGTTTTCCTCGCCAGAAGCTGCCATTGCATTTAGCAAAGATCCCATAAGGTTGTAAAAAATGTATCTCGATGGAAGATTTTAATACTAATTATTTTAGGTACATCCTGAGAGCTCTGAAAGTTGCAAGAGATAAACCGGAGGTAATTAATCTTCTGCAACTCAAAGATCAAATGATTGTGGTGCGCGATATCGAACAGTAAGTTTTTGAGCGACAAAGACAATTATTTTATCGATGCGTTTTAGACTTGTGATCGAAATACCTGAAGTTGTTGTCACTCACGACGTGGAGGTTGAAACAGAGGTTCATCCCATTCCTACCTATATCGATAACAACTATATGTGGAACATATGGGATTGGAAACGCCAAGCTCTTCTCTTGGTAAGCACAGTTAGAAGTAAATTCAAAATTTCCATTATGGAATTTTTAGGCCACTTTGTCAAGGTGTGTAACTCATTCGACTCAAACTATGTTTTCGAATGGTTGGAGCTTCATGAGGTCACAGACGTACGACCAAAGAGAAAAAATCTGTCAAACCAAAAAAGACAATTATTCCAATGTACCAACGCTATCGAACTATATATATGGATTGCGTGGCCGAAAGGACGATAATCAACATATCATAACTTTAACCAGACCAGTTGATGAGTAATCAAATTTATTTTATCTTATAAATTATTTCAATAAATACCATATTATATCATGCGTTCTTTTTTAATGAATGGCTGAGATCTGAGATTTTGAAAAAATGTAGAGGATTCCGACGGATTTTCAAAATCTATTTTGAAATAGTTTCTTTTTATTTTTATTTTTTGGTTTGTTTAACCTTTGGATAATAATAAAGTAATAAACATGATAATGTTCGCGATTATCAATAAAAATGCGATATTCAATTTCATTAAATGTAACAATAAATCTCAAAATACTAAAAATTATGTTGTTTTTGGACGAGCACAAATATAGCCCTATACGCAGAATACACAGATATTTATGCTTAATCATTCTGCGTTCAGGTTGCAAACAAATAACTTCAAACTTAACTTAATAATAATATTTGATTTTAATGTTGATTGAGTTTTAGAAATATTTCATCGAGGGGGGGGGGCAAACAATTCGTTACTTTTCTTTGTTATACAATAGTGTATTGTGTATTATCACATAATAATAATAATAATATTATCACATTATAATAGTATAATTTTAAAAAATATCCAAATTATAGTAACATAAAATTTTTAATACTATGACTACTAGAGCACTATGTATATCAATTATATTGACCAATACATAATCATAATTTATAAAACAACTGATAGTCTTATACTAACAAAACTCAATTCCTATTTTTTTATCTGGATATTATTCTGTATTAGGTAAAACCCAGCTTCAAGGCAATAAACCAGCTTATAACTTTTTGCATTCTATATTTAAAAAAACTTGATTGAATTTATTCGATTCTAGTCGAATAGAGATAAACATTTCTTTCGCGTGTGTCCAAGAGTGTGTCAGTAATGGCAAATGTACATTGTAAATTTCTTTTAACGCTTTTCTGTGCGTTGACGCTAAATAGTAAATTATTTTTTTCTGCAGCAACGGGTATTTACATTATTTATTTTTACATATTATATTATGTGATAAAAGCTACAAATTAAAAATATTGTTAGCACCAAACTGCCTTATTTATAAAAACAATTGCGAAATATTAGTATATATCAAAACTTTAGTTCTTATTTGTTAAATAATAAATAATATATGAATTAGACAAAAATTGTTTTTTATATGTAGCTTCTAATACATACCTAACAAAAACTATTTTTAATTACATAGGTATATACAATAATAGGCGTCTTACACTATCGATGTTGTCAATACTTCACAATATCAATTTATTCGGGGTCAAAACATTTTTTTACACCTTGTAGTATCATAATAAAATAAAATTGGATTTATCTAATAGCCGCATAAATTCATCAGTTCAGTAAAAACAACGGAAATTTTAAATATGCATTTATTAATGCCAATTCTGCACAATACTGTTATAAAACAATGTTTAATTATATTTGATGACTAATGTATGACGTCATGTATGACGAGTCATATGTGATGAGTCATAGATGATAACATCGTTAGTCATTCAAATATTACTTAGCTTGCACTCTAGACACTGTTCGAAACGTATAGAAATGTATAGAAATTTTATGAAAGTTTTGGGGAAAACTGCAATGTATAAATGCAGAGTGGTTTTCAGTGATGAATTAATTCCAGTTTGAATTTACAAGTGTGAACATAAATAAATAGTGAAGTGATAAACAATATACCGAGTGTTTAAATAAATATAGACTTGGTGTTAAACAAATTCTAGTGTAATGTAGTGTTAGTGTTAATCTTAGTGTAGTAATTATTGCTTTATTGTTATTAACCGTATTTGTATGTATTCGCTGTAGTTCTTTAGAAAAATAAACGTTTTTAAGTTTTGTTTCAACACTTTTTATACACTCCTGACATCACTACAGTTTTTATTTTAAACACAATTAATTGTTAAGGTATTGGAGGGTATTCCATACCCCCAGACCCCCCGGTTTGAAAGACCGAAGGTTTGCGTTCACGTTCTTTGTGATTAATTTTATTAAGAAGTCTGGCCATCTTGCAATTTATTTTTTTTTTTATTTTTTTTTGTTTAATAATAAACTTTGAAATGTTATCAACAAATTAAGCCATAGATAATGTTGAAAATCGCAAAATTTTCAAGTTACAGATCTTTCACCTGTTAAGCGCGCGACCAGTTATCGGCAAGCAACAGAGAAAAACTTATAGATATTCCTAACTGACCTGTTACATAATTATGTTTAAGAATATAGAGTGGCACAAACGTCATTCTTTGATTAAGTATATAGGGATCAGGACCAGGTTTTTGTGGTAAGACCCACAAAAACCGCACAGTTAATCCAAATTTTGCGATTATCTCGAAACTTCGTTTTTCCAACTGGCGGGAAGTAAATCTCGTAAACTATCGGTCCGCTTACTGTGAAAAGTGTACATAATACTTTTAGATACCATATCTAAAGATTAAGATTTTTGGGATTACTTGATTTTATTGACGCTTTTTTCGTGAAATTTCGGTGAAAAATACAAAATTTTTTTGGCTTACAAAATTTCTCTGATGGTCGAAAACAAATATCGCTAGCGGCACTATCCACAAATTTTTGTTTCCATCCATTTGTTGTTTTTTCTCAGATGCAAAATGACTGTGATACACTAGCAGCTACATACGCACGTGTCGCGCAGAGGGCATTTGCGAAAATTTTTACAGAGCCGCCATTTTTTAATATTTTTAAATAATTTTTGAAGGCATTCTTATAGCAGTTTGTTACCATTGTGAAAAAATATATTTGGGGGGGGGGGAGAGAGAATTATAGAATATGTTTAAACAATTCAAATTCTATCTAACATTTTGCATATTATTATTGTCAGTCCTGAATAATATTCTTTCATACAAGTAGCATTACACTTAAACTAAATATTATTAACCGTCACTCCCCCCCCCCCTCCCGGGGACTCTAGGACACACAACTGCTAATACCTCCATGCATATTTTATATCGAAATTAGTATTAATCTATAAATTATAATAATCAATATAAACACAGATTTAAAATTCAAATTACAGAAGGGGGGGGGATTAATTTATTGTTGGTGTAGATTTTGTATTTACTTTTATATTTACAGCCGAACCACGTGATGCATCTCAATTTTCAAGTTATACGCTTATAGAACCTAAATTTTATCACGGAAGAGAAAAAAGAGAAATTTTGACCACCAAAGAGGAGGTAAATAGCAAATCAGGTAGTCAATAATTAGTAATTTGCGATTATAGTCTTTTTCCAGTAATGCTTAGTATATTAGTATGACAGAACAATAAGATTAAACAGAAAAATTTATTCTAAACGGACTAAATTTATTCGAAACGAACTTGCTAATTTTATCGTTCATTTATATAATAACAAAATTATAATATTCTTTCATTTCACTGTCGCCGTTTCGCCGTCAGATCAAAATCAATGGCTACAGTATCATAAAATTATTAAATTATATAAATCAAATTTTAGAATGGAAAACATGCAGAATATCTAAGTGTATCATACAGGATCGATGGCAAAAAATATATCTTGGATTTGCAATTGAGTAAAGAGTTGATACCCAAAAGTTACTTTATGGAACATCAAAAAAATGGTAAAAAAGTTGTCAAAACGATTAACGAAAGAGTAAGTAGGATGTCTTTTATGTTTTGATGCAAATACGTTAACCGTAATTTATGTCGTAGAACGTAGAATTATGTAATTATCGCGGTAAAATTAGAGGCGTTCCTAATTCGTGGGCAGCTTTATCGACGTGTCAGGAAAGCGGATTTTCGGGGGTTGTATATGACGGAACCGAAATTCATTACATGGAAAAACCCTTCCTGTACAAACAGTCTGATGTAGTAAATTCTAATCAAACTTGTGGTAACGACGACAATCCCCACTTAAAGGTGAGTTAAGGTTTTTTTATTTGTTTTTGACGTGATAACGTCTTATAAATTGATATACTGGCTGCACGCACGAAAAATTGTCACGTTCCGCAAGCGAGAGCGCGGAACAAGCGAGAGAGAGGCACGATCGGCTTTGCATCATACATAGACCATATGAGGTTCGATCTCGCAATCACCAAATGATGCAATTATGTTTCGTGCACATAACGCACTAACGTATTGAGGGTTAATGTAATAACATAGTTTTAATTCGTATTATGTGTTGCATAATCATAATTCAATTCAATTTTTAAATCAACACTCGGTTTACGGACGATAATTTTACGTGAATTTACGTCATAAGAAAACATAATTCAATTCAATTCATAAAAGTATGCAATTTTTTATCAATGTCTTCTTATGACGTTATCACGTAAAATTATCGTCCGTAAACCGACTTTACAGACAACCCGCGTGCCATGTGTTTTGTTTTGGACTTAAATTCAATTATTTTAGTATAAAAGAAATGTTGAAAAAATTCAAGGACCCCAAAACGCAAGCAGAAAATCACGGTTTGTCGAGCTCGTAATCGTTGTGGATAATGCTAAATACAAAGAATTGGATGAAGATTTGCATAAGGTGGAACAGTACGTCATAAGTGTCGTCAATATTGTTAATGGAGTAAGTGATTGTAAAAATATCTAAACATATTTGAGGAAATAATCATTCTTTCAGTTGTATGCTCAATTAAATATTTATATGGCTTTGGTGGGAATTGTGGTTTGGACAGAAACTGACCAAATACAGCTTTCGTCAGATGGCGATACAACTTTATTGAAGTTTTTGCGTTATCGTCGAGAGCGACTGCTTAAAGACCATCCCAACGATAACGCTCAATTGTTAACGTGCGTTGATAACTGTAGATAGCAATCTTGTATTTCATTTTATTTTACAGAAAGATAGAGTTTGAAAATGGAATTGTGGCAAAATCTCTGAATGGTCCAATGTGCACAGCAGAGTATTCTGGAGGCATTAATTCCGCTCGTTTATCCTTAGATCTGGTAGCTGTAACTGTTGCTCACTCAATAGGACACAATTTTGGTAACTTCTTTAAGTCATTCTAAATTCTTTTAAGTGTTTAAGTCTTTAGGGATGAAACACGACACGTATGAGTGCAACTGTTCAGAAGAGAAATGTATCATGGCTCCGAGTAGTTCATCAACACCATCTACTCATTGGTCGTCGTGTAGTTTAGAATATTTAGCTCTTGCCTTCGAACATGGAATGGATTACTGTTTGCGAAATAAACCTGAATTTCTGCTGGATAGTCCTTCGTGTGGTAACGGGTTTGTAGAGTCTGGAGAAGAATGCGATTGTGGATTGCCCGATAACTGTAATAATCCTTGTTGTAATGCTACATCCTGTATGCTTCACAGCAACGCCACTTGTGCCACGGGAGAATGCTGTGATCTAAAGGTGCATAAAATATACAAAGAAGTTACAACATTTTTTTAACACAATTTACAGAATTGCAGTTTCAAAAGCGCGGGGAGTGTGTGCAGATCTGCCGATTTAGAGTGCGATTTGCCAGAGTATTGTGATGGGAGGTCAGAATATTGTCCTGATGATGTATTTAAAAGAAATTCAGAATTGTGCGCCGATGGACAAGTATGCTTACGATTTTTTAAAACAATTTATAATACTTATGTATTTAAGGCCTACTGTTATCAAGGTTCCTGTCGTACTCCTTCCGATCAATGTAAACTGTTATGGGGAGAAACTGGTAAAACCTCCCCAGCAGCATGTTATTCGTTGAATACCAAAGGTACAAGACGTGGAAATTGTGGATACGATCGCTTTACTCAAACGTATTTAAAGTGTAACGACGAGTTAGTTACATATCTTGAAAATAATTATTGTAACCCTGAGTTGAATCATATTTTAGGGATATTTTATGTGGAATGCTTCATTGTATGCACTTAGGTGAGAGATTGGAATTTGGAATGGAATCTGTTTCTATTTTATCGAATTCGTTTATAAACCAAAAAGGTGTAATTGTACCATGTCGTACTGCAATAATAGATTTAGGTATTGATCAAATTGACCCAGGACTAACACCGGATGGGTCAAAATGTGGCGAATCTAAGGTACTTTCTTTATTTTTTAAAACACATTCAATTTGCATCCATTTGTTCTTTTTTAGATGTGTGTGAATCAAAAATGTGTATCAATATCTGATTTTCGTAATGGTAGTAATAGCTGCCCAAATAGCTGCAATGGTAATGGTGTTTGTAACAATTTGGGCCATTGTCATTGCAATTCTGGATTTGCTCTACCGTTTTGCCAAGACCCTGTATTTGGTAGCTCTCAAGATAGTGGACCGATATTAGATTCAAACACAAGCAATTCAAGCTATACTTCTGTTGAAAATGTAACTACACAGGAATCTCTTTGATTCTTATATAACCAAGAGAAAAACATTATTATAAATTTATATGAAAATCAAGAAAACTTTGTTTCTATCAAAATTGCAATTCGCGTTTCCCATTGAATCCAGAATCCCTTTCCATTATTTTTCTAACACTCTGTAAATTAATAATGCTGGAGTGTAAATTACCGTTGAGCTACTAGACTTTTGAAACATCCTATACAGGTAAAATCAATTATTAACCACGAGACTGTAGACTGAGATTATTTAGATTTTTATAAATTTTATATTAATATTTTTACGTTTGAAAATATGTACTATTTGAGTGCTCCCCCCCCCCTCGGAGCTATAGAACTTCAGTCTACTATGGATTTTTTGGATTATAAGATGTGCCCACATGTGACTTCATAGAGAGGTACAGCTTACTTGGAGCCCTGGGGCTGCTGTCTGCTGCTCCCCCTGCTCCCAATATATAAGGAGTATTTTTTTGAAATTTCTATCTTGTGCCAGCTTGGACCTAAAAAGTAAGAACTTCTACCAGTAAGAAACACTGTGAGTATAGAGCTGTACCAGATGACAGATAATCCAAACGAAGGTATATCATCTCCACCAAAATATTACTATTATTATTATCATCGTCGAAATCTATATGGCAATTTATTAAAAACTTTCAAATTAATTACCTATGTGTTTCAATTTTAAAAATACACGATAAAAAATATTAACATTTGGGTATTTTCCTTTCTGTGCTTTATTCAAGATATATGGTATAATGAAGGTATTCTGACAAAGGTAGATATCATTTTTAAAATTTTTGATAATAATTTTTGTTGATAAGTTGATTAATTTGATGTTCTACATAGCCTTAATAAAATATTTTATAAAAATACACAGAGAAATTCGCATTCAATTAATGACTTACAGTAGTAATGATTTGCTATTTTGGTCAACTAGCTGATCTGGCAGACGTTGTCCTGCCTAAAATTAAAAAAATTGAGACCTTAAAAAATTGTGATTACATATTATTGCAATTCTTTTTGGTAAACAAAAATTCGGCTCTGTCACGGTTTTCTGGAAGCCAAAAAACATCTTTTTTATATGAACTAGTGGCCACTTTTAGTCATGTAGAGTGTGTCAGATGTAGTTGTTCGGCCTTCGGCCTCACTCAAGGAAATCGCAACCACAGTGACTGTTCGCTTTCGCTGTTTGTTTGACAATTTGCACCATTGTATTGGTATTTGTTGATTGAGTAGGTTATAAACGTTATTCAAATGTTTTGAAGGAATCTCGTTAATCTGTTTATGCGCGTTCCATATTTTCCAATTTTCTTTTCTTTTGAATACTCCAGAACTGTTTCTACACTCTACACTACAAACAATCTAGGAGTCTATAGGAAACATATTATGTACACACATACTGCAATGATATAATTATAAAAAAAATACCAGAAATACCAAAACTTACAATCGAAATTATTTTAAAATTTAAAAATTTTATATTTGGTTCTATGGGTCGTATGATACGAACACCTTATGTTCGGCTCTTTTAAATGCAATATTATTGTCCAAATTAAAATTAAATTCCAAAAATTCAAAATTATTTGTATAAAATTATCGCAGAAATAAAACCTTTCAAAGACATGGCAATGGCGATATTGTGTTGCAGCCGTCGACCGCACTAACAAATTTTGTCGTTTTTTCGACAAATTGAAAAGTTTGTTAGGTGGGGGCCGATCACGGGGAATTCGTTGTCTTTTCGCCGATAGCGACCGCCGAACCGGTTGTGCGATTTTGGCTCGAGGCGATTATTTGATTTTGATATAAATTTTGAATTTGTGAGTAATAATTTTGATTTTGATTTAAATAAAGTGATTTGATGCAAATGCATTATTGCGCCTTTTTGGATGATTATTTTGATATTTTGATAGTTTGGATAATTTTTGATACGTTGCTACCGAACGGTAATAGATTTGATTGATTTGGTTAGTTTGGAAAGAGCAGTTGAAATTATAAATTTCGATTTGGTTTAAAATTAGAAAATTTAAAATTGTATTTATGCGAACGAATGGTGCAATTGATAAGCCGTCGATTTGGATAGAGGCAAATCAAACTTCATTCCCATCGAATAAAAGTAAAATTTTACAGAAATTAAATTTGGATTTGATTTAATAATTATTTTTGGACAATTGATTTGTATTTGCATTGGAAGAATTTTTATTTTATTTTGGAAACCACGACCAGGGTGAAATACACGTCAATATAGTTTAAATCAAAAAAAAATACCATTCATCCAAGAATAAATCACTTTAGTAATCACAAAATCAAAACTTAACTTTCGATCAACAATATTTCCAAGCAATGTTATCTTCAACAATATTAAAAAAAATTTAATTGCAAAAATTTTTTTTTACAAAATATGAAAAATTTATGGAGCCAAAATCCAATCAACCGCTCCGGCGGTTATTTTTGGCAAAAAAGCCGCTACTCTGCTTAGTTTTTTGCCAACTTTACCTTAACAAAATTAATATCAAGAAACTTTAAATTCAAAAAATTACTAAAAGTATCAGGGGCGGTTAAAAATTACTTTGTACCACGACAATTACTTTTTTCGACGTTTTGTAAAACAAAATATCAATACCAAATTCGACCTCATAAACTTCCGATCGAAATTATTGTAAACCTCAAAAATTTTATACTAGATCAAGGATTGAACCGGGGGGTAAATCACCAGGGAGATTTGGTGTACACGGGGGAAGAAATGTGTGGGAAATGTGAGGAGATATGAGGAGATGTGAAGAGATGTGAGGAGATGTGAGGAGATACGATGAGATGCGAGGAGATGCAAGGAGATGTGGGGAGATATGAGGAACATGTGAGGGAGATATGGGAGATATAAAGGAGATGTAAGGGAGGTGTAGGTGAGATGTCAGGGAAATGTGGGTGAGATATAGAAGATATCGGAACCATATCAAAGCAAATCAAAAAAAATATTTGAAAAAACAAAAAATTATTTTAAAAATAGTCAAGTCGCGAAATAGTGAATTAAATATGGCAAAGACCTTTCACTTTTTCGGGGTTGTTCACTATTTCGGTATAAAAATATAAAACATAAAATTTTTTAACATACAGTGGCTTATAATGAAATCCTGACGCTCCTATGCTAGCAATGTTAATTGTACTTTGTGAAAACTCTTAATATGTACAAATCGCTTTTACAAAAATATTTTTCAGACATTTTTTGTAGATAATTTCATTCTCTTTATTTTTGTTTGTATACATTTCTTTACTTTGCCGCATCGTTTTCGACTGAAAATGACTTAAAGCAAACTTGATAAAACTTTTTAATAAAATTAAAAATGCACAGTGGAATTCTTATGGTATTTTCAGGGGATTCCCATTGGATTTTTACCGAGACTGCAGTCGAAAACGAAGCGACAAATTCAAAAAAAGGATATAAACAAAAATGAAGAGAATGAAATTATCTACAAAGAATGTCTGAAAAATATTTTTGTAACAGCGATTGTTACATACAAAAAGAGTTTTCAAAAAGTACAATTTACATTGATAGCATAGGCGTTTCCGGATTTCATTATGAGCCACTGTATAAAAATTACGTTCTATGCTAACTTTACGAGTAAAATATAGTCTAAATATGACACCTAATGTAAATTCTCAGTTTTGGGGGAAGTCCCTACAAATGATGTCATTCAAATTGCACGATTTAGTACGCAGTTCGCTGTATCGGGGTTACTGCTGTTCGTTATATAGGAGTCTCATATAGTACACTCAATGTTAAAATTTTTGTGTTTACTATTTCTTATGTTCTGGA
Source organism: Cantharis rustica (assembly GCA_911387805.1). Classification (NCBI taxonomy): domain Eukaryota; kingdom Metazoa; phylum Arthropoda; class Insecta; order Coleoptera; family Cantharidae; genus Cantharis; species Cantharis rustica. The sequence goes on from OU426882.1 coordinate 37,796,636, forward strand.
TTATCATATTTATGTTAATTTTTATTTTTGTTAACGTTGACGTTCATAATCTAGTTTCTAACTTTCTTCTCGCTTTTAATATTTTTGTTAATGTTGTGGTTTTGTTTAATGTACTTGTGTACATAATATGTATAAATGAGTTCCTATATATTTTTTACTAATAAATATAATATATTACATCTATATAATATATAAAATTTTATAAAAACTTTCTTTCATATCTAGGCATCTGCAATTTACGCAGATTTTTCTTATTCCAAGAGATGTGTGGGAGATGTGAGGAGATATGAGGATATGCGAGGAGATGTGAAGAAATGAGAGGAAATGTGAGGGGATATTGAGGAGATGCGGGGAGATATGGGGGAGATGCGGGAAGGATTGGAAGATATGTGGGAGATGCGAGGAGATTTGGGGAGATGTGAGGAAATGTTGGGAGATTTTGAGGAAAAGGAGATGTGGTGTACGTATTTTTTTCGGGAGATTTACCCCCCGTAATCTCCTTATAGCGTAATCACCTCTTTAGCGCCGAATTTCAATAATCCTTTTATAACAAAATCTGACCAAAATACGACCAAAGAGAAAAATCTGTCAAACCAAAAAAGACAATTATTCCAATGTACCAACGCTATCGAACTATATATATGGATTGCGTGACCGAAAAGATGATAATCAGCACATCATAACTTTAACCAGACCAGTTGATGAGTGATCAAATTTATTTTATCTTATAAATTATTTTAATAAATACCATATTATATCATGCGTAGTTTTTTAATGAATAGCTGAGATCTGAGATTTTGAAAAAATGTAGAAGATGCCAACGGATTTTCAAAATCTATTTTAAAATAGATTTTTTTTGTTTTTATTTTTTGGTTTGTTTTAACCTTTGGATGATAATAAAGTATAATAAACATGATAATGTTCGCGATTATCAATAAAAATGCGATATTAAATTTCATTGAATGTAACAATAAATCTCAAAATACTAAGAATTATGTTGTTTTTGGACGAGCACAAATATAGCCCTGTACGAAGAATACACAGATATTTATACTTAATCATTCTGCGTTCAGGCTGCAAACAAATAACTTTAAACTTAACTTAATAATAATATTTGATTTTAATGTTGATTGAGTTTTAGAAATATTTCATGGGGGAGGGGGGCAAACGATTCGTTACTTTTCTTTGTTATACAATAGTGTATTGTCTATTATCACATAATAATAATAATGTTATCACATTATAATAGTATAATTTTAAAAAATATCCAAATTATAGTAACATAAAATTTTTAATACTATGACTACTGGAGCACCCTGTATATCAATTATGTTGACCAATACATAATCATAATTTATAAAAAAAACTGATAGTCTTGTACTAAAAAACTTAATTAATATTTTTTTAGCTGATTAGGTAAAACCCGGCTTCAAGGCAATAAACCAGCTTATAACTTTTTGACTTCTATATTTAAAAAAACTTGATTGAATTTATTCGATTCTAGTCGAATCGAGATAAACATTTGTTTCGCGTGTGTCCAGGAGTGTGTCAGTAATGGCAAATGTACATTGTAAACTTTTTTTAACGCTTTTCTGTGCATTGACGCTAAATAGTAAATTATTTTCTTCTGCAGCCACGGGTATTTACATTATTTATTTTTACATTATTATATTATGTGATAAAAGCTACAAATTAAAAATATTGTTAGCACCAAACTGACTTATTTATAAAAACAATTGCGAAATATTAGTATATATCAAAACTTTAGTCCTTATTTGTTAAATAATAAATAATATAAAAATTAGACAATACTTATTTTTTATATGTAGCTTCTATTACATACTTAACAAAAACTATTTTTAATTACATAGATATATACAATAATAAGCACCTTACACTACCAATCTTGTCAATACTTCACAATATCAATTTATTCAGGGTCAAAACATTTTTTTTACACCTTGTAGTATCATAATAGAATAAAATTTGATTTGTCCAATAGCCGCATAAATTCATCAGTTCAGTAAAAACAACGGAAATTTTAAATATGCATTCGTTATTGCCAATTCTGCACAATACTGTTCCGAAACAAAGTTTAATTATATTTGATGACTAATGTATGACGTCATGTATGATGAGTCAAATATGATAAGTCATAGATGATAACATCGTTAGTCATTCAAGTATTGCTTAGCTTGCACTCTAGACACTGCTCGAGACGTATCGAAATGTATAGAAATTCTATGAAAGTTTCGGAAAAACTGCATTTAGGTATAAATGCAGAGTGGTTTTCAGTGACGAATTAATTCCAGTTTGAACTTACAAGTGTGAACATAAATAAATAGTGAAGTGATAAACAATATACCGAGTGTTTAAATAAATAAAGACTTAGTGTTAAATAAATTGTAGTGTAATTTAGTGTTAGTGTTAATCTTAGTGTAGTAATTATTGCTTTATTGTTATAACCGTATTTGTATGTATTCGCTGTAGTTCTTTAGAAAAATAAACGTTTTTAAGTTTTGTTTCAATACTTTTTATACACTCCTGACACCACAACAGTTTTTATTTTAAACGCAATTAATTGTTAAGGTGCTGGAGGGTATTCCATACCCCCCAGACCCCCCGGTTTGAAAGATCGAAGGTTTGCGTTTACGTTCTTTGTGATTAATTTTATTAAGAAGTCTGGCCACCTTGCCATTTATTTTATTTTACTTTTTTGTTTAATAATAAACATTGAAATGTTACCAACAATTTAAGCCATAGATAATGTTGAAAATCGCAAAATTGTCAAAGTAACAAGTTTTTTACCTGTTAACCGCGCGACCAGTTATCGGCAAGCAACAGAGAAAAACTTATAGATATTCCTAACTGACATGTTCAATAATTAATATGTTTATGAATATAGAGTGGCACAAACGTCATTCCTGGATTAAGTATATAGGGATCAGGACCAGGTTTTTGTGGTAAGACCCACAAAAACCGCACAGTCAACCTAAATTTTGTAATTATCTCGAAACTACGTTTTTCCAACTGGCGGGAAGTAAATCTCGTAAACTATCGGTCCGATTGCTGTAAAAAGTGTACACAATACTTTTAGATACCATATCTAAAGATTAAGATTTTTGGAATTACTTGATTTTATTGACGTTTTTTTTCGAGAAATTTCGGTGAAAAATACAAAATTTTTTTTGGCTTACCAAAATTTCTCTGATGGTCGAAAATAAATATCGCTAGCGGCACATTTTAGCGGCATTATCAACGAATTCTTTGTTTCCATCCATTTTTTGTTTTTTCTCAGATGCAAAATGACTGTGATACAATAGCAGCTACATACGCACGTGTTGCGCAGAGGGCATTTGCGAAAATTTTTACAAAGCCGCCATTTTTTAATATTTTGAAATGATTTTTTAAGGCATTCTTATAGCAGTTTGTTACCCTAGTGAAAAAATAAAAATATTTTTAAACATATTACTCATTTTCCAAGCAGTCAGCGTGGCCAGACATTTTAAAAATAGAAACCTTTCACTTATATTTGGGGTGGGGGAAGAGAGAATTATAGAATATGTTTAGACAATTCAAATTCTATCTAACATTTTGCATATTATTATTGTCAATCCAGAATAATATTCTTTCATACAAGTAGCATTACACTTAAACTAAATATTGTTAACCGTCACCCCCCCCCCCCCCCCGGGGACCCTAAAACACACAACTGCTAATATCTCCATGCATATTTTATATCGAAATTAGTATTAATCTATAAATTATAATAATCAATATAAACACAGATTTAAAATTCAAATTACAGAGGGGGAGGGGATTAATTTATTGGTAGTGTAGATTTTGTATTTACTTTTATATTTACAGCCGAACCACGTGATGCATCTCAATTTTCAAGTTATACGCTTATAGAACCTAAATTTTATCACGGACGAGAAAAAAGAGAAATTTTGACCACCAAAAAGGAGGTAAATAGCAAATCAGGTAGTCAATAATTTTTGTGATGAACAACAATATAATAGTAATTTTCGATTATAGTCTTTTTCCAGTATTGTTTAGCATATTATTATGACAGAACAATGAGATTAGAAAGAAAAATTTATTCTAAACAAACTTGACTTGCTAATTTTATCGTTTATTCATATAATAACAAAATTATAATATTTTTTATTTCGCCGTCGTCGTTTTGCCGTCAGATCAAAATCAATGGCTACAGTATCATAAAATTATTAAATTATATAAATCAAATTTTAGAATGGAAAACATGCAGAATATCTAAGTGTATCATACAGGATCGATGACAAAAAATATATCTTGGATTTGCAATTGAGTAAAGAGTTGATACCTAAAAGTTACTTTATGGAACATCAAAAAAATGATAAAAAAGTTGTCAAAACGATTAAAGAAAGAGTAAGTAGGTTGTCTTTTATGTTTTGATGCAAATGCGTTAACCGTAATTTATGTCGTAGAACGTAGAATTATGTAATTATCGCGGTAAAATTAGAGGCGTTCCTAATTCGTGGGCAGCTTTATCGACGTGTCAGGAAAGCGGATTTTCGGGGGTTGTATATGACGGAACCGAAATTCATTACATGGAAAAACCCTTCCTGTACAAACAGTCTGATCTAGTAAATTCTAATCAAACTTGTGGTAACGACGACAATCACCACTTAAAAGTGAGTTAAGGTTTTTTTTATTTGTTTTTGACGTGATAACGTTTTATAAATTGATATAGTAGCTGCACGCACGAAAAATTGTCACGTTCCGCAAGCGAGAGCGCGGAACAAGCGAGAGAGAGGCACGATCGGCTTTGCATCATACATAGACATCATTTGAATTATAAAATGCTGTAAAAAAAAAACTTGTCCGGCATGAGGTTCGATCTCGCGATCACCAAATGATGCAATTATATTTCATGAACATAACGCACTAACCTATTGAGGGTTAATGTAATAACATAGTTTTAATTTGTTTTATATGTTACAAAAACATAATTCTATTCAATTTTTAAATTAACACTCGGTTTACGGACGATAATTTTACGTGATTGTACGTCATAAGAAAACATAATTCAATTCAATTCATAAAAGTATGCAATTTTTCATCAATGGTTTCTTATGACGTTATCACGTAAAATTATCGACGTTAACCCACTTTACGGACAACCAGCGTGCCACGTGTTTTTTTTTTTGACTTAAACTCAATTATTTTAGTATAAAAGAAATGCTGAAAAAATTCGAGGACCCCAAAACGCAAGCAGAAAATCACGGTTTGTCGAGCTCGTAATCGTTGTGGATAATGCAAAATACAAAGAAATGGATAAAGATTTGCATAAGGTGGAACAGTACGTCATAAGTGTAGTCAATATTGTTAATGGAGTAAGTGATTGCAAAAATGTCAAAACATATTTTAAGAAATAATCTTTTAGTTGTATGCGCCATTAAATATTTATATGGCTTTGGTGGGAATTGTGGTTTGGACAGAAACTGACCAAATACAGCTTTCGTCCGATGGCGATAGAACTTTAATGAATTTTCTACGTTATCGTCGAGAGCGACTACTTAAAGATCATCCCAACGATAACGCTCAATTGTTAACGTGCGTTGATAACTGTAGATAGCAATTTTGTATTTCATTTTATTTTACAGAAAAATGGAGTTTGAAAATGGAATTGTGGCAAAATCTCTGAAGGGTCCAATGTGCACAGCAGAGTATTCTGGTGGCATTAATTCCGCTCGTTTACCCTTAAATCTGGTAGCTGGAAATGTTGCTCACTCAATAGGACACAATTTTGGTAACTTTTTTAAGTATTTCTAAACTCTTTTAAGTGTTTAAGTCTTTAGGGATGGAACACGACACGTATGAGTGCAACTGTCTAGAAGAGAAATGTATCATGGCTTCCAGTAGTCCATCGACACTTCTCACTCATTGGTCTTCTTGTAGTTTGGAATATTTAGCACTTGCATTTAATCGTGGTATGGATTACTGTTTGCGAAATAAACCTGAATTTCTGCTGGATAGTCCTTCGTGTGGTAACGGGTTTGTAGAGTCTGGAGAAGAATGCGATTGTGGATTGCCCGATAACTGTAATAATCCTTGTTGTAATGCTACATCGTGCATGCTTTACAGCAACGTCACTTGTGCCACGGGAGAATGCTGTGATCTAAAGGTGCATAACATATACAAAAAGGTTACAACATTTTTTTAACACAATTTACAGAATTGCAGTTTCAAAAGTGCGGGAAGTGTGTGCAGATCTGCCGATTTAGAGTGCGATTTGCCAGAGTATTGTGATGGGAGGTCAGAATATTGTCCTGATGATGTATTTAAAAGAAATTCAGAATTGTGCGCCGATGGACAAGTATGCTTACGATTTTTGAAAATAAGTTATAATACCTATGTATTTAGGCCTACTGTTATCAAGGTTCCTGTCGTACTCCTTCCGATCAATGTAAACTGCTATGGGGAGAAACTGGTAAAACCTCCCCAGAAGCATGCTATTCGTTGAATACCAAAGGTACAAGACATGGAAATTGTGGATATGATCGCTTTACTCAAACCTATTTAAAGTGTAACGACGAGTGAGTTACAGATCTTGAAAATAATTATTATAACCCTGTGTTGAATCATATTTTAGGGATATTTTATGTGGAATGCTTCATTGTAAGCACTTAAGCGAGAGATTGGAATTTGGAATGGAATCTGCTTCTATTTTATCGCATTCGTTTATAAACCAAAAAGGTGTAATTATACCATGTCGTACTGCAATAATAGATTTAGGTATCGATCAAAATGACCCAGGATTGACACCAGATGGGTCAAAATGTGGCGAATCTAAGGTACCTTCTTCATTTTTCAACACACTCTTAATTTACATCCATTTGTTTTTTTTAGATGTGTGTGAATCAAAAATGTGTATCAATATCTGATTTTCGTAATGCTAGTAATAGCTGCCCAAATAATTGCAATGGTAATGGTGTTTGTAACAATTTGGGTCATTGCCATTGTAATTCTGGTTTTGCTCTGCCGTTTTGCCAAGACCCTGTATTTGGTGGCTCTCAAGATAGTGGACCGATATTAGATCCAAACACAAGCAATTTATATAAAAATTAAAAAAATTTTGCTTCTATCAAAATTGAAATTTGCCTACCACATTGAATCCAGAATCCCTTTCCATTATTTTTCTAACACTCTGTAAATTAATAATGCTAGAGTGCAAATTACCGTTGAGATACTAGACTTTTGGAACATCCTATACAGGTAAAATCAATTATTAACCACGAAACTGTAGACTGAGTTCATTTAGAGTTTTATAAATTTGCTTTTAATATTTTTACGTTTGAAAATATGTACCATTTAAAGTGCCCCCCCCCCCTTGAAGCTCTAGAGCTTCAGTCTACTATGGGTTTCTTGGATTATAAGATGTGCCCACATGTAACTTCATGAAGAGGTACAGCTTTCTTGGAGCCCTGCGGCTGCTGTCGGCTGTTCCCCCTGCTCCCAATATATAAAAAGCATTTTTTTAGGCCCAAGCTTTGCCAGCGTGGGCCTAAAAGCTGCATTCTACAAGTAAGAAACCCTGTGAGTATAGAGCTGTACCAGATGAGAGATAATCCAAACTACGGTATATCATCGCCACCAAAATATTACTATTATTATTATCATCGTTAAAATCTAGATGGTAATTTATTAAAAACTTTAATATTAATTACCTATTTCAATCTTAAAAATACACGATAAAAAATATTAGCATTTAGATATTTTCCTTTCTGTGCTTTATTCAAGATATATGGTATAATGAAGGTATTCTGACAAAGGTAGGTTTAATTTTTAAAATTTTTGATCATAATTTTTTTTGAGTTGATTAATTTGATGTTCTACATTGCCACAATCAAATATTTGATAAAAATACACAGAGAACAAAAAATTACTAAAAGTATCAGAGGCGGTTAAAAATTACTTTGTACCACTACAATTACTTTTTTTAACATTTGTAAAACAAAATATCAATACCAAATTCGACCTCATAAACTTCCGATCGAAATTATTGTAAACCTCAAAAATTTTATACTAGGTCAAGGATTGAACCTACAATTTTAAATTAATAATTATTTGTTGTATTCATTAAATGCACAAGTTGCTCCCTTATAACTTTTATGAAATTTATTCAAATCAATTTAACTTTAAATCAAAAATTGTTTACAAAATTATTGCAGCAACCAAACTTGCCAAAAAATTGCAACGGAGATATCGCGCTGCAGCTGTCGAACTTCTATCAATTTTTGTCGTTTTCTCGACAAATCATTTCCACTTCTAAATAAACTGTTTACTAATTTCAAATAAATAATTTCCAATAAAAAAATCGCTCGTTCAATGAAAAAATCACTTTAATAATCAGAAAATCTTTCAACTTACAAAAACTCAAAATAAATCTTGACTTAATAATCCTTTAGGATTTTGTAATCTATTTAGGATTAAGTTAATAATTACAGCATGTAATTAATTATGATGTTGCGAATATCACAGCGTCGAGTGCGCATCTAGGGAGACCCTCTTCCTAGTAGGACCGATTTAGAAGAATATTTTTAACGAGTACAGCATTTGTCAAAACAGCCCGAAGCGTTTGGAGCGGAGAGGACCGGAACAGAGGAGTTTCGACAAACGTAAACTCTAAAACCTAGTCATCTAAAGATTGACTGTCAGCTCTCGGTTAATTAATTACAATTGTTACCAAAATAATCTTCTTATAGCGTAATCTCCTCTTTAGCCACGAATTTCTATGATCTTATAGCATAATCCGTTTGTCAGTGCCTAATTTAAGGGTAGGATTAAAAAAGATTGCGAGATTAGTGCTCAATTTATGTACGCTTCTTTAAAATACTGACCATTTAGTTAAAAGAAATTACGAAATAAATACAAACTGTATTATTATTTTTGTATAAAAAAACAGCATTAATTTATTTGTTTGGTGGTGTATACACCAAGACCAGGTTATCTAAAACAGAAAAACGTTGTATAATCGTTAATTAAAATTTTAGACATGAACAGACTGGAACGAAGTAAATAATTGTGGCGTATTTACATAAAATTAAATTCAAACTTTTTCTTCTAGTTATTCTAAGTAAAATTGTTGATTATTCATGTAGGGAAGTTTGATTTTTAATTTATTATTAATACCTAATCACAAAATAATATAGTAAGTCAAAGTAATTATGTCTGTAAAGACCCTACAATTAATATTGAATGTTTTCAGGTCATTATTTGAGTAACTTCAGTTTTGTCCTTTATTTAGGTGCCAAAAGTGATAAAGAGTGTAAAAAGTATGAATTTGTAAAAATAAATTGACCACTTTTTTTAATTTGTGAGCTTTTGTAATATTTTCAAAAACCTTAAAAATATTAGGAAATGTTTTCCATAACCAGGTTAACATTTTTGTACCAAGTTTTGCAAGGTCTCCGGAGGGAATCGTTTTTTACCTATAATTGAATATTTTTTATTAAATTTGAAATTACTCGTATTATTTTATTGTAGCAAATTAGCTATTTGGTTTCTGTTAATTATGAAATAATTCCATATAATTAATTCAACAATACGTAAGCATTTTAAAAAACAATAAATTTGTGTTTTAAAATTATAAATTACAGTGCAGTTTAATTCTAATTCACATGCGAAATCATTGACCGAATGGAGCTACACTTTCAGTTATACAGGGTGTTCTATGTTTCGGAAATTTTTCATCAATTTTAATCACTATAAATTTGCAAAACAAGCTAGTTTTTAACTTGAAGAAGAAGAAGAAGGAAGAAAGTGGAATTTTTATCCTAATATTATTTATTGTTTACAACAAAACTATTAAACAGGAACACAGGCACATTTATCAATATGGTTTAAGCAGCCGTAGGGTAAAAGCTGTCTCTTTTTTCAGAAAAAAAAAATAAACAGAAATTTAAACAAGATATTATTGAATAAGGACGAAAGAAAGAAATATTCAAAAATGATTGAGAGTAAAAATTTGATTTAATTTTTTAAGCAAAACTAATTATTGCTCATATTATGTATAGGTACAATGTAATAATATGAGGTTGTAGTTAGCTATTAATTTATTTGTCAAGGAAACAATATTTTGCAATGCGGAAATATAAAAATGTTTGCATTGTAATTATAAAGTAAGGCAAAATAATTGCACTGTTAATTTTTAAATCTTTTAGACAATAATATGTACTCAAATAAAAATAACAATTTTTAATTAAAATGTAACATTATATAAAGACAAATTGATATGCAACTTTGTATTACAGACACAAGTGTAAAGAAAGGAAGATCGTTACTCAACATGAAGTTTATTATAATTTCAGTTTTGCTCGGCATTTTAGCCTCACCAGTTTACTGTCAAGGAAACCACGTAAATAGCTCGCTGTTAAATGTGAATTTTTATGCTAACCTAACTGTTAGTCTGTTTTTTTAGCAATTGAAAATTATATGGAAACCACAGGCATGAAATTTCATGAACAATGCATAGAAGAGAGTGGTGTCGATCGAGCATTGGTTGACCTATTGGAGCAGCAAGCCACATGGAGCGACAATGATAAATTGAAATGTTACATCCAGTGCCAGGGGTCCAAATCAGAAGTGATGGATGAAAATGGTATTATTAATGTAGATACTGTGAAGAAAGTGTTAAAAGCTACAAACGAGAAATTTCTTGAGATGGTTAATTCAAAATGCAAGCATCCTCAGCATCCCCATTTATGTGAAGCAGCTTACATAACCAGCTTATGCATTGCGGATATTCTCTATGGCCACCATCACTTACATTAATTTTATGATAAAACAGATAATTCAAAAATATGGGTAGCGGCGTAGTGTTATTAATTTAACCACAAAATTTAATTTTTCTCAATTATTTTAAAGTAAAGTACTTTACACCATGAGTTGGAAAAGGCACATTACTGAATAAGTCGACAAAGTGCGTAAAATCCACAAGTAATCTTTTTTAATTTTTTTGAAAAATCGCCATTAGAATAATCACAAATTTTCATTTATATTTAAAGTTTTATATCTATTACACAACGATTTTTATAAAAATCATTGCGTAATAACAGATATCATTTTTTTTTCGCGAAATTAAATAAAAAGTTGGATACCACAAATAAGAAAGGTTATCATTAGTCTACTCGTTTAGTAATCTGTTTTTTCGTCAACTAATGATGTAAAATACTATTAAACTGTATGTTTTTGTGGTAAAATAAAAATAAAAATAAACTTTTTTTTATATACGATTTAACTACTTACACTATTTATTAGTGGTTCGCACCGCTTATAGTTAAAATTTAAGCGTTAGTTAAATTTCCTTAAACCGTATTTTAACCAATGAGCAAACGGAAACAGTCACAATAATTAATTTAACTAACCCTTAAATTTTAACTACAAGCAGTGCAAACAACCATGTTTTGTTGTTGATAGTTAACTAATCATAATTTTTGAACTAATTAATTTTTAATATATTTGAAAATGATTTTACCGGAAATAACAAAAAGATTCTCGATTAAACATAAATAATTGTGTAAGTGTGCGAGGTTTATTCTATAGCCTTTTGAACAGGTATTCCACCATTTCCATACCCCCAAACCTCCCAGTGCGTATCATGACTATGTACTTAAAATTTTCTAATAATTAAGGCGGGTCGCCGCTCCACACTTACGGTTATTATCAAAAACTGCTTATTTTTCTATATTAATATTGCCGAAACTTCAGTATAATTTTGTACGAAATAGAAACTTGTATTATAGTACATACAAGTCCATTTTATTTTCCAGAAAACTCTAGTAACATATTTGCTGTTGTGATATATTTATATATTTCTTCTGAAAAATAAAAAGCTCTGTTTTATTAAAATTAATCACAGAACATGCTAATAAACTTGCGTTTATTTAAACCCGGGGGTCTGGGGGTATGGAATACTCTCCAGTACCTTGATAATAAAAGTAGACTCCCAGTATCCTAGTAATTATGTTTACTTTACACTATGAACGATAGAGAAGTAAAAAATTGCATTTAAAATTTAATAATAATATAAAATTTTGTTTTAAAAATGGGGTGGCCTATAGCTCTCCTCATATTAGCTGCCACTGAGTCGGCGATATTATATTATTTATGATTTAAAGTTTTAAATCTTTTAATATGACGTGAACAAAAAGACGGCCACGGTTTAATGCTTACGTGCGTCGACTACAAGCCGCGATCCTCGGTTCGATCTCGAGCGAAGTAAAACTTTATTCTGTCCGTCTTCCTTCGGCAAGCAATGGCAAACTACTGAGGTATCTGCCAAGAGAACTCTTCTGAAGAAGAAGTGGTCACTACGCCCTTACGTAGGGCTAAGAACGCTGAAAGAGAGAGAACAAACATTTAGTTATTGATTTTTAATAATTTAAACTTAATTGATTTATGATAATAAAATTATAATTTAGAAATGTAGTGGATCTCCAACGATCTTCATTAATATTTCTGAATTTTAAATATAGTGGAATATTATGAGAATAAGTTGCACATTTTTGAAAATTTGGAATTTAGTCCTGGATTGGTGGAGGGGAGGGGAGTAGTACGTTAAAGTACTTTAGGAATTTAAAAATTTTTTAATGAAATTATGGTAGGAAATGGCAAATATTTCATTTATACAAATGAAATTTTGAGAATACGCTTACAAGAAGCCAAAATGTAAAACAATACATTCTATTGGCTAGCATTAGCGAAAAACCTATTTTTGGACATAATTTGCACTAGATTAGTGCAAATCTAGACTAAAAATTTATTAAATCAAGGTTTTATTTTTGTAGTAATGATTAAGACTACAAATAGAAGATTTGAAATTTTCCGTAGTCGCTCCCCAGATTACGCTTCGGTCCTCCCCCGCTCCGGCCGCTCCGGGGAATTATGACAAACGCTATACTAATTAAAAATATCCTCCTAGCTAGATTTCATTTGGCAAAGTGTGATATTTTAAATAATGTTGACAGCTGCATAGTAAAAGTCGACTGAAATGGCTTTCTCCAACTAAATCGAATCGAATCAGGTATTTGTTTGAGTGCCACGGCTTTGCCGTATAATTCATGTCACTTGATTTGATTTTTGTAGTTTTTTTTTTATTGTGGGCCGTACTCTTTTGTGCCTTTTCGATTAACTTAGAAAAAATCGCAATTTTTTATACTTTTAGGCATCCAGGATAAGCGCTTCTCTTTTGATTTTCCTTAGTTTGGCTTTGTTTACTGTGGAAGAGAGGAGAGGGGGGTATGGGGCCACAGAATCGCCTTCGGCCTCTTATTTTTCTCTGGGATTAATAGATTTTCAGAAGCCTCTGCAGAGAAAACTCCACAATGAACTCCATTTTAGAGTCTTCCTGTAGTCGTTTGTTAAAGGTGTGCCACTAAGCTTTCACGCACGCCTCACCGGGATATTTTGAACTACCTGAAATTTTTTTCATTTGGTTTGCAGTTGAAAACCTCTAAGTTGGTGATGTGTAGGTGAGTATTAGCCTGACTATGGTTTTGATCAGCGTCAGGCCATTTTTAACTCTCAACTTACTGTGCCCGTTTAGCAGGAGTCCCAACGATGCTATGGTACACTTAGCTTTACCGGTGACTTGTTTTATATGTGCCCCTCACTCCTCACCAAAGCCCCCGTTCGGAGTTACCCCCAAATATTTGGAAGTGACATTCTTGGAGATCTTGATGTCAAAAATACTTAACTTTTTTGACGGAATATGGGTCTGTTTACCAGCGCTACTTGTAATTTGGTTGTTATCTAGTTTGGTTTCTTAGAGCTCACGAAGTACGCGGTGTTGTTCACGTACAGCATAAGCTGCGCAGTGACCTCCCACTTAAACACGATCCTGCTCGTATTTACGTTGAGCACACGGGCCGTCACTCAGTGTGACTTTTTGCACCATTCTTACGTGAACTTTGATGTGCTACACTCGATTCTTGGAAGCTCAAAGGAGAGTTGACGTATTTCATCGATATTACGGCTCTGGGCTACGCAAATTGCTAACGAAAAGCTTTTTATTAAGAATAAATAAAATAAATAACAAAAATTAAAATAATAAAATTATAATAAAATATCTAAAATCTAAGAAATCGTCTAAAACAGTAAATTTTTGAAGAGAATACTTTTAATTTAGAGGAAACTTCGTAATTATATAATTAATTATTTTCGGTAACTTATCATTAGCTCAATAAAGAATACAAAATTATTGTGCATTTTGCAATATCATAAAGCAATTAGTTCACTCTTTAATTTTTTAGTTAATTTCATATATTTACTCTTATAAATCAATGATTTTCAATTACAAATATCATCTTATATAATAATAAAAAAATTATAAAGCGGTCTTTTACTCAAAACTCGAGTGTAAAAAAAACAGTGCGATTCTGCAAAAGGATACTCGACATGGAATTTATTTCAGTTTTAGTTTTTCTGAGCATTTTTGGTTCACCGATCTATTGCCAAGGGAATCATGTAAATACATATCGAGTATACATTTTTATGCTAACCTAATCTGTAGACTGTTTTTTTAGCGATTGAAAACTATCTGCAAACCACAGGTCTAAAATTTCAGGAAGAATGTATAGAAAAGAGTGGTGTTGATCGAACTTTAGTCGACCTGTTAGAGAAGGAAGCTAAATGGATAGAAGACGATAAATTAAAGTGCTATGAACATTGCCAGGGTTCCAAAGCAAAAATTATCGACGAAAAAGGTTTTATTGATGTAGATGCTTTGAAAAAGGTTTTGAAAGCTACAAATCAGGACTTTCTTGACATGGTTGAAGCAGAATGCAAATTTCCGAAACATCCCCATTTATGTGAAGCAGCATATATTGCCAGCGTATGCATCTTTAATATTCTTTCCGAACACCATCACATACATTAATTTTATAATTAATCTAAAAATTTAAAATATTGGCAAGGGTATTAGTTCGTAGATTTTCTGATGATGCTGGAAAAGCAAAACCGGTAAACTAAAATAAAAATATTAATACAAGATTAACAAATTTTAATAGTACTGATATACTTGGTAACATTAAATTAACCTTTAACCTTATCCAACAGCAATCTCCACCACTACTCATTATTTTACTGATTGATAAGTTTTGTTTTTATTTAGTTGCAAATACAGTATAATATATTGGTACACTCTCACAACGCACCATTAATTATTAATGGCAAGAATTGACTATAGGTGTTTTTTGAAATTTTCCTGTGCAATAATAGTGGTAGGACTTGAATTACTTTCACCTATATCAGCAGGTACACTACAAAATATAATTTACGTTTGATTAATTATTGAGATACTTTTCCTAAGCAGTTTTACCAAAGGCCACTAAATATACCCTAATTCAGCCCCGATTTTATAATGAAAGAGATAAAAGAGAAGTTTCAACTACAAAACAGGAGGTAATGCATAATACCGAAAAGTCTAGAAACCAGCTGTTTTCATTTTTAAATTTTTTAACCAAAAAGATAATATAACCTAACCTAAATAAAAGATTATCTAAGCATATTATATTTTATTTTTAGGATGAAAATCACGTAGTACATTTAATGATGAGTTACGAAGACAAAGATAAAAGCTATCTAGTAGATTTGCAATTAAATCAGCACTTGATTACCAAGAGCTATTCTATGAAATATCAAGAAAATGAAAAATATGTCGATAAGAATAATAGCAAACAGGTACATGTTCGCATTTTTAAAACAAAATTTTGTGTGTCTCTCACGTGCAAATTAAAATTAAACGTGAAAATATTTGTCTTAGAAATATTTTCATCGAATTTCCCACAGCCTATGGCTTCGTGAAAAGCAAATTCAAATATTTTATTTATGAAGGTATTCTGAAATTTGTTTCTTCCCAGGGCTGTTACTTACTCTAACAGGTTTTTAATGATGATGCCTCTCTTCTCGGTTACTCGGCTGAAGCCGAGTTTTGAAGGTACATTTGTTTCAGGATGCAGAACTGTGCTACTATCTAGGAAAAGTTAAAGGAATACCCGATTCGTGGGCGTCTCTATCGACATGTACTGCAGATGGACTTCACGGAATTGTATATAATGGAAGTGAAAAGCATTACTTTGAAAAAGCATTTGATGAAAATGGAGAATACTTAAGTGGGTTCAATTTTCTTTATAAACATTCAGATTTAAAAGATATCAAAAATTCGTCTTCTGATCAGAAAGATTTCTTCAGTTTTCAGAAAATTAGAAAACGTAGAGTAAGTTATTATAATTTTAACAATAATTAAATTATTATTAGATGGAACTAGATATCAAAGTGTCCATACGAAATAAAAAGTTTTTAATACAATTATGGTAGATTACCTATCATAAAAAAATTCTACCATCTAAAATTTGGGCAATTTTTCTGAGCCCAATCAAACTCGAAAATTACATATCTACAAAGACGCAGATCTTTGTTTTTATATTAAATTCTAGTAAAATTAAGATATTCTCATTTAAAATAAATTTATTAAATAATAACAGCTGCATCGCCAACAGCAACTGTGTAGACCCCGCCCACTAAAACTCACTCTTGCCTGTATTTACGTAGAGCACACGTACTGCCCATATTGTGAACTGTTTATTCGACATATGGAGTTTGCTTATAGTTTATTCGCTTCATTTTAGTGTCTTAGTTATTAATCAAATTTTTTCTTTTAGTATAAACGGAGTTTCCAGCAACGAGAAAAAGTTAAAAGTCCGCATACTGCGAATAGGCAATCCCGATATGTTGAGTTACTTGTGGTTGTGGACAATTCAATATATATAAAGATGAATGAAAACTTAAACGCAGTGGAAAACTACGTTCTAAGCCTTATAAATGTGGTTAATTCGGTAAGTAATCGCTAAGTCTATAATTTCTTATGGTCGTCTCGGTGCTTCGGAAGACACGTAAAACCAGCGGTCTCTCTGAGACCATTTCCACCATTAAATATAAAAAATCAAGGTTACAAAGCAACCGTGAGATCTACATGCTAAAACCTTTCTTAACAGAGAAAAAGTCTAAAAGTCTAGCAGTGGACTGAAGAGCTGATGAAGAAGAAAAGAAGTCACTTAAGATATTATTTATTTATGCCTTTAACAATCCCTTTTACCTGTACATGTGTTAAACTACAGAAACATTACTTTTCTGCCGGTAACGGGAAGCAGAAAAGTAAATAAAACTACTGCCAGTTTTCCTTTTTCAAATATTTTGTTTTAGCTGTACGCACCTTTGAATATCTATATAAGTTTGGTAAACATTTTGGTATGGACCGAAGGAGATGAAGTTGACTATAATAGTGAAGATATCATGACTGCGCTTCAACGATTTAGACGGTATCGCGAACAAGAGCTAATTGTGGAATTTCCGAACGATATAACTTTGATGTTGTTTAGCCAAAATAATAATGAGTAAGTAAATATTTTAGAATTTCACTCTCAACAATTCAGTTATTCAGAACCGAGAGAAGTACTTATGAATTTACTATTTTTGAGACAATCTGCACATCGACACATTCGCTAAGTGTCTTAGTATATCCCATAGATAAAACTATTGACGTTGTCGCTACACTTGTAGCTCGCCAAATTGGAACGACTTTAGGTAAATATCTAATTTTGGATTTTGAAAATAATCTCTTATTTAATTATTTTAGGGATTTTGAACGATGATGACTTTTGTGTCTGCCCAGAAGAAAGTTGCATAATGAAGAAGGGTTCGGAATCTTCTAGATATTGGTCATCTTGCAGTTTGGAACATTTAGCTCGTTCATACGAACGCGGCATAGATTACTGCTTGCGAAACAAACCAGCCTTTATATTTGACAAATCATCTTGTGGGAACGGCTTTGTAGATTCCGGAGAGCAATGTGATTGTGGATTAGCCGATCGCTGTAACAATCCCTGCTGTAATGCAACTACCTGTAGGCTCCACACTAATGCAACTTGCGCTACAGGCGAATGCTGTGATTTAAGCGTACTTATAAGCTAGACTAACATTGTTTTAGAAATTACTAACTTTGTTTGTAGAATTGCAAACTAAAAAAGAGTGGAACCATATGCAGATCTGCAGTTTTTGAGTGCGATTTACCCGAGTATTGCAACGGCAAGTCTGAGCATTGCCCAGCCGATGTTTACAAAATGAACACATTACCATGTGCTGGTGGCGAGGTACGCCATTGTGTAATAAATAGTATACTACGTACATATTATATATTTTTAAGTCGTACTGTTACAAAGGATCTTGTCGTACACGATCCGACCAATGCAAACTCTTATGGGGAGAAACAGGTACACCTGCAGGAGAAAAATGCTACTCTTTAAATACTCGTGGATCAATAAGAGGAAATTGCGGATACAATAAATTGAATTATACTTACTCAAAATGCAGCAGCGAGTAAGTTGTAGCTATAACTCCCAATCTTTAAGTAGTAAATATTAAATTTTAGGAACATTTTTTGTGGCACACTTCATTGTAAGTCTTTTGAGAACAATATAAAAATTGGGACATATTTTGGTACTGTTTGGCTATGTCATCCTATCAGGAGATGGATGGTCAATCGTGGAAATTTACCCGAACAATGTTGCACTGCCAAGATAAATTTTGGTCTTAATGAAATTGACCCTGCCATGGTACCCGATGGTGCAAAATGTGGTGAATCTAAGGTTTTGTATATGGAAAATTTAACTTAACTTGAATCTGATCGAGAAATTTTGCAGATGTGCGTAAATCAAACCTGTATGGAGATAGCTGATTTGCGTTCGACCACAAATATTTGTTCAAATAATTGTAATGGTAATGGTGTTTGTAATAATTTGGGTCATTGCCACTGCCAATTTGGCTATGCACCACCTCATTGCAAAACTTACGGATATGGAGGCTCTCAGGATAGCGGACCAACAACTGATATAAATAGTACAACTATTCCAAATAAACCTATTAAAACTATGTTTTACTTGGGAAAGCAATGGCACGAAGCAACGAAAATTATTCAAGTCCATGACGTTTTTCGATGAATCATTTAGTTTTGCTTTCATAAAATTAATAAAATTATAAGACTTGAAATAAATTTTTTTTGTTATTTTAATTAAAGGGTAGAACATAGCAATATATTGAGCAAGATCACGTCAAGTGGACCCTTCATTTTCCACTTCACCATCGAATTTTGATATTAGTATTTTTTCAGGAAGTAATCACTATCAACAATTAATCCCCAAAACAGTTTTTAAAAATTTTCATTTTAACAACAATTTTTTTGTTAATGAAAATTTTTATGACTTTTAGTTAAAAAATCGATAATTAAAAAACTATTAGAGATATTTCAATGAACCTTGTAGAATTTATAGTTCGATACTTGTATTTTAATAAAATATGTAAGAGTTCAAATTATTTATATATTTTCATATTGTTAATTAACTTTGAAGTTAACAAATGAAAATTTAAATGACTTCTCCCTCAAAAAACAAAAATTTTTTTCTCGATATTTTGCATTGAACATTTAAGTAACAAAATTCGCGAAAATTTGACTGCTCTTGATTAGATTAAGCAAAAAAAAATTATTTATGACGAGCGGTGAGCGCTGTCGGTGCGTTATTGACTTACTTTATAAGATCTACTCAGTAATAATTAGAAATAAAAAACAATACTTTATCTTTAACAATACTTTTACTTTATAAAAAACAATACTTTATATTTTTTTATTTAAATACTTTATTTATAATAATTGTAACATCTTTAGAAAAAAGCTTGCACTCGAGTAATATATTGTCTTAAAAGTTTGCGTTTTTCTAGATTTGGCTAATCTTATGGAAACAGTCAATCAAAAAATTGAAACTGGATGTTTACCCGAAATTTGAAAGTATCCATAAAATTTAAAAAAGTTAAAAACCTATAAAAATTGTAAGGTTGTTCCGAATCAGTGCGGCCTTCAGGCCGCACAACTTGGTGCATTGAATTGCCCACCAATTAAGTTCGACCACATTCGCATTATTTATATAATATTACGTTAGAATAAAAGTTAAGTTAGGGTCAGGTTGTGTAAAGCTCAGATTAAAATTAATCTAACGCAGCCTTTGGCGTTGTGATTTTATAAGCACTGATTTGGATTAGATTTAATTTTAAGCTTTATACAACTTATCCTAACTTAATTTTTAACCTAACTTAACATACTATAAAATATGCAAATTTGGTCGAAATTAATTGATGTGTTACTTAATGGACCAAATTATACAGCCTAAAGGTCGCACTGATTCCTCATAATTAGAGACCGGATTATATGCATTTGCATATTTTGGTTATTTTTTTAGGATATTGCATATTTTGACTGAAATCTACTGACCGTGCATATTTGGGCATATTTTCTAAAATTAAAAAAAAGAAATGCATAAGATTCTGCTCTGACAATTTAACATAGCTAAATTTGGTGGTACCAACAAATTAAATTTTGGGTTGGCAATGCAAGATCATTACCTACCTAAAAATGTTAAGTATTAAATATAAATAGATATTAATATAATAAAAATAGTATTTTTAAATAAGTTAATAAAGTTTATTTGTTAATATTCTTTGTCTAATTAAAAAATTTTTTTTATATAATTTATTATTATAAATAAAATGTTTAAATAAAAAGTAAATTTTCATTTAAAAGATAAAATATCGTTTTTATTTGTAATTACTGAGTAGATCTAAAGGTAAATTAATGACGCGCGGAAACGTGCTGTACAGACAGCGCTCTTTTTCGCGGATTTCGTTACTTAAATGTTTAATGCAAAATATCGAGAAAAAACTTTTTTGTTTTTTGAGGGAGAAGTCATTTAAATTTTTATTTGTTAACTTGTAATATTTGGTTCTTTAATTTGAGTTACCGCCTTCTCAAATCAAAGTTACAAACTAAACCAAAGCTGTGATCGTCAAACAAACCATGCACGTTGTGATCCCCCTCGTAGTAACATTTACAAGTCTTTTTAAATCTGCGGATGGCTCTTTGGATGTTAACGTCGTTACCTTATTTATTAACCTCAAACTTCAACTTATCTGTTCAGTGACGTAACTACTGCTAGGACACCTGAAGGAATAATTAGTACACACAAATTAAATAAAACACAGGATTCAGTTTAACGATGACTAAAATGTCGTGTTTTGAAATGCTATAAAACCACAATTTAATTTACTTTGTAAATAATTTTTAAAATTCAATTTTATTATTTATTTATCACATTGTATAGAGCATGTATAAAATTGTACATAAAAATGTTAGCTGTAAATAAGAGTGGGAAGAGCGAGAACTAAAAGGAGTGAGACTTAAAAAGTTGAGAGAAGGTTGATGTAGTAAGACTAAGGTGGACGCTTTGGCGTCAAGCGGATGAAACACCATTCCTGCAATTCTAATTAAAATTAAAATTGTTTTTGAAAATAAATAAGTTAATTTGAGTTTTTGTTTATTTTAATTAATAAAATTGAAGTGCAAGTATTAAATAAATCGGAATTGTTGAAGAATTGGCGATAATATTCAATACATAAAATTTCAACGCAGCAAAATTTGTTTGAAGCCAGCTGGGATAACATGTGCGCTTCAATACGACATTCAAGAAAAAACAAAAGGGAGCATAAAAATTTAATTTACAATTGTTTAAACTTAAGAGTCTCTTGCTGAGTTAAAAATCTGTGTTGCCTCGACTAATTTCACAAGAGGGTGAAATTGCTTAAATTTGCAAAAGTTGGAGGCATAGCAATATATCTAACCGAAAAGAAAAAAGGTAGTTCAACAACCAATTTACCTGCAAAGTTAATCTCCTTGATATCATTTAAGGCAGAATACTTTAGTTTGAAATTGGATTTAATAACTGTTCGATAGTTAATCCCTCTGATCGTAATGTTTCTTAATTGATTATTCATATTTAATGACCAACCATAATCTTTATAATACTTTGTAAAGAAGCGCATATATGTATTTTGATGTTCAGCTCAATTGTTTTTATATTATGTAAGATCTTAAATAATAAACTTTTATCTGCTAGATTATCCGCTCTATTACCTCGTCAACTTAAAACTAAGATCGTCCATCTTATTGCTAATTGGTCATTTCCTTAAATCTAAATAAGTCGTCCGCACTTAACTAAATAAATTCCCCATATTTAAAGCTAGCGTCATCATCTTAAACTGTTATGTATCCGCAAATAATCATACAGAACTTTGTTAATATTTATTAATAACTGTCCTGAAATATCAGAATTTGTATTATCTCATTGAGAGATATTTGAAAAAGAAAAAGAAAATCAAGCAACATTGTCGCCGAATCTGCTTGACCATTTCCGGTCCTTTTGCGGTTATCTTTTTCAATGATTAGCCATTTCTGCGATATATTGCCACGGCCATCTTATGATTTTAAGCGTCCATATCTTCTTTGTTGCGCAATTCATCTAAATTAAGTTATCTAATGCTATATATATATTTCTACTTCAAACAACCGCCTTCATATTGTTTATCCTAAACAACTATTCCTACTTCTCACTTAGAACTAATTACCGCTCGTTTGTACTATAAAGATATCCCATAGGTCACATATATGAATAATCGATTTCTTCCATTAAATTAGCACATCCCGTTTTAAATATAATAGTATTAAATCACAATCTCAAACTAAAATTTGAACCTTAAAACTGAAGATGAAGTAATTTTGAATTAGTTTAAATGCATACACGTGGCCGATAACCTATTACAAAAATTTCTAACAACTCACCGTGTTTTATTTAAAACATAATTAATAAATTTATTTAACTTACGTATTTAAAATTTGTCGATGGCTACGATAATTTTTACTTAAACAAATTTAGATTTAAATTACTGAAAAAAATTTACACACTTGTTCCACTAAAAAACCACGCGTTCAGTTCTGACGCCCAAGAAATAATGGCTACTCTCTTAAAATCGTAAAGGTAAAATTTTCTAACGAAAACGACCACCGCGTCTCTTTAAACATCCCTGTTGCCAAATTGCTGTATTTTTAAGTAACCAGAAATGAACTAAATTTAAAATTTCGCGCCCATTATATTCAAATTCAAATTTACAATATTACAAACTTAAAAGTTAATTAACAATATGAAAATATATAAATAATTTGAATTCTTACATATTTTATTATAATATAAGTATTGAACTATAAATTCTGAAAGTTTTATTGAAATATCTCTAATAGTTTTTTAATTATCGATTTTTTAATTAAGTCATAAAAATTTTCATTAATTGTTGATAAACTTAATAAACTTCATGAAAAAATACTAATATCAAAATTCGATGATCAAGTGGAAAATAGGGGGTCCAGTTGACGTGATCTTGCTTATAACATTAAATGTCATGTAGGTTCATAACTTCGTTAACTATCCTCGTCCATTGCTCTTATGAGCTTTGCCCTCCGCATGGAGGTTGGTTTGTCTTGGAAGAAGGAAGAAGTAGCCTACGCACAAAATTTAGAAGTCATTTATTTTATGGTTTTATAACATTTTTTAAAAATGATATAAAATAAGTCAAAATATGAGCAGTAGAATCTAATTGGAGAGTTATTAGTGACTCATACTACCAATATGTAGTTATACACTATTAATTTAAATTTAAAATTAAGAAATTAACTAATCAGTGATCCCGCAAGAAAACTGTTGGCATAAATATGGAATTCCCCACTTACATATTATCAAATCCAACTTTTAAAAGTAACCTTTAACTTGAAATAAACTTTTTTTAGTGATAACTTTTAATAATAACATCATAAATTCTATTCGTGTACAAATCAATGGCGAAAATATACTGCAAGTGGCTTTTTGAATTTTTATGTATAATAGTGATAGGACATAAATTATTTATACCTATAGCAACAGGTAATTAAAAATTTTTTTTTTTTTTTTTTTGATAATATTAGTACTAAATAAATTAATTTTTTAACTTGTAAAATATAATAACGTTGAAAACTTAATAAAAACATTATTAAAAAAAGTTTAATTAACTTGTTCATTCCAAGATTATTTAATGATAATATTACCTTTCACGCTAGCTCAATTGGATAATTTATCAAAGTTCTCTAAATACACCTTAATTCATCCCTGGTATCATCACGGAAAGGAAAAAAGAGAAACTTCAACTACAAAGCGAGAGGTAAGAACAGAACCAGATTGAAAATTTTTTGACTTCCATAGCAACATACCGACCACTTCAGTTTAAACAACCAAAAGAAGCAGAATCTGGGGAGGGGGATGCTAACGTTAAATTTTATAAGCTAAAAACTGTTTTACGCTAATGATTTTATTAATTTAACATCGCAATCGACTTTCAGAGAATCCCGCGGACGGGGGGGGGTTGCTGTAAGCCAGTCCGCCACCTCAATCTTCGGCTATACTGATAGGGCGACCAGAGGCAGCCAATAATATAACAATTTATAAAACTGAATAATTGAAAATAGACAATTATTTTATAGTTTATAATTTTAGATCAATAATTTTCTAATTTTTAGGATGGTAATCACGCAGAACACTTAATTATGAGTTATAATGACGAAAATGTAAACTATATTGTAGAATTGCAATTAAATAAACACTTAATAACTAAAAATTATTCAATTAAATTTGAAGAAAACGGTAAATTTACCTTGAAAAGGAATGGCGAACAGGTATGCTTATCTTTAATTTGAGCGCCAGGTAATATTAATAAAACACCAATAGAAAAAATATTTTTTTGTTTTAGAATGTAGAGCATTGCTACTATCAAGGAAAAATTAGAGGTATACCTGATTCGTGGGCGTCTTTATCGACCTGCACTGAAGATGGACTAAGCGGAACTGTATATAACGGAAGTGAACTGCATTATTTTGCAAAAGCTTTTGATGAAAATGGCAAACATTTAAGTAACTTTAATTTTCTTTTTAAACATTCCGATTTAAAAGATAAACGTAGAGTAAGTTACAAAAATGTTACAAGTATTAATACAGTTTACGTTTCATGTTTTAGTATAAACGGAGTTACCAAGGCAATCAAGTTACAGGGCCGTACAATGCAAATAGGCAATCACGATATATTGAATTACTAGTGGTTGTGGATAATAATCGAGGTTTTGTTAACAAAATAAACGCGATAGAACATCATGTTTTAAGCATTGTGAATACAATTAATTCGGTAAATACTTACATAGTACATTTACATCCCCGTTGGTATTAAAATAAGGTGACGTGGGGTTTTGAGGCAACTTTGAAAGTTCTATCTACAGAAGGTTTCAACTGTAGAATCACAGTTGGAACTGTTTCTGACAGGTTTCCACATTAAACATACAATTTATATATTTTATTAATTTATATCTATACTTAAATTTTCTAAGCGCGACCCTATTTTTAAATATAAGTTACACTTGCGATATGTATTTTACGGTTCGGAATTGGGCTTGGTGTTATTCTTTATTTACATCAATCATAATATTATGAATAATTACACCTACTTTTTTTCAAATAACATAGGAAAAAAATAAAAAGCGTAGAAGGCGTTTAAAATGGCATACTACATTGTTTTATATATTTACATTTGTTTCAGTTATATACTCCTTTAAACATTTACATAGCTTTAGTGAACATTTTGATCTGGAACGAATTTAGTGCATTGCAATATCCGAGAAATATCTTTAGTGCCAAAGAAAATTTCTTACGTTATCGCAAAGAACAGCTGATTGAACAGTATCCTAATGATTTTACTTTATTCCTGATGTTAACTCGTTACGAGTAAGTAAATATTATAGACTATTTAAATTGCTACCATTCGTGATTTCCATTACTATAAAAGCCAGAACATTGTTAAATCCTAGGGTTTACCAAAGTGAAGTGGTGCTCTTTACTTCGGATTATCTTCGATTGTGACAATTTTAATTTGAAGATTCTCCTCTACGTTATGATTTCCCGATTATCAGTAGATTTGGAAACGTGAATAAACCGATTACGAAATTCAAAAATTGGCTCAAATGACTGACAGACAGACGGTGAAGAAATAAAATGAATAAACCTTAGGATTTATCAATTCTCAGGCTTTAACAGTAACAACTATTGAATTAAGGAATTTACTTATACAGATTTCCCGACTTCATTTACAACTTGACCGATAGCGGAAGCATGTGCACATCATCATCTGCAGGTTGCATCATTCATGACGTTTTGGCCGATATACCGATCGCTACTACCGCGTTACGTGTGGCGCGTGAACTTGGGCTAGCTTTAGGTAGATGGTCAATACTTGTCTATAAAAAATAGTTTCTTCTTTGATTTATTAGGAATTGGCTACGATACGGATGACTGCATTTGTCCAGAACAAGGTTGTATAATGAATCACAATTTTAAATACTCCACGCATTGGTCTTCGTGTAGTTATGAAGCATTAGCTCATTCATTGGAACGTGGCATAGATTATTGCTTACGAAATAAACCAGACTTTCTATTTGACTATCCTTTTTGTGGTAACGGTTTTGTTGATTCCGGAGAGCAATGTGACTGCGGATTAACCGAACGTTGTAATAATCCATGCTGTAATGCAACTACCTGTAGGTTTCACACTAATGCAACTTGCGCTACAGGCGAATGCTGTAATTTAAAAGTACTTACATTACAAATTAAATTTGTTCGTAAAAATCATTACCTAACAATATTTATAGACTTGCAAACTAAAAACGGCCGGAACTGTGTGCAGATACGCAGATTATGAATGCGACTTACCTGAATATTGTACCGGTAAATCAGAATATTGCCCCACCGATGTTTTTAAAATGGATACATTGCCATGTGCTGGTGGTAAGGTGGGTGATATTGTAATAAATAACACCTAATTATTTTTAATTTGATTATTTTGCTTAGTCATACTGTTACAAAGGTTCTTGTCGGACGCGATCTGATCAGTGTAAACTATTATGGGGAGAAACAGGTACATCTTCCAGTGAAGAATGTTATTCTTTAAATACCCAAGGATCGATAAGAGGAAGTTGTGGATACAATAAATTAAATATGTCGTATTCTATTTGTAACAACAAGTGAGTTATCGTTATCGATACTAACACTAGTAATCGATTAATCTAGGGACATTTTATGCGGAATGCTTCACTGCGAGTCACTGGACACTGATGTAAAAATAGGAAAGTTCTTTACTGCTCAAACTGAACAGTGCTACACTGCAACTATAGATTTTGGTGTCGATAAAATTGACTTGGGCATGGTACCAGATGGTACAAAATGTGGTGAATTCAAGGTTTATCAAATAAATCACGTTAACTTTGGCTTTATTACAAAATTTTGCAGATGTGTGTTAATCAAACATGTATGGATATAGCTGATTTACGTCCTGCTGCTAAAGTTTGCTCAAATAATTGTAACGGTAACGGTGTTTGTAATAATTTTGGGCATTGTCACTGCAAATATGGTTTTGGTCCACCTTTCTGCAATGTACATGGATATGGAGGTTCTGTAGATAGCGGACCAACAATTAATCTACATGGAGCAAGAGTTTCAAATAAACCTTTTAAAACCCTTCTTAGCGCAGGGAAGAACTTATATGAATCAACTAAAATTATTCCAGTACATGCTGTACTCTGACAAAAGAATCTTGAACTGACATGAGTTTAATTGTTTGATTATTTCAAGTGGAATATAAATAAACAATCGAATTGTAGTCATTTAATAATAAACAGAAAATATGAAAAAAAAAGTTTAATTTATTGTTCTCAAAAATTCAGGAATATTTTTATAATAGAAAATTAATCTAAAAAATGAATTTTTTAAGTCTATAGTATGGTAGTTAGTAGTATGTAATTTAAAAAAAATAAAATTTGAAAATTCTTTTTCCTATTTAGTTTGTATAGAAGTGATACGATGACGCAGTGCGCTCTCTACTTTAAATCCGGTTGTACCGTGATATAAGAATTATTTTATTTACTTAACCTTAAAATTTCATTTAGACACGTGACATTGTTTGGTCTAGTTTGGTAAGTTACATTCATTTTAAGAAATTTTTAAATTTATTGCTTTCTCATGTTAAATACGACTGACGATCAATAATAATTGTGAAATAGTGACTTTATATCGTATTACAAAGTTTTTATTTTATATTTTAAATTTTCATCATTTTTATAACGTAATTTTTTCAAAATTCAATTCTTGTTTATTCAAATATTCTTAGTCCAAACCTGTTAAATGTTAATTTGTTGTTTTTATTGTTTTTTTAAATATTATTTTTCTATGTAATTATGTAGTCTTTACTTAACAGTTAAAATTCATAATTTTAGCATTTTGTTTAGTTTGTCTTTTTATTTTATAAATTCAAATTATTAGTAAATAAAAGGCAATTAAATCAATTTAATTTGCTTTGCTTCAATATTACCTGTTGGTTTAGTATATAAAGCAACACAGTCAATTCACGAACACTTTTGGAAAAAATAATAAATTGCATAATGGCTTTCATTAAAATGAATTAAACTGGCGTCTAAAGTACTCGCATTACGACAATTACAAACAAGCCACAAAACATATATTTGCTCCGAATAAAACATGAATAAAATTTTCATTATTTCAATTTATTGATTGACATAAAGTGAACTTTTTAAAATATAAATGTAAATACTGTAAATATATAAATAAAACACAAAGGTAAATAACATTTACAAAACATGCAATGTTCAAAATAGTATCATTTATTTTTTTTAAACTAAAAAAAAAAACGGAATAAAAGGTCAGTATAATTATTAAAAGTAACCTTTGACTTTGCAACAACAAAAAATGTTAGTGATAAGTTTGTTTTTATTTTAGTTGTAATATTGTTATCATTATAAATGGCAGGAATTTACAGTAAATGGATTTTGAAATGTTTATGTGTAATAAGCGTAGTAGGACATGAATTAACAGGTAATCGACATAAAAATATTATTTTTTGTTATTAATATACTACTTTCCATATGCAGCTCAATTACAAAATTTCCCACGGTTTTCTAAATATACACTAATTCAGCCACGGTTTTATCATGGAAAAGAGAAAAGAGAAATTTCAACTACGAAGCAAGAGGTAAAATAAGGTTCCGAAGATACTCTTAATATTTAATTCAGAGTTCCAGAGAAACTCTGGGCGGTATTATGCTGTGCTAAAACCAAAATTTATTAAATCTTCATCCAGATAAAGATTAATCTGACAAAAATCATCTCTAAACTTTTTTTCCGGAAATCTACCGTTTCGACTTGATTACGATATACAAATTTGAAAAACCGAATTGATTGATTATCTTATATGTTTAATTTTAAGGATGGAAATCACGCTGAACACTTAATTATGAGCTACAACGACGAAAATAAAAACTATGTAGTAGATTTGAAATTAAACAAGCATTTAATAACCAATGGTTATTCTATGAAATATCAAGAGAATGGTAAATATGTCGTTAAAAATAATAGCATACAGGTACAATATATCTTTTCTGTAAACAAATTCAAGTGCTCATTTTTGAAGTTATATTTGTTATAGGATATAGAACTTTGTTACTATCAAGGCAAAATTAGAGGCAGATCTGATTCGTGGGCGGCTTTATCGACTTGTGGCGATGCTGGACTTACCGGAATTGTATATAACGGATACGAAAATCATTATTTTGAAAAAGCTTTCGATGAAAAGGGAGAACATTTAAGTAACTTTAATTTTCTTTATAAACACTCTGACTTGATGGATACCAAAAAAAATCAATCGCACTTGAAAGATTTCTTTAGTGCTTCGGAAGAGCAAACTAGAAAACGTCAAGTAAGTTTCAAAAATGTTATTATTTATTACAACAATGTTTGCTTTTGTAGTATAAACGAAGTTATCAGCAAAGCAGAAAAGTCAAAGGACCATACGATGCAAACAGGCAATCTCGATATGTTGAGTTACTTGTGGTTGTTGATCATGAGTGGTTTTTAGTTCAAGACAGAAAATTAGTCGTAATAGAACTCAATATGTTAAATATGGTGAATACGCTTAACGCGGTAAGTTTTCACATAATTCTACATTTATTCTAAACAGACAGAATCTGAAACAATAAAATAATTTTGTTTTTAATATAACGTAGGAATACGTTAATTATTAAGGTAATGACCATACCACATTGAATAAAACCGTTCTCGTTCAATCAACCGCGCCAATTGGGCACGGTTCAACTTAGAAATCTCATTCTATTCTAATATCTCTAAATAGATTTCTCCATGTTGATCTTTTTTTGCAGCTGTACGCTCCTCTGAATATTTATATAACTTTAGCAGACATTTTGGTATGGACCGAACGCGTTGAATTGGAATATACGGATGATTTATATGTTTCTCTTTTAAAATTTTTGCGTTATCGCGAAGAGCAGCTAATAGCACAATATCCAAACGATTTTAGTGCGTTGATAATGTTCGATCATCGTCGCGCAAGTCCCGAACCGTAAGTAAATATTTTTTAATGCGACTCCTAATTAATTCACTTGTACAGACATGCGTTCACTCTTCCTGGCGAAATGTGCACATCGACATCTTCGGGTGGTGTAATAATAGGTGGTAATATTTTTCTTACTACTGTACGTGTGGCCCGCCAAATCGGGCTGTCTCTAGGTAAATATCTAACATTTGATTATGAAAAATATGATAATTTGTATAGGTATTCTCTACGATACGGATTACTGCATTTGTCCAGAAGAAAAATGTATAATGAATGACCAGAATTTCGATTATTCTACACACTGGTCATCTTGTAGTTTTCAAAATTTGGTTCATTCATATGAACGTGGCTTAGATTACTGTTTGCGAAACAAACCAGATGATCAAAGCAGATATAATGATCCTATCTGTGGTAATGGATTTGTGGATTCCGGAGAGCAATGTGATTGTGGTCTACCCCACCGATGTAATAATTCATGCTGTAATGCAAGAACCTGTAGATTTTACAATAATGCAACTTGTGCGACAGGCGAGTGCTGTGATTTAAACGTACTTCTACCCCAAATTAAGATGACTGAAAAAAATTATAAATTTTTTTGTAGAACTGCAAACTGAAAAAGGCTGGAACAGTATGCAGATTTGCAGATTATGAATGCGATTTACCTGAGTATTGTACCGGCAAGTCCGAGTATTGTCCTACCGATGTTTTCAAAATGGACACATTACCATGTGCTGGTGGGGAGGTGCGCCATTGTTTTACAATGCTATGTACATATAATTTTAAAGTCTCTTCCAGTCTTACTGTTACCAAGGTTCTTGTCGTACCCGATCCGATCAATGCAAACTATTATGGGGAGAAACAGGAACACCGTCTAGTAATGAATGTTATTCTTTAAATACTCAAGGATCGTTGAGAGGAAGCTGTGGATACAATAAATTAAATATGACATATTCTAAATGCAGTAGCGAGTAAGCATATATTAGACAATTATATTCCTAGGTTAAGTCTATAATGGCAAGTGATGCTTTCACAAAGGCGTAGCCCGAGGGAAAGTCCAATTAGGTGTGGTATTACTATCGATTGCAACACAATATATACATTTTCTTCTGGAATAACTCAAAATTTAGCTCTCTAATTAGTTAATTGTTTAACTTGAACTGACAAATTAAATAATCAAAAACATTTCAGAAACATTTTATGCGGAATGGTTCACTGCAGATCGTTAGATGATAATTTACACATTGGTCCATTTTTTAGTCCTTATGGGGTATGTCGATTTATAAATACTGAAAATGGAAGAGAACAATGCTGCACTGCAAAAATAGATTTCGGTTATAATGAAATTGATCCTGGCTTAGTATCAGACGGTTCAACATGCGGTAGATCTAAAGTTCTGTATCTTGTAGATTTATATAAACTTTAACTCAATTGCAAAATTTTGCAGATGTGCGTAAATCAAACCTGTATGGAAATAGCTGATGTGCGTGCCGCTACCAATACTTGCACAAATAATTGTAATGGTTATGGTATTTGTAATAATTTTGGACATTGTCATTGCAAATTTGGTTTTGCACCACCATTTTGCAAAAATTATGGATATGGTGGCTCTGAAGATAGCGGACCAACGATTGATCTAAGTAAAGCAGTGATTTCGAATAGACCTTTTAACTTCATTCTTAAAGTAGCAAAGCAGTGGCATGAATCTACTAAAAGTATTGTAGCCCACGCTGTTCCCTGATGAACAGGTGAAAAAGATGAAATTAAAATAAATATTTAATGTATTCATTAACTTTAATAGATAAATGAAAAAAAAATTGTAAGCGATTGTCTCGAAATCCTCAACTGAAACTAATCCTGTCGACAAAAGTTTTGATAAAAAAAATACAAGATTAAATCGATTTAATTTCATTCCTTTCAGTTTAGTAAAGTTTAATTTAATCTAATTGGAATTTTATATTAGATCTTCATTCAAAAATCAGTTCAAACGTTTAATTAAATCTCTCCCCCCCCCCCCCAAAACAAATATATCCCAGCAATATTATATATTGAGTTAATCATTGAAAATAATTTTTGATAGTACAATGAATAAATTAACAAATTTTTAGTTTTGAAGTGAAAAAAAATAATAAAAAGTAAAAAAACACTAATTTTGCTAAAATCTCACAGAACAAAATAAACAAAAAGAAATGATTATTCTTTTCCCTTCAGGAGATATTTCATTTATCGTAGATCTCTGCATTTTGTTTCGAAAATTCTACAAACGACACTTGAGGATTTTTTTCTTGCTACGGAGAAACATTTGGTAGCTTTATTTATTTTTTATATTTTTTCTGACATATTGATGTATACTTAAAAAAAATTTCCTCTACAGTCATAGGTAACTAAGGAAGATATAATTTATTTTTTTCGGAAAACAAAAAATTGCAATAATCTGAAAACTTTAAGAGGCTGTAAAATTTAAACCGTCAGAGATAGAGCAAAACAATTTAGTGTGATTACTTACATCAATGAATAGAACAACTATGCCAAGTTTAAATTAAATTCTGAGATGTTGGTCATCAAAACAACTTCTTTTGTGATTGATTTGATAAGGAACAACCCGAGTAGTAATGCTTTCTTGCAGAACACCACAAGAAACAGATTTTTCTTCTTATAATGTTATCTGTGCTTCGGAAGGCACGTGAAGCCGACAGAGGGCTCTCCAATTTGTTCATTACTTCCGCCCGATTCGCGCGGTGTAGAGGCCGCCTAATGATTTAAACAGATAAGAGTACAACATGAAATTATATTTTTATGACAAGGTTTGATTTATTACCTGATTGATTACTCATTGCTAATGAATTGCAAAAATTTATTTTTATTTTACCACATCCTATCAAGTACCTACATACAACTAATATGAGTAACTTTTGCGGGGTAATATTTCAATGCCGAATTGATAGATATAGGTAAAGAGAAATCAATTGCTTAATCCGTTAGCGTTAGCGGAATTTCCATTTTTATTGGAAAATTGATAAAGGTGCGGAGTAGGCTTATTAAAAAATTTTTATCATCTAAGTGCGTATTACTATGTGGCTATTCAGGAACAGAAGTGATCCAAGTGACATTTCAAAAGTTTTGAGATATTAACCAACACGCGTTTTCATGAATCCAGCCGTTACTTTAATCAAGTTTTTCCTAAATTATTTTTTATGTTAACAGAATTCATAATAATTAAATTACCTTATATTCAAAATTGTGAAAATTTGTAATTCTATTAGGAAAACTTTTGATTTTCTTCATTTGGATCACTTCAGTTTTTGATAAAACTTAGAAATAAAAATGGAATGCATGAATGTTCTTTATTATTTTACAACAATTCTACACCACTTTAAATAGTAAACTCAATAAAATTATACAACAATGTATGAAAAATAAATTTTTACTCTAAAAACAGTAGGTAACTAAAATAAATTCATTAAAGAAAATCTTCATCTTCGCTTTCATTTTTCTTTATGTTTGGTAAAATATTGTCGTTTTCTAGTTGAGTTTGAGTAATGTGTGACAACTTTAAGTAAAAGGGATGGTAAATTGGTGGTACATAGAGCAACATTTTCTTTAGATTCTACATTTTTGCATAAGTAATTGGTTTTGCGTTATTAGATGCTTTTGTAGTGAAGAGAACAATAATACAATATCACACGGATAAAATAGCGAAAACATTTCGATGTTTTTTCCAATGTTTAAATTACATATTCTAAAGTACATAATTGATATTATCTCCATTTTTGTAAAAATGTTACTTGGATCACTTCTGTTCCTGAATAGCCATGTATACTTTGCGCAACATAAATTTGTTCAAGTATTTCTTAAAATCTTTTGGTGTTTGTAACGCTCAAAAAATTTATAAAACTGAAAATATTAATTGGCTAATAATCCAAATAAGCAAAAATTTTGAGCTCAGATAGTAGAGCTCACTAATGAAAACCCAACAGAATTTTTAATTATAACTTCCCTCTTTTCAAAAGCATTGCGGTAAACACCTGCGTCATTCAAATTTTACACATCAATCCACCAACTTAAAAGCAGAAGGTTCGGGTTGAAAATGATTATTTCAGAACCAACTTTGTAAGAGAAAGATATTAATTATGTATTTCAAATTTAGAATGATTGTATTGATCGTTAGTGTAGTGTTTCTAAGTGTAAATGCGCAAAATAGTGAAGGTAAGTTAATTAAATTACTGCTATTAAAAAAATTTTTTTCCAATACTTTCATGTATTTTTTAACCATTAGTACATTTGGATGGAGCTACAATTTTAATTAAGTTTACTAATGCCTAGATTTTTGAATCTGCTACCTCGGCTTTGATGTTTAAAAAAAAAGCATTTATAGTACAAAAAATTTTGCTGACCAACATAAACAATAATATATTAAAGGGTGAAATAAATTATTGTCAATATTAAAATGTTATGTTCGCAGGCGACTCCTGTACGATTCAATCTTTGGGTGTTAATGGTATATGTACATTAATTTCGTCATGCCCATTGGCACTAGAACTTCTTCAGAAACGTAGAATTTTTCCGCAAACATGTGGTTTTAAAAAACGTACACCAATTGTATGTTGTCCTGACAATTTAACACTCACAATACCTTCAAAAGGTAGAAGTACACCTACTACAACAAAAATGGAAAATCATTCTTTAGTTACAACTCAAATTGGAATTCCATCTAAAGAAGTGCAGGACATAAGATTAAGTATGTGATATTCTATAATTTTCTTTATTTTAACTTTCCAAATCGCATATGAGATTTAAAATATTTAAAATCATCAAATCATCATTTTCCTCACGCATGTATGTAGTCAAATTTTGTGTAGGATCTACCTCAAAAAGTAATGGTAATATTTTGCAACAAGCAATGAACATGACACGAATGATGATGAACGATGAACTTATTGGCAATATGGAGGTACCACGTGTTACCGTTTATCTCCTTCAACTCATGTGGGCAGCGGGCGTTGGATTTTAT
The DNA here is from genome assembly GCA_911387805.1 of Cantharis rustica. Lineage (NCBI taxonomy): Eukaryota > Metazoa > Arthropoda > Insecta > Coleoptera > Cantharidae > Cantharis > Cantharis rustica. Next base: position 37,832,108 of record OU426882.1, read on the forward strand.
TGAGGTTTCGTTCCTCTTTTTAAAGCGCTAGGCTTGATCTGGCTGGGTTATTGGTCCCTGGGAATATTTTCCTTGATTTTCGATGTCCTAGATATAGCGGGGAGCTCCTGGGGCGTGGTTTGGGTCAGAGGCGGCGGTGAGGAGTGCGTGTTTTTGGTCCGTGGTGTGAACTTGTCTCTTGGTTTCTGCGGCGGTGCGAGTATGCGATCTGTGAGTGTGGGTCCCTAGTGTTTGACGAACTTGGTCCCTTGGTGTCGATGGGGCGGAGCGAGTGTGCGAACCGTGGATTTGGGTCCCTAGTATTTGACGAACTTGGTCCCTTTGTGTCGATGGAGCGGAGCGAGTGTGCGAACCGTGGATTTGGGTCCCTAGTATTTGACAAACTTGGTCCCTTTGTGTCGATGGGGCGGAGCGAGCGTGCGATCCGTGGATTTGGATCCCTAATATTTGACGAACTTGGTCCTTTGGTGTCGATGGGGCGGAGCGAGTGTGCGTTCCGTGAGTTTGGGTCCCTAGCGTTTGACGAACTTGGTCCCTTGATGTCGGTGGGGCGGGGCAAGTGTCCGTGAATTGTAGTTCCTTGCATTCGATGAGCTTGGTCCCTTTCCGTTCATGTGGCGAGTGATTTGGCGTGATTCCGAGCGTCTTTGCATGGTTTCTTGGCATCCGGGTGTTTTGATGCACCCGATGCTTAGTCGGAACCTGAAACGAACATGTAAAGATTACGGTTACTTACACCCCGGCTGACGGGCGGATGAGGATGTCCTTTGGCCGGCTGTGTCCTAGGTTGTAGCCTGGTTGATATTGTCCTAGCTGCGAGATGAGGGGATTGTCCGAGAAGCTCGCGGTCTTGTATAGTTTTTCCGCTTGGTTCCTGATATGCACGTCGATGGTTTCCATCTTTGCGTCGGCGTGGAGTCTTCGGTTGGTGACATAGTACGGGCTAGAAAAAGCGTGCCGGATGGATTTATTTTGCACTACCTGGATCTTCTTTATGTGTGTGCGGGCAGCCGTCCCCCACACGGGCGCGGCGTAGGTCATGGTGGGCCTGATGATGGCCTTGTAGATGCGCAGCTTGTTTGCCGGTGACATCTTGCTGTTGGAAGCTAGGAGCGGATAGAGCTTTGTGAAGACGGCTCTTCCCCGGTTTGCGGCGGCTTCGATGTGTTCCTTCCACAGCAGTCTGTAGTCCAACGTGACTCCCAGGTACTTCGAAGTGTTTGTCCATAGGATTGGGGTCTCGAACATGAAGACGTTCGTTCGAGGACGAATCTGCTTTCGTTTCTTCTTGAACATGGTCGCGGTACTTTTCGTTGAGTTCACACCGATGCGCCATGTTGCGAACCATTTTTCCAGGTTGTTCACAGTATCTTGCAGGCGATCGGTGGCGAGATCTTGACACCTGGAGAAAGTGTAGACGGCCGTGTCATCCGCGTAGAGCGAGATCTTCGTCCTCGGGTCGGTTGGGGCTGGCATGTCGCTCATGAAGATGTTGAAGAGGGTCGGGGCGAGGATGGATCCTTGGGGTACTCCGGCAGTGATGAAGCGCTCGGATGATCGGGTGCCTTCGAATTTCACCTTGAATTTTTGATTTTCGAGGTATGACGCCACCAGCTTGACGAGTGCTGGTTGGATGTTGGCGTTTAACATCTTGTAAAGAAGGCCTTGGTGCCACACTTTGTCGAAAGCCTTCGACACGTCGAGTAGAACGAGTGCGGTTACCTCTTTTTTGTTGAAACCCAGAGAGAGACACGAATAAGTAACGAATAAGCAGCAAATAAGCAATAAATATGCAACCAAGAAAGTAGTAATCAATCAAAAAAATCAATAAAATGTGAGAAATAATGCAAGAAACTACCAATCTAAAAGAAGTTAAAATTAACTGTTTTCGAAGGATTGATCATTATCGTGGCTGCCAAAAGCTCACTGACGGAACTAATTGATTTATTAGATCACACTAGATTAAATCATCTGATCCACTATTACCAATCTTTATCGTCTAGGAGGTCGTTGTTCTGTGATGGAAATACCGTCCGAGTAGGACCAATCTAGGAGGATATTTTTAATCAGTACAGAGTTTGATAAAACGGTCCGGAGCGTCCTGAGCAAAGTGGACCAGAGCAAACAGTCGGTTTTGACAAACGCAACCATGGCAAATCTCGGATCTACTCTAAAATCTATTCAGAAGCAATTTTGAAGTGCAAATTATACCCAAAAATATTTTAATAATATAAAAACACACAATGGGCGGAGCTAATATTATGGAAACAGCCAATGGAATATACGGATGCGCATTTAGGCTCTTTTTACGCGTATAATCCTACCATAATTTCATTAAAATATTTTGAAATTTGTGTTGCACTTTAACGTTTTACTCCTTCGTGCAAAAAACAACCAATCAAGTTTCACGTTCATTATTTGATTGCTGTTTGTTTAAATAGCATACTTATGAAATTTTTGAAAATTCCAAAATGCGTTAGATGAAACTAAAATGTAATTATGTTACATTGAGGTTCAAAAATATCAAAAAATTCAGAGTTTTGTTGCTCTTTTTATTCATTAATAATTTTCGCATTGATGTCTGAAGCTGGAAAACAGGTTTTGAAGTATATGACATGATTAAATTAAGGCAGTTTACTTTAAAACTATATACTAAAATGTTAAATAGCATAGTTACTCTAATTCTATTAGCGCCAATCGAATTTTTCGATCAAAATACATTTTTCGAGAAAGTTTAGAAAGCAGTCAAAAATCATCATTTATTTTAATAGAAATTTTTTTAATTGAAAAAATATTATCTAAGTTTAAAGCCACACTTGCGACCAGAACGCTACAACATAAATTGCGGCATTCAGGTCGCAAGCGTGGCTTCAAACTGAAGGTTTGACAAAGTCATGTAGATGCCCGGTTTAATTTTTTTTTTTTTAATTTTTTTAGATGATTTTTGCACAATTCTATCGTTGGGTATTAATGGTACATGCACATTAATTACTTCCTGCCCATCAGCAGTAAAACTTCTTAAAGAACGAAGAATTTTTCCACAAACGTGTGGTTTTAAAAATAACTATCCAATGGTGTGTTGCGCTAATGAAACATTTTCTACAACAATAAATATACAACTCACTACAACTACAAGAAGAATGCCTACGACTACAACAAAAAGAGCTCAAGTTATCCAAACTTCTCCTGTAATTTCAACTTGGACGGGAAATTTAAACGTAGGGGACAAAAGTAGACAAAGTATGTATAGTTCAAACTTTAAGTAAAATAAGTAACAGGTTAGTAAGTATTATGATTATATCCAGAGGTGAAGAAATCGGAATTAATTAAAAAAAAAGAGAATTGTTTTTATCTTATTTATCCAAGTTTTTTTTTTACTTTAGAATGTCAAGAGTATGGAAAATACGTATTTGTAGAACCAAGAATTGCTGTTGATCCCGGTAGAGATCGTCCACCACCAATAGCTGATTGCGTGTTAATTTCAATAGAAAACATTGTGGGTGGAACAAACGCTAGACCAAAAGAGTTTCCTCATATGGTAATTAGATTTAAAAATACAATTTTACGTATTAATAAGTATAGAACTTCATTTAGGCTTTAATTGGATTTGACGCTGGTTCTCGAATACACTGGAGTTGTGGTGGTTCACTAATTAGTAAAAAGTTTGTATTGTCAGCTGCTCATTGTATCCACCATGTACAATTGTAAGTAAAAACGATACCTATTTATAATAATTATTGTTTTACTATAGTTATTTTTTTCAGTGGTTCAGCAAAACATGTTTTATTTGGAGACTTACAATTGAATTCAAATGTAGACGATGCGAATTCTCAGCTGATATCAATTAAACGTTTAATTGATTACTTCGATTACGTACCTGATTCCTTATATAATGATATAGCTTTAATTGAATTGGAACGTAATGTTATTTTCAATCCCTATGTCAGGCCTGCATGCTTGAACACAAATCCAAATCCTACTAATGAATTCGGGGTAGCTTCAGGTTGGGGAGATTCTTACAATTTAAAAAAAGTCAATTTGGACATGTTTTCCAACAGCGAATGCAATTATACATACAGAACAAATATAGGAAAAAGTTTAGAACATGGAATTCTCAAAGAAATACAAATATGCGCTGGATCTCGACAGGAATACAGAGATACTTGCCAGGTATACAATTTTACATTATATAAAAAGATTTAAGAATTTAACATTTTTTTCTTTAGGGAGATTCTGGTGGTCCTCTTCAGATTAGGAATTCGGAAGTATTTTGCACTCACTTAATTTTAGGAATTACCTCCTTTGGTAAGGGGTGTGGTATAATTAATACTCCTGCAGTTTACACCAGAGTCTCTGCTTATATAAAATGGATCGAAGATATTGTTTGGCCATAAAATAAAGCAGTTTTTATTACTTCTCAGTATTTAGTTTGTGATAATGTTAGTTTTATGTTAACCGTCCAAAACGACAATGGTTATTATAATTTATTGTAAAATAAAACATGTTTGTTAATTTATAAGTTTATACACGAAAATATAGAAATAAATTTTATTAAATTAAAAAAATATTTTAAATTAATTAAAATTTATACTGTCGTCTTACACCTGGTTCAGGCAGATGTCTTTCCAAAGTGTCTATTTAAAATACAAAAATTTCTAATGAAATTATGGTAGCTTATGACGTAAATAATAAATATAAACATTAAAATGTATAAATCATTTAAAAATTCCAACAATAAAACCCAAAAAACCGTAAAATTAGATAGCGGTTACTGTACTATGGTGTAGCTATGGTAACTATGGTGTGCTTTTATTTTATTAAAATATTTTGGGATATAATTGGCACTCAAAAATTACAGATAGGGTAGATTTTAGAGTGACTTCAAAATTTGCAATGGTTGTGTTGGTTTAAACTGATCCTCCGCACTCTTCGCTCCGGTCCCCTACGTTACGTGCACTGTGAACCGTTTTGACAACTATTGTATCGACTAAAAATATCCTCCTAGACCTGTCTTACTCGACAAAGACTTAGATATTTGTTTTTAAGTAAAATTCTGAAAAAATTAAGAAATCCCTGTTTGAAACGCTAACGATTAAGTGAGGTCGACATAATAAGCTCTTCACGAGTTTTCCTAAATTATTTGACATAATGGAGTTCATTCATAGTTTATTCGCTTTATTTTAATGTTATCTATCAAATGCCCCAAGAATTTCTATATTAATCGTATCTATGTATATCATCTTCGGTGGACATTTTGGCATCCGTTATCCTTACTTTCATTCAAAACAAACAATTTTTTTCTATTAAATATAAAATAATGTAAAAGAAGAATACAAATTAAACTGAAAACTACAAACTGTCAACTTTCAACTTTGGGGGGGGGGGGAGCCTGTAGTCATGGTGGTTCTCTCTCAAACGGAATTATTCAATTTTAATTCAAATTTATCAGATTAAAATGCAGATTTTAATTTTATAGTATTAAACTTTTTTGGAACTATCGGTCAATTCAACCCACGATTTAAACTTTTTCTTATGCATTATTGGAAAGAAGACATTTTTCTAAGCATATTAAAACAAAAAATTTTGTAGGATTAGGCATTGGTTTCTGAAAAAATCGAATTTAAAAATCAAAAATTTATATGTAGATACTAAATATTTTAGATAGGGAAATGTTCGTTTTTACATGGATGTGTGATTTGCCGTTGTTGAGTTGATCAAAACAGATCCCATGAACGCCTTCGACGCTTTTCAGACCTGCATTTTGACAAACACATAACTGATTATAAATATCTCTATGGAATGACAGAACTCGCCAAAGGTGGAACTCGAAGACACAGAACTCGTCCGGGTGTCCACCGCATCTGAACGATGAACAATGAACATATTGGATTTATGGAGTTCCAAGGCAAAGCTTATATCTTCTTCTTTCTGATGCTGGCGGCGAGCGTTGAATTTTTGGAAGTGTCTTTCCTTTTTAAGTAGCGCAAGCTGGAACTATCTAGATCCGTGGGTCTTGGGAGGATAGATAATAGCGCTATTACAGATGCTTTCGTAGTAAACCGCAGTTGCGGGGAGCGGTGCTTAAAATTCCACGTGTTCGTTGTTTCTTCTTCGGAGACCTTGAGCGGGTCCGAGGTTGTGGATACCTAAGTATTTGATGAACTTGGTGAATGTAAATCGAAGCCTGATATCCCAAAGTTTTGATTAGTCCCAGGTTGGTTAAGGCGGGCGATGAGGTGGTCTTTAGGCCAGGGGTATCCTATGTTAAAACCGGGATTAAACTGTCCTAGTCGGGCAATGAGTGGGTTTTTAGCAAATTGTACCAATTTATACAGTTTTTCCGCTTGCTTCCTGATGTATTCGTCGGTTGGTGACGTAAAACGGACAGTAAAATGCTTGGCGAAGACATTTGTTTTGCATAGCTTAAATTTTCTTGACGTAAGTGGCAGCCGCGTTATCCCAGACTGAGGACGCGTACGTCATGGTCGGCCTAATGATATCTTTGAAGATCCGAATCTTATTGCCAGGCGACATGGTACTATTGGAATTGAGTATCGAGTAGAGTTTGTGGAAGACGGCTTTACCCCGGTTTGCGACTTATTTAATGTGTTGCTTCCATTTGAGACAGTAATCGAGGGTGTCTTCTAGGTACTTCGCTGTTGTTGTCCATGGGATCGGCTCTTCGAACATGAAGACGTTCGCTTTGAGCGGGTTTTTTCTTTGTCTTACGTAGAACATCGTCGCGGTATTCTTACACGAGTTTACTTTGATTTGCCAGGTTGCAAACCATTTTTCAAGGTCATTAATTGTGTCTTGAAATCGGGCTGAAAACCACATCTGACAGGAAATAATGTAAGTAGTTAAAAGCACACGTACCGTCAACAGAATACAAAGCGGGGTGCTTAACGTGCGAGTTTCCGTGACGCGACCTGTGGCCCGCTTTTTAAATTTTAAAATGTATTATTTTTGTAGTATTTGTATTTGTAGGTTTGATTAGTAAAATTTAATTTTTCTCCTAATAAAACAATTTAAAAAAATTAAAGTTGCATTTCAAGCTGATACATAATTTAAACCTACGTAGGTAATTAATAAAAGAATTTTTCTTATTGTATAATAAATTAGACGGATATTGGGTGTAAGGAAAAGCAAATCAACTATTACTATTACTATTTATTAATCCATCCTCAGGGCTAAAATATAAAATATCCGTCTAATTTATTAAAAAAAAGCAAGGGAAAAAAATTTTGTTTGCATTCCAAATTATTGTATAATCTGAAAATCTATGTCAAAATATCCACAACTTTAAAAATAGTTTAATTACCATGATGAGCTCATTGGAGCTCAAATGAATATCTATTGATTAGTATTAATTTACATAAAAATTGGAACTAAAAGAGAATAATAGAAAATATGTTGTAACATTTAATTGCTCGCGCATGAAGGGAGCGCAACGATCGCTTTAGTAACTAACGTCGCACCGAAGCGATGGGGACTTCACTTTGAAACTTCAAGTAAGAAGGTTGCATGTTTAAGTGCCGTTGGAAGTCGGTTGAGATTGTGATAATCTCGATAATTGCGAATAGCACAAGGGTCTAGTATTGGGATATTTAACCCGAGGTGTACAGTAAAAGTGTAATAGTAAATCGCTAACAACGTCAACGCCGATAATAGGTGTCAATCTGATGAACAAATGTTCAGCACACCACAACGAGGTTGTGCTGGGTTATCTTATTTCTTTTGAGTCTACATCTACGACCTACTGTGTTTGTGATTGTGATAAGTGCTTCAAGATTGGTGCACAAAGCGATTCCTGTTCGGCTCTCCGATTTCATCATTCTTTAATTGTGCAGTTCAGCAAACTACTGGTCGTAGGAGAAACGACACGTCAGTATCATTGTCTTCAGATTGGAAGCACGGAGAGTTTTGGTGGTGTAACCGCTGTCACTAAAGATCTTGTAAACTTACCTGTGCGCTTGGGTAAGTCATTCTTAACATTGCTAATTCCTTTCCGTGTTTGGTTTCATTTGGAACGCTGTTGGTTCCGAATTGCTGTTCGACGTGGCCGTAGGCCGGATTATAGCTGCCGATTCATATTTTGTGTATCGGAAATTGTTGCAATAACGTTTTACAATAGTGAATTGTATTTAACTTATATTCTCATTATATACGTTTCTTAATTACCGGTGTTTTTTATTATGAGAAAGAGAAAGCAAATGTTTTCTTTTCACAATCTGCGCTCGTGCCTCCGAAATTAATAGAGCTGGTTTTTTCATGTGGGTCCATCACACTTATTACTGGAAAAGAGCTATTCCGGGTATGGTGAAGAGTTTATTAGCGATAAAAAATATTCTCATTACAATGTTTATTTCCCCCCACCCCCTCCCAACACTAGTTTTTTCGGTTTTCTCCACCAGTTTTCACGAATAGCTCCGCGACGATTAAATCTCAAACGACAAGAACGAAAGCAATTTCAATATAAAATTTTGATTATTGGGTGACATGGTGCCTCAATTTTTAAGCAGTTTAGCTTCAGTTTAAAAAATTTTAATATCTAAGAACCACTAAAAACAATCAAAAATATCTACAAATGTTTTAATTGGGAATAATGAAAATCATTCAACGCCAAAATTTTAATTTATTAAATTTAGACTTTTGTCAAACAGCGCTCTAGGTTCGGCTTAGTCTCTTTACTATTGCAAATTTATTTGCTATTCGAAATTAAATGATGCTATTTCTTACCCCAATTTTTTTTAAGTTCTTTGTTAGCAATGTCTCTAATATAAAAAATATTTTCTAACTTTTCTCACTGATGATACAAACCCTTCATTCTTTTGTAAACTTTTTCTCTTGCATCTTGATTGGAAAAGTTTAATTTACTCTGGTAGAATTAATGGGAATAGATACACAAGTGTACTCATGAAATTAAAAACATTTTAGTAAAATTATGATAGTTTATGGCGTAAATTACAAAAAATAAAAAATTTATAGATCATTTAACGATCAGAAAACCGTAAAACCGTTATCCCCGCTCATGGGATGTTTTTATCTTACTCAAGTGTTTTGGGCTTAAATTGCACTCCAAAATGGTATCTACTTAGATGGTGGATCTTATAAACATCCCTGAAGCAGCGGCCTTAATTCGAAAATTACGGACCTTCAAAGTCGGCGTCTTTGAGTAGCTCAAATAATTAAAAACGTCCTTGAAGTAGCTGCAATTCGAAAATTCACCTGGAAAGACGCCGATATTTGTTTTTAAAGTAACTGTAGCGCGACCAATTTGCCTTTCCTAAATGGAAAGGTGAAATCGCAGCTACTGGGTAGCTACGGAAGCTTGAGCCAGAGGGTGGACTAACTTGTCGATTTTTCTTGCTATCACACACTCTTCTATTTACGGAAACCTGGTGCGTGGGCGCCAATTCGAATAAGTCGAATACAATGACTGGAACGGGGGGGTTTAAATAAACGATTGATTCGGAAAAACAATAACAAAAGTATTTATTAATAAAAAATGATATTTACAAACTTAAACTGAATTATAAAATTACAAGGAAAACAGTACTTCGTACGGCACTGGTTGTTTACAAGTGTAATAAAAAAATGGCTGGTGTATATTGATGTCGGTTTTAGTCTTCTGCACTTTTAGTTTCAACAAAGAGAAATTACAGGTAAATAAGGAGAATCTAATTTCAATGTTGTTTACTGAAATATCAAACTAAAAGTTCCTTTCTTAGATTTTTAGAAGGACTACTAGTGTTTAACTGAATTGCTGGTTAATTCTAAGTTATGACTAAAATATTACTATTGCGGGATCTGGATTATGAGTATCTGTGTCTGAATCGTTGAATACTACTGGTTTGGTTATCTGGGATCTAATATAACCTATACGCGTCTTTGATTGTCGTTTCTACTGGTAACCAAATTATAACTATTTAGATGGTTTTTCGCCGGCAGGAATTTCTTCACATTAACAGGTAGGACAAATCTTGTCTCGCCAGGCTATAAACAAGATCTTTTTAGGATGGAGAAGATGAAGTTGTCACGCCAGGCTTTAACAACTTCCGGAAAGGTAATCAGAGCAGGTATTATGAATGATTTTTAGGAATCTTGTCTCGCCAGGCTATAAACAAGATATTTTCAGGAAGGGTGTGAGGATGTCGTCACGCCAGGCAGCAACGACGTACTGGAAAACAGGATTAATTGAAACGATCGCTAAGCAGACACGTTTCCGAAGTATCGACTGCAACACTCTTTGAAATGATCGCCAAGCAGACCTATTTCGAAAGCATTAACGGAACAATACCTGCCTTGGAAAGGAAAATTTATACCAAACCAAAACATTGGATGAAAACTTAACTGGTTCGTTTTCCTAATAGAATCCTCTGTCATCTTTACCAGTAGTCAAGGTATTACAGGTAATTGTAAACATCTAACAGGTTCCTTTTAACCAACTAAGATTGATAAAACTTAATACGCAACATGGGTTGCCTATCATTTAAATTTTACATTTTAAAAGGTTGTTTTACGATTTTAAATAAAATTTCATCAAAAAATGGTAGTTTCATTACATAACTTTAACTATAATTAACAAAATACAGTTTAAAACAAATTTATTAAATAATATTAGCAATTGCACGACTAACAGTCAACTACGGCCGGCTTCTCGCACTAAAACACACTGCTGCATAGTATGCACACAATACACACTTAAATATTATGGCCAAACAATGCGTTCAATCCATTCTATATAATGGGACACTTTTGTGTAAACTCCAGGATTATCACGCATACCACAATGTCGACCAAAGGAAATAATTCCCACAATTATATGCGTGCAAAATACTTCGGTTGAATTAATAATCTGAAGAGGACCTCCGGAATCTCCCTGTAAAAAATAAAAAAAATTTAAATTATATAATTGGGATTTCTAGAAATATATTTTAGTCTGTTAGCTGATAGCTAGCCGAAGTTAAACTTTAAACTAACCTAACTTATTTCATTTTTTTCACAAAAACCTTACGAAAAAAAAATATTTTCATACGTACCAAACAGGCATCTCTAGATTCATTTTTAGATCCAGCGCATATTTGAGTGTCTTCGAAAATTCCTCTTGACATATTAACATTTCTCCAGTTTCTGTACACGAAATTGCAATCCATATTTGTGTATGTATCTAACACAACTTTTTCCAACACTGGGGAGTCTCCCCAACCAGTTGCAATGCTTAAACTAAAATTTCGGTTTGGATTTGAATTTAAGCACGCAGGTCGGACATATGGATTTAATATAGCATTACGTTGCAATTTATACAAAGCTATATCATTATAACGCTCATAAAGTACGTAATCGTCGTGTGGAATTATACTTTCAATTGGTATCTGTTGAGGATTCGCATCATCCGTTTCCGAATTCAATGCTAATTCTCCAAGTAGAGCATATTTTGGCACACCACTACAAATAAAAATATTGTAAAGTTTAACGTTGACAATCTGCACAAATGCTATTATATGCAGGAATTTAATTAATAGGGTGGTTTACCATTGCCTGTGCTCTCCTCTCGCAAAATAAAACTTCACTACGCTACTGGCAGTTTGTTATTGAGTTGTTTAACTGCTTCGACTGCTAGTGAAGCAAGAACTATGTTCAAACCGTCCTCCCCGATCGGTCAATGGCAAACCACCAAGGTAATCTACCTTGAAAAGGTAGTAACAGTACTGTGTAATACTTACTAGTCTACAATGTACTTGCAATGAGCTACCGATAAAATATAGTTTTCACTAATTAATGATCCACCACACATCCAATGAAGTTTACCATCGTATTCAAATCCAAGTAATGCCTAGAATAAATTACATGTAATTCTAAATAATAATAATAATTACAAAACTGAATTACCATATGAGGAAATTCCTTCAGCCTAGCTGGTGTACCGCCTACTATATTTTCTATTTGTACTATTTCGCATTCGGCTATGGGAGGTGGAGGAGATGTTCCCGGAACATTACTAATCTTTGGTTTTACGTATACGTAAGTTGCGTATTCCTTACATTCTAAACAAAAAATTATATGTAAAATAAAATATTAATAAAAATAGAGTGCATACTTAGTCTACTTTTGTCTCCTATTTGTCGGATTTCTGTTCCCCTAACAGTTGAAATTGGAGTTGGAGTAGGAGTTGGAGTAGGAGTAGGAGTAGGAGTAGAAGTAGAAGTAGAAGTAGGAGTAGAAGTAGGAGTAGGAGATTCACTACTTATTGTTGGTGTCGTTGTCTCTATCTTTGGTTTAATTGATGATTCTACAGATGCTTTTTCAGTTGAAGATGTATTTGATGCTCTTGCAGTTATCGTTACATTCCGAATTCTATCGTCTTCACAACATAATATTGGTGTTCTAACTTTATATCCACAAGTTTGTGGAAAAATTTTTCTAGTTTTAAAGAGTATCATTGCCGATGGACAAGATGTAATTAATGTACATACTCCATCTTTATTCAAAGCTTGAATGAAGCAATAGTCTCCTGCAAACATAGCTTTTTCAAAAAATTTGAACACATTTGTATTTAATCGCGCAAGAATTACAAAACCAAAAAATTTGTTAATCATAATATTTGAAGTTCTCGCAAATAAAATACACTGTAAGTTTAATTATTGCAAACGTTTTCACCATACCATGGCAACATCAGACGATAAATATTTTTTAGATTTTAATAAACATTAGATAATTGGTAGTCTTACCTTCATTTGTCTGAGAATATACATATTCCAAAATAAAACCAGTAACCAACACAATAAACTTAAAATTAAAATTCATATTACTAGTTTTCCTCTCAAATTAATTTTTTTTTAATTGGCAAACAGAACTTAGTTTGTTAAAAAGTTATTTCAAATTGCAATTGATACCACTATTTATATTTTTATTCTAAATTGATAATAAATAATTAAACTGTAGATAACTCCAAAGTAATACAACTTAATATGGAATATTATTTTACAGGTCAAACGCCACTTTTTTAATTTCTAAAAATTTAATGTTATGTTTGATGTTTAAAATAATAATAATAATAATATTCATTTATTTAGCAAATTACACAAATGCTCGCTTATAAAAATTTACAGGTACAGACAGAGTACAACTCGTTTTAAATTTGTAATTTAAAACAAACTCACTTTTATTCTTAATAATCATTAAAATATTAAAATTAATGGCTCAACGGACAAACATTAGTCCGTTGACTTTTATGCTTCTTGGCGTAAAACCTCGTTTCAACCACTTTGCAATCAAAATAAAATAATTTACAAATTTTAAATGTACAGTATGTTACGGCGACAGTATGTAGCAGTACGTCAACTCAAAACAAAATAAATTTTAAAGTATCTTACAAAATAACGAAACAGAATTTTTATGAATAGTCAAACTTAACAAAATAATAAAGTAATAAAAATTTCATTCATTTTTTGTAGCAAGAGACTTTTCAAATTGTTTAAAATTGTAAATTGTAAATTAAAATGCTCAAACTTTTATTACCTTGACTGTGTTGTAGCGCACATGGTATCTTGCAGCTGGCTTCAGTACGCCTGGTTAAACAAACTTTCTGCGACGTATTTTTGCACATTAACTAAAATTTTCCACTTTCTTCAACAATTCCTTCGCACATTACTTTAATAATTATTAATCAAAATAAACAAAAACTCAACTTATTTATTTTTTATTCAATCAATTTTATTAAAAATAGAATTGCGGGAATGGTGTTTCATCCGCCTGACGCCAACGCGTCCACCTCAGTTTTACCACCTAAGTGTACTTGCATCCACCTACTCTTGACTTTCAAGTCCCACTCTTTCTACGCTCTTCCCACTCTTTTATTTTTACAGCAAAACTTAACAAACCTTATACAATGTGTTAAATAAATAATAATGAAACAAACTCAAACTTTAAAATAATTTACAAAATAATAAAATTAATGTTTTTATAGCATTTCGAAACACGACATTTTAATAGTAATATAATGTGAATTAGTGGTATTATAGGGTAGTGGACTCAAATAAAACAAATATCTTGACCTGTCAACGTTTCGGACAATCTATTTGTCCATCCTCAGGACTAAAACGGCAAAGATTACAAAAATTACAAGCACGGCGGAGATCACTAAAAGTGTAACAAATCACCCTCAAATCTAAAGCTAAAACGAAGGTAATTTATGCGAGACCAGCTCAAACATTTATATGAATCGCTAAAAGCGACTGATTAAAATTCCTTTTTTTTTCGTAAATAGAAATAAACTACCTTCAACAAGCTAGAAACTTAATTAAGTAGGATACAATTGAATTTGTGTGTTTAATGAATGACAATAAGTTGGAATATTCTGGAAATACACACTACATGAGCACATGTTGAAATCGGTTACGGCGGGTCAAACCTTTTTGTTACCAAAGCCCATAAAGTAGATAACTTTTCGACTTTTTATTACAGGCTACATTAAACGATTTACGCACTAATTGCCAGTAAATGCGAAACCCGCGACATTTCAGAGTTGAAATTTATATGAGCTTGGAGCTAATGAAATTGCAATCGGAAGTATATACAATTGAACTAGCGGATTTGCGATTTAGATAAGTAATTACCAAATTACGAAGTTTCACTCAAAACATCTAGAGATCGTAAAGCCATTAAAATACAAGCTCAGGGAAATTCCCACCGATATTTCTTAAAATTTAAAAATCCGAGCGTCATAAATCTTTCAATGACCAAACAACAGCGATAACGGCGCTGGACTAAAACAGGGAACCCAAAACCATCTTTAAAATCACGTGTTAAAATATGAATTTTGAATCAACTTTTGATACGCACTGGTTTTATTACATCGTTTCATGATCAAATTGCTGGATTTGAATTAAATTTAGAATACACATCTCTTTATTCATAAACAACATAACAAAATTGTCATTTTTGAGTTTTCTCGATTTATTCAGTTTTCGGGAATAAAATGATATCGGTGAAGCGATTTTAGCCCTTATCGGCAACTCTGAAGATTTTACATAAAAAGGGCTCACTGCTGACTCCCACATCATTCTACTTTTCAATTTTGTCAGTAACGGTCATCATCATTTCTATCTTCAATTTTTGCATTGACGGTCAGTGTTCATTTTATTTTTTTTTTTTAGTTAAATAAACTGTAAGTGTAGTTAAATTTTAATAATATTTTTTTTTGTGACAAATCGAACAGCCTAAAAAACTTAATTTCTTTTTTTTTATATATCCAAAGCGTAATTTCATTTTATCTTTTTTTTTAAACTCAAGAGTGTGTGTTTCCTCATTCGCTAATTTCAACAAAAAGGTAATATATAAACAATCTATGTATCGAAAGTTGTTCTTTTTCAGATATATGTCGCAACATAACAAAAATTGTTTTTATTAAATATTAGTTGTTAATTTCAACTTAATAATTTCTTTCTTTTATATATTTTTGTTTATGAATTTCTGGTGTACTATTTCTTTTGCTTTATATTGATTAAATAGATATAGCTTTATATGATTTTATTCTTTTCTTGCTATCGCAAGGCGATTAAATTGTTAATAATCCTACGTCTCCGATCTTCAATTAACAAGTTTAAGTCAGCTTCATAAATCGACTTTGGTGGCAGCTTTTTAACATCCGTTACCACACGACGGCCGCGATTATTTAATTAATCAAAGCCTACCCGTGTTACACAGGCATATCTGAGCATGCCAGTCAATCATCTCACATCTTCAAACCCAACAATGTAAGAATACTGGCTACTGAACAAAATTTCTACAAAAGAACTTTTCTCGAGGCAGCTTACATCTCTAACAACGAGGATAACCTCAACAAGCAAACTGATTTTAAATATATCAGCACTGACTACAAAGACTTACTTCGCTATTTCAATGACAGAATAAAAAAATAATTAGTTTGGGAGTTTAAACCTCACTTTTGTCCAAGTGTTTACATCTAGGGTTTTTGTTTTTCCCCTCTGTGTGCTTTGATCGTTCTTATTAAGCGGTAGTTGGCGAGAGTATCTTGTTTGTTAACTTCGCGCGGCTAACATGTAGTATTATTTTATTGTGTATAACTCTGACCACTGCCATTGATGGGTGACAGATTTGTTGGTATACGGACTTATCTGTAGAGATGTATCTACCATTTTGTAAAGTTATGTCACACTACTTATCTTAGAATAGGGCGTGAAATATTCAAATTAAGTTTGTTTTGTCACCATACTTAATTCCCCTTTTCTAATTAATATCGACACTCCGATAACGATAGAAAATAGAAAAGGTGTTTTAAAGAAAATTTTAAATGTTATTGTAAAATTATTTATTACTAGAGTTTTATTTATACATTGTGAATGTTTTTGATGTGTTTTAAGAATTTGTACAACGTAACGTTGTTATTTGCTAATTATTAATAAACACTTAATATTTGTTAAAGTTAATTTATTCATTACGATTATACAACGTACTGACTTTGACAGTTGTTGTCTTGTTCGTGTGGTGGGTGTACCGTCACAAGTTATGCGTGGCAGTGGTTAATGTACCATTACAAATTATGATCGTTACATCCCTCTTTTAATAGTAAGAAAATACATTATTAATATTACAAGTTTAATCTTTGAACTGGCTTTACTTGTCTACCAGATCTTGTTACCTTACAACCATCTGACATACTGACGACGGGAGGTGTTTCTGGCTTTGTTTCTGTTTCGGGAACCACAACCACTTCTTGCGGCTCTTCTAAATTGACTTCAGTTTTCTTGATTTGGTCGGAGTTTCTTCTCAGTATTTGTTGTCCAGTTTTAATTATTACTGATCTTAAACTAACTAAGTGTTAAAATAACTGGTTTTAACACTTCAGTTGATGTTGGTAATGTTGTTCTAGTAGCTCGACTCATTAAGCGTTGATTTGGTAACCCTAGTTGTTGATTTCTTGGGGTATTTCTAAAGTTCAGTAAAGCTAACTCTATGTCGCTACCGTTCATACTACATTTTCTTAACATGTTCTTTGCTATTTGAACGCTTCTTTCCGCTAACCCGTTTCCTTTGGAGTGATAAGGACCATATCCATCTAAATTCTCTGAATTTCTGAACGTCCATTTTTACCATTGATTTTAATTCTTTTTTGACTTCCGCTCTTATTGAATGCGGTATTCTTCGAGCAGGTCGAATTTCAAACTTCGGGTTTTCTACTAGATCGATATCATATTCATAATCTTTGAGACATCCCAGTCCTTCGAATACGTTATTTACATGTTTTTCTGCCTAGTATTGTTGGAAGTTTTTCTTTTATGATTCTGAACGTAATTTTTGTTCTCTTGTTTTTTACCATACAACTTAATTCTGTTTGCCCAATCACTTTGACTTTGTCTTCTGTAAATCCTATTAGTCGGTTTGTTCCCGACGGTTTTATATCTGCTTTCAATTCATCTGCTAGGCCTTTTGACATTACGTTGCATTGAGCTCCTGTGTCCAATTTAGCTTTGAATTTTTTGTTTTTTACTATTATGACTTCATGCCAGTCAGTTTCTTCTTTTGTATTTATCGTATTTACAAAAAAATCTTCTTCTGACGTTTCGTCATCTTCTTCTATTTCAAAATATCTCCCCCCCCCCTCCTACCCTCTTCTTTCTCTTTGCAATTTGAAAGATAAATACGGAATTAAAATATAGAAATACGGAATGGTGAAAACGTTTGCCATAACATACATATTGTTGTGTTCCAAAGTGATTTGGAACTAATTAAATGTTATTTTTGTATGAAGCTGATTTTTTTATGGTTATTTAAATTGAAAATATCAAAAGTATTGGGATGGTAAATTTATAAGTGCATAGTGTGTTCGAGTGTGAAATTTATGCACTAAAAAGTACCAAATATGTGCACATACATATGCAGCAATAAATTAATGTCTGAAATATGCACGTGTAAATATAAAATGTACTAAAAACCAAAGACCTTTAATTTTTTTAATTAATTTTATTGAGAGATTTAATTACAATTAACGATGAGATTATACGCCAGCCGCATTATTGTAATTTTTGTCACTTATTGTGCTGGAAGGTCAGCTCTCGAATAATAATTCCCCAAAGCTGTTGGGTCGGATGGCAAGAAATTTTCAAGAAAATCGACTTTGAAATATTGAAAGTGAAACAGTTGAAAAACAAATGTACAAAAATGCACCAATATGCACAACCTACTAATATATGCAAAATATGCATTTTAAAAAGTATTTTATTAAATTCTGATTTGCCTAATTCGGCTTTATCCATATGGAATTTGGTGACATACCTATTTTAAGAAGTATTTAAATGCATTAAATTTCGTGCTATAATTATGACTCTTAAAGTAATCATAAACTGCATTTTCATTTTGACGGCACAATAAACGGCAAAATTGGTGTATGTTGTTTATTGCAGATGCAAATAAATAAAAAGATTCGTTTCCAAACCGTGCCTGGAAAGCTGTTCTTTTCAAAGATATTTTTGGAAAGTTTTTTTTTTCTTGAAATTATGAAAATATGCACTTATATGTCTTAAAATCAGATATGCAGTAAATAATAAGAACATATGAAATATGCACTCTCAAACTTTGGTTGTAAACTCTAAAGTTGTAGAAACGCATAGATACAATATTTTACGAGTTTAGGGACAAGCAACAAAAATATGCATTCTAATTATGATAAATGGAAACCGCAAGTTCGAACCTTAAAATTAATAATTTAATTTTAAATTTGCGAAGTTGAATTTTAATTTTGCAAGTAATAATTTTTAGATTAATATTAAATAATTTTTCTCCCAGCGGTAATTGAAAACCACCACTTAAACCAACTACTGGAAAGAGATCTTGCTCTACGATTATTAACTTAGACGAGGTAAATTTTTGGTTAGTGAAGAGTTCTCAATTGCCCCCGAGAATATCACCACCGTATGTTCTAAAAAGTGTTTGTGCATTTTTTGGTTTTTCTAAAAAAATTTGTTATGATTAATATCGAGTTACACTACCTTAACCACTTATCCGTTGATTAAGTATTTAACTAAATGGAGTATCCATATCCACGTTCTTCACGTACTAGGAGGTAAAAATGACCGATAAGCCGTCTGATTTACTAGTTATTATAATATTATCAAGAGGTCAAAGATATAGATTAATTACAAAAGTGGGAAGTTTATTTCAAATTTTTATCAAAATAATAATTAAGAACTTGAAAATTAATTAATTTAGTAAATAACAACTTGAGAAGATAATAATGTCCGCAGTTTAAATATGAGTTCAGCAAAATTATTTTTTTATATATTTTGTAAGTATTATTAATCAGTATAAATGATATATATTATTTAGCAGGCTCGGGTTGAGTCGACTGGATACCAAGTAAAACTTGATGAGGCGTCAAGTTTGAGCAGAATAATTAACGTGAAAGTTAAAATAATATAAAAATTAAAAAAGTTTCTTTAATTGTTTGTTTCGTTTGGTATTAATTTTACACACTCTTGCGATGCAACTTAGTAAAAATCTAACTTAAAATCATTTTTTAGCATTAGGAAAGGCTGGTAATTCGTTGTTCGTTTGAAATTAAATTCCTTCTTGAAAATTTCAATCGAAAAAAATTCTTCTCCTAACGGCGGTCAAATATTTGGGTACCCATAAAAAAAGAAGCCTTTTAATAATATTTTTTTAGAATAAGAATGTTTATTTAAATAAAATAAATTAAATTCAATCAAAAGTTTTAAACATACCAAAATTTTTAGAATAAACCAAAAAATGCACAAATACCTTTTAGAACTAAAATGTTAAGTGTTAACTTAAACATTTTAGTCCTAAAAAGTGTTTGTGCATTTTTTGGTTTATTCTAAAAAATTTGATATGATTAATATCGAGTTACACTACCTAAACCACTTATCTATTAATTATTAAAAGTTTTAAATTCTTTTCTATTTTTTCTCAAATATTACTTCACCTAAAATTTCTTCTTTAATATTTCTTCTTCTTCCACTTTCCATTTACTAACACTAAATTTTCTTGTATGTTAATTTCTTTATTAAATTAAATATTTCAATTTTGTTTTAGATTTGGTTTCTTTAATTAATGTTAATTCTCAAGAATCCCAACCGTTAGACCGATATCGACGGTTGACTACCGATACTGAGTAAATATTAATAATCATTAGTTGTAGTAACATGTTTAGTGAACTTCATAATACCATTTTCTTAGGAGAAGTTGTCGTATTCCACAATATCCCCTGCACACCAAATACGTAGTGCTCGGAGATTATACTGAAAGTTTTAGAAGTGGTGATTATGTAGAAACTGAAAATTTGTTACAAACTATCTGTGATGAAGGATACAAACTGAAACCCTTCGAAAGAGATGTATCTTTCTGTTTAAACGGCACATGGGTTGATCCGTTAACAAGATGTTTGCGTAAGTAGCTTTTAAACTTGGCTGTTTACCAAATATAACAAAATTTATCACTTAGGTGCTTGCCCACCGTTAGTATCCACGTATTCAACAAACGTTTTATGTTCGTTTGGAAACAGAAATATGTCAGATTGTTATAATCCAGTAGAAGGAACCAGTGTAAAATTGGAGTGTAATCCGTTATACGAAGAAGGAAGCATAAAGCAATATCCAGTTCGGGAGTGCATAAATGGAAAGTGGGATCGAGCCATAATTGATTGCAGTCCAAGTACGTAGATTTTCTATAAGGTTAGGTATCTGAGATTGTCAGTTTTGGTGGTTTTTAAGTTTGTGGGTTAAAGCGACCTTTAGGGTTACCTCTTATGATTAATGGCACCAATATAACACGTGGAGATTATCCTTGGCAGGTCGGTATATATAATTCAGAAACTACGGAAATATTATGTGGTGGATCGATCATCGATAGACGCATTATTTTAACAGGTTGGTAAATAAAATAATAATTAATGTCTCTGTTCTACTTTAATTCTAGCTGCTCATTGCGTATGCGATTACCATGGTAATGTACACCCAAAAGAAAACTATCTAGTTGCTGCTGGAAAGTATTACCGTAAATATAACGACGAAAGAGATTTTCACGATGCTCAATATCCCAAGGTAATATATTTTAATTTAAAAAGTTGAGCAAGCATTAAATCATAATATACAAATTTTTATAGATATTATCGATACACGTTCCGGAAAGATATAAATCAAATATACTTCATATGGCCAATGATATTGCAATCTTAATTTTAGAAAATCCTTTAAATATAACTGCATCCGTTCAACCTGTCTGTATCGAACTATACGGAAGTTCTACCGTTGGTTCTACAAACCTTGAGTTATCGCCAAATGTGAATTTTACGGTGCGTCATAAAATATTTATTTTAGCTAATTTTACATATTTCGAAAAAGGATCCTAAAAAAATTATCTATCTAAAAATTATCAAACCGCCTTCGAATACCAGCAAAAGCAGATTAAACAACGACATATTAGTAAACTTCAGCAGCCAATCAATAAGCGAGCTAAATTTTTCAAATATTGTTTTTCGACGCCACAAATTGTCAAGTAATTTAATTCTTTTCAGGTTCTAGGTTGGGGATTTACAAGACCAGGCAAATATCTCGCAGATAAATTGAAAGAAATAATAGTACCATACGTACCATTTCAGACATGTTATAACAATATAACTCCAGATTTTAAACCATACATCACCAACGATAAAATATGTGCAGGATATTCCAACAGCTGTTAGTTAAAATTTTATTTACTGATTTTATTATTTCAAGCCTGACAATCAAATAAATTATCTTGCTTTTTTTATTATACTATTAATAATTTAATTAATTTTTTTAGCAATGTCAGTGTGTTCCGGAGACAGTGGTGGAGGTTTACATTTACAAAATTCAGTTACCTATCGATATTTTATAGAAGGAATAGTGAGTAATTTCCCCACAACTGCTAACAATGCCTGCAATTCTAATGATTACAGTATCTGCACTTCGATATATTCCCACAGGGAATACTTACAAAAAATTTTCGCCGATCATAAAATGTAAGTAATTTAAAAATATTCTTCAGACAATATAAAAACTTACAAAATGCAATTAATTTTTGGGTGCTCCTATTTTAAATAAAGGAATAAAATTTAAAAATTGAAATCCAAAATATTTATATAATTTTTAGGTATCAGTCTGTAGTATGTGATGACGATAATTGCAGTAACACAGAAAGAAAATTGCCAATTTGTACGGACAAAATTCGAGAGTACTGTAGAAACGTTATGTAAGTGTTCCAACCCGATAAATAAAGCATTGCCATGGGCGGTTATAGAAAACATTACTTCCCTGGATAAAAAACAAATATCTTCTCTTGGTTTCAATTTAAAAATTGTGAAGCCTGCTTGTTCGCCATGTTGCGGTAGCGAGGGTGCAAATTCTTTCAGATCCACAGTTAAATAATGGGATCCAAAGATGCCCCCTTCCCAGAAATTAAATATACGACCGCTCCTGAGCATTGCATCTACAGTATAAATCTATGTATAATATTTTTATATATTTTAATTTGATAGCACTTGTAAAATTCCCGAATTCCCTCTCCACGCAAAATTGGAAATTATTGATAATTGGGCTAGCGTATCTTCTGCGACACCTGGTGGTAATGCCCAAGTGGATAATAAATTAAAAACAGTTTGTACGGACGATTACTATCTTAAAACTAAGTTAAATGTTGAATTTGATCTACCAATATGCCTGAACGATGGAAACTGGTCATCTAAACCTATTCCATGCGTCAGTAAGTATACATATATTTATTATTTATTATTATAGATTTTTAAATTTAACTTACACTTTCATCTCTAGAATGCAGATTTCCTTTGCATAATGAGCACCATTGGGGTATGCTTGTGTTATTATCCAGTTCTGCTCTTAATATCCAGTCCAATCCTGTTGGTCAACTAGTAGCCAGCACACTTGCTAACTTACAAACTTGCTCTGATAAGTAATATGTAGACATAAAAAAATTAAAAAATTTTTGTTTCTTAATTTACTCTATAACACAAAACTCGTTGGTTTTAGACAACAAAGAGTTAGAATCTAGTCATGGTTTTTGTTAAAACTTTTCAAAATTTCAATGCCCAGTTTAACTGACACTTTTTAATGCCTGAAGATGGAAAAACGGGGGTTTCCCGTTTTTCTTTTTTTTTCAACAACTTTAATACTGGAAGCTAAGAGTCCGGGTCTTTTAAGAAGCTAGTATAGAATAGACCATGGAAAATCGAGCGTTGCACAAACAAGCAAAGTTTGTATACCTAACAGGCATAGAACAAGCAACGAACATGTAACGAAAAAGCAGCATATAAACAATTCTGTTGTCGTCAATCAAATTTTTCATTTCAAATGCATTAGACGGAGTCTAAAAAATATTTGTTCCAGGTTAAAAAATAACAAAGGGATTAATCTTTCGTTAATTTTTGCATTTTATTAGAAATTCATTGCTACAAATAATGTCTTTTAATGCCTGAAGCTAGAAAATGTCATTTAGATGGGAAGCATACTTCTCTGGGTCATTCAAATAGCGAATAAAGTATTTATAGGTAATGAAAAATCGAACATTTTCACTTTTAGGCAACAAATTCTACAAGCGTAAATTTTTTAATTAAAATACCGCTCTGACTGCTCCGAGCCGTTTTGACAAGTGCTGTAATACTAAAAACATCCTCTTAGATGGTCCAACTCGCAAAAGTGTGATTTATTAAATGATGCTTACAGCTGCATACTTATCAGTCAACTGAGGTGCGCCTCACTCTTTAAACAATGAACGATAAACTTCTTATGTCGATGGAGTTCCAGGGTAATCCCTTTATCTCCTCCAAACCGATGTTGATAGCAAGGGCAGGTTTGAGTGGTGACTTTCTTTTGACTGGCCGGATCCGTCGGTTCTAAAAGGATGAAGGGAATTATTACTTTGCGTTTTAAATAACGAAACCTGCTTTGGAAGCAGCAGATGTAAAGTGCTGCGTTACAATTATTCGGTCCTTATGCGTGTCCGGATGGCAGGCACCTAAGTATTCAAAGAACTTGGTCTGTGGGTTCTGAAAGGTAAAGGGGAATTAATTCTTTGCGTATTAAAATAAAGAAACCTTTTTTGGAGGCCGCGAGTGGGGTTTCCCAAACTGATGATAGCCATGAAAACTCTTATTTTGTTGTCGGGTGACATGGGACTCTTAGCATCGTGTAAGACCTTGTCGATTTAGTATCCCCATTTATAGAGGCGGTAATCCAGCGTGACTCTTGGTTACTTTGTAGGTATATACTCTTTGGTGGATGTTCGTTTTGAGCGAGTTTTTCCGTTTTCTTTTGCGGAATATCAATTTGCCAAGCTGTAAACTATTTTTCGAGATCGTTAAGTCTGGTGGCGGCGAGGTTTTGGTTTATGGAAGAGGTGTAAACTGCTGTATCATCAGCATACAGAGAAATCTTTGTTCTTGGAGATGGAATGTTGCTCATAAAGATGTTGAAGAGAACCGGTGCGAGGATTGACTTTTGTGGAACTCCGGTGGCAATAAAATGCGCAGCGGAGCGGTTGTCTTCAATTTTAATTTTAAACGTCTATCTTTCAGGTAGGAGGCAATCAGCTGCACGAGTGCTGGTTGGATGTTGCTGTGGAACATCTTGAATAGGAGGCATTTGAGCTACACCTTGTAGAATGTCTTTGAAACTTCGAGTAAGATCAGTCCCGTAAATTCCTTCTTTCTGAATCCTAGGATGATGTGCTCGACTAAGCGGAGTCTAGCCCGAACCGAAACTGAATTGTTCATCTCGAAGGATTCCGATGTCGAAGATCGCTTTATCGAGGCAATTGATGATGATTCTTTTCGCGACTTTTTCTATGGACAAAAAGAGGCTGATGAGACGATAGTTTGGAAGCTTCTTGGCGTCTTGTTCTGGCTTGGGAATGACCACAACGTCGGTCAATTTTTATTTTTGAGCGGAGCGGTTTGTGATGGCATCGGGGCCTGGGACTTTTCTATTTTTGAGTGAACGGTAGCGGAATTTGTGATGGGGAGGAATCTTGTCACAAAATCGTGTACCGAATCAATGTGATCCTGATCAACATGTGCGTTGTGCGGGGTGCATTGAATTGTTAGATCGCTTTTGACTTGAGTACCTTCAGAGAGAGAGATGGCGAGCTTGCTTTGAATTTTGAACTTGGGGAGTGCTTTAGCCATTTTTCATGCGGATAACTCCTCGAAGTTTATGGAATCAATCTAGTCAGTCTATTCGTTTGAAATTTCCTTCTTAAGTCGGTTGTACCTTCTCTTGTCATCGGAATGGAGAGTGCATTGTGCGAGCTTTCTGAAGCGACGCTTTCAATTTTGAAAGGAGGTAATCTCGAATGTCTGCAACGTCGATGAATTTCATTACATGTTGAAAAGATCAACTGAAGTGTGCTAACGTAGTTGTTCAGTTTGGTGATGAAGTACTGGGAAATGGTCCGAGATGAGCTCCTATACAGTTGTAGTTTGTTACGCCGCCCCGCGTAGGTAAATTAATTAATGTCGGTGCTAATGCCAGACTCAAGATAACGTCGCTCAGTCAAAGAACACTTAGGGGGGGTTTTGTTTTGTAAGACCAAACAAGATTACACATATAAATATTTAATTGACAATTAGGCACACAAATAATACACATAAGATAAGATACAGATATTCTCTGGAATGGCCAGAGGTAAAACATAAATCGATAAGTTAAAATACTAAGACAAATTGAGATATTATTACTGATTCAACATATTTTATATACGAGACAGCTATTCGTGACGATAATAAAATTATTACATTAACTTTAGTGCAAATATTCAGATTACTATAATTTGACACAAAAGATAAAACATGAATGCTATCATAAGAATAATTAAAGATGATTACATTTACTTTAGTGTACTTATTCAAATTACTATAAGTTAACACAAAAGATAAAACGTGACGTTTGCTTAACACAACCAGGTGTTGAGTTACTAACACCACATAAAATATTATCGAAAACGTTACTTTTGGTAAGACAAAAGATGGCTGGGTTGTTCCCAGTGACGATAATTTGTTGAGATAAAGATATCACTGAACATAACATAAACGTACAGACCTTATTGTTGTCAACGCCTGTCGATACTAACTGGCTGCCTTCTGGGCTGCATCCTTGAACTTTCGGCTCAAGGATAAATTGTGTAATAATTAAATTCACTGAACATCCAGTAATTAATATTTCCACAACGGAACCCAAGCCATGACCAGCGGAATGCAAATATGGCGATAACCAAATAGCGCAAAACGATAATCGATAATTTAACAAGTAAATCGTTAAACTATTCGAACCAGAATAATTCCATAATCACAAATAACGGTAAAACACATAGCAGTTGCTTGAACAGGTATAATTTGAACAAAACATAAGATAATAAAATCTACTAGAGCAAATAGCTCTGCGATGTTAACTTCAACGCGGCTCGAAGTCAAGTCCCCTAAAACGTCGGTGCGCCAGACGAACTCAACACAGAGCTTGCGCCGTGGTTTTCCCGCTCAAACATACCCCAGCAGAACAAACAGAAATAAACATGAAACACCCAAGGACAAACAGCCGCATTCCTACAGTTACGAGGCACGGTCAGAAAGTAATGACAAACAGAATTTAATGTAACTGTCGCTAATCGTAACAAGTTAGATGTCTTTTATGAAGGCGATTTTCAGAAAACTTAGAGTTTCAGTTGCGGAGTAGTTGGTTGGGTTTGCCAGGTTTGCGATAGCAAAGTTTACTTCCGTGGTGAAGGTGAACTCTTTGTGTTTCTGCAGTCCCGGGTCGAATGGTTGGTGTTTAAGCCGCCTGCGATGACTTTTCCTCCAGGTTCATCAAAGACGCACTAAACTACACTGATGCAACAATTTATGTTAAGCACACGTACCGTCAACAAAATAAGTAATACGAATTTGGTTAGCAAATTACTATTTCGAGGTTATACTCAATGCCAGTAAGCAATTTTGTAAGAACGTCAAGACATAATTTATATATTTTATACAAAGTTTCTTGTAGGGAAGGATTAGAATTTCGAACTTAATAGTCATGAAATAAACCTAAACTATTCTTGAATTTTTTGCGCTGTTACAAAAGTTTTCAAAAATAATTCGCATTTGTTTCCACACAAAAATATCCCCTAATTTTCACTTCACAGGTGAAAAGCTCAAAAAACGTCTAATAGGTTTAGACGCTCATCTTGTACTCAAAAATCACCAATTTTCATCTTTCAGGCAAATCTGATTGACTTGGGCGATTGTAACGAACTCTTCTCTCTCAATTTTTAATGTTCCTGTCTGTAAACTTAGACACTACCTTCCCCCTCACTTCACTATCCCAGGCTATTTAAGTTTACCACCTTATAATACAATTTTACGTGGGAATTCAAATTGTGTTTTGTGTTTAAATATCTTTAGATCGGCTGTGAATATCATACAAAACAACAATAAATAAAATAATTAAAAGACTTTAAACGGTCTCTCAAAAGACGTCGTTGCTTAAAAACATTTAGGAAACAACAATTAATAATTTAATTTATTTTTTTTAGCAGTGTCAGTGTGTTCTGGCGACAGTGGTAGAGGTTTACATTTACAAAATACAGTTATCCATCGATATTTTATAGAAGGGATAGTAAGTAATTTATAGAAGAAGAATAGAATATAAATAAATAGAATAGAAATTACTCAAATATTTAACTTAATCTAGTAGACGTCCACCTGCATTATTTCTTTTTATATTAATTATAACCCTACTCTAGTAAATTCGCTCTAATATACCACTTTTTCAAAATATCTTCTCTCTCCTTAACCTTCCTTCCCCTTGCGGTTTGAAGGATAAATACGTAATTTCTAGTTCGCCTAATGATGCCATAGTATGGTGAAAACGTTTGCGATAACATACATATTGTCGTGTTCCAAAGTCATTTGGAACTGATTAAATGTTATTTTTCGATAAAGTTGATTTTTTTTATGGTTATTTAAATTGAAAATATCGAAAGTATTTAGATAATAAAAATTAAAAATTTAAAAGTGCATAGTGTGGTCGATTGAAATAAAGCACTTACATAATTATTGATTATAAATAAACGGTAACTCTCATCCAATATAATAATATAAAAAAGGAATTTTAGGTTGTATTGGAAGGCAAATCAAACAATATATTTGTACGCCGACGTTTCGGAAGATTTATTCCTCCATTATCAAGACTATAATGAGAACATGTATAAGTCCCATGGGTATACAGATAGTACAACTCACCGGAGAACAAATAAGATGGAAAGTGTTTGATGTAAGCCTAAATGTAGACAACTGCCAGTGCCCAAAGCAAGCACACTCAACGAGGTCAACAAATTTTGAATACACAACTGATAATATAACAGAACATGAAAGTTATAAATATAAATATAAATAACTATGTACAGCATTAAAATCTTAACAATTAGCATTAAAATGTAACGAATATTCAATTAAAAACTATAGATAAATAACCTAAACCAAAACGTGTTTTCCTCTTCATAATCTCACATGCGCAGATAAAATGCAGGCGGGTAGGCAACCCATTATGTCGCCAATTGGGAATCGACAGACTGGTAGGACGCTATGAAACTAAAATGGATGCCATGCGAAATTATACAAAAGCACAAACAACGCCACCGGACTTGTGATTGTGTACATCTATAATCCATAACGCCAGTAAAACGCAATACAGTGTGCGGTGTTCCTCTTGGAGCACTTGAGTCTGATGGGCAGGAGCGGTGTAGGAAGATCTCGTCCCGTGTGGGTAAGTGCCGAGAACCCAAGTAGAATAGTTAAACATCCAAAACTTTATACACAGAAAGAGCTGCACTATAGTCTAAGACTATTTCCCTAGGTCCCAAGTTCACAGTGACTCCTTCGATCTGTGATTTCCCCATCTACAGGTTTCTTGCCGAGTTGGAAAATGTGATAGAATCCACATCACTAACCACTACCAAAAAAGACAACATCAGACTAAAAATTACAAATATTACTCAGAACTTTACTAAACGACGTGATGAAGATGATCCCATCAAAAAACAAGTGTGGATTACGATAAATTACCTTAAAAAGAATCCTAACCTGATGGTTCTTAAGACGGACAAAGGTAATTCCTCGGTAGTGATGTGGAAAAGAGACTACATTGACAAACTTAGTGATCTGTTCAGCGACACAAAGACCTACAAAAAACTTGATAAAAACCCCACAAACCTATGCAGGGGAGATTTAATCGCAAGGTGAAAGAATTATTCGATGGGGGCTATATAGATGAATCCCAGAGGAAGCTTATGACTAGGTACAATACTCAATATCCTAGAAGCTACGGCCTACAAAAGGGGTACACCCCTGAGGCCAGTCATAAGCTGCATAGATTCATCCTCTATCCCACTAGCCAAGCTGATCAACAACGTTTTAAGAAATGTAGTCCCAACCCTTCCGTTTAACGTTGGAAATACGAGAGAGGCAAAAGAGAAGATAACGCGAGGCGTGATACCCCAAAACTACGTGCTGGTATCTTTTGACGTGAACTTGTTTACGAACATCATCCGTCATCAAATCCATTAACAATAACTGGGATCTTATATCTCCATATACGACCATCCCGGCGAACATCTTTACCAATCTTGTAACCTCCATATTTGAGAATAGCTATTTTAAATAAATAAATCTTCCGAAACGTCGGTGTACAAATATATTGTTTGATTTGCCTTCCAATACATCCTGAAATTCCTTTTTTAAATTATTGATTATGATAAATGGAAACCGCAAGTTTGAACCTTAAAAATAATAATTTATTTTTAAATTTGCGAAGTTGAATTTTAATTTTGCAAATAATAATTTTTAGATTAATAGTAAATAATTTTTAAAGAAATTCTCGTTTAAAATTTTTAGAGAAATTCCTCTCAGCGATATTGAAAACCACTACTTGAACCGACTACTGTGAAGAGATGTTGCTCTACGACTATTAACGTTAGGCGAAGTAAGTTTTTGGTTAGTGAAGGGTTTGTAATTGTCCCCGAGAATACCACTACAATGTAGTTCTAAAAAGTGTTTATGCATTTTTTGGTTTTTCTAAAAAAATTTGATGATTAATATTGAGTTACACTATCTTGACCACTTATCCATGGATTAAGTATTTAACTAATTGGAGTATATCACATACTAGGAGGTAAAATGACCGATAAGCCGTCTAAATTACTATTTATTATAATATTATCAAAAGGTCAAAGATATATTAAGATTAGTTACAAAAGTGGGAAGTTTATTTCAAATTTTTATCAGAATAATAATTAAGAACTTGAAAATTAATTAATTTAGTAAATAACAACTTGAGAAGATAATAATGTCCAAATTTAAATATGAGTTCAGCAAAATTATTTTTTTATATATTTTGTAAGTAAAAAACCAGTATAAATGATATATATTATTTAGCAGGCCCGGGTTGAGCCTATTGGTTACCAAGTAAAACTTGATGGGGCGCCAAGTTTGAGCAGAATAATTAGTGTGAAAGTTAAAATAATATAAAGATCAAAAATTTTCTTCAAGTGTTTGTTCCGTTTGGTATTAATTTTACACGCTCTTGCGGGGCAACTTAGTAAAAATCTAACTTAAAACCATATTTTAGCGTTAAGAAAGTCTGGTAATTCGTTGTTCGTTTAAAATTAAGTTCCTACTTGAAAATTTTAAATCGAAAAGAATTCTTCTCATAACGGCGGTTAAATATTTGGGCACCCATAAAAAAGGGAGCCTTTTAATAATACTTTTTTAGTATAATAATGTTTATTTAAATAAAATAATATAAATTCGAACAAAAGTTTTAAATTTCTTTCTTTCTTTTCTCAAATCTTACTTCAACTAAAATTTCTTCTTTATAATTTTACTTCTTCCACTTTCCATTTGCTATCACTAAATTATTTTGTTTGTTAATTTCCTTATTAAATTAAATTTTTTATATTTTGTTTTAGATTTAGCTTCTTTAATTAATGTTAATTCACAAGAATCCCAACTGTTAGACCGATATCGACGGTTGACTACCAATACTGAGTAAATATTAATAATTTTAAGTTGTAGTAGCATGTTTAGTGAACTTCATAATACCATTTTCTTAGGAGAAGTTGTCGTATTCCACAATATCCTCTGCACACCAAATACGTAGTGTTCGGAGATAATACAGAAAGTTTTAAAAGTGGTGATTATGTAGAAAATCAAAATATGTTACAAACTATCTGTGATGAAGGATACAAACTGAAACCCTTCGAAAGAGATGCATCTTTCTGTTTAAATGGCACATGGGTCGATTCGTTAACAAGATGTTTGCGTATGTAGTAGTACATTAAAACTTGACTGTTTACCAAATACAACAAAATTTATCACTTAGGTGCTTGCCCACCGTTAGTATCCACTTATTCAACAAACGTTTTATGCTCGTTTGGAAACAGAAATATGTCAGATTGTTATAATCCAGTAGAAGGAACCAGTGTAAAATTGGAGTGTAATCCGTTATACGAAGAAGGAAGCATAAAGCAATATCCAGTTCGGGAGTGCATAAATGGAAAGTGGGATCGAGCCATAATTGATTGCAGTCCAAGTACGTAGATTTTCTATAAGGTTAGGTATCTGAGATTGTCAGTTTTGGTGGTTTTTTAGTTTGTGGGTTAAAGCGACCTTTAGGGTTACCTCTTATGATTAATGGCACCAATGTAACACGTGGAGATTATCCTTGGCAGGTCGGTATATATAATTCAGAAACTACGGAAATATTATGTGGTGGATCCATCATCGATAGACGCATTATTTTAACAGGTTGGTGAATAACATAATAATTAATGTCACTGTTCTACTTTAATTCTAGCTGCTCATTGCGTATGCGATTACTATGGTAATGTACACCCGAAAGAAAATTATCTAGTTGCTGCTGGAAAGTATTACCGTAAATATAACGACGAAAGAGATTTTCACGATGCTCAATATCCCAAGGTAATATATTTTATTTTAAAAAGCTGAACAAGCATTAAATCATAATATACAAATTTTTATAGATATTATCGATACACGTTCCGGAAAAATTTAAATCAACTATAATTCATATGGCCAATGATATTGCAATCCTAATTTTAGAAAATCCTTTAAATATAACTGCATCCGTTCAACCTGTCTGTATCGAACTATACGGACGTTCTACAAACTTTGAGTTATCGCCAAATGTGAATTTTACGGTGAGTCATAAAAAATTTATTTCAGCTAATTTTACATATTTTAAAAAAGAATCATAAAAAAAATATCTATCTAAAAATTATCAAACCGCCTTCGAATACCAGCAAAAGCAGATTAAGGATAAGATATACGCAGCTAACTTTGATTCACGAACGCGAGGGGGCTTATAAGCTCGTTGTATTTTATAATTCGCGGGTAGACAACACGTTTAACAAATTTTTAAGTCATCTAACTTATTATTGTTTTACCGATACGCGTCGCTATTTCTAACATACGATCGATAAGCTCCTCCTTTTAAAATACGAAAATTACCCTCTCTGTTATGTAGTTTAAAAATTTTATCAATTGTAAGAGCGGGGAGAATTTTCAAAGGTATACTTAGTATTTTTATACTCGTACATATTTTATGTTTGGTAATTTTATACAAATTTTTAGTTTCCTAGAACTAAACGTATACAAAGCTGTTGGTGATTTAAATGATTTTAAAAATAACACCATTTTTATATGAAATTATATAATGTTTAAGATAAATTTAAGATCACATAAGATAAAAAATTATTAACACTAAAATAAGTATAAATGCATATAAATTTGATATAATATTATAATTTCGCACTTGTTCGACTATATAACATTAATAAAATTTTTCGTAATCGTATAAAACTAAGCCCACTGCAACTGGAATTTAACCTTGCAAGAGAGATATGCATAAAACTCGATTCCACTTTACTTTTGCAGTTATCCGACAATAATTACTATGTTTTGAAATCACTGTTCAAAATGATTTGGATTATATTGTTATAAAATGTTATATTTAAAAATGCAAAAATTAAAATTTTACTATAATTACAAAAATTTAAATGCATTGTTATACAGAACACATAATATTATTTGATAACTCTTATAATATTGAATGGCATTTGAAATCATTGGGCAATCAACCATAAGTGTCTAAATATCCGACAGTTTTGTGGATAAATTAAAAATATTTATTTAAATCTGATGAAGGAATTGCACATTCGTCTTTTATCACTATTGCTGCAAAAACTAATAAGCCAAAGTAAAAACTGAATTTTCAATTAAAAAAATCGACGAAAGCATTATTTATTCTAAGATGAATATTAAATTT
This sequence comes from Cantharis rustica, assembly GCA_911387805.1. NCBI lineage: Eukaryota > Metazoa > Arthropoda > Insecta > Coleoptera > Cantharidae > Cantharis > Cantharis rustica. The sequence continues at coordinate 37,865,500 of OU426882.1, forward strand.
TCACAACCGACTTAATTCTTCTATTACCATTATATGAATTTGATTTTACTATGATTATTTTTTATAAAAAAAGTACCCAAAGACGGAACCAAGGGGCGGAAGAATTTCCCAGATGCTCCCTAGCAGAACTAAAACATTTTCGAAATTATATTATAGTTTAATTCACTACCGTAAAATGGGGTGACTTTGATCAATTTAATTTGTATTTCGCATATATTAGATTTGATTGTTAATAACTTTAAAGTTAAAAAATACCAAACAATTGGTGATGGCATGCAGAGACGACTTTATGCTAAAGAAAAATTAATTTTTTGTAATACGCGCAGTAAAAAAATAAAAACTTGCTGATCAACTTTACACCTCGAGTAGGGCCACTTTGAACTCGCCCCCCCTGAAAATACGTTTAAAATGCAGAGAACCTGTCTAGAGTAATTATACTTTCGCTTCACGTTAAAATCGGTGTTGTAGTTTTTGAGTTATAACAGATATTGTTTTGGGGGCGACTTTGATCGAAGTCTTTTTATTGTATTAGTTGTTTATTTTCATAAAAAATACATATTTTTGTATAAAAAAAAATAAATAAGTGCTTGTACGTTTATACCTAAATATAATTTTGCAGTATTTATTAAAAACTTAAATGAAATTCTCTGAATAGCTTCATCCAGTTGGCCTTGTGAGTAATGCTTATAATTCTTAGTTCTGAATTTCCTCTTAGACTCGGACCATCTGAAGCCAAAAATTGCCAAAATTTGCTTAAAATAACCAAAAAACTATTAAATATAAGAATCAAAGTCGCCTCTTAGTTTATGATCAAAGTGACCCCACGGTGGTTTAAAAAGATTTTTAACCACATGATAGTTTTTTTTGTAATGTTTATTTGAGATTATATGTTCTCAAGACATTCCTGATTAAAAATATATAATTAAAAAATACTATAAAATATTACCAACCTTTGTACATTTGAAGCTATAACGTAATATCAAAGTCGCCCCACTTTACGGTACAAACAAAAAGAGGATCTACAAAACTTACTTCAAAAAATGTAAAGTATTCGTGACATAATAATAGAATTTATTTATCTAATTAATGCGTTTTGCGATTATACAGTAGTACTTCGATAATCCGGACGTCGATAATCCTGATCCTCAATTCAATTCAATTCCAGCGCAAATAAAATTATTATTTCTATAGAACAGAAAGAAACCTCAACATTAAATTTGAAAAAACTTTTAACAACATTTGAAAAAAAAAAACTAGAAAAGTTAAAATTTGATTTTCTTTTAGTTTTATTTTTGTTAGAAAATGTTTTTTTTTTATAAAAATATGTAAATCTAAGTATTTTTTTAAATATCGCGGATTTTTGTTTCTCAGCTCAGCACTGCTATATAAATGGGGGAGAGGGGCACTGATAAAATTTTGCCTAGGCCGTCAAATATTCCAGCGCCGGTCCTACTTGTGCTATTATAATCTAAACACCACGCGGGAATAATGAATGTTTTTTGATTTTTTTCAATTAGTCTTTCGCAATCCAAAGAGAAAACATTTTTTTGTGGCAATATTGATATGAAAACTATTTTATTTGTGTAATTAAAGAAAGCATTAAATAATTAAACACGAAACAAAGTACTCTTGAAAAATGGAAACCTAGAAAAAGATACAAAGATGAAAATGTATAAAACGATAACAAGACCGATTCATAAAGGAAGAAATAAAAAATTAACATTTGAATCACTTATTTTCTTTTGATTGTACAAGAAAATTATTATAAAAAATTTTTATTTTTGCATATACACTTTATTGTATGTTTTTTAAATAGAATTGAAATTATTCTACCGCCATTAAAATTAGGCGAATTATAATTTTTATGAAATGTTTTGTAAGCATCCAAAAAGTAAACACATTAGCCATTTCTAGTTATTATCATAAGCCACATGATATACAATGAATTTGAAATGCATATCCCCACCTAAAAATAATTGTACGCAAGAATTTGGACGATTGCACAAAACAGAAAACTGTAACAAATTGCATACAATATAATAACCATCTGTGTGCTATTGACTGAACTATAATGTTCCATTTTATCTAAAATTATTTGAATTCATCAATTATTTTCAATTTCATTTTTAATGCGTTATAGGTAACATAAATTGTTGAAATTTTTTTTACGAATTCATTTATAGATGTACATTCTTTAAATAAGTAAAATTTTATTAATTGATAATTATTTTCATGTTTTACAACAAATATTATTATAAATACAATTTTTGAGTTCAAAAACCCGTTAAGCAATCCTTATGTCACAAATATTATCTCAAAATTTTGAACCAATCCGTCTAGCCGTTTTTTAAACAGAGTGGTAGATGTGATTTAATTTTGCACCTGGTCAATTTTTTTTTTTTTATTAATAATTCTTCGTTAGTAATCATTTCCTCTACTTCAATTTTTGTTAAATAAATTATAATTATAGTATTTAAAGAATTTGAATTCTAAATTTCAAAATTTGCCAAAAAAAATTATGGCTTAGCAATCCTTAATTCATCATAAATATAATTTCCAAATTTGAAAAATATCTATTCAGCCGTTTTTGAATTATTTTGGTAGATGTAAGAGCGCGCCGTAAAATCCTAGCCTTAAACAACGCCATATTAGTAAACTTTAGCAACCAATCAATAACCGAGCTAAATTTTTTAAATATTGTTTTTCGAAGCCACAAATTGTCAAGTAATGTAATTTTTTTTAGGTTCTAGGTTGGGGATATACTAAACCAGGCAAAGATCTCGCAGATGAATTGAAAGAAATAATAGTACCATACGTACCATTTCAGACATGTTATGACAATATAAATCCAGATTTTAAACCATATATGACCATCGATAAAATATGTGCAGGATATTCCAACAGTTGTTAGTTAAAATTTTATTTACTGATTTTATAATTTCAAAGTTTACAATCAAACAAATTATCTTGTTTTTCTTTATTATACTATTTATAATTTAATTAATTTATTTTAGCAATGTCCGTGTGTTCCGGAGACAGTGGTGGAGGTTTACATTTACAAAATTCAGTTACCTATCGATATTTTATAGAAGGAATAGTGAGTAATTCTCCCGCAACTGATGATAATGCTTGCGATTCTAATGATTACAGTACCTACACTTCGATATATTCCCACAGGGAATATTTACAAAAAATTGTAGCCTATCATAAAATGTAAGTAATTTAAAAAAAATTTTCAGCCAATAGGAAAACTTACAGAATGCAATTAATTTTTGGGGCTCTTTATTTAAATAAAGGAATAAAATATAACATTTAAATCAAACATATTTATATGATTTTTAGGTATCAGTCTGTAGTATGTGATGACGATAATTGCAGTAACACAGAAAGAAAACTGCCAATTTGTACGGACAAAATTCGAGAGCACTGTAGAAACGTTACGTAAGTGTTGAAACCCGATAAATAAAGCATTGCCATAGGCGGTTATAGAAAAATTTACTTACCTGGATGAAAAAACAAATATCTTCGCTTGGTTTCAATTTAAAAAATGTGCAGCCTGCCTGTTCGTACTGTTGCGGTAGCGAGGCTGCAAATCCTTTTAGATCCAGAGATTCTCCCTTCTCAGAAATTAAATATACGACCGCTCCTGAGCATTGCATCTACAGTATAAACCTATGTATAATATTTTTATCTATTTTAATTTGGTAGCACTTGTAAAATTCCCGAATTCCCTCTCCATGCAAAATTGGAAATTATTGATAATTGGGCTAGCGTATCTTCTGCGACACCTGGTGGTAATGCCCAAGTGGATAATAAATTAAAAACAGTTTGTACGGACGATTATTATCTTAAAACTAAGTTAAATGTTGAATTTGATCTACCAATATGCATGAACGATGGAAACTGGTCATCTAAACCTATTCCATGCGTCAGTAAGTATATATTTATTATTATAGATCATTAAATTTGATTTACACTTTCATCTCTAGAATGCAGATTTCCTTTACACAATGAGCACCATTGGGGTATGCTTGTGTTATTATCCAGTTCTGCTCTCAATATCCAGTCCAATCCTGTTGGTCAACTAGTAGCCAGCACACTTGCTAACTTAAAAACTTGCTCTGATAAGTAATATGTAGACATAAAAAAATTAAAAAATTTTTGGTTCTTAATTTAGCCTATAAAACAAAACTCGTTAGTTTTAGACAACAAAGAGTTAGAATCTAGTCATGGTTTTTGTTAAAACTTTTCAAAATTTCAATACCCAGTTTAACTGACGCTTTTTAATGCCTAAAGATGGAAAAATGAGGGTTCCTCTTCCGTTTTTTTTAATACTTGAAGCTGAGAAGATGTGCTTAGGCGAGACAAACGTTTCCGGGTCCTTCAAGAAGCTAGTACAGAACATGTAACGAAAAAGCAACATATAATTTGGATTTTCATTCCAAATACATTAGACGGAGTCTAAAAAATATTTGTTCCTGATTAAAAAAATAACAAAAAGATTAACCTTTCGTTAATTTTCACATTTTATTAGAAATTCATTGCTACAAAGGTCTTTTGATGCCTGAATCTAGAAAATGGCATTTAGATGAGAAGCAAACTTCTCTGGGTCATTCAGATAGCAAATAAAGTATTTATTGGTAATGAAAAATCAAACATTTTCACTTTTAGGCAGCAAATTCTGCAAAAGTCAATTTTTCAATCAAGATGCATTAAGAAAAGATTAAATAATTAATACGCTTCCGTCCCGGCCGCTCCGACTGCTCCGAGCCGTTTTGACAAGTGCTGTAATACTAAACACATCCCCTTAGATGGTCTAACTCGGCAAAGTGTGATTTATTAAATGATGCTTGCAACTACATACTTATCAGTCAACTAAGGTGCGCCTCATCCTTTAAACGGTGAACGATAAACTTCTTATGTTGATGGAGTTCCAAGGTGATTCTTTTATCTCCTCCAAACTGATATTGATAGCAAAAGTGGGTTTGAGTGGTGACTTTCTTCTGACTGGCCGGATCCGTCGGTTCTAAAAGGATGAAGGAAATTATTATTTTGCGTGTTAAATAACTAAACCTACTTCGAAAGCCGCAGATGCGGAGTGCGGTGTTACAATTATTCGGTTATTGTGCGTGTCCGGGGTGTCAGATACCTAAGTATTTAAAGACTTGGTCTGTGGGTCCTGAAAGGTAAAGAGGAATTAATCCTTTGCGTATTAAAATAAAGAAATTATGGTCGACCCGATGACGGCCTTAAAAACTTTTATTTTGTTGTCGGGTGACATGGAACTCTTAGCATCGTGTAAGACCTTTTCGATTTGGTACCCCCATTTATGGAAGCGGTAATCCAGGGTTACTCTTAGGTACTTTCTAGGTATGTACTCATAGCTAGACGTTTGTTTTGTGCGAGTTTTTCCGTTTTCTTTTGCAAAATATCGTGCGGAACTTTTGTTTAAATTTACTCTGATAGGCCAAGCTGTAAACTATTTTTCAAGATTGTTAAGTCGGGTGGCGGCGAGGTCTTGGTTCATGGAGGAGGTGTAATCTGCTGCATCATCAGCATACAGAGAAATCTTCGTTCTTGGGGTTGGAATGTGACTCAACAAAATGTTAAAGAGAATCAGGACGAGGATTAACTTTTGTGGGACTCGGCAATAAGTGGCGGCAATGAAATGCGTAACAAAGCGGATGTCTTCAATTTTAATTTTAAACGTCGATCTTTCAGGTAGGAGGCAATCAGCTGTACGAGTGCTGGTTAGATGTTGCCCTGGAACATCTTGAATAGAAGGCATTTGAGCCATAACTTGTCAAATGTCTTTGAAACGTCGAGTAGGACCAGTCCCATGAATTCCTTTTTTCTGAATCCTAAGATGATGTGCTCGACTAGACGGAGTCTAGATCGGACCGTAACCGAATTGCTCATCTTGGAGGATTCCGATATCGAAGATGGCTTTATTGAGGCGGTTATTGATGATTCTTTCAGCGACTTTTTCTATGGACGAAAAGAGACTGATGAGACGATAGTTTGAAGGCTTTCTGGCGTTTTGTCCTGGCTTGGGAATGACCACAAAGTCGGTCCGTTTTCTTTTTTGAACGGAGCGGTTTGTGATGACATTGGGGCCTGGGGCTTTTCTATTTTTGAGCAAACGGATTTTTGATGGGGAGAAATCTTGTCACAAAATCGTGTACCAAATTGATGTAATCTTGATCAACATGTTCGTTGTCTGGGCTGCATTGAATTGTTTGATCGTTTTTGACTTGAGTACCTTCAGGGCGGGAGATAGCGAGCTTGCTTTCATTTTTGAGCTTGCGGAGTGCTTAAGCGATCTTCCACGCGGATAGCTTCTCGAAATTTACGGAATCAATCTTGTCAGTCTATTCGTTTTAAATTTCCTCCTTGAGTCGGTTGTACCTTCTCTTGTCATCGGAATGGAAAATGCATTGTGCGAGCTTCCTGGAACAACGCTTTCAATTTTAAAAGAAGACAATCTCGAATGTCTGCAACGTCGATGGATTTTATTACACGTTGAAAAGATCTACTGAAGTGTGCTAACGTAGTTGTCCAGTTTGGTGAAGAAATACTAGGAAATGGTCTGAGATGAGCTCTTGTACAGTCGTAGTTGGATGTCTTTTATGAAAGCGATTTTCATAAAACTTGGAGGTTTAGCTGCGGAGTAGTTGGTTAGGTTTGCCGGGTTTGAGATAGCAAAATCTAATTACGTAGCAAAGGTGAACAGGGTTTTTCCTTCCCTCTTTGTGTGCCTGCAGTCCCGGGTCGAATGGTTTGTGTTGACGTCGCCCGCGATTGCTTTTCCTCCGGGGTCGTCAAAGACGCACTAAACTACACTGATGCATCAATTTACGTCAAGCACACGTATCGTCAACAAAATAAGTAATACGAAGTTTGATTAAAAAATTACTATTTCAAAGTTGTACTCAATGCTGATAAGCAATTTTGTAAGAACGTCAAGACATAATTTATATATTTTTTACAAAGTTTCTTGTAGGAAAGAATTTGAATCTCAGCTATTCTTGAATTTTTGGTGCTGTCACAAAAGTTTTCAAAAATAATTGGCATTTGTTTCTGGGCGAATAAGTTCACTTTGTTTATCATAAAATAGTCATTAAAATGTGGCAAATAAATTCACAGCACCTTTCGTTTTTATAAATAAAATAAATTTTCCTAATTCGCTGCGGAATCGTCTACTTTGGAGATAACTCGTCCTTTCCAAATGCAAATTAAGGTGATCGAAAAACTACACCTTGTCGGCTGTTCAAAATATAGTGTTACCACACAAAATATCCCCTAATTTTCATTTTAATACACAAATAACATAAAAAATGAATTTTTAAGTCGATAGTGTGGTAGTTAGTAGTATGTAATGTTAAAATAAACAAACTAAATAAAATATTATCCGGTTGAACCGTGATAAGAATTATTTTATTCATTTAACCTTAAAAATTTCATTTAGACACGTTTCTCTTATGTCAAATACGACTGACGATCAATAATAATTGTGAAATAAGAGACTTTATATCGTATTACACAGTTTTTTATTTTAAATTTTCATCATTTTTATAACGTAATGTTTTCAAATTCCATTTGCTTGTTTATTCAAATGTTTTAATCCAAACCTGTTAAATGTTAATTATAGTTGTTTTTATTGTTTTTTTAATTATTATTTTTCTATGCAAGTATGTATTCTTTAGTTAACAGTTAAAATTGTAAAAATCTGTAAACTTTATCCATATAATATTAAAATATTTAATTAAATTTAAAAAAATGCATTTTAGATTAATTTATTGAATTGTTAGGTTCAAATTAAAAAAAAACATAAATTTAAATGTAAAAAAAGTACGTAACTAATAAATAATTCCAAATTGTAGGAGTCTGGCTTCGTAGTTGTTTATAATATTATCAAGAGACCAAATATATATTTACATTAATTACAAAAGTGGGAGTGGCATTACAAATTTTTATCACAATATATACGAACTTGAAAATTAATGAATTTAGTAAACAACAACTTGAGTAGATGGTAATGTCGGCAAAATGTTTTGCAGTTTAAATATGAGTTCAACAAAATTATTTTTTAATATATTTTGTAAGTATTAATAACCACTATAAATAATTTATTTAGCAGGTCCGGGCTGAGTCGGCTTGTGTCTTGGTAGGACATGCAAGTTTTAGCAGGATAATTAGTGTGAAATTTAAAATAATAGTACGTACTAGGTATTGTAATAATAAAAGTTTCTCTAATAATTAACCAGTAGCTTTAGGAAAGTCTAGTAATTCGTTGTTCGTCCAGAATTTGAATTCTTACTTGAAAATTTTTAAAAATCTCAAAAAATCAGCCAGAGGGTCTTTTAATAATACTTTTTTAGAATAAGAAATTTTATTTAAATAAAATAAAATAAATTCGCTCAAAGATTTTTAAATTCTTTTCTTTCTTTTCTCAAATCTTATTACTTCACCTAAAATTTCTTCTTTGTTCTACTTTTCATTAGCTAACACTAAAGTTTCTTGGGTTGATATCCTTATTAAAATATTTTTTTAATTTTTTTTTTTTAGGTTTGACTTATTTAGTTAATGCTAATACTCAAGAATTCCAACCGTTAGAACGATATCGACGGATGATTTCTGATATTAGGTAAATATTTTTAATAATTAAATAGTCTTTAAATGATAATTACATATATATTTTAGGGAATATTGTCGTATTCCACAATATCCACAGCACACCAAATACGTGGTGTTCGGAGATGATCCAGATAGTTTTAAAAGTGGGGATTATGTAGAAAATCAAAATATGTTACAAACTATCTGTGATAAAGGATACAAACTTAACCCCTTCGCAAGGGATGCATCTTTCTGTTTAAATGGCACATGGGTTGATCCGTTAACAAGATGTTTGCGTAAGTTGCTTTCAAACTTGGCTGTTTACCAAATATAACGAAAAATTAATTACTTAGGGGCTTGTTTACCATTAATATCCACTTATTCAACAAACGTTGCATGTTCATTTGATAACAAAAATATGGAAGATTGTTATAATCCAGTGGAGGGAACACGTGTAAAACTGGAGTGTAATCCATTATATGAGGAAGGAAGCATAAAGCAATATCCATTTCGAGAGTGCATAAATGGAAAGTGGGATCGTGCCATAATTGATTGCAGTCCAAGTACGTAGACTTTCTATAAGGTTAGGTATCTGAGATTGTCAGTTTTGGTGTTTTTTAGTTTGTGGTTTAAAACGACCTTCAGGGTTACCTCTTATAATTAATGGCATTAATGTTACACGTGGAGATTATCCTTGGCAGGTCGGAATCTATAGTTCAAAAACAATGGAAATATTATGTGGTGGATCGATCATCGATAGACGCATTATTTTAACAGGTTGGTAAATAAAATAATAATTAATGTCACTGTACTACTTTAATTCTAGCTGCTCATTGCGTATGCGATTACACTGGTAATGTATACCCGAAGGAAGATTTCCTAGTTGCTGCTGGAAAGTATTACCGTAAATATAACGACAAAAGGGACATAGACGATGCTCAATATTCCAAGGTAATATATTTTAATTTAAAATGCTGAATAAGCATTAGACTGTAATAATATATAAATTTTAATAGATATTAGCGATCCACGTTCCGGAAAAATTTAAATCAACTATAATTCATATGGCCAATGATATTGCAATCCTAATTTTAGAAAATTCTTTAAATATAACGGATTACGTTCAACCTGTTTGTATTGAATTATACGGACGCTCTAAAGACTTTGAGTTATCGCCAAATATAAACTTTACAGTGAGTTAATAATATTATATTTAAAAAATTTAGTTCAGATAATTTTGGTATGCTAATTTTACTTTGAGAAGAGATGAAAAGGTTGGAGGCGAGGAATAGGGAATTGGAATAAGAATGGAAAAGGAAAAGATAAGAAATAACTTAAAGATGAGCGCTATGACTATTGATGAGGAAGATCCGAGCATATTGAAGAACCTTATTAGATAGAACTATCATGTCTGGACTTAAGCAAAGCGTTTGACTGCGTAAACCATGAAATACTTCTAAACAAGTTGGAATTTTATGGAATCAGAGATATAGCACATGACATTATCAGATCGTATCTGAATTATCGCACCCAAGTAGTATCATGGAGAAATAATAAGTCAAGAAAGAAAAAGGTGTAGTTGGGAGTATCTGAAGGATCGGTGCTGAGACCAATTCTATTTATTATCTGCTTAAACAACTTACCTTCAAACATAAACAATTATAAATAAGAGGAAAGAAAGAAACACACTAAAGCAGAAGTCAAAAGAAGTACAAGAGTGGTTTAAAGCAAAGGGACTACAACTAAACGTGGGAAAGACACAAAAGTTATTGTTTACGACGAGGAAACACTCCAACAGAGAGAATTAGCTCTTCTGGGTTTCCAATTCGAAGAGGCCCTGACTTGGAGCAGACACATATCGCGCACATGCAATAAGCTTGCATCGGCAATATACTTGATTAGAAGAATAAACTATATAGTGAACAAAACAACAGCAAAGATGACTTACTACAAACAGTTTCATGGTGTGGCAACCTATGGAATCCTGATGTGGAAAGCTTCTGCAAAGTCATCATCACTATCAGTTTCCTTATGGATTAGGTCTTTGATCTGTTCCGGCCCATCTCCTCCTCGGTCTTCTTACGTCTCTTCGTCCCTGGAGTCCTGCGTCCTTGCAATTTGCGTATTGTTTTGGTTAGCGACAACAAATTTTGGTAGTGCGAATATTTTCACTTTTAAAATTGTTTTAAAGCAGAGATCGATTGTCAAGTTTCGAAGAGAAACATCATTTGCGGCGTTAAATTAGTTAATTATTTAAAGAATCTAGGTGTTCAAAACACATTTTGTATTACAAAAAAAAAGCAGACGCCATCTTAAATAATTGCAATGCAAGAATTAAAAAGTAATTTACTTACTGAAACGGCAAGAATTATTAAGTGTGAATAACCACAATTCATGTGGAAATTTGTGAGAAATGCAGTAAGCGATTTTGAAATTACTAGAAGGCCAAATACATTTTTCAACAGTAGCAGAGGTTCGTATGATTTAAGCTAAGACTCTACGTAAGTACGCAATACAATTCGTGTGCTATTCGAGAATACCGATTTTAACCGATCACAGATTCGTGTGCGAAACTTATCATGCGAAAAGTTTCGCATGAGAATGAAATCGTATGAGTTCGAGAATAAGACCTCAGAGTCGTGGAGCAGCTCAATAACGTGGACGAGCACGTCTTACTCAGTCAGTGGCGTATCAACAGGTACATTTTAAATAATAAAATTTCAAATTTATTTCATTTTTTTAAACATTACTTGATTTATTCTGTACAAATTTTGCTTACACATTAACACCATTAAGATTAATAAAATTAGATGCTAATGTAACACGGGTAGGTTTTGATTAATTAAATAATCGCGGCCGTCGTGTGGTAACGGATGTTAATGAGCTGCCACCTGAAATTGATTGAAGCCAATTTCAAACTTATAAATTGAAAGTCGGAGACGTAGGATTATTAACAATTTAATCACCTTGCGATAGCAAGAAAATAATAAAATCATATAATTCTATATCTGTTTAATTAATATAAGGCAGAAATTGTACACCAGAAATGCATAAACAAAGTTATATATAAAAGATAGAAATTAATAAGTTGAAATTAACAGCTAATATTTAATAAAAACAATTTTAGTTATGTTGCGACATAAATCTGAAAAAGAACAATTTTCGATACATAGATTGTTTATATATTACCTTTTTGTTGAAATTGGCGAACCAGGAAACACACACTTACGAGTTTAAAAAAAAATAAAATGAAATTACTCTTTGGATATACAGAAAAAGAATTTAAGTTATTAGGCCGTTCGATTTGTCACAAAAAAAAATATTATTAAAATTTAACTAAACACTTGCTAAAAAAAATGAATGAATAAACTGACCGTGACTGACGAAATTGAAAAGTAGAATGAATTGATGACCGTTACTGACAAAATTGAAAAGTGGAATGATTCAGGGAGTCAGGAGTGAGCCCTTTTTATGTCAAATCCTCAGGGTTGCCGATAAGAGCTAAAATCGCTTAACCGATATCATTTTATTCCGGAAAACTGAATAAATCGAGAAAACTCAAAAATGACAATTTTGTTATGTTGCTTATGAATAAAGAGATGTGTATTCTAAATTTAATTCAAATTCAGCAAATTGATCATGAAACGATGAAATAAAACCAGTGCGTATCAAAAGTTGATTCAAAATTCATATTTTAACACGTGATTTTAAAGATGGTTTTAGGTTCACTGTTCTGGCGAGTGCAACTATAACCGTTGTTTGGTCATAGAAAGTTTTATGACGCTCGGTCCCTTAATCTTTTAAAAAAATATCAGTGGGAATTTCCCTGAACTTGTATTTGATGGTTTTATGATCTCCAGATGTTCTCAGTGGAACTTCGTAATTTGGTAATTACTTGTCTAAATCGCAAATCCGCTAGTTCAATTGTATATACTCCCAATTGCAATTTTATTAGCTCCAAGCTCATATAAATTTCAACTGTTCTGTTGTGCAGAAATGTTTCGCATTTACTGGCAATTAGTGTGTAAATCGTTTAATGTAGCCTGTAATAAAAAGTCGAAAAATTATCTACTTTATGGGCTTTGGTAACAAAAAAGTTTGACCCGCCGTAACCGATTTCAACATGTGCTCATGTAGTGTGTATTTCCAGAATATTCCAACTTATTGTCATTCATTAAACACACAAATTCAATTATATCCTACTAAATTAAGTTTCTAGCTTGTTGAAGGTAGTTTATTTCTATTTATGAAAAAAAGGAATTTTAATCAGTCGCTTTTAGCGATTCATATAAATGTTTGAGCTGATCTCGCATAAATTACCTTCGTTTTAGCTTTAGATTTGGGGGTGATTTGTTACACTAACACGAGTACGTTTGACAATAAATGTGCATCTAAATTTATTAGTTCACACAATACACCCAATTTTTAAATCTGCTAAAGGTGAAACTGTCACCTACCAAACTTCATCTTTCAAAAATAAATTTAATTCAGTTTGCCTTAAAAAGTAGGGAAAAAATTGATGGCTGAGACTCTTTAGAGCCCAGCAATTTCTTCCTTCTCACATGGTTGAAAATCGAAATTTCCAACCTTTTATTTCGTGAGAATACCCAAGGTGAAAAAACTAGCTCTTTTATTTGCGGAAGCCAGGGATGAATCCGGCGTAGCCGCAACAAGTTTGCACTCTTTCTCGTAACAAAAAAAAACGTTCCTACAATGGGGAGCAAACCCGGAAGAGACGTTTGCTACGACCGACGCTCTGAACATTCACCCAGCAATTCTTAAATGAAAACTTCCAACAATTGGAGTCTTTAAAACGGTGCAAATGTTTGAAGCGAGCGTCGGATATATCGACGAACGCAGCTGACGATTATCAAAAAATATTATCGGTGTTGTACAGCTCTGCAGATGAAAGAAACGAGAAGAAAGTAATAAGGAAAAAAAACTTATTTTATTGCTGCTGTCGAGTAGTCGTATCGCTTGATCTTTCAGGTGTTCAAGAAACCCAATGGCGAAAAAAATCCAAAAAACACAATTTCCTTGAAATTTGCGTAAATCCGCAAGAAAGAGCGGTGGTAACTCCAGTAATTCTCCCTACACAAAAAATCACCAATCACTCTCCAAAATCAAAGCCAAAACCAACTTTTTCGTCCACCCAATCTGACTCTCTTTTCTCTCAATCCCCCCACACCTTTTCTTCCTTTATCTCTCGTCATGCGTCTCAACAAACGTATTTGTATTTGTATTTGTATTATTAACAAATAATACAAATACGAGGTGTAGTCAAAAGAATCTAACAAAATTCAAAATTGTGTTACAAAAGAGCATTTTTCTTTTGGCTGACAATACAGTTTTGTCACAGGAACCGACTTCTCTGGAGAAGAGCTCGATACTCTCCAACGATTAAAAAGCTAGCCGAGGTAAATTTTAATTTTTAAAGATAGCAAAGGGCTACACTATACTGCTTCTGCAAAGCTCACAATATTAATTCAGCAGAAGAGAGCTGTCAAAGCCATCGTTTGATGACAACAGACAAGCTGAAAACCGCTCTTCAAAAAACTGAAAATACTCCCTATTTCTGCATGATATATAGTTGCTTACCTCTGCCACATTCATCAGGTGAGTTGAAACCACAATTATAAGACTCGCACAAGAAAAAAGATAATTCTTCCAAGGCATCGACTGTATAAGCTCTTCAGCTTATACCTTTATCTTATAGCTTAGCTTATAGCTTTACCTATTGGAGAATTAAAATGTACAATAGATTACCAGATAAAATGAAAACTATCAATAGAAGAAGTTTTAAAAAGAAATTCAAACAAACTCTGCCGGAGAAAAGTGTTTTTTCTTCCTATGAATTTATGGAGATAAATTTATAAAGTTGCCGTCACCTGCAAAACGTTTCGTGCTCGGACATGTGTGTTGTGTGATTTTGTAATTTTTTGATGTTTTCTTTCTAAAATTAAATCTGTTTCTGAAAAACTGAATGGTCTGAATCAGCAAACGCTGATGAGATGCCCATATTCCGAAAGGAACAAACGCCGACGACGAACTTTACTTATTTCAAAAAAATATACTTAAAAAGTTATCTACATCCGCATCGTCAGGATCAAACCGCCTTCAAATACCAGCAAAAGCAGATTAAACAACGAAATATGAGTAAAATTCAGCAGCCAATCAATAACCAAGCTAAATTTTTAAATACTGCTTTTCGATGCCACAAATTCTTGAAAAATTTAATTTTTTTTTTTTTAGGTACTCGGTTGGGGATATACTAGACCAGGCAAAGATCTCGCAGATGAATTAAAAGAAATAATAGTACCATACGTACCATTTCAGACGTGTTATAAAAGTATAACTCCAAATTTTAAACCATTTCTTACCAACGATAAAATATGTGCAGGATATTCCAACAGCTGTTAGTTAAAATTTTATTTACTAATTTTATAGTTTCAGTTTTGCTAAATGGGCATTGTCAAGATTTTTTTAAACAGAAATTAAGTTTATACTACTATTAATAATTTAATTTATTTTTTTTTAGCAATGTCTGTGTGTTCCGGCGACAGTGGTGGAGGTTTACATTTACAAAATACAGTTACCCATCGATATTTTATAGAAGGGGTAGTGAGTAATTCCCCTGCAACTGACAATCACGCCTGCGATTCTAATGAATACAGTGCCTACACTTCGGTATATTTTCACAGAGATTACCTGCAAAAGATTATCTCCCATTATAAAATGTAAGAAACTTAAAAAATATTTTCAAAATTTTACAGCCACCAATTGACGATGTTAATTATTGTCATCGGCACTGAATGAAATTAATGAAGAGCCCCCCCCCCCCCCTAAAAACAAGAATAGATCCGCCTCTGCCTTTAAAGACTCTCACGATTCACTCACTGATAATAACTTTTCTTTCTAAAATTGTTGTTATAATATACTACCTATATAATTTTTAGATATCAATCTGTAGTATGTGATGACGATGATTGCAGTAACACAGAAAGAAAAGCGCCAAAATGCATGAAAGAAGTTCGAGAGATTTGTAGAAGCGTCACGTAAGTGTCTGAATCAAATAAATAAAATATTGCCAAAAGCGGTCATAGAAAAATTTACTTAGCTGGATCAGAAATCAAATTTTATCACATTTAAAAATGTGTAGTGTTGCGGTAGCGAAGGTGCAGATTCTTTCAGATCCAGAGTTAAACAATAAATTAATACTTAAATACTTAAATTAATACTAAAGTACCAAAAGAAGCCCCCCTTTCGGAAATTAGACATATGACCGCCGCTGAACATTGCAACTCAAGTATAAGTATAGTATTTTTTTTTTGTAGCACTTGTAAAATTCTCGAATTCCAAAATTGGAAATTATTAATAATTGGGCTAGTATATCTTCTGCGACACCTGGTGGTAATGCCCAAGTGAATAATAAATTAAAAACAGAGTTAAATATTGAATTTGATCGACAAATTTGCATGAGCGATGAAAGCTGGACATCTAAACCTATTCCATGTGTCAGTACGTATATTTATTATTATTACTTATTAAAATTTTAGTTTTAAACAATAAAGAGTTAGAATATAGTCTGTATAGTTAATTTCACCTTCCTGAAAAAATGAATGAACTATTTACACTGAAACTTTGAAAAATGTCAAAACTGTCTTTTGAAAATTACCTATATACCAAATTTTTATTTCAAGAAGTTATGAGAAAAGAAACAAAATGGAAAAGTAGGTATGAGTAAATTTTTGAGCATAAAAGTGACCTCAAGAAGAGTTATCATCTATTAAATTAAATACTTGATGCGTAACTACGGTCGACAGTCAAGTGTCATCAAAGAAACACAAGACTAATAAAATAAATCTTGGACGGTTTCCAAGAAATTTATTTCAAAGTGCTACTGAGAAAATATGTCTTCTGTTCGGTAATTACCACATCATCCAAGACATCACAGAAAACATTAATTGTGGAAATTACAAAAAAATTTTATAGAATATTATAGTTAAATAACAGTAAATAGCGTAATAAACTCCAATAATATAGGTATATCAAAAGAAATAATTAATTAATTTTTTATACATAAGTTTAAATTCAAGTAGAATAATTAACCTTTGCACCAATTCTGAAGGATTATCCCAATAATTATACTTAGCTTTTTCAATGCAATCTACTGGCAATTCCAAAAGATTCACTCTTCTAATAACTTATAAATTGAAGTTGCAGTTTAAATCCATGCTTTACTTTTTAGAATAAAGTTTTAACTTTGTGCGGGATCAAACCAAAGATCTCGGCTTAGCAGTTGACGCATATAATTGTCAAGCCGTGACCGTCTTACATCATCATACCATAAATTAAATTACCAAGTACGTAGACCCAGAGACCTTCTTTTACTAGATCCGTGACTTTTGAGTTAGGGCGACCTTCAGGGATGTTTTTTCAAGCGTGTGGGCTCAGAGACTTATTCGCCTGAACTTTTATTATTTTCTAAATCTGTTTTTTAGGCAAAGTTTTTCAATAAAAATAATAAAAAAAATGTTTTTGATGGTAACAACTTTCATAGTAATGTAAAAATTAAAAATTTAGGTTAAAAAACACGTATATCATATATCATAAAGTCACGTCGTAGGCGGGGCTAACTTATGGTAACAGCCAATTGAATAATTGCATTACGTTTTTAGCGTTTTTTTACTCAATTTTTTGAATTACTTATAAAATTTTATTTTTATATTTATAATTTATGTTCTCCACTACCATAATTTCATAAACAAAATTTTAAATTTATAGGACCGGTTAGCATAACTAACTTTTATTAAAAAATGTGCTAAGGACAACTTAGCCTATCATGAGCGTCCATTCGGAGTTGTAAAAGGCCAGCTGCCCTCCCTAGCTCTTGGCTTAAGTTTTTCTATTTAGATAAAGTCGACCATTGCTATAGGATGTTAATTCGCATTATGTACACAATCTAACCCAGTAGGGTTAGGGTGCCTGAGTGCCTTAACCTGGAGTGCAAAAAAAAATTTATTACTTTTACCTACACCTTATTCGTTATTTTTAAAATTTCTGTAAAAACGGTTGGTTTCTCAAAAAAATGTATTTGATCAAAGTTGTAGCCAGTTAAATTCCCTATCCGGTTTAAGCCGCTAATTTTCTTCGAAGACATTTCGTTTAAGAGATACGGGGTTCGCAAGAAAAGTACAAAAAATAAAAATTGGTTTTGTTAACATTTTTTCTTTTAATTTAATTTAAACATCGAAATCCGTTGATTCTAGACGATAAGAGATTATAACCTAATTTGTAGATCAGCGAATGATCTTTAAAAAAGTTCTAATCCATTAAGCCTAAAAAATCAATAATTACGGAGCTATGGCCGTTTGAAATCATAAATTCAAAAACTTGCTCGATTGTCTATTCGGGGTTGTAAAAGACCAGCTGCCTTCCCTGGCTTTTGGCTTAAATTTTTTTATTTAGGTAAAGTTGACCATTGCTATAGAATGTTAATTTGCATTATGTACATAATCTAACCCAGTGGGGTTAGGGTGCCTAGGTTCCTTAACCTAGGGTGCAAAAAAAAATTATTTTTTTTACCTACACTTTGTTGATTATTTTCAGAATTTCTGTGAAAACGGTTGGTTTCCCAAAAAAATGTATTTGACTAAAGTTATAGCCCGTTAAATTCCCTATCTGGTGTTGACCGTCACTTTTTTTCTAAGACATTTCGTTTAACAGATACGGGATTTGCAAGAAAAGTACAAAAAATAAAAATTGAATTTTTTTAACATATTTTTCCTTAATTTAATTTATAACTCGAAATCCGTTGATTCTAGACGATAAGAGATTATAACCTAATTTGTAGATCAGCGAATGATCTTTAAAAAAGTTTTAATCTATTAAGCCTAAAAAATCAATAATATCGGAACTGTGGCCGTTCGAAATCATAAATGCAAAAATTTGCTTTAAAATAGGTACCCCCAAGGGTTTGGACTTGGACAAAAATTTTATTTGAAAATTTGTCTTTGGAAAAGTATCTTTTATCACCACTTCAAAGGTTCTCCACGGTTACGTGGACACCCTGTATATTGTAAATAATTTGTTTACTTATGCAATAAATGGCTTTTCATAAATAAAAAATATAAACACATTTTTCAAAGGGTGCGAGAGTTTATTTTAAAATTCAAGGGGGTGCTGACCAATAAAAAAGTTAAGAACCACTGATCTAACCTAACCTAGTGTTAAAAAAGTAACAATAAAATAAACAAATTTTCTTGCATTTTTTTTTATTAAATAAACTCTGTAAAGCCGTAACTTACTTGGCTTATGCGATAATTCGTGAAACAATTTTTTGCACACCAGATTCTAATTCTTTATTGCCTAAAATCAATGAATTTTAAGTTATGGCAACACAAATTGTATCGGGGTGAAAAAAAACATTCAACAATTTTTGATAATTTATTACTCGCAAAATTTTAAAAGCATTTCAATTTTTTTAGCCGGATTCTACCAGAATTTTACTAACATTCCTGCGACTTACCCCCTTATCGCTTACAGAAATCAATGAAACGGGCAGTTATAATCTTAAAAATTTTAATGTTGTTCGGTAATACACGAGAGGTTTTTTCACCTAAAATGCCAAATATTAATTTTATTTTCAGATTTTCCCTAAAATTCCCCTACCATTCGGGATTCAATTTTCTTATAAAATGTGCAACTCAACTATAAAAATAAACAGTCGACCACCAGTGCAATGGTAATTCAGTTGACACAAAAAATTTAGTTTTAATGAAATTAAAAAATTTATCCAATCTAAATAATTTGTTGGAACGTAATTATGAACTTGATAACTTGCAACGTAAAATCTCAAGTTGTAAATTTCTCAATTATTTTCGATCGGGAAACAAATGAGATAAAAGACTCGGCGTACAAATAAATCATATATTTCATTAAAAATATTTCAATTATTTCAAAAATTTTATTAATGAAAGGAACACAAAAAATTGGATATTTTCGGAAGTTTGGTAATCGAAGAAAACTTATTTTCTAAAAATAATACACCTACAAAGTCTTAAAATTAAGTTACTATTTTAAAGCCAAAAAAATCCGCTACGTTTACCTTCATTCTTCTTTTTCTTCATTTAAATCCATTCATTTACATTTACAAATGAACTTAAAACATAGACAAGTGTGAAAAACAAGTTAAGTAAAATATATTTGAAGTGAATGTTATAAAAATATAATTTAAATAATTTAACTGATGAAGTGATCTTTTAAATATTTCATCATTCCAAACGTACGGAAGCGTTTCACCCCAACCACTTTGAACAGGGCATCGTCACAAATTGCGTACTGTTTATTTTTTGGATCATACAAATTCTTTTCCTTTATGATGGCCCACACCTTCTTCACGACTTCGTGGCGAGGCATGCTACTTTCTCCAACAAGAGCCGCCAATTCGGGGGATAAGGTTAAAGATTTGGTATATCCACTACCACCTCGCTTACCTCCGCCTCCCTAAGAACACAAAAATAATTAAAATCGAAAGTCGAATACCACGACAGAAAGCTTACCTTCTTGGGTCCTTTTTGTGTTTTTGCCCAATCTTCATCGGAACCTGAATCAGATCCCTTCTTCTTCTTGGGGGGAAGCTTGCGCGTCTTGGGTGGTTTGTTTTTTTTTGGAGAATATTCTTCCTCGGATTCTCCTTCTTCACTAGGCTCGCTGGCTTCAGACTCGGAACTTTTCTTAGCCTTCTTCGCAGGGGGTTTCTTGACACCGCTCGAAGCCCGCTTTGTCCCCTTCTTATCGTCTTCAGATGCTTCTTCATCGTCGTCACCAGCTTCCTCTTCCTCCTCCTCTTCTTCGTCTTCCTCTTCCTCGTCAGAAACAGGCTTTTTAGCCTTTTTCTTATTGTTACTTTCCTTCGAATTAACAATTTCCATAACTAAGTTGTCGATTTCAGCTTTGCGACTCAACAAATTAGCGCTAAGTTTTTTTTCCAACTGTGTTCGAACCTTCTTCGCCGAAGTCGATGCTAAATCGGCATCCTTCAAGATTGCTGCAAATTAACAAAAGTGAGGTTAGGTGCGCATAGTAACGCCGCGACAAAAATTTTTTTAATGCCTCACGTACGCATTTATACACCTCGGCAGTCACAGTTTCGATAACTGGCACAAAAATCGATAAACCAAAATAACACTCGTGTAATTAAATTATAGTTTGGAATAGAAAAAAAATTAAAATTGCCAGATAGCAAAGTCGGTCATTTTGTAATTTAAAAAAAAATCTTAAATAATAAGAAAACGAGGGAGAAAATTTCGTCAATAATTAGAATAAAAAATTTTCAATCGTTTTTATTCGAAGCATTTGAAATAAAAAAGCGTAAATGCAGAGATTTTCGAAATTGAAAATGCCAGCAAGTCGATGGCTCCCATAGTAGCGTCGTATAGCCATTGTTTGTGTACAAGCTAAACCCGTATACGTTAAATTCGACAAGAGTAAAGTAGTCGATTTTGCAGGTAAACGTCATAAAATGGATATACAAAAATTGTAGACTAAATTAAAACAAACTCCCTTTTCCACATTACAACCCTCCAAATATTAGAATTATTAAAATATCGCAACTTACCGGTAATTTCCTTGCGGAGATCTTCCTTGGAGATGTCTGCCATTTCAACTGAGAAAGATGAACCAACGGCAAAACTGAGATAGAGCTACAAGCTAACAAACTGACAATTGCGAGCGGAACTAACCGAACGCTGTTCGGAAACGATTCAAAAATTTTATCCTACATACTTTGATAAAATATTGGTCGACGTGCATTTTTAATTGATCAAGTAGCATAAACGAACAATTAAATATTTTTTATTCCCAACAAAAGTCAATATTATACCAAGTAGGCAAAACTTTTAAGCCTTTGATTTGACAGCATTACTTGAACTCGCAGATCCTCCGAAATTTTAGCGCCAAAAATTTTAAATCCTAAAATTCTTCTTTTACCTTCCGTAAATTAAGCGCTGGAAGTGAATAAATATGGTGTTCTAGGGTGGAAATAACAGTTTCGCCTTATCTGACCGATTTGTTTGTTTATGCTACTTTCTGTTACAGGTTAATCACCTACATTCGATAACTAATCCATCAGGGCCAGGGGACTAAAATATGAAAGTTTTTGATCTACTAAAGTAAAAAGTAATTTTTCAGAATAGCAAAAGCAGCTTTATTCTAAAGTAATAAACCCACCTTTATTTTTCGTTTGAATTAAAATTCAGAAATATTTTTTTGAACTGCGATATTTTTCGAAATAGTTTGAATCAAAAATTAATTACTAAATTATTTTCAATTATTTATCAAACTTTTGTGTTGTAACGGGTAAGTACTATGTACTTTCATGATTTTCAAATTTTTTAATTTTTTAATAATTTAATTTTTATATTCTATTAACCCTTCAGTACTAACGTAATTTTTTATAACACGAATACTAACGTCGGTCTGTGAGACCGATTCTCGTTTTCAATTTTTTTACCAAAAAAGGAATAATATCAAATGTCTAGGTATTTTTCTTTATAATAATGTCAATTTTAGTAGAATTTTAGTAGTAATTTTTATTTACATCATTTTATTGTTTTATTTTATTATTTATTTAAATTTACAGTTAAAAATAGAAATCGTCGGTCTGTGAGACCGATTATTAGTACTTGAGGGTTAGCATGTTAAACCTGACAATGCTAGAAGTAACGAAACCGGTAGAAATAAACACTAACAATTTTTTTCATTCTTTAAATAATTGAATACTTACGAGCATGTAAAAATGACCATTTACCATGATTAAATTTGTTTTAATTAAAAAACCTGTACATACAGAATTACGCAGTGGCGGCTGGTATGGAGAGGGTAATGGGACTCTGACCTCCCAAAACAAAATGATAAGATAGTTCCACTTCTGCATGGAAATAAACTGTTTTTTTACTTAAACTGTTTATTTAGTACCATCAAAAAGAGCTTGAGTTTTTACAATAAATTATCAAGAAAAGTCCCAAAAATCACAAAACTTTAAATTAGTCGTTTTCTGTACATCCTATATTACAAATAGGTCTTATCAAAATTAAAGTAGATAAAATTCTGCAGATGTTCTGTAGATAAAAACATAAAAAAATTATTAGTCTGGTCCGCTAAATTCCGAGATACAGTCTTTCATAAAACGCCGATTTTAAACCACTTTTGCGTCTGATCAACAAGAAAAATATACATTAAAAACTGTAAACTGTAATTTTTTGGGAAAAAATGGATAAAAATCAAGATGCTGTGAGGTGCTGTATCTCGAAAACTATATAAATTAGAGCAATAATTTGTTAATACTTTTACGCTAAATTTTATCTACATTAATTTCAAAAAGACCTATTTTAGGTATAGGATGTATAGAAAACGGCCAATTTACAATTTTGCGATTTTTGGATACAAAAAAATTTATTTAAGATTTATTATTACGTACCAGGCCCGTAGACAGGATTTTATTTCAGAGAGGGCACTTGTAAAAAGTAAAATTTTTGGGGGTTTCTTTTTTGTAAAATTTACTCATTATTTATTTATTATTAAATTTTTTACTTTCAAAATTTTTTTGTACGCTTCTTTTTCACTATGGCTATGTAATCAGGGCCGTCCTAAGATATACGACGCCGCTGAGCTGCTAAAAATTAATGCGCTCCTCTTCATAAGAAAACACACAAATACAAAATAGTAAAAGTCAATTTATTACTATTACACTAAACAAAATATTAAATTTATACAAAATATAAAATTATATAAAAAAAATTATAAAAAAAGTTATATAACAGAAACAAACTTTCGAGTAAACAAAAAACAAAAGTTGTTAAATAAGTCATTCTCTATATACAGGGTGTCCCCGTGACCATAGAGAATCTTTGAGGTGGTAATAAAAGACACTTTTCTAAGACAAATTTTCAAATAAAATTTTTGTCCAAGTCCAAACCCTTGGGGGTACATCCCTTTAAATGAATTTTTTTAATTTCTGATTTCAAACAACCATAGCTCCGATATTATTGATTTTTTAGGCTTAATGGATTAGAACTTTTTTAAAGATAATTCGCTTATCTACAAATTAGATTATAACCCCTATCGTCTAGAATCAACGGATTTTGAGTTATAAATTAAATTAAGGACAAAAATGCTAAAAAAATCACTTAAACGAAACATCTGAGAAAAAAACTGACGGCTCAGACCGAATAGGGAATTTAAGGAGCTACAACTTTGGTAAAATAATTTTTTTCGGGAAACCAACCGTTTTCGCAGAAATTCTGAAAATAATGAACAAGGTGTAGTTAAAAAAAAATTTTTATAAAAAAATAAAAAGTGTCTTTTATCGCCATCTCAAAGGTTTTCCACGGTCACGGAGACACCCGGTATAAAATACTCTTATAATTTAATTTTCTTTGTCACAAAGAAAAACGTGAATAAGTTTTTATTCTTTTTAGAACTGATAAAGATCAAAAAGGTTTGCGCCCCGGAGTATAGCCCATTTAGACCTGTGGTTAGGGCGGCACTGTATGTAATGACTAAACTATAACGAAAATAATGACAAATCAAACACTATTGCTTACTTTAAGGCCTGGTATTTTAAACTAGCATGATTATATTTTGTGTAATTTATTGTAAACAATGAAAAAATGAAGATAGCTTTTTTATCTATGTAGTATATAGAAAATATTTACTGAATAGCTAAAATTTTTCTTTTTGAACTTAATTGCTGATGTACACTGAGGAGTATTCCATACCCTCCAGACCCTCCGGTCTCCTAAACAGTATAGGGTTTTGTACATTTTCTGCACTTTTGCAACTGTAAAGAATGAATAAATGAAGATTGCTTTTCTATCTATATAGAAAATATTTTCTGAGTAGCCAAAAGTTATCTTTTTAAACATAATTTCTGGATTAAACTGAGGGGTATTCCATACCCCCCAGACCCCCCGGTTTAACAAACTGTAGAAGTGTTTGTGCATTTTTATGTTTGGTTATGTAAATTATAAAGCCGTCACTCCTTTAAAATAAAATACATTTATGTGTTATGGCAGTACGCACCAGGGGATACCTCCTAGTAGTTCAGTAATTTCTCTAAAACTTCTGAACCTATACACTTGGTTATAACATCCCTATAGGCCGCCCGCAGTCGAAAAGAATAAACTTATAAAAGCAGGAATATCTTTGGACGTTCGGGATAGGTGCCTTAACTCTATGGTTCGATGTACATAGATGCAGCACTTTTTTAGTGGGCGGAGCCGCGCACAGTTGATTGCTAGTAGTGATGCTGCTAAAAACTTATTGTAAATTTACTTAAAATAGAATTTTGTTATTTATAACTTAATTTAACTTAATATCAAAGATTTCTTTCTTTAAATCCATAACTTTCGTCTTGGGGCCGCTTCAGTGATGTTTTTTATGACAGAAGCGTTTCAACGATTCATTGTCTAAATAAATCCGCTATTTTTTAATGTAATTTATGCTAAAAATTACTTGTATAATATATTTTTGGATGGTCTATAAATTTTAATATATATTATTTATAATTATAAATTATAAGCCTAGTTATCATATTCTAGCCAGAAGCCTTATGATCTAGTGTCGTGTCCGTCTGCTAAGTTAGATTGTTGTTATTGTCTGCTAAACCGGAATGGTAGCTATATAAAACTTTAAGAACTTATAGATTTTACGGTGGATTTTTCTTGAATATATACATTTATTTGATAATGTACAAACCGGGGGGTCTGGGGGGTATGGAATACCCCCCAGGTGAACATGACCTACATGCAGGAAAATATATCCTGATTAGTAATCTCCAATTATTATGTTTTAACTTTACTTAATTTACTAACTTAAGCGTCGTTAACTTTTAGGTAAATCTACTTCTGCGTAAGAAGACTGTTACGGTTTGATGGTTAAGTGCTTCCACTAGCAAGCGGAGATTTTTGGTTCAAGCTCGAGTGAAGCAAAAACTTTATTCAAATCAAACTCTATCGAACTGGATGGGATTCATGCCCCCAGATTCTTCGTCCTATGTAGCAATGCCTATTATAATCATTGCTGGGATCTGTATAACTTGTTTTTTTTAATGTTTGCCTATATGGGACCAGATTAGTTTGAATAAGACTCTCATTACATCAGAGGTTAAAACTTAAGTTCGTTGGCATAATTTTGTCCACACTCACAATTAATAAACTACTTTACGTCCTTGATATGTAATATACTATTAAATTTTCCTGTAATCGAATAAACCACAATTTTAAAATTTAGTACTCTTACATTGAATACTACAAAGTGAATTGTGATAATTAGAGATAAAATCGCTGATTGCGTATAAATTCTTATCTTGCTTTTTTCTTAAGACTCAAGTGTCAAGTCAAATTAACGTCCCAAACAATTACAGCAAACTATCAGCCTTCGCTGTACCTAAGTCACCCTGCTGGGGTTTTTGAAATGTTACTGAAAAAATAAGCAAGATTAGATAGTAACTACGCCGATTTTTTTTGCATAGTGTAAAAGATTTATAATAATGGTAGGAACCAGCGGCAGTTTGTGGTTTGCTATAATGAAAAGACAACGACTAGAAATGTGGGGTTAAACAGTGATTCTAAAAATTATTCAGAGTTGGTAATAACAACAATAATAGTAATAATGTATTTCAAATTTATTAACCAGCTTTGTATATAATAAAAAATTATTGTCATAATCGTTATAGGGTATTTTAATTTTCACATCTTGAAGGCCCCCCTGTAAAATTACTGCAGACGGTACTGGAAGATATTTCATACCACCAGCTGCCACTGCTGGGAAAAATCACACAAATAAAAATTTAATTCAACAATTAATTTAAAAGTAGAACATAGCAATATATTAGAATTCAATACAAGAAATTTAAGTTTGGGATAACTTTGAAACCTAGGACGCATTTTGTTCAGGGTTCACATTAAATAATTACCTGTTTAAAATTAAATAATGATCAATATTCTGTTTTTAGAGGGCGCCCTCCTCGTACCAGCTGCCACTGTAATAGATAACAGAGCAAAAGCCACTTTACTTTGTTAATTTTTAGGATATCAAGTTGATAACAAAATGATAAAAAAGTGATAACAAATATAAATACAAACTCTGTTCTGATACATACACTAGTAATTCCGGGTATTCCTCCATCTGTACGTCAATCTTAGGCGCATAGATGTCAGCACTTACCAACAAATAAAATGAATACTGTATAAATTATCGTGTTTTCGTTGTGACGCAATATTTATAATTTATTACATATTTTGCTTATTCATACATTGCCACCTTTAGTTGTTGGCTTGTTGCTAATTTGTAAGATTAATTTAAGTTTATGGTAAGTGCAAAATTTTCACTTGTTTCTACAATACCAGAGTGACGTCATCAATTTTATAGAAATGTTGGAATTGCAGCAATTAGTCAAAAATTATCTACCTCCTGATTGGACACATGAATGTTACCAACAAAAATCTTACGCTTTGCTTCCTATTCCGAAAAATTCTACCAAGTACGAGGAACTTGAGAAAAGACTGATGTTCGATTTTAATCTCGGGATTACGAAAATCGAACGGATTCAAAATCCACTTTTGTACGTTCAGTTTTTGATAAAAAAGGAAGAGTATGATAGCCGTGGAATGCCGATAATGATCGAGTTATTCCATGACACCGATGAAGCCAACGTCGAGGCAATTGCTGCCGAAAATTTCGACTGGCGCTTGGCCAGTCGATACAAATTTGGACGCGGAGTAAATTTTTCACCATCGCCTACTTATGCGAATGCATTCAGTTCGCCTGAGAATGGAAAAAATAGAGCAATGGTAATTGCTGATGTTTTACTGCGAAGTTGCCAAAAAGGAACCACTGGACAAGAGTTACCAGATTATCCATGTGATACAACGTGGAATAAACATCGTACCGTATACGTTAAATATTTTGATGAAGAATTTTACCCCAAGTATGTGATTTATTATCGGAGTCGATAATTTGTTTAATTTTTTTCTGATGCACTGAATTTCTCGGAAATTTCTATATTGCAATGTAAATTGTACCTAACAAAGACTTTTAAGAGCGATAATTATTAGACATTTTTTTTGTAAATTGTATTCTCTTCATGTTCGTTTATACACATTTTTCTATTTCGTTGCACCGTTACCGAGATACAGCCACTAATACAATAGACTGTAAATTTTAATAAAATTTTTACATTCTTTTTTAATTTAATTTTTTTGCCATACAAAAATCGCTTTTACAGCAATACTTATTAAACATTTATTGTAGAAAATTTCATTCCTTTCATTTTGTTCCTATACATTTTTCTATTTTGTACCACTGTTTCCGAGATATAGCGACTTAAAATTAACTGTAAATTTTATTAAAATTTTTACAATCCTTTTTAATTAATTTTTTTTTCTTATATAAAATCGCTTTTACAGCAATACTTGCTAGACATCTTTTATAGCAAATTTCATTCTCTTTATTTTTGATCAAATACGGTTTTCTATTTGGTCTCACCGTTTCCGAGATACGATGATTTAAAATAGACTATGAGTTTTATTAACATTTTTACAATATTTTTGTATTTAAATTATTTTTGCTATATAAAAATCGATTTTACAGCAATTCTTATTTAATATTTTTTGTAGAAAATTTCATTCTCTTTATTTTTGTTCAAATACAGTTTTCTATTTGGTAGTACCCTTTCCGAGATACAGCGACTTAAAATAGACTGTAAGTTTTATTAAAATTTTTCCAATCTTTTTTAATTTAATTTTTTTTGCCATACAAAAGTCGCTTTAACAGCAATATTTGTTAGACATTTTTTGTAGAAAATTTTATTCTCTTCATTTTTGTTCATATGAAGTTTTTTATTTGGACGCACCGTTTCCGAGATACAGCGGCTTAGAATAGACTGTAAGTTTTATTAAAATTTTTACTATCTTTTTTAATTTAATTTTTTTTGCATATAAAAATCGCTTTCACAGAAATACTAGTTGGATATTATTTGCAGCAAATTTCATTCGCTTTATTTTGGTTTATACACATTTTTCTATTTTGTTCCACCGTTTTCGAGATATAGCGACTTAAAATAGACTGTAAATGTTATTAAAATTTTTACAATCGTTTTGAATTTTGAATTTTAATTATTATTTATAAAAATATTTTTTTACGACGTACAAATCGCTTTTACAGGAATACTTATTCCGAGATACATCGAATTGAAATTGACTAGATATTATTAAAATTTTTACAATTGTTTTGAATTTTGAATTTTAATTATTATTTATAAAAAATTTTTTTGCGACGTACAAATCACTTTTACAGGAATACTTATTAGACATTTTTTGTAGAAAATTTCATTCTCTTTATTTTTGTTTATACACATTTTTCTATTTCGTTGCACCGTTTTCGAGTTATAGCGACTTAAAATTGACTGTAAGTTTTATTAAAATTTTTACTATTTTACTATTACTATTTATTTTTTTTGTAAAAATCACTTTTACAGCAATACTTGTTAGACATTTTTTGTAGAGAAACTTATTCCCTTTATTTTTGTTTATATAAAATTTTCTATTGTTTTGCACCGTTTCTGACATACAGCGACTTAAA